>CM072777.1:56255000-57505000 GCA_036936925.1 Cenchrus fungigraminus
CTACTCCATTAGACTCAAAAGGATGTTTGGGAGTGTTTTGGAGGATTTCACAAACCTTCGACATGTAAATAACTTGTGTTTCGGGCCTAATGCACTGTTACGGGGTACCGAAGTTGCAAAAATGGTTTTGCAACAAAACCATCTGTTCTACTCCATTAGACCGAAAATGATGTTTGGGAGTGTTTTGGAGCATTTCGCTAACATTCGGCATATAAATAACTTGTGTTTTGGTCCTGAATACACAGTTACGGCATACCGAAGTTGCAAAAATGGTTTTGCAACAAAAGCATCCGTTCTACTCCATTAGACTTAAAATCATGTTTGGGAGTGTTTTGGAGGATTCTGCAAACCTTCGGCATGTAAATAACTTGTCTTTCGGGCCTGAATGCACTGCTACGGGGTACCAAAGTTGCAAAAATGGTTTTGCAACAAAAGCATCTGTTCTACTCCACTAGACTCAAAATGATGTTTGCGAGTGTTTTAGAGGATTTCGCAAACAATCGACATGTAAATAACTTGTGTTTCGGGCATATGCACTGTTACGGGGTACCCGAGTTGCAAAAATGGTTTTGCAACAAAAGCATATGTTCTACTCCATTAAACTCAAAATGATGCTTGTGAGTGTTTTGGAGCATTTCGGAAACCTTCGGCATGTAAATAACTTGTGTTTCGGGCCTGAATGCACAGTTACGGGGTACCGAAGTTGCAAAAATGGTTTTGCAACAAAAGCATATGTTCCACTCCATTAGACTGAAAATGATGCTTGGGAGTGTTTTGGAGCATTTCGCAAACCTTCGGCATGTAAATAACTTGTGTTTCAGGTCTGAAATCACAGTTACGGGGTACCGAAGTTGCAAAAATGGTTTTGCGACAAAAGCATATGTTCTACTTCATTAGACTCAAAATGATGTTTCGGAGTGTTTTGGAGGATTTCGCAAACCTTCGGCATGTAAATAACTTCTGTTTCGGGCCTAGTGCACTGTTACGGGATACCGAAGTTGCAAAAATGGTTTTGCAACAAAAGCATCTGTTTTACTCCATTAGACTCAAAATGATGTTTGGGAGTCTTTTGGTGGATTTCGCAAACCTTCGGCACGTAATAACTTGTGTTTCGGGCCTAATGCAATGTTACGGGGTACCGAAGATGGAAAAATGGTTTTGCAACAAAAGCATCTGTTCTACTCCATTAGAGTCAAAATGATGTTTCGGAGTGTTGCATTTCGCTAACCTTCGGCATGTAAATAACTTGTGTTTCGGGCCTGAATGCACTGTTCCGGGGTACCGAAGTTGCAAAAATGGTTTTGCAACAAAAGCATCCGTTCTACTCCATTAGACTCAAAATGATGTTTGGGAGTGTTTTGGAGGATTTCGCAAACCTTCGACATGTAAATAACTTGTGTTTCGTGCCTGAATGCACTGTTACGGGGTACCGAAGTTGCAAAAATGGTTTTGCAACAAAAGCATCTGTTCTACTCCATTAGACTCAAAAGGATGTTTGGGAGTGTTTTGGAGGATTTCACAAACCTTCGACATGTAAATAACTTGTGTTTCGGGCCTAATGCACTGTTACGGGGTACCGAAGTTGCAAAAATGGTTTTGCAACAAAACCATCTGTTCTACTCCATTAGACCCAAAATGATGTTTGGGAGTGTTTTGGAGCATTTCGCTAACCTTCGGCATATAAATAACTTGTGTTTTGGGCCTGAATACACAGTTACGGCACACCGAAGTTGCAGAAATGGTTTTGGAATAAAAGCATCCGTTCTACTCCATTATACTCAAAATGATGTTTGGGAGTGTTTTGGAGCATTTCGGAAACCTTCGGCATATAAATAACTTGTGTTTCAGGCCTAATGCGCTGTTACGGGGTACCGAAGTTGCAAAAATGGTTTTGCAACAAAAGCATCCGTTCTACTCCATCAGAATCAAAATGACGTTTGGGAGTGTTTTGGAGGATTTCGGAAACCTTCGGCATGAAAATAACTTGTGTTTTGGGCCTGAATGCACTGTTACGGGGTACCGAAGTTGCAAAAATGGTTTTGCAACAAAAGCATCCGTTCTACTCTATTATACTCAAAATGATGTTTGGGAGTGTTTTAGAGGATTTCGCAAACCTTCGACATGTAAATAACTTGTGTTTCGGGCCTGAATGCACTGTTACAGGGTACCGAAGTTGCAAAAATGGTTTTGCAACAAAAGCATCCATTCTACTCCATTAGACTCAAAATGATGTTTGGGAGTGTTTTGGAGGATTTCGCAAACCTTCGACAAGTAAATAACTTGTGTTTCGGGCCTAATGCACTGTTACGGGGTACCGAAGTTGCAAAAATGGTTTTGCAACAAAACCATCTGTTCTACTCCATTAGACCCAAAATGATGTTTGGGAGTGTTTTGGAGCATTTCGCTAACATTCGGCATATAAATAACTTGTGTTTTGGTCCTGAATACACAGTTACGGCATACCGAAGTTGCAAAAATGGTTTTGCAACAAAAGCATCCGTTCTACTCCATTAGACTTAAAATCATGTTTGGGAGTGTTTTGGAGGATTCCGCAAACCTTCGGCATGTAAATAACTTGTCTTTCGGGCCTGAATGCACTGTTACGGGGTACCAAAGTTGCAAAAATGGTTTTGCAACAAAAGCATCTGTTCTACTCCACTAGACTCAAAATGATGTTTGCGAGTGTTTTAGAGGATTTCGCAAACAATCGACATGTAAATAACTTGTGTTTCGGGCATATGCACTGTTACGGGGTACCCAAGTTGCAAAAATGGTTTTGCAACAAAAGCATATGTTCTACTCCATTAAACTCAAAATGATGCTTGTGAGTGTTTTGGAGCATTTCGGAAACCTTCGGCATGTAAATAACTTGTGTTTCGGGCCTGAATGCACAGTTACGGGGTACCGAAGTTGCAAAAATGGTTTTGCAACAAAAGCATATGTTCCACTCCATTAGACTGAAAATGATGCTTGGGAGTGTTTTGGAGCATTTCGCAAACCTTCGGCATGTAAATAACTTGTGTTTCAGGTCTGAAATCACAGTTACGGGGTACCGAAGTTGCAAAAATGGTTTTGCGACAAAAGCATATGTTCTACTTCATTAGACCCAAAATGATGTTTCGGAGTGTTTTGGAGGATTTCGCAAACCTTCGGCATGTAAATAACTTCTGTTTCGGGCCTAATGCACTGTTACGGGATACCGAAGTTGCAAAAATGGTTTTGCAACAAAAGCATCTGTTTTACTCCATTAGACTCAAAATGATGTTTGGGAGTCTTTTGGTGGATTTCGCAAACCTTCGGCACGTAATAACTTGTGTTTCGGGCCTAATGCAATGTTACGGGGTACCGAAGATGGAAAAATGGTTTTGCAACAAAAGCATCTGTTCTACTCCATTAGAGTCAAAATGATGTTTCGGAGTGTTGCATTTCGCTAACCTTCGGCATGTAAATAACTTGTGTTTCGGGCCTGAATGCACTGTTACGGGGTACCGAAGTTGCAAAAATGGTTTTGCAACAAAAGCATCTGTTCTACTCCATTAGACTCAAAAGGATGTTTGGGAGTGTTTTGGAGGATTTCACAAACCTTCGACATGTAAATAACTTGTGTTTCGGGCCTAATGCACTGTTACGGGGTACCGAAGTTACAAAAATGGTTTTGCAACAAAAGCATCCGTTCTACTCCATCAGAATCAAAATGACGTTTGGGAGTGTTTTGGAGGATTTCGGAAACCTTCGGCATGAAAATAACTTGTGTTTTGGGCCTGAATGCACTGTTACGGGGTACCGAAGTTGCAAAAATGGTTTTGCAACAAAAGCATCCGTTCTACTCTATTATACTCAAAATGATGTTTGGGAGTGTTTTAGAGGATTTCGCAAACCTTCGACATGTAAATAACTTGTGTTTCGGGCCTGAATGCACTGTTACAGGGTACCGAAGTTGCAAAAATGGTTTTGCAACAAAAGCATCCATTCTACTCCATTAGACTCAAAATGATGTTTGGGAGTGTTTTGGAGGATTTCGCAAACCTTCGACAAGTAAATAACTTGTGTTTCGGGCCTAATGCACTGTTACGGGGTACCGAAGTTGCAAAAATGGTTTTGCAACAAAACCATCTGTTCTACTCCATTAGACCCAAAATGATGTTTGGGAGTGTTTTGGAGCATTTCGCTAACATTCGGCATATAAATAACTTGTGTTTTGGTCCTGAATACACAGTTACGGCATACCGAAGTTGCAAAAATGGTTTTGCAACAAAAGCATCCGTTCTACTCCATTAGACTTAAAATCATGTTTGGGAGTGTTTTGGAGGATTCCGCAAACCTTCGGCATGTAAATAACTTGTCTTTCGGGCCTGAATGCACTGTTACGGGGTACCAAAGTTGCAAAAATGGTTTTGCAACAAAAGCATCTGTTCTACTCCACTAGACTCAAAATGATGTTTGCGAGTGTTTTAGAGGATTTCGCAAACAATCGACATGTAAATAACTTGTGTTTCGGGCATATGCACTGTTACGGGGTACCCAAGTTGCAAAAATGGTTTTGCAACAAAAGCATATGTTCTACTCCATTAAACTCAAAATGATGCTTGTGAGTGTTTTGGAGCATTTCGGAAACCTTCGGCATGTAAATAACTTGTGTTTCGGGCCTGAATGCACAGTTACGGGGTACCGAAGTTGCAAAAATGGTTTTGCAACAAAAGCATATGTTCCACTCCATTAGACTGAAAATGATGCTTGGGAGTGTTTTGGAGCATTTCGCAAACCTTCGGCATGTAAATAACTTGTGTTTCAGGTCTGAAATCACAGTTACGGGGTACCGAAGTTGCAAAAATGGTTTTGCGACAAAAGCATATGTTCTACTTCATTAGACTCAAAATGATGTTTCGGAGTGTTTTGGAGGATTTCGCAAACCTTCGGCATGTAAATAACTTCTGTTTCGGGCCTAATGCACTGTTACGGGATACCGAAGTTGCAAAAATGGTTTTGCAACAAAAGCATCTGTTTTACTCCATTAGACTCAAAATGATGTTTGGGAGTCTTTTGGTGGATTTCGCAAACCTTCGGCACGTAATAACTTGTGTTTCGGGCCTAATGCAATGTTACGGGGTACCGAAGATGGAAAAATGGTTTTGCAACAAAAGCATCTGTTCTACTCCATTAGAGTCAAAATGATGTTTCGGAGTGTTGCATTTCGCTAACCTTCGGCATGTAAATAACTTGTGTTTCGGGCCTGAATGCACTGTTACGGGGTACCGAAGTTGCAAAAATGGTTTTGCAACAAAAGCATCTGTTCTACTCCATTAGACTCAAAAGGATGTTTGGGAGTGTTTTGGAGGATTTCACAAACCTTCGACATGTAAATAACTTGTGTTTCGGGCCTAATGCACTGTTACGGGGTACCGAAGTTGCAAAAATGGTTTTGCAACAAAACCATCTGTTCTACTCCATTAGACCCAAAATGATGTTTGGGAGTGTTTTGGAGCATTTCGCTAACCTTCGGCATATAAATAACTTGTGTTTTGGTCCTGAATACCCAGTTACGGCACACCGAAGTTGCAGAAATGGTTTTGGAACAAAAGCATCCGTTCTACTCCATTATACTCAAAATGATGTTTGGGAGTCTTTTGGAGCATTTCGGAAACCTTCGGCATATAAATAACTTGTGTTTCAGGCCTAATGCACTGTTACGGGGTACCGAAGTTGCAAAAATGGTTTTGCAACAAAAGCATCCGTTCTACTCCATCAGAATCAAAATGATGTTTGGGAGTGTTTTCGAGGATTTCGGAAACCTTCGGCATGAAAATAACTTGTGTTTTGGGCCTGAATGCACTGTTACGGGGTACCGAAGTTGCAAAAATGGTTTTGCAACAAAAGCATCCGTTCTACTCCATTATACTCAAAATGATGTTTGGGAGTGTTTTAGAGGATTTCGCAAACCTTCGACATGTAAATAACTTGTGTTTCGGGCCTGAATGCACTGTTACAGGGTACCGAAGTTGCAAAAATGGTTTTGCAACAAAAGCATCCATTCTACTCCATTAGACTCAAAATGATGTTTGGGAGTGTTTTGGAGGATTTCGCAAACCTTCGACATGTAAATAACTTGTGTTTCGGGCCTAATGCACTGTTACGGGGTACCGAAGTTGCAAAAATGGTTTTGCAACAAAACCATCTGTTCTACTCCATTAGACCCAAAATGATGTTTGGGAGTGTTTTGGAGCATTTCGCTAACATTCGGCATATAAATAACTTGTGTTTTGGTCCTGAATACACAGTTACGGCATACCGAAGTTGCAAAAATGGTTTTGCAACAAAAGCATCCGTTCTACTCCATTAGACTTAAAATCATGTTTGGGAGTGTTTTGGAGGATTCCGCAAACCTTCGGCATGTAAATAACTTGTCTTTCAGGCCTGAATGCACTGTTACGGGGTACCAAAGTTGCAAAAATGGTTTTGCAACAAAAGCATCTGTTCTACTCCACTAGACTCAAAATGATGTTTGCGAGTGTTTTAGAGGATTTCGCAAACAATCGACATGTAAATAACTTGTGTTTCGGGCATTTGCACTGTTACGGGGTACCCAAGTTGCAAAAATGGTTTTGCAACAAAAGCATATGTTCTACTCTATTAAACTCAAAATGATGCTTGTGAGTGTTTTGGAGCATTTCGGAAACCTTCGGCATGTAAATAACTTGTGTTTCGGGCCTGAATGCGCAGTTACGGGGTACCGAAGTTGCAAAAATGGTTTTGCAACAAAAGCATCCGTTCTACTCCATTAGACTCAAAATGATGTTTGCGAGTGTTTTGGAGGATTTCGCAAACCTTCGACATGTAAATAACTTGTGTTTCGTGCCTGAATGCACTGTTACGGGGTACCGAAGTTGCAAAAATGGTTTTGCAACAAAAGCATCTGTTCTACTCCATTAGACTCAAAAGGATGTTTGGGAGTGTTTTGGAGGATTTCACAAACCTTCGACATGTAAATAACTTGTGTTTCGGGCCTAATGCACTGTTACGGGGTACCGAATTTGCAAAAATGGTTTTGCAACAAAACCATCTGTTCTACTCCATTAGACCCAAAATGATGTTTGGGAGTGTTTTGGAGCATTTCGCTAACCTTCGGCATATAAATAACTTGTGTTTTGGTCCTGAATACCCAGTTACGGCACACCGAAGTTGCAGAAATGGTTTTGGAACAAAAGCATCCGTTCTACTCCATTATACTCAAAATGATGTTTGGGAGTGTTTTGGAGCATTTCGGAAACCTTCGGCATATAAATAACTTGTGTTTCAGGCCTAATGCACTGTTACGGGGTACCGAAGTTGCAAAAATGGTTTTGCAACAAAAGCATCCGTTCTACTCCATCAGAATCAAAATGATGTTTGGGAGTGTTTTGGAGGATTTCGGAAACCTTCGGCATGAAAATAACTTGTGTTTTGGGCCTGAATGCACTGTTACGGGGTACCGAAGTTGCAAAAATGGTTTTGCAACAAAAGCATCTGTTCTACTCCATTATACTCAAAATGATGTTTGGGAGTGTTTTAGAGGATTTCGCAAACCTTCGACATGTAAATAACTTGTGTTTCGGGCCTGAATGCACTGTTACAGGGTACCGAAGTTGCAAAAATGGTTTTGCAACAAAAGCATCCATTCTACTCCATTAGACTCAAAATGATGTTTGGGAGTGTTTTGGAGGATTTCGCAAACCTTCGACATGTAAATAACTTGTGTTTCGGGCCTAATGCACTGTTACGGGGTACCGAAGTTGCAAAAATGGTTTTGCAACAAAACCATCTGTTCTACTCCATTAGACCCAAAATGATGTTTGGGAGTGTTTTGGAGCATTTCGCTAACATTCGGCATATAAATAACTTGTGTTTTGGTCCTGAATACACAGTTACGGCATACCGAAGTTGCAAAAATGGTTTTGCAACAAAAGCATCCGTTCTACTCCATTAGACTTAAAATCATGTTTGGGAGTGTTTTGGAGGATTCCGCAAACCTTCGGCATGTAAATAACTTGTCTTTCGGGCCTGAATGCACTGTTACGGGGTACCAAAGTTGCAAAAATGGTTTTGCAACAAAAGCATCTGTTCTACTCCACTAGACTCAAAATGATGTTTGCGAGTGTTTTAGAGGATTTCGCAAACAATCGACATGTAAATAACTTGTGTTTCGGGCATTTGCACTGTTACGGGGTACCCAAGTTGCAAAAATGGTTTTGCAACAAAAGCATATGTTCTACTCCATTAAACTCAAAATGATGCTTGTGAGTGTTTTGGAGCATTTCGGAAACCTTCGGCATGTAAATAACTTGTGTTTCGGGCCTGAATGCGCAGTTACGGGGTACCGAAGTTGCAAAAATGGTTTTGCAACAAAAGCATCCGTTCTACTCCATTAGACTCAAAATGATGTTTGCGAGTGTTTTGGAGGATTTCGCAAACCTTCGACATGTAAATAACTTGTGTTTCGTGCCTGAATGCACTGTTACGGGGTACCGAAGTTGCAAAAATGGTTTTGCAACAAAAGCATCTGTTCTACTCCATTAGACTCAAAAGGATGTTTGGGAGTGTTTTGGAGGATTTCACAAACCTTCGACATGTAAATAACTTGTGTTTCGGGCCTAATGCACTGTTACGGGGTACCGAAGTTGCAAAAATGGTTTTGCAACAAAACCATCTGTTCTACTCCATTAGACCCAAAATGATGTTTGGGAGTGTTTTGGAGCATTTCGCTAACCTTCGGCATATAAATAACTTGTGTTTTGGTCCTGAATACCCAGTTACGGCACACCGAAGTTGCAGAAATGGTTTTGGAACAAAAGCATCCGTTCTACTCCATTATACTCAAAATGATGTTTGGGAGTGTTTTGGAGCATTTCGGAAACCTTCGGCATATAAATAACTTGTGTTTCAGGCCTAATGCACTGTTACGGGGTACCGAAGTTGCAAAAATGGTTTTGCAACAAAAGCATCCGTTCTACTCCATCAGAATCAAAATGATGTTTGGGAGTGTTTTGGAGGATTTCGGAAACCTTCGGCATGAAAATAACTTGTGTTTTGGGCCTGAATGCACTGTTACGGGGTACCGAAGTTGCAAAAATGGTTTTGCAACAAAAGCATCCGTTCTACTCCATTATACTCAAAATGATGTTTGGGAGTGTTTTAGAGGATTTCGCAAACCTTCGACATGTAAATAACTTGTGTTTCGGGCCTGAATGCACTGTTACAGGGTACCGAAGTTGCAAAAATGGTTTTGCAACAAAAGCATCCATTCTACTCCATTAGACTCAAAATGATGTTTGGGAGTGTTTTGGAGGATTTCGCAAACCTTCGACATGTAAATAACTTGTGTTTCGGGCCTAATGCACTGTTACGGGGTACCGAAGTTGCAAAAATGGTTTTGCAACAAAACCATCTGTTCTACTCCATTAGACCCAAAATGATGTTTGGGAGTGTTTTGGAGCATTTCGCTAACATTCGGCATATAAATAACTTGTGTTTTGGTCCTGAATACACAGTTACGGCATACCGAAGTTGCAAAAATGGTTTTGCAACAAAAGCATCCGTTCTACTCCATTAGACTTAAAATCATGTATGGGAGTGTTTTGGAGGATTCCGCAAACCTTCGGCATGTAAATAACTTGTCTTTCGGGCCTGAATGCACTGTTACGGGGTACCAAAGTTGCAAAAATGGTTTTGCAACAAAAGCATCTGTTCTACTCCACTAGACTCAAAATGATGTTTGCGAGTGTTTTAGAGGATTTCGCAAACAATCGACATGTAAATAACTTGTGTTTCGGGCATTTGCACTGTTACGGGGTACCCAAGTTGCAAAAATGGTTTTGCAACAAAAGCATATGTTCTACTCCATTAAACTCAAAATGATGCTTGTGAGTGTTTTGGAGCATTTCGGAAACCTTCGGCATGTAAATAACTTGTGTTTCGGGCCTGAATGCGCAGTTACGGGGTACCGAAGTTGCAAAAATGGTTTTGCAACAAAAGCATCCGTTCTACTCCATTAGACTCAAAATGATGTTTGCGAGTGTTTTGGAGGATTTCGCAAACCTTCGACATGTAAATAACTTGTGTTTCGTGCCTGAACGCACTGTTGCGGGGTACCGAAGTTGCAAAAATGGTTTTGCAACAAAAGCATCTGTTCTACTCCATTAGACTCAAAAGGATGTTTGGGAGTGTTTTGGAGGATTTCACAAACCTTCGACATGTAAATAACTTGTGTTTCGGGCCTAATGCACTGTTACGGGGTACCGAAGTTGCAAAAATGGTTTTGCAACAAAACCATCTGTTCTACTCCATTAGACCCAAAATGATGTTTGGGAGTGTTTTGGAGCATTTCGCTAACCTTCGGCATATAAATAACTTGTGTTTTTGTCCTGAATACCCAGTTACGGCACACCGAAGTTGCAGAAATGGTTTTGGAACAAAAGCATCCGTTCTACTCCATTATACTCAAAATGATGTTTGGGAGTGTTTTGGAGCATTTCGGAAACCTTCGGCATATAAATAACTTGTGTTTCAGGCCTAATGCACTGTTACGGGGTACCGAAGTTGCAAAAATGGTTTTGCAACAAAAGCATCCGTTCTACTCCATCAGAATCAAAATGACGTTTGGGAGTGTTTTGGAGGATTTCGGAAACCTTCGGCATGAAAATAACTTGTGTTTTGGGCCTGAATGCACTGTTACGGGGTACCGAAGTTGCAAAAATGGTTTTGCAACAAAAGCATCCGTTCTACTCCATTATACTCAAAATGATGTTTGGGAGTGTTTTAGAGGATTTCGCAAACCTTCGACATCTAAATAACTTGTGTTTCGGGCCTGAATGCACTGTTACAGGGTACCGAAGTTGCAAAAATGGTTTTGCAACAAAAGCATCCATTCTACTCCATTAGACTCAAAATGATGTTTGGGAGTGTTTTGGAGGATTTCGCAAACCTTCGACATGTAAATAACTTGTGTTTCGGGCCTAATGCACTGTTACGGGGTACCGAAGTTGCAAAAATGGTTTTGCAACAAAACCATCTGTTCTACTCCATTAGACCCAAAATGATGTTTGGGAGTGTTTTGGAGCATTTCGCTAACATTCGGCATATAAATAACTTGTGTTTTGGTCCTGAATACACAGTTACGGCATACCGAAGTTGCAAAAATGGTTTTGCAACAAAAGCATCCGTTCTACTCCATTAGACTTAAAATCATGTTTGGGAGTGTTTTGGAGGATTCCGCAAACCTTCGGCATGTAAATAACTTGTCTTTCGGGCCTGAATGCACTGTTACGGGGTACCAAAGTTGCAAAAATGGTTTTGCAACAAAAGCATCTGTTCTACTCCACTAGACTCAAAATGATGTTTGCGAGTGTTTTAGAGGATTTCGCAAACAATCGACATGTAAATAACTTGTGTTTCGGGCATTTGCACTGTTACGGGGTACCCAAGTTGCAAAAATGGTTTTGCAACAAAAGCATATGTTCTACTCCATTAAACTCAAAATGATGCTTGTGAGTGTTTTGGATCATTTCGGAAACCTTCGGCATGTAAATAACTTGTGTTTCGGGCCTGAATGCGCAGTTACGGGGTACCGAAGTTGCAAAAATGGTTTTGCAACAAAAGCATCCGTTCTACTCCATTAGACTCAAAATGATGTTTGCGAGTGTTTTGGAGGATTTCGCAAACCTTCGACATGTAAATAACTTGTGTTTCGTGCCTGAATGCACTGTTACGGGGTACCGAAGTTGCAAAAATGGTTTTGCAACAAAAGCATCTGTTCTACTCCATTAGACTCAAAAGGATGTTTGGGAGTGTTTTGGAGGATTTCACAAACCTTCGACATGTAAATAACTTGTGTTTCGGGCCTAATGCACTGTTACGGGGTACCGAAGTTGCAAAAATGGTTTTGCAAGAAAACCATCTGTTCTACTCCATTAGACCCAAAATGATGTTTGGGAGTGTTTTGGAGCATTTCGCTAACCTTCGGCATATAAATAACTTGTGTTTTGGGCCTGAATACACAGTTACGGCACACCGAAGTTGCAGAAATGGTTTTGCAACAAAAGCATCCGTTCTACTCCATTATACTCAAAATGATATTTGGGAGTGTTTTGGAGCATTTCGGAAACCTTCGGCATATAAATAACTTGTGTTTCAGGCCTAATGCGCTGTTACGGGGTACCGAAGTTGCAAAAATGGTTTTGCAACAAAAGCATCCGTTCTACTCCATCAGAATCAAAATGATGTTTGGGAGTGTTTTGGAGGATTTCGGAAACCTTCGGCATGTAAATAACTTGTGTTTTGGGCCTGAATGCACTGTTACGGGGTACCGAAGTTGCAAAAATGGTTTTGCAACAAAAGCATATGTTCTACTCCATTAGACTGAAAATGACGCTTGGGAGTGTTTTGGAGCATTTCGCAAACCTTCGGCATATGAATAACTTGTGTTTCAGGGCTGAATGCACAGTTACGGCGTACCGAAGTTGCAAAAATGGTTTTGCAACAAAAGCATCCGTTCTACTCCATTGGACTCAAAATGATGTTTCGGAGTGTTTTGGAGGATTCCGCAAACCTTCGGCATATAAATAACTTGTCTTTCGGGCCTGAATGCACTGTTACGGGGTACCAAAGTTGCAAAAATGGTTTTGCAACAAAAGCATCTGTTCTACTCCACTAGACTCAAAATGATGTTTGCGAGTGTTTTAGAGGATTTCAGAAACCATCGGCATGTAAATAACTTGTGTTTCGGGCATAATGCACTGTTACGGGGTATCGAAGTTGCAAAAATGGTTTTGCAACAAAAGCATATGTTCTACTCCATTAGACTCAAAATGATGCTTGGGAGTGTTTTGGAGCATTTCGGAAACCTTCGGCATGTAAATAACTTGTGTTTCGGGCCTTAATGCACAGTTACGGGGTACCGAAGTTGCAAAAATGGTTCTGCAACAAAAGCATATGTTCCACTCCATTAGACTGAAAATGATGCTTGGGAGTGTTTTGGAGCATTTCGCAAACCTTCGGCATGTAAATAACTTGTGTTTCAGGTCTGAAAGCACAGTTACGGGGTACCGAAGTTGCAAAAATGGTTGTGCAACAAAAGCATATGTTCTACTTCATTAGACTCAAAATGATGTTTCGGAGTGTTTTGGAGGATTTCGCAAACCTTCGACATGTAAATAACTTGTGTTTCGGGCCTAATGCACTATTACGGGATACCGAAGTTGCAAAAATGGTTTTGCAACAAAAGCATCTGTTTTACTCCATTAGACTCAAAATGATGTTTGGGAGTCTTTTGGTGGATTTCACAAACCTTCGGCACCTAATAACTTGTGTTTCGGGCCTAATGCAATGTTACGGGGTACCGAAGTTGGAAAAATGGTTTTGCAGCAAAAGCATATGTTTAACTCCATTAGAGTCAAAATGATGTTTCGGAGTGTTGCATTTCGCTAACCTTCGGCTTGTAAATAACTTGTGTTTCGGGCCTAATGCACTGTTACAGGGTACCGAAGTTGCAAAAATGGTTTTGCAACAAAAGCATCCGTTCTACTCCATTAGACTCAAAATGATGTTTGGGAGTGTTTTGGAGGATTTCGCAAACCTTCGACATGTAAATAACTTGTGTTTCGGGCCTAAAGCACTGTTACGGGGTACCGAAGTTGCAAAAATGGTTTTGCAACAAAACCATCTGTTCTACTCCATTAGACCCAAAATGATGTTTGGGAGTGTTTTGGAGCATTTCGCTAACATTCGGCATATAAATAACTTGTGTTTTGGGCCTGAATACACAGTTACGGCATACCGAAGTTGCAAAAATGGTTTTGCAACAAAAGCATCCGTTCTACTCCATTAGACTTAAAATGATGTTTGGGAGTGTTTTGGAGGATTCCGCAAACCTTCGGCATGTAAATAACTTGTCTTTCGGGCCTGAATGCACTGTTACGGGGTACCAAAGTTGCAAATATGGTTTTGCAACAAAAGCATCTGTTCTACTCCACTAGACTCAAAATGATGTTTGCGATTGTTTTAGAGGATTTAGCAAACAATCGGCATGTAAATAACTTGTGTTTCGGGCATATGCACTGTTACGGGGTACCAAAGTTGCAAAAATGGTTTTGTAACAAAAGCATATGTTCTACTCCATTAGACTCAAAATGATGCTTGGGAGTGTTTTGGAGCATTTCGGAAACCTTCGGCATGTAAATAACTTGTGTTTCGGGTCTGAATGCACAGTTACGGGGTACCGAAGTTACAAAAATGGTTTTGCAACAAAAGCATATGTTCCACTCCATTAGACTGAAAATGATGCTTGGGAGTGTTTTGGAGCATTTCGGAAACCTTCGGCATGTAAATAACTTGTGTTTCGGGCCTGAATGCACAGTTACGGGGTACCGAAGTTGCAAAAATGGTTTTGCAACAAAAGCATATGTTCTACTCCAGTAGACTCAAAATGATGTTTGGGAGTGTTTTGGAGGATTCCGCAAACCTTCGGCATGTAAATAACTTGTCTTTCGGGCCTGAATGCACTGTTACGGGGTACCAAAGTTGCAAAAATGGTTTTGCAACAAAAGCATCTGTTCTACTCCAATAGACTCAAAATGATGTTTGCGAGTGTTTTAGAGGATTTCAGAAACCATCGGCATGTAAATAACTTGTGTTTCGGGCATAATGCTCTATTACGGGGTACCGAAGTTGCAAAAATGGTTTTGCAACAAAAGCATATGTTCTACTTCATTAGACTCAAAATGATGTTTCGGAGTGTTTTGGAGGATTTCGCAAACCTTCGGCATGTAAATAACTTGTGTTTCGGGCCTAATGCACTGTTACGGGATACCGAAGTTGCAAAAATGGTTTTGCAACAAAAGCATCTGTTTTACTCCATTAGACTCAAAATGATGTTTGGGAGTCTTTTGGTGGATTTCACAAACCTTCGGCACCTAATAACTTGTGTTTCGGGCCTAATGCAATGTTACGGGGTACCGAAGTTGGAAAAATGGTTTTGCAGCAAAAGCATATGTTTAACTCCATTAGAGTCAAAATGATGTTTCGGAGTGTTGCATTTTGCTAACCTTCGGCTTGTAAATAACTTGTGTTTCGGGCCTGAATGCACTGTTCCGGGGTACCGAAGTTGCAAAAATGGTTTTGCAACAAAAGCATCCGTTCTACTCCATTAGACTCAAAATGATGTTTGGGAGTGTTTTAGAGGATTTCGCAAACCTTCGACATGTAAATAACTTGTGTTTCGGGCCTGAATGCACTGTTACAGGGTACCGAAGTTGCAAAAATGGTTTTGCAACAAAAGCATCCGTTCTACTCCATTAGACTCAAAATGATGTTTGGGAGTGTTTTGGAGGATTTCGCAAACCTTCGACATGTAAATAACTTGTGTTTCGGGCCTAAAGCACTGTTACGGGGTACCGAAGTTGCAAAAATGGTTTTGCAACAAAACCATCTGTTCTACTCCATTAGACCCAAAATGATGTTTGGGAGTGTTTTGGAGCATTTCGCTAACATTCGGCATATAAATAACTTGTGTTTTGGGCCTGAATACACAGTTACGGCATACCGAAGTTGCAAAAATGGTTTTGCAACAAAAGCATCCGTTCTACTCCATTAGACTTAAAATGATGTTTGGGAGTGTTTTGGAGGATTCCGCAAACCTTCGGCATGTAAATAACTTGTCTTTCGGGCCTGAATGCACTGTTACGGGGTACCAAAGTTGCAAATATGGTTTTGCAACAAAAGCATCTATTCTACTCCACTAGACTCAAAATGATGTTTGCGATTGTTTTAGAGGATTTAGCAAACAATCGGCATGTAAATAACTTGTGTTTCGGGCATATGCACTGTTACGGGGTACCAAAGTTGCAAAAATGGTTTTGTAACAAAAGCATATGTTCTACTCCATTAGACTCAAAATGATGCTTGGGAGTGTTTTGGAGCATTTCGGAAACCTTCGGCATGTAAATAACTTGTGTTTCGGGTCTGAATGCACAGTTACGGGGTACCGAAGTTACAAAAATGGTTTTGCAACAAAAGCATATGTTCCACTCCATTAGACTGAAAATGATGCTTGGGAGTGTTTTGGAGCATTTCGGAAACCTTCGGCATGTAAATAACTTGTGTTTCGGGCCTGAATGCACAGTTACGGGGTACCGAAGTTGCAAAAATGGTTTTGCAACAAAAGCATATGTTCTACTCCAGTAGACTCAAAATGATGTTTGGGAGTGTTTTGGAGGATTCCGCAAACCTTCGGCATGTAAATAACTTGTCTTTCGGGCCTGAATGCACTGTTACGGGGTACCAAAGTTGCAAAAATGGTTTTGCAACAAAAATATCTGTTCTACTCCAATAGACTCAAAATGATGTTTGCGAGTGTTTTAGAGGATTTCAGAAACCATCGGCATGTAAATAACTTGTGTTTCGGGCATAATGCACTGTTACGGGGTACCGAAGTTGCAAAAATGGTTTTGCAACAAAAGCATATGTTCTACTTCATTAGACTCAAAATGATGTTTCGGAGTGTTTTGGAGGATTTCGCAAACCTTCGGCATGTAAATAACTTGTGTTTCGGGCCTAATGCACTGTTACGGGATACCGAAGTTGCAAAAATGGTTTTGCAACAAAAGCATCTGTTCTACTCCATTAGACTCAAAATGATGTTTGGGAGTCTTTTGGTGGATTTCACAAACCTTCGGCACCTAATAACTTGTGTTTCGGGCCTAATGCAATGTTACGGGGTACCGAAGTTGGAAAAATGGTTTTGCAGCAAAAGCATATGTTTAACTCCATTAGAGTCAAAATGATGTTTCGGAGTGTTGCATTTTGCTAACCTTCGGCTTGTAAATAACTTGTGTTTCGGGCCTGAATGCACTGTTCCGGGGTACCGAAGTTGCAAAAATGGTTTTGCAACAAAAGCATCCGTTCTACTCCATTAGACTCAAAATGATGTTTGGGAGTGTTTTAGAGGATTTCGCAAACCTTCGACATGTAAATAACTTGTGTTTCGGGCCTGAATGCACTGTTACAGGGTACCGAAGTTGCAAAAATGGTTTTGCAACAAAAGCATCCGTTCTACTCCATTAGACTCAAAATGATGTTTGGGAGTGTTTTGGAGGATTTCGCAAACCTTCGACATGTAAATAACTTGTGTTTCGGGCCTAAAGCACTGTTACGGGGTACCGAAGTTGCAAAAATGGTTTTGCAACAAAACCATCTGTTCTACTCCATTAGACCCAAAATGATGTTTGGGAGTGTTTTGGAGCATTTCGCTAACATTCGGCATATAAATAACTTGTGTTTTGGGCCTGAATACACAGTTACGGCATACCGAAGTTGCAAAAATGGTTTTGCAACAAAAGCATCCGTTCTACTCCATTAGACATAAAATGATGTTTGGGAGTGTTTTGGAGGATTCCGCAAACCTTCGGCATGTAAATAACTTGTCTTTCGGGCCTGAATGCACTGTTACGGGGTACCAAAGTTGCAAATATGGTTTTGCAACAAAAGCATCTGTTCTACTCCACTAGACTCAAAATGATGTTTGCGATTGTTTTAGAGGATTTAGCAAACAATCGGCATGTAAATAACTTGTGTTTCGGCCATATGCACTGTTACGGGGTACCAAAGTTGCAAAAATGGTTTTGTAACAAAAGCATATGTTCTACTCCATTAGACTCAAAATGATGCTTGGGAGTGTTTTGGAGCATTTCGGAAACCTTCGGCATGTAAATAACTTGTGTTTCGTGTCTGAATGCACAGTTACGGGGTACCGAAGTTACAAAAATGGTTTTGCAACAAAAGCATATGTTCCACTCCATTAGACTGAAAATGATGCTTGGGAGTGTTTTGGAGCATTTCGGAAACCTTCGGCATGTAAATAACTTGTGTTTCGGGCCTGAATGCACAGTTACGGGGTACCGAAGTTGCAAAAATGGTTTTGCAACAAAAGCATATGTTCTACTCCAGTAGACTCAAAATGATGTTTGGGAGTGTTTTGGAGGATTCCGCAAACCTTCGGCATGTAAATAACTTGTCTTTCGGGCCTGAATGCACTGTTACGGGGTACCAAAGTTGCAAAAATGGTTTTGCAACAAAAGCATCTGTTCTACTCCAATAGACTCAAAATGATGTTTGCGAGTGTTTTAGAGGATTTCAGAAACCATCGGCATGTAAATAACTTGTGTTTCGGGCATAATGCACTGTTACGGGGTACCGAAGTTGCAAAAATGGTTTTGCAACAAAAGCATATGTTCTACTCCATTAGACTCAAAATGATGCTTGGGAGTGTTTTGGAGCATTTCGGAAACCTTCGGCATGTAAATAACTTGTGTTTCGGGCCTGAATGCACAGTTACGGGGTACCGAAGTTGCAAAAATGGTTTTGCAACAAAAGCATATGTTCCACTCCATTAGACTGAAAATGATGCTTGGGAGTGTTTTGGAGCATTTCGCAAACCTTCGGCATGTAAATAACTTGTGTTTCAGGGCTGAAAGCACAGTTACGGGGTACCGAAGCTGCAAAAATGGTTTGGCAACAAAAACATATGTTCTACTTCATTAGACTCAAAATGATGTTTTGGAGTGTTTTGGAGGATTTCGCAAACCTTCGGCACGTAAATAACTTGTGTTTCGGGCCTAATGCACTGTTACGGGATACCGAAGTTGCAAAAATGGTTTTGCAACAAAAGCATCTGTTTTACTCCATTAGACTCAAAATGATGTTTGCGAGTCTTTTGGTGGATTTCGCAAACCTTCGGCACGTAATAACTTGTGTTTCGGGCCTAATGCACTGTTACGGGGTACCGAAGTTGGAAAAATTGTTTTGCAACAAAAGCATCTGTTCTACTCCATTATAGTCAAAATGATGTTTCAGAGTGTTGCATTTCGCTAACCTTCGGCATGTAAATAATTTGTGTTTCAGGCCTGAATGCACTGTTCCGGGGTACCGAAGTTGCAAAAATGGTTTTGCAACAAAAGCATCCGTTCTACTCCATTAGACTCAAAATGATGTTTGGGAGTGTTTTGGAGGATTTCGCAAACCATCGACATGTAAATAACTTGTGTTTCTGGCCTGAATGCACTGTCACGGGGTACCGAAGTTGCAAAAATGGTTTTGCAACAAAAGCATCTGTTCTACTCCATTAGACTCAAAATGATGTTTGAGAGTGTTTTGGAGGATTTCACAAACCTTCGACATGTAAATAACTTGTGTTTCGGGCCTAATGCACTGTTATGGGGTACCGAAGTTGCAAAAATGGTTTTGCAACAAAACCATCTGCTCTACTCCATTAGAGCCAAAATGATGTTTGGGAGTGTTTTGGAGCATTTCGCTAACCTTCGGCATATAAATAACTTGTGTTTTGGGCCTGAAAACACAGTTACGACATACCAAAGTTGCAGAAATGGTTTTGCAACAAAAGCATCCGTTACACTCCATTAGACTCAAAATGATGTTTGGGAGTGTTTTGGAGTATTTCGCAAACCTTCGGCATATAAATAACTTGTGTTTCGGGCCTAATGCGCTGTTACGGGGTACCAAAGTTGCAAAAATGGTTTTGCAACAAAAGCATCTGTTCTACTCCATCAGACTCAAAATGACGTTTGGGAGTGTTTTGGAGGATTTCGGAAACCTTCGGCATGTAAATAACTTGTGTTTCGGGCCTGAATGCACTGTTACGGGGTACCGAAGTTGCAAAAATGGTTTTGCAACAAAAGCATATGTTCTACTCCATTAGACTTAAAATGATGCTTGGGAGTGTTTTGGAGCATTTCGCAAACCTTCGGCATGTAAATAACTTGTGTTTCAGGGCTGAATGCACAGTTACGGCGTACTGAAGTTGCAAAAATGGTTTTGCAACAAAAGCATCCGTTCTACTCCATTAGACTCAAAATGATGTTTCGGAGTGTTTTGGAGGATTCCGCAAACCTTCGGCATATTAATAACTTGTCTTTCGGGCCAGAATGCACTGTTACGGGGTACGAAAGTTGCAAAAATGGTTTTGCAACAAAAGCATCTGTTCTACTCCATTAGACTCAAAATGATGTTTGCGAGTGTTTTAGAGGATTTCGCAAACAATCGGCATGTAAATGACTTGTGCTTCGGGCATAATGCACTGTTACGGGGTACCAAAGTTGCAAAAATGGTTTTGCAACAAAAGCATATGTTCTACTCCATTAGACTCAAAATGATGCTTGGGAGTGTTTTGGAGCATTTCGGAAACCTTCGGCATGTAAATAACTTGTGTTTTGGGCCAGAATGCACAGTTACGGGGTACCGAAGTTGCAAAAATGGTTTTGCAACAAAAGCATATGTTCTACTCCATTAGACTCAAAATGATGTTTGGGAGTGTTTTGGAGGACTCCGCAAACCTTCGGCATGTAAATAACTTATCTTTCGGGCCTGAATGCACTGTTACGGGGTACCAAAGTTGCAAATATGGTTTTGCAACAAAAGCATCTGTTCTACTCCACTAGACTCAAAATGATGTTTGCGATTGTTTTAGAGGATTTAGCAAACAATCGGCATGTAAATAACTTGTGTTTCGGGCATATGCACTGTTACGGGGTACCAAAGTTGCAAAAATGGTTTTGTAACAAAAGCATATGTTCTACTCCATTAGACTCAAAATGATGCTTGGGAGTGTTTTGGAGCATTTCGGAAACCTTCGGCATGTAAATAACTTGTGTTTCGGGTCTGAATGCACAGTTACGGGGTACCGAAGTTACAAAAATGGTTTTGCAACAAAAGCATATGTTCCACTCCATTAGACTGAAAATGATGCTTGGGAGTGTTTTGGAGCATTTCGAAAACCTTCGGCATGTAAATAACTTGTGTTTCGGGCCTGAATGCACAGTTACGGGGTACCGAAGTTGCAAAAATGGTTTTGCAACAAAAGCATATGTTCTACTCCAGTAGACTCAAAATGATGTTTGGGAGTGTTTTGGAGGATTCCGCAAACCTTCGGCATGTAAATAACTTGTCTTTCGGGCCTGAATGCACTGTTACGGGGTACCAAAGTTGCAAAAATGGTTTTGCAACAAAAGCATCTGTTCTACTCCAATAGACTCAAAATGATGTTTGCGAGTGTTTTAGAGGATTTCAGAAACCATCGGCATGTAAATAACTTGTGTTTCGGGCATAATGCACTGTTACGGGGTACCGAAGTTGCAAAAATGGTTTTGCAACAAAAGCATATGTTCTACTCCATTAGACTCAAAATGATGCTTGGGAGTGTTTTGGAGCATTTCGGAAACCTTCGGCATGTAAATAACTTGTGTTTCGGGCCTGAATGCACAGTTACGGGGTACCGAAGTTGCAAAAATGGTTTTGCAACAAAAGCATATGTTCCACTCCATTAGACTGAAAATGATGCTTGGGAGTGTTTTGGAGCATTTCGCAAACCTTCGGCATGTAAATAACTTGTGTTTCAGGGCTGAAAGCACAGTTACGGGGTACCGAAGCTGCAAAAATGGTTTGGCAACAAAAGCATATGTTCTACTTCATTAGACTCAAAATGATGTTTTGGAGTGTTTTGGAGGATTTCGCAAACCTTCGGCACGTAAATAACTTGTGTTTCGGGCCTAATGCACTGTTACGGGATACCGAAGTTGCAAAAATGGTTTTGCAACAAAAGCATCTGTTTTACTCCATTAGACTCAAAATGATGTTTGCGAGTCTTTTGGTGGATTTCGCAAACCTTCGGCACGTAATAACTTGTGTTTCGGGCCTAATGCACTGTTACGGGGTACCGAAGTTGGAAAAATTGTTTTGCAACAAAAGCATCTGTTCTACTCCATTATAGTCAAAATGATGTTTCAGAGTGTTGCATTTCGCTAACCTTCGGCATGTAAATAATTTGTGTTTCAGGCCTGAATGCACTGTTCCGGGGTACCGAAGTTGCAAAAATGGTTTTGCAACAAAAGCATCCGTTCTACTCCATTAGACTCAAAATGATGTTTGGGAGTGTTTTGGAGGATTTCGCAAACCATCGACATGTAAATAACTTGTGTTTCGGGCCTGAATGCACTGTCACGGGGTACCGAAGTTGCAAAAATGGTTTTGCAACAAAAGCATCTGTTCTACTCCATTAGACTCAAAATGATGTTTGAGAGTGTTTTGGAGGATTTCACAAACCTTCGACATGTAAATAACTTGTGTTTCGGGCCTAATGCACTGTTATGGGGTACCGAAGTTGCAAAAATGGTTTTGCAACAAAACCATCTGCTCTACTCCATTAGAGCCAAAATGATGTTTGGGAGTGTTTTGGAGCATTTCGCTAACCTTCGGCATATAAATAACTTGTGTTTTGGGCCTGAAAACACAGTTACGACATACCAAAGTTGCAGAAATGGTTTTGCAACAAAAGCATCCGTTACACTCCATTAGACTCAAAATGATGTTTGGGAGTGTTTTGGAGTATTTCGCAAACCTTCGGCATATAAATAACTTGTGTTTCGGGCCTAATGCGCTGTTACGGGGTACCAAAGTTGCAAAAATGGTTTTGCAACAAAAGCATCTGTTCTACTCCATCAGACTCAAAATGACGTTTGGGAGTGTTTTGGAGGATTTCGGAAACCTTCGGCATGTAAATAACTTGTGTTTCGGGCCTGAATGCACTGTTACGGGGTACCGAAGTTGCAAAAATGGTTTTGCAACAAAAGCATATGTTCTACTCCATTAGACTTAAAATGATGCTTGGGAGTGTTTTGGAGCATTTCGCAAACCTTCGGCATGTAAATAACTTGTGTTTCAGGGCTGAATGCACAGTTACGGCGTACTGAAGTTGCAAAAATGGTTTTGCAACAAAAGCATCCGTTCTACTCCATTAGACTCAAAATGATGTTTCGGAGTGTTTTGGAGGATTCCGCAAACCTTCGGCATATTAATAACTTGTCTTTCGGGCCAGAATGCACTGTTACGGGGTACGAAAGTTGCAAAAATGGTTTTGCAACAAAAGCATCTGTTCTACTCCATTAGACTCAAAATGATGTTTGCGAGTGTTTTAGAGGATTTCGCAAACAATCGGCATGTAAATGACTTGTGCTTCGGGCATAATGCACTGTTACGGGGTACCAAAGTTGCAAAAATGGTTTTGCAACAAAAGCATATGTTCTACTCCATTAGACTCAAAATGATGCTTGGGAGTGTTTTGGAGCATTTCGGAAACCTTCGGCATGTAAATAACTTGTGTTTTGGGCCAGAATGCACAGTTACGGGGTACCGAAGTTGCAAAAATGGTTTTGCAACAAAAGCATATGTTCTACTCCATTAGACTCAAAATGATGTTTGGGAGTGTTTTGGAGGACTCCGCAAACCTTCGGCATGTAAATAACTTATCTTTCGGGCCTGAATGCACTGTTACGGGGTACCAAAGTTGCAAATATGGTTTTGCAACAAAAGCATCTGTTCTACTCCACTAGACTCAAAATGATGTTTGCGATTGTTTTAGAGGATTTAGCAAACAATCGGCATGTAAATAACTTGTGTTTCGGGCATATGCACTGTTACGGGGTACCAAAGTTGCAAAAATGGTTTTGTAACAAAAGCATATGTTCTACTCCATTAGACTCAAAATGATGCTTGGGAGTGTTTTGGAGCATTTCGGAAACCTTCGGCATGTAAATAACTTGTGTTTCGGGTCTGAATGCACAGTTACGGGGTACCGAAGTTACAAAAATGGTTTTGCAACAAAAGCATATGTTCCACTCCATTAGACTGAAAATGATGCTTGGGAGTGTTTTGGAGCATTTCGGAAACCTTCGGCATGTAAATAACTTGTGTTTCGGGCCTGAATCCATAGTTACGGGGTACCGAAGTTGCAAAAATGGTTTTGCAACAAAAGCATATGTTCTACTCCAGTAGACTCAAAATGATGTTTGGGAGTGTTTTGGAGGATTCCGCAAACCTTCGGCATGTAAATAACTTGTCTTTCGGGCCTGAATGCACTGTTACGGGGTACCAAAGTTGCAAAAATGGTTTTGCAACAAAAGCATCTGTTCTACTCCAATAGACTCAAAATGATGTTTGCGAGTGTTTTAGAGGATTTCAGAAACCATCGGCATGTAAATAACTTGTGTTTCGGGCATAATGCACTGCTACGGGGTACCGAAGTTGCAAAAATGGTTTTGCAACAAAAGCATATGTTCTACTCCATTAGACTCAAAATGATGCTTGGGAGTGTTTTGGAGCATTTCGGAAACCTTCGGCATGTAAATAACTTGTGTTTCGGGCCTGAATGCACAGTTACGGGGTACCGAAGTTGCAAAAATGGTTTTGCAACAAAAGCATATGTTCCACTCCATTAGACTGAAAATGATGCTTGGGAGTGTTTTGGAGCATTTCGCAAACCTTCGGCATGTAAATAACTTGTGTTTCAGGGCTGAAAGCACAGTTACGGGGTACCGAAGCTGCAAAAATGGTTTGGCAACAAAAGCATATGTTCTACTTCATTAGACTCAAAATGATGTTTTGGAGTGTTTTGGAGGATTTCGCAAACCTTCGGCACGTAAATAACTTGTGTTTCGGGCCTAATGCACTGTTACGGGATACCGAAGTTGCAAAAATGGTTTTGCAACAAAAGCATCTGTTTTACTCCATTAGACTCAAAATGATGTTTGCGAGTCTTTTGGTGGATTTCGCAAACCTTCGGCACGTAATAACTTGTGTTTCGGGCCTAATGCACTGTTACGGGGTACCGAAGTTGGAAAAATTGTTTTGCAACAAAAGCATCTGTTCTACTCCATTATAGTCAAAATGATGTTTCAGAGTGTTGCATTTCGCTAACCTTCGGCATGTAAATAATTTGTGTTTCAGGCCTGAATGCACTGTTCCGGGGTACCGAAGTTGCAAAAATGGTTTTGCAACAAAAGCATCCGTTCTACTCCATTAGACTCAAAATGATGTTTGGGAGTGTTTTGGAGGATTTCGCAAACCTTCGACATGTAAATAACTTGTGTTTCGGGCCTGAATGCACTGTCACGGGGTACCGAAGTTGCAAAAATGGTTTTGCAACAAAAGCATCTGTTCTACTCCATTAGACTCAAAATGATGTTTGAGAGTGTTTTGGAGGATTTCACAAACCTTCGACATGTAAATAACTTGTGTTTCGGGCCTAATGCACTGTTACGGGGTACCGAAGTTGCAAAAATGGTTTTGCAACAAAACCATCTGCTCTACTCCATTAGACCCAAAATGATGTTTGGGAGTGTTTTGGAGCATTTCGCTAACCTTCGGCATATAAATAACTTGTGTTTTGGGCCTGAAAACACAGTTACGACATACCGAAGTTGCAGAAATGGTTTTGCAACAAAAGCATCCGTTACACTCCATTAGACTCAAAATGATGTTTGGGAGTGTTTTGGAGTATTTCGCAAACCTTCGGCATATAAATAACTTGTGTTTCGGGCCTAATGCGCTGTTACGGGGTGCCAAAGTTGCAAAAATGGTTTTGCAACAAAAGCTTCTGTTCTACTCCATCAGACTCAAAATGACGTTTGGGAGTGTTTTGGAGGATTTCGGAAACCTTCGGCATGTAAATAACTTGTGTTTCGGGCCTGAATGCACTGTTACGGGGTACCGAAGTTGCAAAAATGGTTTTGCAACAAAAGCATATGTTCTACTCCATTAGACTTAAAATGATGCTTGGGAGTGTTTTGGAGCATTTCGCAAACCTTCGGCATGTAAATAACTTGTGTTTCAGGGCTGAATGCACAGTTACGGCGTACCGAAGTTGCAAAAATGGTTTTGCAACAAAAGCATCCGTTCTACTCCATTAGACTCAAAATGATGTTTCGGAGTGTTTTGGAGGATTCCGCAAACCTTCGGCATATTAATAACTTGTCTTTCGGGCCAGAATGCACTGTTACGGGGTACGAAAGTTGCAAAAATGGTTTTGCAACAAAAGCATCTGTTCTACTCCACTAGACTCAAAATGATGTTTGCGAGTGTTTTAGAGGATTTCGCAAACAATCGGCATGTAAATGACTTGTGCTTCGGGCATAATGCACTGTTACGGGGTACCAAAGTTGCAAAAATGGTTTTGCAACAAAAGCATATGTTCTACTCCATTAGACTCAAAATGATGCTTGGGAGTGTTTTGGAGCATTTCGGAAACCTTCGGCATGTAAATAACTTGTGTTTTGGGCCAGAATGCACAGTTACGGGGTACCGAAGTTGCAAAAATGGTTTTGCAACAAAAGCATATGTTCTACTCCATTAGACTCAAAATGATGTTTGGGAGTGTTTTGGAGGACTCCGCAAACCTTCGGCATGTAAATAACTTATCTTTCGGGCCTGAATGCACTGTTACGGGGTACCAAAGTTGCAAATATGGTTTTGCAACAAAAGCATCTGTTCTACTCCACTAGACTCAAAATGATGTTTGCGATTGTTTTAGAGGATTTAGCAAACAATCGGCATGTAAATAACTTGTGTTTCGGGCATATGCACTGTTACGGGGTACCAAAGTTGCAAAAATGGTTTTGTAACAAAAGCATATGTTCTACTCCATTAGACTCAAAATGATGCTTGGGAGTGTTTTGGAGCATTTCGGAAACCTTCGGCATGTAAATAACTTGTGTTTCGGGTCTGAATGCACAGTTACGGGGTACCGAAGTTACAAAAATGGTTTTGCAACAAAAGCATATGTTCCACTCCATTAGACTGAAAATGATGCTTGGGAGTGTTTTGGAGCATTTCGGAAACCTTCGGCATGTAAATAACTTGTGTTTCGGGCCTGAATCCACAGTTACGGGGTACCGAAGTTGCAAAAATGGTTTTGCAACAAAAGCATATGTTCTACTCCAGTAGACTCAAAATGATGTTTGGGAGTGTTTTGGAGGATTCCGCAAACCTTCGGCATGTAAATAACTTGTCTTTCGGGCCTGAATGCACTGTTACGGGGTACCAAAGTTGCAAAAATGGTTTTGCAACAAAAGCATCTGTTCTACTCCAATAGACTCAAAATGATGTTTGCGAGTGTTTTAGAGGATTTCAGAAACCATCGGCATGTAAATAACTTGTGTTTCGGGCATAATGCACTGCTACGGGGTACCGAAGTTGCAAAAATGGTTTTGCAACAAAAGCATATGTTCTACTCCATTAGACTCAAAATGATGCTTGGGAGTGTTTTGGAGCATTTCGGAAACCTTCGGCATGTAAATAACTTGTGTTTCGGGCCTGAATGCACAGTTACGGGGTACCGAAGTTGCAAAAATGGTTTTGCAACAAAAGCATATGTTCCACTCCATTAGACTGAAAATGATGCTTGGGAGTGTTTTGGAGCATTTCGCAAACCTTCGGCATGTAAATAACTTGTGTTTCAGGGCTGAAAGCACAGTTACGGGGTACCGAAGCTGCAAAAATGGTTTGGCAACAAAAGCATATGTTCTACTTCATTAGACTCAAAATGATGTTTTGGAGTGTTTTGGAGGATTTCGCAAACCTTCGGCACGTAAATAACTTGTGTTTCGGGCCTAATGCACTGTTACGGGATACCGAAGTTGCAAAAATGGTTTTGCAACAAAAGCATCTGTTTTACTCCATTAGACTCAAAATGATGTTTGCGAGTCTTTTGGTGGATTTCGCAAACCTTCGGCACGTAATAACTTGTGTTTCGGGCCTAATGCACTGTTACGGGGTACCGAAGTTGGAAAAATTGTTTTGCAACAAAAGCATCTGTTCTACTCCATTATAGTCAAAATGATGTTTCAGAGTGTTGCATTTCGCTAACCTTCGGCATGTAAATAATTTGTGTTTCAGGCCTGAATGCACTGTTCCGGGGTACCGAAGTTGCAAAAATGGTTTTGCAACAAAAGCATCCGTTCTACTCCATTAGACTCAAAATGATGTTTGGGAGTGTTTTGGAGGATTTCGCAAACCTTCGACATGTAAATAACTTGTGTTTCGGGCATGAATGCACTGTCACGGGGTACCGAAGTTGCAAAAATGGTTTTGCAACAAAAGCATCTGTTCTACTCCATTAGACTCAAAATGATGTTTGAGAGTGTTTTGGAGGATTTCACAAACCTTCGACATGTAAATAACTTGTGTTTCGGGCCTAATGCACTGTTACGGGGTACCGAAGTTGCAAAAATGGTTTTGCAACAAAACCATCTGCTCTACTCCATTAGACCCAAAATGATGTTTGGGAGTGTTTTGGAGCATTTCGCTAACCTTCGGCATATAAATAACTTGTGTTTTGGGCCTGAAAACACAGTTACGACATACCGAAGTTGCAGAAATGGTTTTGCAACAAAAGCATCCGTTACACTCCATTAGACTCAAAATGATGTTTGGGAGTGTTTTGGAGTATTTCGCAAACCTTCGGCATATAAATAACTTGTGTTTCGGGCCTAATGCGCTGTTACGGGGTACCAAAGTTGCAAAAATGGTTTTGCAACAAAAGCATCTGTTCTACTCCATCAGACTCAAAATGACGTTTGGGAGTGTTTTGGAGGATTTCGGAAACCTTCGGCATGTAAATAACTTGTGTTTCGGGCCTGAATGCACTGTTACGGGGTACCGAAGTTGCAAAAATGGTTTTGCAACAAAAGCATATGTTCTACTCCATTAGACTTAAAATGATGCTTGGGAGTGTTTTGGAGCATTTCGCAAACCTTCGGCATGTAAATAACTTGTGTTTCAGGGCTGAATGCACAGTTACGGCGTACCGAAGTTGCAAAAATGGTTTTGCAACAAAAGCATCCGTTCTACTCCATTAGACTCAAAATGATGTTTCGGAGTGTTTTGGAGGATTCCGCAAACCTTCGGCATATTAATAACTTGTCTTTCGGGCCAGAATGCACTGTTACGGGGTACGAAAGTTGCAAAAATGGTTTTGCAACAAAAGCATCTGTTCTACTCCACTAGACTCAAAATGATGTTTGCGAGTGTTTTAGAGGATTTCGCAAACAATCGGCATGTAAATGACTTGTGCTTCGGGCATTATGCACTGTTACGGGGTACCAAAGTTGCAAAAATGGTTTTGCAACAAAAGCATATGTTCTACTCCATTAGACTCAAAATGATGCTTGGGTGTGTTTTGGAGCATTTCGGAAACCTTCGGCATGTAAATAACTTGTGTTTTGGGCCAGAATGCACAGTTACGGGGTACCGAAGTTGCAAAAATGGTTTTACAACAAAAGCATATGTTCTACTCCATTAGACTCAAAATGATGTTTGGGAGTGTTTTGGAGGACTCCGCAAACCTTCGGCATGTAAATAACTTATCTTTCGGGCCTGAATGCACTGTTACGGGGTACCAAAGTTGCACAAATGGTTTTGCAACAAAAGCATCTGTTCTACTCCACTAGACTCAAAATTATGTTTGCGAGTGTTTTAAAGGATTTCGCAAACAATCGGCATGTAAATAACTTGTGTTTCGGGAATATGCACTGTTACGGGGTACCAAAGTTGCAAAAATGGTTTTGCAACAAAAGCATATGTTCTACTCCATTAGACTCAAAATGATGCTTGGGAGTGTTTTGAAGCATTTCAGAAACCTTCGGCATGTAAATAACTTGTGTTTCGGGCCTGAATGCACAGTTACGGGGCACCGAAGTTGCAAAAATGGAATTGCAACAAAAGCATATGTTCTACTCCATTAGACTCAAAATGATGCTTCGGAGTGTTTTGGAGCATTTCGGAAACCTTCGGCATGTAAAAAACTTGTGTTTCGGGCCTGAATGCACAGTTACGGGGTACCGAAGTTGCAAAAATGGTTTTGCAACAAAAGCATATGTTCTACTCCATTAGACTCAAAATGATGCTTGGGAGCCTTTTGGAGCATTTCGGAAACCTTCGGCATGTAAATAACTTGTGTTTCGGGCCTGAATGCACAGTTACGGGGTACCGAAGTTGCAAAAATGGTTTTGCAACAAAAGCATATGTTCCACTCCATTAGACTGAAAATGATGCTTGGGAGTGTTTTGGAGCATTTCGCAAACCTTCGGCATGTAAATAACTTGTGTTTCAGGTCTGAAAGCACAGTTACGGGGGTACCGAAGTTGCAAAAATGGTTTTGCAACAAAAGCATATGTTCTACTTCATTAGACTCAAAATGATGTTTCGGAGTGTTTTGGAGGATTTCGCAAACCTTCGGCATGTAAATAACTTGTGTTTCGGGGCTAATGCACTGTTACAGGATACCGAAGATGGAAAAATGGTTTTGCAACAAAAGCATCTGTTCTACTCCATTAGAGTCAAAATGATGTTTCGGAGTGTTTTGGAGCATTTCGGAAACCTTCGGCATGTAAAAAACTTGTGTTTCAGGCCTGAATGCACAGTTACGGGGTACCGAAGTTGCAAAAATGGTTTTGCAACAAAAGCATATGTTCTACTCCATTAGACTCAAAATGATGCTTGGGAGTCTTTTGGAGCATTTCGGAAACCTTCGGCATGTAAATAACTTGTGTTTCGGGCCTGAATGCACAGTTACGGGGTACCGAAGTTGCAAAAATGGTTTTGCAACAAAAGCATATGTTCCACTCCATTAGACTGAAAATGATGCTTGGGAGTGTTTTGGAGCATTTCGCAAACCTTCGGCATGTAAATAACTTGTGTTTCAGGTCTGAAAGCACAGTTACGGGGTACCGAAGTTGCAAAAATGGTTTTGCAACAAAAGCATATGTTCTACTTCATTAGACTCAAAATGATGTTTCGGAGTGTTTTGGAGGATTTCGCAAACCTTCGGCATGTAAATAACTTGTGTTTCGGGGCTAATGCACTGTTACAGGATACCGAAGTTGCAAAAATGGTTTTGCACCAAAAGCATCTGTTTGACTCCATTAGACTCAAAATGATGTTTGGGAGTCTTTTGGTGGATTTCGCAAACCTTCGACACGTAATAACTTTTGTTTCGGGCCTAATGCAATGTTACGGGGTACCGAAGATGGAAAAATGGTTTTGCAACAAAAGCATCTGTTCTACTCCATTAGAGTCAAAATGATGTTTCGGAGTGTTGCATTTCGCTAACCTTCGGCATGTAAATAACTTGTGTTTCGGGCCTGAATGCTCTGTTCCGGGGTACCGAAGTTGCAAAAATGGTTTTGCAACAAAAGCATCCGTTCTACTCCATTAGACTCAAAATGATGTTAGGGAGTGTTTTGGAGGATTTCGCAAACCTTCGACATTTAAATAACTTGTGTTTCGGGCCTGAATGCACTGTTACGGGGTACCGAAGTTGCAAAAATGGTTTTGCAACAAAAGCATCTGTTCTACTCCATTAGACTCAAAATGATGTTTGGGAGTGTTTTGGAGGATTTCACAAACCTTCGACATGTAAATAACTTGTGTTTCGGGCCTAATGCACTGTTACGGGGTACCGAAGTTGCAAAAATGGTTTTGCAACAAAACCATCTGTTCTACTCCATTAGACCCAAAATGATGTTTGGGAGTGTTTTGGAGCATTTCGCTAACCTTCGGCATATAAATAACTTGTGTTTTGGGCCTGAATACACAGTTACGGCATACCGAAGTTGCAGAAATGGTTTTGCAACAAAAGCATCCGTTCTACTCCATTAGACTCAAAATGATGTTTGGGAGTATTTAGGAGCATTTCGCAAACCTTCGGCATATAAATAACTTGTGTTTCGGGCCTAATGCGCTGTTACGGGGTACCGAAGTTGCAGAAATGGTTTTGCAACAAAAGCATCTGTTCTACTCCATCAGACTCAAAATGACGTTTGGGAGTGTTTTAGAGGATTTCGGAAACCTTCGGCATGTAAATAACATGTGTTTCGGGCCTGAATGCACTGTTACGGGGTACCGAAGTTGCAAAAATGGTTTTGGAACAAAAGCATATGTTCTACTCCATTAGACTCAAAATGATGTTTCGGAGTGTTGCATTTCGCTAACCTTCGGCATGTAAATAACTTGTGTTTCGGGCCTGAATGCTCTGTTCCGGGGTACCGAAGTTGCAAAAATGGTTTTGCAACAAAAGCATCCGTTCTACTCCATTAGACTCAAAATGATGTTAGGGAGTGTTTTGGAGGATTTCGCAAACCTTCGACATGTAAATAACTTGTGTTTCGGGCCTGAATGCACTGTTACGGGGTACCGAAGTTGCAAAAATGGTTTTGCAACAAAAGCATCTGTTCTACTCCATTAGACTCAAAATGATGTTTGGGAGTGTTTTGGAGGATTTCACAAACCTTCGACATGTAAATAACTTGTGTTTCGGGCCTAATGCACTGTTACGGGGTACCGAAGTTGCAAAAATGGTTTTGCAACAAAACCATCTGTTCTACTCCATTAGACCCAAAATGATGTTTGGGAGTGTTTTGGAGCATTTCGCTAACCTTCGGCATATAAATAACTTGTGTTTTGGGCCTGAATACACAGTTACGGCATACCGAAGTTGCAGAAATGGTTTTGCAACAAAAGCATCCGTTCTACTCCATTAGACTCAAAATGATGTTTGGGAGTGTTTTGGAGCATTTCGCAAACCTTCGGCATATAAATAACTTGTGTTTCGGGCCTAATGCGCTGTTACGGGGTACCAAAGTTGCAAAAATGGTTTTGCAACAAAAGCATCTGTTCTACTCCATCAGACTCAAAATGACGTTTGGGAGTGTTTTGGAGGATTTCGGAAACCTTCGGCATGTAAATAACTTGTGTTTCGGGCCTGAATGCACTGTTACGGGGTACCGAAGTTGCAAAAATGGTTTTGCAACAAAAGCATATGTTCTACTCCATTAGACTTAAAATGATGCTTGGGAGTGTTTTGGAGCATTTCGCAAACCTTCGGCATGTAAATAACTTGTGTTTCAGGGCTGAATGCACAGTTACGGCGTACCGAAGTTGCAAAAATGGTTTTGCAACAAAAGCATCCGTTCTACTCCATTAGACTCAAAATGATGTTTCGGAGTGTTTTGGAGGATTCCGCAAACCTTCGGCATATTAATAACTTGTCTTTCGGGCCAGAATGCACTGTTACGGGGTACGAAAGTTGCAAAAATGGTTTTGCAACAAAAGCATCTGTTCTACTCCACTAGACTCAAAATGATGTTTGAGAGTGTTTTAGAGGATTTCGCAAACAATCGGCATGTAAATGACTTGTGCTTCGGGCATAATGCACTGTTACGGGGTACCAAAGTTGCAAAAATGGTTTTGCAACAAAAGCATATGTTCTACTCCATTAGACTCAAAATGATGCTTGGGTGTGTTTTGGAGCATTTCGGAAACCTTCGGCATGTAAATAACTTGTGTTTTGGGCCAGAATGCACAGTTACGGGGTACCGAAGTTGCAAAAATGGTTTTACAACAAAAGCATATGTTCTACTCCATTAGACTCAAAATGATGTTTGGGAGTGTTTTGGAGGACTCCGCAAACCTTCGGCATGTAAATAACTTATCTTTCGGGCCTGAATGCACTGTTACGGGGTACCAAAGTTGCACAAATGGTTTTGCAACAAAAGCATCTGTTCTACTCCACTAGACTCAAAATTATGTTTGCGAGTGTTTTAAAGGATTTCGCAAACAATCGGCATGTAAATAACTTGTGTTTCGGGAATATGCACTGTTACGGGGTACCAAAGTTGCAAAAATGGTTTTGCAACAAAAGCATATGTTCTACTCCATTAGACTCAAAATGATGCTTGGGAGTGTTTTGAAGCATTTCAGAAACCTTCGGCATGTAAATAACTTGTGTTTCGGGCCTGAATGCACAGTTACGGGGCACCGAAGTTGCAAAAATGGAATTGCAACAAAAGCATATGTTCTACTCCATTAGACTCAAAATGATGCTTCGGAGTGTTTTGGAGCATTTCGGAAACCTTCGGCATGTAAAAAACTTGTGTTTCGGGCCTGAATGCACAGTTACGGGGTACCGAAGTTGCAAAAATGGTTTTGCAACAAAAGCATATGTTCTACTCCATTAGACTCAAAATGATGCTTGGGAGCCTTTTGGAGCATTTCGGAAACCTTCGGCATGTAAATAACTTGTGTTTCGGGCCTGAATGCACAGTTACGGGGTACCGAAGTTGCAAAAATGGTTTTGCAACAAAAGCATATGTTCCACTCCATTAGACTGAAAATGATGCTTGGGAGTGTTTTGGAGCATTTCGCAAACCTTCGGCATGTAAATAACTTGTGTTTCAGGTCTGAAAGCACAGTTACGGGGTACCGAAGTTGCAAAAATGGTTTTGCAACAAAAGCATATGTTCTACTTCATTAGACTCAAAATGATGTTTCGGAGTGTTTTGGAGGATTTCGCAAACCTTCGGCATGTAAATAACTTGTGTTTCGGGCCTGAATGCACAGTTACGGGGTACCGAAGTTGCAAAAATGGTTTTGCAACAAAAGCATATGTTCCACTCCATTAGACTGAAAATGATGCTTGGGAGTGTTTTGGAGCATTTCGCAAACCTTCGGCATGTAAATAACTTGTGTTTCAGGTCTGAAAGCACAGTTACGGGGTACCGAAGTTGCAAAAATGGTTTTGCAACAAAAGCATATGTTCTACTTCATTAGACTCAAAATGATGTTTCGGAGTGTTTTGGAGGATTTCGCAAACCTTCGGCATGTAAATAACTTGTGTTTCGGGGCTAATGCACTGTTACAGGATACCGAAGTTGCAAAAATGGTTTTGCACCAAAAGCATCTGTTTGACTCCATTAGACTCAAAATGATGTTTGGGAGTCTTTTGGTGGATTTCGCAAACCTTCGACACGTAATAACTTTTGTTTCAGGCCTAATGCAATGTTACGGGGTACCGAAGATGGAAAAATGGTTTTGCAACAAAAGCATCTGTTCTACTCCATTAGAGTCAAAATGATGTTTCGGAGTGTTGCATTTCGCTAACCTTCGGCATGTAAATAACTTGTGTTTCGGGCCTGAATGCTCTGTTCCGGGGTACCGAAGTTGCAAAAATGGTTTTGCAACAAAAGCATCCGTTCTACTCCATTAGACTCAAAATGATGTTAGGGAGTGTTTTGGAGGATTTCGCAAACCTTCGACATTTAAATAACTTGTGTTTCGGGCCTGAATGCACTGTTACGGGGTACCGAAGTTGCAAAAATGGTTTTGCAACAAAAGCATCTGTTCTACTCCATTAGACTCAAAATGATGTTTGGGAGTGTTTTGGAGGATTTCACAAACCTTCGACATGTAAATAACTTGTGTTTCGGGCCTAATGCACTGTTACGGGGTACCGAAGTTGCAAAAATGGTTTTGCAACAAAACCATCTGTTCTACTCCATTAGACCCAAAATGATGTTTGGGAGTGTTTTGGAGCATTTCGCTAACCTTCGGCATATAAATAACTTGTGTTTTGGGCCTGAATACACAGTTACGGCATACCGAAGTTGCAGAAATGGTTTTGCAACAAAAGCATCCGTTCTACTCCATTAGACTCAAAATGATGTTTGGGAGTATTTAGGAGCATTTCGCAAACCTTCGGCATATAAATAACTTGTGTTTCGGGCCTAATGCGCTGTTACGGGGTACCGAAGTTGCAGAAATGGTTTTGCAACAAAAGCATCTGTTCTACTCCATCAGACTCAAAATGACGTTTGGGAGTGTTTTAGAGGATTTCGGAAACCTTCGGCATGTAAATAACATGTGTTTCGGGCCTGAATGCACTGTTACGGGGTACCGAAGTTGCAAAAATGGTTTTGGAACAAAAGCATATGTTCTACTCCATTAGACTCAAAATGATGTTTCGGAGTGTTGCATTTCGCTAACCTTCGGCATGTAAATAACTTGTGTTTCGGGCCTGAATGCTCTGTTCCGGGGTACCGAAGTTGCAAAAATGGTTTTGCAACAAAAGCATCCGTTCTACTCCATTAGACTCAAAATGATGTTAGGGAGTGTTTTGGAGGATTTCGCAAACCTTCGACATGTAAATAACTTGTGTTTCGGGCCTGAATGCACTGTTACGGGGTACCGAAGTTGCAAAAATGGTTTTGCAACAAAAGCATCTGTTCTACTCCATTAGACTCAAAATGATGTTTGGGAGTGTTTTGGAGGATTTCACAAACCTTCGACATGTAAATAACTTGTGTTTCGGGCCTAATGCACTGTTACGGGGTACCGAAGTTGCAAAAATGGTTTTGCAACAAAACCATCTGTTCTACTCCATTAGACCCAAAATGATGTTTGGGAGTGTTTTGGAGCATTTCGCTAACCTTCGGCATATAAATAACTTGTGTTTTGGGCCTGAATACACAGTTACGGCATACCGAAGTTGCAGAAATGGTTTTGCAACAAAAGCATCCGTTCTACTCCATTAGACTCAAAATGATGTTTGGGAGTGTTTTGGAGCATTTCGCAAACCTTCGGCATATAAATAACTTGTGTTTCGGGCCTAATGCGCTGTTACGGGGTACCAAAGTTGCAAAAATGGTTTTGCAACAAAAGCATCTGTTCTACTCCATCAGACTCAAAATGACGTTTGGGAGTGTTTTGGAGGATTTCGGAAACCTTCGGCATGTAAATAACTTGTGTTTCGGGCCTGAATGCACTGTTACGGGGTACCGAAGTTGCAAAAATGGTTTTGCAACAAAAGCATATGTTCTACTCCATTAGACTTAAAATGATGCTTGGGAGTGTTTTGGAGCATTTCGCAAACCTTCGGCATGTAAATAACTTGTGTTTCAGGGCTGAATGCACAGTTACGGCGTACCGAAGTTGCAAAAATGGTTTTGCAACAAAAGCATCCGTTCTACTCCATTAGACTCAAAATGATGTTTCGGAGTGTTTTGGAGGATTCCGCAAACCTTCGGCATATTAATAACTTGTCTTTCGGGCCAGAATGCACTGTTACGGGGTACGAAAGTTGCAAAAATGGTTTTGCAACAAAAGCATCTGTTCTACTCCACTAGACTCAAAATGATGTTTGAGAGTGTTTTAGAGGATTTCGCAAACAATCGGCATGTAAATGACTTGTGCTTCGGGCATAATGCACTGTTACGGGGTACCAAAGTTGCAAAAATGGTTTTGCAACAAAAGCATATGTTCTACTCCATTAGACTCAAAATGATGCTTGGGTGTGTTTTGGAGCATTTCGGAAACCTTCGGCATGTAAATAACTTGTGTTTTGGGCCAGAATGCACAGTTACGGGGTACCGAAGTTGCAAAAATGGTTTTACAACAAAAGCATATGTTCTACTCCATTAGACTCAAAATGATGTTTGGGAGTGTTTTGGAGGACTCCGCAAACCTTCGGCATGTAAATAACTTATCTTTCGGGCCTGAATGCACTGTTACGGGGTACCAAAGTTGCACAAATGGTTTTGCAACAAAAGCATCTGTTCTACTCCACTAGACTCAAAATTATGTTTGCGAGTGTTTTAAAGGATTTCGCAAACAATCGGCATGTAAATAACTTGTGTTTCGGGAATATGCACTGTTACGGGGTACCAAAGTTGCAAAAATGGTTTTGCAACAAAAGCATATGTTCTACTCCATTAGACTCAAAATGATGCTTGGGAGTGTTTTGAAGCATTTCAGAAACCTTCGGCATGTAAATAACTTGTGTTTCGGGCCTGAATGCACAGTTACGGGGCACCGAAGTTGCAAAAATGGAATTGCAACAAAAGCATATGTTCTACTCCATTAGACTCAAAATGATGCTTCGGAGTGTTTTGGAGCATTTCGGAAACCTTCGGCATGTAAAAAACTTGTGTTTCGGGCCTGAATGCACAGTTACGGGGTACCGAAGTTGCAAAAATGGTTTTGCAACAAAAGCATATGTTCTACTCCATTAGACTCAAAATGATGCTTGGGAGCCTTTTGGAGCATTTCGGAAACCTTCGGCATGTAAATAACTTGTGTTTCGGGCCTGAATGCACAGTTACGGGGTACCGAAGTTGCAAAAATGGTTTTGCAACAAAAGCATATGTTCCACTCCATTAGACTGAAAATGATGCTTGGGAGTGTTTTGGAGCATTTCGCAAACCTTCGGCATGTAAATAACTTGTGTTTCAGGTCTGAAAGCACAGTTACGGGGTACCGAAGTTGCAAAAATGGTTTTGCAACAAAAGCATATGTTCTACTTCATTAGACTCAAAATGATGTTTCGGAGTGTTTTGGAGGATTTCGCAAACCTTCGGCATGTAAATAACTTGTGTTTCGGGGCTAATGCACTGTTACAGGATACCGAAGATGGAAAAATGGTTTTGCAACAAAAGCATCTGTTCTACTCCATTAGAGTCAAAATGATGTTTCGGAGTGTTTTGGAGCATTTCGGAAACCTTCGGCATGTAAAAAACTTGTGTTTCGGGCCTGAATGCACAGTTACGGGGTACCGAAGTTGCAAAAATGGTTTTGCAACAAAAGCATATGTTCTACTCCATTAGACTCAAAATGATGCTTGGGAGTCTTTTGGAGCATTTCGGAAACCTTCGGCATGTAAATAACTTGTGTTTCGGGCCTGAATGCACAGTTACGGGGTACCGAAGTTGCAAAAATGGTTTTGCAACAAAAGCATATGTTCCACTCCATTAGACTGAAAATGATGCTTGGGAGTGTTTTGGAGCATTTCGCAAACCTTCGGCATGTAAATAACTTGTGTTTCAGGTCTGAAAGCACAGTTACGGGGTACCGAAGTTGCAAAAATGGTTTTGCAACAAAAGCATATGTTCTACTTCATTAGACTCAAAATGATGTTTCGGAGTGTTTTGGAGGATTTCGCAAACCTTCGGCATGTAAATAACTTGTGTTTCGGGGCTAATGCACTGTTACAGGATACCGAAGTTGCAAAAATGGTTTTGCACCAAAAGCATCTGTTTGACTCCATTAGACTCAAAATGATGTTTGGGAGTCTTTTGGTGGATTTCGCAAACCTTCGACACGTAATAACTTTTGTTTCGGGCCTAATGCAATGTTACGGGGTACCGAAGATGGAAAAATGGTTTTGCAACAAAAGCATCTGTTCTACTCCATTAGAGTCAAAATGATGTTTCGGAGTGTTGCATTTCGCTAACCTTCGGCATGTAAATAACTTGTGTTTCGGGCCTGAATGCTCTGTTCCGGGGTACCGAAGTTGCAAAAATGGTTTTGCAACAAAAGCATCCGTTCTACTCCATTAGACTCAAAATGATGTTAGGGAGTGTTTTGGAGGATTTCGCAAACCTTCGACATTTAAATAACTTGTGTTTCGGGCCTGAATGCACTGTTACGGGGTACCGAAGTTGCAAAAATGGTTTTGCAACAAAAGCATCTGTTCTACTCCATTAGACTCAAAATGATGTTTGGGAGTGTTTTGGAGGATTTCACAAACCTTCGACATGTAAATAACTTGTGTTTCGGGCCTAATGCACTGTTACGGGGTACCGAAGTTGCAAAAATGGTTTTGCAACAAAATCATCTGTTCTACTCCATTAGACCCAAAATGATGTTTGGGAGTGTTTTGGAGCATTTCGCTAACCTTCGGCATATAAATAACTTGTGTTTTGGGCCTGAATACACAGTTACGGCATACCGAAGTTGCAGAAATGGTTTTGCAACAAAAGCATCCGTTCTACTCCATTAGACTCAAAATGATGTTTGGGAGTATTTAGGAGCATTTCGCAAACCTTCGGCATATAAATAACTTGTGTTTCGGGCCTAATGCGCTGTTACGGGGTACCGAAGTTGCAGAAATGGTTTTGCAACAAAAGCATCTGTTCTACTCCATCAGACTCAAAATGACGTTTGGGAGTGTTTTAGAGGATTTCGGAAACCTTCGGCATGTAAATAACATGTGTTTCGGGCCTGAATGCACTGTTACGGGGTACCGAAGTTGCAAAAATGGTTTTGCAACAAAAGCATATGTTCTACTCCATTAGACTCAAAATGATGTTTCGGAGTGTTGCATTTCGCTAACCTTCGGCATGTAAATAACTTGTGTTTCGGGCCTGAATGCTCTGTTCCGGGGTACCGAAGTTGCAAAAATGGTTTTGCAACAAAAGCATCCGTTCTACTCCATTAGACTCAAAATGATGTTAGGGAGTGTTTTGGAGGATTTCGCAAACCTTCGACATGTAAATAACTTGTGTTTCGGGCCTGAATGCACTGTTACGGGGTACCGAAGTTGCAAAAATGGTTTTGCAACAAAAGCATCTGTTCTACTCCATTAGACTCAAAATGATGTTTGGGAGTGTTTTGGAGGATTTCACAAACCTTCGACATGTAAATAACTTGTGTTTCGGGCCTAATGCACTGTTACGGGGTACCGAAGTTGCAAAAATGGTTTTGCAACAAAACCATCTGTTCTACTCCATTAGACCCAAAATGATGTTTGGGAGTGTTTTGGAGCATTTCGCTAACCTTCGGCATATAAATAACTTGTGTTTTGGGCCTGAATACACAGTTACGGCATACCGAAGTTGCAGAAATGGTTTTGCAACAAAAGCATCCGTTCTACTCCATTAGACTCAAAATGATGTTTGGGAGTGTTTTGGAGCATTTCGCAAACCTTCGGCATATAAATAACTTGTGTTTCGGGCCTAATGCGCTGTTACGGGGTACGGAAGTTGCAAAAATGGTTTTGCAACAAAAGCATCCGTTCCACTCCATCAGACTCAAAATGACGTTTGGGAGTGTTTTGGAGGATTTCGGAAACCTTCGGCATGTAAATAACTTGTGTTTCGGGCCTGAATGCACTGTTACGGGGTACCGAAGTTGCAAAAATGGTTTTGCAACAAAAGCATATGTTCTACTCCATTAGACTGAAAATGATGCTTGGGAGTGTTTTGGAGCACTTCGCAAACCTTCGGTATGGAAATAACTTGTCTTTCGGACCTGAATGCACTGTTACGGGGTACCAAAGTTGCCAAAATGGTTTTGCAACAAAAGCATCTGTTCTACTCCAGTAGAATCAAAATGATGTTTGCGAGTGTTTTAGAGGATTTCAGAAACCATCGGCATGTAAATAACTTGTGTTTCGGGCATAATGCACTGTTACGGGGTATCGAAGTTGCAAAAATGGTTTTGCAACAAAAGCATATGTTCTACTCCATTAGACTCAAAATGATGCTTGGGAGTGTTTTGGAGCATTTCGGAAACCTTCGGCATGTAAATAACTTGTGTTTCGGGCCTGAATGCACAGTTACGGGGGACCGAAGTTACAAAAATGGTTTTGCAACAAAAGCATATGTTCCACTCCATTAGACTGAAAATGATGCTTGGGAGTGTTTTGGAGCATTTCGGAAACCTTCGGCATGTAAATAACTTGTGTTTCGGGCCTGAATGCACAGTTACGGGGACCGAAGTTGCAAAAATGGTTTTGCAACAAAAGCATATGTTCCACTCCATTAGACTGAAAATGATGCTTGGGAGTGTTTTGGAGCATTTCGCAAACCTTCGACATGTAAATAACTTGTGTTTCAGGGCTGAAAGCACAGTTACGGGGTACCGAAGCTGCAAAAATGGTTTTGCAACAAAAGCATATGTTCTACTTTATTAGACTCAAAATGATGTTACGGAGTATTTTGGAGGATTTCGCAAACCTTCGGCATGTAAATAACTTGTGTTTCGGGCCTAATGCACTGTTACGGGATACCGAAGTTGCAAAAATGGTTTTGCGACAAAAGCATCTGTTTTACTCCATTAGACTCAAAATGATGTTTGTGAGTCTTTTGGTGGATTTCGCAAACCTTCGGCACGTAATAACTTGTGTTTCGGGCCTAATGCACTGTTATGGGGTACCAAAGTTGGAAAAATTGTTTTGCAACAAAAGCATCTGTTCTACTCCATTAGAGTCAAAATGATGTTTCAAAGTGTTGCATTTCGCTAACCTTCGGCATGTAAATAACTTGTGTTTCGGGCCTGAATGCACTGTTCCGGGGTACCGAAGTTGCAAAAATGGTTTTGCAACAAAAGCATCCGTTCTACTCGATTAGACTCAAAATGATGTTTGGGAGTGTTTTGGAGGATTTCGCAAACCTTTGACATGTAAATAACTTGTGTTTCGGGCTTGAATGCACTGTTACGGGGTAACGAAGTTGCAAAAATGGTTTTTGCAACAAAAGCATCCGTTCTACTCCATTAGACTCAAAATGATGTTTGGGAGTGTTTTGGAGGATTTCGCAAAGCTTCGACGTCTAAATAACTTGTGTTTCGGGCCTAATGCACTGTTACGAGGTACCGAAGTTGCAAAAATGGTTTTGCAACAAAACCATTTGTTCTACTCCATTAGACCCAAAATGATGTTTGGGAGTGTTTTGGAGGATTTCGCTAACCTTCGGCATGTAAATAACTTGTGTTTCGGGCCTGAATGCACTGTTCCGGGGTACCGAAGTTGCAAAAATTGTTTTAGAACAAAAGCATCCGTTCTACTCCATTAGACTCAAAATGATGTTTGGGAGTGTTTTGGAGGATTTCGCAAACCTTCGACATGTAAATAACTTGTGTTTCGGGCCTGAATGCACTGTTACGGGGTACCGAAGTTGCAAAAATGGTTTTGCAACAAAAGCATCCGTTCTACTCCATTACACTCAAAATGATGTTTGGGAGTGTTTTGGAGCATTTCGGAAACCTTCGGCATGTAAATAACTGTGTTTCGGGCCTCAATGCACAGTTACGGGGTACCGAAGTTGCAAAAATGGTTTTGCAACAAAAGCATATGTTCCACTCCATTAGACTGAAAATGATGCTTGGGAGTGTTTTGGAGCATTTCGCAAACCTTCGGCATGTAAATAACTTGTGTTTTAGGGCTGAAAGCACAGTTACGGGGTACCGAAGCTGCAAAAATGGTTTTGCAACAAAAGCATATGTCCTACTTCATTAGACTCAAAATGATGTTTCGGAGTGCTTTGGAGGATTTCGCAAACCTTCGGCATGTAAATAACTTGTGTTTCGGGCCTAATGCACTGTTACGGGATACCGAAGTTGCAAAAATGGTTTTGCGACAAAAGCATCTGTTTTACTCCATTAGACTGAAAATGATGTTTGTGAGTCTTTTGGTGGATTTCACAAACCTTCGGCACGTAATAACTTGTGTTTCAGGCCTAATGCACTGTTACGGGGTACCGAAGTTGGAAAAATTGTTTTGCAACAAAAGCATCTGTTCTACTCCATTAGAGTTAAAATGATGTTTCAGAGTGTAGCATTTCGCTAACATTCGGCATGTAAATAACTTGTGTTTCGGGCCTGAATGCACTGTTCCGGGGTACCGAAGTTGCAAAAATGGTTTTGCAACAAAAGCATCCGTTCTACTCCATTAGACTCAAAATGATGTTTGGGAGTGTTTTGGAGGATTTCGCAAACCTTCGACACGTAAATAACTTGTGTTTCGGGCCTGAATGCATTGTTACGGGGTACCGAAGTTGCAAAAATGGTTTTGCAACAAAAGCATCCGTTCTACTCCATTACACTCAAAATGAGTTTTGGGAGTGTTTTGGAGGATTTCGCAAACCTTCGACATGTAAATAACTTGTGTTTCGGGCCTAATGCACTGTTACGGGGTACCGAAGTTGCAAAAATGGTTTTGCAACAAAAGCATATGTTCTACTCCATTAGACTCAAAATGATGCTTCGGAGTGCTTTGGAGCATTTCGGAAACCTTCGGCATGTAAATAACTTGTGTTTCGGGCCTGAATGCACAGTTACGGGGTACCGAAGTTGCAAAAATTGTTTTAGAACAAAAGCATCCGTTCTACTCCATTAGACTCAAAATGATGTTTGGGAGTGTTTTGGAGGATTTCGCAAACCTTCGACATGTAAATAACTTGTGTTTCGGGCCTGAATGCACTGTTACGGGGTACCGAAGTTGCAAAAATGGTTTTGCAACAAAAGCATCCGTTCTACTCCATTACACTCAAAATGATGTTTGGGAGTGTTTTGGAGCATTTCGGAAACCTTCGGCATGTAAATAACTTGTGTTTCGGGCCTGAATGCACAGTTACGGGGTACCGAAGTTGCAAAAATGGTTTTGCAACAAAAGCATATGTTCCACTCCATTAGACTGAAAATGATGCTTGGGAGTGTTTTGGAGCATTTCGCAAACCTTCGGCATGTAAATAACTTGTGTTTTAGGGCTGAAAGCACAGTTACGGGGTACCGAAGCTGCAAAAATGGTTTTGCAACAAAAGCATATGTCCTACTTCATTAGACTCAAAATGATGTTTCGGAGGGCTTTGGAGGATTTCGCAAACCTTCGGCATGTAAATAACTTGTGTTTCGGGCCTAATGCACTGTTACGGGATACCGAAGTTGCAAAAATGGTTTTGCGACAAAAGCATCTGTTTTACTCCATTAGACTGAAAATGATGTTTGTGAGTCTTTTGGTGGATTTCGCAAACCTTCGGCACGTAATAACTTGTGTTTCGGGCCTAATGCACTGTTACGGGGTACCGAAGTTGGAAAAATTGTTTTGCAACAAAAGCATCTGTTCTACTCCATTAGAGTTAAAATGATGTTTCAGAGTGTAGCATTTCGCTAACATTCGGCATGTAAATAACTTGTGTTTCGGGCCTGAATGCACTGTTCCGGGGTACCGAAGTTGCAAAAATGGTTTTGCAACAAAAGCATCCGTTCTACTCCATTAGACTCAAAATGATGTTTGGGAGTGTTTTGGAGGATTTCGCAAACCTTCGACACGTAAATAACTTGTGTTTCGGGCCTGAATGCATTGTTACGGGGTACCGAAGTTGCAAAAATGGTTTTGCAACAAAAGCATCCGTTCTACTCCATTACACTCAAAATGATGTTTGGGAGTGTTTTGGAGGATTTCGCAAACCTTCGACATGTAAATAACTTGTGTTTCGGGCCTAATGCACTGTTACGGGGTACCGAAGTTGCAAAAATGGTTTTGCAACAAAAGCATATGTTCTACTCCATTAGACTCAAAATGATGCTTCGGAGTGCTTTGGAGCATTTCGGAAACCTTCGGCATGTAAATAACTTGTGTTTCGGGCCTGAATGCACAGTTACGGGGTACCGAAGTTGCAAAAATTGTTTTAGAACAAAAGCATCCGTTCTACTCCATTAGACTCAAAATGATGTTTGGGAGTGTTTTGGAGGATTTCGCAAACCTTCGACATGTAAATAACTTGTGTTTCGGGCCTGAATGCACTGTTACGGGGTACCGAAGTTGCAAAAATGGTTTTGCAACAAAAGCATCCGTTCTACTCCATTACACTCAAAATGATGTTTGGGAGTGTTTTGGAGCATTTCGGAAACCTTCGGCATGTAAATAACTTGTGTTTCGGGCCTGAATGCACAGTTACGGGGTACCGAAGTTGCAAAAATGGTTTTGCAACAAAAGCATATGTTCCACTCCATTAGACTGAAAATGATGCTTGGGAGTGTTTTGGAGCATTTCGCAAACCTTCGGCATGTAAATAACTTGTGTTTTAGGGCTGAAAGCACAGTTACGGGGTACCGAAGCTGCAAAAATGGTTTTGCAACAAAAGCATATGTCCTACTTCATTAGACTCAAAATGATGTTTCGGAGGGCTTTGGAGGATTTCGCAAACCTTCGGCATGTAAATAACTTGTGTTTCGGGCCTAATGCACTGTTACGGGATACCGAAGTTGCAAAAATGGTTTTGCGACAAAAGCATCTGTTTTACTCCATTAGACTGAAAATGATGTTTGTGAGTCTTTTGGTGGATTTCGCAAACCTTCGGCACGTAATAACTTGTGTTTCGGGCCTAATGCACTGTTACGGGGTACCGAAGTTGGAAAAATTGTTTTGCAACAAAAGCATCTGTTCTACTCCATTAGAGTTAAAATGATGTTTCAGAGTGTAGCATTTCGCTAACATTCGGCATGTAAATAACTTGTGTTTCGGGCCTGAATGCACTGTTCCGGGGTACCGAAGTTGCAAAAATGGTTTTGCAACAAAAGCATCCGTTCTACTCCATTAGACTCAAAATGATGTTTGGGAGTGTTTTGGAGGATTTCGCAAACATTCGACACGTAAATAACTTGTGTTTCGGGCCTGAATGCATTGTTACGGGGTACCGAAGTTGCAAAAATGGTTTAGCAACAAAAGCATCCGTTCTACTCCATTACACTCAAAATGATGTTTGGGAGTGTTTTGGAGGATTTCGCAAACCTTCGACATGTAAATAACTTGTGTTTCGGGCCTAATGCACTGTTACGGGGTACCGAAGTTGCAAAAATGGTTTTGCAACAAAAGCATATGTTCTACTCCATTAGATTCAAAATGATGCTTCGGAGTGCTTTGGAGCATTTCGGAAACCTTCGGCATGTAAATAACTTGTGTTTCGGGCCTGAATGCACAGTTACGGGGTACCGAAGTTGCAAAAATGGTTTTGCAACAAAAGCATATGTTCTACTCCATTAGACTCAAAATGATGTTTGGGAGTGTTTTGGAGGATTCCGCAAACCTTCGGCATGTAAATAACTTGTCTTTCGTGCCTGAATGCACTATTACGGGGTACCAAAGTTGCAAAAATGGTTTTGCAACAAAAGCATCTGTTCTACTCCACTAGACTCAAAATGATGTTTGCGAGTGTTTTAGAAGATTTCAGAAACCATCGGCATGTAAAGAACTTGTGTTTCGGGCATAATGCACTGTTACGGGGTACCGAAGTTGCAAAAATGGTTTTGCAACAAAAGCATATGTTCTACTCCATTAGACTCAAAATGATGCTTGGGAGTGTTTTGGTGCATTTCGGAAACCTTCGGCATGTAAATAACTTGTGTTTCGGGCCTGAATGCACAGTTACGGGGTACCGAAGTTGCAAAAATGGTTTTGCAACAAAAGCATATGTTCCACTCCATTAGACTGAAAATGATGCTTGGGAGTGTTTTGGAGCATTTCGCAAACCTTCGGCATGTAAATAACTTGTGTTTCAGGGCTGAAAGCACAGTTACGGGGTACCGAAGTTGCAAAAATGGTTTTGCAACAAAAGCATATGTTCTACTTCATTAGACTCAAAATGATGTTTCGGAGTGTTTTGGAGGATTTCGCAAACCTTCGACATGTAAATAACTTGTGTTTCGGGCCTGAATGCACTGTTACGGGGTAACGAAGTTGCAAAAATGGTTTTGCAACAAAAGCATCCGTTCTACTCCATTAGACTCAAAATGATGTTTGGGAGTGTTTTGGAGGATTTCGCAAACCTTTGACATGTAAATAACTTGTGTTTCGGGCCTAATGCACTGTTACGGGGTACCGAAGTTGCAAAAATGGTTTTGCAACAAAACCATCTGTTCTACTCCATTAGACCCAAAATGTTGTTTGGGAGTGTTTTGGAGCATTTCGCTAACCTTCGGCATATAAATAACTTGTGTTTTGGGCCTGAATACACAGTTACGGCATACCGAAGTTGCAAAAATGGTTTTGCAACAAAAGCATCCGTTCTACTCCATTAGACTCAAAATGATGTTTGGGAGTGTTTTGGAGCATTTCGCAAACCTTCGGCATATAAATAACTTGTGTTTCGGGCCTAATGCGCTGTTACGGGGTACCGAAGTTGCAAAAATGGTTTTGCAACAAAAGCATCTGTTCTACTCCATCAGACTCAAAATGACGTTTGGGAGTGTTTTGGAGGATTTCGGAAACCTTCGACATGTAAATAACTTGTGTTTCGGGCCTGAATGCATTGTTACGGGGTACCGAAGTTGCAAAAATGGTTTTGCAACAAAAGCATTTGTTCTACTCCATTAGACTGAAAATGATGCTTGGGAGTGTTTTGGAGCATTTCGCAAACCTTCGGCATGTAAATAACTTGTGTTTCAGGGCTGAATGCACAGTTACGGCGTACCGAAGTTGCAAAAATGGTTTTGCAACAAAAGCATCCGTTCTACTCCATTAGACTCAAAATGATGTTTCAGAGTGTTTTGGAGGATTTCGCAAACCTTCGCCATGTAAATAACTTGTGTTTCGGGCCTAATGCACTGTTACGGGATACCGAAGTTGCAAAAATGGTTTTGCAACAAAAGCATCTGTTTTACTCCATTAGACACAAAATGATGTTTGGGAGTCTTTTGGTGGATTTCGCAAACCTTCGGCACGTAATAACTTGTGTTTCGGGCCTATTGCAATGTTACGGGGTACCGAAGTTGGAAAAATGGTTTTGCAACAAAAGCATCTGTTCTACTCCATTTGAGTCAAAATGATGTTTCGGAGTGTTGCATTTCGCTAACCTTCGGCATGTAAATAACTTGTGTTTCGGGCCTGAATGCACTGTTCTGGGGTACCGAAGTTGCAAAAATGGTTTTAGAACAAAAGCATCCGTTCTACTCCATTAGACTCAAAATGATGTTTGGGAGTGTTTTGGAGGATTTCGCAAACCTTCGACATGTAAATAACTTGTGTTTCGGGCCTGAATGCACTGTTACGGGGTACCGAAGTTGCAAAAACGGTTTTGCAACAAAAGCATCTATTCTACTCCACTAGACTCAAAATGATGTTTGCGAGTGTTTTAGAGGATTTCGCACACCATCGGCATGTAAATAACTTGTGTTTCGGGCCTAATGCACTGTTACGGGGTACCGAAGTTGCAAAAATGGTTTTGCAACAAAACCATCTGTTCTACTCCATTAGACCCAAAATGTTGTTTGGGAGTGTTTTGGAGCATTTCGCTAACCTTCGGCATATAAATAACTTGTGTTTCGGGCCTAATGCGCTGTTACGGGGTACCGAAGTTGCAAAAATGGTTTTGCAACAAAAGCATATGTTCTACTCCATTAGACTCAAAATGATGCTTGGGAGTGTTTTGGAGCATTTCGGAAACCTTCGGCATGCAAATAACTTGTGTTTCGGGCCTGAATGCACAGTTACGGAGTACCGAAGTTGCAAAAATGGTTTTGCAACAAAAGCATATGTTCCACTCCATTAGACTGAAAATGATGCTTGGGAGTGTTTTGGAGCATTTCGCAAACCTTCGGCATGTAAATAACTTGTGTTTCAGGGCTGAAAGCACAGTTACGGGGTACCGAAGTTGCAAAAATGGTTTTGCAACAAAAGCATATGTTCTACTTCATTAGACTCAAAATGATGTTTCGGAGTGTTTTGGAGGATTTCGCAAACCTTCGACATGTAAATAACTTGTGTTTCGGGCCTGAATGCACTGTTACGGGGTAACGAAGTTGCAAAAATGGTTTTGCAACAAAAGCATCCGTTCTACTCCATTAGACTCAAAATGATGTTTGGGAGTGTTTTGGAGGATTTCGCAAACCTTCGACATGTAAATAACTTGTGTTTCGGGCCTAATGCACTGTTACGGGGTACCGAAGTTGCAAAAATGGTTTTGCAACAAAAGCATCTGTTCTACTCCATTAGACTCAAAATGATGTTTGGGAGTGTTTTGGAGGATTTCGCAAACCTTCGACATGTAAATAACTTGTGTTTCGGGCCTAATGCACTGTTACGGGGTACCGAAGTTGCAAAAATGGTTTTGCAACAAAACCATCTGTTCTACTCCATTAGACCCAAAATGATGTTTGGGAGTGTCTTGGAGCATTTCGCTAACCTTCGGCATATAAATAACTTGTGTTTTGGGCCCTAATACACACTTACGGCATACCGAAGTTGCAAAAATGGTTTTGCAACAAAAGCATCCGTTCTACTCCATTAGACTCAAAATGATGTTTGGGAGTGTTTTGGAGCATTTCGCAAACCTTCGGCATATAAATAACTTGTGTTTCGGGCCTAATGCGCTGTTACGGGGTACCGAAGTTGCAAAAATGGTTTTGCAACAAAAGCATCCGTTCTACTCCATCAGACTCAAAATGACGTTTGGGAGTGTTTTGGAGGATTTCGGAAACCTTCGACATGTAAATAACTTGTGTTTCGGGCCTGAATGCACTGTTACGGGGTACCGAAGTTGCAAAAATGGTTTTGCAACAAAAGCATCCGTTCTACTCCATCAGACTCAAAATGACGTTTGGGAGTGTTTTGGAGGATTTCGGAAACCTTCGACATGTAAATAACTTGTGTTTCGGGCCTGAATGCACTGTTACGGGGTACCGAAGTTGCAAAAATGGTTTTGCAACAAAACCATCTGTTCTACTCCATTAGACCCAAAATGATGTTTGGGAGTGTTTTGGAGCATTTCGCTAACCTTCGGCATATAAATAACTTGTGTTTCGGGCCTAATGCACTGTTACGGGGTACCGAAGTTGCAAAAATGGTCTTGCAACAAAAGCATATGTTCTACTCCATTAGACTCAAAATGATGCTTCGGAGTGTTTTGGAGCATTTCAGAAACCTTCGGCATGTAAATAACTTGTGTTTCGGGCCTGAATGCACAGTTACGGGGTACCGAAGTTGCAAAAATGGTTTTGCAACAAAAGCATATGTTCTACTCCATTAGACTCAAAATGATGTTTGGGAGTGTTTTGGAGGATTCCGCAAACCTTCGGCATGTAAATAACTTGTCTTTCGTGCCTGAATGCACTGTTACGGGGTACCAAAGTTGCAAAAATGGTTTTGCAACAAAAGCATCTGTTCTACTCCACTAGACTCAAAATGATGTTTGGGAGTGTTTTGGAGGATTTCGCAAACCTTCGACATGTAAATAACTTGTGTTTCGGGTCTGAATGCACAGTTACGGGGTACCGAAGTTGCAAAAATGGTTTTGCAACAAAAGCATCCGTTCTACTCCATTAGACTCAAAATGATGTTTGGGAGTGTTTTGGAGGATTTCGCAAACCTTCGACATGTAAATAACTTGTGTTTCGGGCCTAATGCACTGTTACGGAGTACCGAAGTTGCAAAAATGGTTTTGCAACAAAAGCATCTGTTCTACTCCACTAGACTCAAAATGATGTTTGCGAGTGTTTTCGAGGATTTCGCAAACAATCGCTATGTAAATAACTTGTGTTTCGGGCATAATGCACTGTTACGGGGTACCAAAGTTGCAAAAATGGTTTTGCAACAAAAGCATATGTTCTACTCCATTAGACTGAAAATGATGCTTGGGAGTGTTTTGGAGCATTTCGCAAGCCTTCGGCATGTAAATAACTTGTGTTTCAGGGCTGAATGCACAGTTACGGCGTACCGAAGTTGCAAAAATGGTTTTGCAACAAAAGCATCCGTTCTACTCCATTAGACTCAAAATGATGTTTCGGAGTGTTTTGGAGGATTCCGCAAACCTTCGGCATATACATAACTTGTCTTTCGGGACTGAATGCACTGTTACGGGGTACCAAAGTTGCAAAAATGGTATTGCAACAAAAGCATCTGTTCTACTCCACTAGACTCAAAATGATGTTTGCTAGTGTTTTAGAGGATTTCGCAAACCATCGGCATGTAAATAACTTGTGTTTCGGGCCTAATGCACTGTTACGGGGTACCGAAGTTGCAAAAATGGTTTTGCAACAAAAGCATATGTTCTACTCCATTAGACTCAAAATGTTGCTTCGGAGTGTTTTGGAGCATTTCGGAAACCTTCGGCATGTAAATAACTTGTGTTTCGGGCCTGAATGCACAGTTACGGGGTACCGAAGTTGCAAAAATGGTTTTGCAACAAAAGCATATGTTCTACTCCATTAGACTCAAAATGATGTTTGGGAGTGTTTTGGAGGATTCCGCAAACCTTTGGCATGTAAATAACTTGTCTTTCGTGCCTGAATGCACTGATACGGGGTACCAAAGTTGCAAAAATGGTTTTGCAACAAAAGCATCTGTTCTACTCCACTAGACTCAAAATGATGTTTGCGAGTGTTTTAGAGGATTTCAGAAACCATCGGCATGTAAATAACTTGTGTTTCGGGCATAATGCACTGTTACGGGGTACCGAAGTTGCAAAAATGGTTTTGCAACAAAAGCATATGTTCTACTCCATTAGACTCAAAATGATGCTTGGGAGTGTTTTGGAGCATTTCGGAAACCTTCGGCATGTAAATAACTTGTGTTTCGGGCCTGAATGCACTGTTCCGGGGTACCGAAGTTGCAAAAATGGTTTTGCAACAAAAGCATATGTTCCACTCCATTAGACTGAAAATGATGCTTGAGAGTGTTTTGGAGCATTTCGCAAACCTTCGGCATGTAAATAACTTGTGTTTCAGGGCTGAAAGCACAGTTACAGGGTACCGAAGTTGCAAAAATGGTTTTGCAACAAAAGCATATGTTCCACTCAATTAGACTCAAAATGATGTTTGGGAGTGTTTTGGAGGATTTCGCAAACCTTCGACATGTAAATAACTTGTGTTTCGGGCCTAATGCACTGTTACGGGGTACCGAAGTTGCAAAAATGGTTTTGCAACAAAACCATCTGTTCTACTCCATTAGACCCAAAATGATGTTTGGGAGTGTTTTGGAGCATTTCGCTAACCTTCGGCATATAAATAACTTGTGTTTCGGGCCTAATGCACTGTTACGGGGTACCGAAGTTGGAAAAATTGTTTTGCAACAAAAGCATCTGTTCTACTCCATTAGAGTTAAAATGATGTTTCAGAGTGTAGCATTTCGCTAACATTCGGCATGTAAATAACTTGTGTTTCGGGCCTGAATGCACTGTTCCGGGGTACCGAAGTTGCAAAAATGGTTTTGCAACAAAAGCATCCGTTCTACTCCATTAGACTCAAAATGATGTTTGGGAGTGTTTTGGAGGATTTCGCAAACCTTCGACACGTAAATAACTTGTGTTTCGGGCCTGAATGCACTGTTACGGGGTACCGAAGTTGCAAAAATGGTTTTGCAACAAAAGCATCCGTTCTACTCCATTACACTCAAAATGATGTTTGGGAGTGTTTTGGAGGATTTCGCAAACCTTCGACATGTAAATAACTTGTGTTTCGGGCCTAATGCACTGTTACGGGGTACCGAAGTTGCAAAAATGGTTTTGCAACAAAAGCATATGTTCTACTCCATTAGACTCAAAATGATGCTTCGGAGTGCTTTGGAGCATTTCGGAAACCTTCGGCATGTAAATAACTTGTGTTTCGGGCCTGAATGCACAGTTACGGGGTACCGAAGTTGCAAAAATGGTTTTGCAACAAAAGCATATGTTCTACTCCATTAGACTCAAAATGATGTTTGGGAGTGTTTTGGAGGATTCCGCAAACCTTCGGCATGTAAATAACTTGTCTTTCGTGCCTGAATGCACTATTACGGGGTACCAAAGTTGCAAAAATAGTTTTGCAACAAAAGCATCTGTTCTACTCCACTAGACTCAAAATGATGTTTGCGAGTGTTTTAGAGGATTTCAGAAACCATCGGCATGTAAAGAACTTGTGTTTCGGGCATAATGCACTGTTACGGGGTACCGAAGTTGCAAAAATGGTTTTGCAACAAAAGCATATGTTCTACTCCATTAGACTCAAAATGATGCTTGGGAGTGTTTTGGAGCATTTCGGAAACCTTCGGCATGTAAATAACTTGTGTTTCGGGCCTGAATGCACAGTTACGGGGTACCGAAGTTGCAAAAATGGTTTTGCAACAAAAGCATATGTTCCACTCCATTAGACTGAAAATGATGCTTGGGAGTGTTTTGGAGCATTTCGCAAACCTTCGGCATGTAAATAACTTGTGTTTCAGGGCTGAAAGCACAGTTACGGGGTACCGAAGTTGCAAAAATGGTTTTGCAACAAAAGCATATGTTCTACTTCATTAGACTCAAAATGATGTTTCGGAGTGTTTTGGAGGATTTCGTAAACCTTCGACATGTAAATAACTTGTGTTTCGGGCCTGAATGCACTGTTACGGGGTAACGAAGTTGCAAAAATGGTTTTGCAACAAAAGCATCCGTTCTACTCCATTAGACTCAAAATGATGTTTGGGAGTGTTTTGGAGGATTTCGCAAACCTTTGACATGTAAATAACTTGTGTTTCGGGCCTAATGCACTGTTACGGGGTACCGAAGTTGCAAAAATGGTTTTGCAACAAAAGCATATGTTCCACTCCATTAGACTGAAAATGATGCTTGGGAGTGTTTTGGAGCATTTCGCAAACCTTCGGCATGTAAATAACTTGTGTTTTGGGCCTGAATACACAGTTACGGCATACCGAAGTTGCAAAAATGGTTTTGCAACAAAAGCATCCGTTCTACTCCATTACACTCAAAATGATGTTTGGGAGTGTTTTGGAGGATTTCGCAAACCTTCGACATGTAAATAACTTGTGTTTCGGGCCTAATGCACTGTTACGGGGTACCGAAGTTGCAAAAATGGTTTTGCAACAAAACCATCTGTTCTACTCCATTAGACCCAAAATGTTGTTTGGGAGTGTTTTGGAGCATTTCGCTAACCTTCGGCATATAAATAACTTGTGTTTTGGGCCTGAATACACAGTTACGGCATACCGAAGTTGCAAAAATGGTTTTGCAACAAAAGCATCCGTTCTACTCCATTAGACTCAAAATGATGTTTGGGAGTGTTTTGGAGCATTTCGCAAACCTACGGCATATAAATAACTTGTGTTTCGGGCCTAATGCGCTGTTACGGGGTACCGAAGTTGCAAAAATGGTTTTGCAACAAAAGCATCTGTTCTACTCCATCAGACTCAAAATGACGTTTGGGAGTGTTTTGGAGGATTTCGGAAACCTTCGACATGTAAATAACTTGTGTTTCGGGCCTGAATGCATTGTTACGGGGTACCGAAGTTGCAAAAATGGTTTTGCAACAAAAGCATTTGTTCTACTCCATTAGACTGAAAATGATGCTTGGGAGTGTTTTGGAGCATTTCGCAAACCTTCGGCATGTAAATAACTTGTGTTTCAGGGCTGAATGCACAGTTACGGCGTACCGAAGTTGCAAAAATGGTTTTGCAACAAAAGCATCCGTTCTACTCCATTAGACTCAAAATGATGTTTCAGAGTGTTTTGGAGGATTTCGCAAACCTTCGCCATGTAAATAACTTGTGTTTCGGGCCTAATGCACTGTTACGGGATACCGAAGTTGCAAAAATGGTTTTGCAACAAAAGCATCTGTTTTACTCCATTAGACTCAAAATGATGTTTGGGAGTCTTTTGGTGGATTTCGCAAACCTTCGGCACGTAATAACTTGTGTTTCGGGCCTATTGCAATGTTACGGGGTACCGAAGTTGGAAAAATGGTTTTGCAACAAAAGCTTCTGTTCTACTCCATTTGAGTCAAAATGATGTTTCGGAGTGTTGCATTTCGCTAACCTTCGGCATGTAAATAACTTGTGTTTCGGGCCTGAATGCACTGTTCTGGGGTACCGAAGTTGCAAAAATGGTTTTAGAACAAAAGCATCCGTTCTACTCCATTAGACTCAAAATGATGTTTGGGAGTGTTTTGGAGGATTTCGCAAACCTTCGACATGTAAATAACTTGTGTTTCGGGCCTGAATGCACTGTTACGGGGTACCGAAGTTGCAAAAATGGTTTTGCAACAAAAGCATCTATTCTACTCCACTAGACTCAAAATGATGTTTGCGAGTGTTTTAGAGGATTTCGCACACCATCGGCATATAAATAACTTGTGTTTCGGGCCTAATGCACTGTTACGGGGTACCGAAGTTGCAAAAATGGTTTTGCAACAAAAGCATATGTTCTACTCCATTAGACTCAAAATGATGCTTGGGAGTGTTTTGGAGCATTTCGGAAACCTTCGGCATGTAAATAACTTGTGTTTCGGGCCTGAATGCACAGTTACGGAGTACCGAAGTTGCAAAAATGGTTTTGCAACAAAAGCATATGTTCCACTCCATTAGACTGAAAATGATGCTTGGGAGTGTTTTGGAGCATTTCGCAAACCTTCGGCATGTAAATAACTTGTGTTTCAGGGCTGAAAGCACAGTTACGGGGTACCGAAGTTCCAAAAATGGTTTTGCAACAAAAGCATATGTTCTACTTCATTAGACTCAAAATGATGTTTCGGATTGTTTTGGAGGATTTCGCAAACCTTCGACATGTAAATAACTTGTGTTTCGGGCCTGAATGCACTGTTACGGGGTAACGAAGTTGCAAAAATGGTTTTGCAACAAAAGCATCCGTTCTACTCCATTAGACTCAAAATGATGTTTGGGAGTGTTTTGGAGGATTTGGCAAACCTTCGACATGTAAATAACTTGTGTTTCGGGCCTAATGCACAGTTACGGGGTACCGAAGTTGCAAAAATGGTTTTGCAACAAAAGCATCTGTTCTACTCCATTAGACTCAAAATGATGCTTGGGAGTGTTTTGGAGGATTTCGCAAACCTTCGACATGTAAATAACTTGTGTTTCGGGCCTATTGCACTGTTACGGGGTACCGAAGTTGCAAAAATGGTTTTGCAACAAAACCATCTGTTCTACTCCATTAGACCCAAAATGATGTTTGGGAGTGTCTTGGAGCATTTCGCTAACCTTCGGCATATAAATAACTTGTGTTTTGGGCCCTAATACACACTTACGGCATACCGAAGTTGCAAAAATGGTTTTGCAACAAAAGCATCCGTTCTACTCCATTAGACTCAAAATGATGTTTGGGAGTGTTTTGGAGCATTTCGCAAACCTTCGGCATATAAATAACTTGTGTTTCGGGCCTAATGCGCTGTTACGGGGTACCGAAGTTGCAAAAATGGTTTTGCAACAAAAGCATCCGTTCTACTCCATCAGACTCAAAATGACGTTTGGGAGTGTTTTGGAGGATTTCGGAAACCTTCGACATGTAAATAACTTGTGTTTCGGGCCTGAATGCACTGTTACGGGGTACCGAAGTTGCAAAAATGGTTTTGCAACAAAAGCATCCGTTCTACTCCATAAGACTCAAAATGACGTTTGGGAGTGTTTTGGAGGATTTCGGAAACCTTCGACATGTAAATAACTTGTGTTTCGGGCCTGAATGCACTGTTACGGGGTACCGAAGTTGCAAAAATGGTTTTGCAACAAAACCATCTGTTCTACTCCATTAGACCCAAAATGATGTTTGGGAGTGTTTTGGAGCATTTCGCTAACCTTCGGCATATAAATAACTTGTGTTTCGGGCCTAATGCACTGTTACGGGGTACCGAAGTTGCAAAAATGGTCTTGCAACAAAAGCATATGTTCTACTCCATTAGACTCAAAATGATGCTTCGGAGTGTTTTGGAGCATTTCAGAAACCTTCGGCATGTAAATAACTTGTGTTTCGGGCCTGAATGCACAGTTACGGGGTACCGAAGTTGCAAAAATGGTTTTGCAACAAAAGCATATGTTCTACTCCATTAGACTCAAAATGATGTTTGGGAGTGTTTTGGAGGATTCCGCAAACCTTCGGCATGTAAATAACTTGTCTTTCGTGCCTGAATGCACTGTTACGGGGTACCAAAGTTGCAAAAATGGTTTTGCAACAAAAGCATCTGTTCTACTCCACTAGACTCAAAATGATGTTTGGGAGTGTTTTGGAGGATTTCGCAAACCTTCGACATGTAAATAACTTGTGTTTCGGGTCTGAATGCACAGTTACGGGGTACCGAAGTTGCAAAAATGGTTTTGCAACAAAAGCATCCGTTCTACTCCATTAGACTCAAAATGATGTTTGGGAGTGTTTTGGAGGATTTCGCAAACCTTCGACATGTAAATAACTTGTGTTTCGGGCCTAATGCACTGTTACGGGGTACCGAAGTTGCAAAAATGGTTTTGCAACAAAAGCATCTGTTCTACTCCACTAGACTCAAAATGATGTTTGCGAGTGTTTTCGAGGATTTCGCAAACAATCGCTATGTAAATAACTTGTGTTTCGGGCATAATGCACTGTTACGGGGTACCAAAGTTGCAAAAATGGTTTTGCAACAAAAGCATATGTTCTACTCCATTAGACTGAAAATGATGCTTGGGAGTGTTTTGGAGCATTTCGCAAGCCTTCGGCATGTAAATAACTTGTGTTTCAGGGCTGAATGCACAGTTACGGCGTACCGAAGTTGCAAAATGGTTTTGCAACAAAAGCATCCGTTCTACTCCATTAGACTCAAAATGATGTTTCGGAGTGTTTTGGAGGATTCCGCAAACCTTCGGCATATAAATAACTTGTCTTTCGGGACTGAATGCACTGTTACGGGGTACCAAAGTTGCAAAAATGGTATTGCAACAAAAGCATCTGTTCTACTCCACTAGACTCAAAATGATGTTTGCTAGTGTTTTAGAGGATTTCGCAAACCATCGGCATGTAAATAACTTGTGTTTCGGGCCTAATGCACTGTTACGGGGTACCGAAGTTGCAAAAATGGTTTTCCAACAAAAGCATATGTTCTACTCCATTAGACTCAAAATGTTGCTTCGGAGTGTTTTGGAGCATTTCGGAAACCTTCGGCATGTAAATAACTTGTGTTTCGGGCCTGAATGCACAGTTACGGGGTACCGAAGTTGCAAAAATGGTTTTGCAACAAAAGCATATGTTCTACTCCATTAGACTCAAAATGATGTTTGGGAGTGTTTTGGAGGATTCCGCAAACCTTCGGCATGTAAATAACTTGTCTTTCGTGCCTGAATGCACTGATACAGGGTACCAAAGTTGCAAAAATGGTTTTGCAACAAAAGCATCTGTTCTACTCCACTAGACTCAAAATGATGTTTGCGAGTGTTTTAGAGGATTTCAGAAACCATCGGCATGTAAATAACTTGTGTTTCGGGCATAATGCACTGTTACGGGGTACCGAAGTTGCAAAAATGGTTTTGCAACAAAAGCATATGTTCTACTCAATTAGACTCAAAATGATGCTTGGGAGTGTTTTGGAGCATTTCGGAAACCTTCGGCATGTAAATAACTTGTGTTTCGGGCCTGAATGCACTGTTCCGGGGTACCGAAGTTGCAAAAATGGTTTTGCAACAAAAGCATATGTTCCACTCCATTAGACTGAAAATGATGCTTGAGAGTGTTTTGGAGCATTTCGCAAACCTTCAGCATGTAAATAACTTGTGTTTCAGGGCTGAAAGCACAGTTACAGGGTACCGAAGTTGCAAAAATGGTTTTGCAACAAAAGCATATGTTCCACTCAATTAGACTCAAAATGATGTTTGGGAGTGTTTTGGAGGATTTCGCAAACCTTCGACATGTAAATAACTTGTGTTTCGGGCCTAATGCACTGTTACGGGGTACCGAAGTTGCAAACATGGTTTTGCAACAAAACCATCTGTTCTACTCCATTAGACCCAAAATGATGTTTGGGAGTGTTTTGGAGCATTTCGCTAACCTTCGGCATATAAATAACTTGTGTTTCGGGCCTAATGCGCTGTTACGGGGTACCGAAGTTGCAAAAATGGTTTTACAACAAAAGCATCCGTTCTACTCCATCAGACTCAAAATGACGTTTGGGAGTGTTTTGGAGGATTTCGGAAACCTTCGACATGTAAATAACTTGTGTTTCGGGGTAACGAAGTTGCAAAAATGGTTTTGCAAGAAAAGCAAATGTTCCACTCCATTAGACTCAAAATGATGTTTGGGAGTGTTTTGGAGGATTTCGCAAACCTTCGACATGTAAATAACTTGTGTTTCGGGACTAATGCACTGTTACGGGGTACCGAAGTTGCAAAAATGGTTTTGCAACAAAACCATCTGTTCTACTCCATTAGACCCAAAATGATATTTGGGAGTGTTTTGGAGCATTTCGCTAACCTTCGGCATATAAATAACTTGTGTTTTGGGCCTGAATACACAGTTACGGCATACCGAAGTTGCAAAAAAGGTTTTGCAACAAAAGCATCCGTTCTACTCCATTAGACTCAAAATGATGTTTGGGAGTGTTTTGGAGCATTTCGCAAACCTTCGGCATATAAATAACTTGTGTTTCAGGCCTAATGCGCTGTTACGGGGTACCGAAGTTGCAAAAATGGTTTTGCAACAAAAGCATCCGTTCTACTCCATCAGACTCAAAATGACTTTTGGGAGTGTTTTGGAGGATTTCGGAAACCTTCGACATGTAAATAACTTGTGTTTCGGGCCTGAATGCACTGTTACGGGGTAACGAAGTTGCAAAAATGGTTTTGCAACAAAAGCATCCGTTCTACTCCATTAGACTCAAAATGATGTTTGGGAGTGTTTTGGAGGATTTCGCAAACCTTCGACATGTAAATAACTTGTGTTTCGGGCCAAATGCACTGTTACGGGGTACCGAAGTTGCAAAAATGGTTTTGCAACAAAACCATCTGTTCTACTCTATTAGACCCAAAATGATGTTTGGGAGTGTTTTGGAGCATTTCGCTAACCTTCGGCATATAAATAACTTGTGTTTTGGGCCTGAATACACAGTTACGGCATACCGAAGTTGCAAAAATGGTTTTGCAACAAAAGCATCCGTTCTACTCCATTAGACTCAAAATGATGTTTGGGAGTGTTTTGGAGCATTTCGCAAACCATCGGCATATAAATAACTTGTGTTTCGGGCCTAATGCACTGTTACGGGGTACCGGAGTTGCAAAAATGGTTTTGCGACAAAAGCATATGTTCTACTCCATTAGACTCAAAATGATGCTTCGGAGTGTTTTGGAGCATTTCAGAAACCTTCGGCATGTAAATAACTTGTGTTTCGGGCCTGAATGCACAGTTACGGGGTACCGAAGTTGCAAAAATGGTTTTGCAACAAAAGCATATGTTCTACTCCATTAGACTCAAAATGATGTTTGGGAGTGTTTTGGAGGATTCCGCAAACCTTCGGCATGTAAATAACTTGTCTTTCGTGCCTGAATGCACTGTTACGGGGTACCAAAGTTGCAAAAATGGTTTTGCAACAAAAGCATCTGTTCTACTCCACTAGACTCAAAATGATGTTTGCGAGTGTTTTAGAGGATTTCAGAAACCATCGGCATGTAAATAACTTGTGTTTCGGGCATAATACACTATTACGGGGTACCGAAGTTGCAAAAATGGTTTTGCAACCAAAGAATATGTTCTACTCCACTAGACTCAAAATGATGCTTGGGAGTGTTTTGGAGCATTTCGCAAACCTTCGGCATATAAATAACTTGTGTTTCGGGCCTAATGCGCTGTTACGGGGTACCGAAGTTGCAAAAATGGTTTTACAACAAAAGCATCCGTTCTACTCCATCAGACTCAAAATGACGTTTGGGAGTGTTTTGGAGGATTTCTGAAACCTTCGACATGTAAATAACTTGTGTTTCGGGGTTGAAAGCACAGTTACGGGGTAACGAAGTTGCAAAAATGGTTTTGCAACAAAAGCAAATGTTCCACTCCATTAGACTCAAAATGATGTTTGGGAGTGTTTTGGAGGATTTCGCAAACCTTCGACATGTAAATAACTTGTGTTTCGGGACTAATGCACTGTTACGGGGTACCGAAGTTGCAAAAATGGTTTTGCAACAAAACCATCTGTTCTACTCCATTAGACCCAAAATGATGTTTGGGAGTGTTTTGGAGCATTTCGCTAACCTTCGGCATATAAATAACTTGTGTTTTGGGCCTGAATACACAGTTACGGCATACAGAAGTTGCAAAAAAGGTTTTGCAACAAAAGCATCCGTTCTACTCCATTAGACTCAAAATGATGTTTGGGAGTGTTTTGGAGCATTTCGCAAACCTTCGGCATATAAATAACTTGTGTTTCAGGCCTAATGCGCTGTTACGGGGTACCGAAGTTGCAAAAATGGTTTTGCAACAAAAGCATCCATTCTACTCCATCAGACTCAAAATGACGTTTGGGAGTGTTTTGGAGGATTTCGGAAACCTTCGACATGTAAATAACTTGTGTTTCGGGCCTGAATGCACTGTTACGGGGTAACGAAGTTGCAAAAATGGTTTTGCAACAAAAGCATCCGTTCTACTCCATTAGACTCAAAATGATGTTTGGGAGTGTTTTGGAGGATTTCGCAAACCTTCGACATGTAAATAACTTGTGTTTCGGGCCTAATGCACTGTTACGGGGTACTGAAGTTGCAAAAATGGTTTTGCAACAAAACCATCTGTTCTACTCCATTAGACCCAAAATGATGTTTGGGAGTGTTTTGGAGCATTTCGCAAACCTTCGGCATATAAATAACTTGTGTTTTGGGCCTGAATACACAGTTACGGCATACCGAAGTTGCAAAAATGGTTTTGCAACAAAAGCATCCGTTCTACTCCATTAGACTCAAAATGATGTTTGGGAGTGTTTTGGAGCATTTCGCAAACCTTCGGCATATAAATAACTTGTGTTTCGGGCCTAATGCACTGTTACGGGGTACCGGAGTTGCAAAAATGGTTTTGCGACAAAACCATATGTTCTACTCCATTAGACTCAAAATGATGCTTCGGAGTGTTTTGGAGCATTTCAGAAACCTTCGGCATGTAAATAACTTGTGTTTTGGGCCTGAATGCACAGTTACGGGGTACCGAAGTTGCAAAAATGGTTTTGCAACAAAAGCATATGTTCTACTCCATTAGACTCAAAATGATGTTTGGGAGTGTTTTGGAGGATTCCGCAAACCTTCGGCATGTAAATAACTTGTCTTTCGTGCCTGAATGCACTGTTACGGGGTACCAAAGTTGCAAAAATGGTTTTGCAACAAAAGCATCTGTTCTACTCCACTAGACTCAAAATGATGTTTGCGAGTGTTTTAGAGGATTTCAGAAGCCATCGGCATGTAAATAACTTGTGTTTCGGGCATAATGCACTGTTACGGGGTACCGAAGTTGCAAAAATGGTTTTGCAACCAAAGAATATGTTCTACTCCATTAGACTCAAAATGATGCTTGGGAGTGTTTTGGAGCATTTCGGAAACCTTCGGCATGTAAATAACTTGTGTTTCGGGCCTGAATGCACTGTTCCGTGGTACCGAAGTTGCAAAAATGGTTTTGCAACAAAAGCATATGTTCCACTCCATTAGACTGAAAATGATGCTTGGGAGTGTTTTGGAGCATTTCGCAAACCTTCGGCACGTAAATAACTTGTGTTTCAGGGCTGAAAGCACAGTTACGGGGTACCGAAGTTGCAAAAATGGTTTTGCAACAAAAGCATATGTTCCACTCCATTAGACTGAAAATGATGCTTGGGAGTGTTTTGGAGCATTTCGCAAACCTTCGGCATGTAAATAACTTGTGTTTCAAGGCTGAAAGCACAGTTACGGGGTTCCGAAGTTGCAAAAATGGTTTTGCAACAAAAGCATATGTTCTACTTCATTAGACTCAAAATGATGTTTTGGAGTGTTTTGGAGGATTTCGCAAACCTTCGACATGTAAATAACTTGTGTTTCGGGCCTGAATGCACTGTTACGGGGTACTGAAGTTGCAAAAATGGTTTTCCAACAAAAGCATATGTACTACTCCATTAGACTCAAAATGATGCTTCGGAGTGTTTTGGAGCATTTCGCAAACCTTCGGCATGTAAATAACTTGTGTTTCGGGGCTGAAAGCACAATTACGGGGTACCGAAGTTGCAAAAATGGTTTTGCAACAAAAGCATCTGTTCTACTCCACGAGACTCAAAATGATGTTTGCGAGTGTTTTAGAGGATTTCGCAAACAATCGGCATGTAAATAACTTGTGTTTCGGGCATAATGCACTGTTACGGGGTACCAAAGTTGCAAAAATGGTTTTGCAACAAAAGCATCCGTTCTACTCCATTAGACTGAAAATGATGCTTGGGAGTGTTTTGGAGGATTTCGCAAACCTTCGGCGTGTAAATAACTTGTGTTTCAGGGCTGAATGCACAGTTACGGCGTACCGAAGTTGCAAAAATGGTTTTGCAACAAAAGCATCCGTTCTACTCCATTAGACTCAAAATGATGTTTCGGAGTGTTTTGGAGGATTCCGCAAACCTTCGGCATACAAATAACTTGTCTTTTGGGCCTGAATGCACCGTTACGGGGTACCAAAGTTGCAAAAATGGTATTGCAACAAAAGCATCTGTTCTACTCCACTAGACTCAAAATGATGTTTGCTAGTGTTTTAGAGGATTTTGCAAACCATCGGCATGTAAATAACTTGTGTTTCGGGCCTAATGCACTGTTACGGGGTACCGAAGTTGCAAAAATGGTTTTGCAACAAAAGCATTTGTTCTACTCCATTAGACTCAAAATGATGCTTCGGAGTGTTTTGGAGCATTTCGGAAACCTTCGGCATGTAAATAACTTGTGTTTCGGGCCTAAATGCACAGTTACGGGGTACCGAAGTTTCAAAAATGGTTTTGCAACAAAAGCATATGTTCTACTCCATTAGACTCAAAATGATGTTTGGGAGTGTTTTGGTGGATTCCGCAAACCTTCGGCATGTAAATAACTTGTCTTTCGGGCCTGAATGCACTGTTACGGGGTACCAAAGTTGCAAAAATGGATTTGCAACAAAAGCATCTGTTCTACTCCACTAGACTCAAAATGATGTTTGCCAGTGTTTTAGAGGATTTCAGAAACCATCGGCATGTAAATAACTTGTGTTTCGGGCATAATTCACTTTTACGGGGTACTGAAGTTGCAAAAATGGTTTTGCAACAAAAGCATATGTTCTACTCCGTTAGACTCAAAATGATGCTTGGGAGTGTTTTGGAGCATTTCGGAAACCTTCGGCATGTAAATAACTTGTGTTTCGGGCCTGAATGCACAGTTACGGGGTACCGAAGTTGCAAAAATGGTTTTGCAACAAAAGCATATGTTCCACTCCATTAGACTGAAAATGATGCTTGGGAGTGTTTTGGAGCATTTCGCAAACCTTCGGCATGTAAATAACTTGTGTTTCACGGTTGAAAGCACAGTTACGGGGTACCGAAGTTGCAAAAATGGTTTTGCAACAAAAGCAGATGTTCTACTTCATTAGACTCAAAATGATGTTTCGGAGTGTTTTGGAGGATTTCGCAAACCTTCGACATGTAAATAACTTGTGTTTCGGGCCTGAATGCACTGTTACGGGGTACCGAAGTTGCAAAAATGGTTTTGCAACAAAAGCATCCGTTCTACTCCATTAGACTCAAAATGATGTTTCGGAGTGTTTTGGAGGATTTCGCAAACCTTCGACTTGTAAATAACTTGTGTTTCGGGCCTAATGCACTGTTACGGGGTACCGAAGTTGCAAAAATGGTTTTGCAACAAAACCATCTGTTCTACTCCATTAGACCCAAAATGATGTTTGGGAGTGTTTTGGAGCATTTCGCTAACCTTCGGCATATAAATAACTTGTGTTTTGGGCCTGAATACACAGTTACGGCATACCGAAGTTGCAAAAATGGTTTTGCAACAAAAGCATCCGTTCTACTCCATTAGACTCAAAATGATGTTTGGGAGTGTTTTGGAGGATTTCGCAAACCTTCGACATGTAAATAACTTGTGTTTCGGGCCTGAATGCACTGTTACGGGGTACCGAAGTTGCAAAAACGGTTTTGCAACAAAAGCATCTATTCTACTCCACTAGACTCAAAATGATGTTTGCGAGTGTTTTAGAGGATTTCGCACACCATCGGCATGTAAATAACTTGTGTTTCGGGCCTAATGCACTGTTACGGGGTACCGAAGTTGCAAAAATGGTTTTGCAACAAAACCATCTGTTCTACTCCATTAGACCCAAAATGATGTTTGGTAGTGTTTTGGAGCATTTCGCAAACCTTCGGCATATAAAAAACTTGTGTTTCGGGCCTAATGCGCTGTTACGCGGTACCGAAGTTGCAAAAATGGTTTTGCAACAAAAGCATCCGTTCTACTCCATCAGACTCAAAATGACGTTTGGGAGTGTTTTGGAGGATTTCGGAAACCTTCGACATGTAAATAACTTGTGTTTCGGGCCTGAATGCATTGTTACGGGGTACCGAAGTTGCAAAAATGGTTTTGCAACAAAAGCATATGTTCTACTCCATTAGACTGAAAATGATGCTTGGGAGTGTTTTGGAGCATTTCGCAAACCTTCGGCATGTAAATAACTTGTGTTTCAGGGCTGAATGCACAGTTACGGCGTACCAAAGTTCCAAAAATGGTTTTGCAACAAAAGCATCCGTTCTACTCCATTAGACTCAAAATGATGTTTCAGAGTGTTTTGGAGGATTTCGCAAACCTTCGGCATGTAAATAAGTTGTGTTTCGGGCCTAATGCACTGTTACGGGATACCGAAGTTGCAAAAATGGTTTTGCAACAAAAGCATCTGTTCTACTCCATTTGAGTCAAAATGATGTTTGGGAGTCTTTTGGTGGATTTCGCAAACCTTCGGCACATAATAACTTGTGTTTCGGGCCTAATGCAATGTTACGGGGTACCGAAGTTGGAAAAATGGTTTTGCAACAAAAGCATCTGTTCTACTCCATTTGAGTCAAAATGATGTTTGGGAGTGTTGCATTTCGCTAACCTTCGGCATGTAAATAACTTGTGTTTCAGGGCTGAATGCACAGTTACGGCGTACCGAAGTTGCAAAAATGGTTTTACAAGAAAAGCATCTGTTCTACTCCACTAGACTCAAAATGATGTTTGCCAGTGTTTTAGAGGATTTCAGAAACCATCGGCATGTAAATAACTTGTGTTTCGGGCATAATGCACTGTTACGGGGTACCGAAGTTGCAAAAATGGTTTTGCAACAAAAGCATATGTTCTACTCCATTAGACTCAAAATGATGCTTGGGAGTGTTTTGGAGCATTTCGGAAACCTTCGGCATGTAAATAACTTGTGTTTCGGGCCTGAATGCACAGTTACGGGGTACCGAAGTTGCAAAAATGGTTTTGCAACAAAAGCATATGTTCCACTCCATTAGACTGAAAATGATGCTTGGGAGTGTTTTGGAGCATTTCGCAAACCTTCGGCATGTAAATAACTTGTGTTTCAGGGCTGAAAGCACAGTTACGGGGTACCGAAGTTGCAAAAATGGTTTTGCAACAAAAGCATCCGTTCTACTCCATCAGACTCAAAATGACGTTTGGGAGTGTTTTGGAGGATTTCGGAAACCTTCGACATGTAAATAACTTGTGTTTCGGGCCTGAATGCACTATTACGGGGTACCGAAGTTGCAAAAATGGTTTTGCAACAAAAGCATCCGTTCTACTCCATTAGACTCAAAATGAAGTTTGGGAGTGTTTTGGAGGATTTCGCAAACCTTCGACATGTAAAAAACTTGTGTTTCGGGCCTAATGCACTGTTACGGGGTACCGAAGTTGCAAAAATGATTTTGCAACAAAAGCATTTGTTCTACTCCACTAGACTCAAAATGATGTTTGCGAGTGTTTTAGAGGATTTCGCAAACAATCGGCATGTAAATAACTTGTGTTTCGGGCATAATGCACTGTTACGGGGTACCAAAGTTGCCAAAATGGTTTTGCAACAAAAGCATATGTTCTACTCCATTAGACTCAAAATGATGCTTGGGAGTGTTTTGGAGCATTTCAAAAACCTTCGGCATGTAAATAACTTGTGTTTCGGGCCTGAATGCACAGTTACGGGGTACCGAAGTAGCAAAAATGGTTTTGCAACAAAAGCATATGTTCCACTCCATTAGACTGAAAATGATGCTTGGGAGTGTTTTGGAGCATTTCGCAAACCTTCGGCATTTAAATAACTTGTGTTTCAGGTCTGAAAGCACAGTTACGGGGTACCGAAGTTGCAAAAATGGTTTTGCAACAAAAGCATATGTTCTACTTCATTAGGCTCAAAATGATGTTTCGGTGTGTTTTGGAGGATTTCGCAAACCTTCGGCATGTAAATAACTTGTGTTTCGGGCCTAATGCACTGTTACGGGATACCGAAGTTGCAAAAATGGTTTTGCAACAAAAGCATCTGTTCTACTCCATTAGAGTCAAAATGATGTTTCAGAGTGTTGCATTTCGCTAACCTTCGGCATGTAAATAACTTGTGTTTCGGGCCTGAATGCACTGTTCTGGGGTACCGAAGTTGCAAAAATGGTTTTGCAACAAAAGCATCCGTTCTACTCCATTAGACTCAAAATGATGTTTGGGAGTGTTTTGGAGGATTTCGCAAACCTTCGACATGTAAATAACTTGTGTTTCGGGCCTGAATGCACTGTTACGGGGTACCGAAGTTGCAAAAATGGTTTTGCAACAAAAGCATCTGTTCTACTCCATTAGACTCAAAATGATGTTTGGGAGTGTTTTGGAAGATTTCGCAAACCTTCGACATGTAAATAACTTGTGTTTCTTGCCTCATGCACTGTTACGGGGTACCGAAGTTGCAAAAATGGTTTTGCAACAAAACCATTTGTTCTACTCCATTAGACCCAAAATGATGTTTGGGAGTGTTTTGGAGCATTTCGCTAACCTTCGGCATATAAATAACTTGTGTTTTGGGCCTGAATACACAGTTACGGCATACCGAAGTTGCAGAAATGGTTTTGCAACAAAAGCATCCGTTCTACTCCATTAGACTCAAAATGATGTTTGGGAGTGTTTTGGAGCATTTCGGGAACCTTCGGCATATAAATAACTTGTGTTTCGGGCCTAATGCGCTGTTACGGGGTACCGAAGTTGCAAAAATGGTTTTGCAACAAAAGCATCCGTTCTACTCCATCAGACTCAAAATGATGCTCCGGAGTGTTTTGGAGCATTTCAGAAACCTTCGGCATGTAAATAACTTGTGTTTCGGGCCTGAATGCACAGTTACGGGGTACCGAAGTTGCAAAAATGGTTTTGCAACAAAAGCATATATTCTACTCCATTAGACTCAAAATGATGTTTGGGAGTGTTTTGGAGGATTCCGCAAACCTTCGGCAAGTAAATAACTTGTCTTTCGGGCCTGAATGCACTGTTACGGGGTACCAAAGTTGCAAAAATGGTTTTGCAACAAAAACATCTGTTCTACTCCACTAGACTCAAAATGATGTTTGCGAGTGTTTTAGAGAATTTCAGAAACCATCGGCTTATAAATAACTTGTGTTTCGGGCATAATGCACTGTTACGGGGTACCGAAGTTGCAAAAATGGTTTTGCAACAAAAGCATATGTTCTACTCCATTAGACTCAAAATGATGCTTGGGAGTGTTTTGGAGCATTTCGGAAACCTTCGCCATGTAAATAACTCGTGTTTCGGGCCTGAATGCACAGTTACGGGGTACCGAAGTTGCAAAAATGGTTTTACAACAAAAGCATATGTTCTACTTCATTAGACTCAAAATGACGTTTCGGAGTGTTTGGGAGGATTTCGGAAACCTTCGGCATGTAAATAACTTGTGTTTCGGGCCTAATGCACTGTTACGGGATACCGAAGTTGCAAAAATGGTTTTGCAACAAAAGCATCTGTTTTACTCCATTAGACTCAAAATGATGTTTGGGAGTCTTTTGGTGGATTTCGCAAACCTTCGGCACGTAATAACTTGTGTTTCGGGCCTAATGTACTGTTACGGGGTACCGAAGTTGGAAAAATAGTTTTGCAACAAAAGCATCTGTTCTACTCCATTAGAGTCAAAATGATGTTTCGGAGTGTTGCATTTCGCTAACCTTCGGCATGTCAATAACTTGTGTTTCGGGCCTGAATGCACTGTTCCGAGGTACCGAAGTTGCAAAAATGGTTTTGCAACAAAAGCATCTGTTCTACTCCATTAGACTCAAAATGATGTTTGGGAGTGTTTTGGAGGATTTCGCAAACCTTCGACATGTAAATAACTTGTGTTTCGGGCCTGAATGCACTGTTACGGGGTAACGAAGTTGCAAAAATGGTTTTGCAACAAAAGCATCCGTTCTACTCCATTAGACTCAAAATGATGTTTGGGAGTGTTTTGGAGGATTTCGCAAACCTTCGACATGTAAATAACTTGTGTTTCGGGCCTGAATGCACTATTACGGGGTACCGAAGTTGCAAAAATGGTTTTGCAACAAAAGCATCCGTTCTACTCCATTAGACTCAAAATGAAGTTTGGGAGTGTTTTGGAGGATTTCGCAAACCTTCGACATGTAAAAAACTTGTGTTTCGGGCCTAATGCACTGTTACGGGGTACCGAAGTTGCAAAAATGATTTTGCAACAAAAGCATTTGTTCTACTCCACTAGACTCAAAATGATGTTTGCGAGTGTTTTAGAGGATTTCGCAAACAATCGGCATGTAAATAACTTGTGTTTCGGGCATAATGCACTGTTACGGGGTACCAAAGTTGCCAAAATGGTTTTGCAACAAAAGCATATGTTCTACTCCATTAGACTCAAAATGATGCTTGGGAGTGTTTTGGAGCATTTCAAAAACCTTCGGCATGTAAATAACTTGTGTTTCGGGCCTGAATGCACAGTTACGGGGTACCGAAGTAGCAAAAATGGTTTTGCAACAAAAGCATATGTTCCACTCCATTAGACTGAAAATGATGCTTGGGAGTGTTTTGGAGCATTTCGCAAACCTTCGGCATTTAAATAACTTGTGTTTCAGGTCTGAAAGCACAGTTACGGGGTACCGAAGTTGCAAAAATGGTTTTGCAACAAAAGCATATGTTCTACTTCATTAGGCTCAAAATGATGTTTCGGTGTGTTTTGGAGGATTTCGCAAACCTTCGGCATGTAAATAACTTGTGTTTCGGGCCTAATGCACTGTTACGGGATACCGAAGTTGCAAAAATGGTTTTGCAACAAAAGCATCTGTTCTACTCCATTAGAGTCAAAATGATGTTTCAGAGTGTTGCATTTCGCTAACCTTCGGCATGTAAATAACTTGTGTTTCGGGCCTGAATGCACTGTTCCGGGGTACCGAAGTTGCAAAAATGGTTTTGCAACAAAAGCATCCGTTCTACTCCATTAGACTCAAAATGATGTTTGGGAGTGTTTTGGAGGATTTCCCAAACCTTCGACATGTAAATAACTTGTGTTTCGGGCCTGAATGCACTGTTACGGGGTACCGAAGTTGCAAAAATGGTTTTGCAACAAAAGCATCTGTTCTACTCCATTAGACTCAAAATGATGTTTGGGAGTGTTTTGGAAGATTTCGCAAACCTTCGACATGTAAATAACTTGTGTTTCTTGCCTAATGCACTGTTACGGGGTACCGAAGTTGCAAAAATGGTTTTGCAACAAAACCATTTGTTCTACTCCGTTAGACCCAAAATGATGTTTGGGAGTGTTTTGGAGCATTTCGCTAACCTTCGGCATATAAATAACTTGTGTTTTGGGCCTGAATACACAGTTACGGCATACCGAAGTTGCAGAAATGGTTTTGCAACAAAAGCATCCGTTCTACTCCATTAGACTCAAAATGATGTTTGGGAGTGTTTTGGAGCATTTCGGGAACCTTCGGCATATAAATAACTTGTGTTTCGGGCCTAATGCGCTGTTACGGGGTACCGAAGTTGCAAAAATGGTTTTGCAACAAAAGCATCCGTTCTACTCCATCAGACTCAAAATGATGCTTCGGAGTGTTTTGGAGCATTTCAGAAACCTTCGGCATGTAAATAACTTGTGTTTCGGGCCTGAATGCACAGTTACGGGGTACCGAAGTTGCAAAAATAGTTTTGAAACAAAAGCATCCGTTCTACTCCATTAGACTCAAAATGATGTTTGGGAGTGTTTTGGAGTATTTCGCTAACCTTCGGCATGTAAATAACTTGTGTTTCAGGCCTGAATGCACTGTTACGGGGTACCGAAGTTGCAAAAATGGTTTTGCAACAAAAGCATATGTTCTACTCCATTAGACTCAAAATGATGTTTCGGAGTGTTGCATTTCGCTAACCTTCGACATATAAATAACTTGTGTTTCGGGCCTGGATGCCCAGTTACAGGGTACCGAAGTTGCAAAAATGGTTTTGCAACAAAAGCATCTGTTCTACTCCTTTAGACTCAAAATGATGTTTGGGAGTGTTTTGGAGCATTTCGCTTACCTTCGGCATGAAAATAACTTGTGTTTCGGGCCTGAATGCACTGTTACGGGGTACCGTAGTTGCAAAAATGGTTTTGCAACAAAAGCATCCGTTCTACTCAATTAGACTCAAAATTATGTTTGGGAGTGTTTTGGAGCATTTCGCTAACCTTCGGCATGTAAATAACTTGTGTTTCGGGCCTGAATGCACTGTTACGGGGTACCGAAGTTGCAAAAATGGTTTTGCAACAAAAGCATCCGTTCTACTCAATTAGACTCAAAATGATGTTTGGGAGTGTTTTGGAGCATTTCACTAAGCTTCGGCATGAAAATAACTTGTGTTCCGGGCCTGAATGCACTGTTACGGGGTACCGAAGTTGCAAAAATGGTTTTGCAACAAAAGCATATGTTCTACTCCATTAGACTCAAAATGATGTTTCGGAGTGTTGCATTTCGCTAACCATCGGCATATAAATAACATGTGTTTCGTGCCTGGATACACAGTTACGGGGTACCGAAGTTGCAAAAATGGTTTTGCTACAAAAGCATCCGTTCTACTCCATTAGACTCAAAATGATGTTTGGGAGTGTTTTGGAGCATTTCGCTAACCTTCGGCATGTCGATAACTTGTGTTCCGGGCCTGAATGCACTGTTACGGAGTACCGACATTGCAAAAATGGTTTTGCAACAAAAGCATCCGTTCTACTCAATTAGACATAAAATGATGTTTGGGAGTGTTTTGGAGCATTTCGCTAACCTTCGGCATGTAAATAACTTGTGTTCCGGGCCTGAATGCACTGTTACGGGGTACCGAAGTTGCAAAAATGGTTTTGTAACAAAAGCATCCGTTCTACTCAATTAGACTCAAAATCATGTTTGGGAGTGTTTTGGAGCATTTCGCTAACCTTCGGCACGAAAATAACTTGTGTTCTGGTCCTGAATGCACTATTACGGGGTACCGAAGTTGCAAAAATAGTTTTGAAACAAAAGCATCCGTTCTACTCCATTAGACTCAAAATGATGTTTGGGAGTGTTTTGGAGTATTTCGCTAACCTTCGGCATGTAAATAACTTGTGTTTCAGGCCTGAATGCACTGTTACGGGGTACCGAAGTTGCAAAAATGGTTTTGCAACAAAAGCATATGTTCTACTCCATTAGACTCAAAATGATGTTTCGGAGTGTTGCATTTCGCTAACCTTCGACATATAAATAACTTGTGTTTCGGGCCTGGATGCCCAGTTACAGGGTACCGAAGTTGCAAAAATGGTTTTGCAACAAAAGCATCTGTTCTACTCCTTTAGACTCAAAATGATGTTTGGGAGTGTTTTGGAGCATTTCGCTTACCTTCGGCATGAAAATAACTTGTGTTTCGGGCCTGAATGCACTGTTACGGGGTACCGTAGTTGCAAAAATGGTTTTGCAACAAAAGCATCCGTTCTACTCAATTAGACTCAAAATTATGTTTGGGAGTGTTTTGGAGCATTTCGCTAACCTTCGGCATGTAAATAACTTGTGTTTCGGGCCTGAATGCACTGTTACGGGGTACCGAAGTTGCAAAAATGGTTTTGCAACAAAAGCATCCGTTCTACTCAATTAGACTCAAAATGATGTTTGGGAGTGTTTTGGAGCATTTCACTAAGCTTCGGCATGAAAATAACTTGTGTTCCGGGCCTGAATGCACTGTTACGGGGTACCGAAGTTGCAAAAATGGTTTTGCAACAAAAGCATATGTTCTACTCCATTAGACTCAAAATGATGTTTCGGAGTGTTGCATTTCGCTAACCATCGGCATATAAATAACATGTGTTTCGTGCCTGGATACACAGTTACGGGGTACCGAAGTTGCAAAAATGGTTTTGCTACAAAAGCATCCGTTCTACTCCATTAGACTCAAAATGATGTTTGGGAGTGTTTTGGAGCATTTCGCTAACCTTCGGCATGTCAATAACTTGTGTTCCGGGCCTGAATGCACTGTTACGGAGTACCGACATTGCAAAAATGGTTTTGCAACAAAAGCATCCGTTCTACTCAATTAGACATAAAATGATGTTTGGGAGTGTTTTGGAGCATTTCGCTAACCTTCGGCATGTAAATAACTTGTGTTCCGGGCCTGAATGCACTGTTACGGGGTACCGAAGTTGCAAAAATGGTTTTGTAACAAAAGCATCCGTTCTACTCAATTAGACTCAAAATGATGTTTGGGAGTGTTTTGGAGCATTTCGCTAACCTTCGGCACGAAAATAACTTGTGTTCTGGGCCTGAATGCACTATTACGGGGTACCGAAGTTGCAAAAATAGTTTTGAAACAAAAGCATCCGTTCTACTCCATTAGACTCAAAATGATGTTTGGGAGTGTTTTGGAGTATTTCGCTAACCTTCGGCATGTAAATAACTTGTGTTTCAGGCCTGAATGCACTGTTACGGGGTACCGAAGTTGCAAAAATGGTTTTGCAACAAAAGCATCCGTTCTAGTCCATTAGACTCAAAATGATGTTTGGGAGTGTTTTGGAGCATTTCGCTAACCTTCGGCATGTAAATAACTTGTGTTTCAGGCCTGAATGCACTGTTACGGGGTACCGAAGTTGCAAAAATGGTTTTGCAACAAAAGCATATGTTCTACTCCATTAGACTCAAAATGATGTTTCGGAGTGTTGCATTTCGCTAACCATCGGCATATAAATAACTTGTGTTTCGTGCCTGGATACACAGTTACGGGGTACCGAAGTTGCAAAAATGGTTTTGCAACAAAAGCATCCGTTCTACTCCATTAGACTCAAAATGATGTTTGGGAGTGTTTTGGAGCATTTCGCTAACCTTCGGCATGTCAATAACTTGTGTTCCGGGCCTTAATACACTGTTACGGGGTACCGACGTTTCAAAAATGGTTTTGCAACAAAAGCATCCGTTCTACTCAATTAGACTTAAAATGATGTTTGGGAGTGTTTTGGAGCATTTCGCTAACCTTCGGCATGTAAATAACTTGGGTTCCGGGCCTGAATGCACTGTTACGGGGTACCGAAGTTGCAAAAATGGTTTTGTAACAAAAGCATCCGTTCTACTCAATTAGACTCAAAATGATGTTTGGGAGTGTTTTGGAGCATTTCGCTAACCTTCGGCATGAAAATAACTTGTGTTCTGGGCCTGAATGCACTATTACGGGGTACCGAAGTTGCAAAAATAGTTTTGAAACAACAGCATCCGTTCTACTCCATTAGACTCAAAATGATGTTTGGGAGTGTTTTGGATTATTTCGCTAACCTTCGGCATGTAAATAACTTGTGTTTCAGGCCTGAATGCACTGTTACGGGGTACCGAAGTTGCAAAAATGGTTTTGCAACAAAAGCATATGTTCTACTCCATTAGACTCAAAATGATGTTTCGGAGTGTTGCATTTCGCTAACCTTCGGCATATAAATAACTTGTGTTTCGGGCCTGGATGCCCAGTTACAGGGTACCGAAGTTGCAAAAATGGTTTTGCAACAAAAGCATCTATTCTACTCCTTTAGACTCAAAATGATGTTTGGGAGTGTTTTGGAGCATTTCGCTCACCTTCGGCATGAAAATAACTTGTGTTTCGGGCCTGAATGCACTGTTACGGGGTACCGTAGTTGCAAAAATGGTTTTGCAACAAAAGCATCCGTTCTACTCAATTAGACTCAAAATGATGTTTGGGAGTGTTTTGGAGCATTTCGCTAACCTTCGGCATGTAAATAACTTGTGTTTCGGGCCTGAATGCACTGTTACGGGGTACCGAAGTTGCAAAAATGGTTTTGCAACAAAAGCATCCGTTCTACTCAATTAGACTCAAAATGATGTTTGGGAGTGTTTTGGAGCATTTCACTAAGCTTCGGCATGAAAATAACTTGTGTTCCGGGCCTGAATGCACTGTTACGGGGTACCGAAGTTGCAAAAATGGTTTTGCAACAAAAGCATATGTTCTACTCCATTAGACTCAAAATGATGTTTCGGAGTGTTGCATTTCGCTAACCATCGGCATATAAATAACATGTGTTTCGTGCCTGGATACACAGTTACGGGGTACCGAAGTTGCAAAAATAGTTTTGCTACAAAAGCATCCGTTCTACTCCATTAGACTCAAAATGATGTTTGGGAGTGTTTTGGAGCATTTCGCTAACCTTCGGCATGTCAATAACTTGTGTTCCGGGCCTGAATGCACTGTTACGGAGTACCGACGTTGCAAAAATGGTTTTGCAACAAAAGCATCTGTTCTACTCAATTAGACATAAAATGATGTTTGGGAGTGTTTTGGAGCATTTCGCTAACCTTCGGCATGTAAATAACTTGTGTTCCGGGCCTGAATGCACTGTTACGGGGTACCGAAGTTGCAAAAATGGTTTTGTAACAAAAGCATCCGTTCTACTCAATTAGACTCAAAATGATGTTTGGGAGTGTTTTGGAGCATTTCGCTAACCTTCGGCACGAAAATAACTTGTGTTCTGGGCCTGAATGCACTATTACGGGGTACCGAAGTTGCAAAAATAGTTTTGAAACAAAAGCATCCGTTCTACTCCATTAGACTCAAAATGATGTTTGGGAGTGTTTTGGAGTATTTCGCTAACCTTCGGCATGTAAATAACTTGTGTTTCAGGCCTGAATGCACTGTTACGGGGTACCGAAGTTGCAAAAATGGTTTTGCAACAAAAGCATCCGTTCTAGTCCATTAGACTCAAAATGATGTTTGGGAGTGTTTTGGAGCATTTCGCTAACCTTCGGCATGTAAATAACTTGTGTTTCAGGCCTGAATGCACTGTTACGGGGTACCGAAGTTGCAAAAATGGTTTTGCAACAAAAGCATATGTTCTACTCCATTAGACTCAAAATGATGTTTCGGAGTGTTGCATTTCGCTAAGCATCGGCATATAAATAACTTGTGTTTCGTGCCTGGATACACAGTTACGGGGTACCGAAGTTGCAAAAATGGTTTTGCAACAAAAGCATCCGTTCTACTCCATTAGACTCAAAATGATGTTTGGGAGTGTTTTGGAGCATTTCGCTAACCTTCGGCATGTCAATAACTTGTGTTCCGGGCCTTAATACACTGTTACGGGGTACCGACGTTTCAAAAATGGTTTTGCAACAAAAGCATCCGTTCTACTCAATTAGACTTAAAATGATGTTTGGGAGTGTTTTGGAGCATTTCGCTAACCTTCGGCATGTAAATAACTTGGGTTCCGGGCCTGAATGCACTGTTACGGGGTACCGAAGTTGCAAAAATGGTTTTGTAACAAAAGCATCCGTTCTACTCAATTAGACTCAAAATGATGTTTGGGAGTGTTTTGGAGCATTTCGCTAACCTTCGGCATGAAAATAACTTGTGTTCTGGGCCTGAATGCACTATTACGGGGTACCGAAGTTGCAAAAATAGTTTTGAAACAACAGCATCCGTTCTACTCCATTAGACTCAAAATGATGTTTGGGAGTGTTTTGGATTATTTCGCTAACCTTCGGCATGTAAATAACTTGTGTTTCAGGCCTGAATGCACTGTTACGGGGTACCGAAGTTGCAAAAATGGTTTTGCAACAAAAGCATATGTTCTACTCCATTAGACTCAAAATGATGTTTCGGAGTGTTGCATTTCGCTAACCTTCGGCATATAAATAACTTGTGTTTCGGGCCTGGATGCCCAGTTACAGGGTACCGAAGTTGCAAAAATGGTTTTGCAACAAAAGCATCTGTTCTACTCCTTTAGACTCAAAATGATGTTTGGGAGTGTTTTGGAGCATTTCGCTCACCTTCGGCATGAAAATAACTTGTGTTTCGGGCCTGAATGCACTGTTACGGGGTACCGTAGTTGCAAAAATGGTTTTGCAACAAAAGCATCCGTTCTACTCAATTAGACTCAAAATGATGTTTGGGAGTGTTTTGGAGCATTTCGCTAACCTTCGGCATGTAAATAACTTGTGTTTTGGGCCTGAATGCACTGTTACGGGGTACCGAAGTTGCAAAAATGGTTTTGCAACAAAAGCATCCGTTCTACTCAATTAGACTCAAAATGATGTTTGGGAGTGTTTTGGAGCATTTCACTAAGCTTCGGCATGAAAATAACTTGTGTTCCGGGCCTGAATGCACTGTTACGGGGTACCGAAGTTGCAAAAATGGTTTTGCAACAAAAGCATATGTTCTACTCCATTAGACTCAAAATGATGTTTCGGAGTGTTGCATTTCGCTAACCATCGGCATATAAATAACATGTGTTTCGTGCCTGGATACACAGTTACGGGGTACCGAAGTTGCAAAAATGGTTTTGCAACAAAAGCATCCGTTCTACTCCACTAGACTCAAAATGATGTTTGGGAGTGTTTTGGAGCATTTTGCTAACCTTCGGCATGTCAATAACTTGTGTTCCGGGCCTGAATGCACTGTTACGGGGTACCGAAGTTGCAAAAATGGTTTTGTAACAAAAGCATCCGTTCTTCTCAATTAGACTCAAAATGATGTTTGGGAGTGTTTTGGAGCATTTCGCTAACCTTCGGCATGAAAATAACTTGTGTTCTGGGCCTGAATGCACTATTACGGGGTACCGAAGTTGCAAAAATAGTTTTGAAACAAAAGCATCCGTTCTACTCCATTAGACTCAAAATGATGTTTGGGAGTGTTTTGGAGCATTTCGCTAACCTTCGGCATGTAAATAACTTGTGTTTCAGGCCTGAATGCACTGTTACGGGGTACCGAAGTTGCAAAAATGGTTTTGCAACAAAAGCATATGTTCTACTCCATTAGACTCAAAATGATGTTTCGGAGTGTTGCATTTCGCTAACCTTCGGCATATAAATAACTTGTGTTTCGGGCCTGGATGCCCAGTTACGGGGTACCGAAGTTGCAAAAATGGTTTTGCAACAAAAGCATCTGTTCTACTCAATTAGACTCAAAATGATGTTTGGGAGTGTTTTGGAGCATTTCGCTAACCTTCGGCATGTAAATAACTTGTGTTTCGGGCCTGAATGCACTGTTACGCGGTACCGAAGTTGCAAAAATGGTTTTGCAACAAAAGCATCCGTTCTACTCAATTAGACTCAAAATGATGTTTGGGAGTGTTTTGGAGCATTTCACTAAGCTTCGGCATGAAAATAACTTGTGTTCCGGGCCTGAATGCACTGTTACGGGGTACCGAAGTTGCAAAAATGGTTTTGCAACAAAAGCATCCGTTCTAGTCCATTAGACTCAAAATGATGTTTGGTAGTGTTTTGGAGCATTTCGCTAACCTTCGGCATGTAAATAACTTGTGTTTCAGGCCTGAATGCACTGTTACGGGGTACCGAAGTTGCAAAAATGGTTTTGCAACAAAAGCATATGTTCTACTCCATTAGACTCAAAATGATGTTTCGGAGTGTTGCATTTCGCTAACCTTCGGCATATAAATAACTTGTGTTTCGGGCCTGGATGCCCAGTTACGGGGTACCGAAGTTGCAAAAATGGTTTTGCAACAAAAGCATCTGTTCTACTCCTTTAGACTCAAAATGATGTTTGGGAGTGTTTTGGAGCATTTCGCTTACCTTCGGCATGAAAATAACTTGTGTTCCGGGCCTGAATGCACTATTATGGGGTACCGTAGTTGCAAAAATGGTTTAGCAACAAAAGCATCCGTTCTACTCAATTAGACTCAAAATGATGTTTGGGAGTGTTTTGGAGCATTTCGCTAACCTTCGGCATGTAAATAACTTGTGTTTCGGGCCTGAATGCACTGTTACGGGGTACCGAAGTTGCAAAAATGGTTTTGCAACAAAAGTATCCGTTCTACTCAATTAGACTCAAAATGATGTTTGGGAGTGTTTTGGAGCATTTCACTAAGCTTCGGCATGGAAATAACTTGTGTTCCGGGCCTGAATGCACTGTTACGGGGTACCGAAGTTGCAAAAATGGTTTTGCAATAAAAGCATCCGTTCTAGTCCATTAGACTCAAAATTATGTTTGGGAGTGTTTTGGAGCATTTCGCTAACCTTCGGCATGTAAATAACTTGTGTTTCAGGCCTGAATGCACTGTTACGGGTTACCGAAGTTGCAAAAATGGTTTTGCAACAAAAGCATATGTTCTACTCCATTAGACTCAAAATGATGTTTCGGAGTGTTGCATTTCACTAACCTTCGGCATATAAATAACTTGTGTTTCGGGCCTGGATGCCCAGTTACGGGGTACCGAAGTTGCAAAAATGGTTTTGCAACAAAAGCATCTGTTCTACTCCTTTAGACTCAAAATGATGTTTGGGAGTGTTTTGGAGCATTTCGCTAACCTTCGGCATGAAAATAACTTGTGTTCTGGGCCTGAATGCACTATTACGGGGTACCGAAGTTGCAAAAATAGTTTTGAAACAAAAGCATCCGTTCTACTCCATTAGACTCAAAATGATGTTTGGGAGTGTTTTGGAGTATTTCGCTAACCTTCGGCATGTAAATAACTTGTGTTTCAGGCCTGAATGCACTGTTACGGGGTACCGAAGTTGCAAAAATGGTTTTGGAACAAAAGCATATGTTCTACTCCATTAGACTCAAAATGATGTTTCGGAGTGTTGCATTTCACTAACCTTCGGCATATAAATAACTTGTGTTTCGGGCCTGGATGCCCAGTTACGGGGTACCGAAGTTGCAAAAATGGTTTTGCAACAAAAGCATCTGTTCTACTCCTTTAGACTCAAAATGATGTTTGGGAGTGTTTTGGAGCATTTCGCTAACCTTCGGCATGAAAATAACTTGTGTTCTGGGCCTGAATGCACTATTACGGGGTACCGAAGTTGCAAAAATAGTTTTGAAACAAAAGCATCCGTTCTACTCCATTAGACTCAAAATGATGTTTGGGAGTGTTTTGGAGTATTTCGCTAACCTTCGGCATGTAAATAACTTGTGTTTCAGGCCTGAATGCACTGTTACGGGGTACCGAAGTTGCAAAAATGGTTTTGGAACAAAAGCATATGTTCTACTCCAATAGACTCAAAATGATGTTTCGGAGTGTTGCATTTCGCTAACCTTCGGCATATAAATAACTTGTGTTTCGGGCCTGGATGCCCAGTTACAGGGTACCGAAGTTGCAAAAATGGTTTTGCAACAAAAGCATCTGTTCTACTCCTTTAGACTCAAAATGATGTTTGGGAGTGTTTTGGAGCATTTCGCTCACCTTCGGCATGAAAATAACTTGTGTTTCGGGCCTGAATGCACTGTTACGGGGTACCGTAGTTGCAAAAATGGTTTTGCAACAAAACCATCCGTTCTACTCAATTAGACTCAAAATGATGTTTGGGAGTGTTTTGGAGCATTTCGCTAACCTTCGGCATGTAAATAACTTGTGTTTCGGGCCTGAATGCACTGTTACGGGGTACCGAAGTTGCAAAAATGGTTTTGCAACAAAAGTATCCGTTCTACTCAATTAGACTCAAAATGATGTTTGGGAGTGTTTTGGAGCATTTCACTAAGCTTCGGCATGAAAATAACTCGTGTTCCGGGCCTGAATGCACTGTTACGGGGTACCGAAGTTGCAAAAATGGTTTTGCAATAAAAGCATCCGTTCTAGTCCATTAGACTCAAAATTATGTTTGGGAGTGTTTTGGAGCATTTCGCTAACCTTCGGCATGTAAATAACTTGTGTTTCAGGCCTGAATGCACTGTTACGGGTTACCGAAGTTGCAAAAATGGTTTTGCAACAAAAGCATATGTTCTACTCCATTAGACTCAAAATGATGTTTCGGAGTGTTGCATTTCACTAACCTTCGGCCTATAAATAACTTGTGTTCCGGGCCTGGATGCCCAGTTACGGGGTACCGAAGTTGCAAAAATGGTTTTGCAACAAAAGCATCTGTTCTACTCCTTTAGACTCAAAATGATGTTTGGGAGTGTTTTGGAGCATTTCGCTAACCTTCGGCATGAAAATAACTTGTGTTCTGGGCCTGAATGCACTATTACGGGGTACCGAAGTTGCAAAAATAGTTTTGAAACAAAAGCATCCGTTCTACTCCATTAGACTCAAAATGATGTTTGGGAGTGTTTTGGAGTATTTCGCTAACCTTCGGCATGTAAATAACTTGTGTTTCAGGCCTGAATGCACTGTTACGGGGTACCGAAGTTGCAAAAATGGTTTTGGAACAAAAGCATATGTTCTACTCCATTAGACTCAAAATGATGTTTCGGAGTGTTGCATTTCGCTAACCTTCGGCATATAAATAACTTGTGTTTCGGGCCTGGATGCCCAGTTACAGGGTACCGAAGTTGCAAAAATGGTTTTGCAACAAAAGCATCTGTTCTACTCCTTTAGACTCAAAATGATGTTTGGGAGTGTTTTGGAGCATTTCGCTCACCTTCGGCATGAAAATAACTTGTGTTTCGGGCCTGAATGCACTGTTACGGGGTACCGTAGTTGCAAAAATGGTTTTGCAACAAAACCATCCGTTCTACTCAATTAGACTCAAAATGATGTTTGGGAGTGTTTTGGAGCATTTCGCTAACCTTCGGCATGTAAATAACTTGTGTTTCGGGCCTGAATGCACTGTTACGGGGTACCGAAGTTGCAAAAATGGTTTTGCAACAAAAGTATCCGTTCTACTCAATTAGACTCAAAATGATGTTTGGGAGTGTTTTGGAGCATTTCACTAAGCTTCGGCATGAAAATAACTCGTGTTCCGGGCCTGAATGCACTGTTACGGGGTACCGAAGTTGCAAAAATGGTTTTGCAATAAAAGCATCCGTTCTAGTCCATTAGACTCAAAATTATGTTTGGGAGTGTTTTGGAGCATTTCGCTAACCTTCGGCATGTAAATAACTTGTGTTTCAGGCCTGAATGCACTGTTACGGGTTACCGAAGTTGCAAAAATGGTTTTGCAACAAAAGCATATGTTCTACTCCATTAGACTCAAAATGATGTTTCGGAGTGTTGCATTTCACTAACCTTCGGCCTATAAATAACTTGTGTTCCGGGCCTGGATGCCCAGTTACGGGGTACCGAAGTTGCAAAAATGGTTTTGCAACAAAAGCATCTGTTCTACTCCTTTAGACTCAAAATGATGTTTGGGAGTGTTTTGGAGCATTTCGCTAACCTTCGGCATGAAAATAACTTGTGTTCTGGGCCTGAATGCACTATTACGGGGTACCGAAGTTGCAAAAATAGTTTTGAAACAAAAGCATCCGTTCTACTCCATTAGACTCAAAATGATGTTTGGGAGTGTTTTGGAGTATTTCGCTAACCTTCGGCATGTAAATAACTTGTGTTTCAGGCCTGAATGCACTGTTACGGGGTACCGAAGTTGCAAAAATGGTTTTGGAACAAAAGCATATGTTCTACTCCATTAGACTCAAAATGATGTTTCGGAGTGTTGCATTTCGCTAACCTTCGGCATATAAATAACTTGTGTTTCGGGCCTGGATGCCCAGTTACAGGGTACCGAAGTTGCAAAAATGGTTTTGCAACAAAAGCATCTGTTCTACTCCTTTAGACTCAAAATGATGTTTGGGAGTGTTTTGGAGCATTTCGCTCACCTTCGGCATGAAAATAACTTGTGTTTCGGGCCTGAATGCACTGTTACGGGGTACCGTAGTTGCAAAAATGGTTTTGCAACAAAAGCATCCGTTCTACTCAATTAGACTCAAAATGATGTTTGGGAGTGTTTTGGAGCATTTCGCTAACCTTCGGCATGTAAATAACTTGTGTTTCGGGCCTGAATGCACTGTTACGGGGTACCGAAGTTGCAAAAATGGTTTTGCAACAAAAGCATCCGTTCTACTCAATTAGACTCAAAATGATGTTTGGGAGTGTTTTGGAGCATTTCACTAAGCTTCGGCATGAAAATAACTTGTGTTCCGGGCCTGAATGCACTGTTACGGGGTACCGAAGTTGCAAAAATGGTTTTGCAACAAAAGCATATGTTCTACTCCATTAGACTCAAAATGATGTTTCGGAGTGTTGCATTTCGCTAACAATCGGCATATAAATAACATGTGTTTCGTGCCTGGATACACAGTTACGGGGTACCGAAGTTGCAAAAATGGTTTTGCAACAAAAGCATCCGTTCTACTCCATTAGACTCAAAATGATGTTTGGGAGTGTTTTGGAGCATTTCGCTAACCTTCGGCATGTCAATAACTTGTGTTCCGGGCCTGAATGCACTGTTACGGGGTACCGACGTTGCAAAAATGGTTTTGCAACAAAAGCATCCGTTCTACTCAATTAGACATAAAATGATGTTTGGGAGTGTTTTGGAGCATTTCGCTAACCTTCGGCATGTAAATAACTTGTGTTTCGGGCCTGAATGCACTGTTACGGGGTACCGAAGTTGCAAAAATGGTTTTGCAACAAAAGCATCCGTTCTACTCAATTAGACTCAAAATGATGTTTGGGAGTGTTTTGGAGCATTTCACTAAGCTTCGGCATGAAAATAACTTGTGTTCCGGGCCTGAATGCACTGTTACGGGGTACCGAAGTTGCAAAAATGGTTTTGCAACAAAAGCATATGTTCTACTCCATTAGACTCAAAATGATGTTTCGGAGTGTTGCATTTCGCTAACAATCGGCATATAAATAACATGTGTTTCGTGCCTGGATACACAGTTACGGGGTACCGAAGTTGCAAAAATGGTTTTGCAACAAAAGCATCCGTTCTACTCCATTAGACTCAAAATGATGTTTGGGAGTGTTTTGGAGCATTTCGCTAACCTTCGGCATGTCAATAACTTGTGTTCCGGGCCTGAATGCACTGTTACGGGGTACCGACGTTGCAAAAATGGTTTTGCAACAAAAGCATCCGTTCTACTCAATTAGACATAAAATGATGTTTGGGAGTGTTTTGGAGCATTTCGCTAACCTTCGGCATGTAAATAACTCGTGTTCCGGGCCTGAATGCACTGTTACGGGGTACCGAAGTTGCAAAAATGGTTTTGTAACAAAAGCATCCGATCTACTCAATTAGACACAAAATGATGTTTGGGAGTGTTTTGGAGCATTTCGCTAACCTTCGGCATGAAAATAACTTGTGTTCTGGGCCTGAATGCACTATTACGGGGTACCGAAGTTGCAAAAATAGTTTTGAAACAAAAGCATCCGTTCTACTCCATTAGACTCAAAATGATGTTTGGGAGTGTTTTGGAGTATTTCGCTAACCTTCGGCATGTAAATAACTTGTGTTTCAGGCCTGAATGCACTGTTACGGGGTACCGAAGTTGCAAAAATGGTTTTGCAACAAAATCATCCGTTCTAGTCCATTAGACTCAAAATGATGTTTGGGAGTGTTTTGGAGCATTTCGCTAACCTTCGGCATGTAAATAACTTGTGTTTCAGGCCTGAATGCACTGTTACGGGGTACCGAAGTTGCAAAAATGGTTTTGCAACAAAAGCATATGTTCTACTCCATTAGACTCAAAATGATGTTTCGGAGTGTTGCATTTCGCTAACCATCGGCATATAAATAACTTGTGTTTCGTGCCTGGATACACAGTTACGGGGTACCGAACTTGCAAAAATGGTTTTGCAACAAAAGCATCCGTTCTACTCCATTAGACTCAAAATGATGTTTGGGAGTGTTTTGGAGCATTTCGCTAACCTTCGGCATGTCAATAACTTGTGTTACGGGCCTTAATGCACTGTTACGGGGTACCGACGTTGCAAAAATGGTTTTGCAACAAAAGCATCCGTTCTACTCAATTAGACATAAAATGATGTTTGGGAGTGTTTTGGAGCATTTCGCTAACCTTCGGCATGTAAATAACTTGTGTTCCGGGCCTGAATGCACTGTTACGGGGTACCGAAGTTGCAAAAATGGTTTTGTAACAAAAGCATCCAATCTACTCAATTAGACTCAAAATGATGTTTGGGAGTGTTTTGGAGCATTTCGCTAACCTTCGGCATGAAAATAACTTGTGTTCTGGGCCTGAATGCACTGTTACGGGGTACCGAAGTTGCAAAAATGGTTTTGCAACAAAAGCATCCGTTCTAGTCCATTAGACTCAAAATGATGTTTGGGAGTGTTTTGGAGCATTTCGCTAACCTTCGGCATGTAAATAACTTGTGTTTCAGGCCTGAATGCACTGTTACGGGGTACCGAAGTTGCAAAAATGGTTTTGCAACAAAAGCATATGTTCTACTCCATTAGACTCAAAATGATGTTTCGGAGTGTTGCATTTCGCTAACCTTCGGCATATAAATAACTTGTGTTTCGGGCCTGGATGCCCAGTTACGGGGTACCGAAGTTGCAAAAATGGTTTTGCAACAAAAGCATCTGTTCTACTCCTTTAGACTCAAAATGATGTTTGGGAGTGTTTTGGAGCATTTCGCTTACCTTCGGCATGAAAATAACTTGTGTTCCGGGCCTGAATGCACTATTACGGGGTACCGTAGTTGCAAAAATGGTTTAGCAACAAAAGCATCCGTTCTACTCAATTAGACTCAAAATGATGTTTAGGAGTGTTTTGGAGCATTTCGCTAACCTTCGGCATGTAAATAACTTGTGTTTCGGGCCTGAATGCACTGTTACGGGGTACCGAAGTTGCAAAAATGGTTTTGCAACAAAAGTATCCGTTCTACTCAATTAGACTAAAAATGATGTTTGGGAGTGTTTTGGAGCATTTCACTAAGCTTCGGCATGAAAATAACTTGTGTTCCGGGCCTGAATGCACTGTTACGGGGTACCAAAGTTGCAAAAATGGTTTTGCAATAAAAGCATCCGTTCTAGTCCATTAGACTCAAAATTATGTTTGGGAGTGTTTTGGAGCATTTCGCTAACCTTCGGCATGTAAATAACTTGTGTTTCAGGCCTGAATGCACTGTTACGGGTTACCGAAGTTGCAAAAATGGTTTTGCAACAAAAGCATATGTTCTACTCCATTAGACTCAAAATGATGTTTCGGAGTGTTGCATTTCACTAACCTTCGGCATATAAATAACTTGTGTTTCGGGCCTGGATGCCCAGTTACGGGGTACCGAAGTTGCAAAAATGGTTTTGCAACAAAAGCATCTGTTCTACTCCTTTAGACTCAAAATGATGTTTGGGAGTGTTTTGGAGCATTTCGCTAACCTTCGGCATGAAAATAACTTGTGTTCTGGGCCTGAATGCACTATTACGGGGTACCGAAGTTGCAAAAATAGTTTTGAAACAAAAGCATCCGTTCTACTCCATTAGACTCAAAATGATGTTTGGGAGTGTTTTGGAGTATTTCGCTAACCTTCGGCATGTAAATAACTTGTGTTTCAGGCCTGAATGCACTGTTACGGGGTACCGAAGTTGCAAAAATGGTTTTGGAACAATAGCATATGTTCTACTCCATTAGACTCAAAATGATGTTTCGGAGTGTTGCATTTCGCTAACCTTCGGCATATAAATAACTTGTGTTTCGGGCCTGGATGCCCAGTTACAGGGTACCGAAGTTGCAAAAATGGTTTTGCAACAAAAGCATCTGTTCTACTCCTTTAGACTCAAAATGATGTTTGGGAGTGTTTTGGAGCATTTCGCTCACCTTCGGCATGAAAATAACTTGTGTTTCGGGCCTGAATGCACTGTTACGGGGTACCATAGTTGCAAAAATGGTTTTGCAACAAAAGCATCCGTTCTACTCAATTAGACTCAAAATGATGTTTGGGAGTGTTTTGGAGCATTTCGCTAACCTTCGGCATGTAAATAACTTGTGTTTCGGGCCTGAATGCACTGTTACGGGGTACCGAAGTTGCAAAAATGGTTTTGCAACAAAAGCATCCGTTCTACTCAATTAGACTCAAAATGATGTTTGGGAGTGTTTTGGAGCATTTCACTAAGCTTCGGCATGAAAATAACTTGTGTTCCGGGCCTGAATGCACTGTTGCGGGGTACCGAAGTTGCAAAAATGGTTTTGCAACAAAAGCATATGTTCTACTCCATTAGACTCAAAATGATGTTTCGGAGTGTTGCATTTCGCTAACCATCGGCATATAAATAACATGTGTTTCGTGCCTGGATACACAGTTACGGGGTACCGAAGTTGCAAAAATGGTTTTGCAACAAAAGCATCCGTTCTACTCCATTAGACTCAAAATGATGTTTGGGAGTGTTTTGGAGCATTTCGCTAACCTTCGGCATGTCAATAACTTGTGTTCCGGGCCTGAATGCACTGTTACGGGGTACCGACGTTGCAAAAATGGTTTTGCAACAAAAGCATCCGTTCTACTCAATTAGACATAAAATGATGTTTGGGAGTGTTTTGGAGCATTTCGCTAACCTTCGGCATGTAAATAACTTGTGTTCCGGGCCTGAATGCACTGTTACGGGGTACCGAAGTTGCAAAAATGGTTTTGTAACAAAAGCATCCGATCTACTCAATTAGACTCAAAATGATGTTTGGGAGTGTTTTGGAGCATTTCGCTAACCTTCGGCATGAAAATAACTTGTGTTCTGGGCCTGAATGCACTATTACGGGGTACCGAAGTTGCAAAAATAGTTTTGAAACAAAAGCATCCGTTCTACTCCATTAGACTCAAAATGATGTTTGGGAGTGTTTTGGAGTATTTCGCTAACCTTCGGCATGTAAATAACTTGTGTTTCAGGCCTGAATGCACTGTTACGGGGTACCGAAGTTGCAAAAATGGTTTTGCAACAAAATCATCCGTTCTAGTCCATTAGACTCAAAATGATGTTTGGGAGTGTTTTGGAGCATTTCGCTAACCTTCGGCATGTAAATAACTTGTGTTTCAGGCCTGAATGCACTGTTACGGGGTACCGAAGTTGCAAAAATGGTTTTGCAACAAAAGCATATGTTCTACTCCATTAGACTCAAAATGATGTTTCGGAGTGTTGCATTTCGCTAACCATCGGCATATAAATAACTTGTGTTTCGTGCCTGGATACACAGTTACGGGGTACCGAACTTGCAAAAATGGTTTTGCAACAAAAGCATCCGTTCTACTCCATTAGACTCAAAATGATGTTTGGGAGTGTTTTGGAGCATTTCGCTAACCTTCGGCATGTCAATAACTTGTGTTCCGGGCCTTAATGCACTGTTACGGGGTACCGACGTTGCAAAAATGGTTTTGCAACAAAAGCATCCGTTCTAGTCAATTAGACTTAAAATGATGTTTGGGAGTGTTTTGGAGCATTTCGCTAACCTTCGGCATGAAAATAACTTGTGTTCTGGGCCTGAATGCACTATTACGGGGTACCGAAGTTGCAAAAATAGTTTTGAAACAAAAGCATCCGTTCTACTCCATTAGACTCAAAATGATGTTTGGGAGTGTTTTGGAGTATTTCGCTAACCTTCGGCATGTAAATAACTTGTGTTTCAGGCCTGAATGCACTGTTACGGGGTACCGAAGTTGCAAAAATGGTTTTGCAACAAAATCATCCGTTCTAGTCCATTAGACTCAAAATGATGTTTGGGAGTGTTTTGGAGCATTTCGCTAACCTTCGGCATGTAAATAACTTGTGTTTCAGGCCTGAATGCACTGTTACGGGGTACCGAAGTTGCAAAAATGGTTTTGCAACAAAAGCATATGTTCTACTCCATTAGACTCAAAATGATGTTTCGGAGTGTTGCATTTCGCTAACCATCGGCATATAAATAACTTGTGTTTCGTGCCTGGATACACAGTTACGGGGTACCGAACTTGCAAAAATGGTTTTGCAACAAAAGCATCCGTTCTACTCCATTAGACTCAAAATGATGTTTGGGAGTGTTTTGGAGCATTTCGCTAACCTTCGGCATGTCAATAACTTGTGTTCCGGGCCTTAATGCACTGTTACGGGGTACCGACGTTGCAAAAATGGTTTTGCAACAAAAGCATCCGTTCTAGTCAATTAGACTTAAAATGATGTTTGGGAGTGTTTTGGAGCATTTCGCTAACCTTCGGCATGAAAATAACTTGTGTTCTGGGCCTGAATGCACTATTACGGGGTACCGAAGTTGCAAAAATAGTTTTGAAACAAAAGCATCCGTTCTACTCCATTAGACTCAAAATGATGTTTGGGAGTGTTTTGGAGTATTTCGCTAACCTTCGGCATGTAAATAACTTGTGTTTCAGGCCTGAATGCACTGTTACGGGGTACCGAAGTTGCAAAAATGGTTTTGCAACAAAATCATCCGTTCTAGTCCATTAGACTCAAAATGATGTTTGGGAGTGTTTTGGAGCATTTCGCTAACCTTCGGCATGTAAATAACTTGTGTTTCAGGCCTGAATGCACTGTTACGGGGTACCGAAGTTGCAAAAATGGTTTTGCAACAAAAGCATATGTTCTACTCCATTAGACTCAAAATGATGTTTCGGAGTGTTGCATTTCGCTAACCATCGGCATATAAATAACTTGTGTTTCGTGCCTGGATACACAGTTACGGGGTACCGAACTTGCAAAAATGGTTTTGCAACAAAAGCATCCGTTCTACTCCATTAGACTCAAAATGATGTTTGGGAGTGTTTTGGAGCATTTCGCTAACCTTCGGCATGTCAATAACTTGTGTTCCGGGCCTTAATGCACTGTTACGGGGTACCGACGTTGCAAAAATGGTTTTGCAACAAAAGCATCCGTTCTAGTCAATTAGACTTAAAATGATGTTTGGGAGTGTTTTGGAGCATTTCGCTAACCTTCGGCATGTAAATAACTTGTGTTCCGGGCCTGAATGCACTGTTACGGGGTACCGAAGTTGCAAAAATGGTTTTGTAACAAAAGCATCCGTTCTACTCAATTAGACTCAAAATGATGTTTGGGAGTGTTTTGGAGCATTTCGCTAACCTTCGGCATGAAAATAACTTGTGTTCTGGGCCTGAATGCACTATTACGGGGTACCGAAGTTGCAAAAATAGTTTTGAAACAACAGCATCCGTTCTACTCCATTAGACTCAAAATGATGTTTGGGAGTGTTTTGGAGTATTTCGCTAACCTTCGGCATGTAAATAACTTGTGTTTCAGGCCTGAATGCACTGTTACGGGGTACCGAAGTTGCAAAAATGGTTTTGCAACAAAAGCATATGTTCTACTCCATTAGACTCAAAATGATGTTTCGGAGTGTTGCATTTCGCTAACCTTCGGCATATAAATAACTTGTGTTTCGGGCCTGGATGCCCAGTTACAGGGTACCGAAGTTGCAAAAATGGTTTTGCAACAAAAGCATCTGTTCTACTCCTTTAGACTCAAAATGATGTTTGGGAGTGTTTTGGAGCATTTCGCTCACCTTCGGCATGAAAATAACTTGTGTTTCGGGCCTGAGTGCACTGTTACGGGGTACCGTAGTTGCAAAAATGGTTTTGCAACAAAAGCATCCGTTCTACTCAATTAGACTCAAAATGATGTTTGGGAGTGTTTTGGAGCATTTCGCTAACCTTCGGCATGTAAATAACTTGTGTTTCGGGCCTGAATGCACTGTTACGGGGTACCGAAGTTGCAAAAATGGTTTTGCAACAAAAGCATCCGTTCTACTCAATTAGACTCAAAATGATGTTTGGGAGTGTTTTGGAGCATTTCGCTAACCTTCGGCATGAAAATAACTTGTGTTCTGGGCCTGAATGCACTGTTACGGGGTACCGAAGTTGCAAAAATGGTTTTGTAACAAAAGCATCCGTTCTACTCAATTAGACTCAAAATGATGTTTGGGAGTGTTTTGGAGCATTTCACTAAGCTTCGGCATGAAAATAACTTGTGTTCCGGGCCTGAATGCACTGTTACGGGGTACCGAAGTTGCAAAAATGGTTTTGCAACAAAAGCATATGTTCTACTCCAATAGACTCAAAATGGTGTTTCGGAGTGTTGCATTTCGCTAACCATCGGCATATAAATAACATGTGTTTCGTGCCTGGATACACAGTTACGGGGTACCGAAGTTGCAAAAATGGTTTTGCAACAAAAGCATCCGTTCTACTCCACTAGACTCAAAATGATGTTTGGGAGTGTTTTGGAGCATTTCGCTAACCTTCGGCATGTCAATAACTTGTGTTCCGGGCCTGAATGCACTGTTACGGGGTACCGACGTTGCAAAAATGGTTTTGCAACAAAAGCATCCGTTCTACTCAATTAGACATAAAATGATGTTTGGGAGTGTTTTGGAGCATTTCGCTAACCTTCGGCATGTAAATAACTTGTGTTCCGGGCCTGAATGCACTGTTACGGGGTACCGAAGTTGCAAAAATGGTTTTGTAACAAAAGCATCCGTTCTACTCAATTAGACTCAAAATGATGTTTGGGAGTGTTTTGGAGCATTTCGCTAACCTTCGGCATGAAAATAACTTGTGTTCTGGGCCTGAATGCACTTTTACGGGGTACCGAAGTTGCAAAAATAGTTTTGAAACAAAAGCATCCGTTCTACTCCATTAGACTCAAAATGATGTTTGGGAGTGTTTTGGAGTATTTCGCTAACCTTCGGCATGTAAATAACTTGTGTTTTAGGCCTGAATGCACTGTTACGGGGTACCGAAGTAGCAAAAATGGTTTTGCAACAAAAGCATCCGTTCTAGTCCATTAGACTCAAAATGATGTTTGGGAGTGTTTTGGAGCATTTCGCTAACCTTCGGCATGTAAATAACTTGTGTTTCAGGCCTGAATGCACTGTTACGGGGTACCGAAGTTGCAAAAATGGTTTTGCAACAAAAGCATATGTTCTACTCCATTAGACTCAAAATGATGTTTCGGAGTGTTGCATTTCGCTAACCATCGGCATATAAATAACTTGTGTTTCGTGCCTGGATACACAGTTACGGGGTACCGAAGTTGCAAAAATGGTTTTGCAACAAAAGCATCCGTTCTACTCCATTAGACTCAAAATGATGTTTGGGAGTGTTTTGGAGCATTTCGCTAACCTTCGGCATGTCAATAACTTGTGTTCCGGGCCTGAATGCACTGTTACGGGGTACCGACGTTGCAAAAATGGTTTTGCAACAAAAGCATCCGTTCTACTCAATTAGACTTAAAATGATGTTTGGGAGTGTTTTGGAGCATTTCGCTAACCTTCGGCATGTAAATAACTTGTGTTCCGGGCCTGAATGCACTGTTACGGGGTACCGAAGTTGCAAAAATGGTTTTGTAACAAAAGCATCCGTTCTACTCAATTAGACTCAAAATGATGTTTGGGAGTGTTTTGGAGCATTTCGCTAACCTTCGGCATGAAAATAACTTGTGTTCTGGGCCTGAATGCACTATTACGGGGTACCGAAGTTGCAAAAATAGTTTTGAAACAAAAGCATCCGTTCTACTCCATTAGACTCAAAATGATGTTTGGGAGTGTTTTGGAGTATTTCGCTAACCTTCAGCATGTAAATAACTTGTGTTTCAGGCCTGAATGCACTGTTACGGGGTACCGAAGTTGCAAAAATGGTTTTGCAACAAAAGCATATGTTCTACTCCATTAGACTCAAAATGATGTTTCGGAGTGTTGCATTTCGCTAACCTTCGGCATATAAATAACTTGTGTTTCGGGCCTGGATGCCCAGTTACAGGGTACCGAAGTTGCAAAAATGGTTTTGCAACAAAAGCATCTGTTCTACTCCTTTAGACTCAAAATGATGTTTGGGAGTGTTTTGGAGCATTTCGCTTACCTTCGGCATGAAAATAACTTGTGTTTCGGGCCTGAATGCACTGTTACGGGGTACCGTAGTTGCAAAAATAGTTTTGCAACAAAAGCATCCGTTCTACTCAATTAGACTCAAAATGATGTTTGGGAGTGTTTTGGAGCATTTCGCTAACCTTCGGCATGTAAATAACTTGTGTTCCGGGCCTGAATGCACTGTTACGGGGTACCGAAGTTGCAAAAATGGTTTTGTAACAAAAGCATCCGTTCTACTCAATTAGACTCAAAATGATGTTTGGGAGTGTTTTGGAGCATTTCACTAAGCTTCGGCATGAAAATAACTTGTGTTCCGGCCCTGAATGCACTGTTACGGGGTACCGAAGTTGCAAAAATGGTTTTGCAACCAAAGCATATGTTCTACTCCATTAGACTCAAAATGATGTTTCGGAGTGTTGCATTTCGCTAACCATCGGCATATAAATAACATGTGTTTCGTGCCTGGATACACAGTTACGGGGTACCGAAGTTGCAAAAATGGTTTTGCAACAAAAGCATCCGTTCTACTCCATTAGACTCAAAATGATGTTTGGGAGTGTTTTGGAGCATTTCGCTAACCTTCGGCATGTCAATAACTTGTGTTCCGGGCCTGAATGCACTGTTACGGGGTACCGACGTTGCAAAAATGGTTTTGCAACAAAAGCATCCGTTCTACTCAATTAGACATAAAATGATGTTTGGGAGTGTTTTGGAGCATTTCGCTAACCTTCGGCATGTAAATAACTTGTGTTCCGGGCCTGAATGCACTGTTACGGGGTACCGAAGTTGCAAAAATGGTTTTGTAACAAAAGCATCCGTTCTACTCAATTAGACTCAAAATGATGTTTGGGAGTGTTTTGGAGCATTTCGCTAACCTTCGGCATGAAAATAACTTGTGTTCTGGGCCTGAATGCACTATTACGGGGTACCGAAGTTGCAAAAATAGTTTTGAAACAAAAGCATCCGTTCTACTCCATTAGACTCAAAATGATGTTTGGGAGTGTTTTGGAGTATTTCGCTAACCTTCGGCATGTAAATAACTTGTGTTTCAGGCCTGAATGCACTGTTACGGGGTACCGAAGTTGCAAAAATGGTTTTGCAACAAAAGCATATGTTCTACTCCATTAGACTCAAAATTATGTTTCGGAGTGTTGCATTTCGCAAACCTTCGGCATATAAATAACTTGTGTTTCGGGCCTGGGTGCACAGTTACAGGGTACCGAAGTTGCAAAAATGGTTTTGCAACAAAAGCATCTGTTCTACTCCATTAGACTCAAAATGATGTTTGGGAGTGTTTTGGAGCATTTCGCTAACCTTCGACATGTAAATAACTTGTGTTCCGGGCCAGAATGCACTGTTACGGGGTACCGAAGTTGCAAAAATGGTTTTGCAACAAAAGCATATGTTCTACTCCATTAGACTCAAAATTATGTTTCGGAGTGTTGCATTTCGCTAACCTTCGGCATATAAATAACTTGTGTTTCGGGCCTGGATGCCCAGTTACGGGGTACCGAAGTTGCAAAAATGGTTTTGCAACAAAAGCATCTGTTCTACTCCTTTAGACTCAAAATGATGTTTGGGTGTGTTTTGGAGCATTTCGCTTACATTCGGCATGAAAATAACTTGTAATCCGGGCCTTAATGCACTGTTACGGGGTACCGTAGTTGCAAAAATGGTTTTGCAACAAAAGCATCCGTTCTACTAAATTAGACTCAAAATGATGTTTGGGAGTGTTTTGGAGCATTTCGCTAACCTTCGGAATGTAAATAACTTGTGTTTCGGGCCTGAATGCACTGTTACGGGGTACCGAAGTTGCAAAAATGGTTTTGCAACAAAAGCATCCGTTCTACTCAATTAGACTCAAAATGATGTTTGGGAGTGTTTTGGAGCATTTCACTAAGCTTCGGCAGGAAAATAACTTGTGTTCCGGGCCTGAATGCACTGTTACGGGGTACCGAAGTTGCAAAAATGGTTTTGCAACAAAAGCATATGTTCTCCTCCATTAGACTCAAAATGATGTTTCGGAGTGTTGCATTTCGCTAACCATCGGCATATAAATAACTTGTGTTTCGTGCCTGGATACACATTTACGGGGTACCGAAGTTGCAAAAATGGTTTTGCAACAAAAGCATCCGTTCTACTCCATTAGACTCAAAATGATGTTTGGGAGTGTTTTGGAGCATTTCGCTAACCTTCGGCATGTCAATAACTTGTGTTCCGGGCCTGAATGCACTGTTACGGGGTACCGACGTTGCAAAAATGGTTTTGCAACAAAAGCATCCGTTCTACTCAATTAGACTTAAAATGATGTTTGGGAGTGTTTTGGAGCATTTCTCTAACCTTCGGCATGTAAATAACTTGTGTTTCGGGCCTGAATGCACTGTTACGGGGTACCGAAGTTGCAAAAATGGTTTTGCAACAAAAGCATCCGTTCTACTCAATTAGACTCAAAATGATGTTTGGGAGTGTTTTGGAGCATTTCACTAAGCTTCGGCATGAAAATAACTTGTGTTCCGGGCCTGAATGCACTGTTATGGGGTACCGAAGTTGCAAAAATGGTTTTGCAACAAAAGCATCCGTTCTAGTCCATTAGACTCAAAATGATGTTTGGGAGTGTTTTGGAGCATTTCGCTAACCTTCAGCATGTAAATTACTTGTCTTTCGGGCCTGAATGCACTGTTACGGGTACCGAAGTTGCAAAAATGGTTTTGCAACAAAAGCATATGTTCTACTCCATTAGACTCAAAATGATGTTTCGGAGTGTGGCATTTCGCTAACCATCGGCATATAAATAACTTGTGTTTCGTGCCTGGATACACAGTTACGGGGTACCGAAGTTGCAAAAATGGTTTTGCAACAAAAGCATCCGTTCTACTCCATTAGACTCAAAATGATGTTTGGGAGTGTTTTGGAGCATTTCGCTAACCTTCGGCATGTCAATAACTTGTATTCCGGGCCTGAATGCACTGTTACGGGGTACCGTAGTTGCAAAAATGGTTTTGCAACAAAAGCATCCATTCTACTCAATTAGACTCAAAATGATGTTTGGGAGTGTTTTGGAGCATTTCGCTAACCTTCGGCATGTAAATAACTTGTGTTTCGGGCCTGAATGCACTGTTATGCGGTACCGAAGTTGCAAAAATGGTTTTGCAACAAAAGCATCCGTTCTACTCAATTAGACTCAAAATGATGTTTGGGAGTGTTTTGGAGCATTTCACTAAGCTTCGGCATGAAAATAACTTGTGTTCCGGGCCTGAATGCACTGTTACGGGGTACCGAAGTTGCAAAAATGGTTTTGCAACAAAAGCATCCGTTCTAGTCCATTAGACTCAAAATGATGTTTGGGAGTGTTTTGGAGCATTTCGCTAACCTTCGGCATGTAAATAACTTGTGTTTCAGGCCTGAATGCACTGTTACGGGGTACCGAAGTTGCAAAAATGGTTTTGCAACAAAAGATATGTTCTACTCCATTAGACTCAAAATGATGTTTCGGAGTGTTGCATTTCGCTAACCTTCGGCATATAAATAACTTGTGTTTCGGGCCTGGATGCCCAGTTACGGGGTACCGAAGTTGCAAAAATGGTTTTGCAACAAAAGCATCTGTTCTACTCCTTTAGACTCAAAATGATGTTTGGGAGTGTTTTGGAGCATTTCGCTTACCTTCGGCATGAAAATAACTTGTGTTCCGGGCCTGAATGCACTATTACGGGGTACCGTAGTTGCAAAAATGGTTTTGCAACAAAAGCATCCGTTCTACTCAATTAGACTCAAAATGATGTTTGGGAGTGTTTTGGAGCATTTCGCTAACCTTCGGCATGTAAATAACTTGTGTTTCGGGCCTGAATGCACTGTTACGGGGTACCGAAGTTGCAAAAATGGTTTTGCAACAAAAGTATCCGTTCTACTCAATTAGACTCAAAATGATGTTTGGGAGTGTTTTGGAGCATTTCACTAAGCTTCGGCATGAAAATAACTTGTGTTCCGGGCCTGAATGCACTGTTACGGGGTACCGAAGTTGCAAAAATGGTTTTGCAACAAAAGTATATGTTCTACTCCATTAGACTCAAAATGATGTTTCGGAGTGTTGCATTTCGCTAACCATCGGCATATAAATAACTTGTGTTTCAGGCCTGGATACACATTTACGGGGTACCGAAGTTGCAAAAATGGTTTTGCAACAAAAGCATCCGTTCTACTCCATTAGACTCAAAATAATGTTTGGGAGTGTTTTGGAGCATTTCGCTAACCTTCGGCATGTCAATAACTTGTGTTCCGGGCCTGAATGCACTGTTTCGGGGTACCGACGTTGCAAAAATGGTTTTGCAACAAAAGCATCCGTTCTACTCAATTAGACTTAAAATGATGTTTGGGAGTGTTTTGGAGCATTTCGCTAACCTTCGGCATGTAAATAACTTGTGTTTCGGGCCTGAATGCACTGTTACGGGGTACCGAAGTTGCAAAAATGGTTTTGCAACAAAAGCATCCGTTCTACTCAATTAGACTCAAAATGATGTTTGGGAGTGTTTTGGAGCATTTCACTAAGCTTCGGCATGAAAATAACTTGTGTTCCGGGCCTGAATGCACTGTTACGGGGTACCGAAGTTGCAAAAATGGTTTTGCAACAAAAGCATCCGTTCTAGTCCATTAGACTCAAAATGATGTTTGGGAGTGTTTTGGAGCATTTCGCTAACCTTCAGCATGTAAATTACTTGTCTTTCGGGCCTGAATGCACTGTTACGGGTACCGAAGTTGCAAAAATGGTTTTGCAACAAAAGCATATGTTCTACTCCATTAGACTCAAAATGATGTTTCGGAGTGTGGCATTTCGCTAACCATCGGCATATAAATAACTTGTGTTTCGTGCCTGGATACACAGTTACGGGGTACCGAAGTTGCAAAAATGGTTTTGCAACAAAAGCATCCGTTCTACTCCATTAGACTCAAAATGATGTTTGGGAGTGTTTTGGAGCATTTCGCTAACCTTCGGCATGTCAATAACTTGTGTTCCGGGCCTGAATGCACTGTTACGGGGTACCGTAGTTGCAAAAATGGTTTTGCAACAAAAGCATCCATTCTACTCAATTAGACTCAAAATGATGTTTGGGAGTGTTTTGGAGCATTTCGCTAACCTTCGGCATGTAAATAACTTGTGTTTCGGGCCTGAATGCACTGTTATGCGGTACCGAAGTTGCAAAAATGGTTTTGCAACAAAAGCATCCGTTCTACTCAATTAGACTCAAAATGATGTTTGGGAGTGTTTTGGAGCATTTCACTAAGCTTCGGCATGAAAATAACTTGTGTTCCGGGCCTGAATGCACTGTTACGGGGTACCGAAGTTGCAAAAATGGTTTTGCAACAAAAGCATCCATTCTAGTCCATTAGACTCAAAATGATGTTTGGGAGTGTTTTGGAGCATTTCGCTAACCTTCGGCATGTAAATAACTTGTGTTTCAGGCCTGAATGCACTGTTACGGGGTACCGAAGTTGCAAAAATGGTTTTGCAACAAAAGATATGTTCTACTCCATTAGACTCAAAATGATGTTTCGCAGTGTTGCATTTCGCTAACCTTCGGCATATAAATAACTTGTGTTTCGGGCCTGGATGCCCAGTTACGGGGTACCGAAGTTGCAAAAATGGTTTTGCAACAAAAGCATCTGTTCTACTCCTTTAGACTCAAAATGATGTTTGGGAGTGTTTTGGAGCATTTCGCTTACCTTCGGCATGAAAATAACTTGTGTTCCGGGCCTGAATGCACTATTACGGGGTACCGTAGTTGCAAAAATGGTTTTGCAACAAAAGCATCCGTTCTACTCAATTAGACTCAAAATGATGTTTGGGAGTGTTTTGGAGCATTTCGCTAACCTTCGGCATGTAAATAACTTGTGTTTCGGGCCTGAATGCACTGTTACGGGGTACCGAAGTTGCAAAAATGGTTTTGCAACAAAAGTATCCGTTCTACTCAATTAGACTCAAAATGATGTTTGGGAGTGTTTTGGAGCATTTCACTAAGCTTCGGCATGAAAATAACTTGTGTTCCGGGCCTGAATGCACTGTTACGGGGTACCGAAGTTGCAAAAATGGTTTTGCAACAAAAGCATATGTTCTACTCCATTAGACTCAAAATGATGTTTCGGAGTGTTGCATTTCGCTAACCATCGGCATATAAATAACTTGTGTTTCAGGCCTGGATACACATTTACGGGGTACCGAAGTTGCAAAAATGGTTTTGCAACAAAAGCATCCGTTCTACTCCATTAGACTCAAAATGATGTTTGGGAGTGTTTTGGAGCATTTCGCTAACCTTCGGCATGTCAATAACTTGTGTTCCGGGCCTGAATGCACTGTTACGGGGTACCGACGTTGCAAAAATGGTTTTGCAACAAAAGCATCCGTTCTACTCAATTAGACTTAAAATGATGTTTGGGAGTGTTTTGGAGCATTTCGCTAACCTTCGGCATGTAAATAACTTGTGTTTCGGGCCTGAATGCACTGTTACGGGGTACCGAAGTTGCAAAAATGGTTTTGCAACAAAAGCATCCGTTCTACTCAATTAGACTCAAAATGATGTTTGGGAGTGTTTTGGAGCATTTCACTAAGCTTCGGCATGAAAATAACTTGTGTTCTGGGCCTGAATGCACTGTTACGGGGTACCGAAGTTGCAAAAATGGTTTTGCAACAAAAGCATCCGTTCTAGTCCATTAGACTCAAAATGATGTTTGGGAGTGTTTTGGAGCATTTCGCTAACCTTCAGCATGTAAATTACTTGTCTTTCGGGCCTGAATGCACTGTTACGGGTACCGAAGTTGCAAAAATGGTTTTGCAACAAAAGCATATGTTCTACTCCATTAGACTCAAAATGATGTTTCGGAGTGTTGCATTTCGCTAACCATCGGCATATAAATAACTTGTGTTTCGTGCCTGGATACACAGTTACGGGGTACCGAAGTTGCAAAAATGGTTTTGCAACAAAAGCATCCGTTCTACTCCATTAGACTCAAAATGATGTTTGGGAGTGTTTTGGAGCATTTCGCTAACCTTCGGCATGTCAATAACTTGTGTTCCGGGCCTGAATGCACTGTTACGGGGTACCGTAGTTGCAAAAATGGTTTTGCAACAAAAGCATCCATTCTACTCAATTAGACTCAAAATGATGTTTGGGAGTGTTTTGGAGCATTTCGCTAACCTTCGGCATGTAAATAACTTGTGTTTCGGGCCTGAATGCACTGTTACGCGGTACCGAAGTTGCAAAAATGGTTTTGCAACAAAAGCATCCGTTCTACTCAATTAGACTCAAAATGATGTTTGGGAGTGTTTTGGAGCATTTCACTAAGCTTCGGCATGAAAATAACTTGTGTTCCGGGCCTGAATGCACTGTTACGGGGTACCGAAGTTGCAAAAATGGTTTTGCAACAAAAGCATCCATTCTAGTCCATTAGACTCAAAATGATGTTTGGGAGTGTTTTGGAGCATTTCGCTAACCTTCGGCATGTAAATAACTTGTGTTTCAGGCCTGAATGCACTGTTACGGGGTACCGAAGTTGCAAAAATGGTTTTGCAACAAAAGATATGTTCTACTCCATTAGACTCAAAATGATGTTTCGGAGTGTTGCATTTCGCTAACCTTCGGCATATAAATAACTTGTGTTTCGGGCCTGGATGCCCAGTTACGGGGTACCGAAGTTGCAAAAATGGTTTTGCAACAAAAGCATCTGTTCTACTCCTTTAGACTCAAAATGATGTTTGGGAGTGTTTTGGAGCATTTCGCTTACCTTCGGCATGAAAATAACTTGTGTTCCGGGCCTGAATGCACTATTACGGGGTACCGTAGTTGCAAAAATGGTTTTGCAACAAAAGCATCCGTTCTACTCAATTAGACTCAAAATGATGTTTGGGAGTGTTTTGGAGCATTTCGCTAACCTTCGGCATGTAAATAACTTGTGTTTCGGGCCTGAATGCACTGTTACGGGGTACCGAAGTTGCAAAAATGGTTTTGCAACAAAAGTATCCGTTCTACTCAATTAGACTCAAAATGATGTTTGGGAGTGTTTTGCAGCATTTCACTAAGCTTCGGCATGAAAATAACTTGTGTTCCGGGCCTGAATGCACTGTTACGGGGTACCGAAGTTGCAAAAATGGTTTTGCAACAAAAGCATATGTTCTACTCCATTAGACTCAAAATGATGTTTCGGAGTGTTGCATTTCGCTATCCATCGGCATATAAATAACTTGTGTTTCAGGCCTGGATACACATTTACGGGGTACCGAAGTTGCAAAAATGGTTTTGCAACAAAAGCATCCGTTCTACTCCATTAGACTCAAAATGATGTTTGGGAGTGTTTTGGAGCATTTCGCTAACCTTCGGCATGTCAATAACTTGTGTTCCGGGCCTGAATGCACTGTTACGGGGTACCGACGTTGCAAAAATGGTTTTGCAACAAAAGCATCCGTTCTACTCAATTAGACTTAAAATGATGTTTGGGATTGTTTTGGAGCATTTCGCTAACCTTCGGCATGTAAATAACTTGTGTTTCGGGCCTGAATGCACTGTTACGGGGTACCGAAGTTGCAAAAATGGTTTTGCAACAAAAGCATCCGTTCTACTCAATTAGACTCAAAATGATGTTTGGGAGTGTTTTGGAGCATTTCACTAAGCTTCGGCATGAAAATAACTTGTGTTCCGGGCCTGAATGCACTGTTACGGGGTACCGAAGTTGCAAAAATGGTTTTGCAACAAAAGCATCCGTTCTAGTCCATTAGACTCAAAATGATGTTTGGGAGTGTTTTGGAGCATTTCGCTAACCTTCAGCATGAAAATTACTTGTCTTTCGGGCCTGAATGCACTGTTACGGGTACCGAAGTTGCAAAAATGGTTTTGCAACAAAAGCATATGTTCTACTCCATTAGACTCAAAATGATGTTTCGGAGTGTTGCATTTCGCTAACCATCGGCATATAAATAACTTGTGTTTCGTGCCTGGATACACAGTTACGGGGTACCGAAGTTGCAAAAATGGTTTTGCAACAAAAGCATCCGTTCTACTCCATTAGACTCAAAATGATGTTTGGGAGTGTTTTGGAGCATTTCGCTAACCTTCGGCATGTCAATAACTTGTGTTCCGGGCCTGAATGCACTGTTACGGGGTACCGTAGTTGCAAAAATGGTTTTGCAACAAAAGCATCCATTCTACTCAATTAGACTCAAAATGATGTTTGGGAGTGTTTTGGAGCATTTCGCTAACCTTCGGCATGTAAATAACTTGTGTTTCGGGCCTGAATGCACTGTTACGCGGTACCGAAGTTGCAAAAATGGTTTTGCAACAAAAGCATCCGTTCTACTCAATTAGACTCAAAATGATGTTTGGGAGTGTTTTGGAGCATTTCACTAAGCTTCGGCATGAAAATAACTTGTGTTCCGGGCCTGAATGCACTGTTACGGGGTACCGAAGTTGCAAAAATGGTTTTGCAACAAAAGCATCCGTTCTAGTCCATTAGACTCAAAATGATGTTTGGGAGTGTTTTGGAGCATTTCGCTAACCTTCAGCATGAAAATTACTTGTCTTTCGGGCCTGAATGCACTGTTACGGGTACCGAAGTTGCAAAAATGGTTTTGCAACAAAAGCATATGTTCTACTCCATTAGACTCAAAATGATGTTTCGGAGTGTTGCATTTCGCTAACCATCGGCATATAAATAACTTGTGTTTCGTGCCTGGATACACAGTTACGGGGTACCGAAGTTGCAAAAATGGTTTTGCAACAAAAGCATCCGTTCTACTCCATTAGACTCAAAATGATGTTTGGGAGTGTTTTGGAGCATTTCGCTAACCTTCGGCATGTCAATAACTTGTGTTCCGGGCCTGAATGCACTGTTACGGGGTACCGTAGTTGCAAAAATGGTTTTGCAACAAAAGCATCCATTCTACTCAATTAGACTCAAAATGATGTTTGGGAGTGTTTTGGAGCATTTCGCTAACCTTCGGCATGTAAATAACTTGTGTTTCGGGCCTGAATGCACTGTTACGCGGTACCGAAGTTGCAAAAATGGTTTTGCAACAAAAGCATCCGTTCTACTCAATTAGACTCAAAATGATGTTTGGGAGTGTTTTGGAGCATTTCACTAAGCTTCGGCATGAAAATAACTTGTGTTCCGGGCCTGAATGCACTGTTACGGGGTACCGAAGTTGCAAAAATGGTTTTGCAACAAAAGCATCCATTCTAGTCCATTAGACTCAAAATGATGTTTGGGAGTGTTTTGGAGCATTTCGCTAACCTTCGGCATGTAAATAACTTGTGTTTCAGGCCTGAATGCACTGTTACGGGGTACCGAAGTTGCAAAAATGGTTTTGCAACAAAAGATATGTTCTACTCCATTAGACTCAAAATGATGTTTCGGAGTGTTGCATTTCGCTAACCTTCGGCATATAAATAACTTGTGTTTCGGGCCTGGATGCCCAGTTACGGGGTACCGAAGTTGCAAAAATGGTTTTGCAACAAAAGCATCTGTTCTACTCCTTTAGACTCAAAATGATGTTTGGGAGTGTTTTGGAGCATTTCGCTTACCTTCGGCATGAAAATAACTTGTGTTCCGGGCCTGAATGCACTATTACGGGGTACCGTAGTTGCAAAAATGGTTTTGCAACAAAAGCATCCGTTCTACTCAATTAGACTCAAAATGATGTTTGGGAGTGTTTTGGAGCATTTCGCTAACCTTCGGCATGTAAATAACTTGTGTTTCGGGCCTGAATGCACTGTTACGGGGTACCGAAGTTGCAAAAATGGTTTTGCAACAAAAGTATCCGTTCTACTCAATTAGACTCAAAATGATGTTTGGGAGTGTTTTGGAGCATTTCACTAAGCTTCGGCATGAAAATAACTTGTGTTCCGGGCCTGAATGCACTGTTACGGGGTACCGAAGTTGCAAAAATGGTTTTGCAACAAAAGCATATGTTCTACTCCATTAGACTCAAAATGATGTTTCGGAGTGTTGCATTTCGCTATCCATCGGCATATAAATAACTTGTGTTTCAGGCCTGGATACACATTTACGGGGTACCGAAGTTGCAAAAATGGTTTTGCAACAAAAGCATCCGTTCTACTCCATTAGACTCAAAATGATGTTTGGGAGTGTTTTGGAGCATTTCGCTAACCTTCGGCATGTCAATAACTTGTGTTCCGGGCCTGAATGCACTGTTACGGGGTACCGACGTTGCAAAAATGGTTTTGCAACAAAAGCATCCGTTCTACTCAATTAGACTTAAAATGATGTTTGGGATTGTTTTGGAGCATTTCGCTAACCTTCGGCATGTAAATAACTTGTGTTTCGGGCCTGAATGCACTGTTACGGGGTACCGAAGTTGCAAAAATGGTTTTGCAACAAAAGCATCCGTTCTACTCAATTAGACTCAAAATGATGTTTGGGAGTGTTTTGGAGCATTTCACTAAGCTTCGGCATGAAAATAACTTGTGTTCCGGGCCTGAATGCACTGTTACGGGGTACCGAAGTTGCAAAAATGGTTTTGCAACAAAAGCATCCGTTCTAGTCCATTAGACTCAAAATGATGTTTGGGAGTGTTTTGGAGCATTTCGCTAACCTTCAGCATGAAAATTACTTGTCTTTCGGGCCTGAATGCACTGTTACGGGTACCGAAGTTGCAAAAATGGTTTTGCAACAAAAGCATATGTTCTACTCCATTAGACTCAAAATGATGTTTCGGAGTGTTGCATTTCGCTAACCATCGGCATATAAATAACTTGTGTTTCGTGCCTGGATACACAGTTACGGGGTACCGAAGTTGCAAAAATGGTTTTGCAACAAAAGCATCCGTTCTACTCCATTAGACTCAAAATGATGTTTGGGAGTGTTTTGGAGCATTTCGCTAACCTTCGGCATGTCAATAACTTGTGTTCCGGGCCTGAATGCACTGTTACGGGGTACCGTAGTTGCAAAAATGGTTTTGCAACAAAAGCATCCATTCTACTCAATTAGACTCAAAATGATGTTTGGGAGTGTTTTGGAGCATTTCGCTAACCTTCGGCATGTAAATAACTTGTGTTTCGGGCCTGAATGCACTGTTACGCGGTACCGAAGTTGCAAAAATGGTTTTGCAACAAAAGCATCCGTTCTACTCAATTAGACTCAAAATGATGTTTGGGAGTGTTTTGGAGCATTTCACTAAGCTTCGGCATGAAAATAACTTGTGTTCCGGGCCTGAATGCACTGTTACGGGGTACCGAAGTTGCAAAAATGGTTTTGCAACAAAAGCATCCGTTCTAGTCCATTAGACTCAAAATGATGTTTGGGAGTGTTTTGGAGCATTTCGCTAACCTTCGGCATGTAAATAACTTGTGTTTCAGGCCTGAATGCACTGTTACGGGGTACCGAAGTTGCAAAAATGGTTTTGCAACAAAAGATATGTTCTACTCCATTAGACTCAAAATGATGTTTCGGAGTGTTGCATTTCGCTAACCTTCGGCATATAAATAACTTGTGTTTCGGGCCTGGATGCCCAGTTACGGGGTACCGAAGTTGCAAAAATGGTTTTGCAACAAAAGCATCTGTTCTACTCCTTTAGACTCAAAATGATGTTTGGGATTGTTTTGGAGCATTTCGCTTACCTTCGGCATGAAAATAACTTGTGTTCCGGGCCTGAATGCACTATTACGGGGTACCGTAGTTGCAAAAATGGTTTTGCAACAAAAGCATCCGTTCTACTCAATTAGACTCAAAATGATGTTTGGGAGTGTTTTGGAGCATTTCGCTAACCTTCGGCATGTAAATAACTTGTGTTTCGGGCCTGAATGCACTGTTACGGGGTACCGAAGTTGCAAAAATGGTTTTGCAACAAAAGCATCCGTTCTACTCAATTAGACTCAAAATGATGTTTGGGAGTGTTTTGGAGCATTTCACTAAGCTTCGGCATGAAAATAACTTGTGTTCCGGGCCTGAATGCACTGTTACGGGGTACCGAAGTTGCAAAAATGGTTTTGCAACAAAAGCATCCGTTCTAGTCCATTAGACTCAAAATGATGTTTGGGAGTGTTTTGGAGCATTTCGCTAACCTTCAGCTTGAAAATTACTTGTCTTTCGGGCCTGAATGCACTGTTACGGGTACCGAAGTTGCAAAAATGGTTTTGCAACAAAAGCATATGTTCTACTCCATTAGACTCAAAATGATGTTTCGGAGTGTTGCATTTCGCTAACCATCGGCATATAAATAACTTGTGTTTCGTGCCTGGATACACAGTTACGGGGTACCGAAGTTGCAAAAATGGTTTTGCAACAAAAGCATCCGTTCTACTCCATTAGACTCAAAATGATGTTTGGGAGTGTTTTGGAGCATTTCGCTAACCTTCGGCATGTCAATAACTTGTGTTCCGGGCCTGAATGCACTGTTACGGGGTACCGTAGTTGCAAAAATGGTTTTGCAACAAAAGCATCCATTCTACTCAATTAGACTCAAAATGATGTTTGGGAGTGTTTTGGAGCATTTCGCTAACCTTCGGCATGTAAATAACTTGTGTTTCGGGCCTGAATGCACTGTTACGCGGTACCGAAGTTGCAAAAATGGTTTTGCAACAAAAGCATCCGTTCTACTCAATTAGACTCAAAATGATGTTTGGGAGTGTTTTGGAGCATTTCACTAAGCTTCGGCATGAAAATAACTTGTGTTCCGGGCCTGAATGCACTGTTACGGGGTACCGAAGTTGCAAAAATGGTTTTGCAACAAAAGCATCCGTTCTAGTCCATTAGACTCAAAATGATGTTTGGGAGTGTTTTGGAGCATTTCGCTAACCTTCGGCATGTAAATAACTTGTGTTTCAGGCCTGAATGCACTGTTACGGGGTACCGAAGTTGCAAAAATGGTTTTGCAACAAAAGATATGTTCTACTCCATTAGACTCAAAATGATGTTTCGGAGTGTTGCATTTCGCTAACCTTCGGCATATAAATAACTTGTGTTTCGGGCCTGGATACCCAGTTACGGGGTACCGAAGTTGCAAAAATGGTTTTGCAACAAAAGCATCTGTTCTACTCCTTTAGACTCAAAATGATGTTTGGGATTGTTTTGGAGCATTTCGCTTACCTTCGGCATGAAAATAACTTGTGTTCCGGGCCTGAATGCACTATTACGGAGTACCGTAGTTGCAAAAATGGTTTTGCAACAAAAGCATCCGTTCTACTCAATTAGACTCAAAATGATGTTTGGGAGTGTTTTGGAGCATTTCGCTAACCTTCGGCATGTAAATAACTTGTGTTTCGGGCCTGAATGCACTGTTACGGGGTACCGAAGTTGCAAAAATGGTTTTGCAACAAAAGTATCCGTTCTACTCAATTAGACTCAAAATGATGTTTGGGAGTGTTTTGGAGCATTTCACTAAGCTTCGGCATGAAAATAACTTGTGTTCCGGGCCTGAATGCACTGTTACGGGGTACCGAAGTTGCAAAAATGGTTTTGCAACAAAAGCATATGTTCTACTCCATTAGACTCAAAATGATGTTTCGGAGTGTTGCATTTCGCTAACCATCGGCATATAAATAACTTGTGTTTCAGGCCTGGATACACATTTACGGGGTACCGAAGTTGCAAAAATGGTTTTGCAACAAAAGCATCCGTTCTACTCCATTAGACTCAAAATGATGTTTGGGAGTGTTTTGGAGCATTTCGCTAACCTTCGGCATGTCAATAACTTGTGTTCCGGGCCTGAATGCACTGTTACGGGGTACCGACGTTGCAAAAATGGTTTTGCAACAAAAGCATCCGTTCTACTCAATTAGACTTAAAATGATGTTTGGGAGTGTTTTGGAGCATTTCGCTAACCTTCGGCATGTAAATAACTTGTGTTTCGGGCCTGAATGCACTGTTACGGGGTACCGAAGTTGCAAAAATGGTTTTGCAACAAAAGTATCCGTTCTACTCAATTAGACTCAAAATGATGTTTGGGAGTGTTTTGGAGCATTTCACTAAGCTTCGGCATGAAAATAACTTGTGTTCCGGGCCTGAATGCACTGTTACGGGGTACCGAAGTTGCAAAAATGGTTTTGCAACAAAAGCATATGTTCTACTCCATTAGACTCAAAATGATGTTTCGGAGTGTTGCATTTCGCTAACCATCGGCATATAAATAACTTGTGTTTCAGGCCTGGATACACGTTTACGGGGTACCGAAGTTGCAAAAATGGTTTTGCAACAAAAGCATCCGTTCTACTCCATTAGACTCAAAATGATGTTTGGGAGTGTTTTGGAGCATTTCGCTAACCTTCGGCATGTCAATAACTTGTGTTCCGGGCCTGAATGCACTGTTACGGGGTACCGACGTTGCAAAAATGGTTTTGCAACAAAAGCATCCGTTCTACTCAATTAGACTTAAAATGATGTTTGGGAGTGTTTTGGAGCATTTCGCTAACCTTCGGCATGTAAATAACTTGTGTTTCGGGCCTGAATGCACTGTTACGGGGTACCGAAGTTGCAAAAATGGTTTTGCAACAAAAGCATCCGTTCTACTCAATTAGACTCAAAATGATGTTTGGGAGTGTTTTGGAGCATTTCACTAAGCTTCGGCATGAAAATAACTTGTGTTCCGGGCCTGAATGCACTGTTACGGGGTACCGAAGTTGCAAAAATGGTTTTGCAACAAAAGCATCCGTTCTAGTCCATTAGACTCAAAATGATGTTTGGGAGTGTTTTGGAGCATTTCGCTAACCTTCAGCATGTAAATTACTTGTCTTTCGGGCCTGAATGCACTGTTACGGGTACCGAAGTTGCAAAAATGGTTTTGCAACAAAAGCATATGTTCTACTCCATTAGACTCAAAATGATGTTTCGGAGTGTTGCATTTCGCTAACCATCGGCATATAAATAACTTGTGTTTCGTGCCTGGATACACAGTTACGGGGTACCGAAGTTGCAAAAATGGTTTTGCAACAAAAGCATCCGTTCTACTCCATTAGACTCAAAATGATGTTTGGGAGTGTTTTGGAGCATTTCGCTAACCTTCGGCATGTCAATAACTTGTGTTCCGGGCCTGAATGCACTGTTACGGGGTACCGTAGTTGCAAAAATGGTTTTGCAACAAAAGCATCCATTCTACTCAATTAGACTCAAAATGATGTTTGGGAGTGTTTTGGAGCATTTCGCTAACCTTCGGCATGTAAATAACTTGTGTTTCGGGCCTGAATGCACTGTTACGCGGTACCGAAGTTGCAAAAATGGTTTTGCAACAAAAGCATCCGTTCTACTCAATTAGACTCAAAATGATGTTTGGGAGTGTTTTGGAGCATTTCACTAAGCTTCGGCATGAAAATAACTTGTGTTCCGGGCCTGAATGCACTGTTACGGGGTACCGAAGTTGCAAAAATGGTTTTGCAACAAAAGCATCCGTTCTAGTCCATTAGACTCAAAATGATGTTTGGGAGTGTTTTGGAGCATTTCGCTAACCTTCGGCATGTAAATAACTTGTGTTTCAGGCCTGAATGCACTGTTACGGGGTACCGAAGTTGCAAAAATGGTTTTGCAACAAAAGATATGTTCTACTCCATTAGACTCAAAATGATGTTTCGGAGTGTTGCATTTCGCTAACCTTCGGCATATAAATAACTTGTGTTTCGGGCCTGGATGCCCAGTTACGGGGTACCGAAGTTGCAAAAATGGTTTTGCAACAAAAGCATCTGTTCTACTCCTTTAGACTCAAAATGATGTTTGGGAGTGTTTTGGAGCATTTCGCTAACCTTCGGCATGTCAATAACTTGTGTTCCGGGCCTGAATGCACTGTTACGGGGTACCGACGTTGCAAAAATGGTTTTGCAACAAAAGCATCCGTTCTACTCAATTAGACTTAAAATGATGTTTGGGAGTGTTTTGGAGCATTTCGCTAACCTTCGGCATGTAAATAACTTGTGTTTCGGGCCTGAATGCACTGTTACGGGGTACCGAAGTTGCAAAAATGGTTTTGCAACAAAAGTATCCGTTCTACTCAATTAGACTCAAAATGATGTTTGGGAGTGTTTTGGAGCATTTCACTAAGCTTCGGCATGAAAATAACTTGTGTTCCGGGCCTGAATGCACTGTTACGGGGTACCGAAGTTGCAAAAATGGTTTTGCAACAAAAGCATATGTTCTACTCCATTAGAATCAAAATGATGTTTCGGAGTGTTGCATTTCGCTAACCATCGGCATATAAATAACTTGTGTTTCAGGCCTGGATACACATTTACGGGGTACCGAAGTTGCAAAAATGGTTTTGCAACAAAAGCATCCGTTCTACTCCATTAGACTCAAAATGATGTTTGGGAGTGTTTTGGAGCATTTCGCTAACCTTCGGCATGTCAATAACTTGTGTTCCGGGCCTGAATGCACTGTTACGGGGTACCGACGTTGCAAAAATGGTTTTGCAACAAAAGCATCCGTTCTACTCAATTAGACTTAAAATGATGTTTGGGAGTGTTTTGGAGCATTTCGCTAACCTTCGGCATGTAAATAACTTGTGTTTCGGGCCTGAATGCACTGTTACGGGGTACCGAAGTTGCAAAAATGGTTTTGCAACAAAAGCATCCGTTCTACTCAATTAGACTCAAAATGATGTTTGGGAGTGTTTTGGAGCATTTCACTAAGCTTCGGCATGAAAATAACTTGTGTTCCGGGCCTGAATGCACTGTTACGGGGTACCGAAGTTGCAAAAATGGTTTTGCAACAAAAGCATCCGTTCTAGTCCATTAGACTCAAAATGATGTTTGGGAGTGTTTTGGAGCATTTCGCTAACCTTCAGCATGTAAATTACTTGTCTTTCGGGCCTGAATGCACTGTTACGGGTACCGAAGTTGCAAAAATGGTTTTGCAACAAAAGCATATGTTCTACTCCATTAGACTCAAAATGATGTTTCGGAGTGTTGCATTTCGCTAACCATCGGCATATAAATAACTTGTGTTTCGTGCCTGGATACACAGTTACGGGGTACCGAAGTTGCAAAAATGGTTTTGCAACAAAAGCATCCGTTCTACTCCATTAGACTCAAAATGATGTTTGGGAGTGTTTTGGAGCATTTCGCTAACCTTCGGCATGTCAATAACTTGTGTTCCGGGCCTGAATGCACTGTTACGGGGTACCGTAGTTGCAAAAATGGTTTTGCAACAAAAGCATCCATTCTACTCAATTAGACTCAAAATGATGTTTGGGAGTGTTTTGGAGCATTTCGCTAACCTTCGGCATGTAAATAACTTGTGTTTCGGGCCTGAATGCACTGTTACGCGGTACCGAAGTTGCAAAAATGGTTTTGCAACAAAAGCATCCGTTCTACTCAATTAGACTCAAAATGATGTTTGGGAGTGTTTTGGAGCATTTCACTAAGCTTCGGCATGAAAATAACTTGTGTTCCGGGCCTGAATGCACTGTTACGGGGTACCGAAGTTGCAAAAATGGTTTTGCAACAAAAGCATCCGTTCTAGTCCATTAGACTCAAAATGATGTTTGGGAGTGTTTTGGAGCATTTCGCTAACCTTCGGCATGTAAATAACTTGTGTTTCAGGCCTGAATGCACTGTTACGGGGTACCGAAGTTGCAAAAATGGTTTTGCAACAAAAGATATGTTCTACTCCATTAGACTCAAAATGATGTTTCGGAGTGTTGCATTTCGCTAACCTTCGGCATATAAATAACTTGTGTTTCGGGCCTGGATGCCCAGTTACGAGGTACCGAAGTTGCAAAAATGGTTTTGCAACAAAAGCATCTGTTCTACTCCTTTAGACTCAAAATGATGTTTGGGAGTGTTTTGGAGCATTTCGCTTACCTTCGGCATGAAAATAACTTGTGTTCCGGGCCTGAATGCACTATTACGGGGTACCGTAGTTGCAAAAATGGTTTTGCAACAAAAGCATCCGTTCTACTCAATTAGACTCAAAATGATGTTTGGGAGTGTTTTGGAGCATTTCGCTAACCTTCAGCATGTAAATAACTTGTGTTTCGGGCCTGAATGCACTGTTACGGGGTACCGAAGTTGCAAAAATGGTTTTGCAACAAAAGTATCCGTTCTACTCAATTAGACTCAAAATGATGTTTGGGAGTGTTTTGGAGCATTTCACTAAGCTTCGGCATGAAAATCACTTGTGTTCCGGGCCTGAATGCACTGTTACGGGGTACCGAAGTTGCAAAAATGGTTTTGCAACAAAAGCATATGTTCTACTCCATTAGACTCAAATTGATGTTTCGGAGTGTTGCATTTCGCTAACCATCGGCATATAAATAACTTGTGTTTCAGGCCTGGATACACATTTACGGGGTACCGAAGTTGCAAAAATGGTTTTGCAACAAAAGCATCCGTTCTACTCCATTAGACTCAAAATGATGTTTGGGAGTGTTTTGGAGCATTTCGCTAACCTTCGGCATGTCAATAACTTGTGTTCCGGGCCTGAATGCACTGTTACGGGGTACCGACGTTGCAAAAATGGTTTTGCAACAAAAGCATCCGTTCTACTCAATTAGACTTAAAATGATGTTTGGGAGTGTTTTGGAGCATTTCGCTAACCTTCGGCATGTAAATAACTTGTGTTTCGGGCCTGAATGCACTGTTACGGGGTACCGAAGTTGCAAAAATGGTTTTGCAACAAAAGCATCCGTTCTACTCAATTAGACTCAAAATGATGTTTGGGAGTGTTTTGGAGCATTTCACTAAGCTTCGGCATGAAAATAACTTGTGTTCCGGGCCTGAATGCACTGTTACGGGGTACCGAAGTTGCAAAAATGGTTTTGCAACAAAAGCATCCGTTCTAGTCCATTAGACTCAAAATGATGTTTGGGAGTGTTTTGGAGCATTTCGCTAACCTTCAGCATGTAAATTACTTGTCTTTCGGGCCTGAATGCACTGTTACGGGTACCGAAGTTGCAAAAATGGTTTTGCAACAAAAGCATATGTTCTACTCCATTAGACTCAAAATGATGTTTCGGAGTGTTGCATTTCGCTAACCATCGGCATATAAATAACTTGTGTTTCGTGCCTGGATACACAGTTACGGGGTACCGAAGTTGCAAAAATGGTTTTGCAACAAAAGCATCCGTTCTACTCCATTAGACTCAAAATGATGTTTGGGAGTGTTTTGGAGCATTTCGCTAACCTTCGGCATGTCAATAACTTGTGTTCCGGGCCTGAATGCACTGTTACGGGGTACCGTAGTTGCAAAAATGGTTTTGCAACAAAAGCATCCATTCTACTCAATTAGACTCAAAATGATGTTTGGGAGTGTTTTGGAGCATTTCGCTAACCTTCGGCATGTAAATAACTTGTGTTTCGGGCCTGAATGCACTGTTACGCGGTACCGAAGTTGCAAAAATGGTTTTGCAACAAAAGCATCCGTTCTACTCAATTAGACTCAAAATGATGTTTGGGAGTGTTTTGGAGCATTTCACTAAGCTTCGGCATGAAAATAACTTGTGTTCCGGGCCTGAATGCACTGTTACGGGGTACCGAAGTTGCAAAAATGGTTTTGCAACAAAAGCATCCGTTCTAGTCCATTAGACTCAAAATGATGTTTGGGAGTGTTTTGGAGCATTTCGCTAACCTTCGGCATGTAAATAACTTGTGTTTCAGGCCTGAATGCACTGTTACGGGGTACCGAAGTTGCAAAAATGGTTTTGCAACAAAAGATATGTTCTACTCCATTAGACTCAAAATGATGTTTCGGAGTGTTGCATTTCGCTAACCTTCGGCATATAAATAACTTGTGTTTCGGGCCTGGATGCCCAGTTACGGGGTACCGAAGTTGCAAAAATGGTTTTGCAACAAAAGCATCTGTTCTACTCCTTTAGACTCAAAATGATGTTTGGGAGTGTTTTGGACCATTTCGCTAACCTTCGGCATGTAAATAACTTGTGTTTCAGGCCTGAATGCACTGTTACGGGGTACCGAAGTTGCAAAAATGGTTTTGCAACAAAAGATATGTTCTACTCCATTAGACTCAAAATGATGTATCGGAGTGTTGCATTTCGCTAACCTTCGGCATATAAATAACTTGTGTTTCGGGCCTGGATGCCCAGTTACGGGGTACCGAAGTTGCAAAAATGGTTTTGCAACAAAAGCATCTGTTCTACTCCTTTAGACTCAAAATGATGTTTGGGAGTGTTTTGGAGCATTTCACTAAGCTTCGGCATGAAAATAACTTGTGTTCCGGGCCTGAATGCACTGTTACGGGGTACCGAAGTTGCAAAAATGGTTTTGCAACAAAAGCATCCGTTCTAGTCCATTAGACTCAAAATGATGTTTGGGAGTGTTTTGGAGCATTTCGCTAACCTTCGGCATGTAAATAACTTGTGTTTCGGGCCTGAATGCACTGTTACGGGGTACCGAAGTTGCAAAAATGGTTTTGCAACAAAAGTATCCGTTCTACTCAATTAGACTCAAAATGATGTTTGGGAGTGTTTTGGAGCATTTCACTAAGCTTCGGCATGAAAATAACTTGTGTTCCGGGCCTGAATGCACTGTTACGGGGTACCGAAGTTGCAAAAATGGTTTTGCAACAAAAGCATATGTTCTACTCCATTAGACTCAAAATGATGTTTCGGAGTGTTGCATTTCGCTAACCATCGGCATATAAATAACTTGTGTTTCGGGCCTGGCTACACATTTACGGGGTACCGAAGTTGCAAAAATGGTTTTGCAACAAAAGTATCTGTTCTACTCAATTAGACTCAAAATGATGTTTGGGAGTGTTTTGGAGCATTTCACTAAGCTTCGGCATGAAAATAACTTGTGTTCCGGGCCTGAATGCACTGTTACGGGGTACCGAAGTTGCAAAAATGGTTTTGCAACAAAAGCATATGTTCTACTCCATTAGACTTAAAATGATGTTTCGGAGTGTTGCATTTCGCTAACCATCGGCATATAAATAACTTGTGTTTCGTGCCTGGATACACAGTTACGGGGCACCGAAGTTGCAAAAATGGTTTTGCAACAAAAGCATCCGTTCTACTCCATTAGACTCAAAATGATGTTTGGGAGTGTTTTGGAGCATTTCGCTAACCTTCGGCATGTCAATAACTTGTGTTCCGGGTCTGAATGCACTGTTACGGGGTACCGACGTTGCAAAAATGGTTTTGCAACAAAAGCATCCGTTCTACTCAATTAGACTTAAAATGATGTTTGGGAGTGTTTTGGAGCATTTCGCTAACCTTCGGCATGTAAATAACTTGTGTTCCGGGCCTGAATGCACTGTTACGGGGTACCGAAGTTGCAAAAATGGTTTTGCAACAAAAGCATATGTTCTACTCCATTAGACTCAAAATGATGTTTCGGAGTGTTGCATTTCGCTAACCTTCGGCATATAAATAACTTGTGTTTCGGGCCGGGATGCCCAGTTACAGGGTACCGAAGTTGCAAAAATGGTTTTGCAACAAAAGCATCTGTTCTACTCCTTTAGACTCAAAATGATGTTTGGGAGTGTTTTGGAGCATTTCGCTTACCTTCGGCATGAAAATAACTTGTGTTCCGGGCCTGAATGCACTATTACGGGGTACCGTAGTTGCAAAAATGGTTTTGCATCAAAAGCATCCGTTCTACTCAATTAGACTCAAAATGATGTTTGGGAGTGTTTTGGAGCATTTCGCTAACCTTCGGCATGTAAATAACTTGTGTTTCGGGCCTGAATGCACTGTTACGCGGTACCGAAGTTGCAAAAATGGTTTTGCAACAAAAGCATCCGTTCTACTCAATTAGACTCAAAATGATGTTTGGGAGTGTTTTGGAGCATTTCACTAAGCTTCGGCATGAAAATAACATGTGTTCCGGGCCTGAATGCACTGTTACGGGGTACCGAAGTTGCAAAAATGGTTTTGCAACAAAAGCATCCGTTCTAGTCCATTAGACTCAAAATGATGTTTGGGAGTGTTTTGGAGCATTTCGCTAACCTTCGGCATGTAAATAACTTGTGTTTCAGGCCTGAATGCACTGTTACGGGGTACCGAAGTTGCAAAAATGGTTTTGCAACAAAAGATATGTTCTACTCCATTAGACTCAAAATGATGTTTCGGAGTGTTGCATTTCGCTAACCTTCGGCATATAAATAACTTGTGTTTCGGGCCTGGATGCCCAGTTACGGGGTACCGAAGTTGCAAAAATGGTTTTGCAACAAAAGCATCTGTTCTACTCCTTTAGACTCAAAATGATGTTTGGGAGTGTTTTGGAGCATTTCGCTTACCTTCGGCATGAAAATAACTTGTGTTTCGGGCCTGAGTGCACTGTTACGGGGTACCGAAGTTGCAAAAATGGTTTTGCAACAAAAGTATCCGTTCTACTCAATTAGACTCAAAATGATGTTTGGGAGTGTTTTGGAGCATTTCACTAAGCTTCGGCATGAAAATAACTTGTGTTCCGGGCCTGAATGCACTGTTACGGGGTACCGAAGTTGCAAAAATGGTTTTGCAACAAAAGCATATGTTCTACTCCATTAGACTTAAAATGATGTTTCGGAGTGTTGCATTTCGCTAACCATCGGCATATAAATAACTTGTGTTTCGTGCCTGGATACACAGTTACGGGGCACCGAAGTTGCAAAAATGGTTTTGCAACAAAAGCATCCGTTCTACTCCATTAGACTCAAAATGATGTTTGGGAGTGTTTTGGAGCATTTCGCTAACCTTCGGCATGTCAATAACTTGTGTTCCGGGTCTGAATGCACTGTTACGGGGTACCGACGTTGCAAAAATGGTTTTGCAACAAAAGCATCCGTTCTACTCAATTAGACTTAAAATGATGTTTGGGAGTGTTTTGGAGCATTTCGCTAACCTTCGGCATGTAAATAACTTGTGTTCCGGGCCTGAATGCACTGTTACGGGGTACCGAAGTTGCAAAAATGGTTTTGCAACAAAAGCATATGTTCTACTCCATTAGACTCAAAATGATGTTTCGGAGTGTTGCATTTCGCTAACCTTCGGCATATAAATAACTTGTGTTTCGGGCCGGGATGCCCAGTTACAGGGTACCGAAGTTGCAAAAATGGTTTTGCAACAAAAGCATCTGTTCTACTCCTTTAGACTCAAAATGATGTTTGGGAGTGTTTTGGAGCATTTCGCTTACCTTCGGCATGAAAATAACTTGTGTTCCGGGCCTGAATGCACTATTACGGGGTACCGTAGTTGCAAAAATGGTTTTGCAACAAAAGCATCCGTTCTACTCAATTAGACTCAAAATGATGTTTGGGAGTGTTTTGGAGCATTTCGCTAACCTTCGGCATGTAAATAACTTGTGTTTCGGGCCTGAATGCACTGTTACGCGGTACCGAAGTTGCAAAAATGGTTTTGCAACAAAAGCATCCGTTCTACTCAATTAGACTCAAAATGATGTTTGGGAGTGTTTTGGAGCATTTCACTAAGCTTCGGCATGAAAATAACATGTGTTCCGGGCCTGAATGCACTGTTACGGGGTACCGAAGTTGCAAAAATGGTTTTGCAACAAAAGCATCCGTTCTAGTCCATTAGACTCAAAATGATGTTTGGGAGTGTTTTGGAGCATTTCGCTAACCTTCGGCATGTAAATAACTTGTGTTTCAGGCCTGAATGCACTGTTACGGGGTACCGAAGTTGCAAAAATGGTTTTGCAACAAAAGATATGTTCTACTCCATTAGACTCAAAATGATGTTTCGGAGTGTTGCATTTCGCTAACCTTCGGCATATAAATAACTTGTGTTTCGGGCCTGGATGCCCAGTTACGGGGTACCGAAGTTGCAAAAATGGTTTTGCAACAAAAGCATCTGTTCTACTCCTTTAGACTCAAAATGATGTTTGGGAGTGTTTTGGAGCATTTCGCTTACCTTCGGCATGAAAATAACTTGTGTTTCGGGCCTGAGTGCACTGTTACGGGGTACCGAAGTTGCAAAAATGGTTTTGCAACAAAAGTATCCGTTCTACTCAATTAGACTCAAAATGATGTTTGGGAGTGTTTTGGAGCATTTCACTAAGCTTCGGCATGAAAATAACTTGTGTTCCGGGCCTGAATGCACTGTTACGGGGTACCGAAGTTGCAAAAATGGTTTTGCAACAAAAGCATATGTTCTACTCCATTAGACTTAAAATGATGTTTCGGAGTGTTGCATTTCGCTAACCATCGGCATATAAATAACTTGTGTTTCGTGCCTGGATACACAGTTACGGGGCACCGAAGTTGCAAAAATGGTTTTGCAACAAAAGCATCCGTTCTACTCCATTAGACTCAAAATGATGTTTGGGAGTGTTTTGGAGCATTTCGCTAACCTTCGGCATGTCAATAACTTGTGTTCCGGGTCTGAATGCACTGTTACGGGGTACCGACGTTGCAAAAATGGTTTTGCAACAAAAGCATCCGTTCTACTCAATTAGACTTAAAATGATGTTTGGGAGTGTTTTGGAGCATTTCGCTAACCTTCGGCATGTAAATAACTTGTGTTCCGGGCCTGAATGCACTGTTACGGGGTACCGAAGTTGCAAAAATGGTTTTGCAACAAAAGCATATGTTCTACTCCATTAGACTCAAAATGATGTTTCGGAGTGTTGCATTTCGCTAACCTTCGGCATATAAATAACTTGTGTTTCGGGCCGGGATGCCCAGTTACAGGGTACCGAAGTTGCAAAAATGGTTTTGCAACAAAAGCATCTGTTCTACTCCTTTAGACTCAAAATGATGTTTGGGAGTGTTTTGGAGCATTTCGCTTACCTTCGGCATGAAAATAACTTGTGTTCCGGGCCTGAATGCACTATTACGGGGTACCGTAGTTGCAAAAATGGTTTTGCAACAAAAGCATCCGTTCTACTCAATTAGACTCAAAATGATGTTTGGGAGTGTTTTGGAGCATTTCGCTAACCTTCGGCATGTAAATAACTTGTGTTTCGGGCCTGAATGCACTGTTACGCGGTACCGAAGTTGCAAAAATGGTTTTGCAACAAAAGCATCCGTTCTACTCAATTAGACTCAAAATGATGTTTGGGAGTGTTTTGGAGCATTTCACTAAGCTTCGGCATGAAAATAACATGTGTTCCGGGCCTGAATGCACTGTTACGGGGTACCGAAGTTGCAAAAATGGTTTTGCAACAAAAGCATCCGTTCTAGTCCATTAGACTCAAAATGATGTTTGGGAGTGTTTTGGAGCATTTCGCTAACCTTCGGCATGTAAATAACTTGTGTTTCAGGCCTGAATGCACTGTTACGGGGTACCGAAGTTGCAAAAATGGTTTTGCAACAAAAGATATGTTCTACTCCATTAGACTCAAAATGATGTTTCGGAGTGTTGCATTTCGCTAACCTTCGGCATATAAATAACTTGTGTTTCGGGCCTGGATGCCCAGTTACGGGGTACCGAAGTTGCAAAAATGGTTTTGCAACAAAAGCATCTGTTCTACTCCTTTAGACTCAAAATGATGTTTGGGAGTGTTTTGGAGCATTTCGCTTACCTTCGGCATGAAAATAACTTGTGTTTCGGGCCTGAGTGCACTGTTACGGGGTACCGAAGTTGCAAAAATGGTTTTGCAACAAAAGTATCCGTTCTACTCAATTAGACTCAAAATGATGTTTGGGAGTGTTTTGGAGCATTTCACTAAGCTTCGGCATGAAAATAACTTGTGTTCCGGGCCTGAATGCACTGTTACGGGGTACCGAAGTTGCAAAAATGGTTTTGCAACAAAAGCATATGTTCTACTCCATTAGACTTAAAATGATGTTTCGGAGTGTTGCATTTCGCTAACCATCGGCATATAAATAACTTGTGTTTCGTGCCTGGATACACAGTTACGGGGCACCGAAGTTGCAAAAATGGTTTTGCAACAAAAGCATCCGTTCTACTCCATTAGACTCAAAATGATGTTTGGGAGTGTTTTGGAGCATTTCGCTAACCTTCGGCATGTCAATAACTTGTGTTCCGGGTCTGAATGCACTGTTACGGGGTACCGACGTTGCAAAAATGGTTTTGCAACAAAAGCATCCGTTCTACTCAATTAGACTTAAAATGATGTTTGGGAGTGTTTTGGAGCATTTCGCTAACCTTCGGCATGTAAATAACTTGTGTTCCGGGCCTGAATGCACTGTTACGGGGTACCGAAGTTGCAAAAATGGTTTTGCAACAAAAGCATATGTTCTACTCCATTAGACTCAAAATGATGTTTCGGAGTGTTGCATTTCGCTAACCTTCGGCATATAAATAACTTGTGTTTCGGGCCGGGATGCCCAGTTACAGGGTACCGAAGTTGCAAAAATGGTTTTGCAACAAAAGCATCTGTTCTACTCCTTTAGACTCAAAATGATGTTTGGGAGTGTTTTGGAGCATTTCGCTTACCTTCGGCATGAAAATAACTTGTGTTCCGGGCCTGAATGCACTATTACGGGGTACCGTAGTTGCAAAAATGGTTTTGCAACAAAAGCATCCGTTCTACTCAATTAGACTCAAAATGATGTTTGGGAGTGTTTTGGAGCATTTCGCTAACCTTCGGCATGTAAATAACTTGTGTTTCGGGCCTGAATGCACTGTTACGCGGTACCGAAGTTGCAAAAATGGTTTTGCAACAAAAGCATCCGTTCTACTCAATTAGACTCAAAATGATGTTTGGGAGTGTTTTGGAGCATTTCACTAAGCTTCGGCATGAAAATAACATGTGTTCCGGGCCTGAATGCACTGTTACGGGGTACCGAAGTTGCAAAAATGGTTTTGCAACAAAAGCATCCGTTCTAGTCCATTAGACTCAAAATGATGTTTGGGAGTGTTTTGGAGCATTTCGCTAACCTTCGGCATGTAAATAACTTGTGTTTCAGGCCTGAATGCACTGTTACGGGGTACCGAAGTTGCAAAAATGGTTTTGCAACAAAAGATATGTTCTACTCCATTAGACTCAAAATGATGTTTCGGAGTGTTGCATTTCGCTAACCTTCGGCATATAAATAACTTGTGTTTCGGGCCTGGATGCCCAGTTACGGGGTACCGAAGTTGCAAAAATGGTTTTGCAACAAAAGCATCTGTTCTACTCCTTTAGACTCAAAATGATGTTTGGGAGTGTTTTGGAGCATTTCGCTTACCTTCGGCATGAAAATAACTTGTGTTTCGGGCCTGAGTGCACTGTTACGGGGTACCGAAGTTGCAAAAATGGTTTTGCAACAAAAGTATCCGTTCTACTCAATTAGACTCAAAATGATGTTTGGGAGTGTTTTGGAGCATTTCACTAAGCTTCGGCATGAAAATAACTTGTGTTCCGGGCCTGAATGCACTGTTACGGGGTACCGAAGTTGCAAAAATGGTTTTGCAACAAAAGCATATGTTCTACTCCATTAGACTTAAAATGATGTTTCGGAGTGTTGCATTTCGCTAACCATCGGCATATAAATAACTTGTGTTTCGTGCCTGGATACACAGTTACGGGGCACCGAAGTTGCAAAAATGGTTTTGCAACAAAAGCATCCGTTCTACTCCATTAGACTCAAAATGATGTTTGGGAGTGTTTTGGAGCATTTCGCTAACCTTCGGCATGTCAATAACTTGTGTTCCGGGTCTGAATGCACTGTTACGGGGTACCGACGTTGCAAAAATGGTTTTGCAACAAAAGCATCCGTTCTACTCAATTAGACTTAAAATGATGTTTGGGAGTGTTTTGGAGCATTTCGCTAACCTTCGGCATGTAAATAACTTGTGTTCCGGGCCTGAATGCACTGTTACGGGGTACCGAAGTTGCAAAAATGGTTTTGCAACAAAAGCATATGTTCTACTCCATTAGACTCAAAATGATGTTTCGGAGTGTTGCATTTCGCTAACCTTCGGCATATAAATAACTTGTGTTTCGGGCCGGGATGCCCAGTTACAGGGTACCGAAGTTGCAAAAATGGTTTTGCAACAAAAGCATCTGTTCTACTCCTTTAGACTCAAAATGATGTTTGGGAGTGTTTTGGAGCATTTCGCTTACCTTCGGCATGAAAATAACTTGTGTTTCGGGCCTGAATGCACTGTTACGGGGTACCGTAGTTGCAAAAACGGTTTTGCAACAAAAGCATCCGTTCTACTCAATTAGACTCAAAATGATGTTTGGGAGTGTTTTGGAGCATTTCGCTAACCTTCGGCATGTAAATAACTTGTGTTTCGGGCCTGAATGCACTGTTATGCGGTACCGAAGTTGCAAAAATGGTTTTGCAACAAAAGCATCCGTTCTACTCAATTAGACTGAAAATGATGTTTGGGAGTGTTTTGGAGCATTTCACTAAGCTTCGGCATGAAAATAACTTGTGTTCCGGGCCTGAATGCACTGTTACGGGGTACCGAAGTTGCAAAAATGGTTTTGCAACAAAAGCATATGTTCTACTCCATTAGACTCAAAATGATGTTTCGGAGTGTTGCATTTCGCTAACCATGGCATATAAATAACATGTGTTTCGTGCCTGGATACACAGTTACGGGGTACCGAAGTTGCAAAAATGGTTTTGCAACAAAAGCATCCGTTCAACTCCATTAGACTCAAAATGATGTTTGGGAGTGTTTTGGAGAGTTTCGCTAACCTTCGGCATGTCAATAACTTGTGTTCCGGGCCTGAATGCACTGTTACGGGGTACCGACGTTGCAAAAATGGTTTTGCAACAAAAGCATCCGTTCTACTCAATTAGACATAAAATGATGTTTGGGAGTGTTTTGGAGCATTTCGCTAACCTTCGGCATGTAAATAACTTGTGTTCCGGTCCTGAATGCACTGTTACGGGGTACCGAAGTTGCAAAAATGGTTTTGTAACAAAAGCATCCGTTCTACTCAATTAGACTCAAAATGATGTTTGGGAGTGTTTTAGAGCATTTCGCTAACCTTCGGCATGAAAATAACTTGTGTTCTGGGCCTGAATGCACTATTACGGGGTACCGAAGTTGCAAAAATAGTTTTGAAACAAAAGCATCCGTTCTACTCCATTAGACTCAAAATGATGTTTGGGAGTGTTTTGGAGTATTTCGCTAACCTTCGGCATGTAAATAACTTGTGTTTCAGGCCTGAATGCACTGTTACGGGGTACCGAAGTTGCAAAAATGGTTTTGGAACAAAAGCATATGTTCTACTCCATTAGACTCAAAATTATGTTTCGGAGTGTTGCATTTCGCTAACCTTCGGCATATAAATAACTTGTGTTTCGGGCCTGGATGCCCAGTTACGGGGTACCGAAGTTGCAAAAATGGTTTTGCAACAAAAGCATCTGTTCTACTCCTTTAGACTCAAAATGATGTTTGGGAGTGTTTTGGAGCATTTCGCTTACCTTCGCCAAGAAAATAACTTGTAATCCGGGCCTTAATGCACTGTTACGGGGTACCGTAGTTGCAAAAATGGTTTTGCAACAAAAGCATTCGTTCTACTCAATTAGACTCAAAATGATGTTTGGGAGTGTTTTGGAGCATTTCGCTAACCTTCGGCATGTAAATAACTTGTGTTTCGGGCCTGAATGCACTGTTACGGGGTACCGAAGTTGCAAAAATGGTTTTGCAACAAAAGCATATGTTCTACTCCATTAGACTCAAAATGATGTTTCAGAGTGTTGCATTTCGCTAACCATCGGCATATAAATAACATGTGTTTCGTGCCTGGATACACAGTTACGGGGTACCGAAGTTGCAAAAATGGTTTTGCAACAAAAGCATCCGTTCTACTCCATTAGACTCAAAATGATGTTTGGGAGTGTTTTGGAGCATTTCGCTAACCTTCGGCATGTCAATAACTTGTGTTCCGGGCCTGAATGCACTGTTACGGGGTACCGACGTTGCAAAAATGGTTTTGCAACAAAAGCATCCGTTCTACTCAATTAGACATAAAATGATGTTTGGCAGTGTTTTGGAGCATTTCGCTAACCTTCGGCATGTAAATAACTTGTGTTCCGGGCCTGAATGCACTGTTACGGGGTACCGAAGTTGCAAAAATGGTTTTGTAACAAAAGCATCCGTTCTACTCAATTAGACTCAAAATGATGTTTGGGAGTGTTTTGGAGCATTTCGCTAACCTTCGGCATGAAAATAACTTGTGTTCTGGGCCTGAATGCACTATTACGGGGTACCGAAGTTGCAAAAATAGTTTTGAAACAAAAGCATCCGTTCTACTCCATTAGACTCAAAATGATGTTTGGGAGTGTTTTGTAGTATTTCGCTAACCTTCGGCATGTAAATAACTTGTGTTTCAGGCCTGAATGCACTGTTACGGGGTACCGAAGTTGCAAAAATGGTTTTGGAACAAAAGCATATGTTCTACTCCATTAGACTCAAAATTATGTTTCGGAGTGTTGCATTTCGCTAACCTTCGGCATATAAATAACTTGTGTTTCGGGCCTGGATGCCCAGTTACGGGGTACCGAAGTTGCAAAAATGGTTTTGCAACAAAAGCATCTGTTCTACTCCTTTAGACTCAAAATGATGTTTGGGAGTGTTTTGGAGCATTTCGCTTACCTTCGGCAAGAAAATAACTTGTAATCCGGGCCTTAATGCACTGTTACGGGGTACCGTAGTTGCAAAAATGGTTTTGCAACAAAAGCATCCGTTCTACTCAATTAGACTCAAAATGATGTTTGGGAGTGTTTTGGAGCATTTCGCTAACCTTCGGCATGTAAATAACTTGTGTTTCGGGCCTGAATGCACTGTTACGGGGTACCGAAGTTGCAAAAATGGTTTTGCAACAAAAGCATCCGTTCTACTCAATTAGACTGAAAATGATGTTTGGGAGTGTTTTGGAGCATTTCACTAAGCTTCGGCATGAAAATAACTTGTGTTCCGGGCCTGAATGCACTGTTACGGGGTACCGAAGTTGCAAAAATGGTTTTGCAACAAAAGCATATGTTCTACTCCATTAGACTCAAAATGATGTTTCGGAGTGTTGCATTTCGCTAACCATCGGCATATAAATAACTTGTGTTTCGTGCCTGGATACACATTTACGGGGTACCGAAGTTGCAAAAATGGTTTTGCAACAAAAGCATCCGTTCTACTCCATTAGACTCAAAATGATGTTTGGGAGTGTTTTGGAGCATTTCGCTAACCTTCGGCATGTCAATAACTTGTGTTCCGGGCCTGAATGCACTGTTACGGGGTACCGACGTTGCAAAAATGGTTTTGCAACAAAAGCATCCGTTCTACTCAATTAGATTTAAAATGATGTTTGGGAGTGTTTTGGAGCATTTCGCTAACCTTCGGCATGTAAATAACTTGTGTTTCGGGCCTGAATGCACTGTTACGGGGTACCGAAGTTGCAAAAATGGTTTTGCAACAAAAGCATCCGTTCTACTCAATTAGACTCAAAATGATGTTGGGAGTGTTTTGGAGCATTTCACTAAGCTTCGGCATGAAAATAACTTGTGTTCCGGGCCTGAATGCACTGTTACGGGGTACCGAAGTTGCAAAAAAGGTTTTGCAACAAAAGCATCCGTTCTAGTCCATTAGACTCAAAATGATGTTTGGGAGTGTTTTGGAGCATTTCGCTAACCTTCAGCATGTAAATTACTTGTCTTTCGGGCCTGAATGCACTGTTACGGGTACCGAAGTTGCAAAAATGGTTTTGCAACAAAAGCATATGTTCTACTCCATTAGACTCAAAATGATGTTTCGGAGTGTTGCATTTCGCTAACCATCGGCATATAAATAACTTGTGTTTCGTGCCTGGATACACAGTTACGGGGTACCGAAGTTGCAAAAATGGTTTTGCAACAAAAGCATCCGTTCTACTCAATTAGACTCAAAATGATGTTTGGGAGTGTTTTGGAGCATTTCACTAAGCTTCGGCATGAAAATAACTTGTGTTCCGGGCCTGAATGCACTGTTACGGGGTACCGAAGTTGCAAAAATGGTTTTGCAACAAAAGCATCCGTTCTACTCAATTAGACTCAAAATGATGTTTGGGAGTGTTTTGGAGCATTTCACTAAGCTTCGGCATGAAAATAACTTGTGTTCCGGGCCTGAATGCACTGTTACGGGGTACCGAAGTTGCAAAAATGGTTTTGCAACAAAAGCATCCGTTCTAGTCCATTAGACTCAAAATGATGTTTGGGAGTGTTTTGGAGCATTTCGCTTACCTTCGGCATGAAAATAACTTGTGTTTCGGGCCTGAATGCACTGTTACGGGGTACCGTAGTTGCAAAAACGGTTTTGCAACAAAAGCATCCGTTCTACTCAATTAGACTCAAAATGATGTTTGGGAGTGTTTTGGAGCATTTCGCTAACCTTCGGCATGTAAATAACTTGTGTTTCGGGCCTGAATGCACTGTTACGGGGTACCGAAGTTGCAAAAATGGTTTTGCAACAAAAGCATTCGTTCTACTCAATTAGACTGAAAATGATGTTTGGGAGTGTTTTGGAGCATTTCACTAAGCTTCGGCATGAAAATAACTTGTGTTCCGGGCCTGAATGCACTGTTACGGGGTACCGAAGTTGCAAAAATGGTTTTGCAACAAAAGCATATGTTCTACTCCATTAGACTCAAAATGATGTTTCGGAGTGTTGCATTTCGCTAACCATGGCATATAAATAACATGTGTTTCGTGCCTGGATACACAGTTACGGGGTACCGAAGTTGCAAAAATGGTTTCGCAACAAAAGCATCCGTTCTACTCCATTAGACTCAAAATGATGTTTGGGAGTGTTTTGGAGCGTTTCGCTAACCTTCGGCATGTCAATAACTTGTGTTCCGGGCCTGAATGCACTGTTACGGGGTACCGACGTTGCAAAAATGGTTTTGCAACAAAAGCATCCGTTCTACTCAATTAGACATAAAATGATGTTTGGGAGTGTTTTGGAGCATTTCGCTAACCTTCGGCATGTAAATAACTTGTGTTCCGGGCCTGAATGCACTGTTACGGGGTACCGAAGTTGCAAAAATGGTTTTGTAACAAAAGCATCCGTTCTACTCAATTAGACTCAAAATGATGTTTGGGAGTGTTTTGGAGCATTTCGCTAACCTTCGGCATGAAAATAACTTGTGTTCTGGGCCTGAATGCACTATTACGGGGTACCGAAGTTGCAAAAATAGTTTTGAAACAAAAGCATCCGTTCTACTCCATTAGACTCAAAATGATGTTTGGGAGTGTTTTGGAGTATTTCGCTAACCTTCGGCATGTAAATAACTTGTGTTTCAGGCCTGAATGCACTGTTACGGGGTACCGAAGTTGCAAAAATGGTTTTGGAACAAAAGCATATGTTCTACTCCATTAGACTCAAAATTATGTTTCGGAGTGTTGCATTTCGCTAACCTTCGGCATATAAATAACTTGTGTTTCGGGCCTGGATGCCCAGTTACGGGGTACCGAAGTTGCAAAAATGGTTTTGCAACAAAAGCATCCGTTCTACTCCATTAGACTCAAAATGATGTTTGGGAGTGTTTTGGAGCGTTTCGCTAACCTTCGGCATGTCAATAACTTGTGTTCCGGGCCTGAATGCACTGTTACGGGGTACCGACGTTGCAAAAATGGTTTTGCAACAAAAGCATCCGTTCTACTCAATTAGACATAAAATGATGTTTGGGAGTGTTTTGGAGCATTTCGCTAACCTTCGGCATGTAAATAACTTGTGTTCCGGGCCTGAATGCACTGTTACGGGGTACCGAAGTTGCAAAAATGGTTTTGTAACAAAAGCATCCGTTCTACTCAATTAGACTCAAAATGATGTTTGGGAGTGTTTTGGAGCATTTCGCTAACCTTCGGCATGAAAATAACTTTTGTTCTGGGCCTGAATGCACTATTACGGGGTACCGAAGTTGCAAAAATAGTTTTGAAACAAAAGCATCCGTTCTACTCCATTAGACTCAAAATGATGTTTGGGAGTGTTTTGGAGTATTTCGCTAACCTTCGGCATGTAAATAACTTGTGTTTCAGGCCTGAATGCACTGTTACGGGGTACCGAAGTTGCAAAAATGGTTTTGGAACAATAGCATATGTTCTACTCCATTAGACTCAAAATTATGTTTCGGAGTGTTGCATTTCGCTAACCTTCGGCATATAAATAACTTGTGTTTCGGGCCTGGATGCCCAGTTACGGGGTACCGAAGTTGCAAAAATGGTTTTGCAACAAAAGCATCTGTTCTACTCCTTTAGACTCAAAATGATGTTTGGGAGTGTTTTGGAGCATTTCGCTTACCTTCGGCAAGAAAATAACTTGTAATCCGGGCCTTAATGCACTGTTACGGGGTACCGTAGTTGCAAAAATGGTTTTGCAACAAAAGCATCCGTTCTACTCAATTAGACTCAAAATGATGTTTGGGAGTGTTTTGGAGCATTTCGCTAAGCTTCGGCATGAAAATAACTTGTGTTCCGGGCCTGAATGCACTGTTACGGGGTACCGAAGTTGCAAAAATGGTTTTGCAACAAAAGCATATGTTCTACTCCATTAGACTCAAAATGATGTTTCGGAGTGTTGCATTTCGCTAACCATCGGCATATAAATAACTTGTGTTTCGTGCCTGGATACACATTTACGGGGTACCGAAGTTGCAAAAATGGTTTTGCAACAAAAGCATCCGTTCTACTCCATTAGACTCAAAATGATGTTTGGGAGTGTTTTGGAGCATTTCGCTAACCTTCGGCATGTCAATAACTTGTGTTCCGGGCCTGAATGCACTGTTACGGGGTACCGACGTTGCAAAAATGGTTTTGCAACAAAAGCATCCGTTCTACTCAATTAGATTTAAAATGATGTTTGGGAGTGTTTTGGAGCATTTCGCTAACCTTCGGCATGTAAATAACTTGTGTTTCGGGCCTGAATGCACTGTTACGGGGTACCGAAGTTGCAAAAATGGTTTTGCAACAAAAGCATCCGTTCTACTCAATTAGACTCAAAATGATGTTTGGGAGTGTTTTGGAGCATTTCACTAAGCTTCGGCATGAAAATAACTTGTGTTCCGGGCCTGAATGCACTGTTACGGGGTACCGAAGTTGCAAAAAAGGTTTTGCTACAAAAGCATCCGTTCTAGTCCATTAGACTCAAAATGATGTTTGGGAGTGTTTTGGAGCATTTCGCTAACCTTCAGCATGTAAATTACTTGTCTTTCGGGCCTGAATGCACTGTTACGGGTACCGAAGTTGCAAAAATGGTTTTGCAACAAAAGCATATGTTCTACTCCATTAGACTCAAAATGATGTTTCGGAGTGTTGCATTTCGCTAACCATCAGCATATAAATAACTTGTGTTTCGTGCCTGGATACACAGTTACGGGGTACCGAAGTTGCAAAAATGGTTTTGCAACAAAAGCATCCGTTCTACTCCATTAGACTCAAAATGATGTTTGGGAGTGTTTTGGAGCATTTCGCTAACCTTCGGCATGTCAATAACTTGTGTTCCGGACCTGAATGCACTGTTACGGGGTACCGTAGTTGCAAAAATGGTTTTGCAACAAAAGCATCCGTTCTACTCAATTAGACTCAAAATGATGTTTGGGAGTGTTTTGGAGCATTTCGCTAACCTTCGGCATGTAAATAACTTGTGTTTCGGGCCTGAATGCACTGTTACGGGGTACCGAAGTTGCAAAAATGGTTTTGCAACAAAAGCATCCGTTCTAGTCCATTAGACTCAAAATGATGTTTGGGAGTGTTTTGGAGCATTTCGCTAACCTTCGGCATGTAAATAACTTGTGTTTCAGGCCTGAATGCACTGTTACGGGGTACCGAAGTTGCAAAAATGGTTTTGCAACAAAAGCATATGTTCTACTCCATTAGACTCAAAATGATGTTTCGGAGTGTTGCATTTCGCTAACCTTCGGCATATTAATAACTTGTGTTTCGGGCCTGGATGCCCAGTTACGGGGTACCGAAGTTGCAAAAATGGTTTTGCAACAAAAGCATCTGTTCTACTCCTTTAGACTCAAAATGATGTTTGGGAGTGTTTTGGAGCATTTCGCTTACCTTCGGCATGAAAATAACTTGTGTTCCGGGCCTGAATGCACTATTACGGGGTACCGTAGTTGCAAAAATGGTTTTGCAACAAAAGCATCCGTTCTACTCAATTAGACTCAAAATGATGTTTGGGAGTGTTTTGGAGCATTTCGCTAACCTTCGGCATGTAAATAACTTGTGTTTCGGGCCTGAATGCACTGTTACGGGGTACCGAAGTTGCAAAAATGGTTTTGCAACAAAAGCATCCGTTCTACTCAATTAGACTCAAAATGATGTTTGGGAGTGTTTTGGAGCATTTCACTAAGCTTCGGCATGAAAATAACTTGTGTTCCGGGCCTGAATGCACTGTTACGGGGTACCGAAGTTGCAAAAATGGTTTTGCAACAAAAGCATATGTTCTACTCCATTAGACTCAAAATGATGTTTCGGAGTGTTGCATTTCGCTAACCATCGGCATATACATAACTTGTGTTTCGTGCCTAGATACACATTTACGGGGTACCGAAGTTGCAAAAATGGTTTTGCAACAAAAGCATCCGTTCTACTCCATTAGACTCAAAATGATGTTTGGGAGTGTTTTGGAGCATTTCGCTAACCTTCGGCATGTCAATAACTTGTGTTCCGGGCCTGAATGCACTGTTACGGGGTACCGACGTTGCAAAAATGGTTTTGCAACAAAAGCATCCGTTCTACTCAATTAGATTTAAAATGATGTTTGGGAGTGTTTTGGAGCATTTCGCTAACCTTCGGCATGTAAATAACTTGTGTTTCGGGCCTGAATGCACTGTTACGGGGTACCGAAGTTGCAAAAATGGTTTTGCAACAAAAGCATCCGTTCTACTCAATTAGACTCAAAATGATGTTTGGGAGTGTTTTGGAGCATTTCACTAAGCTTCGGCATGAAAATAACTTGTGTTCCGGGCCTGAATGCACTGTTACGGGGTACCGAAGTTGCAAAAAAGGTTTTGCAACAAAAGCATCCGTTCTAGTCCATTAGACTCAAAATGATGTTTGGGAGTGTTTTGGAGCATTTCGCTAACCTTCAGCATGTAAATTACTTGTCTTTCGGGCCTGAATGCACTGTTACGGGTACCGAAGTTGCAAAAATGGTTTTGCAACAAAAGCATATGTTCTACTCCATTAGACTCAAAATGATGTTTCGGAGTGTTGCATTTCGCTAACCATCGGCATATAAATAACTTGTGTTTCGTGCCTGGATACACAGTTACGGGGTACCGAAGTTGCAAAAATGGTTTTGCAACAAAAGCATCCGTTCTACTCCATTAGACTCAAAATGATGTTTGGGAGTGTTTTGGAGCATTTCGCTAACCTTCGGCATGTCAATAACTTGTGTTCCGGACCTGAATGCACTGTTACGGGGTACCGTAGTTGCAAAAATGGTTTTGCAACAAAAGCATCCGTTCTACTCAATTAGACTCAAAATGATGTTTGGGAGTGTTTTGGAGCATTTCGCTAACCTTCGGCATGTAAATAACTTGTGTTTCGGGCCTGAATGCACTGTTACGCGGTACCGAAGTTGCAAAAATGGTTTTGCAACAAAAGCATCCGTTCTACTCAATTAGACTCAAAATGATGTTTGGGATTGTTTTGGAGCATTTCACTAAGCTTCGGCATGAAAATAACTTGTGTTCCGGGCCTGAATGCACTGTTACGGGGTACCGAAGTTGCAAAAATGGTTTTGCAACAAAAGCATCCGTTCTAGTCCATTAGACTCAAAATGATGTTTGGGAGTGTTTTGGAGCATTTCGCTAACCTTCGGCATGTAAATAACTTGTGTTTCAGGCCTGAATGCACTGTTACGGGGTACCGAAGTTGCAAAAATGGTTTTGCAACAAAAGCATATGTTCTACTCCATTAGACTCAAAATGATGTTTCGGAGTGTTGCATTTCGCTAACCTTCGGCATATAAATAACTTGTGTTTCGGGCCTGGATGCCCAGTTACGGGGTACCGAAGTTGCAAAAATGGTTTTGCAACAAAAGCATCTGTTCTACTCCTTTAGACTCAAAATGATGTTTGGGAGTGTTTTGGAGCATTTCGCTTACCTTCGGCATGAAAATAACTTGTGTTCCGGGCCTGAATGCACTATTACGGGGTACCGTAGTTGCAAAAATGGTTTTGCAACAAAAGCATCCGTTCTACTCAATTAGACTCAAAATGATGTTTGGGAGTGTTTTGGAGCATTTCGCTAACCTTCGGCATGTAAATAACTTGTGTTTCGGGCCTGAATGCACTGTTACGGGGTACCGAAGTTGCAAAAATGGTTTTGCAACAAAAGAATCCGTTCTACTCAATTAGACTCAAAATGATGTTTGGGAGTGTTTTGGAGCATTTCACTAAGCTTCGGCATGAAAATAACTTGTGTTCCGGGCCTGAATGCACTGTTACGGGGTACCGAAGTTGCAAAAATGGTTTTGCAACAAAAGCATCCGTTCTAGTCCATTAGACTCAAAATGATGTTTGGGAGTGTTTTGGAGCATTTCGCTAACCTTCGGCATGTAAATAACTTGTGTTTCAGGCCTGAATGCACTGTTACGGGGTACCGAAGTTGCAAAAATGGTTTTGCAACAAAAGCATATGTTCTACTCCATTAGACTCAAAATGATGTTTCGGAGTGTTGCATTTCGCTAACCATCGGCATATAAATAACTTGTGTTTCGTGCCTGGATACACAGTTACGGGGTACCGAAGTTGCAAAAATGGTTTTGCAACAAAAGCATCCGTTCTACTCCTTTAGACTCAAAATGATGTTTCGGAGTGTTGCATTTCGCTAACCTTCGGCATATAAATAACTTGTGTTTCGGGCCTGGATGCCCAGTTACAGGGTACCGAAGTTGCAAAAATGGTTTTGCAACAAAAGCATCTGTTCTACTCCTTTAGACTCAAAATGATGTTTGGGAGTGTTTTGGAGCATTTCGCTAACCTTCGGCATGTAAATAACTTGTGTTTCGGGCCTGAATGCACTGTTACGGGGTACCGAAGTTGCAAAAATGGTTTTGCAACAAAAGCATCCGTTCTACTCAATTAGACTCAAAATGATGTTTGGGAGTGTTTTGGAGCATTTCACTAAGCTTCGGCATGAAAATAACTTGTGTTCCGGGCCTGAATGCACTGTTACGGGGTACCGAAGTTGCAAAAATGGTTTTGCAACAAAAGCATATGTTCTACTCCATTAGACTCAAAATGATGTTTCGGAGTGTTGCATTTCGCTAACCATCGGCATATAAATAACATGTGTTTCGTGCCTGGATACACAGTTACGGGGTACCGAAGTTGCAAAAATGGTTTTGCAACAAAAGCATCCGTTCTACTCCATTAGACTCAAAATGATGTTTGGGAGTGTTTTGGAGCATTTCGCTAACCTTCGGCATGTAAATAACTTGTGTTTCAGGCCTGAATGCACTGTTACGGGGTACCGAAGTTGCAAAAATGGTTTTGCAACAAAAGCATATGTTCTACTCCATTAGACTCAAAATGATGTTTCGGAGTGTTGCATTTCGCTAACCATCGGCATATAAATAACTTGTGTTTCGTGCCTGGATACACAGTTACGGGGTACCGAAGTTGCAAAAATGGTTTTGCAACAAAAGCATCCGTTCTACTCCTTTAGACTCAAAATGATGTTTCGGAGTGTTGCATTTCGCTAACCTTCGGCATATAAATAACTTGTGTTTCGGGCCTGGATGCCCAGTTACAGGGTACCGAAGTTGCAAAAATGGTTTTGCAACAAAAGCATCTGTTCTACTCCTTTAGACTCAAAATGATGTTTGGGAGTGTTTTGGAGCATTTCGCTAACCTTCGGCATGTAAATAACTTGTGTTTCGGGCCTGAATGCACTGTTACGGGGTACCGAAGTTGTAAAAATGGTTTTGCAACAAAAGCATCCGTTCTACTCAATTAGACTCAAAATGATGTTTGGGAGTGTTTTGGAGCATTTCACTAAGCTTCGGCATGAAAATAACTTGTGTTCCGGGCCTGAATGCACTGTTACGGGGTACCGAAGTTGCAAAAATGGTTTTGCAACAAAAGCATATGTTCTACTCCATTAGACTCAAAATGATGTTTCGGAGTGTTGCATTTCGCTAACCATCGGCATATAAATAACATGTGTTTCGTGCCTGGATACACAGTTACGGGGTACCGAAGTTGCAAAAATGGTTTTGCAACAAAAGCATCCGTTCTACTCCATTAGACTCAAAATGATGTTTGGGAGTGTTTTGGAGCATTTCGCTAACCTTCGGCATGTAAATAACTTGTGTTTCAGGCCTGAATGCACTGTTACGGGGTACCGAAGTTGCAAAAATGGTTTTGCAACAAAAGCATATGTTCTACTCCATTAGACTCAAAATGATGTTTCGGAGTGTTGCATTTCGCTAACCATCGGCATATAAATAACTTGTGTTTCGTGCCTGGATACACAGTTACGGGGTACCGAAGTTGCAAAAATGGTTTTGCAACAAAAGCATCCGTTCTACTCCTTTAGACTCAAAATGATGTTTCGGAGTGTTGCATTTCGCTAACCTTCGGCATATAAATAACTTGTGTTTCGGGCCTGGATGCCCAGTTACAGGGTACCGAAGTTGCAAAAAAGGTTTTGCAACAAAAGCATCTGTTCTACTCCTTTAGACTCAAAATGATGTTTGGGAGTGTTTTGGAGCATTTCGCTAACCTTCGGCATGTAAATAACTTGTGTTTCGGGCCTGAATGCACTGTTACGGGGTACCGAAGTTGCAAAAATGGTTTTGCAACAAAAGCATCCGTTCTACTCAATTAGACTCAAAATGATGTTTGGGAGTGTTTTGGAGCATTTCACTAAGCTTCGGCATGAAAATAACTTGTGTTCCGGGCCTGAATGCACTGTTACGGGGTACCGAAGTTGCAAAAATGGTTTTGCAACAAAAGCATATGTTCTACTCCATTAGACTCAAAATGATGTTTCGGAGTGTTGCATTTCGCTAACCATCGGCATATAAATAACATGTGTTTCGTGCCTGGATACACAGTTACGGGGTACCGAAGTTGCAAAAATGGTTTTGCAACAAAAGCATCCGTTCTACTCCATTAGACTCAAAATGATGTTTGGGAGTGTTTTGGAGCATTTCGCTAACCTTCGGCATGTCAATAACTTGTGTTCCGGGCCTGAATGCACTGTTACGGGGTACCGACGTTGCAAAAATGGTTTTGCAACAAAAGCATCCGTTCTACTCAATTAGACATAAAATGATGTTTGGGAGTGTTTTGGAGCATTTCGCTGACCTTCGGCATGTAAATAACTTGTGTTTCGGGCCTGAATGCACTGTTACGGGGTACCGAAGTTGCAAAAATGGTTTTGCAACAAAAGCATCCGTTCTACTCAATTAGACTCAAAATGATGTTTGGGAGTGTTTTGGAGCATTTCACTAAGCTTCGGCATGAAAATAACTTGTGTTCCGGGCCTGAATGCACTGTTACGGGGTACCGAAGTTGCAAAAATGGTTTTGCAACAAAAGCATATGTTCTACTCCATTAGACTCAAAATGATGTTTCGGAGTGTTGCATTTCGCTAACCATCGGCATATAAATAACTTGTGTTTCGTGCCTGGATACACATTTACGGGGTACCGAAGTTGCAAAAATGGTTTTGCAACAAAAGCATCCGTTCTACTCCATTAGACTCAAAATGATGTTTGGGAGTGTTTTGGAGCATTTCGCTAACCTTCGGCATGTCAATAACTTGTGTTCCGGGCCTGAATGCACTGTTACGGGGTACCGACGTTGCAAAAATGGTTTTGCAACAAAAGCATCCGTTCTACTCAATTAGATTTAAAATGATGTTTGGGAGTGTTTTGGAGCATTTCGCTAACCTTCGGCATGTAAATAACTTGTGTTTCGGGCCTGAATGCACTGTTACGGGGTACCGAAGTTGCAAAAATGGTTTTGCAACAAAAGCATCCGTTCTACTCAATTAGACTCAAAATGATGTTTGGGAGTGTTTTGGAGCATTTCACTAAGCTTCGGCATGAAAATAACTTGTGTTCCGGGCCTGAACGCACTGTTACGGGGTACCGAAGTTGCAAAAATGGTTTTGTAACAAAAGCATGCGTTCTACTCAATTAGACTCAAAATGATGTTTGGGAGTGTTTTGGAGCATTTCGCTAACCTTCGGCATGAAAATAACTTGTGTTCTGGGCCTGAATGCACTATTACGGGGTACCGAAGTTGCAAAAATAGTTTTGAAACAAAAGCATCCGTTCTACTCCATTAGACTCAAAATGATGTTTGGGAGTGTTTTGGAGTATTTCGCTAACCTTCGGCATGTAAATAACTTGTGTTTCAGGCCTGAATGCACTGTTACGGGGTACCGAAGTTGCAAAAATGGTTTTGCAACAAAAGCATATGTTCTACTCCATTAGACTCAAAATTATGTTTCGGAGTGTTGCATTTCGCTAACCTTCGGCATATAAATAACTTGTGTTTCGGGCCTGGATGCCCAGTTACGGGGTACCGAAGTTGCAAAAATGGTTTTGCAACAAAAGCATCTGTTCTACTCCTTTAGACTCAAAATGATGTTTGGGAGTGTTTTGGAGCATTTCGCTTACCTTCGGCATGAAAATAACTTGTAATCCGGGCCTTAATGCACTGTTACGGGGTACCGTAGTTGCAAAAATGGTTTTGCAACAAAAGCATCCGTTCTACTCAATTAGACTCAAAATGATGTTTGGGAGTGTTTTGGAGCATTTCGCTAACCTTCGGCATGTAAATAACTTGTGTTTCGGGCCTGAATGCACTGTTACGGGGTACCGAAGTTGCAAAAATGGTTTGGCAACAAAAGCATCCGTTCTACTCAATTAGACTCAAAATGATGTTTGGGAGTGTTTTGGAGCATTTCACTAAGCTTCGGCATGAAAATAACTTGTGTTCCGGGCCTGAATGCACTGTTACGGGGTACCGAAGTTGCAAAAATGGTTTTGCAACAAAAGCATATGTTCTACTCCATTAGACTCAAAATGATGTTTCGGAGTGTTGCATTTCGCTAACCATCGGCATATAAATAACTTGTGTTTCGTGCCTGGATACACATTTACGGGGTACCGAAGTTGCAAAAATGGTTTTGAAACAAAAGCATCCGTTCTACTCCATTAGACTCAAAATGATGTTTGGGAGTGTTTTGGAGCATTTCGCTAACCTTCAGCATGTAAATTACTTGTCTTTCGGGCCTGAATGCACTGTTACGGGGTACCGAAGTTGCAAAAATGGTTTTGCAACAAAAGGATCCGTTCTACTCCATTAGACTCAAAATGATGTTTGGGAGTGTTTTGGAGCATTTCGCTAACCTTCGGCATGTCAATAACTTGTGTTCCGGGCCTGAATGCACTGTTACGGGGTACCGACGTTGCAAAAATTGTTTTGCAACAAAAGCATCCGTTCTACTAAATTAGACTTAAAATGATGTTTGGGAGTGTTTTGGAGCATTTCGCTAACCTTCGGCATGTCAATAACTTGTGTTCTGGGCCTGAATGCACTGTTACGGGGTACCGACGTTGCAAAAATGGTTTTGCAACAAAAGCATCCGTTCTACTCAATTAGACTTAAAATGATGTTTGGGAGTGTTTTGGAGCATTTCGCTAACCTTCGGCATGAAAATAACTTGTGTTCTGGGCCTGAATGCACTATTACGGGGTACCGAAGTTGCAAAAATAGTTTTGAAACAAAAGCATCCATTCTACTCCATTAGACTCAAAATGATGTTTGGGAGTGTTTTGGAGTATTTCGCTAACCTTCGGCATGTAAATAACTTGTGTTTCAGGCCTGAATGCACTGTTACGGGGTACCGAAGTTGCAAAAATGGTTTTGCAACAAAAGCATATGTTCTACTCCATTAGACTCAAAATGATGTTTCGGAGTGTTGCATTTCGCTAACCTTCGGCATATAAATAACTTGTGTTTCGGGCCTGGATGCCCAGTTACAGGGTACCGAAGTTGCAAAAATGGTTTTGCAACAAAAGCATCTGTTCTACTCCTTTAGACTCAAAATGATGTTTGGGAGTGTTTTGGAGCATTTCGCTAACCTTCGGCATGTAAATAACTTGTGTTTCGGGCCTGAATGCACTGTTACGGGGTACCGAAGTTGCAAAAATGGTTTTGCAACAAAAGCATCCGTTCTACTCAATTAGACTCAAAATGATGTTTGGGAGTGTTTTGGAGCATTTCACTAAGCTTCGGCATGAAAATAACTTGTGTTCCGGGCCTGAATGCACTGTTACGGGGTACCGAAGTTGCAAAAATGGTTTTGCAACAAAAGCATATGTTCTACTCCATTAGACTCAAAATGATGTTTCGGAGTGTTGCATTTCGCTAACCATCGGCATATAAATAACATGTGTTTCGTGCCTGGATACACAGTTACGGGGTACCGAAGTTGCAAAAATGGTTTTGCAACAAAAGCATCCGTTCTACTCCATTAGACTCAAAATGATGTTTGGGAGTGTTTTGGAGCATTTCGCTAACCTTCGGCATGTCAATAACTTGTGTTCCGGGCCTGAATGCACTATTACGGGGTACCGACGTTGCAAAAATGGTTTTGCAACAAAAGCATCCGTTCTACTCAATTAGACATAAAATGATGTTTGGGAGTGTTTTGGAGCATTTCGCTAACCTTCGGCATGTAAATAACTTGTGTTCCGGGCCTGAATGCACTGTTACGGGGTACCGAAGTTGCAAAAATGGTTTTGTAACAAAAGCATCCGTTCTACTCAATTAGACTCAAAATGATGTTTGGGAGTGTTTTGGAGCATTTCGCTAACCTTCGGCATGAAAATAACTTGTGTTCTGGGCCTGAATGCACTATTACGGGGTACCGAAGTTGCAAAAATAGTTTTGAAACAAAAGCATCCGTTCTACTCCATTAGACTCAAAATGATGTTTGGGAGTGTTTTGGAGTATTTCGCTAACCTTCGGCATGTAAATAACTTGTGTTTCAGGCCTGAATGCACTGTTACGGGGTACCGAAGTTGCAAAAATGGTTTTGCAACAAAAGCATATGTTCTACTCCATTAGACTCAAAATTATGTTTCGGAGTGTTGCATTTCGCTAACCTTCGGCATATAAATAACTTGTGTTTCGGGCCTGGATGCCCAGTTACGGGGTACCGAAGTTGCAAAAATGGTTTTGCAACAAAAGCATCTGTTCTACTCCTTTAGACTCAAAATGATGTTTGGGAGTGTTTTGGAGCATTTCGCTTACCTTCGGCATGAAAATAACTTGTAATCCGGGCCTTAATGCACTGTTACGGGGTACCGTAGTTGCAAAAATGGTTTTGCAACAAAAGCATCCGTTCTACTCAATTAGACTCAAAATGATGTTTGGGAGTGTTTTGGAGCATTTCGCTAACCTTCGGCATGTAAATAACTTGTGTTTCGGGCCTGAATGCACTGTTACGGGGTACCGAAGTTGCAAAAATGGTTTTGCAACAAAAGCATCCGTTCTACTCAATTAGACTCAAAATGATGTTTGGGAGTGTTTTGGAGCATTTCACTAAGCTTCGGCATGAAAATAACTTGTGTTCCGGGCCTGAATGCACTGTTACGGGGTACCGAAGTTGCAAAAATGGTTTTGCAACAAAAGCATCTGTTCTACTCCTTTAGACTCAAAATGATGTTTGGGAGTGTTTTGGAGCATTTCGCTAACCTTCGGCATGTAAATAACTTGTGTTTCGGGCCTGAATGCACTGTTACGGGGTACCGAAGTTGCAAAAATGGTTTTGCAACAAAAGCATCCGTTCTACTCAATTAGACTCAAAATGATGTTTGGGAGTGTTTTGGAGCATTTCACTAAGCTTCGGCATGAAAATAACTTGTGTTCCGGGCCTGAATGCACTGTTACGGGGTACCGAAGTTGCAAAAATGGTTTTGCAACAAAAGCATATGTTCTACTCCATTAGAATCAAAATGATGTTTCGGAGTGTTGCATTTCGCTAACCATCGGCATATAAATAACATGTGTTTCGTGCCTGGATACACAGTTACGGGGTACCGAAGTTGCAAAAATGGTTTTGCAACAAAAGCATCCGTTCTACTCCATTAGACTCAAAATGATGTTTGGGAGTGTTTTGGAGCATTTCGCTAACCTTCGGCATGTCAATAACTTGTGTTCCGGGCCTGAATGCACTGTTACGGGGTACCGACGTTGCAAAAATGGTTTTGCAACAAAAGCATCCGTTCTACTCAATTAGACATAAAATGATGTTTGGGAGTGTTTTGGAGTATTTCGCTAACCTTCGGCATGTAAATAACTTGTGTTCCGGGCCTGAATGCACTGTTACGGGGTACCGAAGTTGCAAAAATGGTTTTGCAACAAAAGCATCCGTTCTACTCAATTAGACTCAAAATGATGTTTGGGAGTGTTTTGGAGCATTTCGCTAACCTTCGGCATGAAAATAACTTGTGTTCCGGGCCTGAATGCACTATTACGGGGTACCGAAGTTGCAAAAATAGTTTTGAAACAAAAGCATCCGTTCTACTCCATTAGACTCAAAATGATGTTTGGGAGTGTTTTGGAGTCTTTCGCTAACCTTCGGCATGTAAATAACTTGTGTTTCAGGCCTGAATGCACTGTTACGGGGTACCGAAGTTGCAAAAATGGTTTTGCAACAAAAGCATATGTTCTACTCCATTAGACTCAAAATTATGTTTCGGAGTGTTGCATTTCGCTAACCTTCGGCATATAAATAACTTGTGTTTCGGGCCTGGATGCCCAGTTACGGGGTACCGAAGTTGCAAAAATGGTTTTGCAACAAAAGCATCTGTTCTACTCCTTTAGACTCAAAATGATGTTTGGGAGTGTTTTGGAGCATTTCGCTTACCTTCGGCATGAAAATAACTTGTAATCCGGGCCTTAATGCACTGTTACGGGGTACCGTAGTTGCAAAAATGGTTTTGCAACAAAAGCATCCGTTCTACTCAATTAGACTCAAAATGATGTTTGGGAGTGTTTTGGAGCATTTCGCTAACCTTCGGCATGTAAATAACTTGTGTTTCGGGCCTGAATGCACTGTTACGGGGTACCGAAGTTGCAAAAATGGTTTTGCAACAAAAGCATCCGTTCTACTCAATTAGACTCAAAATGATGTTTGGGAGTGTTTTGGAGCATTTCACTAAGCTTCGGCATGAAAATAACTTGTGTTCCGGGCCTGAATGCACTGTTACGGGGTACCGAAGTTGCAAAAATGGTTTTGCAACAAAAGCATCTGTTCTACTCCTTTAGACTCAAAATGATGTTTGGGAGTGTTTTGGAGCATTTCGCTAACCTTCGGCATGTAAATAACTTGTGTTTCGGGCCTGAATGCACTGTTACGGGGTACCGAAGTTGCAAAAATGGTTTTGCAACAAAAGCATCCGTTCTACTCAATTAGACTCAAAATGATGTTTGGGAGTGTTTTGGAGCATTTCACTAAGCTTCGGCATGAAAATAACTTGTGTTCCGGGCCTGAATGCACTGTTACGGGGTACCGAAGTTGCAAAAATGGTTTTGCAACAAAAGCATATGTTCTACTCCATTAGACTCAAAATGATGTTTCGGAGTGTTGCATTTCGCTAACCATCGGCATATAAATAACATGTGTTTCGTGCCTGGATACACAGTTACGGGGTACCGAAGTTGCAAAAATGGTTTTGCAACAAAAGCATCCGTTCTACTCCATTAGACTCAAAATGATGTTTGGGAGTGTTTTGGAGCATTTCGCTAACCTTCGGCATGTCAATAACTTGTGTTCCGGGCCTGAATGCACTGTTACGGGGTACCGACGTTGCAAAAATGGTTTTGCAACAAAAGCATCCGTTCTACTCAATTAGACATAAAATGATGTTTGGGAGTGTTTTGGAGTATTTCGCTAACCTTCGGCATGTAAATAACTTGTGTTCCGGGCCTGAATGCACTGTTACGGGGTACCGAAGTTGCAAAAATGGTTTTGTAACAAAAGCATCCGTTCTACTCAATTAGACTCAAAATGATGTTTGGGAGTGTTTTGGAGCATTTCGCTAACCTTCGGCATGAAAATAACTTGTGTTCTGGGCCTGAATGCACTATTACGGGGTACCGAAGTTGCAAAAATAGTTTTGAAACAAAAGCATCCGTTCTACTCCATTAGACTCAAAATGATGTTTGGGAGTGTTTTGGAGTATTTCGCTAACCTTAGGCATGTAAATAACTTGTGTTTCAGGCCTGAATGCACTGTTACGGGGTACCGAAGTTGCAAAAATAGTTTTGCAACAAAAGCATATGTTCTACTCCATTAGACTCAAAATTATGTTTCGGAGTGTTGCATTTCGCTAACCTTCGGCATATAAATAACTTGTGTTTCGGGCCTGGATGCCCAGTTACGGGGTACCGAAGTTGCAAAAATGGTTTTGCAACAAAAGCATCTGTTCTACTCCTTTAGACTCAAAATGATGTTTGGGAGTGTTTTGGAGCATTTCGCTTACCTTCGGCATGAAAATAACTTGTAATCCGGGCCTTAATGCACTGTTACGGGGTACCGTAGTTGCAAAAATGGTTTTGCAACAAAAGCATCCGTTCTACTCAATTAGACTCAAAATGATGTTTGGGAGTGTTTTGGAGCATTTCGCTAACCTTCGGCATGTAAATAACCTGTGTTTCGGGCCAGAATGCACTGTTACGGGGTACCGAAGTTGCAAAAATGGTTTTGCAACAAAAGCATCCGTTCTACTCAATTAGACTCAAAATGATGTTTGGGAGTGTTTTGGAGCATTTCACTAAGCTTCGGCATGAAAATAACTTGTGTTCCGGGCCTGAATGCACTGTTACGCGGTACCGAAGTTGCAAAAATGGTTTTGCAACAAAAGCATATGTTCTACTCCATTAGACTCAAAATGATGTTTCGGAGTGTTGCATTTCGCTAACCATCGGCATATAAATAACTTGTGTTTCGTGCCTGGATACACATTTACGGGGTACCGAAGTTGCAAAAATGGTTTTGCAACAAAAGCATCCGTTCTACTCCATTAGACTCAAAATGATGTTTGGGAGTGTTTTGGAGCATTTCGCTAACCTTCGGCATGTCAATAACTTGTGTTCCGGGCCTGAATGCACTGTTACGGGGTACCGACGTTGCAAAAATGGTTTTGCAACAAAAGCATCCGTTCTACTAAATTAGAGTTAAAATGATGTTTGGGAGTGTTTTGGAGCATTTCGCTAACCTTCGGCATGTAAATAACTTGTGTTTCGGGCCTGAATGCACTGTTACGGGGTACCGAAGTTGCAAAAATGGTTTTGCAACAAAAGCATCCGTTCTACTCAATTAGACTCAAAATGATGTTTGGGAGTGTTTTGGAGCATTTCACTAAGCTTCGGCATGAAAATAACTTGTGTTCAGGGCCTGAATGCACTGTTACGGGGTACCGAAGTTGCAAAAATGGTTTTGCAACAAAAGCATCCGTTCTAGTCCATTAGACTCAAAATGATGTTTGGGAGTGTTTTGGAGCATTTCGCTAACCTTCGGCATGTCAATAACTTGTGTTCCGGGCCTGAATGCACTGTTACGGGGTACCGACGTTGCAAAAATGGTTTTAAAACAAAAGCATCCGTTCTACTCAATTAGACTTAAAATGATGTTTGGGAGTGTTTTGGAGCATTTCGCTAACCTTCGGCATGAAAATAACTTGTGTTCTGGGCCTGAATGCACTATTACGGGGTACCGAAGTTGCAAAAATAGTTTTGAAACAAAAGCATCCATTCTACTCCATTAGACTCAAAATGATGTTTGGGAGTGTTTTGGAGTATTTCGCTAACCTTCGGCATGTAAATAACTTGTGTTTCAGGCCTGAATGCACTGTTACGGGGTACCGAAGTTGCAAAAATGGTTTTGCAACAAAAGCATATGTTCTACTCCATTAGACTCAAAATGATGTTTCGGAGTGTTGCATTTCGCTAACCTTCGGCATATAAATAACTTGTGTTTCGGGCCTGGAGCACAGTTACAGGGTACCGAAGTTGCAAAAATGGTTTTGCAACAAAAGCATCTGTTCTACTCCTTTAGACTCAAAATGATGTTTGGGAGTGTTTTGGAGCATTTCGCTTACCTTCGGCATGAAAATAACTTGTGTTTCGGGCCTGAATGCACTGTTACGGGGTACCGTAGTTGCAAAAATGGTTTTGCAACAAAAGCATCCGTTCTACTCAATTAGACTCAAAATGATGTTTGGGAGTGTTTTGGAGCATTTCGCTAACCTTCGGCATGTAAATAACTTGTGTTTCGGGCCTGAATGCACTGTTACGGGGTACCGAAGTTGCAAAAATGGTTTTGCAACAAAAGCATCCGTTCTACTCAATTAGACTCAAAATGATGTTTGGGAGTGTTTTGGAGCATTTCTCTAAGCTTCGGCATGAAAATAACTTGTGTTCCGGGCCTGAACGCACTGTTACGGGGTACCGAAGTTGCAAAAATGGTTTTGCAACAAAAGCATATGTTCTACTCCATTAGACTCAAAATGATGTTTCGGAGTGTTGCATTTCGCTAACCATCGGCATATAAATAACTTGTGTTTCGTGCCTGGATACACAGTTACGGGGTACCGAAGTTGCAAAAATGGTTTTGCAACAAAAGCATCCGTTCTACTCCATTAGACTCAAAATGATGTTTGGGAGTGTTTCGGAGCATTTCGCTAACCTTCGGCATGTCAATAACTTGTGTTCCGGGCCTGAATGCACTGTTACGGGGTACCGAAGTGGCAAAAATAGTTTTGTAACAAAAGCATCCGTTCTACTCAATTAGACTCAAAATGATGTTTGGGAGTGTTTTGGAGCATTTCGCTAACCTTCGGCATGAAAATAACTTGTGTTCTGGGCCTGAATTCACTATTACGGGGTACCGAAGTTGCAAAAATAGTTTTGAAACAAAAGCATCCATTCTACTCCATTAGACTCAAAATGATGTTTGGGAGTGTTTTGGAGTATTTCGCTAACCTTCGGCATGTAAATAACTTGTGTTTCAGGCCTGAATGCACTGTTACGGGGTACCGAAGTTGCAAAAATGGTTTTGCAACAAAAGCATATGTTCTACTCCATTAGACTCAAAATTATGTTTCGGAGTGTTGCATTTCGCTAACCTTCGGCATATAAATAACTTGTGTTTCGGGCCTGGATGCCCAGTTACGGGGTACCGAAGTTGCAAAAATGGTTTTGCAACAAAAGCATCTGTTCTACTCCTTTAGACTCAAAATGATGTTTGGGAGTGTTTTGGAGCATTTCGCTTACCTTCGGCATGAAAATAACTTGTAATCCGGGCCTTAATGCACTGTTACGGGGTACCGTAGTTGCAAAAATGGTTTTGCAACAAAAGCATCCGTTCTACTCAATTAGACTCAAAATGATGTTTGGGAGTGTTTTGGAGCATTTCGCTAACCTTCGGCATGTAAATAACTTGTGTTTCGGGCCTGAATGCACTGTTACGGGGTACCGAAGTTGCAAAAATGGTTTTGCAACAAAAGCATCCGTTCTACTCAATTAGACTCAAAATGATGTTTGGGAGTGTTTTGAAGCATTTCACTAAGCTTCGGCATGAAAATAACTTGTGTTCCAGGCCTGAATGCACTGTTACGGGGTACCGAAGTTGCAAAAATGGTTTTGCAACAAAAGCATCCGTTCTAGTCCATTAGACTCAAAATGATGTTTGGGAGTGTTTTGGAGCATTTCGCTAACCTTCGGCATGTAAATAACTTGTGTTTCAGGCCTGAATGCACTGTTACGGGGTACCGAAGTTGCAAAAATGGTTTTGCAACAAAAGCATATGTTCTACTCCATTAGACTCAAAATGATGTTTCGGAGTGTTGCATTTCGCTAACCTTCGGCATATAAATAACTTGTGTTTCGGGCCTGGATGCCCAGTTACGGGGTACCGAAGTTGCAAAAATGGTTTTGCAACAAAAGCATCTGTTCTACTCCTTTAGACTCAAAATGATGTTTGGGAGTGTTTTGGAGCATTTCGCTTACCTTCGGCATGAAAATAACTTGTAATCCGGGCCTTAATGCACTGTTACGGGGTACCGTAGTTGCAAAAATGGTTTTGCAACAAAAGCATCCGTTCTACTCAATTAGACTCAAAATGATGTTTGGGAGTGTTTTGGAGCATTTCGCTAACCTTCGGCATGTAAATAACTTGTGTTTCGGGCCTGAATGCACTGTTACGGGGTACCGAAGTTGCAAAAATGGTTTTGCAACAAAAGCATCCGTTCTACTCAATTAGACTCAAAATGATGTTTGGGAGTGTTTTGGAGCATTTCGCTAACCTTCGGCATGTAAATAACTTGTGTTTCGGGCCTGAATGCACTGTTACGGGGTACCGAAGTTGCAAAAATGGTTTTGCAACAAAAGCATCCGTTCTACTCAATTAGACTCAAAATGATGTTTGGGAGTGTTTTGGAGCATTTCTCTAAGCTTCGGCATGAAAATAACTTGTGTTCCGGGCCTGAACGCACTGTTACGGGGTACCGAAGTTGCAAAAATGGTTTTGCAACAAAAGCATATGTTCTACTCCATTAGACTCAAAATGATGTTTCGGAGTGTTGCATTTCGCTAACCATCGGCATATAAATAACTTGTGTTTCGTGCCTGGATACACAGTTACGGGGTACCGAAGTTGCAAAAATGGTTTTGCAACAAAAGCATCCGTTCTACTCCATTAGACTCAAAATGATGTTTGGGAGTGTTTCGGAGCATTTCGCTAACCTTCGGCATGTCAATAACTTGTGTTCCGGGCCTGAATGCACTGTTACGGGGTACCGAAGTGGCAAAAATAGTTTTGTAACAAAAGCATCCGTTCTACTCAATTAGACTCAAAATGATGTTTGGGAGTGTTTTGGAGCATTTCGCTAACCTTCGGCATGAAAATAACTTGTGTTCTGGGCCTGAATGCACTATTACGGGGTACCGAAGTTGCAAAAATAGTTTTGAAACAAAAGCATCCATTCTACTCCATTAGACTCAAAATGATGTTTGGGAGTGTTTTGGAGTATTTCGCTAACCTTCGGCATGTAAATAACTTGTGTTTCAGGCCTGAATGCACTGTTACGGGGTACCGAAGTTGCAAAAATGGTTTTGCAACAAAAGCATATGTTCTACTCCATTAGACTCAAAATTATGTTTCGGAGTGTTGCATTTCGCTAACCTTCGGCATATAAATAACTTGTGTTTCGGGCCTGGATGCCCAGTTACGGGGTACCGAAGTTGCAAAAATGGTTTTGCAACAAAAGCATCTGTTCTACTCCTTTAGACTCAAAATGATGTTTGGGAGTGTTTTGGAGCATTTCGCTTACCTTCGGCATGAAAATAACTTGTAATCCGGGCCTTAATGCACTGTTACGGGGTACCGTAGTTGCAAAAATGGTTTTGCAACAAAAGCATCCGTTCTACTCAATTAGACTCAAAATGATGTTTGGGAGTGTTTTGGAGCATTTCGCTAACCTTCGGCATGTAAATAACTTGTGTTTCGGGCCTGAATGCACTGTTACGGGGTACCGAAGTTGCAAAAATGGTTTTGCAACAAAAGCATCCGTTCTACTCAATTAGACTCAAAATGATGTTTGGGAGTGTTTTGAAGCATTTCACTAAGCTTCGGCATGAAAATAACTTGTGTTCCAGGCCTGAATGCACTGTTACGGGGTACCGAAGTTGCAAAAATGGTTTTGCAACAAAAGCATCCGTTCTAGTCCATTAGACTCAAAATGATGTTTGGGAGTGTTTTGGAGCATTTCGCTAACCTTCGGCATGTAAATAACTTGTGTTTCAGGCCTGAATGCACTGTTACGGGGTACCGAAGTTGCAAAAATGGTTTTGCAACAAAAGCATATGTTCTACTCCATTAGACTCAAAATGATGTTTCGGAGTGTTGCATTTCGCTAACCTTCGGCATATAAATAACTTGTGTTTCGGGCCTGGATGCCCAGTTACGGGGTACCGAAGTTGCAAAAATGGTTTTGCAACAAAAGCATCTGTTCTACTCCTTTAGACTCAAAATGATGTTTGGGAGTGTTTTGGAGCATTTCGCTTACCTTCGGCATGAAAATAACTTGTAATCCGGGCCTTAATGCACTGTTACGGGGTACCGTAGTTGCAAAAATGGTTTTGCAACAAAAGCATCCGTTCTACTCAATTAGACTCAAAATGATGTTTGGGAGTCTTTTGGAGCATTTCGCTAACCTTCGGCATGTAAATAACTTGTGTTTCGGGCCTGAATGCACTGTTACGGGGTACCGAAGTTGCAAAAATGGTTTTGCAACAAAAGCATCCGTTCTACTCAATTAGACTCAAAATGATGTTTGGGAGTGTTTTGGAGCATTTCACTAAGCTTCGGCATGAAAATAACTTGTGTTCCGGGCCTGAATGCACTGTTACGGGGTACCGAAGTTGCAAAAATGGTTTTGCAACAAAAGCATATGTTCTACTCCATTACACTCAAAATGATGTTTTGGAGTGTTGCATTTCGCTAACCATCGGCATATAAATAACTTGTGTTTCGTGCCTGGATACACATTTACGGGGTACCGAAGTTGCAAAAATGGTTTTGCAACAAAAGCATCCGTTCTACTCCATTAGACTCAAAATGATGTTTGGGAGTGTTTTGGAGCATTTCGCTAACCTTCAGCATGTAAATTACTTGTCTTTCGGGCCTGAATGCACTGTTACGGGGTACCGAAGTTGCAAAAATGGTTTTGCAACAAAAGCATATGTTCTACTCCATTAGACTCAAAATGATGTTTCGGAGTGTTGCATTTCGCTAACCATCGGCATATAAATAACTTGTGTTTCGTGCCTGGATACACATTTACGGGGTACCGAAGTTGCAAAAATGGTTTTGCAACAAAAGCATCTGTTCTACTCCTTTAGACTCAAACTGATGTTTGGGAGTGTTTTGGAGCATTTCGCTTACCTTCGGCATGAAAATAACTTGTGTTCCGGGCCTGAATGCACTGTTACGGGGTACCGTAGTTGCAAAAATGGTTTTGCAACAAAAGCATCCGTTCTACTCAATTAGACTCAAAATGATGTTTGGGAGTGTTTTGGAGCATTTCACTAAGCTTCGGCATGAAAATAACTTGTGTTCCGGGCCTGAATGCACTGTTACGGGGTACCGAAGTTGCAAAAATGGTTTTGCAACAAAAGCATATGTTCTACTCCATTAGACTCAAAATGATGTTTCGGAGTGTTGCATTTCGCTAACCATCGGCATATAAATAACTTGTGTTTCGTGCCTGGATACACATTTACGGGGTACCGAAGTTGCAAAAATGGTTTTGCAACAAAAGCATCCGTTCTACTCCATTAGACTCAAAATGATGTTTGGGAGTATTTTGGAGCATTTCGCTAACCTTCGGCATGTCAATAACTTGTGTTCCGGGCCTGAATGCACTATTACGGGGTACCGACGTTGCAAAAATGGTTTTGCAACAAAAGCATCCGTTCTACTCAATTAGACTTAAAATGATGTTTGGGAGTGTTTTGGAGCATTTCGCTAACCTTCGGCATGTAAATAACTTGTGTTTCGGGCCTGAATGCACTGTTACGGGGTACCGAAGTTGCAAAAATGGTTTTGCAACAAAAGCATCCGTTCTACTCAATTAGACTCAAAATGATGTTTGGGAGTGTTTTGGAGCATTTCACTAAGCTTCGGCATGAAAATAACTTGTGTTCCGGGCCTGAATGCACTGTTACGGGGTACCGAAGTTGCAAAAATGGTTTTGCAACAAAAGCATATGTTCTACTCCATTAGACTCAAAATGATGTTTCGGAGTGTTGCATTTCGCTAACCATCGGCATATAAATAACTTATGTTTCGTGCCTGGATACACAGTTACGGGGTACCGAAGTTGCAAAAATGGTTTTGCAACAAAAGCATCTGTTCTACTCCTTTAGACTCAAAATGATGTTTGGGAGTGTTTTGGAGCATTTCGCTTACCTTCGGCATGAAAATAACTTGTGTTCCGGGCCTGAATGCACTGTTACGGGGTACCGTAGTTGCAAAAATGGTTTTGCAACAAAAGCATCCGTTCTACTCAATTAGACTCAAAATGATGTTTGGGAGTGTTTTGGAGCATTTCACTAAGCTTCGGCATGAAAATAACTTGTGTTCCGGGCCTGAATGCACTGTTACGGGGTACCGAAGTTGCAAAAATGGTTTTGCAACAAAAGCATATGTTCTACTCCATTAGACTCAAAATGATGTTTCGGAGTGTTGCATTTCGCTAACCATCGGCATATAAATAACTTGTGTTTCGTGCCTGGATACACATTTACGGGGTACCGAAGTTGCAAAAATGGTTTTGCAACAAAAGCATCCGTTCTACTCCATTAGACTCAAAATGATGTTTGGGAGTATTTTGGAGCATTTCGCTAACCTTCGGCATGTCAATAACTTGTGTTCCGGGCCTGAATGCACTGTTATGGGGTACCGACGTTGCAAAAATGGTTTTGCAACAAAAGCATCCGTTCTACTCAATTAGACTTAAAATGATGCTTGGTAGTGTTTTGGAGCATTTCGCTAACCTTCGGCATGTAAATAACTTGTGTTTCGGGCCTGAATGCACTGTTACGGGGTACCGAAGTTGCAAAAATGGTTTTGCAACAAAAGCATCCGTTCTACTCAATTAGACTCAAAATGATGTTTGGGAGTGTTTTGGAGCATTTCACTAAGCTTCGGCATGAAAATAACTTGTGTTCCGGGCCTGAATGCACTGTTACGGGGTACCGAAGTTGCAAAAATGGTTTTGCAACAAAAGCATATGTTCTACTCCATTAGACTCAAAATGATGTTTCGGAGTGTTGCATTTCGCTAACCATCGGCATATAAATAACTTGTGTTTCGTGCCTGGATACACATTTACGGGGTACCGAAGTTGCAAAAATGGTTTTGCAACAAAAGCATCCGTTCTACTCCATTAGACTCAAAATGATGTTTGGGAGTATTTTGGAGCATTTCGCTAACCTTCGGCATGTCAATAACTTGTGTTCCGGGCCTGAATGCACTGTTACGGGGTACCGACGTTGCAAAAATGGTTTTGCAACAAAAGCATCCGTTCTACTCAATTAGACTTAAAATGATGTTTGGGAGTGTTTTGGAGCATTTCGCTAACCTTCGGCATGTAAATAACTTGTGTTTCGGGCCTGAATGCACTGTTACGGGGTACCGAAGTTGCAAAAATGGTTTTGCAACAAAAGCATCCGTTCTACTCAATTAGACTCAAAATGATGTTTGGGAGTGTTTTGGAGCATTTCACTAAGCTTCGGCATGAAAATAACTTGTGTTCCGGGCCTGAATGCCCTGTTACGGGGTACCGAAGTTGCAAAAATGGTTTTGCAACAAAAGCATCCGTTCTAGTCCATTAGACTCAAAATGATGTTTGGGAGTGTTTTGGAGCATTTCGCTAACCTTCAGCATGTAAATTACTTGTCTTTCGGGCCTGAATGCACTGTTACGGGTACCGAAGTTGCAAAAATGGTTTTGCAACAAAAGCATATGTTCTACTCCATTAGACTCAAAATGATGTTTCGGAGTGTTGCATTTCGCTAACCATCGGCATATAAATAACTTATGTTTCGTGCCTGGATACACAGTTACGGGGTACCGAAGTTGCAAAAATGGTTTTGCAACAAAAGCATCTGTTCTACTCCTTTAGACTCAAAATGATGTTTGGGATTGTTTTGGAGCATTTCGCTTACCTTCGGCATGAAAATAACTTGTGTTCCGGGCCTGAATGCACTGTTACGGGGTACCGTAGTTGCAAAAATGGTTTTGCAACAAAAGCATCCGTTCTACTCAATTAGACTCAAAATGATGTTTGGGAGTGTTTTGGAGCATTTCGCTAACCTTCGGCATGTAAATAACTTGTGTTCCGGGCCTGAATGCACTGTTACGGGGTACCGAAGTTGCAAAAATGGTTTTGCAACAAAAGCATCCGTTCTACTCCATTTGACTCAAAATGACGTTTGGGAGTGTTTTGCAGCCTTTCGCAAACCTTCGGCATGTAAATAACTTGTGTTTCGGGCCTGAATGCACTGTTACGGGGTGCCGAAGTTGCAAAAATGGTTTTGCAACAAAAGCATCCGTTCTACTCAATTAGACTCAAAATGATGTTTGGGAGTGTTTTGGAGCATTTCACTAAGCTTCGGCATGAAAATAACTTGTGTTCCGGGCCTGAATGCACTGTTACGGGGTACCGAAGTTGCAAAAATGGTTTTGCAACAAAAGCATCCGTTCTAGTCCATTAGACTCAAAATGATGTTTGGGAGTGTTTTGGAGCATTTCGCTAACCTTCAGCATGTAAATTACTTGTCTTTCGGGCCTGAATGCACTGTTACGGGTACCGAAGTTGCAAAAATGGTTTTGCAACAAAAGCATATGTTCTACTCCATTAGACTCAAAATGATGTTTCGGAGTGTTGCATTTCGCTAACCATCGGCATATAAATAACTTGTGTTTCGTGCCTGGATACACAGTTACGGGGTACCGAAGTTGCAAAAATGGTTTTGCAACAAAAGCATCCGTTCTACTCCATTAGACTCAAAATGATGTTTGGGAGTGTTTTGGAGCATTTCGCTAACCTTCGGCATGTCAATAACTTGTTTTCCGGGCCTGAATGCACTGTTACGGGGTACCGTAGTTGCAAAAATGGTTTTGCAACAAAAGCATCCGTTCTACTCAATTAGACTCAAAATGATGTTTGGGAGTGTTTTGGAGCATTTCGCTAACCTTCGGCATGTAAATAACTTGTGTTTCGGGCCTGAATGCACTGTTACGCGGTACCGAAGTTGCAAAAATGGTTTTGCAACAAAAGCATCCGTTCTACTCAATTAGACTCAAAATGATGTTTGGGAGTGTTTTGGAGCATTTCACTAAGCTTCGGCATGAAAATAACTTGTGTTCCGGGCCTGAATGCACTGTTACGGGGTACCGAAGTTGCATAAATGGTTTTGCAACAAAAGCATCCGTTCTAGTCCATTAGACTCAAAATGATGTTTGGGAGTGTTTTGGAGCATTTCGCTAACCTTCGGCATGTAAATAACTTGTGTTTCAGGCCTGAATGCACTGTTACGGGGTACCGAAGTTGCAAAAATGGTTTTGCAACAAAAGCATATGTTCTACTCCATTAGACTCAAAATGATGTTTCGGAGTGTTGCATTTCGCTAACCTTCGGCATATAAATAACTTGTGTTTCGGGCCTGGATGCCCAGTTACGGGGTACCGAAGTTGCAAAAATGGTTTTGCAACAAAAGCATCTGTTCTACTCCTTTAGACTCAAAATGATGTTTGGGAGTGTTTTGGAGCATTTCGCTTACCTTCGGCATGAAAATAACTTGTGTTCCGGGCCTGAATGCACTATTACGGGGTACCGTAGTTGCAAAAATGGTTTTGCAACAAAAGCATCCGTTCTACTCAATTAGACTCAAAATGATGTTTGGGAGTGTTTTGGAGCATTTCGCTAACCTTCGGCATGTAAATAACTTGTGTTTCGGGCCTGAATGCACTGTTACGGGGTACCGAAGTTGCAAAAATGGTTTTGCAACAAAAGTATCCGTTCTACTCAATTAGACTCAAAATGATGTTTGGGAGTGTTTTGGAGCATTTCACTAAGCTTCGGCATGAAAATAACTTGTGTTCCGGGCCTGAATGCACTGTTACGGGGTACCGAAGTTGCAAAAATGGTTTTGCAACAAAAGCATCCGTTCTAGTCCATTAGACTCAAAATGATGTTTGGGAGTGTTTTGGAGCATTTCGCTAACCTTCGGCATGTAAATAACTTGTGTTTCAGGCCTGAATGCACTGTTACGGGGTACCGAAGTTGCAAAAATGGTTTTGCAACAAAAGCATATGTTCTACTCCATTAGACTCAAAATGATGTTTCGGAGTGTTGCATTTCGCTAACCATCGGCATATAAATAACTTGTGTTTCGTGCCTGGATACACAGTTACGGGGTACCGAAGTTGCAAAAATGGTTTTGCAACAAAAGCATCTGTTCTACTCCATTAGACTCAAAATGATGTTTGGGAGTGTTTTGGAGCATTTCACTAACCTTCGGCATGTCAATAACTTGTGTTCCGGGCCTGAATGCACTGTTACGGGGTACCGACGTTGCAAAAATGGTTTTGCAACAAAAGCATCCGTTCTACTCAATTAGACTTAAAATGATGTTTGGGAGTGTTTTGGAGCATTTCGCTAACCTTCGGCATGTAAATAACTTGTGTTCCGGCCTGAATGCACTGTTACGGGGTACCGAAGTTGCAAAAATGGTTTTGTAACAAAAGCATTCGTTCTACTCAATTAGACTCAAAATGATGTTTGGGAGTGTTTTGGAGCATTTCGCTAACCTTCGGCATGAAAATAACTCGTGTTCTGGGCCTGAATGCACTATTACGGGGTACCGAAGTAGCAAAAATAGTTTTGAAACAAAAGCATCCGTTCTACTCCATTAGACTCAAAATGATGTTTGGGAGTGTTTTGGAGTATTTCGCTAACCTTCGGCATGTAAATAACTTGTGTTTCAGGCCTGAATGCACTGTTACGGGGTACCGAAGTTGCAAAAATGGTTTTGCAACAAAAGCATATGTTCTACTCCATTAGACTCAAAATGATGTTTCGGAGTGTTGCATTTCGCTAACCTTCGGCATATAAATAACTTGTGTTTCGGGCCTGGATGCCCAGTTACAGGGTACCGAAGTTGCAAAAATGGTTTTGCAACAAAAGCATCTGTTCTACTCCTTTAGACTCAAAATGATGTTTGGGAGTGTTTTGGAGCATTTCGCTTACCTTCGGCATGAAAATAACTTGTGTTTCGGGCCTGAATGCACTGTTACGGGGTACCGTAGTTGCAAAAATGGTTTTGCAACAAAAGCATCCGTTCTACTCAATTAGACTCAAAATGATGTTTGGGAGTGTTTTGGAGCATTTCGCTAACCTTCGGCATGTAAATAACTTGTGTTTCGTGCCTGGATACACAGTTACGGGGTACCGAAGTTGCAAAAATGGTTTTGCAACAAAAGCATCCGTTCTACTCCATTAGACTCAAAATGATGTTTGGGAGTGTTTTGGAGCATTTCGCTAACCTTCGGCATATAAATAACTTGTGTTTCGTGCCTGGATACACAGTTACGGGGTACCGAAGTTGCAAAAATGGTTTTGCAACAAAAGCATCCGTTCTACTCCATTAGACTCAAAATGATGTTTGGGAGTGTTTTGGAGCATTTCGCTAACCTTCGGCATGTCAATAACTTGTGTTCCGGGCCTGAATGCACTGTTACGGGGTACCGTAGTTGCAAAAATGGTTTTGCAACAAAAGCATCCGTTCTACTCAATTAGACTCAAAATGATGTTTGGGAGTGTTTTGGAGCATTTCGCTAACCTTCGGCATGAAAATAACTTGTGTTCTGGGCCTGAATGCACTATTACGGGGTACCGAAGTTGCAAAAATAGTTTTGAAACAAAAGCATCCGTTCTACTCCATTAGACTCAAAATGATGTTTGGGAGTGTTTTGGAGTATTTCGCTAACCTTCGGCATGTAAATAACTTGTGTTTCAGGCCTGAATGCACTGTTACGGGGTACCGAAGTTGCAAAAATGGTTTTGCAACAAAAGCATATGTTCTACTCCATTAGACTCAAAATTATGTTTCGGAGTGTTGCATTTCGCTAACCTTCGGCATATAAATAACTTGTGTTTCGGGCCTGGATGCCCAGTTACGGGGTACCGAAGTTGCAAAAATGGTTTTGCAATAAAAACATCTGTTCTACTCCTTTAGACTCAAAATGATGTTTGGGAGTGTTTTGGAGCATTTCGCTTACCTTCGGCATGAAAATAACTTGTAATCCGGGCCTTAATGCACTGTTACGGGGTACCGTAGTTGCAAAAATGGTTTTGCAACAAAAGCATCCGTTCTACTCAATTAGACTCAAAATGATGTTTGGGAGTGTTTTGGAGCATTTCGCTAACCTTCGGCATGTAAATAACTTGTGTTTCGGGCCTGAATGCACTGTTACGGGGTACCGAAGTTGCAAAAATGGTTTTGCAACAAAAGCATCCGTTCTACTCAATTAGACTCAAAATGATGTTTGGGAGTGTTTTGGAGCATTTCACTAAGCTTCGGCATGAAAATAACTTGTGTTCCGGGCCTGAATGCACTGTTACGGGGTACCGAAGTTGCAAAAATGGTTTTGCAACAAAAGCATATGTTCTACTCCATTAGACTCAAAATGATGTTTCGGAGTGTTGCATTTCGCTAACCATCGGCATATAAATAACATGTGTTTCGTGCCTGGAAACACAGTTACGGGGTACCGAAGTTGCAAAAATGGTTTTGCAACAAAAGCATCCGTTCTACTCCATTAGACTCAAAATGATGTTTGGGAGTGTTTTGGAGCATTTCGCTAACCTTCGGCATGTCAATAACTTGTGTTCCGGGCCTGAATGCACTGTTACGGGGTACCGACGTTGCAAAAATAGTTTTGCAACAAAAGCATCCGTTCTACTCAATTAGACATAAAATGATGTTTGGGAGTGTTTTGGAGCATTTCGCTAACCTTCGGCATGTAAATAACTTGTGTTCCGGGCCTGAATGCACTGTTACGGGGTACCGAAGTTGCAAAAATGGTTTTGTAACAAAAGCATCCGTTCTACTCAATTAGACTCAAAATGATGTTTGGGAGTGTTTTGGAGCATTTCGCTAACCTTCGGCATGAAAATAACTTGTGTTCTGGGCCTGAATGCACTATTACGGGGGTTCGAAGTTGCAAAAATAGTTTTGAAACAAAAGCATCCGTTCTACTCCATTAGAATCAAAATGATGTTTGGGAGTGTTTTGGAGTATTTCGCTAACCTTCGGCATGTAAATAACTTGTGTTTCAGGCCTGAATGCACTGTTACGGGGTACCGAAGTTGCAAAAATGGTTTTGCAACAAAAGCATATGTTCTACTCCATTAGACTCAAAATTATGTTTCGGAGTGTTGCATTTCGCTAACCTTCGGCATATAAATAACTTGTGTTTCGGGCCTGGATGCCCAGTTACGGGGTACCGAAGTTGCAAAAATGGTTTTGCAACAAAAGCATCTGTTCTACTCCTTTAGACTCAAAATGATGTTTGGGAGTGTTTTGGAGCATTTCGCTTACCTTCGGCATGAAAATAACTTGTAATCCGGGCCTTAATGCACTGTTACGGGGTACCGTAGTTGCAAAAATGGTTTTGCAACAAAAGCATCCGTTCTAGTCCATTAGACTCAAAATGATGTTTGGGAGTGTTTTGGACCATTTCGCTAACCTTCAGCATGTAAATTACTTGTCTTTCGGGCCTGAATGCACTGTTACGGGTACCGAAGTTGCAAAAATGGTTTTGCAACAAAAGCATATGTTCTACTCCATTAGACTCAAAATGATGTTTCGGAGTGTTGCATTTCGCTAACCATCGGCATATAAATAACTTGTGTTTCGTGCCTGGATACACAGTTACGGGGTACCGAAGTTGCAAAAATGGTTTTGCAACAAAAGCATCCGTTCTACTCCATTAGACTCAAAATGATGTTTGGGAGTGTTTTGGAGCATTTCGCTAACCTTCGGCATGTCAATAACTTGTGTTCCGGGCCTGAATGCACTGTTACGGGGTACCGTAGTTGCAAAAATGGTTTTGCAACAAAAGCATCCGTTCTACTCAATTAGACTCAAAATGATGTTTGGGAGTGTTTTGGAGCATTTCGCTAACCTTCGGCATGTAAATAACTTGTGTTTCGGGCCTGAATGCACTGTTACGCGGTACCGAAGTTGCAAAAATGGTTTTGCAACAAAAGCATCCGTTCTACTCAATTAGACTCAAAATGATGTTTGGGAGTGTTTTGGAGCATTTCACTAAGCTTCGGCATGAAAATAACTTGTGTTCCGGGCCTGAATGCACTGTTACGGGGTACCGAAGTTGCAAAAATGGTTTTGCAACAAAAGCATCCGTTCTTGTCCATTAGACTCAAAATGATGTTTGGGAGTGTTTTGGAGCATTTCGCTAACCTTCGGCATGTAAATAACTTGTGTTTCAGGCCTGAATGCACTGTTACGGGGTACCGAAGTTGCAAAAATGGTTTTGCAACAAAAGCATATGTTCTACTCCATTAGACTCAAAATGATGTTTCGGAGTGTTGCATTTCGCTAACCTTCGGCATATAAATAACTTGTGTTTCGGGCCTGGATGCCCAGTTACGGGGTACCGAAGTTGCAAAAATGGTTTTGCAACAAAAGCATCTGTTCTACTCCTTTAGACTCAAAATGATGTTTGGCAGTGTTTTGGAGCATTTCGCTTACCTTCGGCATGAAAATAACTTGTGTTCCGGGCCTGAATGCACTGTTACGGGGTACCGAAGTTGCAAAAATGGTTTTGCAACAAAAGCATCCGTTCTACTCAATTAGACATAAAATGATGTTTGGGAGTGTTTTGGAGCATTTCGCTAACCTTCGGCATGTAAATAACTTGTGTTCCGGGCCTGAATGCACTGTTACGGGGTACCGAAGTTGCAAAAATGGTTTTGTAACAAAAGCATCCGTTCTACTCAATTAGACTCAAAATGATGTTTGGGAGTGTTTTGGAGCATTTCGCTAACCTTCGGCATGAAAATAACTTGTGTTCTGGGCCTGAATGCACTATTACGGGGTACCGAAGTTGCAAAAATAGTTTTGAAACAAAAGCATCCGTTCTACTCCATTAGACTCAAAATGATGTTTGGGAGTGTTTTGGAGTATTTCGCTAACCTTCGGCATGTAAATAACTTGTGTTTCAGGCCTGAATACACTGTTACGGGGTACCGAAGTTGCAAAAATGGTTTTGCAACAAAAGCATATGTTCTACTCCATTAGACTCAAAATTATGTTTCGGAGTGTTGCATTTCGCTAACCTTCGGCATATAAATAACTTGTGTTTCGGGCCTGGATGCCCAGTTACGGGGTACCGAAGTTGCAAAAATGGTTTTGCAACAAAAGCATCTGTTCTACTCCTTTAGACTCAAAATGATGTTTGGGAGTGTTTTGGAGCATTTCGCTTACCTTCGGCATGAAAATAACTTGTAATCCGGGCCTTAATGCACTGTTACGGGGTACCGTAGTTGCAAAAATGGTTTTGCAACAAAAGCATCCGTTCTACTCAATTAGACTCAAAATGATGTTTGGGAGTGTTTTGGAGCATTTCGCTAACCTTCGGCATGTAAATAACTTGTGTTTCGGGCCTGAATGCACTGTTACGGGGTACCGAAGTTGCAAAAATGGTTTTGCAACAAAAGCATCCGTTCTACTCAATTAGACTCAAAATGATGTTTGGGAGTGTTTTGGAGCATTTCACTAAGCTTCGGCATGAAAATAACTTGTGTTCCGGGCCTGAATGCACTGTTACGGGGTACCGAAGTTGCAAAAATGGTTTTGCAACAAAAGCATATGTTCTACTCCATTAGACTCAAAATGATGTTTCGGAGTGTTGCATTTCGCTAACCATCGGCATATAAATAACATGTGTTTCGTGCCTGGATACACAGTTACGGGGTACCGAAGTTGCAAAAATGGTTTTGCAACAAAAGCATCCGTTCTACTCCATTAGACTCAAAATGATGTTTGGGAGTGTTTTGGAGCATTTCGCTAACCTTCGGCATGTCAATAACTTGTGTTCCGGGCCTGAATGCACTGTTACGGGGTACCGACGTTGCAAAAATGGTTTTGCAACAAAAGCATCCGTTCTACTCAATTAGACATAAAATGATGTTTGGGAGTGTTTTGGAGCATTTCGCTAACCTTCGGCATGTAAATAACTTGTGTTCCAGGCCTGAATGCACTGTTACGGGGTACCGAAGTTGCAAAAATGGTTTTGTAACAAAAGCATCCGTTCTACTCAATTAGACTCAAAATGATGTTTGGGAGTGTTTTGGAGCATTTCGCTAACCTTCGGCATGAAAATAACTTGTGTTCTGGGCCTGAATGCACTATTACGGGGGTTCGAAGTTGCAAAAATAGTTTTGAAACAAAAGCATCCGTTCTACTCCATTAGAATCAAAATGATGTTTGGGAGTGTTTTGGAGTATTTCGCTAACCTTCGGCATGTAAATAACTTGTGTTTCAGGCCTGAATGCACTGTTACGGGGTACCGAAGTTGCAAAAATGGTTTTGCAACAAAAGCATATGTTCTACTCCATTAGACTCAAAATGATGTTTCGGTGTGTTGCATTTCGCTAACCTTCGGCATATAAATAACTTGTGTTTCGGGCCTGGATGCCCAGTTACGGGGTACCGAAGTTGCAAAAATGGTTTTGCAACAAAAGCATCTGTTCTACTCCTTTAGACTCAAAATGATGTTTGGGAGTGTTTTGGAGCATTTCGCTTACCTTCGGCATGAAAATAACTTGTAATCCGGGCCTTAATGCACTGTTACGGGGTACCGTAGTTGCAAAAATGGTTTTGCAACAAAAGCATCCGTTCTAGTCCATTAGACTCAAAATGATGTTTGGGAGTGTTTTGGACCATTTCGCTAACCTTCAGCATGTAAATTACTTGTCTTTCGGGCCTGAATGCACTGTTACGGGTACCGAAGTTGCAAAAATGGTTTTGCAACAAAAGCATATGTTCTACTCCATTAGACTCAAAATGATGTTTCGGAGTGTTGCATTTCGCTAACCATCGGCATATAAATAACTTGTGTTTCGTGCCTGGATACACAGTTACGGGGTACCGAAGTTGCAAAAATGGTTTTGCAACAAAAGCATCCGTTCTACTCCATTAGACTCAAAATGATGTTTGGGAGTGTTTTGGAGCATTTCGCTAACCTTCGGCATGTCAATAACTTGTGTTCCGGGCCTGAATGCACTGTTACGGGGTACCGTAGTTGCAAAAATGGTTTTGCAACAAAAGCATCCGTTCTACTCAATTAGACTCAAAATGATGTTTGGGAGTGTTTTGGAGCATTTCGCTAACCTTCGGCATGTAAATAACTTGTGTTTCGGGCCTGAATGCACTGTTACGCGGTACCGAAGTTGCAAAAATGGTTTTGCAACAAAAGCATCCGTTCTACTCAATTAGACTCAAAATGATGTTTGGGAGTGTTTTGGAGCATTTCACTAAGCTTCGGCATGAAAATAACTTGTGTTCCGGGCCTGAATGCACTGTTACGGGGTACCGAAGTTGCAAAAATGGTTTTGCAACAAAAGCATCCGTTCTTGTCCATTAGACTCAAAATGATGTTTGGGAGTGTTTTGGAGCATTTCGCTAACCTTCGGCATGTAAATAACTTGTGTTTCAGGCCTGAATGCACTGTTACGGGGTACCGAAGTTGCAAAAATGGTTTTGCAACAAAAGCATATGTTCTACTCCATTAGACTCAAAATGATGTTTCGGAGTGTTGCATTTCGCTAACCTTCGGCATATAAATAACTTGTGTTTCGGGCCTGGATGCCCAGTTACGGGGTACCGAAGTTGCAAAAATGGTTTTGCAACAAAAGCATCTGTTCTACTCCTTTAGACTCAAAATGATGTTTGGCAGTGTTTTGGAGCATTTCGCTTACCTTCGGCATGAAAATAACTTGTGTTCCGGGCCTGAATGCACTATTACGGGGTGCCGTAGTTGCAAAAATGGTTTTGCAACAAAAGCATCCGTTCTACTCAATTAGACTCAAAATGATGTTTGGGAGTGTTTTGGAGCATTTCGCAAACCTTCGGCATGTAAATAACTTGTGTTTCGGGCCTGAATGCACTGTTACGGGGTACCGAAGTTGCAAAAATGGTTTTGCAACAATAGTATCCGTTCTACTCAATTAGACTCAAAATGATGTTTGGGAGTGTTTTGGAGCATTTCACTAAGCTTCGGCATGAAAATAACTTGTGTTCCGGGCCTGAATGCACTGTTACGGGGTACCGAAGTTGCAAAAATGGTTTTGCAACAAAAGCATCCGTTCTAGTCCATTAGACTCAAAATGATGTTTGGGAGTGTTTTGGAGCATTTCGCTAACCTTCGGCATGTAAATAACTTGTGTTTCAGGCCTGAATGCACTGTTACGGGGTACCGAAGTTGCAAAAATGGTTTTGCAACAAAAGCATATGTTCTACTCCATTAGACTCAAAATGATGTTTCGGAGTGTTGCATTTCGCTAACCATCGGCATATAAATAACTTGTGTTTCGTGCCTGGATACACAGTTACGGGGTACCGAAGTTGCAAAAATGGTTTTGCAACAAAAGCATCCGTTCTACTCCATTAGACTCAAAATGATGTTTGGGAGTGTTTTGGAGCATTTCGCTAACCTTCGGCATGTCAATAACTTGTGTTCCGGGCCTGAATGCACTGTTACGGGGCACCGACGTTGCAAAAATGGTTTTGCAACAAAAGCATCCGTTCTACTCAATTAGACGTAAAATGATGTTTGGGAGTGTTTTGGAGCATTTCGCTAACCTTCGGCATGTAAATAACTTGTGTTTCGGGCCTGAATGCACTGTTACGGGGTACCGAAGTTGCAAATATGGTTTTGCAACAAAAGCATCCGTTCTACTCAATTAGACTCAAAATGATGTTTGGGAGTGTTTTGGAGCATTTCACTAAGCTTCGGCATGAAAATAACTTGTGTTCCGGGCCTGAATGCACTGTTACGGGGTACCGAAGTTGCAAAAATGGTTTTGCAACAAAAGCATCCGTTCTAGTCCATTAGACTCAAAATGATGTTTGGGAGTGTTTTGGAGCATTTCGCTAACCTTCGGCACGTAAATAACTTGTGTTTCAGGCCTGAATGCACTGTTACGGGGTACCGAAGTTGCAAAAATGGTTTTGCAACAAAAGCATATGTTCTACTCCATTAGACTCAAAATGATGTTTCGGAGTGTTGCATTTCGCTAACCATCGGCATATAAATAACTTGTGTTTCGTGCCTGGATACACAGTTACGGGGTACCGAAGTTGCAAAAATGGTTTTGCAACAAAAGCATCCGTTCTACTCCATTAGACTCAAAATGATGTTTGGGAGTGTTTTGGAGCATTTCGCTAACCTTCGGCATGTCAATAACTTGTGTTCCGGGCCTGAATGCACTGTTACGGGGTACCGTAGTTGCAAAAATGGTTTTGCAACAAAAGCATCCGTTCTACTCAATTAGACTCAAAATGATGTTTGGGAGTGTTTTGGAGCATTTCGCTAACCTTCGGCATGTAAATAACTTGTGTTTCGGGCCTGAATGCACTGTTACGCGGTACCGAAGTTGCAAAAATGGTTTTGCAACAAAAGCATCCGTTCTACTCAATTAGACTCAAAATGATGTTTGGGAGTGTTTTGGAGCATTTCACTAAGCTTCGGCATGAAAATAACTTGTGTTCCGGGCCTGAATGCACTGTTACGGGGTACCGAAGTTGCAAAAATGGTTTTGCAACAAAAGCATCCGTTCTTGTCCATTAGACTCAAAATGATGTTTGGGAGTGTTTTGGAGCATTTCGCTAACCTTCGGCATGTAAATAACTTGTGTTTCAGGCCTGAATGCACTGTTACGGGGTACCGAAGTTGCAAAAATGGTTTTGCAACAAAAGCATATGTTCTACTCCATTAGACTCAAAATGATGTTTCGGAGTGTTGCATTTCGCTAACCTTCGCAATATAAATAACTTGTGTTTCGGGCCTGGATGCCCAGTTACGGGGTACCGAAGTTGCAAAAATGGTTTTGCAACAAAAGCATCTGTTCTACTCCTTTAGACTCAAAATGATGTTTGGCAGTGTTTTGGAGCATTTCGCTTACCTTCGGCATGAAAATAACTTGTGTTCCGGGCCTGAATGCACTATTACGGGGTGCCGTAGTTGCAAAAATGGTTTTGCAACAAAAGCATCCGTTCTACTCAATTAGACTCAAAATGATGTTTGGGAGTGTTTTGGAGCATTTCGCTAACCTTCGGCATGTAAATAACTTGTGTTTCGGGCCTGAATGCACTGTTACGGGGTACCGAAGTTGCAAAAATGGTTTTGCAACAATAGTATCCGTTCTACTCAATTAGACTCAAAATGATGTTTGGGAGTGTTTTGGAGCATTTCACTAAGCTTCGGCATGAAAATAACTTGTGTTCCGGGCCTGAATGCACTGTTACGGGGTACCGAAGTTGCAAAAATGGTTTTGCAACAAAAGCATCCGTTCTAGTCCATTAGACTCAAAATGATGTTTGGGAGTGTTTTGGAGCATTTCGCTAACCTTCGGCATGTAAATAACTTGTGTTTCAGGCCTGAATGCACTGTTACGGGGTACCGAAGTTGCAAAAATGGTTTTGCAACAAAAGCATATGTTCTACTCCATTAGACTCAAAATGATGTTTCGGAGTGTTGCATTTCGCTAACCATCGGCATATAAATAACTTGTGTTTCGTGCCTGGATACACAGTTACGGGGTACCGAAGTTGCAAAAATGGTTTTGCAACAAAAGCATCCGTTCTACTCCATTAGACTCAAAATGATGTTTGGGAGTGTTTTGGAGCATTTCGCTAACCTTCGGCATGTCAATAACTTGTGTTCCGGGCCTGAATGCACTGTTACGGGGTACCGACGTTGCAAAAATGGTTTTGCAACAAAAGCATCCGTTCTACTCAATTAGACGTAAAATGATGTTTGGGAGTGTTTTGGAGCATTTCGCTAACCTTCGGCATGTAAATAACTTGTGTTTCGGGCCTGAATGCACTGTTACGGGGTACCGAAGTTGCAAATATGGTTTTGCAACAAAAGCATCCGTTCTACTCAATTAGACTCAAAATGATGTTTGGGAGTGTTTTGGAGCATTTCACTAAGCTTCGGCATGAAAATAACTTGTGTTCCGGGCCTGAATGCACTGTTACGGGGTACCGAAGTTGCAAAAATGGTTTTGCAACAAAAGCATCCGTTCTAGTCCATTAGACTCAAAATGATGTTTGGGAGTGTTTTGGAGCATTTCGCTAACCTTCGGCATGTAAATAACTTGTGTTTCAGGCCTGAATGCACTGTTACGGGGTACCGAAGTTGCAAAAATGGTTTTGCAACAAAAGCATATGTTCTACTCCATTAGACTCAAAATGATGTTTCGGAGTGTTGCATTTCGCTAACCATCGGCATATAAATAACTTGTGTTTCGTGCCTGGATACACAGTTACGGGGTACCGAAGTTGCAAAAATGGTTTTGCAACAAAAGCATCCGTTCTACTCCATTAGACTCAAAATGATGTTTGGGAGTGTTTTGGAGCATTTCGCTAACCTTCGGCATGTCAATAACTTGTGTTCCGGGCCTGAATGCACTGTTACGGGGTACCGACGTTGCAAAAATGGTTTTGCAACAAAAGCATCCGTTCTACTCAATTAGACTTAAAATGATGTTTGGGAGTGTTTTGGAGCATTTCGCTAACCTTCGGCATGTAAATAACTTGTGTTTCGGGCCTGAATGCACTGTTACGGGGTACCGAAGTTGCAAATATGGTTTTGCAACAAAAGCATCCGTTCTACTCAATTAGACTCAAAATGATGTTTGGGAGTGTTTTGGAGCATTTCACTAAGCTTCGGCATGAAAATAACTTGTGTTCCGGGCCTGAATGCACTGTTACGGGGTACCGAAGTTGCAAAAATGGTTTTGCAACAAAAGCATATGTTCTACTCCATTAGACTCAAAATGATGTTTTGGAGTGTTGCATTTCGCTAACCATCGGCATATAAATAACATGTGTTTCGTGCCTGGATACACAGTTACGGGGTACCGAAGTTGCAAAAATGGTTTTGCAACAAAAGCATCCGTTCTACTCCATTAGACTCAAAATGATGTTTGGGAGTGTTTTGGAGCATTTCGCTAACCTTCGGCATGTCAATAACTTGTGTTCCGGGCCTGAATGCACTGTTACGGGGTACCGACGTTGCAAAAATGGTTTTGCAACAAAAGCATCCGTTCTACTCAATTAGACTTAAAATGATGTTTGGGAGTGTTTTGGAGCATTTCGCTAACCTTCGGCATGTAAATAACTTGTGTTTCGGGCCTGAATGCACTGTTACGGGGTACCGAAGTTGCAAATATGGTTTTGCAACAAAAGCATCCGTTCTACTCAATTAGACTCAAAATGATGTTTGGGAGTGTTTTGGAGCATTTCACTAAGCTTCGGCATGAAAATAACTTGTGTTCCGGGCCTGAATGCACTGTTACGGGGTACCGAAGTTGCAAAAATGGTTTTGCAACAAAAGCATATGTTCTACTCCATTAGACTCAAAATGATGTTTTGGAGTGTTGCATTTCGCTAACCATCGGCATATAAATAACATGTGTTTCGTGCCTGGATACACAGTTACGGGGTACCGAAGTTGCAAAAATGGTTTTGCAACAAAAGCATCCGTTCTACTCCATTAGACTCAAAATGATGTTTGGGAGTGTTTTGGAGCATTTCGCTAACCTTCGGAATGTCAATAACTTGTGTTCCGGGCCTGAATGCGCTGTTACGGGGTACCGACGTTGCAAAAATGGTTTTGCAACAAAAGCATCCGTTCTACTCAATTAGACATAAAATGATGTTTGGGAGTGTTTTGGAGCATTTCGCTAACCTTCGGCATGTAAACAACTTGTGTTCCGGGCCTGAATGCACTGTTACGGGGTACCGAAGTTGCAAAAATGGTTTTGTAACAAAAGCATCTGTTCTACTCAATTAGACTCAAAATGATGTTTGGGAGTGTTTTGGAGCATTTCGCTAACCTTCGGCATGAAAATAACTTGTGTTCTGGGCCTGAATGCACTATTACGGGGTACCGAAGTTGCAAAAATAGTTTTGAAACAAAAGCATCCGTTCTACTCCATTAGACTCAAAATGATGTTTGGGAGTGTTTTGGAGTATTTCGCTAACCTTCGGCATGTAAATAACTTGTGTTTCAGGCCTGAATGCACTGTTACGGGGTACCGAAGTTGCAAAAATGGTTTTGCAACAAAAGCATATGTTCTACTCCATTAGACTCAAAATTATGTTTCGGAGTGTTGCATTTCGCTAACCTTCGGCATATAAATAACTTGTGTTTCGGGCCTGGATGCCCAGTTACGGGGTACCGAAGTTGCAAAAATGGTTTTGCAACAAAATCATCTGTTCTACTCCTTTAGACTCAAAATGATGTTTGGGAGTGTTTTGGAGCATTTCGCTAACCTTCGGCATGTAAATAACTTGTGTTTCGGGCCTGAATGCACTGTTACGGGGTACCGAAGTTGCAAAAATGGTTTTGCAACAAAAGCATCCGTTCTACTCAATTAGACTCAAAATGATGTTTGGGAGTGTTTTGGAGCATTTCACTAAGCTTCGCCATGAAAATAAGTTGTGTTCTGGGCCTGAATGCACTGTTACGGGGTACCGAAGTTGCAAAAATGGTTTTGCAACAAAAGCATATGTTCTACTCCATTAGACTCAAAATGATGTTTCGGAGTGTTGCATTTCGCTAACCATCGGCATATAAATAACTTGTGTTTCGTGCCTGGATACACAGTTACGGGGTACCGAAGTTGCAAAAATGGTTTTGCAACAAAAGCATCCGTTCTACTCCATTAGACTCAAAATGATGTTTGGGAGTGTTTTGGAGCATTTCGCTAACCTTCGGCATGTCAATAACTTGTGTTCCGGGCCTGAATGCACTGTTACGGGGTACCGACGTTGCAAAAATGGTTTTGCAACAAAAGCATCCGTTCTACTCAATTAGACTTAAAATGATGTTTGGGAGTGTTTTGGAGCATTTCGCTAACCTTCGGCATGTAAATAACTTGTGTTTCGGGCCTGAATGCACTGTTACGGGGTACCGAAGTTGCAAATATGGTTTTGCAACAAAAGCATCCGTTCTACTCAATTAGACTCAAAATGATGTTTGGGAGTGTTTTGGAGCATTTCACTAAGCTTCGGCATGAAAATAACTTGTGTTCCGGGCCTGAATGCACTGTTACGGGGTACCGAAGTTGCAAAAATGGTTTTGCAACAAAAGCATATGTTCTACTCCATTAGACTCAAAATGATGTTTTGGAGTGTTGCATTTCGCTAACCATCGGCATATAAATAACATGTGTTTCGTGCCTGGATACACAGTTACGGGGTACCGAAGTTTCAAAAATGGTTTTGCAACAAAAGCATCCGTTCTACTCCATTAGACTCAAAATGATGTTTGGGAGTGTTTTGGAGCATTTCGCTAACCTTCGGCATGTCAATAACTTGTGTTCCGGGCCTGAATGCACTGTTACGGGGTACCGACGTTGCAAAAATGGTTTTGCAACAAAAGCATCCGTTCTACTCAATTAGACTTAAAATGATGTTTGGGAGTGTTTTGGAGCATTTCGCTAACCTTCGGCATGTAAATAACTTGTGTTTCGGGCCTGAATGCACTGTTACGGGGTACCGAAGTTGCAAATATGGTTTTGCAACAAAAGCATCCGTTCTACTCAATTAGACTCAAAATGATGTTTGGGAGTGTTTTGGAGCATTTCACTAAGCTTCGGCATGAAAATAACTTGTGTTCCGGGCCTGAATGCACTGTTACGGGGTACCGAAGTTGCAAAAATGGTTTTGCAACAAAAGCATATGTTCTACTCCATTAGACTCAAAATGATGTTTTGGAGTGTTGCATTTCGCTAACCATCGGCATATAAATAACATGTGTTTCGTGCCTGGATACACAGTTACGGGGTACCGAAGTTGCAAAAATGGTTTTGCAACAAAAGCATCCGTTCTACTCCATTAGACTCAAAATGATGTTTGGGAGTGTTTTGGAGCATTTCGCTAACCTTCGGAATGTCAATAACTTGTGTTCCGGGCCTGAATGCGCTGTTACGGGGTACCGACGTTGCAAAAATGGTTTTGCAACAAAAGCATCCGTTCTACTCAATTAGACATAAAATGATGTTTGGGAGTGTTTTGGAGCATTTCGCTAACCTTCGGCATGTAAACAACTTGTGTTCCGGGCCTGAATGCACTGTTACGGGGTACCGAAGTTGCAAAAATGGTTTTGTAACGAAAGCATCCGTTCTACTCAATTAGACTCAAAATGATGTTTGGGAGTGTTTTGGAGCATTTCGCTAACCTTCGGCATGAAAATAACTTGTGTTCTGGGCCTGAATGCACTATTACGGGGTACCGAAGTTGCAAAAATAGTTTTGAAACAAAAGCATCCGTTCTACTCCATTAGACTCAAAATGATGTTTGGGAGTGTTTTGGAGTATTTCGCTAACCTTCGGCATGTAAATAACTTGTGTTTCAGGCCTGAATGCACTGTTACGGGGTACCGAAGTTGCAAAAATGGTTTTGCAACAAAAGCATATGTTCTACTCCATTAGACTCAAAATTATGTTTCGGAGTGTTGCATTTCGCTAACCTTCGGCATATAAATAACTTGTGTTTCGGGCCTGGATGCCCAGTTACGGGGTACCGAAGTTGCAAAAATGGTTTTGCAACAAAATCATCTGTTCTACTCCTTTAGACTCAAAATGATGTTTGGGAGTGTTTTGGAGCATTTCGCTTACCTTCGGCATGAAAATAACTTGTAATCCGGGCCTTAATGCACTGTTACGGGGTACCGTAGTTGCAAAAATGGTTTTGCAACAAAAGCATCCGTTCTACTCAATTAGACTCAAAATGATGTTTGGGAGTGTTTTGGAGCATTTCGCTAACCTTCGGCATGTAAATAACTTGTGTTTCGGGCCTGAATGCACTGTTACGGGGTACCGAAGTTGCAAAAATGGTTTTGCAACAAAAGCATCCGTTCTACTCAATTAGACTCAAAATGATGTTTGGGAGTGTTTTGGAGCATTTCACTAAGCTTCGGCATGAAAATAAGTTGTGTTCTGGGCCTGAATGCACTGTTACGGGGTACCGAAGTTGCAAAAATGGTTTTGCAACAAAAGCATATGTTCTACTCCATTAGACTCAAAATGATGTTTCGGAGTGTTGCATTTCGCTAACCATCGGCATATAAATAACATGTGTTTCGTGCCTGGATACACAGTTACGGGGTACCGAAGTTGCAAAAATGGTTTTGCAACAAAAGCATCCGTTCTACTCCATTAGACTCAAAATGATGTTTGGGAGTGTTTTGGAGCATTTCGCTAACCTTCGGAATGTCAATAACTTGTGTTCCGGGCCTGAATGCGCTGTTACGGGGTACCGACGTTGCAAAAATGGTTTTGCAACAAAAGCATCCGTTCTACTCAATTAGACATAAAATGATGTTTGGGAGTGTTTTGGAGCATTTCGCTAACCTTCGGCATGTAAACAACTTGTGTTCCGGGCCTGAATGCACTGTTACGGGGTACCGAAGTTGCAAAAATGGTTTTGTAACGAAAGCATCCGTTCTACTCAATTAGACTCAAAATGATGTTTGGGAGTGTTTTGGAGCATTTCGCTAACCTTCGGCATGAAAATAACTTGTGTTCTGGGCCTGAATGCACTATTACGGGGTACCGAAGTTGCAAAAATAGTTTTGAAACAAAAGCATCCGTTCTACTCCATTAGACTCAAAATGATGTTTGGGAGTGTTTTGGAGTATTTCGCTAACCTTCGGCATGTAAATAACTTGTGTTTCAGGCCTGAATGCACTGTTACGGGGTACCGAAGTTGCAAAAATGGTTTTGCAACAAAAGCATATGTTCTACTCCATTAGACTCAAAATTATGTTTCGGAGTGTTGCATTTCGCTAACCTTCGGCATATAAATAACTTGTGTTTCGGGCCTGGATGCCCAGTTACGGGGTACCGAAGTTGCAAAAATGGTTTTGCAACAAAATCATCTGTTCTACTCCTTTAGACTCAAAATGATGTTTGGGAGTGTTTTGGAGCATTTCGCTTACCTTCGGCATGAAAATAACTTGTAATCCGGGCCTTAATGCACTGTTACGGGGTACCGTAGTTGCAAAAATGGTTTTGCAACAAAAGCATCCGTTCTACTCAATTAGACTCAAAATGATGTTTGGGAGTGTTTTGGAGCATTTCGCTAACCTTCGGCATGTAAATAACTTGTGTTTCGGGCCTGAATGCACTGTTACGGGGTACCGAAGTTGCAAAAATGGTTTTGCAACAAAAGCATCCGTTCTACTCAATTAGACTCAAAATGATGTTTGGGAGTGTTTTGGAGCATTTCACTAAGCTTCGGCATGAAAATAAGTTGTGTTCTGGGCCTGAATGCACTGTTACGGGGTACCGAAGTTGCAAAAATGGTTTTGCAACAAAAGCATATGTTCTACTCCATTAGACTCAAAATGATGTTTCGGAGTGTTGCATTTCGCTAACCATCGGCATATAAATAACTTGTGTTTCGTGCCTGGATACACATTTACGGGGTACCGAAGTTGCAAAAATGGTTTTGCAACAAAAGCATCCGTTCTACTCCATTAGACTCAAAATGATGTTTGGGACTGTTTTGGAGCATTTCGCTAACCTTCGGCATGTCAATAACTTGTGTTCCGGGCCTGAATGCACTGTTACGGGGTACCGACGTTGCAAAAATGGTTTTGCTACAAAAGCATCCGTTCTACTCAAATAGACTTAAAATGATGTTTGGGAGTGTTTTGGAGCATTTCGCTAACCTTCGGCATGTAAATAACTTGTGTTTCAGGCCTGAATGCACTGTTACGGGGTACCGAAGTTGCAAAAATGGTTTTGCAACAAAAGCATCCGTTCTACTCAATTAGACTCAAAATGATGTTTGGGAGTGTTTTGGAGCATTTCACTAAGCTTCGGCATGAAAATAACTTGTGTTCCGGGCCTGAATGCACTGTTACGGGGTACCGAAGTTGCAAAAATGGTTTTGCAACAAAAGCATCCGTTCTAGTCCATTAGACTCAAAATGATGTTTGGGAGTGTTTTGGAGCATTTCGCTAACCATCGGCATGTAAATAACTTGTGTTCCGGGCCTGAATGCACTGTTACGGGGTACCGTAGTTGCAAAAATGGTTTTGCAACAAAAGCATCCGTTCTACTCAATTAGACTCAAAATGATATTTGGGAGTGTTTTGGAGCATTTCGCTAACCTTCGGCATGTAAATAACTTGTGTTCCGGGTCTGAATGCACTGTTACGGGGTACCAAAGATGCAAAAATGGTTTTGCAACAAAAGCATATGTTCTACTCCATTAGACTCAAAATGATGTTTCGGAGTGTTGCATTTCGCTAACCTTCGGCATATAAATAACTTGTGTTTCGGGCCTGGATGCACAGTTACGGGGCACCGAAGTTGCACAAATGGTTTTGCAATAAAAGCATCCATTCTACTCAATTAGACTCAAAATGATGTTTGGGAGTGTTTTGGAGCATTTCGCTAACCTTCGGCATGAAAATAACTTGTGTTCCGGGCCTGAATGCACTGCTATGGGGTACCGAAGTTGCAAAAATGGTTTTGCAACAAAAGCATCCGTTCTACTCCATTAGACTCAAAATGATGTTTCGGAGTGTTGCATTTCGCTAACCTTCGACATATAAATAACTTGTGTTTCGTGCCTGGATGCACAGTTACGGGGTACCGAAGTTGCAAAAATGGTTTTGCAGCAAAAGCATCTGTTTTACTCCATTAGACTCAAAATGATGTTTGGGAGGGTTTTGGAGCATTTCGCTAACCTTCGGCATGCCAATAACTTGTGTTCCGGGCCTGAATGCACTGTTACGGGGTACCGACGTTGCAGAAATGGTTTTGCAACAAAAGCATCCGTTCTACTCAATTAGACTTAAAATGATGTTTGTGAGTGTTTTGGAGCATTTCGCTAACCTTCGGCATGTAAATAACTTCTGTTCCGGGCCTGAATGCACTGTTACGGGGTACCGTAGTTGCAAAAATGGTTTTGCAACAAAAGCATCCGTTCTACTCAATTAGACTCAAAATGATGTTTGGGAGTGTTTTGGAGCATTTCGCTAACCTTCAGCATGTAAATAACTTGTGTTCCGGGCCTGAATGCACAGTTACGGGGTACCGAAGTTGCAAAAATGGTTTTAAAACAAAAGCATCCGTTCTACTCCATTTGACTCAAAATGACGTTTGGGAGTGTTTTGCAGCATTTCGCAAACCTTTGGCATGAAAATAACTTGTGTTTCGGGCCTGAATGCACTGTTACGGGGTACCGAAGTTGCAAAAATGGTTTTGCAACAAAAGCATCCGTTCTACACCATTAGACTCAAAATGATGTTTCGAAGTGTTGCATTTCGCTAACCTTCGTCATATAAATAACTTGTGTCTCGGGCCTGGATGCACAGTTACGAGGTACCGAAGTTGCAAAAATGGTTTTGCAACAAAAGCATCCGTTCTACTCAATTAGACTCAAAATGATGTTTGGGAGTGTTTTGGTGCATTTCGCTAACCTTCGGCATGAAAATAACTTGTGTTCCGGGCCTGAATGCACGGTTACGGGGTACCGAAGTTGTAAAAATGGTTTTGCAACAAAAGCATCCTTTCTACTCCATTAGACTCAAAATGATGTTTCGGAGTGTTGCATTTCGCTTAGCTTCGGCATATAAATAACTTGTGTTTCGGGGCCTGGATGCACAGTTACGGGGTACCGAAGTTGCACAAATGGTTTTGCAATAAAAGCATCCATTCTACTCAATTAGACTCAAAATGATGTTTGGGATTGTTTTGGAGCATTTCGCTAACCTTCGGCATGAAAATAACTTGTGTTCCGGGCCTGAATGCACTGCTACGGGGTACCGAAGTTGCAAAAATGGTTTTGCAACAAAAGCATCCGTTCTACTCCATTAGACTCAAAATGATGTTTGGGAGTGTTTTGGAGCATTTCGCTAACCTTCGGCATGTCAATAACTTGTGTTCCGGGCCTGAATGCACTGTTACGGGGTACCGTAGTTGCAAAAATGGTTTTGCAACAAAAGCATCCGTTCTACTCAATTAGACTCAAAATGATGTTTGGGAGTGTTTTGGAGCATTTCGCTAACCTTCGGCATGTAAATAACTTGTGTTTCGGGCCTGAATGCACTGTTACGCGGTACCGAAGTTGCAAAAATGGTTTTGCAACAAAAGCATCCGTTCTACTCAATTAGACTCAAAATGATGTTTGGGAGTGTTTTGGAGCATTTCACTAAGCTTCGGCATGAAAATAACTTGTGTTCCGGGCCTGAATGCACTGTTACGGGGTACCGAAGTTGCAAAAATGGTTTTGCAACAAAAGCATCCGTTCTTGTCCATTAGACTCAAAATGATGTTTGGGAGTGTTTTGGAGCATTTCGCTAACCTTCGGCATGTAAATAACTTGTGCTTCAGGCCTGAATGCACTGTTACGGGGTACCGAAGTTGCAAAAATAGTTTTGCAACAAAAGCATATGTTCTACTCCATTAGACTCAAAATGATGTTTCGGAGTGTTGCATTTCGCTAACCTTCGGCATATAAATAACTTGTGTTTCGGGCCTGGATGCCCAGTTACGGGGTACCGAAGTTGCAAAAATGGTTTTGCAACAAAAGCATCTGTTCTACTCCTTTAGAATCAAAATGATGTTTGGGAGTGTTTAGGAGCATTTCGCTTACCTTCGGCATGAAAATAACTTGTGTTCCGGGCCTGAATGCACTATTACGGGGTGCCGTAGTTGCAAAAATGGTTTTGCAACAAAAGCATCCGTTCTACTCAATTAGACTCAAAATGATGTTTGGGAGTGTTTTGGAGCATTTCGCTAACCTTCGGCATGTAAATAACTTGTGTTTCGGGCCTGAATGCACTGTTACGGGGTACCGAAGTTGCAAAAATGGTTTTGCAACAAAAGTATCCGTTCTACTCAATTAGACTCAAAATGATGTTTGGGAGTGTTTTGGAGCATTTCACTAAGCTTCGGCATGAAAATAACTTGTGTTCCGGGCCTGAATGCACTGTTACGGGGTACCGAAGTTGCAAAAATGGTTTTGCAACAAAAGCATCCGTTCTAGTCCATTAGACTCAAAATGATGTTTGGGAGTGTTTTGGAGCATTTCGCTAACCTTCGGCATGTAAATAACTTGTGTTTCAGGCCTGAATGCACTGTTACGGGGTACCGAAGTTGCAAAAATGGTTTTGCAACAAAAGCATATGTTCTACTCCATTAGACTCAAAATGATGTTTCGGAGTGTTGCATTTCGCTAACCATCGGCATATAAATAACTTGTGTTTCGTGCCTGGATACACAGTTACGGGGTACCGAAGTTGCAAAAATGGTTTTGCAACAAAAGCATCCGTTCTACTCCATTAGACTCAAAATGATGTTTGGGAGTGTTTTGGAGCATTTCGCTAACCTTCGGCATGTCAATAACTTGTGTTCCGAGCCTGAATGCACTGTTACGGGGTACCGACATTGCAAAAATGGTTTTGCAACGAAAGCATCCGTTCTACTCAATTAGACTTAAAATGATGTTTGGGAGTGTTTTGGAGCATTTCGCTAACCTTCGGCATGTAAATAACTTGTGTTTCGGGCCTGAATGCACTGTTACGGGGTACCGAAGTTGCAAATATGGTTTTGCAACAAAAGCATCCGTTCTACTCAATTAGACTCAAAATGATGTTTGGGAGTGTTTTGGAGCATTTCACTAAGCTTTGGCATGAAAATAACTTGTGTTCCGGGCCTGAATGCACTGTTACGGGGTACCGAAGTTGCAAAAATGGTTTTGCAACAAAAGCATATGTTCTACTCCATTAGACTCAAAATGATGTTTTGGAGTGTTGCATTTCGCTAACCATCGGCATATAAATAACATGTGTTTCGTGCCTGGATACACAGTTACGGGGTACCGAAGTTGCAAAAATGGTTTTGCAACAAAAGCATCCGTTCTACTCCATTAGACTCAAAATGATGTTTGGGAGTGTTTTGGAGCATTTCGCTAACCTTCGGAATGTCAATAACTTGTGTTCCGGGCCTGAATGCACTGTTACGGGGTACCGACGTTGCAAAAATGGTTTTGCAACAAAAGCATCCGTTCTACTCAATTAGACATAAAATGATGTTTGGGAGTGTTTTGGAGCATTTCGCTAACCTTCGGCATGTAAACAACTTGTGTTCCGGGCCTGAATGCACTGTTACGGGGTACCGAAGTTGCAAAAATGGTTTTGTAACAAAAGCATCCGTTCTACTCAATTAGACTCAAAATGATGTTTGGGAGTGTTTTGGAGCATTTCGCTAACCTTCGGCATGAAAATAACTTGTGTTCTGGGCCTGAATGCACTATTACGGGGTACCGAAGTTGCAAAAATAGTTTTGAAACAAAAGCATCCGTTCTACTCCATTAGACTCAAAATGATGTTTGGGAGTGTTTTGGAGTATTTTGCTAACCTTCGGCATGTAAATAACTTGTGTTTCAGGCCTGAATGCACTGTTACGGGGTACCGAAGTTGCAAAAATGGTTTTGCAACAAAAGCATATGTTCTACTCCATTAGACTCAAAATTATGTTTCGGAGTGTTGCATTTCGCTAACCTTCGGCATATAAATAACTTGTGTTTCGGGCCTGGATGCCCAGTTACGGGGTACCGAAATTGCAAAAATGGTTTTGCAACAAAAGCATCTGTTCTACTCCTTTAGACTCAAAATGATGTTTGGGAGTGTTTTGGAGCATTTCGCTTACCTTCGGCATGAAAATAACTTGTAATCCAGGCCTTAATGCACTGTTACGGGGTACCGTAGTTGCAAAAATGGTTTTGCAACAAAAGCATCCGTTCTACTCAATTAGACTCAAAATGATGTTTGGGAGTGTTTTGGAGCATTTCGCTAACCTTCGGCATGTAAATAACTTGTGTTTCGGGCCTGAATGCACTGTTACGGGGTACCGAAGTTGCAAAAATGGTTTTGCAACAAAAGCATCCGTTCTACTCAATTAGACTCAAAATGATGTTTGGGAGTGTTTTGGAGCATTTCACTAAGCTTCGGCATGAAAATAAGTTCTGTTCCGGGCCTGAATGCACTGTTACGGGGTACCGAAGTTGCAAAAATGGTTTTGCAACAAAAGCATATGTTCTACTCCATTAGACTCAAAATGATGTTTCGGAGTGTTGCATTTCGCTAACCATCGGCATATAAATAACTTGTGTTTCGTGCCTGGATACACATTTACGGGGTACCGAAGTTGCAAAAATGGTTTTGCAACAAAAGCATCCGTTCTACTCCATTAGACTCAAAATGATGTTTGGGACTGTTTTGGAGCATTTCGCTAACCTTCGGCATGTCAATAACTTGTGTTCCGGGCCTGAATGCACTGTTACGGGGTACCGATGTTGCAAAAATGGTTTTGCTACAAAAGCATCCGTTCTACTCAAATAGACTTAAAATGATGTTTGGGAGTGTTTTGGAGCATTTCGCTAACCTTCGGCATGTAAATAACTTGTGTTTCGGGCCTGAATGCACTGTTACGGGGTACCGAAGTTGCAAAAATGGTTTTGCAACAAAAGCATCCGTTCTACTCAATTAGACTCAAAATGATGTTTGGGAGTGTTTTGGAGCATTTCACTAAGCTTCGGCATGAAAATAACTTGTGTTCCGGGCCTGAATGCACTGTTACGGGGTACCGAAGTTGCAAAAATGGTTTTGCAACAAAAGCATCCATTCTACTCAATTAGACTCAAAATGATGTTTGGGAGTGTTTTGGAGCATTTCACTAAGCTTCGGCATGAAAATAAGTTGTGTTCCGGGCCTGAATGCACTGTTACGGGGTACCGAAGTTGCAAAAATGGTTTTGCAACAAAAGCATATGTTCTACTCCATTAGACTCAAAATGATGTTTCGGAGTGTTGCATTTCGCTAACCATCGGCATATAAATAACTTGTGTTTCGTGCCTGGATACACATTTACGGGGTACCGAAGTTGCAAAATTGGTTTTGCAACAAAAGCATCCGTTCTACTCCATTAGACTCAAAATGATGTTTGGGACTGTTTTGGAGCATTTCGCTAACCTTCGGCATGTCAATAACTTGTGTTCCGGGCCTGAATGCACTGTTACGGGGTACCGACGTTGCAAAAATGGTTTTGCTACAAAAGCATCCGTTCTACTCAAATAGACTTAAAATGATGTTTGGGAGTGTTTTGGAGCATTTCGCTAACCTTCGGCATGTAAATAACTTGTGTTTCGGGCCTGAATGCTCTGTTACGGGGTACCGAAGTTGCAAAAATGGTTTTGCAACAAAAGCATCCGTTCTACTCAGTTAGACTCAAAATGATGTTTGGGAGTGTTTTGGAGCATTTCACTAAGCTTCGGCATGAAAATAACTTGTGTTCCGGGCCTGAATGCACTGTTACGGGGTACCGAAGTTGCAAAAATGGTTTTGCAACAAAAGCATCCGTTCTAGTCCATTAGACTCAAAATGATGTTTGGGAGTGTTTTGGAGCATTTCGCTAACCATCGGCATGTAAATAACTTGTGTTCCGGGCCTGAATGCACTGTTACGGGGTACCGTAGTTGCAAAAATGGTTTTGCAACAAAAGCATCCGTTCTACTCAATTAGACTCAAAATGATATTTGGGAGTGTTTTGGAGCATTTCGCTAACCTTCGGCATGTAAATAACTTGTGTTCCGGGCCTGAATGCACTGTTACGGGGTACCAAAGATGCAAAAATGGTTTTTCAACAAAAGCATATGTTCTACTCCATTAGACTCAAAATGATGTTTCGGAGTGTTGCATTTCGCTAACCTTCGGCATATAAATAACTTGTGTTTCGGGCCTGGATGCACAGTTACGGGGCACCGAAGTTGCACAAATGGTTTTGCAATAAAAGCATCCATTCTACTCAATTAGACTCAAAATGATGTTTGGGAGTGTTTTGGAGCATTTCGCTAACCTTCGGCATGAAAATAACTTGTGTTCCGGGCCTGAATGCACTGCTATGGGGTACCGAAGTTGCAAAAATGGTTTTGCAACAAAAGCATCCGTTCTACTCCATTAGACTCAAAATGATGTTTCGGAGTGTTGCATTTCGCTAACCTTCGACATATATATAACTTGTGTTTCGTGCCTGGATGCACAGTTACGGGGTACCGAAGATGCAAAAATGGTTTTGCAGCAAAAGCATCTGTTTTACTCCATTAGACTCAAAATGATGTTTGGGAGGGTTTTGGAGCATTTCGCTAACCTTCGGCATGTCAATAACTTGTGTTCCGGGCCTGAATGCACTGTTACGGGGTACCGACGTTGCAAAAATGGTTTTGCAACAAAAGCATCCGTTCTACTCAATTAGACTTAAAATGATGTTTGTGAGTGTTTTGGAGCATTTCGCTAACCTTCGGCATGGAAATAACTTCTGTTCCGGGCCTGAATGCACTGTTACGGGGTACCGTAGTTGCAAAAATGGTTTTGCAACAAAAGCATCCGTTCTACTCAATTAGACTCAAAATGATGTTTGGGAGTGTTTTGGAGCATTTCGCTAACCTTCAGCATGTAAATAACTTGTGTTCCGGGCCTGAATGCACAGTTATGGGGTACCGAAGTTGCAAAAATGGTTTTGCAACAAAAGCATCCGTTCTACTCCATTTGACTCAAAATGACGTTTGGGAGTGTTTTGCAGCATTTCGCAAACCTTCGGCATGTAAATAACTTGTGTTCCGGGCCTGAATGCACTGTTACGGGGTACTGAAGTTGCAAAAATGGTTTTGCAACAAAAGCATCCGTTCTACTCAATTAGACTCAAAATGATGTTTGGGAGTGTTTTGGAGCATTTCGCTAACCTTTGGAATGAAAATAACTTGTGTTCCGGGCCTGAATGCACTGTTACGGGGTACCGAAGTTGCAAAAATGGTTTTGCAACAAAAGCATCCGTTCTACTCAATTAGACTCAAAATGATGTTTGGGAGTGTTTTGGAGCATTTCCCTTACCTTCGGCATGAAAATAACTTGTGTTCCGGGCCTGAATGCACTGTTACGGGGTACCGAAGTTGCAAAAATGGTTTTGCAACAAAAGCATCCGTTCTACACCATTAGACTCAAAATGATGTTTCGAAGTGTTGCATTTCGCTAACCTTCGTCATATAAATAACTTGTGTCTCGGGCCTGGATGCACAGTTACGAGGTACCGAAGTTGCAAAAATGGTTTTGCAACAAAAGCATCCGTTCTACTCAATTAGACTCAAAATGATGTTTGGGAGTGTTTTGGTGCATTTCGCTAACCTTCGGCATGAAAATAACTTGTGTTCCGGGCCTGAATGCACGGTTACGGGGTACCGAAGTTGTAAAAATGGTTTTGCAACAAAAGCATCCTTTCTACTCCATTAGACTCAAAATGATGTTTCGGAGTGTTGCATTTCGCTAACCTTCGGCATATAAATAACTTGTGTTTCGGGCCTGGATGCACAGTTACGGGGTACCGAAGTTGCACAAATGGTTTTGCAATAAAAGCATCCATTCTACTCAATTAGACTCAAAATGATGTTTGGGATTGTTTTGGAGCATTTCGCTAACCTTCGGCATGAAAATAACTTGTGTTCCGGGCCTGAATGCACTGCTACGGGGTACCGAAGTTGCAAAAATGGTTTTGCAACAAAAGCATCCGTTCTACTCCATTAGACTCAAAATGATGTTTCGGAGTGTTGCATTTCGCTAACCTTCGACATATAAATAACTTGTGTTTCGTGCCTGGATGCACAGTTACGGGGTACCGAAGTTGCAAAAATGGTTTTGCAGCAAAAGCATCTGTTCTACTCTATTAGAATCAAAATGATGTTTGGGAGTGTTTTGGAGCATTTCGCTAACCTTCGGCATGTCAATAACTTGTGTTCCGGGCCTGAATGCACTGTTACGGGGTACCGACGGTACAAAAATGGTTTTGCAACAAAAGCATCCCTTCTACTCAATTAGACTTAAAATGATGTTTGGGAGTGTTTTGGAGCATTTCGCTAACCTTCGGCATGTAAATAACTTCTGTTCCGGGCCTGAATGCACTGTTACGGGGTACCGTAGTTGCAAAAATGGTTTTGCAACAAAAGCATCCGTTCTACTCAATTAGACTCAAAATGATGTTTGGGAGTGTTTTGGAGCATTTCGCTAACCTTCGGCATGGAAATAACTTGTGTTCCGGGTCTGAATGCACTGTTACGGGGTACCGAAGTTGCAAAAATGGTTTTGCAACAAAAGCATCCGTTCAACTCAATTAGACTCAAAATGATGTTTGGGAGTGTTTTGGAGAATTTCGCTAACCTTTGGCATTAAAATAACTTGTGTTCCGGGCCTGAATGCACTGTTACGGGGTACCGTAGTTGCAAAAATGGTTTTGCAACAAAAGCATCCGTTCTACTCAATTAGACTCAAAATGATGTTTGGGAGTGTTTTGGAGCATTTCGCTTACCTTCGGCATGAAAATAACTTGTGTTCCGGGCCTGAATGCACTGTTACGGGGTACCGTAGTTGCAAAAATGGTTTTGCAACAAAAGCATCCGTTCTACTCAATTAGACTCAAAATGATGTTTGGGAGTGTTTTGGAGCATTTCGCTAACCTTCGGCATGTAAATAACTTGTGTTTCGGGCCTGAATGCACTATTACGGGGTACCGAAGTTGCAAAAATCGTTTTGCAACAAAAGCATCCGTTCTACTCAATTAGCTCAAAATGATGTTTGGGAGTGTTTTGGAGTATTTCACTAACCTTTGGCATGTAAATAACTTGTTTTTCAGGCCTGAATGCACTGTTACGGGGTACCGAAGTTGCAAAAATGGTTTTGCAACAAAAGCATATGTTCTACTCCATTAGACTCAGAATGATGTTTCGGAGTGTTGCATTTCGCTAACCTTCGGCATATAAATAACTTGTGTTTCGTGCCTGGATGCACAGTTACGGGGTACCGAAGTTGCAAAAATGGTTTTGCAACAAAAGCATCTGTTCTACTCCTTTAGACTCAAAATGATGTTTGGCAGTGTTTTGGAGCATTTCGCTTACCTTCGGCATGAAAATAACTTGTGTTCCGGGCCTGAATGCACTGTTACGGGGTACCGTATTGCAAAAATGGTTTTGCAACAAAAGCATCTGTTCTACTCCTTTAGACTCAAAATGATGTTTGGGAGTGTTTTGGAGCATTTCGCTAACCTTCGGCATGAAAATAACTAGTGTTCCGGGCCTGAATGCACTGCTACGGGGTACCGAAGATGCAAAAATGGTTTTGCAACAAAAGCATCCGTTCTACTCCATTAGACTCAAAATGATGTTTCGGAGTGTTGCATTTCGCTAACATTCGACATATAAATAACTTGTGTTTCGTGCCTGGATGCATAGTTACGGGGTACCGAAGTTGCAAAAATGGTTTTGCAACAAAAGGATCTGTTCTACTCCATTAGACTCAAAATGATGTTTCGGAGTGTTGCATTTCGCTAACCATCGGCATATAAATAACTTGTGTTTCGTGCCTGGATACACAGTTACGGGGTACCGAAGTTGCAAAAATGGTTTTGCAACAAAAGCATCCGTTCTACTCAATTAGACTTAAAATGATGTTTGGGGGTGTTTTGGAGCATTTCGCTAACCTTCGGCATGTAAATAACTTGTGTTCCGGGCCTGAATGCACTGTTACGGGGTACCGAAGTTGCAAAAATGGTTTTGCAACAAAAGCATATGTTCTACTCCATTAGACTCAAAATGATGTTTCGGAGTGTTGCATTTCGCTAACCATCGACATATAAATAACATGTGTTTCGTGCCTGGATACACAGTTACGGGGTACCGAAGTTGCAAAAATGGTTTTGCAACAAAAGCATCCGTTCTACTCCATTAGACTCAAAATGATGTTTGGGAGTGTTTTGGAGCATTTCGCTAACCTTCGGCATGTCAATAACTTGTGTTCCGGGCCTGAATGCACTGTTACGGGGTACCGACGGTACAAAAATGGTTTTGCAACAAAAGCATCCCTTCTACTCAATTAGACTTAAAATGATGTTTGGGAGTGTTTTGGAGCATTTCGCTAACCTTCGGCATGTAAATAACTTCTGTTCCGGGCCTGAATGCACTGTTACGGGGTACCGTAGTTGCAAAAATGGTTTTGCAACAAAAGCATCCGTTCTACTCAATTAGACTCAAAATGATGTTTGGGAGTGTTTTGGAGCATTTCGCTAACCTTCGGCATGGAAATAACTTGTGTTCCGGGTCTGAATGCACTGTTACGGGGTACCGAAGTTGCAAAAATGGTTTTGCAACAAAAGCATCCGTTCAACTCAATTAGACTCAAAATGATGTTTGGGAGTGTTTTGGAGAATTTCGCTAACCTTTGGCATTAAAATAACTTGTGTTCCGGGCCTGAATGCACTGTTACGGGGTACCGTAGTTGCAAAAATGGTTTTGCAACAAAAGCATCCGTTCTACTCAATTAGACTCAAAATGATGTTTGGGAGTGTTTTGGAGCATTTCGCTTACCTTCGGCATGAAAATAACTTGTGTTCCGGGCCTGAATGCACTGTTACGGGGTACCGTAGTTGCAAAAATGGTTTTGCAACAAAAGCATCCGTTCTACTCAATTAGACTCAAAATGATGTTTGGGAGTGTTTTGGAGCATTTCGCTAACCTTCGGCATGTAAATAACTTGTGTTTCGGGCCTGAATGCACTATTACGGGGTACCGAAGTTGCAAAAATCGTTTTGCAACAAAAGCATCCGTTCTACTCAATTAGCTCAAAATGATGTTTGGGAGTGTTTTGGAGTATTTCACTAACCTTTGGCATGTAAATAACTTGTTTTTCAGGCCTGAATGCACTGTTACGGGGTACCGAAGTTGCAAAAATGGTTTTGCAACAAAAGCATATGTTCTACTCCATTAGACTCAGAATGATGTTTCGGAGTGTTGCATTTCGCTAACCTTCGGCATATAAATAACTTGTGTTTCGTGCCTGGATGCACAGTTACGGGGTACCGAAGTTGCAAAAATGGTTTTGCAACAAAAGCATCTGTTCTACTCCTTTAGACTCAAAATGATGTTTGGCAGTGTTTTGGAGCATTTCGCTTACCTTCGGCATGAAAATAACTTGTGTTCCGGGCCTGAATGCACTGTTACGGGGTACCGTATTGCAAAAATGGTTTTGCAACAAAAGCATCTGTTCTACTCCTTTAGACTCAAAATGATGTTTGGGAGTGTTTTGGAGCATTTCGCTAACCTTCGGCATGAAAATAACTAGTGTTCCGGGCCTGAATGCACTGCTACGGGGTACCGAAGATGCAAAAATGGTTTTGCAACAAAAGCATCCGTTCTACTCCATTAGACTCAAAATGATGTTTCGGAGTGTTGCATTTCGCTAACATTCGACATATAAATAACTTGTGTTTCGTGCCTGGATGCATAGTTACGGGGTACCGAAGTTGCAAAAATGGTTTTGCAACAAAAGGATCTGTTCTACTCCATTAGACTCAAAATGATGTTTCGGAGTGTTGCATTTCGCTAACCATCGGCATATAAATAACTTGTGTTTCGTGCCTGGATACACAGTTACGGGGTACCGAAGTTGCAAAAATGGTTTTGCAACAAAAGCATCCGTTCTACTCAATTAGACTTAAAATGATGTTTGGGGGTGTTTTGGAGCATTTCGCTAACCTTCGGCATGTAAATAACTTGTGTTCCGGGCCTGAATGCACTGTTACGGGGTACCGAAGTTGCAAAAATGGTTTTGCAACAAAAGCATATGTTCTACTCCATTAGACTCAAAATGATGTTTCGGAGTGTTGCATTTCGCTAACCATCGACATATAAATAACATGTGTTTCGTGCCTGGATACACAGTTACGGGGTACCGAAGTTGCAAAAATGGTTTTGCAACAAAAGCATCCGTTCTACTCCATTAGACTCAAAATGATGTTTGGGAGTGTTTTGGAGCATTTCGCTAACCTTCGGCATGTCAATAACTTGTGTTCCGGGCCTGAATGCACTGTTACGGGGTACCGTAGTTGCAAAAATGGTTTTGCAACAAAAGCATCCGTTCTACTCAATTAGACTCAAAATGATGTTTGGGAGTCTTTTGGAGCATTTCGCTAACCTTCGGCATGTAAATAACTTGTGTTCCGGGCCTGAATGCACTGTTACGCGGTACCGAAGTTGCAAAAATGGTTTTGCAACAAAAGCATCCGTTCTACTCAATTAGACTCAAAATGATGTTTGGGAGTGTTTTGGAGCATTTCGCTAACCTTCAGCATGAAAATAACTTGTGTTCCAGGCCTGAATACACTATTACGGGGTACCAAAGTTGCAAAAATAGTTTTGAAACAAAAGCATCCGTTCTACTCCATTAGACTCAAAATGATGTTTGGGAGTGTTTTGGAGTATTTCGCTAACCTTCGGCATGTAAATAACTTGTGTTTCAGGCCTGAATGCACTATTACGGGGTACCGAAGTTGCAAAAATGGTTTTGCAACAAAAGCAAATGTTCTACTCCATTAGACTCAAAATGATGTTTCAGAGTGTTGCATTTCGCTAACCTTCGGCATATAAATAACTTGTATTTCGGGCCTGGATGCCCAATTACGGGGTACCGAAGTTGTAAAAATGGTTTTGCAACAAAAGCATCTGTTCTACTCCTTTAGACTCAAAATGATGTTTGGGAGTGTTTTGGAGCATTTCGCTAACCTTCGGCATGGAAATAACTTGTGTTCCGGGTCTGAATGCACTGTTACGGGGTACCGAAGTTGCAAAAATGGTTTTGCAACAAAAGCATCCGTTCAACTCAATTAGACTCAAAATGATGTTTGGGAGTGTTTTGGAGAATTTCGCTAACCTTTGGCATTAAAATAACTTGTGTTCCGGGCCTGAATGCACTGTTACGGGGTACCGAAGTTGCAAAAATGGTTTTGCAACAAAAGCATCCGTTCTACTCAATTAGACTCAAAATGATGTTTGGGAGTGTTTTGGAGCATTTCGCTTACCTTCGGCATGAAAATAACTTGTGTTCCGGGCCTGAAAGCACTGTTACGGTGTACCGTAGTTGCAAAAATGATTTTGCATCAAAAGCATCCGTTCTACTCATTTAGACTCAAAATGATGTTTGGGAGTGTTTTGGAGCATTTCGCTAACCTTCGGCATGTAAATAACTTGTGTTTCGGGCCTGAATGCACTGTTACGGGGTACCGAAGTTGCAAAAATGGTTTTGCAACAAAAGCATCCGTTCTACTCAATTAGCTCAAAATGATGTTTGGGAGTGTTTTGGAGTTTTTCACTAACCTTTGGCATGTAAATAACTTGTTTTTCAGGCCTGAATGCACTGTTACGGGGTACCGAAGTTGCAAAAATGGTTTTGCAACAAAAGCATATGTTCTACTCCGTTAGACTCAAAATGATGTTTCGGAGTGTTGCATTTCGCTAACCTTCGGCATATAAATAACTTGTGTTTCGTGCCTGGATACACATTTACGGGGTACCGAAGTTGCAAAAATGGTTTTGCAACAAAAGCATCCGTTCTACTCCATTAGACTCAAAATGATGTTTGGGAGTGTTTTGGAGCATTTCACTAAGCTTCGGCATGAAAATAAGTTGTGTTCCGGGCCTGAATGCACTGTTACGGGGTACCGAAGTTGCAAAAATGGTTTTGCAACAAAAGCATATGTTCTACTCCATTAGACTCAAAATGATGTTTCGGAGTGTTGCATTTCGCTAACCATCGGCATATAAATAACTTGTGTTTCGTGCCTGGATACACATTTACGGGGTACCGAAGTTGCAAAAATGGTTTTGCAACAAAAGCATCCGTTCTACTCCATTAGACTCAAAATGATGTTTGGGACTGTTTTGGAGCATTTCGCTAACCTTCGGCATGTCAATAACTTGTGTTCCGGGCCTGAATGCACTGTTACGGGGTACCGATGTTGCAAAAATGGTTTTGCTACAAAAGCATCCGTTCTACTCAAATAGACTTAAAATGATGTTTGGGAGTGTTTTGGAGCATTTCGCTAACCTTCGGCATGTAAATAACTTGTGTTTCGGGCCTGAATGCACTGTTACGGGGTACCGAAGTTGCAAAAATGGTTTTGCAACAAAAGCATCCGTTCTACTCAATTAGACTCAAAATGATGTTTGGGAGTGTTTTGGAGCATTTCACTAAGCTTCGGCATGAAAATAACTTGTGTTCCGGGCCTGAATGCACTGTTACGGGGCACCGAAGTTGCAAAAATGGTTTTGCAACAAAAGCATCCGTTCTACTCAATTAGACTCAAAATGATGTTTGGGAGTGTTTTGGAGCATTTCACTAAGCTTCGGCATGAAAATAAGTTGTGTTCCGGGCCTGAATGCACTGTTACGGGGTACCGAAGTTGCAAAAATGGTTTTGCAACAAAAGCATATGTTCTACTCCATTAGACTCAAAATGATGTTTCGGAGTGTTGCATTTCGCTAACCATCGGCATATAAATAACTTGTGTTTCGTGCCTGGATACACATTTACGGGGTACCGAAGTTGCAAAAATGGTTTTGCAACAAAAGCATCCGTTCTACTCCATTAGACTCAAAATGATGTTTGGGACTGTTTTGGAGCATTTCGCTAACCTTCGGCATGTCAATAACTTGTGTTCCGGGCCTGAATGCACTGTTACGGGGTACCGACGTTGCAAAAATGGTTTTGCTACAAAAGCATCCGTTCTACTCAAATAGACTTAAAATGATGTTTGGGAGTGTTTTGGAGCATTTCGCTAACCTTCGGCATGTAAATAACTTGTGTTTCGGGCCTGAATGCTCTGTTACGGGGTACCGAAGTTGCAAAAATGGTTTTGCAACAAAAGCATCCGTTCTACTCAATTAGACTCAAAATGATGTTTGGGAGTGTTTTGGAGCATTTCACTAAGCTTCGGCATGAAAATAACTTGTGTTCCGGGCCTGAATGCACTGTTACGGGGTACCGAAGTTGCAAAAATGGTTTTGCAACAAAAGCATCCGTTCTAGTCCATTAGACTCAAAATGATGTTTAAGAGTGTTTTGGAGCATTTCGCTAACCATCGGCATGTAAATAACTTGTGTTCCGGGCCTGAATGCACTGTTACGGGGTACCGAAGTTGCAAAAATGGTTTTGCAACAAAAGCATCCGTTCAACTCAATTAGACTCAAAATGATGTTTGGGAGTGTTTTGGAGAATTTCGCTAACCTTTGGCATTAAAATAACTTGTGTTCCGGGCCTGAATGCACTGTTACGGGGTACCGAAGTTGCAAAAATGGTTTTGCAACAAAAGCATCCGTTCTACTCAATTAGACTCAAAATGATGTTTGGGAGTGTTTTGGAGCATTTCGCTTACCTTCGGCATGAAAATAACTTGTGTTCCGGGCCTGAAAGCACTGTTACGGTGTACCGTAGTTGCAAAAATGATTTTGCATCAAAAGCATCCGTTCTACTCATTTAGACTCAAAATGATGTTTGGGAGTGTTTTGGAGCATTTCGCTAACCTTCGGCATGTAAATAACTTGTGTTTCGGGCCTGAATGCACTGTTACGGGGTACCGAAGTTGCAAAAATGGTTTTGCAACAAAAGCATCCGTTCTACTCAATTAGCTCAAAATGATGTTTGGGAGTGTTTTGGAGTTTTTCACTAACCTTTGGCATGTAAATAACTTGTTTTTCAGGCCTGAATGCACTGTTACGGGGTACCGAAGTTGCAAAAATGGTTTTGCAACAAAAGCATATGTTCTACTCCGTTAGACTCAAAATGATGTTTCGGAGTGTTGCATTTCGCTAACCTTCGGCATATAAATAACTTGTGTTTCGTGCCTGGATACACATTTACGGGGTACCGAAGTTGCAAAAATGGTTTTGCAACAAAAGCATCCGTTCTACTCCATTAGACTCAAAATGATGTTTGGGAGTGTTTTGGAGCATTTCACTAAGCTTCGGCATGAAAATAAGTTGTGTTCCGGGCCTGAATGCACTGTTACGGGGTACCGAAGTTGCAAAAATGGTTTTGCAACAAAACCATATGTTCTACTCCATTAGACTCAAAATGATGTTTCGGAGTGTTGCATTTCGCTAACCATCGGCATATAAATAACTTGTGTTTCGTGCCTGGATACACATTTACGGGGTACCGAAGTTGCATAAATGGTTTTGCAACAAAAGCATCCGTTCTACTCCATTAGACTCAAAATGATGTTTGGGACTGTTTTGGAGCATTTCGCTAACCTTCGGCATGTCAATAACTTGTGTTCCGGGCCTGAATGCACTGTTACGGGGTACCGATGTTGCAAAAATGGTTTTGCTACAAAAGCATCCGTTCTACTCAAATAGACTTAAAATGATGTTTGGGAGTGTTTTGGAGCATTTCGCTAACCTTCGGCATGTAAATAACTTGTGTTTCGGGCCTGAATGCACTGTTACGGGGTACCGAAGTTGCAAAAATGGTTTTGCAACAAAAGCATCCGTTCTACTCAATTAGACTCAAAATGATGTTTGGGAGTGTTTTGGAGCATTTCACTAAGCTTCGGCATGAAAATAACTTGTGTTCCGGGCCTGAATGCACTGTTACGGGGTACCGAAGTTGCAAAAATGGTTTTGCAACAAAAGCATCCGTTCTACTCAATTAGACTCAAAATGATGTTTGGGAGTGTTTTGGAGCATTTCACTAAGCTTCGGCATGAAAATAAGTTGTGTTCCGGGCCTGAATGCACTGTTACGGGGTACCGAAGTTGCAAAAATGGTTTTGCAACAAAAGCATATGTTCTACTCCATTAGACTCAAAATGATGTTTCGGAGTGTTGCATTTCGCTAATCATCGGCATATAAATAACTTGTGTTTCGTGCCTGGATACACATTTACGGGGTACCGAAGTTGCAAAAATGGTTTTGCAACAAAAGCATCCGTTCTACTCCATTAGACTCAAAATGATGTTTGGGACTGTTTTGGAGCATTTCGCTAACCTTCGGCATGTCAATAACTTGTGTTCCGGGCCTGAATGCACTGTTACGGGGTACCGACGTTGCAAAAATGGTTTTGCTACAAAAGCATCCGTTCTACTCAAATAGACTTAAAATGATGTTTGGGAGTGTTTTGGAGCATTTCGCTAACCTTCGGCATGTAAATAACTTGTGTTTCGGGCCTGAATGCTCTGTTACGGGGTACCGAAGTTGCAAAAATGGTTTTGCAACAAAAGCATCCGTTCTACTCAATTAGACTCAAAATGATGTTTGGGAGTGTTTTGGAGCATTTCACTAAGCTTCGGCATGAAAATAACTTGTGTTCCGGGCCTGAATGCACTGTTACGGGGTACCGAAGTTGCAAAAATGGTTTTGCAACAAAAGCATCCGTTCTAGTCCATTAGACTCAAAATGATGTTTGGGAGTGTTTTGGAGCATTTCGCTAACCATCGGCATGTAAATAACTTGTGTTCCGGGCCTGAATGCACTGTTACGGGGTACCGAAGTTGCAAAAATGGTTTTGCAACAAAAGCATCCGTTCAACTCAATTAGACTCAAAATGATGTTTGGGAGTGTTTTGGAGAATTTCGCTAACCTTTGGCATTAAAATAACTTGTGTTCCGGGCCTGAATGCACTGTTACGGGGTACCGAAGTTGCAAAAATGGTTTTGCAACAAAAGCATCCGTTCTACTCAATTAGACTCAAAATGATGTTTGGGAGTGTTTTGGAGCATTTCGCTTACCTTCGGCATGAAAATAACTTGTGTTCCGGGCCTGAAAGCACTGTTACGGTGTACCGTAGTTGCAAAAATGATTTTGCATCAAAAGCATCCGTTCTACTCATTTAGACTCAAAATGATGTTTGGGAGTGTTTTGGAGCATTTCGCTAACCTTCGGCATGTAAATAACTTGTGTTTCGGGCCTGAATGCACTGTTACGGGGTACCGAAGTTGCAAAAATGGTTTTGCAACAAAAGCATCCGTTCTACTCAATTAGCTCAAAATGATGTTTGGGAGTGTTTTGGAGTTTTTCACTAACCTTTGGCATGTAAATAACTTGTTTTTCAGGCCTGAATGCACTGTTACGGGGTACCGAAGTTGCAAAAATGGTTTTGCAACAAAAGCATATGTTCTACTCCGTTAGACTCAAAATGATGTTTCGGAGTGTTGCATTTCGCTAACCTTCGGCATATAAATAACTTGTGTTTCGTGCCTGGATACACATTTACGGGGTACCGAAGTTGCAAAAATGGTTTTGCAACAAAAGCATCCGTTCTACTCCATTAGACTCAAAATGATGTTTGGGAGTGTTTTGGAGCATTTCACTAAGCTTCGGCATGAAAATAAGTTGTGTTCCGGGCCTGAATGCACTGTTACGGGGTACCGAAGTTGCAAAAATGGTTTTGCAACAAAAGCATATGTTCTACTCCATTAGACTCAAAATGATGTTTCGGAGTGTTGCATTTCGCTAACCATCGGCATATAAATAACTTGTGTTTCGTGCCTGGATACACATTTACGGGGTACCGAAGTTGCAAAAATGGTTTTGCAACAAAAGCATCCGTTCTACTCCATTAGACTCAAAATGATGTTTGGGACTGTTTTGGAGCATTTCGCTAACCTTCGGCATGTCAATAACTTGTGTTCCGGGCCTGAATGCACTGTTACGGGGTACCGATGTTGCAAAAATGGTTTTGCTACAAAAGCATCCGTTCTACTCAAATAGACTTAAAATGATGTTTGGGAGTGTTTTGGAGCATTTCGCTAACCTTCGGCATGTAAATAACTTGTGTTTCGGGCCTGAATGCACTGTTACGGGGTACCGAAGTTGCAAAAATGGTTTTGCAACAAAAGCATCCGTTCTACTCAATTAGACTCAAAATGATGTTTGGGAGTGTTTTGGAGCATTTCACTAAGCTTCGGCATGAAAATAACTTGTGTTCCGGGCCTGAATGCACTGTTACGGGGTACCGAAGTTGCAAAAATGGTTTTGCAACAAAAGCATCCGTTCTACTCAATTAGACTCAAAATGATGTTTGGGAGTGTTTTGGAGCATTTCACTAAGCTTCGGCATGAAAATAAGTTGTGTTCCGGGCCTGAATGCACTGTTACGGGGTACCGAAGTTGCAAAAATGGTTTTGCAACAAAAGCATATGTTCTACTCCATTAGACTCAAAATGATGTTTCGGAGTGTTGCATTTCGCTAACCATCGGCATATAAATAACTTGTGTTTCGTGCCTGGATACACATTTACGGGGTACCGAAGTTGCAAAAATGGTTTTGCAACAAAAGCATCCGTTCTACTCCATTAGACTCAAAATGATGTTTGGGACTGTTTTGGAGCATTTCGCTAACCTTCGGCATGTCAATAACTTGTGTTCCGGGCCTGAATGCACTGTTACGGGGTACCGACGTTGCAAAAATGGTTTTGCTACAAAAGCATCTGTTCTACTCAAATAGACTTAAAATGATGTTTGGGAGTGTTTTGGAGCATTTCGCTAACCTTCGGCATGTAAATAACTTGTGTTTCGGGCCTGAATGCTCTGTTACGGGGTACCGAAGTTGCAAAAATGGTTTTGCAACAAAAGCATCCGTTCTACTCAATTAGACTCAAAATGGTGTTTGGGAGTGTTTTGGAGCATTTCACTAAGCTTCGGCATGAAAATAACTTGTGTTCCGGGCCTGAATGCACTGTTACGGGGTACCGAAGTTGCAAAAATGGTTTTGCAACAAAAGCATCCGTTCTAGTCCATTAGACTCAAAATGATGTTTGGGAGTGTTTTGGAGCATTTCGCTAACCATCGGCATGTAAATAACTTGTGTTCCGGGCCTGAATGCACTGTTACGGGGTACCGTAGTTGCAAAAATGGTTTTGCAACAAAAGCATCCGTTCTACTCAATTAGACTCAAAATGATATTTGGGAGTGTTTTGGAGCATTTCGCTAACCTTCGGCATGTAAATAACTTGTGTTCCGGGCCTGAATGCACTGTTACGGGGTACCAAAGATGCAAAAATGGTTTTGCAACAAAAGCATATGTTCTACTCCATTAGACTCAAAATGATGTTTCGGAGTGTTGCATTTCGCTAACCTTCGGCATATAAATAACTTGTGTTTCGGGCCTGGATGCACAGTTACGGGGCACCGAAGTTGCACAAATGGTTTTGCAATAAAAGCATCCATTCTACTCAATTAGACTCAAAATGAAGTTTGGGAGTGTTTTGGAGCATTTCGCTAACCTTCGGCATGAAAATAACTTGTGTTCCGGGCCTGAATGCACTGCTATGGGGTACCGAAGTTGCAAAAATGGTTTTGCAACAAAAGCATCCGTTCTACTCAATTAGACTCAAAATGAAGTTTGGGAGTGTTTTGGAGCATTTCGCTAACCTTCGGCATCAAAATAACTTGTGTTCCGGGCCTGAATGCACGGTTACGGGGTACCGAAGTTGCAAAAATGGTTTTGCAACAAAAGCATATGTTCTACTCCATTAGACTCAAAATGATGTTTCGGAGTGTTGCATTTCGCTAACCTTCGACATATATATAACTTGTGTTTCGTGCCTGGATGCACAGTTACGGGGTACCGAAGTTGCAAAAATGGTTTTGCAGCAAAAGCATCTGTTTTACTCCATTAGACTCAAAATGATGTTTGGGAGGGTTTTGGAGCATTTCGCTAACCTTCGGCATGTCAATAACTTGTGTTCCGGGCCTGAATGCACTGTTACGGGGTACCGACGTTGCAAAAATGGTTTTGCAACAAAAGCATCCGTTCTACTCAATTAGACTTAAAATGATGTTTGTGAGTGTTTTGGAGCATTTCGCTAACCTTCGGCATGGAAATAACTTCTGTTCCGGGCCTGAATGCACTGTTACGGGGTACCGTAGTTGCAAAAATGGTTTTGCAACAAAAGCATCCGTTCTACTCAATTAGACTCAAAATGATGTTTGGGAGTGTTTTGGAGCATTTCGCTAACCTTCAGCATGTAAATAACTTGTGTTCCGGGCCTGAATGCACAGTTATGGGGTACCGAAGTTGCAAAAATGGTTTTGCAACAAAAGCATCCGTTCTACTCCATTTGACTCAAAATGACGTTTGGGAGTGTTTTGCAGCATTTCGCAAACCTTCGGCATGTAAATAACTTGTGTTTCGGGCCTGAATGCACTGTTACGGGGTACCGAAGTTGCAAAAATGGTTTTGCAACAAAAGCATCCGTTCTACACCATTAGACTCAAAATGATGTTTCGAAGTGTTGCATTTCGCTAACCTTCGTCATATAAATAACTTGTGTCTCGGGCCTGGATGCACAGTTACGAGGTACCGAAGTTGCAAAAATGGTTTTGCAACAAAAGCATCCGTTCTACTCAATTAGACTCAAAATGATGTTTGGGAGTGTTTTGGTGCATTTCGCTAACCTTCGGCATGAAAATAACTTGTGTTCCGGGCCTGAATGCACTGTTACGGGGTACCGAAGTTGCAAAAATGGTTTTGCAACAAAAGCATCCGTTCTACTCAATTAGACTCAAAATGATGTTTGGGAGTGTTTTGGTGCATTTCGCTAACCTTCGGCATGTAAATAACTTGTGTTCCGGGCCTGAATGCACTGTTACGGGGTACCGAAGTTGCAAAAATGGTTTTGCAACAAAAGCATCCGTTCTACTCAATTAGACTCAAAATGATGTTTGGGAGTGTTTTGGTGCATTTCGCTAACCTTTGGAATGAAAATAACTTGTGTTCCGGGCCTGAATGCACTGTTACGGGGTACCGAAGTTGCAAAAATGGTTTTGCAACAAAAGCATCCGTTCTACTCAATTAGACTCAAAATGATGTTTGGGAGTGTTTTGGAGCATTTCCCTTACCTTCGGCATGAAAATAACTTGTGTTCCGGGCCTGAATGCACTGTTACGGGGTACCGAAGTTGCAAAAATGGTTTTGCAACAAAAGCATCCGTTCTACACCATTAGACTCAAAATGATGTTTCGAATTGTTGCATTTCGCTAACCTTCGTCATATAAATAACTTGTGTCTCGGGCCTGGATGCACAGTTACGAGGTACCGAAGTTGCAAAAATGGTTTTGCAACAAAAGCATCCGTTCTACTCAATTAGACTCAAAATGATGTTTGGGAGTGTTTTGGTGCATTTCGCTAACCTTCGGCATGAAAATAACTTGTGTTCCGGGCCTGAATGCACGGTTACGGGGTACCGAAGTTGTAAAAATGGTTTTGCAACAAAAGCATCCTTTCTACTCCATTAGACTCAAAATGATGTTTCGGAGTGTTGCATTTCGCTAACCTTCGGCATATAAATAACTTGTGTTTCGGGCCTGGATGCACAGTTACGGGGTACCGAAGTTGCACAAATGGTTTTGCAATAAAAGCATCCATTCTACTCAATTAGACTCAAAATGATGTTTGGGATTGTTTTGGAGCATTTCGCTAACCTTCGGCATGAAAATAACTTGTGTTCCGGGCCTGAATGCACTGCTACGGGGTACCGAAGTTGCAAAAATGGTTTTGCAACAAAAGCATCCGTTCTACTCCATTAGACTCAAAATGATGTTTCGGAGTGTTGCATTTCGCTAACCTTCGACATATAAATAACTTGTGTTTCGTGCCTGGATGCACAGTTACGGGGTACCGAAGTTGCAAAAATGGTTTTGCAGCAAAAGCATCTGTTCTACTCTATTAGAATCAAAATGATGTTTGGGAGTGTTTTGGAGCATTTCGCTAACCTTCGGCATGTCAATAACTTGTGTTCCGGGCCTGAATGCACTGTTACGGGGTACCGACGGTACAAAAATGGTTTTGCAACAAAAGCATCCCTTCTACTCAATTAGACTTAAAATGATGTTTGGGAGTGTTTTGGAGCATTTCGCTAACCTTCGGCATGTAAATAACTTCTGTTCCGGGCCTGAATGCACTGTTACGGGGTACCGTAGTTGCAAAAATGGTTTTGCAACAAAAGCATCCGTTCTACTCAATTAGATTCAAAATGATGTTTGGGAGTGTTTTGGAGCATTTCGCTAACCTTCGGCATGAAAATAACTTGTGTTCCGGGCCTGAATGCACTGTTACGGGGTACCGTAGTTGCAAAAATGGTTTTGCAACAAAAGCATCCGTTCTACTCAATTAGACTCAAAATGATGTTTGGGAGTGTTTTGGAGCATTTCGCTAACCTTTGGCATGAAAATAACTTGTGTTCCGGGCCTGAATGCACTGTTACGGGGTACCGAAGTTGCAAAAATGGTTTTGCAACAAAAGCATCCGTTCTACTCAATTAGACTCAAAATGATGTTTGGGAGTGTTTTGGAGCATTTCGCTTACCTTCGGCATGAAAATAACTTGTGTTCCGGGCCTGAATGCACTGTTACGGGGTACCGTAGTTGCAAAAATGGTTTTGCAACAAAAGCATCCGTTCTACTCAATTAGACTCAAAATGATGTTTGGGAGTGTTTTGGAGCATTTCGCTAACCTTCGGCATGTAAATAACTTGTGTTTCGGGCCTGAATTCACTGTTACGGGGTACCGAAGTTGCAAAAATGGTTTTGCAACAAAAGCATCTGTTCTACTCAATTAGCTCAAAATGATGTTTGGGAGTGTTTTGGAGTATTTCACTAACCTTTGGCATGTAAATAACTTGTTTTTCAGGCCTGAATGCACTGTTACGGGGTACCGAAGTTGCAAAAATGGTTTTGCAACAAAAGCATATGTTCTACTCCATTAGACTCAAAATGATGTTTCGGAGTGTTGCATTTCGCTAACCTTCGGTATATATATAACTTGTGTTTCGTGCCTGGATGCACAGTTACGGGGTACCGAAGTTGCAAAAATGGTTTTGCAACAAAAGCATCTGTTCTACTCCTTTACACTCAAAATGATGTTTGGCAGTGTTTTGGAGCATTTCGCTTACCTTCGGCATGAAAATAACTTGTGTTCCGGGCCTGAATGCACTGTTACGGGGTACCGTAGTTGCAAAAATGGTTTTGCAACAAAAGCATCTGTTCTACTCCTTTAGACTCAAAATGATGTTTGGGAGTGTTTTGGAGCATTTCGCTAACCTTCGGCATGAAAATAACTTGTGTTCCGGGCCTGAATGCACTGCTACGGGGTACCGAAGTTGCAAAAATGGTTTTGCAACAAAAGCATCCGTTCTACTCCATTAGACTCAAAATGATGTTTCGGAGTGTTGTATTTCGCTAACCTTCGACATATAAATAACTTGTGTTTCGTGCCTGGATGCATAGTTACGGGGTACCGAAGTTGCAAAAATGGTTTTGCAACAAAAGCATCTGTTCTACTCCATTAGACTCAAAATGATGTTTGGGAGTGTTTTGGAGCATTTCGCTAACCTTCGGCATGTCAATAACTTGTGTTCCGGGCCTGAATGCACTGTTACGGGGTACCGACGTTGCAAAAATGGTTTTGCAACAAAAGCATCCGTTCTACTCAATTAGACTTAAAATGATGTTTGGGGGTGTTTTGGAGCATTTCGCTAACCTTCGGCATGTAAATAACTTGTGTTCCGGGCCTGAATGCACTGTTACGGGGTACCGAAGTTGCAAAAATGGTTTTTGCAACAAAAGCATCCGTTCTACTCAATTAGACTCAAAATGATGTTTGGGAGTGTTTTGGAGCATTTCGCTAACCTTCGGCATGAAAATAACTTATGTTCCGGGCCTGAATGCACTATTACAGGGTACCGAAGTTGCAAAAATAGGTTTGAAACAAAAGCATCCGTTCTACTCCATTAGACTCAAAATGATGTTTGGGAGTGTTTTGGAGTATTTCGCTAACCTTCGGCATGTAAATAACTTGTGTTTCAGGCCTGAATGCATTGTTACGGTGTACTGAAGTTGCAAAAATGGTTTTGCAACAAAAGCATATGTTCTACTCCATTAGACTCAAAATGATGTTTCGGAGTGTTGCATTTCGCTAACCTTCGGCATATAAATAACTTGTCCTTCGGGCCTGGATGCCCAGTTACGGGGTACCGAAGTTGCAAAAATGGTTTTGCAACAAAAGCATCTGTTCTACTCCTTTAGACTCAAAATGATGTTTGTGAGTGTTTTGGAGCATTTCGCTAACCTTCGGCATGTAAATAACTTGTGTTCCGGGCCTGAATGCACTGTTACGGGGTACCGAAGTTGCAAAAATGGTTTTGCAACAAAAGCATCCGTTCTACTCAATTAGACTCAAAATGAAGTTTGGGAGTGTTTTGGAGCATTTCGCTAACCTTCGGCATCAAAATAACTTGTGTTCCGGGCCTGAATGCACTATTATGGGGTACCGAAGTTGCAAAAATGGTTTTGCAACAAAAGCATCCGTTCTACTCAATTAGACTCAAAATGATGTTTGGGAGTGTTTTGGAGCATTTCGCTTACCTTCGGCATGAAAATAACTTGTGTTTCGGGCCTGAATGCACTGTTACGGAGTACCGAAGTTGCAAAAATGGTTTTGCAACAAAAGCATCCGTTCTACTCAATTAGACTCAAAATGATGTTTGGGAGTGTTTTGGAGCATTTCACTAAGCTTCGGCATGAAAATAACTTGTGTTCTGGGCCTGAATGCACTGTTACGGGGTACCGAAGTTGCAAAAATGGTTTTGCAACAAAAGCATCCGTTCTTCTCCATTAGACTCAAAATGATGTTTGGGAGTGTTTTGGAGCATTTCGCTTACCTTCGGCATGAAAATAACTTGTGTTCCGGGCCTGAATGCACTGTTACGGGGTACCGTAGTTGCAAAAACGGTTTTGCAACAAAAGCATATGTTCTACTCCATTGGACTCAAAATGATGTTTCGGAGTGTTGCATTTCGCTAACCATCGGCATATAAATAACTTGTGTTTCGGGCCTGGATGCCCAGTTACGGGGTACCGAAGTTGCAAAAATGGTTTTGCAACAAAAGCATCTGTTCTACTCCTTTAGACTCAAAATGATGTTTGGGAGTGTTTTGGAGCATTTCGCTATCCTTCGGCATGTAAATAACTTGTGTTCCGGGCCTGAATGCACTGTTACGGGGTACCGAAGTTGCAAAAATGGTTTTGCAACAAAAGCATCCGTTCTACTCAATTAGACTCAAAATGATGTTTGGGAGTGTTTTGGAGCATTTCGCTAACCTTTGGCATTAAAATAACTTGTGTTCCGGGCCTGAATGCACTGTTACGGGGTACCAAAGTTGCAAAAATGGTTTTGCAACAAAAGCATCCGTTCTACTCAATTAGACTCAAAATGATGTTTGGGAGTGTTTTGGAGCATTTCGCTTACCTTCGGCATGAAAATAACTTGTGTTCCGGGCCTGAATGCACTGTTACGAGGTACCGTAGTTGCAAAAATGGTTTTGCAACAAAAGCATCCGTTCTACTCAATTAGACTCAAAATGATGTTTGGGAGTGTTTTGGAGCATTTCGCTAACCTTCGGCATGTAAATAACTTGTGTTTCGGGCCTGAATGCACTATTACGGGGTACCGAAGTTGCAAAAATCGTTTTGCAACAAAAGCATCCGTTCTACTCAATTAGCTCAAAATGATGTTTGGGAGTGTTTTGGAGTATTTCACTAACCTTTGGCATGTAAATAACTTGTTTTTCAGGCCTGAATGCACTGTTACGGGGTACCGAAGTTGCAAAAATGGTTTTGCAACAAAAGCATATGTTCTACTCCATTAGACTCAGAATGACGTTTCGGAGTGTTGCATTTCGCTAACCTTCGGCATATAAATAACTTGTGTTTCGTGCCTGGATGCACAGTTACGGGGTACCGAAGTTGCAAAAATGGTTTTGCAACAAAAGCATCTGTTCTACTCCTTTAGACTCAAAATGATGTTTGGCAGTGTTTTGGAGCATTTCGCTTACCTTCGGCATGAAAATAACTTGTGTTCCGGGCCTGAATGCACTGTTACGGGGTACCGTAGTTGCAAAAATGGTTTTGCAACAAAAGCATCTGTTCTACTCCTTTAGACTCAAAATGATGTTTGGGAGTGTTTTGGAGCATTTCGCTAACCTTCGGCATGAAAATAACTAGTGTTCCGGGCCTGAATGCACTGCTACGGGGTACCGAAGATGCAAAAATGGTTTTGCAACAAAAGCATCCGTTCTACTCCATTAGACTCAAAATGATGTTTCGGAGTGTTGCATTTCGCTAACATTCGACATATAAATAACTTGTGTTTCGTGCCTGGATGCATAGTTACGGGGTACCGAAGTTGCAAAAATGGTTTTGCAACAAAAGCATCTGTTCTACTCCATTAGACTCAAAATGATGTTTCGGAGTGTTGCATTTCGCTAACCATCGGCATATAAATAACTTGTGTTTCGTGCCTGGATACACAGTTACGGGGTACCGAAGTTGCAAAAATGGTTTTGCAACAAAAGCATCCGTTCTACTCAATTAGACTTAAAATGATGTTTGGGGGTGTTTTGGAGCATTTCGCTAACCTTCGGCATGTAAATAACTTGTGTTCCGGGCCTGAATGCACTGTTACGGGGTACCGAAGTTGCAAAAATGGTTTTGCAACAAAAGCATATGTTCTACTCCATTAGACTCAAAATGATGTTTCGGAGTGTTGCATTTCGCTAATCATCGGCATATAAATAACTTGTGTTTCGTGCCTGGATACACAGTTACGGGGTACCGAAGTTGCAAAAATGGTTTTGCAACAAAAGCATCCGTTCTACTCCATTAGACTCAAAATGATGTTTGGGAGTGTTTTGGAGCATTTCGCTAACCTTCGGCATGTCAATAACTTGTGTTCCGGGCCTGAATGCACTGTTACGGGGTACCGTAGTTGCAAAAATGGTTTTGCAACAAAAGCATCCGTTCTACTCAATTAGACTCAAAATGATGTTTGGGAGTCTTTTGGAGCATTTCGCTAACCTTCGGCATGTAAATAACTTGTGTTCCGGGCCTGAATGCACTGTTACGCGGTACCGAAGTTGCAAAAATGGTTTTGCAACAAAAGCATCCGTTCTACTCAATTAGACTCAAAATGATGTTTGGGAGTGTTTTGGAGCATTTCGCTAACCTTCAGCATGAAAATAACTTGTGTTCCAGGCCTGAATACACTATTACGGGGTACCAAAGTTGCAAAAATAGTTTTGAAACAAAAGCATCCGTTCTACTCCATTAGACTCAAAATGATGTTTGGGAGTGTTTTGGAGTATTTCGCTAACCTTCGGCATGTAAATAACTTGTGTTTCAGGCCTGAATGCACTATTACGGGGTACCGAAGTTGCAAAAATGGTTTTGCAACAAAAGCATATGTTCTACTCCATTAGACTCAAAATGATGTTTCAGAGTGTTGCATTTCGCTAACCTTCGGCATATAAATAACTTGTATTTCGGGCCTGGATGCCCAATTACGGGGTACCGAAGTTGTAAAAATGGTTTTGCAACAAAAGCATCTGTTCTACTCCTTTAGACTCAAAATGATGTTTGGGAGTGTTTTGGAGCATTTCGCTAACCTTCGGCATGGAAATAACTTGTGTTCCGGGTCTGAATGCACTGTTACGGGGTACCGAAGTTGCAAAAATGGTTTTGCAACAAAAGCATCCGTTCAACTCAATTAGACTCAAAATGATGTTTGGGAGTGTTTTGGAGAATTTCGCTAACCTTTGGCATTAAAATAACTTGTGTTCCGGGCCTGAATGCACTGTTACGGGGTACCGAAGTTGCAAAAATGGTTTTGCAACAAAAGCATCCGTTCTACTCAATTAGACTCAAAATGATGTTTGGGAGTGTTTTGGAGCATTTCGCTTACCTTCGGCATGAAAATAACTTGTGTTCCGGGCCTGAAAGCACTGTTACGGTGTACCGTAGTTGCAAAAATGATTTTGCATCAAAAGCATCCGTTCTACTCATTTAGACTCAAAATGATGTTTGGGAGTGTTTTGGAGCATTTCGCTAACCTTCGGCATGTAAATAACTTGTGTTTCGGGCCTGAATGCACTGTTACGGGGTACCGAAGTTGCAAAAATGGTTTTGCAACAAAAGCATCCGTTCTACTCAATTAGCTCAAAATGATGTTTGGGAGTGTTGTGTAGTTTTTCACTAACCTTTGGCATGTAAATAACTTGTTTTTCAGGCCTGAATGCACTGTTACGGGGTACCGAAGTTGCAAAAATGGTTTTGCAACAAAAGCATATGTTCTACTCCGTTAGACTCAAAATGATGTTTCGGAGTGTTGCATTTCGCTAACCTTCGGCATATAAATAACTTGTGTTTCGTGCCTGGATGCACAGTTACGGGGTACCGAAGTTGCAAAAATGGTTTTGCAACAAAAGCATCTGTTCTACTCCTTTAGACTCAAAATGATGTTTGGCAGTGTTTTCGAGCATTTCGCTTACCTTCGGCATGAAAATAACTTGTGTTCCGGGCCTGAATGCACTGTTACGGGGTACCGTTGTTGCAGAAATGGTTTTGCAACAAAAGCATCTGTTCTACTCCTTTAGACTCAAAATGATGTTTGGGAGTGTTTTGGAGCATTTCGCTAACCTTCGGCATGAAAATAACTTGTGTTCCGGGACTGAATGCACTGCTACGGGGTACCGAAGTTGCAAAAATGGTTTTGCAACAAAAGCATCCGTTCTACTCCATTAGACTCAAAATGATGTTTCGGAGTGTTGCATTTCGCTAACCTTCGACATATAAATAACTTGTGTTTCGTGCCTGGATGCATAGTTACGGGGTACCGAAGTTGCAAAAATGGTTTTGCAACAAAAGCATCTGTTCTACTCCATTAGACTCAAAATGATGTTTGGGAGTGTTTTGGAGCATTTCGCTAACCTTCGGCATGTCAATAACTTGTGTTCCGTGCCTGAATGCACTGTTACGGGGTACCGACGTTGCAAAAATGGTTTTGCAACAAAAGCATCCGTTCTACTCAATTAGACTTAAAATGATGTTTGGGGGTGTTTTGGAGCATTTCGCTAACCTTCGGCATGTAAATAACTTGTGTTCCGGGCCTGAATGCACTGTTACGGGGTACCGAAGTTGCAAAAATGGTTTTTGCAACAAAAGCATCCGTTCTACTCAATTAGACTCAAAATGATGTTTGGGAGTGTTTTGGAGCATTTCGCTAACCTTCGGCATGAAAATAACTTGTGTTCCGGGCCTGAATGCACTATTACGGGGTACCGAAGTTGCAAAAATAGTTTTGAAACAAAAGCATCCGTTCTACTCCATTAGACTCAAAATGATGTTTGGGAGTGTTTTGGAGTATTTCGCTAACCTTCGGCATGTAAATAACTTGTGTTTCAGGCCTGAATGCACTGTTACGGGGTACCGAAGTTGCAAAAATGGTTTTGCAACAAAAGCATATGTTCTACTCCATTAGACTCAAAATGATGTTTCGGAGTGTTGCATTTCGCTAACCTTCGGCATATAAATAACTTATGTTTCGGGCCTGGATGCCCAGTTACGGGGTACCGAAGTTGCAAAAATGGTTTTGCAACAAAAGCATCTGTTCTACTCCTTTAGACTCAAAATGATGTTTGGGAGTGTTTTGGAGCATTTCGCTAACCTTCAGCATGTAAATAACTTGTGTTCCGGGCCTGAATGCACTGTTACGGGGTACCGAAGTTGCAAAAATGGTTTTGCAACAAAAGCATCCGTTCTACTCAATTAGACTCAAAATGAAGTTTGGGAGTGTTTTGGAGCATTTCGCTAACCTTCGGCATGTAAATAACTTGTGTTTCGGGCCTGAATGCACTGTTACGGGGTACCGAAGTTGCAAAAATGGTTTTGCAACAAAAGCATCCGTTCTACTCAATTAGACTCAAAATGTTGTTTGGGAGTGTTTTGGAGCATTTCACTAAGCTTCGGCATGAAAATAACTTGTGTTCCGGGCCTGAATGCACTGTTACGGGGTACCGAAGTTGCAAAAATGGTTTTGCAACAAAAGCATCCGTTCTACTCCATTAGACTCAAAATGATGTTTGGGAGTGTTTTGGAGCATTTCGCTAACCTTCGGCATGTAAATAACTTGTTTTTCAAGTCTGGATGCACTGTTACGGGGTACCGAAGTTGCAAAAATGGTTTTGCAACAAAAGATATGTTCTACTCCATTAGACTCAAAATGATGTATCGGAGTGTTGCATTTCGCTAACCTTCGGCATATAAATAACTTGTGTTTCGGGCCTGGATGCCCAGTTACGGGGTACCGAAGTTGCAAAAATGGTTTTGCAACAAAAGCATCTGTTCTACTCCTTTAGACTCAAAATGATGTTTGGGAGTGTTTTGGAGCATTTCGCTATCCTTCGGCATGTAAATAACTTGTGTTCCGGGCCTGAATGCACTGTTACGGGGTACCGAAGTTGCAAAAATGGTTTTGCAACAAAAGCATCCGTTCTACTCAATTAGACTCAAAATGATGTTTGGGAGTGTTTTGGAGCATTTCGCTTACCTTCGGCATGAAAATAACTTGTGTTCCGGGCCTGAATGCACTGTTACGAGGTACCGTAGTTGCAAAAATGGTTTTGCAACAAAAGCATCCGTTCTACTCAATTAGACTCAAAATGATGTTTGGGAGTGTTTTGGAGCATTTCGCTAACCTTCGGCATGTAAATAACTTGTGTTTCGGGCCTGAATGCACTATTACGGGGTACCGAAGTTGCAAAAATCGTTTTGCAACAAAAGCATCCGTTCTACTCAATTAGCTCAAAATGATGTTTGGGAGTGTTTTGGAGTATTTCACTAACCTTTGGCATGTAAATAACTTGTTTTTCAGGCCTGAATGCACTGTTACGGGGTACCGAAGTTGCAAAAATGGTTTTGCAACAAAAGCATATGTTCTACTCCATTAGACTCAGAATGACGTTTCGGAGTGTTGCATTTCGCTAACCTTCGGCATATAAATAACTTGTGTTTCGTGCCTGGATGCACAGTTACGGGGTACCGAAGTTGCAAAAATGGTTTTGCAACAAAAGCATCTGTTCTACTCCTTTAGACTCAAAATGATGTTTGGCAGTGTTTTGGAGCATTTCGCTTACCTTCGGCATGAAAATAACTTGTGTTCCGGGCCTGAATGCACTGTTACGGGGTACCGTAGTTGCAAAAATGGTTTTGCAACAAAAGCATCTGTTCTACTCCTTTAGACTCAAAATGATGTTTGGGAGTGTTTTGGAGCATTTCGCTAACCTTCGGCATGAAAATAACTAGTGTTCCGGGCCTGAATGCACTGCTACGGGGTACCGAAGATGCAAAAATGGTTTTGCAACAAAAGCATCCGTTCTACTCCATTAGACTCAAAATGATGTTTCGGAGTGTTGCATTTCGCTAACATTCGACATATAAATAACTTGTGTTTCGTGCCTGGATGCATAGTTACGGGGTACCGAAGTTGCAAAAATGGTTTTGCAACAAAAGCATCTGTTCTACTCCATTAGACTCAAAATGATGTTTCGGAGTGTTGCATTTCGCTAACCATCGGCATATAAATAACTTGTGTTTCGTGCCTGGATACACAGTTACGGGGTACCGAAGTTGCAAAAATGGTTTTGCAACAAAAGCATCCGTTCTACTCAATTAGACTTAAAATGATGTTTGGGGGTGTTTTGGAGCATTTCGCTAACCTTCGGCATGTAAATAACTTGTGTTCCGGGCCTGAATGCACTGTTACGGGGTACCGAAGTTGCAAAAATGGTTTTGCAACAAAAGCATATGTTCTACTCCATTAGACTCAAAATGATGTTTCGGAGTGTTGCATTTCGCTAATCATCGGCATATAAATAACTTGTGTTTCGTGCCTGGATACACAGTTACGGGGTACCGAAGTTGCAAAAATGGTTTTGCAACAAAAGCATCCGTTCTACTCCATTAGACTCAAAATGATGTTTGGGACTGTTTTGGAGCATTTCGCTAACCTTCGGCATGTCAATAACTTGTGTTCCGGGCCTGAATGCACTGTTACGGGGTACCGTAGTTGCAAAAATGGTTTTGCAACAAAAGCATCCGTTCTACTCAATTAGACTCAAAATGATGTTTGGGAGTCTTTTGGAGCATTTCGCTAACCTTCGGCATGTAAATAACTTGTGTTCCGGGCCTGAATGCACTGTTACGCGGTACCGAAGTTGCAAAAATGGTTTTGCAACAAAAGCATCCGTTCTACTCAATTAGACTCAAAATGATGTTTGGGAGTGTTTTGGAGCATTTCGCTAACCTTCAGCATGAAAATAACTTGTGTTCCAGGCCTGAATACACTATTACGGGGTACCAAAGTTGCAAAAATAGTTTTGAAACAAAAGCATCCGTTCTACTCCATTAGACTCAAAATGATGTTTGGGAGTGTTTTGGAGTTTTTCGCTAACCTTCGGCATGTAAATAACTTGTGTTTCAGGCCTGAATGCACTATTACGGGGTACCGAAGTTGCAAAAATGGTTTTGCAACAAAAGCATATGTTCTACTCCATTAGACTCAAAATGATGTTTCAGAGTGTTGCATTTCGCTAACCTTCGGCATATAAATAACTTGTATTTCGGGCCTGGATGCCCAATTACGGGGTACCGAAGTTGTAAAAATGGTTTTGCAACAAAAGCATCTGTTCTACTCCTTTAGACTCAAAATGATGTTTGGGAGTGTTTTGGAGCATTTCGCTAACCTTCGGCATGGAAATAACTTGTGTTCCGGGTCTGAATGCACTGTTACGGGGTACCGAAGTTGCAAAAATGGTTTTGCAACAAAAGCATCCGTTCAACTCAATTAGACTCAAAATGATGTTTGGGAGTGTTTTGGAGAATTTCGCTAACCTTTGGCATTAAAATAACTTGTGTTCCGGGCCTGAATGCACTGTTACGGGGTACCGAAGTTGCAAAAATGGTTTTGCAACAAAAGCATCCGTTCTACTCAATTAGACTCAAAATGATGTTTGGGAGTGTTTTGGAGCATTTCGCTTACCTTCGGCATGAAAATAACTTGTGTTCCGGGCCTGAAAGCACTGTTACGGTGTACCGTAGTTGCAAAAATAATTTTGCATCAAAAGCATCCGTTCTACTCATTTAGACTCAAAATGATGTTTGGGAGTGTTTTGGAGCATTTCGCTAACCTTCGGCATGTAAATAACTTGTGTTTCGGGCCTGAATGCACTGTTACGGGGTACCGAAGTTGCAAAAATGGTTTTGCAACAAAAGCATCCGTTCTACTCAATTAGCTCAAAATGATGTTTGGGAGTGTTTTGGAGTTTTTCACTAACCTTTGGCATGTAAATAACTTGTTTTTCAGGCCTGAATGCACTGTTACGGGGTACCGAAGTTGCAAAAATGGTTTTGCAACAAAAGCATATGTTCTACTCCGTTAGACTCAAAATGATGTTTCGGAGTGTTGCATTTCGCTAACCTTCGGCATATAAATAACTTGTGTTTCGTGCCTGGATGCACAGTTACGGGGTACCGAAGTTGCAAAAATGGTTTTGCAACAAAAGCATCTGTTCTACTCCTTTAGACTCAAAATGATGTTTGGCAGTGTTTTCGAGCATTTCGCTTACCTTCGGCATGAAAATAACTTGTGTTCCGGGCCTGAATGCACTGTTACGGGGTACCGTTGTTGCAGAAATGGTTTTGCAACAAAAGCATCTGTTCTACTCCTTTAGACTCAAAATGATGTTTGGGAGTGTTTTGGAGCATTTCGCTAACCTTCGGCATGAAAATAACTTGTGTTCCGGGACTGAATGCACTGCTACGGGGTACCGAAGTTGCAAAAATGGTTTTGCAACAAAAGCATCCGTTCTACTCCATTAGACTCAAAATGATGTTTCGGAGTGTTGCATTTCGCTAACCTTCGACATATAAATAACTTGTGTTTCGTGCCTGGATGCATAGTTACGGGGTACCGAAGTTGCAAAAATGGTTTTGCAACAAAAGCATCTGTTCTACTCCATTAGACTCAAAATGATGTTTGGGAGTGTTTTGGAGCATTTCGCTAACCTTCGGCATGTCAATAACTTGTGTTCCGTGCCTGAATGCACTGTTACGGGGTACCGACGTTGCAAAAATGGTTTTGCAACAAAAGCATCCGTTCTACTCAATTAGACTTAAAATGATGTTTGGGGGTGTTTTGGAGCATTTCGCTAACCTTCGGCATGTAAATAACTTGTGTTCCGGGCCTGAATGCACTGTTACGGGGTACCGAAGTTGCAAAAATGGTTTTTGCAACAAAAGCATCCGTTCTACTCAATTAGACTCAAAATGATGTTTGGGAGTGTTTTGGAGCATTTCGCTAACCTTCGGCATGAAAATAACTTGTGTTCCGGGCCTGAATGCACTATTACGGGGTACCGAAGTTGCAAAAATAGTTTTGAAACAAAAGCATCCGTTCTACTCCATTAGACTCAAAATGATGTTTGGGAGTGTTTTGGAGTATTTCGCTAACCTTCGGCATGTAAATAACTTGTGTTTCAGGCCTGAATGCACTGTTACGGGGTACCGAAGTTGCAAAAATGGTTTTGCAACAAAAGCATATGTTCTACTCCATTAGACTCAAAATGATGTTTCGGAGTGTTGCATTTCGCTAACCTTCGGCATATAAATAACTTATGTTTCGGGCCTGGATGCCCAGTTACGGGGTACCGAAGTTGCAAAAATGGTTTTGCAACAAAAGCATCTGTTCTACTCCTTTAGACTCAAAATGATGTTTGGGAGTGTTTTGGAGCATTTCGCTAACCTTCAGCATGTAAATAACTTGTGTTCCGGGCCTGAATGCACTGTTACGGGGTACCGAAGTTGCAAAAATGGTTTTGCAACAAAAGCATCCGTTCTACTCAATTAGACTCAAAATGAAGTTTGGGAGTGTTTTGGAGCATTTCGCTAACCTTCGGCATGTAAATAACTTGTGTTTCGGGCCTGAATGCACTGTTACGGGGTACCGAAGTTGCAAAAATGGTTTTGCAACAAAAGCATCCGTTCTACTCAATTAGACTCAAAATGTTGTTTGGGAGTGTTTTGGAGCATTTCACTAAGCTTCGGCATGAAAATAACTTGTGTTCCGGGCCTGAATGCACTGTTACGGGGTACCGAAGTTGCAAAAATGGTTTTGCAACAAAAGCATCCGTTCTACTCCATTAGACTCAAAATGATGTTTGGGAGTGTTTTGGAGCATTTCGCTAACCTTCGGCATGTAAATAACTTGTTTTTCAAGTCTGGATGCACTGTTACGGGGTACCGAAGTTGCAAAAATGGTTTTGCAACAAAAGCATATGTTCTACTCCATTAGACTCAAAATGATGTTTCGGAGTGTTGCATTTCGCTAACCTTCGGCATATAAATAACTTGTGTTTCGTGCCTGGATGCACAGTTACGGGGTACCGAAGTTGCAAAAATGGTTTTGCAACAAAAGCATCTGTTCTACTCCTTTAGACTCAAAATGAGGTTTGGGAGTGTTTTGGAGCATTTCGCTTACCTTCGGCATGAAAATAACTTGTGTTCCGGGCCTGAATGCACTGTTACGGGGTACCGTAGTTGCAAAAATGGTTTTGCAACAAAAGCATCCATTCTACTCAATTAGACTCAAAATGATGTTTGGGAGTGTTTTGGAGCATTTCGCTAACCTTCGGCATGAAAATAACTTGTGTTTCGGGCCTGAATGCACTGTTACGGGGTACCGAAGTTGCAAAAATGGTTTTGCAACAAAAGCATCCGTTCTACTCAATTAGACTCAAAATGTTGTTTGGGAGTGTTTTGGAGCATTTCACTAAGCTTCGGCATGAAAATAACTTGTGTTCCGGGCCTGAATGCACTGTTACGGGGTACCGAAGTTGCAAAAATGGTTTTGCAACAAAAGCATCCGTTCTACTCCATTAGACTCAAAATGATGTTTGGGAGTGTTTTGGAGCATTTCTCTAACCTTCGGCATGTAAATAACTTGTTTTTCAGGTCTGGATGCACTGTTACGGGGTACCGAAGTTGCAAAAATGGTTTTGCAACAAAAGCATATGTTCTACTCCATTAGACTCAAAATGATGTTTCGGAGTGTTGCATTTCGCTAACCTTCGGCATATAAATAACTTGTGTTTCGTGCTTGGATGCACAGTTACGGGGTACCGAAGTTGCAAAAATGGTTTTGCAACAAAAGCATCTGTTCTACTCCTTTAGACTCAAAATGATGTTTGGGAGTGTTTTGGAGCATTTCGCTTACCTTCGGCATGAAAATAACTTGTGTTCCGGGCCTGAATGCACTGTTACGGGGTACCGTAGTTGCAAAAATGGTTTTGCAACAAAAGCATCCATTCTACTCAATTAGACTCAAAATGATGTTTGGGAGTGTTTTGGAGCATTTCGCTAACCTTCGGCATGTAAATAACTTGTGTTTCGGGCCTGAATACACTGTTACGGGGTACCGAAGTTGCAAAAATGGTTTTGCAACAAAAGCATCCGTTCTACTCAATTAGACTCAAAATGATGTTTGGGAGTGTTTTGGAGCATTTCACTAACCTTCGGCACGAAAATAACTTGTGTTCCGGGCCTGAATGCACTGTTACGGGGTACCGAAGTTGCAAAAATGGTTTTGCAACAAAAGCATCCATTCTACTCCATCAGACTCAAAATGATGTTTGGGAGTGTTTTGGAGCATTTCGCTAACCTTTGGCAAGTAAATAACTTGTGTTTCAGGCCTGAATGCTCTGTTACGGGGTACCGAAGTTGCAAAAATGGTTTTGCAACAAAAGCATATGTTCTACTCCATTAGACTCAAAATGATGTTTCGGAGTGTTGCATTTCGCTAACCTTCGGCATATAAATAACTTGTGTTTCGGGCCTGGATGCACAGTTACGGGGTACCGAAGTTGCAAAAATGGTTTTGCAACAAAAGCATCCGTTCTACTCAATTAGACTCAAAATGATGTTTGGGAGTGTTTTGGAGCATTTCGCTAACCTTCGGCGTGAAAATAACTTGTGTTCCGGGCCTGAATGCACTGTTACGGGTACCGAAGTTGCAAAAATGGTTTTGCAACAAAAGCATCCGTTCTACTCAATTTGACTCAAAATGATGTTTGGGAGTGTTTTGGAGCATTTCGCTAACCTTCGGCATGAAAATAACTTGTGTTCCGGGCCTGAATGCACTGTTACGGGGTACCGAAGTTACAAAAATGGTTTTGCAACAAAAGCATCAATTCTACTCCATTAGACTCAAAATGATGTTTGCGAGTGTTTTGGAGCATTTCGCTTACCTTCGGCATGTAAATAACTTGTGTTCCAGGCCTGAATGCACTGTTACGGGGTGCCGAAGTTACAAAAATGGTTTTGCAACAAAAGCATCAATTCTACTCCATTAGACTCAAAATGATGTTTGTGAGTGTTTTGGAGCATTTCGCTTACCTTCGGCATGTAAATAACTTGTGTTTCAGGCCTGAATGCACTGTTACGGGGTGCCGAAGTTGCAAAAATAGTTTTGCAACAAAAGCATATGTTCTACTCCATTGGACTCAAAATGATGTTTCGGCGTGTTACATTTCTCTAACATTCGGCTTGTAAATAACTTGTGTTCCGAGCCTGAATGCACTGTTACGGGGTACCGAAGTTGCAAAAATGGTTTTGCAACAAAAGCATCCGTTCTACTCAATTAGACTCAAAATGATGTTTGGGAGTGTTTTGGAGCATTTCGCTAACCTTCGGCATGTAAATAACTTGTGTTCCGGGCCTGAATGCACTGTTACGGGGTACCGAAGTTGCAAAAATGGTTTTGCAACAAAAGCATCCGTTCTACTCCATTAGACTCAAAATGATGTTTCGGAGTGTTGCATTTCGCTAACCTTCGACATATAAATAACTTGTGTTTCGTGCCTGGATGCATAGTTACGGGGTACCGAAGTTGCAAAAATGGTTTTGCAACAAAAGCATCTGTTCTACTCCATTAGACTCAAAATGATGTTTGGGAGTGTTTTGGAGCATTTCGCTAACCTTCGGCATGTCAATAACTTGTGTTCCGGGCCTGAATGCACTGTTACGGGGTACCGACGTTGCAAAAATGGTTTTGCAACAAAAGCATCCGTTCTACTCAATTAGACTTAAAATGATGTTTGGGGGTGTTTTGGAGCATTTCGCTAACCTTCGGCATGTAAATAACTTGTGTTCCGGGCCTGAATGCACTGTTACGGGGTACCGAAGTTGCAAAAATGGTTTTTGCAAAAAAAGCATCCGTTCTACTCAATTAGACTCAAAATGATGTTTGGGAGTGTTTTGGAGCATTTCGCTAACCTTCGGCATGAAAATAACTTGTGTTCCGGGCCTGAATGCACTATTACGGGGTACCGAAGTTGCAAAAATAGTTTTGAAACAAAATCATCCGTTCTACTCCATTAGACTCAAAATGATGTTTGGGAGTGTTTTGGAGTATTTCGCTAACCTTCGGCATGTAAATAACTTTTGTTTCAGGCCTGAATGCACTGTTACGGGGTACCGAAGTTGCAAAAATGGTTTTGCAACAAAAGCATATGTTCTACTCCATTAGACTCAAAATGATGTTTCGGAGTGTTGCATTTCGCTAACCTTCGGCATATAAATAACTTGTGTTTCGGGCCTGGATGCCCAGTTACGGGGTACCGAAGTTGCAAAAATGGTTTTGCAACAAAAGCATCTGTTCTACTCCTTTAGACTCAAAATGATGTTTGGGAGTGTTTTGGAGCATTTCGCTAACCTTCGGCATGTAAATAACTTGTGTTCCGGGCCTGAATGCACTGTTACGGGGTACCGACGTTGCAAAAATGGTTTTGCAACAAAAGCATCCGTTCTACTCAATTAGACTTAAAATGATGTTTGCGGGTGTTTTGGAGCATTTCGCTAACCTTCGGCATGTAAATAACTTGTGTTCCGGGCCTGAATGCACTGTTACGGGGTACCGAAGTTGCAAAAATGGTTTTTGCAAAAAAAGCATCCGTTCTACTCAATTAGACTCAAAATGATGTTTGGGAGTGTTTTGGAGCATTTCGCTAACCTTCGGCATGAAAATAACTTGTGTTCCGGGCCTGAATGCACTATTACGGGGTACCGAAGTTGCAAAAATAGTTTTGAAACAAAATCATCCGTTCTACTCCATTAGACTCAAAATGATGTTTGGGAGTGTTTTGGAGTATTTCGCTAACCTTCGGCATGTAAATAACTTTTGTTTCAGGCCTGAATGCACTGTTACGGGGTACCGAAGTTGCAAAAATGGTTTTGCAACAAAAGCATATGTTCTACTCCATTAGACTCAAAATGATGTTTCGGAGTGTTGCATTTCGCTAACCTTCGGCATATAAATAACTTGTGTTTCGGGCCTGGATGCCCAGTTACGGGGTACCGAAGTTGCAAAAATGGTTTTGCAACAAAAGCATCTGTTCTACTCCTTTAGACTCAAAATGATGTTTGGGAGTGTTTTGGAGCATTTCGCTAACCTTCGGCATGTAAATAACTTGTGTTCCGGGCCTGAATGCACTGTTACGGGGTACCAAAGTTGCAAAAATGGTTTTGCAACAAAAGCATCCGTTCTACTCAATTAGACTCAAAATGAAGTTTGGGAGTGTTTTGGAGCATTTCGCTTACCTTCGGCATGAAAATAACTTGTGTTCCGGGCAGAATTCACTGTTACGGGGTACCGTAGTTGCAAAAATGGTTTTGCATCAAAAGCATCCGTTCTACTCAATTAGACTCAAAATGATGTTTGGGAGTGTTTTGGAGCATTTCGCTAACCTTCGGCATGTAAATAACTTGTGTTTCGGGCCTGAATGCACTGTTACGGGGTACCGAAGTTGCAAAAATGGTTTTGCAACAAAAGCATCCGTTCTACTCAATTAGACTCAAAATGATGTTTGGGAGTGTTTTGGAGCATTTCACTAAGCTTCGGCATGAAAATAACTTGTGTTCCGGGCCTGAATGCACTGTTACGGGGTACCGAAGTTGCAAAAATGGTTTTGCAACAAAAGCATCCGTTCTACTCCATTAGACTCAAATTGATGTTTGGGAGTGTTTTGGAGCATTTCGCTAACCTTCGGCATGTAAATAACTTGTTTTTCAGGTCTGAATGCACTGTTACGGGGTACCGAAGTTGCAAAAATGGTTTTGCAACAAAAGCATTTGTTCTACTCCATTAGACTCAAAATGATGTTTCGGAGTGTTGCATTTCGCTAACCTTTGGCATATAAATAACTTGTGTTTCGTGCCTGGATGCACAGTTACGGGGTACCGAAGTTGCAAAAATGGTTTTGCAACAAAAGCATCTGTTCTACTCCTTTAGACTCAAAATGATGTTTGGGAGTGTTTTGGAGCATTTCGCTTACCTTCGGCATGAAAATAACTTGTGTTCCGGGCCTGAATGCACTGTTACGGGGTACCGTAGTTGCAAAAATGGTTTTGCAACAAAAGCATCCGTTCTACTCAATTAGACTCAAAATGATGTTTGGGAGTGTTTTGGAGCATTTCGCTAACCTTCGGCATGTAAATAACTTGTGTTTCGGGCCTGAATGCACTGTTACGGGGTACCGAAGTTGCAAAAATGGTTTTGCAACAAAAGCATCCGTTCTACTCAATTAGACTCAAAATGATGTTTGGGAGTGTTTTGGAGCATTTCACTAACCTTCGGCACGAAAATAACTTGTGTTCCGGGCCTGAATGCACTGTTACGGGGTACCGAAGTTGCAAAAATGGTTTTGCAACAAAAGCATCCGTTCTACTCCATTAGACTCAAAATGATGTTTGGGAGTGTTTTGGAGCATTTCGCTAACCTTTGGCATGTAAATAACTTGTGTTTCAGGCCTGAATGCACTGTTACGGGGTACCGAAGTTGCAAAAATGGTTTTGCAACAAAAGCATATGTTCTACTCCATTAGACTCAAAATGATGTTTCGGAGTGTTGCATTTCGCTAACCTTCGGCATATAAATAACTTGTGTTTCGGGCCTGGATGCACAGTTACGGGGTACCGAAGTTGCAAAAATGGTTTTGCAACAAAAGCATCCGTTCTACTCAATTAGACTCAAAATGATGTTTGGGAGTGTTTTGGAGCATTTCGCTAACCTTCGGCGTGAAAATAACTTGTGTTCCGGGCCTGAATGCACTGTTACGGGTACCGAAGTTGCAAAAATGGTTTTGCAACAAAAGCATCCGTTCTACTCAATTTGATTCAAAATGATGTTTGGGAGTGTTTTGGAGCATTTCGCTAACCTTCGGCATGAAAATAACTTGTGTTCCGGGCCTGAATGCACTGTTACCGGGTACCAAAGTTACAAAATTGGTTTTGCAACAAAAGCATCAGTTCTACTCCATTAGACTCAAAATGATGTTTGCGAGTGTTTTGGAGCATTTCGCTTACCTTCGGCATGTAAATAACTTGTGTTTCAGGCCTGAATGCACTGTTACGGGGTGCCGAAGTTGCAAAAATGGTTTTGCAACAAAAGCATATGTTCTACTCCATTGGACTCAAAATGATGTTTCGGCGTGTTACATTTCTCTAACATTCGGCTTGTAAATAACTTGTGTTCCGAGCCTGAATGCACTGTTACGGGGTACCGAAGTTGCAAAAATGGTTTTGCAACAAAAGCATCCGTTCTACTCAATTAGACTCAAAATGATGTTTGGGAGTGTTTTGGAGCATTTCGCTAACCTTCGGCATGTAAATAACTTGTGTTCCGGGCCTGAATGCACTGTTACGGGGTACCGAAGTTGCAAAAATGGTTTTGCAACAAAAGCATCCGTTCTACTCCATTAGACTCAAAATGATGTTTCGGAGTGTTGCATTTCGCTAACCTTCGACATATAAATAACTTGTGTTTCGTGCCTGGATGCATAGTTACGGGGTACCGAAGTTGCAAAAATGGTTTTGCAACAAAAGCATCTGTTCTACTCCATTAGACTCAAAATGATGTTTGGGAGTGTTTTGGAGCATTTCGCTAACCTTCGGCATGTCAATAACTTGTGTTCCGGGCCTGAATGCACTGTTACGGGGTACCGACGTTGCAAAAATGGTTTTGCAACAAAAGCATCCGTTCTACTCAATTAGACTTAAAATGATGTTTGGGGGTGTTTTGGAGCATTTCGCTAACCTTCGGCATGTAAATAACTTGTGTTCCGGGCCTGAATGCACTGTTACGGGGTACCGAAGTTGCAAAAATGGTTTTTGCAACAAAAGCATCCGTTCTACTCAATTAGACTCAAAATGATGTTTGGGAGTGTTTTGGAGCATTTCGCTAACCCTCGGCATGAAAATAACTTGTGTTCCGGGCCTGAATGCACTATTACGGGGTACCGAAGTTGCAAAAATAGTTTTGAAACAAAAGCATCCGTTCTACTCCATTAGACTCAAAATGATGTTTGGGAGTGTTTTGGAGTATTTCGCTAACCTTCGGCATGTAAATAACTTTTGTTTCAGGCCTGAATGCACTGTTACGGGGTACCGAAGTTGCAAAAATGGTTTTGCAACAAAAGCATATGTTCTACTCCATTAGACTCAAAATGATGTTTCGGAGTGTTGCATTTCGCTAACCTTCGGCATATAAATAACTTGTGTTTCGGGCCTGGATGCCCAGTTACGGGGTACCGAAGTTGCAAAAATGGTTTTGCAACAAAAGCATCTGTTCTACTCCTTTAGACTCAAAATGATGTTTGGGAGTGTTTTGGAGCATTTCGCTAACCTTCGGCATGTAAATAACTTGTGTTCCGGGCCTGAATGCACTGTTACGGGGTACCGAAGTTGCAAAAATGGTTTTGCAACAAAAGCATCCGTTCTACTCAATTAGACTCAAAATGATGTTTGGGAGTGTTTTGGAGCATTTCACTAACCTTCGGCACGAAAATAACTTGTGTTCCGGGCCTGAATGCACTGTTACGGGGTACCGAAGTTGCAAAAATGGTTTTGCAACAAAAGCATCCGTTCTACTCCATTAGACTCAAAATGATGTTTGGGAGTGTTTTGGAGCATTTCGCTAACCTTTGGCATGTAAATAACTTGTGTTTCAGGCCTGAATGCACTGTTACGGGGTACCGAAGTTGCAAAAATGGTTTTGCAACAAAGGCATATGTTCTACTCCATTAGACTCAAAATGATGTTTCGGAGTGTTGCATTTCGCTAACCTTCGGCATATAAATAACTTGTGTTTCGGGCCTGGATGCACAGTTACGGGGTACCGAAGTTGCAAAAATGGTTTTGCAACAAAAGCATCCGTTCTACTCAATTAGACTCAAAATGATGTTTGGGAGTGTTTTGGAGCATTTCGCTAACCTTCGGCGTGAAAATAACTTGTGTTCCGGGCCTGAATGCACTGTTACGGGTACCGAAGTTGCAAAAATGGTTTTGCAACAAAAGCATCCGTTCTACTCAATTAGACTCAAAATGATGTTTGGGAGTGTTTTGGAGCATTTCACTAACCTTCGGCACGAAAATAACTTGTGTTCCGGGCCTGAATGCACTGTTACGGGGTACCGAAGTTGCAAAAATGGTTTTGCAACAAAAGCATCCGTTCTACTCCATTAGACTCAAAATGATGTTTGGGAGTGTTTTGGAGCATTTCGCTAACCTTTGGCATGTAAATAACTTGTGTTTCAGGCCTGAATGCACTGTTACGGGGTACCGAAGTTGCAAAAATGGTTTTGCAACAAAAGCATATGTTCTACTCCATTAGACTCAAAATGATATTTCGGAGTGTTGCATTTCGCTAACCTTCGGCATATAAATAACTTGTGTTTCGGGCCTGGATGCCCAGTTACGGGGTACCGAAGTTGCAAAAATGGTTTTGCAACAAAAGCATCTGTTCTACTCCATTAGACTCAAAATGATGTTTGGGAGTGTTTTGGAGCATTTCGCTAACCTTCGGCATGTCAATAACTTGTGTTCCGGGCCTGAATGCACTGTTACGGGGTACCGACGTTGCAAAAATGGTTTTGCAACAAAAGCATCCGTTCTACTCAATTAGACTTAAAATGATGTTTGGGGGTGTTTTGGAGCATTTCGCTAACCTTCGGCATGTAAATAACTTGTGTTCCGGGCCTGAATGCACTGTTACGGGGTACCGAAGTTGCAAAAATGGTTTTTGCAACAAAAGCATCCGTTCTACTCAATTAGACTCAAAATGATGTTTGGGAGTGTTTTGGAGCATTTCGCTAACCTTCGGCATGAAAATAACTTGTGTTCCGGGCCTGAATGCACTATTACGGGGTACCGAAGTTGCAAAAATAGTTTTGAAACAAAAGCATCCGTTCTACTCCATTAGACTCAAAATGATGTTTGGGAGTGTTTTGGAGTATTTCGCTAACCTTCGGCATGTAAATAACTTTTGTTTCAGGCCTGAATGCACTGTTACGGGGTACCGAAGTTGCAAAAATGGTTTTGCAACAAAAGCATATGTTCTACTCCATTAGACTCAAAATGATGTTTCGGAGTGTTGCATTTCGCTAACCTTCGGCATATAAATAACTTGTGTTTCGGGCCTGGATGCCCAGTTACGGGGTACCGAAGTTGCAAAAATGGTTTTGCAACAAAAGCATCTGTTCTACTCCTTTAGACTCAAAATGATGTTTGGGAGTGTTTTGGAGCATTTCGCTAACCTTCGGCATGTAAATAACTTGTGTTCCGGGCCTGAATGCACTGTTACGGGGTACCGAAGTTGCAAAAATGGTTTTGCAACAAAAGCATCCGTTCTACTCAATTAGACTCAAAATGATGTTTGGGAGTGTTTTGGAGCATTTCACTAACCTTCGGCACGAAAATAACTTGTGTTCCGGGCCTGAATGCACTGTTACGGGGTACCGAAGTTGCAAAAATGGTTTTGCAACAAAAGCATCCGTTCTACTCCATTAGACTCAAAATGATGTTTGGGAGTGTTTTGGAGCATTTCGCTAACCTTTGGCATGTAAATAACTTGTGTTTCAGGCCTGAATGCACTGTTACGGGGTACCGAAGTTGCAAAAATGGTTTTGCAACAAAAGCATATGTTCTACTCCATTAGACTCAAAATGATGTTTCGGAGTGTTGCATTTCGCTAACCTTCGGCATATAAATAACTTGTGTTTCGGGCCTGGATGCACAGTTACGGGGTACCGAAGTTGCAAAAATGGTTTTGCAACAAAAGCATCCGTTCTACTCAATTAGACTCAAAATGATGTTTGGGAGTGTTTTGGAGCATTTCGCTAACCTTCGGCGTGAAAATAACTTGTGTTCCGGGCCTGAATGCACTGTTACGGGTACCGAAGTTGCAAAAATGGTTTTGCAACAAAAGCATCCGTTCTACTCAATTAGACTCAAAATGATGTTTGGGAGTGTTTTGGAGCATTTCACTAACCTTCGGCACGAAAATAACTTGTGTTCCGGGCCTGAATGCACTGTTACGGGGTACCGAAGTTGCAAAAATGGTTTTGCAACAAAAGCATCCGTTCTACTCCATTAGACTCAAAATGATGTTTGGGAGTGTTTTGGAGCATTTCGCTAACCTTTGGCATGTAAATAACTTGTGTTTCAGGCCTGAATGCACTGTTACGGGGTACCGAAGTTGCAAAAATGGTTTTGCAACAAAAGCATATGTTCTACTCCATTAGACTCAAAATGATGTTTCGGAGTGTTGCATTTCGCTAACCTTCGGCATATAAATAACTTGTGTTTCGGGCCTGGATGCCCAGTTACGGGGTACCGAAGTTGCAAAAATGGTTTTGCAACAAAAGCATCTGTTCTACTCCATTAGACTCAAAATGATGTTTGGGAGTGTTTTGGAGCATTTCGCTAACCTTCGGCATGTCAATAACTTGTGTTCCGGGCCTGAATGCACTGTTACGGGGTACCGACGTTGCAAAAATGGTTTTGCAACAAAAGCATCCGTTCTACTCCATTAGACTTAAAATGATGTTTGGGGGTGTTTTGGAGCATTTCGCTAACCTTCGGCATGTAAATAACTTGTGTTCCGGGCCTGAATGCACTGTTACGGGGTACCGAAGTTGCAAAAATGGTTTTTGCAACAAAAGCATCCGTTCTACTCAATTAGACTCAAAATGATGTTTGGGAGTGTTTTGGAGCATTTCGCTAACCTTCGGCATGAAAATAACTTGTGTTCCGGGCCTGAATGCACTATTACGGGGTACCGAAGTTGCAAAAATAGTTTTGAAACAAAAGCATCCGTTCTACTCCATTAGACTCAAAATGATGTTTGGGAGTGTTTTGGAGTATTTCGCTAACCTTCGGCATGTAAATAACTTTTGTTTCAGGCCTGAATGCACTGTTACGGGGTACCGAAGTTGCAAAAATGGTTTTGCAACAAGAGCATATGTTCTACTCCATTAGACTCAAAATGATGTTTCGGAGTGTTGCATTTCGCTAACCTTCGGCATATAAATAACTTGTGTTTCGGGCCTGGATGCCCAGTTACGGGGTACCGAAGTTGCAAAAATGGTTTTGCAACAAAAGCATCTGTTCTACTCCTTTAGACTCAAAATGATGTTTGGGAGTGTTTTGGAGCATTTCGCTAACCTTCGGCATGTAAATAACTTGTGTTCCGGGCCTGAATGCACTGTTACGGGGTACCGAAGTTGCAAAAATGGTTTTGCAACAAAAGCATCCGTTCTACTCAATTAGACTCAAAATGAAGTTTGGGAGTGTTTTGGAGCATTTCGCATACCTTCGGCATGTAAATAACTTGTGTTTCCGGCCTGAATGCACTGTTACGGGGTACCGAAGTTGCAAAAATGGTTTTGCAACAAAAGCATCAGTTCTACTCAATTAGACACAAAATGATGTTTGGGAGTGTTTTGGAGCATTTCACTAAGCTTCGGCATGAAAATAACTTGTGTTCCGGGCCTGAATGCACTGTTACGGGGTACCGAAGTTGCAAAAATGGTTTTGCAACAAAAGCATCCGTTCTACTCCATTAGACTCAAAATGATGTTTGGGAGTGTTTTGGAGCATTTCGCTAACCTTCGGCATGTAAATAACTTGTTTTCAGGTCTGAATGCACTGTTACGGGGTACCGAAGTTGCAAAAATGGTTTTGCAACAAAAGCATATGTTCTACTCCATTAGACTCAAAATGATGTTTCGGAGTGTTGCATTTCGCTAACCTTCGGCATATAAATAACTTGTGTTTCGTGCCTGGATGCACAGTTACGGGGTACCGAAGTTGCAAAAATGGTTTTGCAACAAAAGCATCTGTTCTACTCCTTTAGACTCAAAATGATGTTTGGGAGTGTTTTGGAGCATTTCGCTTACCTTCGGCATGAAAATAACTTGTGTTCCGGGCCTGAATGCACTGTTACGGGGTACCGTAGTTGCAAAAATGGTTTTGCAACAAAAGCATCCGTTCTACTCAATTAGACTCAAAATGATGTTTGGGAGTGTTTTGGAGCATTTCGCTAACCTTCGGCATGTAAATAACTTGTGTTTCGGGCCTGAATGCACTGTTACGGGGTACCGAAGTTGCAAAAATGGTTTTGCAACAAAAGCATCCGTTCTACTCAATTAGACTCAAAATGATGTTTGGGAGTGTTTTGGAGCATTTCACTAACCTTCGGCACGAAAATAACTTGTGTTCCGGGCCTGAATGCACTGTTACCGGGTACCGAAGTTACAAAAATGGTTTTGCAACAAAAGCATCAGTTCTACTCCATTAGACTCAAAATGATGTTTGCGAGTGTTTTGGAGCATTTCGCTAACCCTCGGCATGAAAATAACTTGTGTTCCGGGCCTGAATGCACTATTACGGGGTACTGAAGTTGCAAAAATAGTTTTGAAACAAAAGCATCCGTTCTACTCCATTAGACTCAAAATGATGTTTGGGAGTGTTTTGGAGCATTTCGCTAACCTTTGGCATGTAAATAACTTGTGTTTCAGGCCTGAATGCACTGTTACGGGGTACCGAAGTTGCAAAAATGGTTTTGCAACAAAAGCATATGTTCTACTCCATTAGACTCAAAATGATGTTTCGGAGTGTTGCATTTCGCTAACCTTCGGCATATAAATAACTTGTGTTTCGGGCCTGGATGCACAGTTACGGGGTACCGAAGTTGCAAAAATGGTTTTGCAACAAAAGCATCCGTTCTACTCAATTTGACTCAAAATGATGTTTGGGAGTGTTTTGGAGCATTTCGCTAACCATCGGCATGAAAATAACTTGTGTTCCGGGCCTGAATGCGCTGTTACCGGGTACCGAAGTTACAAAAATGGTTTTGCAACAAAAGCATCAGTTCTACTCCATTAGACTCAAAATGATGTTTGCGAGTGTTTTGGAGCATTTCGCTTACCTTCGGCATGTAAATAACTTGTGTTTCAGGCCTGAATGCACTGTTACGGGGTGCCGAAGTTGCAAAAATGGTTTTGCAACAAAAGCATATGTTCTACTCCATTGGACTCAAAATGATGTTTCGGCGTGTTACATTTCTCTAACATTCGGCTTGTAAATAACTTGTGTTCCGAGCCTGAATGCACTGTTACGGGGTACCGAAGTTGCAAAAATGGTTTTGCAACAAAAGCATCCGTTCTACTCAATTAGACTCAAAATGATGTTTGGGAGTGTTTTGGAGCATTTCGCTAACCTTCGGCATGTAAATAACTTGTGTTCCGGGCCTGAATGCACTGTTACGGGGTACCGAAGTTGCAAAAATAGTTTTGCAACAAAAGCATCCGTTCTACTCCATTAGACTCAAAATGATGTTTCGGAGTGTTGCATTTCGCTAACCTTCGACATATAAATAACTTGTGTTTCGTGCCTGGATGCATAGTTACGGGGTACCGAAGTTGCAAAAATGGTTTTGCAACAAAAGCATCTGTTCTACTCCATTAGACTCAAAATGATGTTTGGGAGTGTTTTGGAGCATTTCGCTAACCTTCGGCATGTCAATAACTTGTGTTCCGGGCCTGAATGCACTGTTACGGGGTACCGACGTTGCAAAAATGGTTTTGCAACAAAAGCATCCGTTCTACTCAATTAGACTTAAAATGATGTTTGGGGGTGTTTTGGAGCATTTCGCTAACCTTCGGCATGTAAATAACTTGTGTTCCGGGCCTAAATGCACTGTTACGGGGTACCGAAGTTGCAAAAATGGTTTTTGCAACAAAAGCATCCGTTCTACTCAATTAGACTCAAAATGATGTTTGGGAGTATTTTGGAGCATTTCGCTAACCTTCGGCATGAAAATAACTTGTGTTCCGGGCCTGAATGCACTATTACGGTGTACCGAAGTTGCAAAAATAGTTTTGAAACAAAAGCATCCGTTCTACTCCATTAGACTCAAAATGATGTTTGGGAGTGTTTTGGAGTATTTCGCTAACCTTTGGCATGTAAATAACTTGTGTTTCAGGCCTGAATGCACTGTTACGGGGTACTGAAGTTGCAAAAATGGTTTTGCAACAAAAGCATATGTTCTACTCCATTAGACTCAAAATGATGTTTCGGAGTGTTGCATTTCGCTAACCTTCGGCATATAAATAACTTGTGTTTCGGGCCTGGATGCACAGTTACGGGGTACCGAAGTTGCAAAAATGGTTTTGCAACAAAAGCATCCGTTCTACTCAATTTGACTCAAAATGATGTTTGGGAGTGTTTTGGAGCATTTCGCTAACCTTCGGCATGAAAATAACTTGTGTTCCGGGCCTGAATGCACTGTTACCGGGTACCGAAGTTACAAAAATGGTTTTGCAACAAAAGCATCAGTTCTACTCCATTAGACTCAAAATGATGTTTGCGAGTGTTTTGGAGCATTTCGCTTACCTTCGGCATGTAAATAACTTGTGTTTCAGGCCTGAATGCACTGTTACGGGGTGCCGAAGTTGCAAAAATGGTTTTGCAACAAAAGCATATGTTCTACTCCATTGGACTCAAAATGATGTTTCGGCGTGTTACATTTCTCTAACATTCGGCTTGTAAATAACTTGTGTTCCGAGCCTGAATGCACTGTTACGGGGTACCGAAGTTGCAAAAATGGTTTTGCAACAAAAGCATCCGTTCTACTCAATTAGACTCAAAATGATGTTTGGGAGTGTTTTGGAGCATTTCGCTAACCTTCGGCATGTAAATAACTTGTGTTCCGGGCCTGAATGCACTGTTACGGGGTACCGAAGTTGCAAAAATAGTTTTGCAACAAAAGCATCCGTTCTACTCCATTAGACTCAAAATGATGTTTCGGAGTGTTGCATTTCGCTAACCTTCGACATATAAATAACTTGTGTTTCGTGCCTGGATGCATAGTTACGGGGTACCGAAGTTGCAAAAATGGTTTTGCAACAAAAGCATCTGTTCTACTCCATTAGACTCAAAATGATGTTTGGGAGTGTTTTGGAGCATTTCGCTAACCTTCGGCATGTCAATAACTTGTGTTCCGGGCCTGAATGCACTGTTACGGGGTACCGACGTTGCAAAAATGGTTTTGCAACAAAAGCATCCGTTCTACTCAATTAGACTTAAAATGATGATTGGGGGTGTTTTGGAGCATTTCGCTAACCTTCGGCATGTAAATAACTTGTGTTCCGGGCCTAAATGCACTGTTACGGGGTACCGAAGTTGCAAAAATGGTTTTTGCAACAAAAGCATCCGTTCTACTCAATTAGACTCAAAATGATGTTTGGGAGTATTTTGGAGCATTTCGCTAACCTTCGGCATGAAAATAACTTGTGTTCCGGGCCTGAATGCACTATTACGGTGTACCGAAGTTGCAAAAATAGTTTTGAAACAAAAGCATCCGTTCTACTCCATTAGACTCAAAATGATGTTTGGGAGTGTTTTGGAGTATTTCGCTAACCTTCGGCATGTAAATAACTTGTGTTTCAGGCCTGAATGCACTGTTACGGGGTACCGAAGTTGCAAAAATGGTTTTGCAACAAAAGCATATGTTCTACTCCATTGGACTCAAAATGATGTTTCGGAGTGTTGCATTTCGCTAACCTTCGGCATATAAATAACTTGTGTTTCGGGCCTGGATGCACAGTTACGGGGTACCGAAGTTGCAAAAATGGTTTTGCAACAAAAGCATCCGTTCTACTCAATTTGACTCAAAATGATGTTTGGGAGTGTTTTGGAGCATTTCGCTAACCTTCGGCATGAAAATAACTTGTGTTCCGGGCCTGAATGCACTGTTACCGGGTACCGAAGTTACAAAAATGGTTTTGCAACAAAAGCATCAGTTCTACTCCATTAGACTCAAAATGATGTTTGCGAGTGTTTTGGAGCATTTCGCTTACCTTCGGCATGTAAATAACTTGTGTTTCAGGCCTGAATGCACTGTTACGGGGTGCCGAAGTTGCAAAAATGGTTTTGCAACAAAAGCATATGTTCTACTCCATTGGACTCAAAATGATGTTTCGGCGTGTTACATTTCTCTAACATTCGGCTTGTAAATAACTTGTGTTCCGAGCCTGAATGCACTGTTACGGGGTACCGAAGTTGCAAAAATGGTTTTGCAACAAAAGCATCCGTTCTACTCAATTAGACTCAAAATGATGTTTGGGAGTGTTTTGGAGCATTTCGCTAACCTTCGGCATGTAAATAACTTGTGTTCCGGGCCTGAATGCACTGTTACGGGGTACCGAAGTTGCAAAAATAGTTTTGCAACAAAAGCATCCGTTCTACTCCATTAGACTCAAAATGATGTTTCGGAGTGTTGCATTTCGCTAACCTTCGACATATAAATAACTTGTGTTTCGTGCCTGGATGCATAGTTACGGGGTACCGAAGTTGCAAAAATGGTTTTGCAACAAAAGCATCTGTTCTACTCCATTAGACTCAAAATGATGTTTGGGAGTGTTTTGGAGCATTTCGCTAACCTTCGGCATGTCAATAACTTGTGTTCCGGGCCTGAATGCACTGTTACGGGGTACCGACGTTGCAAAAATGGTTTTGCAACAAAAGCATCCGTTCTACTCAATTAGACTTAAAATGATGTTTGGGGGTGTTTTGGAGCATTTCGCTAACCTTCGGCATGTAAATAACTTGTGTTCCGGGCCTAAATGCACTGTTACGGGGTACCGAAGTTGCAAAAATGGTTTTGCAACAAAAGCATCCGTTCTACTCAATTAGACTCAAAATGATGTTTGGGAGTGTTTTGGAGCATTTCGCTAACCTTCGGCATGTAAATAACTTGTGTTCCGGGCCTGAATGCACTGTTACGGGGTACCGAAGTTGCAAAAATGGTTTTGCAACAAAAGCATCCGTTCTACTCCATTAGACTCAAAATGATGTTTCGGAGTGTTGCATTTCGCTAACCTTCGACATATAAATAACATGTGTTTCGTGCCTGGATGCATAGTTACGGGGTACCGAAGTTGCAAAAATGGTTTTGCAACAAAAGCATCTGTTCTACTCCATTAGACTCAAAATGATGTTTGGGAGTGTTTTGGAGCATTTCGCTAACCTTCGGCATGTCAATAACTTGTGTTCCGGGCCTGAATGCACTGTTACGTGGTACCGACGTTGCAAAAATGGTTTTGCAACAAAAGCATCCGTTCTACTCAATTAGACTTAAAATGATGTTTGGGGGTGTTTTGGAGCATTTCGCTAACCTTCGGCATGTAAATAACTTGTGTTCCGGGCCTAAATGCACTGTTACGGGGTACCGAAGTTGCAAAAATGGTTTTTGCAACAAAAGCATCCGTTCTACTCAATTAGACTCAAAATGATGTTTGGGAGTGTTTTGGAGCATTTCGCTAACCCTCGGCATGAAAATAACTTGTGTTCCGGGCCTGAATGCACTATTACGGGGTACTGAAGTTGCAAAAATAGTTTTGAAACAAAAGCATCCGTTCTACTCCATTAGACTCAAAATGATGTTTGGGAGTGTTTTGGAGCATTTCGCTAACCTTTGGCATGTAAATAACTTGTGTTTCAGGCCTGAATGCACTGTTACGGGGTACCGAAGTTGCAAAAATGGTTTTGCAACAAAAGCATATGTTCTACTCCATTAGACTCAAAATGATGTTTCGGAGTGTTGCATTTCGCTAACCTTCGGCATATAAATAACTTGTGTTTCGGGCCTGGATGCACAGTTACGGGGTACCGAAGTTGCAAAAATGGTTTTGCAACAAAAGCATCCGTTCTACTCAATTTGACTCAAAATGATGTTTGGGAGTGTTTTGGAGCATTTCGCTAACCTTCGGCATGAAAATAACTTGTGTTCCGGGCCTGAATGCACTGTTACCGGGTACCGAAGTTACAAAAATGGTTTTGCAACAAAAGCATCAGTTCTACTCCATTAGACTCAAAATGATGTTTGCGAGTGTTTTGGAGCATTTCGCTTACCTTCGGCATGTAAATAACTTGTGTTTCAGGCCTGAATGCACTGTTACGGGGTGCCGAAGTTGCAAAAATGGTTTTGCAACAAAAGCATATGTTCTACTCCATTGGACTCAAAATGATGTTTCGGCGTGTTACATTTCTCTAACATTCGGCTTGTAAATAACTTGTGTTCCGAGCCTGAATGCACTGTTACGGGGTACCGAAGTTGCAAAAATGGTTTTGCAACAAAAGCATCCGTTCTACTCAATTAGACTCAAAATGATGTTTGGGAGTGTTTTGGAGCATTTCGCTAACCTTCGGCATGTAAATAACTTGTGTTCCGGGCCTGAATGCACTGTTACGGGGTACCGAAGTTGCAAAAATAGTTTTGCAACAAAAGCATCCGTTCTACTCCATTAGACTCAAAATGATGTTTCGGAGTGTTGCATTTCGCTAACCTTCGACATATAAATAACTTGTGTTTCGTGCCTGGATGCATAGTTACGGGGTACCGAAGTTGCAAAAATGGTTTTGCAACAAAAGCATCTGTTCTACTCCATTAGACTCAAAATGATGTTTGGGAGTGTTTTGGAGCATTTCGCTAACCTTCGGCATGTCAATAACTTGTGTTCCGGGCCTGAATGCACTGTTACGGGGTACCGACGTTGCAAAAATGGTTTTGCAACAAAAGCATCCGTTCTACTCAATTAGACTTAAAATGATGTTTGGGGGTGTTTTGGAGCATTTCGCTAACCTTCGGCATGTAAATAACTTGTGTTCCGGGCCTAAATGCACTGTTACGGGGTACCGAAGTTGCAAAAATGGTTTTGCAACAAAAGCATCCGTTCTACTCAATTAGACTCAAAATGATGTTTGGGAGTGTTTTGGAGCATTTCGCTAACCTTCGGCATGTAAATAACTTGTGTTCCGGGCCTGAATGCACTGTTACGGGGTACCGAAGTTGCAAAAATGGTTTTGCAACAAAAGCATCCGTTCTACTCCATTAGACTCAAAATGATGTTTCGGAGTGTTGCATTTCGCTAACCTTCGACATATAAATAACATGTGTTTCGTGCCTGGATGCATAGTTACGGGGTACCGAAGTTGCAAAAATGGTTTTGCAACAAAAGCATCTGTTCTACTCCATTAGACTCAAAATGATGTTTGGGAGTGTTTTGGAGCATTTCGCTAACCTTCGGCATGTCAATAACTTGTGTTCCGGGCCTGAATGCACTGTTACGTGGTACCGACGTTGCAAAAATGGTTTTGCAACAAAAGCATCCGTTCTACTCAATTAGACTTAAAATGATGTTTGGGGGTGTTTTGGAGCATTTCGCTAACCTTCGGCATGTAAATAACTTGTGTTCCGGGCCTAAATGCACTGTTACGGGGTACCGAAGTTGCAAAAATGGTTTTTGCAACAAAAGCATCCGTTCTACTCAATTAGACTCAAAATGATGTTTGGGAGTGTTTTGGAGCATTTCGCTAACCCTCGGCATGAAAATAACTTGTGTTCCGGGCCTGAATGCACTATTACGGGGTACTGAAGTTGCAAAAATAGTTTTGAAACAAAAGCATCCGTTCTACTCCATTAGACTCAAAATGATGTTTGGGAGTGTTTTGGAGCATTTCGCTAACCTTTGGCATGTAAATAACTTGTGTTTCAGGCCTGAATGCACTGTTACGGGGTACCGAAGTTGCAAAAATGGTTTTGCAACAAAAGCATATGTTCTACTCCATTAGACTCAAAATGATGTTTCGGAGTGTTGCATTTCGCTAACCTTCGGCATATAAATAACTTGTGTTTCGGGCCTGGATGCACAGTTACGGGGTACCGAAGTTGCAAAAATGGTTTTGCAACAAAAGCATCTGTTCTACTCAATTTGACTCAAAATGATGTTTGGGAGTGTTTTGGAGCATTTCGCTAACCTTCGGCATGAAAATAACTTGTGTTCCGGGCCTGAATGCACTGTTACCGGGTACCGAAGTTACAAAAATGGTTTTGCAACAAAAGCATCAGTTCTACTCCATTAGACTCAAAATGATGTTTGCGAGTGTTTTGGAGCATTTCGCTTACCTTCGGCATGTAAATAACTTGTGTTTCAGGCCTGAATGCACTGTTACGGGGTGCCGAAGTTGCAAAAATGGTTTTGCAACAAAAGCATATGTTCTACTCCATTGGACTCAAAATGATGTTTCGGCGTGTTACATTTCTCTAACATTCGGCTTGTAAATAACTTGTGTTCCGAGCCTGAATGCACTGTTACGGGGTACCGAAGTTGCAAAAATGGTTTTGCAACAAAAGCATCCGTTCTACTCAATTAGACTCAAAATGATGTTTGGGAGTGTTTTGGAGCATTTCGCTAACCTTCGGCATGTAAATAACTTGTGTTCCGGGCCTGAATGCACTGTTACGGGGTACCGAAGTTGCAAAAATAGTTTTGCAACAAAAGCATCCGTTCTACTCCATTAGACTCAAAATGATGTTTCGGAGTGTTGCATTTCGCTAACCTTCGACATATAAATAACTTGTGTTTCGTGCCTGGATGCATAGTTACGGGGTACCGAAGTTGCAAAAATGGTTTTGCAACAAAAGCATCTGTTCTACTCCATTAGACTCAAAATGATGTTTGGGAGTGTTTTGGAGCATTTCGCTAACCTTCGGCATGTCAATAACTTGTGTTCCGGGCCTGAATGCACTGTTACGGGGTACCGACGTTGCAAAAATGGTTTTGCAACAAAAGCATCCGTTCTACTCAATTAGACTTAAAATGATGTTTGGGGGTGTTTTGGAGCATTTCGCTAACCTTCGGCATGTAAATAACTTGTGTTCCGGGCCTAAATGCACTGTTACGGGGTACCGAAGTTGCAAAAATGGTTTTTGCAACAAAAGCATCCGTTCTACTCAATTAGACTCAAAATGATGTTTGGGAGTATTTTGGAGCATTTCGCTAACCTTCGGCATGAAAATAACTTGTGTTCCGGGCCTGAATGCACTATTACGGTGTACCGAAGTTGCAAAAATAGTTTTGAAACAAAAGCATCCGTTCTACTCCATTAGACTCAAAATGATGTTTGGGAGTGTTTTGGAGTATTTCGCTAACCTTCGGCATGTAAATAACTTGTGTTTCAGGCCTGAATGCACTGTTACGGGGTACCGAAGTTGCAAAAATGGTTTTGCAACAAAAGCATATGTTCTACTCCATTAGACTCAAAATGATGTTTCGGAGTGTTGCATTTCGCTAACCTTCGGCATATAAATAACTTGTGTTTCGGGCCTGGATGCACAGTTACGGGGTACCGAAGTTGCAAAAATGGTTTTGCAACAAAAGCATCCGTTCTACTCAATTTGACTCAAAATGATGTTTGGGATTGTTTTGGAGCATTTCGCTAACCTTCGGCATGAAAATAACTTGTGTTCCGGGCCTGAATGCACTGTTACCGGGTACCGAAGTTACAAAAATGGTTTTGCAACAAAAGCATCAGTTCTACTCCATTAGACTCAAAATGATGTTTGCGAGTGTTTTGGAGCATTTCGCTTACCTTCGGCATGAAAATAACTTGTGTTCCGGGCCTGAATGCACTGTTACCGGGTACCGAAGTTACAAAAATGGTTTTGCAACAAAAGCATCAGTTCTACTCCATTAGACTCAAAATGATGTTTGCGAGTGTTTTGGAGCATTTCGCTTACCTTCGGCATGTAAATAACTTGTGTTTCAGGCCTGAATGCACTGTTACGGGGTGCCGAAGTTGCAAAAATGGTTTTGCAACAAAAGCATATGTTCTACTCCATTGGACTCAAAATGATGTTTCGGCGTGTTACATTTCTCTAACATTCGGCTTGTAAATAACTTGTGTTCCGAGCCTGAATGCACTGTTACGGGGTACCGAAGTTGCAAAAATGGTTTTGCAACAAAAGCATCCGTTCTACTCAATTAGACTCAAAATGATGTTTGGGAGTGTTTTGGAGCATTTCGCTAACCTTCGGCATGTAAATAACTTGTGTTCCGGGCCTGAATGCACTGTTACGGGGTACCGAAGTTGCAAAAATGGTTTTGCAACAAAAGCATCCGTTCTACTCCATTAGACTCAAAATGATGTTTCGGAGTGTTGCATTTCGCTAACCTTCGACATATAAATAACATGTGTTTCGTGCCTGGATGCATAGTTACGGGGTACCGAAGTTGCAAAAATGGTTTTGCAACAAAAGCATCTGTTCTACTCCATTAGACTCAAAATGATGTTTGGGAGTGTTTTGGAGCATTTCGCTAACCTTCGGCATGTCAATAACTTGTGTTCCGGGCCTGAATGCACTGTTACGTGGTACCGACGTTGCAAAAATGGTTTTGCAACAAAAGCATCCGTTCTACTCAATTAGACTTAAAATGATGTTTGGGGGTGTTTTGGAGCATTTCGCTAACCTTCGGCATGTAAATAACTTGTGTTCCGGGCCTAAATGCACTGTTACGGGGTACCGAAGTTGCAAAAATGGTTTTTGCAACAAAAGCATCCGTTCTACTCAATTAGACTCAAAATGATGTTTGGGAGTGTTTTGGAGCATTTCGCTAACCCTCGGCATGAAAATAACTTGTGTTCCGGGCCTGAATGCACTATTACGGGGTACTGAAGTTGCAAAAATAGTTTTGAAACAAAAGCATCCGTTCTACTCCATTAGACTCAAAATGATGTTTGGGAGTGTTTTGGAGCATTTCGCTAACCTTTGGCATGTAAATAACTTGTGTTTCAGGCCTGAATGCACTGTTACGGGGTACCGAAGTTGCAAAAATGGTTTTGCAACAAAAGCATATGTTCTACTCCATTAGACTCAAAATGATGTTTCGGAGTGTTGCATTTCGCTAACCTTCGGCATATAAATAACTTGTGTTTCGGGCCTGGATGCACAGTTACGGGGTACCGAAGTTGCAAAAATGGTTTTGCAACAAAAGCATCCGTTCTACTCAATTTGACTCAAAATGATGTTTGGGAGTGTTTTGGAGCATTTCGCTAACCTTCGGCATGAAAATAACTTGTGTTCCGGGCCTGAATGCACTGTTACCGGGTACCGAAGTTACAAAAATGGTTTTGCAACAAAAGCATCAGTTCTACTCCATTAGACTCAAAATGATGTTTGCGAGTGTTTTGGAGCATTTCGCTTACCTTCGGCATGTAAATAACTTGTGTTTCAGGCCTGAATGCACTGTTACGGGGTGCCGAAGTTGCAAAAATGGTTTTGCAACAAAAGCATATGTTCTACTCCATTGGACTCAAAATGATGTTTCGGCGTGTTACATTTCTCTAACATTCGGCTTGTAAATAACTTGTGTTCCGAGCCTGAATGCACTGTTACGGGGTACCGAAGTTGCAAAAATGGTTTTGCAACAAAAGCATCCGTTCTACTCAATTAGACTCAAAATGATGTTTGGGAGTGTTTTGGAGCATTTCGCTAACCTTCGGCATGTAAATAACTTGTGTTCCGGGCCTGAATGCACTGTTACGGGGTACCGAAGTTGCAAAAATAGTTTTGCAACAAAAGCATCCGTTCTACTCCATTAGACTCAAAATGATGTTTCGGAGTGTTGCATTTCGCTAACCTTCGACATATAAATAACTTGTGTTTCGTGCCTGGATGCATAGTTACGGGGTACCGAAGTTGCAAAAATGGTTTTGCAACAAAAGCATCTGTTCTACTCCATTAGACTCAAAATGATGTTTGGGAGTGTTTTGGAGCATTTCGCTAACCTTCGGCATGTCAATAACTTGTGTTCCGGGCCTGAATGCACTGTTACGGGGTACCGACGTTGCAAAAATGGTTTTGCAACAAAAGCATCCGTTCTACTCAATTAGACTTAAAATGATGTTTGGGGGTGTTTTGGAGCATTTCGCTAACCTTCGGCATGTAAATAACTTGTGTTCCGGGCCTAAATGCACTGTTACGGGGTACCGAAGTTGCAAAAATGGTTTTTGCAACAAAAGCATCCGTTCTACTCAATTAGACTCAAAATGATGTTTGGGAGTATTTTGGAGCATTTCGCTAACCTTCGGCATGAAAATAACTTGTGTTCCGGGCCTGAATGCACTATTACGGTGTACCGAAGTTGCAAAAATAGTTTTGAAACAAAAGCATCCGTTCTACTCCATTAGACTCAAAATGATGTTTGGGAGTGTTTTGGAGTATTTCGGTAACCTTCGGCATGTAAATAACTTGTGTTTCAGGCCTGAATGCACTGTTACGGGGTACCGAAGTTGCAAAAATGGTTTTGCAACAAAAGCATATGTTCTACTCCATTAGACTCAAAATGATGTTTCGGAGTGTTGCATTTCGCTAACCTTCGGCATATAAATAACTTGTGTTTCGGGCCTGGATGCACAGTTACGGGGTACCGAAGCTGCAAAAATGGTTTTGCAACAAAAGCATCCGTTCTACTCAATTTGACTCAAAACGATGTTTGGGAGTGTTTTGGAGCATTTCGCTAACCTTCGGCATGAAAATAACTTGTGTTCCGGGCCTGAATGCACTGTTACCGGGTACCGAAGTTACAAAAATGGTTTTGCAACAAAAGCATCAGTTCTACTCCATTAGACTCAAAATGATGTTTGCGAGTGTTTTGGAGCATTTCGCTTACCTTCGGCATGTAAATAACTTGTGTTTCAGGCCTGAATGCACTGTTACGGGGTGCCGAAGTTGCAAAAATGGTTTTGCAACAAAAGCATATGTTCTACTCCATTGGACTCAAAATGATGTTTCGGCGTGTTACATTTCTCTAACATTCGGCTTGTAAATAACTTGTGTTCCGAGCCTGAATGCACTGTTACGGGGTACCGAAGTTGCAAAAATGGTTTTGCAACAAAAGCATCCGTTCTACTCAATTAGACTCAAAATGATGTTTGGGAGTGTTTTGGAGCATTTCGCTAACCTTCGGCATGTAAATAACTTGTGTTCCGGGCCTGAATGCACTGTTACGGGGTACCGAAGTTGCAAAAATAGTTTTGCAACAAAAGCATCCGTTCTACTCCATTAGACTCAAAATGATGTTTCGGAGTGTTGCATTTCGCTAACCTTCGACATATAAATAACTTGTGTTTCGTGCCTGGATGCATAGTTACGGGGTACCGAAGTTGCAAAAATGGTTTTGCAACAAAAGCATCTGTTCTACTCCATTAGACTCAAAATGATGTTTGGGAGTGTTTTGGAGCATTTCGCTAACCTTCGGCATGTCAATAACTTGTGTTCCGGGCCTGAATGCACTGTTACGGGGTACCGACGTTGCAAAAATGGTTTTGCAACAAAAGCATCCGTTCTACTCAATTAGACTTAAAATGATGTTTGGGGGTGTTTTGGAGCATTTCGCTAACCTTCGGCATGTAAATAACTTGTGTTCCGGGCCTAAATGCACTGTTACGGGGTACCGAAGTTGCAAAAATGGTTTTTGCAACAAAAGCATCCGTTCTACTCAATTAGACTCAAAATGATGTTTGGGAGTATTTTGGAGCATTTCGCTAACCTTCGGCATGAAAATAACTTGTGTTCCGGGCCTGAATGCACTATTACGGTGTACCGAAGTTGCAAAAATAGTTTTGAAACAAAAGCATCCGTTCTACTCCATTAGACTCAAAATGATGTTTGGGAGTGTTTTGGAGTATTTCGCTAACCTTCGGCATGTAAATAACTTGTGTTTCAGGCCTGAATGCACTGTTACGGGGTACCGAAGTTGCAAAAATGGTTTTGCAACAAAAGCATATGTTCTACTCCATTAGACTCAAAATGATGTTTCGGAGTGTTGCATTTCGCTAACCTTCGGCATATAAATAACTTGTGTTTCGGGCCTGGATGCACAGTTACGGGGTACCGAAGCTGCAAAAATGGTTTTGCAACAAAAGCATCCGTTCTACTCAATTTGACTCAAAATGATGTTTGGGAGTGTTTTGGAGCATTTCGCTAACCTTCGGCATGAAAATAACTTGTGTTCCGGGCCTGAATGCACTGTTACCGGGTACCGAAGTTACAAAAATGGTTTTGCAACAAAAGCATCAGTTCTACTCCATTAGACTCAAAATGATGTTTGCGAGTGTTTTGGAGCATTTCGCTTACCTTCGGCATGTAAATAACTTGTGTTTCAGGCCTGAATGCACTGTTACGGGGTGCCGAAGTTGCAAAAATGGTTTTGCAACAAAAGCATATGTTCTACTCCATTGGACTCAAAATGATGTTTCGGCGTGTTACATTTCTCTAACATTCGGCTTGTAAATAACTTGTGTTCCGAGCCTGAATGCACTGTTACGGGGTACCGAAGTTGCAAAAATGGTTTTGCAACAAAAGCATCCGTTCTACTCAATTAGACTCAAAATGATGTTTGGGAGTGTTTTGGAGCATTTCGCTAACCTTCGGCATGTAAATAACTTGTGTTCCGGGCCTGAATGCACTGTTACGGGGTACCGAAGTTGCAAAAATAGTTTTGCAACAAAAGCATCCGTTCTACTCCATTAGACTCAAAATGATGTTTCGGAGTGTTGCATTTCGCTAACCTTCGACATATAAATAACTTGTGTTTCGTGCCTGGATGCATAGTTACGGGGTACCGAAGTTGCAAAAATGGTTTTGCAACAAAAGCATCTGTTCTACTCCATTAGACTCAAAATGATGTTTGGGAGTGTTTTGGAGCATTTCGCTAACCTTCGGCATGTCAATAACTTGTGTTCCGGGCCTGAATGCACTGTTACGGGGTACCGACGTTGCAAAAATGGTTTTGCAACAAAAGCATCCGTTCTACTCAATTAGACTTAAAATGATGTTTGGGGGTGTTTTGGAGCATTTCGCTAACCTTCGGCATGTAAATAACTTGTGTTCCGGGCCTAAATGCACTGTTACGGGGTACCGAAGTTGCAAAAATGGTTTTTGCAACAAAAGCATCCGTTCTACTCAATTAGACTCAAAATGATGTTTGGGAGTATTTTGGAGCATTTCGCTAACCTTCGGCATGAAAATAACTTGTGTTCCGGGCCTGAATGCACTATTACGGTGTACCGAAGTTGCAAAAATAGTTTTGAAACAAAAGCATCCGTTCTACTCCATTAGACTCAAAATGATGTTTGGGAGTGTTTTGGAGTATTTCGCTAACCTTCGGCATGTAAATAACTTGTGTTTCAGGCCTGAATGCACTGTTACGGGGTACCGAAGTTGCAAAAATGGTTTTGCAACAAAAGCATATGTTCTACTCCATTAGACTCAAAATGATGTTTCGGAGTGTTGCATTTCGCTAACCTTCGGCATATAAATAACTTGTGTTTCGGGCCTGGATGCACAGTTACGGGGTACCGAAGTTGCAAAAATGGTTTTGCAACAAAAGCATCCGTTCTACTCAATTTGACTCAAAATGATGTTTGGGAGTGTTTTGGAGCATTTCGCTAACCTTCGGCATGAAAATAACTTGTGTTCCGGGCCTGAATGCACTGTTACCGGGTACCGAAGTTACAAAAATGGTTTTGCAACAAAAGCATCAGTTCTACTCCATTAGACTCAAAATGATGTTTGCGAGTGTTTTGGAGCATTTCGCTTACCTTCGGCATGTAAATAACTTGTGTTTCAGGCCTGAATGCACTGTTACGGGGTGCCGAAGTTGCAAAAATGGTTTTGCAACAAAAGCATATGTTCTACTCCATTGGACTCAAAATGATGTTTCGGCGTGTTACATTTCTCTAACATTCGGCTTGTAAATAACTTGTGTTCCGAGCCTGAATGCACTGTTACGGGGTACCGAAGTTGCAAAAATGGTTTTGCAACAAAAGCATCCGTTCTACTCAATTAGACTCAAAATGATGTTTGGGAGTGTTTTGGAGCATTTCGCTAACCTTCGGCATGTAAATAACTTGTGTTCCGGGCCTGAATGCACTGTTACGGGGTACCGAAGTTGCAAAAATGGTTTTGCAACAAAAGCATCCGTTCTACTCCATTAGACTCAAAATGATGTTTCGGAGTGTTGCATTTCGCTAACCTTCGACATATAAATAACATGTGTTTCGTGCCTGGATGCATAGTTACGGGGTACCGAAGTTGCAAAAATGGTTTTGCAACAAAAGCATCTGTTCTACTCCATTAGACTCAAAATGATGTTTGGGAGTGTTTTGGAGCATTTCGCTAACCTTCGGCATGTCAATAACTTGTGTTCCGGGCCTGAATGCACTGTTACGTGGTACCGACGTTGCAAAAATGGTTTTGCAACAAAAGCATCCGTTCTACTCAATTAGACTTAAAATGATGTTTGGGGGTGTTTTGGAGCATTTCGCTAACCTTCGGCATGTAAATAACTTGTGTTCCGGGCCTAAATGCACTGTTACGGGGTACCGAAGTTGCAAAAATGGTTTTTGCAACAAAAGCATCCGTTCTACTCAATTAGACTCAAAATGATGTTTGGGAGTGTTTTGGAGCATTTCGCTAACCCTCGGCATGAAAATAACTTGTGTTCCGGGCCTGAATGCACTATTACGGGGTACTGAAGTTGCAAAAATAGTTTTGAAACAAAAGCATCCGTTCTACTCCATTAGACTCAAAATGATGTTTGGGAGTGTTTTGGAGCATTTCGCTAACCTTTGGCATGTAAATAACTTGTGTTTCAGGCCTGAATGCACTGTTACGGGGTACCGAAGTTGCAAAAATGGTTTTGCAACAAAAGCATATGTTCTACTCCATTAGACTCAAAATGATGTTTCGGAGTGTTGCATTTCGCTAACCTTCGGCATATAAATAACTTGTGTTTCGGGCCTGGATGCACAGTTATGGGGTACCGAAGTTGCAAAAATGGTTTTGCAACAAAAGCATCCGTTCTACTCAATTTGACTCAAAATGATGTTTGGGAGTGTTTTGGAGCATTTCGCTAACCTTCGGCATGAAAATAACTTGTGTTCCGGGCCTGAATGCACTGTTACCGGGTACCGAAGTTACAAAAATGGTTTTGCAACAAAAGCATCAGTTCTACTCCATTAGACTCAAAATGATGTTTGCGAGTGTTTTGGAGCATTTCGCTTACCTTCGGCATGTAAATAACTTGTGTTTCAGGCCTGAATGCACTGTTACGGGGTGCCGAAGTTGCAAAAATGGTTTTGCAACAAAAGCATATGTTCTACTCCATTGGACTCAAAATGATGTTTCGGCGTGTTACATTTCTCTAACATTCGGCTTGTAAATAACTTGTGTTCCGAGCCTGAATGCACTGTTACGGGGTACCGAAGTTGCAAAAATGGTTTTGCAACAAAAGCATCCGTTCTACTCAATTAGACTCAAAATGATGTTTGGGAGTGTTTTGGAGCATTTCGCTAACCTTCGGCATGTAAATAACTTGTGTTCCGGGCCTGAATGCACTGTTACGGGGTACCGAAGTTGCAAAAATAGTTTTGCAACAAAAGCATCCGTTCTACTCCATTAGACTCAAAATGATGTTTCGGAGTGTTGCATTTCGCTAACCTTCGACATATAAATAACTTGTGTTTCGTGCCTGGATGCATAGTTACGGGGTACCGAAGTTGCAAAAATGGTTTTGCAACAAAAGCATCTGTTCTACTCCATTAGACTCAAAATGATGTTTGGGAGTGTTTTGGAGCATTTCGCTAACCTTCGGCATGTCAATAACTTGTGTTCCGGGCCTGAATGCACTGTTACGGGGTACCGACGTTGCAAAAATGGTTTTGCAACAAAAGCATCCGTTCTACTCAATTAGACTTAAAATGATGTTTGGGGGTGTTTTGGAGCATTTCGCTAACCTTCGGCATGTAAATAACTTGTGTTCCGGGCCTAAATGCACTGTTACGGGGTACCGAAGTTGCAAAAATGGTTTTTGCAACAAAAGCATCCGTTCTACTCAATTAGACTCAAAATGATGTTTGGGAGTGTTTTGGAGCATTTCGCTAACCTTCGGCATGAAAATAACTTGTGTTCCGGGCCTGAATGCACTATTACGGTGTACCGAAGTTGCAAAAATAGTTTTGAAACAAAAGCATCCGTTCTACTCCATTAGACTCAAAATGATGTTTGGGAGTGTTTTGGAGTATTTCGCTAACCTTCGGCATGTAAATAACTTGTGTTTCAGGCCTGAATGCACTGTTACGGGGTACCGAAGTTGCAAAAATGGTTTTGCAACAAAAGCATATGTTCTACTCCATTAGACTCAAAATGATGTTTCGGAGTGTTGCATTTCGCTAACCTTCGGCATATAAATAACTTGTGTTTCGGGCCTGGATGCACAGTTACGGGGTACCGAAGTTGCAAAAATGGTTTTGCAACAAAAGCATCCGTTCTACTCAATTTGACTCAAAATGATGTTTGGGAGTGTTTTGGAGCATTTCGCTAACCTTCGGCATGAAAATAACTTGTGTTCCGGGCCTGAATGCACTGTTACCGGGTACCGAAGTTACAAAAATGGTTTTGCAACAAAAGCATCAGTTCTACTCCATTAGACTCAAAATGATGTTTGCGAGTGTTTTGGAGCATTTCGCTTACCTTCGGCATGTAAATAACTTGTGTTTCAGGCCTGAATGCACTGTTACGGGGTGCCGAAGTTGCAAAAATGGTTTTGCAACAAAAGCATATGTTCTACTCCATTGGACTCAAAATGATGTTTCGGCGTGTTACATTTCTCTAACATTCGGCTTGTAAATAACTTGTGTTCCGAGCCTGAATGCACTGTTACGGGGTACCGAAGTTGCAAAAATGGTTTTGCAACAAAAGCATCCGTTCTACTCAATTAGACTCAAAATGATGTTTGGGAGTGTTTTCGAGCATTTCGCTAACCTTCGGCATGTAAATAACTTGTGTTCCGGGCCTGAATGCACTGTTACGGGGTACCGAAGTTGCAAAAATGGTTTTGCAACAAAAGCATCCGTTCTACTCCATTAGACTCAAAATGATGTTTCGGAGTGTTGCATTTCGCTAACCTTCGACATATAAATAACATGTGTTTCGTGCCTGGATGCATAGTTACGGGGTACCGAAGTTGCAAAAATGGTTTTGCAACAAAAGCATCTGTTCTACTCCATTAGACTCAAAATGATGTTTGGGAGTGTTTTGGAGCATTTCGCTAACCTTCGGCATGTCAATAACTTGTGTTCCGGGCCTGAATGCACTGTTACGTGGTACCGACGTTGCAAAAATGGTTTTGCAACAAAAGCATCCGTTCTACTCAATTAGACTTAAAATGATGTTTGGGGGTGTTTTGGAGCATTTCGCTAACCTTCGGCATGTAAATAACTTGTGTTCCGGGCCTAAATGCACTGTTACGGGGTACCGAAGTTGCAAAAATGGTTTTTGCAACAAAAGCAACCGTACTACACAATTATACTCAAAATGAGGTTTGGGAGTGTTTTGGAGCATTTCGCTAACCCTCGGCATGAAAATAACTTGTGTTCCGGGCCTGAATGCACTATTACGGGGTACTGAAGTTGCAAAAATAGTTTTGAAACAAAAGCATCCGTTCTACTCCATTAGACTCAAAATGATGTTTGGGAGTGTTTTGGAGCATTTCGCTAACCTTTGGCATGTAAATAACTTGTGTTTCAGGCCTGAATGCACTGTTACGGGGTACCGAAGTTGCAAAAATGGTTTTGCAACAAAAGCATATGTTCTACTCCATTAGACTCAAAATGATGTTTCGGAGTGTTGCATTTCGCTAACCTTCGGCATATAAATAACTTGTGTTTCGGGCCTGGATGCACAGTTATGGGGTACCGAAGTTGCAAAAATGGTTTTGCAACAAAAGCATCCGTTCTACTCAATTTGACTCAAAATGATGTTTCGGAGTGTTTTGGAGCATTTCGCTAACCTTCGGCATGAAAATAACTTGTGTTCCGGGCCTGAATGCACTGTTACCGGGTACCGAAGTTACAAAAATGGTTTTGCAACAAAAGCATCAGTTCTACTCCATTAGACTCAAAATGATGTTTGCGAGTGTTTTGGAGCATTTCGCTTACCTTCGGCATGTAAATAACTTGTGTTTCAGGCCTGAATGCACTGTTACGGGGTGCCGAAGTTGCAAAAATGGTTTTGCAACAAAAGCATATGTTCTACTCCATTGGACTCAAAATGATGTTTCGGCGTGTTACATTTCTCTAACATTCGGCTTGTAAATAACTTGTGTTCCGAGCCTGAATGCACTGTTACGGGGTACCGAAGTTGCAAAAATGGTTTTGCAACAAAAGCATCCGTTCTACTCAATTAGACTCAAAATGATGTTTGGGAGTGTTTTGGAGCATTTCGCTAACCTTCGGCATGTAAATAACTTGTGTTCCGGGCCTGAATGCACTGTTACGGGGTACCGAAGTTGCAAAAATAGTTTTGCAACAAAAGCATCCGTTCTACTCCATTAGACTCAAAATGATGTTTCGGAGTGTTGCATTTCGCTAACCTTCGACATATAAATAACTTGTGTTTCGTGCCTGGATGCATAGTTACGGGGTACCGAAGTTGCAAAAATGGTTTTGCAACAAAAGCATCTGTTCTACTCCATTAGACTCAAAATGATGTTTGGGAGTGTTTTGGAGCATTTCGCTAACCTTCGGCATGTCAATAACTTGTGTTCCGGGCCTGAATGCACTGTTACGTGGTACCGACGTTGCAAAAATGGTTTTGCAACAAAAGCATCCGTTCTACTCAATTAGACTTAAAATGATGTTTGGGGGTGTTTTGGAGCATTTCGCTAACCTTCGGCATGTAAATAACTTGTGTTCCGGGCCTAAATGCACTGTTACGGGGTACCGAAGTTGCAAAAATGGTTTTTGCAACAAAAGCATCCGTTCTACTCAATTAGACTCAAAATGATGTTTGGGAGTGTTTTGGAGCATTTCGCTAACCCTCGGCATGAAAATAACTTGTGTTCCGGGCCTGAATGCACTATTACGGGGTACTGAAGTTGCAAAAATAGTTTTGAAACAAAAGCATCCGTTCTACTCCATTAGACTCAAAATGATGTTTGGGAGTGTTTTGGAGCATTTCGCTAACCTTTGGCATGTAAATAACTTGTGTTTCAGGCCTGAATGCACTGTTACGGGGTACCGAAGTTGCAAAAATGGTTTTGCAACAAAAGCATATGTTCTACTCCATTAGACTCAAAATGATGTTTCGGAGTGTTGCATTTCGCTAACCTTCGGCATATAAATAACTTGTGTTTCGGGCCTGGATGCACAGTTACGGGGTACCGAAGTTGCAAAAATGGTTTTGCAACAAAAGCATCCGTTCTACTCAATTTGACTCAAAATGATGTTTGGGAGTGTTTTGGAGCATTTCGCTAACCTTCGGCATGAAAATAACTTGTGTTCCGGGCCTGAATGCACTGTTACCGGGTACCGAAGTTACAAAAATGGTTTTGCAACAAAAGCATCAGTTCTACTCCATTAGACTCAAAATGATGTTTGCGAGTGTTTTGGAGCATTTCGCTTACCTTCGGCATGTAAATAACTTGTGTTTCAGGCCTGAATGCACTGTTACGGGGTGCCGAAGTTGCAAAAATGGTTTTGCAACAAAAGCATATGTTCTACTCCATTGGACTCAAAATGATGTTTCGGCGTGTTACATTTCTCTAACATTCGGCTTGTAAATAACTTGTGTTCCGAGCCTGAATGCACTGTTACGGGGTACCGAAGTTGCAAAAATGGTTTTGCAACAAAAGCATCCGTTCTACTCAATTAGACTCAAAATGATGTTTGGGAGTGTTTTGGAGCATTTCGCTAACCTTCGGCATGTAAATAACTTGTGTTCCGGGCCTGAATGCACTGTTACGGGGTACCGAAGTTGCAAAAATAGTTTTGCAACAAAAGCATCCGTTCTACTCCATTAGACTCAAAATGATGTTTCGGAGTGTTGCATTTCGCTAACCTTCGACATATAAATAACTTGTGTTTCGTGCCTGGATGCATAGTTACGGGGTACCGAAGTTGCAAAAATGGTTTTGCAACAAAAGCATCTGTTCTACTCCATTAGACTCAAAATGATGTTTGGGAGTGTTTTGGAGCATTTCGCTAACCTTCGGCATGTCAATAACTTGTGTTCCGGGCCTGAATGCACTGTTACGGGGTACCGACGTTGCAAAAATGGTTTTGCAACAAAAGCATCCGTTCTACTCAATTAGACTTAAAATGATGTTTGGGGGTGTTTTGGAGCATTTCGCTAACCTTCGGCATGTAAATAACTTGTGTTCCGGGCCTAAATGCACTGTTACGGGGTACCGAAGTTGCAAAAATGGTTTTTGCAACAAAAGCATCCGTTCTACTCAATTAGACTCAAAATGATGTTTGGGAGTATTTTGGAGCATTTCGCTAACCTTCGGCATGAAAATAACTTGTGTTCCGGGCCTGAATGCACTATTACGGTGTACCGAAGTTGCAAAAATAGTTTTGAAACAAAAGCATCCGTTCTACTCCATTAGACTCAAAATGATGTTTGGGAGTGTTTTGGAGTATTTCGCTAACCTTCGGCATGTAAATAACTTGTGTTTCAGGCCTGAATGCACTGTTACGGGGTACCGAAGTTGCAAAAATGGTTTTGCAACAAAAGCATATGTTCTACTCCATTAGACTCAAAATGATGTTTCGGAGTGTTGCATTTCGCTAACCTTCGGCATATAAATAACTTGTGTTTCGGGCCTGGATGCACAGTTACGGGGTACCGAAGTTGCAAAAATGGTTTTGCAACAAAAGCATCCGTTCTACTCAATTTGACTCAAAATGATGTTTGGGAGTGTTTTGGAGCATTTCGCTAACCTTCGGCATGAAAATAACTTGTGTTCCGGGCCTGAATGCACTGTTACCGGGTACCGAAGTTACAAAAATGGTTTTGCAACAAAAGCATCAGTTCTACTCCATTAGACTCAAAATGATGTTTGCGAGTGTTTTGGAGCATTTCGCTTACCTTCGGCATGTAAATAACTTGTGTTTCAGGCCTGAATGCACTGTTACGGGGTGCCGAAGTTGCAAAAATGGTTTTGCAACAAAAGCATATGTTCTACTCCATTGGACTCAAAATGATGTTTCGGCGTGTTACATTTCTCTAACATTCGGCTTGTAAATAACTTGTGTTCCGAGCCTGAATGCACTGTTACGGGGTACCGAAGTTGCAAAAATGGTTTTGCAACAAAAGCATCCGTTCTACTCAATTAGACTCAAAATGATGTTTGGGAGTGTTTTGGAGCATTTCGCTAACCTTCGGCATGTAAATAACTTGTGTTCCGGGCCTGAATGCACTGTTACGGGGTACCGAAGTTGCAAAAATGGTTTTGCAACAAAAGCATCCGTTCTACTCCATTAGACTCAAAATGATGTTTCGGAGTGTTGCATTTCGCTAACCTTCGACATATAAATAACATGTGTTTCGTGCCTGGATGCATAGTTACGGGGTACCGAAGTTGCAAAAATGGTTTTGCAACAAAAGCATCTGTTCTACTCCATTAGACTCAAAATGATGTTTGGGAGTGTTTTGGAGCATTTCGCTAACCTTCGGCATGTCAATAACTTGTGTTCCGGGCCTGAATGCACTGTTACGTGGTACCGACGTTGCAAAAATGGTTTTGCAACAAAAGCATCCGTTCTACTCAATTAGACTTAAAATGATGTTTGGGGGTGTTTTGGAGCATTTCGCTAACCTTCGGCATGTAAATAACTTGTGTTCCGGGCCTAAATGCACTGTTACGGGGTACCGAAGTTGCAAAAATGGTTTTTGCAACAAAAGCATCCGTTCTACTCAATTAGACTCAAAATGATGTTTGGGAGTATTTTGGAGCATTTCGCTAACCTTCGGCATGAAAATAACTTGTGTTCCGGGCCTGAATGCACTATTACGGTGTACCGAAGTTGCAAAAATAGTTTTGAAACAAAAGCATCCGTTCTACTCCATTAGACTCAAAATGATGTTTGGGAGTGTTTTGGAGTATTTCGCTAACCTTCGGCATGTAAATAACTTGTGTTTCAGGCCTGAATGCACTGTTACGGGGTACCGAAGTTGCAAAAATGGTTTTGCAACAAAAGCATATGTTCTACTCCATTAGACTCAAAATGATGTTTCGGAGTGTTGCATTTCGCTAACCTTCGGCATATAAATAACTTGTGTTTCGGGCCTGGATGCACAGTTACGGGGTACCGAAGTTGCAAAAATGGTTTTGCAACAAAAGCATCCGTTCTACTCAATTTGACTCAAAATGATGTTTGGGAGTGTTTTGGAGCATTTCGCTAACCTTCGGCATGAAAATAACTTGTGTTCCGGGCCTGAATGCACTGTTACCGGGTACCGAAGTTACAAAAATGGTTTTGCAACAAAAGCATCAGTTCTACTCCATTAGACTCAAAATGATGTTTGCGAGTGTTTTGGAGCATTTCGCTTACCTTCGGCATGTAAATAACTTGTGTTTCAGGCCTGAATGCACTGTTACGGGGTGCCGAAGTTGCAAAAATGGTTTTGCAACAAAAGCATATGTTCTACTCCATTGGACTCAAAATGATGTTTCGGCGTGTTACATTTCTCTAACATTCGGCTTGTAAATAACTTGTGTTCCGAGCCTGAATGCACTGTTACGGGGTACCGAAGTTGCAAAAATGGTTTTGCAACAAAAGCATCCGTTCTACTCAATTAGACTCAAAATGATGTTTGGGAGTGTTTTGGAGCATTTCGCTAACCTTCGGCATGTAAATAACTTGTGTTCCGGGCCTGAATGCACTGTTACGGGGTACCGAAGTTGCAAAAATGGTTTTGCAACAAAAGCATCCGTTCTACTCCATTAGACTCAAAATGATGTTTCGGAGTGTTGCATTTCGCTAACCTTCGACATATAAATAACATGTGTTTCGTGCCTGGATGCATAGTTACGGGGTACCGAAGTTGCAAAAATGGTTTTGCAACAAAAGCATCTGTTCTACTCCATTAGACTCAAAATGATGTTTGGGAGTGTTTTGGAGCATTTCGCTAACCTTCGGCATGTCAATAACTTGTGTTCCGGGCCTGAATGCACTGTTACGTGGTACCGACGTTGCAAAAATGGTTTTGCAACAAAAGCATCCGTTCTACTCAATTAGACTTAAAATGATGTTTGGGGGTGTTTTGGAGCATTTCGCTAACCTTCGGCATGTAAATAACTTGTGTTCCGGGCCTAAATGCACTGTTACGGGGTACCGAAGTTGCAAAAATGGTTTTTGCAACAAAAGCATCCGTTCTACTCAATTAGACTCAAAATGATGTTTGGGAGTATTTTGGAGCATTTCGCTAACCTTCGGCATGAAAATAACTTGTGTTCCGGGCCTGAATGCACTATTACGGTGTACCGAAGTTGCAAAAATAGTTTTGAAACAAAAGCATCCGTTCTACTCCATTAGACTCAAAATGATGTTTGGGAGTGTTTTGGAGTATTTCGCTAACCTTCGGCATGTAAATAACTTGTGTTTCAGGCCTGAATGCACTGTTACGGGGTACCGAAGTTGCAAAAATGGTTTTGCAACAAAAGCATATGTTCTACTCCATTAGACTCAAAATGATGTTTCAGAGTGTTGCATTTCGCTAACCTTCGGCATATAAATAACTTGTGTTTCGGGCCTGGATGCACAGTTACGGGGTACCGAAGTTGCAAAAATGGTTTTGCAACAAAAGCATCCGTTCTACTCAATTTGACTCAAAATGATGTTTGGGAGTGTTTTGGAGTATTTCGCTAACCTTCGGCATGAAAATAACTTGTGTTCCGGGCCTGAATGCACTGTTACCGGGTACCGAAGTTACAAAAATGGTTTTGCAACAAAAGCATCAGTTCTACTCCATTAGACTCAAAATGATGTTTGCGAGTGTTTTGGAGCATTTCGCTTACCTTCGGCATGTAAATAACTTGTGTTTCAGGCCTGAATGCACTGTTACGGGGTGCCGAAGTTGCAAAAATGGTTTTGCAACAAAAGCATATGTTCTACTCCATTGGACTCAAAATGATGTTTCGGCGTGTTACATTTCTCTAACATTCGGCTTGTAAATAACTTGTGTTCCGAGCCTGAATGCACTGTTACGGGGTACCGAAGTTGCAAAAATGGTTTTGCAACAAAAGCATCCGTTCTACTCAATTAGACTCAAAATGATGTTTGGGAGTGTTTTGGAGCATTTCGCTAACCTTCGGCATGTAAATAACTTGTGTTCCGGGCCTGAATGCACTGTTACGGGGTACCGAAGTTGCAAAAATGGTTTTGCAACAAAAGCATCCGTTCTACTCCATTAGACTCAAAATGATGTTTCGGAGTGTTGCATTTCGCTAACCTTCGACATATAAATAACATGTGTTTCGTGCCTGGATGCATAGTTACGGGGTACCGAAGTTGCAAAAATGGTTTTGCAACAAAAGCATCTGTTCTACTCCATTAGACTCAAAATGATGTTTGGGAGTGTTTTGGAGCATTTCGCTAACCTTCGGCATGTCAATAACTTGTGTTCCGGGCCTGAATGCACTGTTACGTGGTACCGACGTTGCAAAAATGGTTTTGCAACAAAAGCATCCGTTCTACTCAATTAGACTTAAAATGATGTTTGGGGGTGTTTTGGAGCATTTCGCTAACCTTCGGCATGTAAATAACTTGTGTTCCGGGCCTAAATGCACTGTTACGGGGTACCGAAGTTGCAAAAATGGTTTTTGCAACAAAAGCATCCGTTCTACTCAATTAGACTCAAAATGATGTTTGGGAGTGTTTTGGAGCATTTCGCTAACCCTCGGCATGAAAATAACTTGTGTTCCGGGCCTGAATGCACTATTACGGGGTACTGAAGTTGCAAAAATAGTTTTGAAACAAAAGCATCCGTTCTACTCCATTAGACTCAAAATGATGTTTGGGAGTGTTTTGGAGCATTTCGCTAACCTTTGGCATGTAAATAACTTGTGTTTCAGGCCTGAATGCACTGTTACGGGGTACCGAAGTTGCAAAAATGGTTTTGCAACAAAAGCATATGTTCTACTCCATTAGACTCAAAATGATGTTTCGGAGTGTTGCATTTCGCTAACCTTCGGCATATAAATAACTTGTGTTTCGGGCCTGGATGCACAGTTACGGGGTACCGAAGTTGCAAAAATGGTTTTGCAACAAAAGCATCCGTTCTACTCAATTTGACTCAAAATGATGTTTGGGAGTGTTTTGGAGCATTTCGCTAACCTTCGGCATGAAAATAACTTGTGTTCCGGGCCTGAATGCACTGTTACCGGGTACCGAAGTTACAAAAATGGTTTTGCAACAAAAGCATCAGTTCTACTCCATTAGACTCAAAATGATGTTTGAGAGTGTTTTGGAGCATTTCGCTTACCTTCGGCATGTAAATAACTTGTGTTTCAGGCCTGAATGCACTGTTACGGGGTGCCGAAGTTGCAAAAATGGTTTTGCAACAAAAGCATATGTTCTACTCCATTGGACTCAAAATGATGTTTCGGCGTGTTACATTTCTCTAACATTCGGCTTGTAAATAACTTGTGTTCCGAGCCTGAATGCACTGTTACGGGGTACCGAAGTTGCAAAAATGGTTTTGCAACAAAAGCATCCGTTCTACTCAATTAGACTCAAAATGATGTTTGGGAGTGTTTTGGAGCATTTCGCTAACCTTCGGCATGTAAATAACTTGTGTTCCGGGCCTGAATGCACTGTTACGGGGTACCGAAGTTGCAAAAATAGTTTTGCAACAAAAGCATCCGTTCTACTCCATTAGACTCAAAATGATGTTTCGGAGTGTTGCATTTCGCTAACCTTCGACATATAAATAACTTGTGTTTCGTGCCTGGATGCATAGTTACGGGGTACCGAAGTTGCAAAAATGGTTTTGCAACAAAAGCATCTGTTCTACTCCATTAGACTCAAAATGATGTTTGGGAGTGTTTTGGAGCATTTCGCTAACCTTCGGCATGTCAATAACTTGTGTTCCGGGCCTGAATGCACTGTTACGGGGTACCGACGTTGCAAAAATGGTTTTGCAACAAAAGCATCCGTTCTACTCAATTAGACTTAAAATGATGTTTGGGGGTGTTTTGGAGCATTTCGCTAACCTTCGGCATGTAAATAACTTGTGTTCCGGGCCTAAATGCACTGTTACGGGGTACCGAAGTTGCAAAAATGGTTTTTGCAACAAAAGCATCCGTTCTACTCAATTAGACTCAAAATGATGTTTGGGAGTATTTTGGAGCATTTCGCTAACCTTCGGCATGAAAATAACTTGTGTTCCGGGCCTGAATGCACTATTACGGTGTACCGAAGTTGCAAAAATAGTTTTGAAACAAAAGCATCCGTTCTACTCCATTAGACTCAAAATGATGTTTGGGAGTGTTTTGGAGTATTTCGCTAACCTTCGGCATGTAAATAACTTGTGTTTCAGGCCTGAATGCACTGTTACGGGGTACCGAAGTTGCAAAAATGGTTTTGCAACAAAAGCATATGTTCTACTCCATTAGACTCAAAATGATGTTTCGGAGTGTTGCATTTCGCTAACCTTCGACATATAAATAACTTGTGTTTCGGGCTGGATGCACAGTTACGGGGTACCGAAGTTGCAAAAATGGTTTTGCAACAAAAGCATCCGTTCTACTCAATTTGACTCAAAATGATGTTTGGGAGTGTTTTGGAGCATTTCGCTAACCTTCGGCATGAAAATAACTTGTGTTCCGGGCCTGAATGCACTGTTACCGGGTACCGAAGTTACAAAAATGGTTTTGCAACAAAAGCATCAGTTCTACTCCATTAGACTCAAAATGATGTTTGAGAGTGTTTTGGAGCATTTCGCTTACCTTCGGCATGTAAATAACTTGTGTTTCAGGCCTGAATGCACTGTTACGGGGTGCCGAAGTTGCAAAAATGGTTTTGCAACAAAAGCATATGTTCTACTCCATTGGACTCAAAATGATGTTTCGGCGTGTTACATTTCTCTAACATTCGGCTTGTAAATAACTTGTGTTCCGAGCCTGAATGCACTGTTACGGGGTACCGAAGTTGCAAAAATGGTTTTGCAACAAAAGCATCCGTTCTACTCAATTAGACTCAAAATGATGTTTGGGAGTGTTTTGGAGCATTTCGCTAACCTTCGGCATGTAAATAACTTGTGTTCCGGGCCTGAATGCACTGTTACGGGGTACCGAAGTTGCAAAAATAGTTTTGCAACAAAAGCATCCGTTCTACTCCATTAGACTCAAAATGATGTTTCGGAGTGTTGCATTTCGCTAACCTTCGACATATAAATAACTTGTGTTTCGTGCCTGGATGCATAGTTACGGGGTACCGAAGTTGCAAAAATGGTTTTGCAACAAAAGCATCTGTTCTACTCCATTAGACTCAAAATGATGTTTGGGAGTGTTTTGGAGCATTTCGCTAACCTTCGGCATGTCAATAACTTGTGTTCCGGGCCTGAATGCACTGTTACGGGGTACCGACGTTGCAAAAATGGTTTTGCAACAAAAGCATCCGTTCTACTCAATTAGACTTAAAATGATGTTTGGGGGTGTTTTGGAGCATTTCGCTAACCTTCGGCATGTAAATAACTTGTGTTCCGGGCCTAAATGCACTGTTACGGGGTACCGAAGTTGCAAAAATGGTTTTTGCAACAAAAGCATCCGTTCTACTCAATTAGACTCAAAATGATGTTTGGGAGTATTTTGGAGCATTTCGCTAACCTTCGGCATGAAAATAACTTGTGTTCCGGGCCTGAATGCACTATTACGGTGTACCGAAGTTGCAAAAATAGTTTTGAAACAAAAGCATCCGTTCTACTCCATTAGACTCAAAATGATGTTTGGGAGTGTTTTGGAGTATTTCGCTAACCTTCGGCATGTAAATAACTTGTGTTTCAGGCCTGAATGCACTGTTACGGGGTACCGAAGTTGCAAAAATGGTTTTGCAACAAAAGCATATGTTCTACTCCATTAGACTCAAAATGATGTTTCGGAGTGTTGCATTTCGCTAACCTTCGACATATAAATAACTTGTGTTTCGGGCTGGATGCACAGTTACGGGGTACCGAAGTTGCAAAAATGGTTTTGCAACAAAAGCATCCGTTCTACTCAATTTGACTCAAAATGATGTTTGGGAGTGTTTTGGAGCATTTCGCTAACCTTCGGCATGAAAATAACTTGTGTTCCGGGCCTGAATGCACTGTTACCGGGTACCGAAGTTACAAAAATGGTTTTGCAACAAAAGCATCAGTTCTACTCCATTAGACTCAAAATGATGTTTGAGAGTGTTTTGGAGCATTTCGCTTACCTTCGGCATGTAAATAACTTGTGTTTCAGGCCTGAATGCACTGTTACGGGGTGCCGAAGTTGCAAAAATGGTTTTGCAACAAAAGCATATGTTCTACTCCATTGGACTCAAAATGATGTTTCGGCGTGTTACATTTCTCTAACATTCGGCTTGTAAATAACTTGTGTTCCGAGCCTGAATGCACTGTTACGGGGTACCGAAGTTGCAAAAATGGTTTTGCAACAAAAGCATCCGTTCTACTCAATTAGACTCAAAATGATGTTTGGGAGTGTTTTGGAGCATTTCGCTAACCTTCGGCATGTAAATAACTTGTGTTCCGGGCCTGAATGCACTGTTACGGGGTACCGAAGTTGCAAAAATAGTTTTGCAACAAAAGCATCCGTTCTACTCCATTAGACTCAAAATGATGTTTCGGAGTGTTGCATTTCGCTAACCTTCGACATATAAATAACTTGTGTTTCGTGCCTGGATGCATAGTTACGGGGTACCGAAGTTGCAAAAATGGTTTTGCAACAAAAGCATCTGTTCTACTCCATTAGACTCAAAATGATGTTTGGGAGTGTTTTGGAGCATTTCGCTAACCTTCGGCATGTCAATAACTTGTGTTCCGGGCCTGAATGCACTGTTACGTGGTACCGACGTTGCAAAAATGGTTTTGCAACAAAAGCATCCGTTCTACTCAATTAGACTTAAAATGATGTTTGGGGGTGTTTTGGAGCATTTCGCTAACCTTCGGCATGTAAATAACTTGTGTTCCGGGCCTAAATGCACTGTTACGGGGTACCGAAGTTGCAAAAATGGTTTTTGCAACAAAAGCATCCGTTCTACTCAATTAGACTCAAAATGATGTTTGGGAGTGTTTTGGAGCATTTCGCTAACCTTCGGCATGAAAATAACTTGTGTTCCGGGCCTGAATGCACTATTACGGGGTACCGAAGTTGCAAAAATAGTTTTGAAACAAAAGCATCCGTTCTACTCCATTAGACTCAAAATGATGTTTGGGAGTGTTTTGGAGTATTTCGCTAACCTTCGGCATGTAAATAACTTGTGTTTCAGGCCTGAATGCACTGTTACGGGGTACCGAAGTTGCAAAAATGGTTTTGCAACAAAAGCATATGTTCTACTCCATTAGACTCAAAATGATGTTTCGGAGTGTTGCATTTCGCTAACCTTCGACATATAAATAACTTGTGTTTCGGGCTGGATGCACAGTTACGGGGTACCGAAGTTGCAAAAATGGTTTTGCAACAAAAGCATCCGTTCTACTCAATTTGACTCAAAATGATGTTTGGGAGTGTTTTGGAGCATTTCGCTAACCTTCGGCATGAAAATAACTTGTGTTCCGGGCCTGAATGCACTGTTACCGGGTACCGAAGTTACAAAAATGGTTTTGCAACAAAAGCATCAGTTCTACTCCATTAGACTCAAAATGATGTTTGAGAGTGTTTTGGAGCATTTCGCTTACCTTCGGCATGTAAATAACTTGTGTTTCAGGCCTGAATGCACTGTTACGGGGTGCCGAAGTTGCAAAAATGGTTTTGCAACAAAAGCATATGTTCTACTCCATTGGACTCAAAATGATGTTTCGGCGTGTTACATTTCTCTAACATTCGGCTTGTAAATAACTTGTGTTCCGAGCCTGAATGCACTGTTACGGGGTACCGAAGTTGCAAAAATGGTTTTGCAACAAAAGCATCCGTTCTACTCAATTAGACTCAAAATGATGTTTGGGAGTGTTTTGGAGCATTTCGCTAACCTTCGGCATGTAAATAACTTGTGTTCCGGGCCTGAATGCACTGTTACGGGGTACCGAAGTTGCAAAAATAGTTTTGCAACAAAAGCATCCGTTCTACTCCATTAGACTCAAAATGATGTTTCGGAGTGTTGCATTTCGCTAACCTTCGACATATAAATAACTTGTGTTTCGTGCCTGGATGCATAGTTACGGGGTACCGAAGTTGCAAAAATGGTTTTGCAACAAAAGCATCTGTTCTACTCCATTAGACTCAAAATGATGTTTGGGAGTGTTTTGGAGCATTTCGCTAACCTTCGGCATGTCAATAACTTGTGTTCCGGGCCTGAATGCACTGTTACGTGGTACCGACGTTGCAAAAATGGTTTTGCAACAAAAGCATCCGTTCTACTCAATTAGACTTAAAATGATGTTTGGGGGTGTTTTGGAGCATTTCGCTAACCTTCGGCATGTAAATAACTTGTGTTCCGGGCCTAAATGCACTGTTACGGGGTACCGAAGTTGCAAAAATGGTTTTTGCAACAAAAGCATCCGTTCTACTCAATTAGACTCAAAATGATGTTTGGGAGTGTTTTGGAGCATTTCGCTAACCTTCGGCATGAAAATAACTTGTGTTCCGGGCCTGAATGCACTATTACGGGGTACCGAAGTTGCAAAAATAGTTTTGAAACAAAAGCATCCGTTCTACTCCATTAGACTCAAAATGATGTTTGGGAGTGTTTTGGAGTATTTCGCTAACCTTCGGCATGTAAATAACTTGTGTTTCAGGCCTGAATGCACTGTTACGGGGTACCGAAGTTGCAAAAATGGTTTTGCAACAAAAGCATATGTTCTACTCCATTAGACTCAAAATGATGTTTCGGAGTGTTGCATTTCGCTAACCTTCGGCATATAAATAACTTGTGTTTCGGGCCTGGATGCCCAGTTACGGGGTACCGAAGTTGCAAAAATGGTTTTGCAACAAAAGCATCTATTCTACTCCTTTAGACTCAAAATGATGTTTGGGAGTGTTTTGGAGCATTTCGCTAACCTTCGGCATGTAAATAACTTGTGTTCCGGGCCTGAATGCACTGTTACGGGGTACCGAAGTTGCAAAAATGGTTTTGCAACAAAAGCATCCATTCTACTCAATTAGACTCAAAATGATGTTTGGGAGTATTTTGGAGCATTTCGCTAACCTTCGGCATGAAAATAACTTGTGTTACGGGCCTGAATGCACTATTACGGTGTACCGAAGTTGCAAAAATAGTTTTGAAACAAAAGCATCCGTTCTACTCCATTAGACTCAAAATGATGTTTGGGAGTGTTTTGGAGTATTTCGCTAACCTTCGGCATGTAAATAACTTGTGTTTCAGGCCTGAATGCACTGTTACGGGGTACCGAAGTTGCAAAAATGGTTTTGCAACAAAAGCATATGTTCTACTCCATTAGACTCAAAATGATGTTTCGGAGTGTTGCATTTCGCTAACCTTCGGCATATAAATAACTTGTGTTTCGGGCCTGGATGCACAGTTACGGGGTACCGAAGTTGCAAAAATGGTTTTGCAACAAAAGCATCCGTTCTACTCAATTTGACTCAAAATGATGTTTGGGAGTGTTTTGGAGCATTTCGCTAACCTTCGGCATGAAAATAACTTGTGTTCCGGGCCTGAATGCACTGTTATCGGGTACCGAAGTTACAAAAATGGTTTTGCAAAAAAAGCATCAGTTCTACTCCATTAGACTCAAAATGATGTTTGCGAGTGTTTTGGAGCATTTCGCTTACCTTCGGCATGTAAATAACTTGTGTTTCAGGCCTGAATGCACTGTTACGGGGTGCCGAAGTTGCAAAAATGGTTTTGCAACAAAAGCATATGTTCTACTCCATTGGACTCAAAATGATGTTTCGGCGTGTTACATTTCTCTAACATTCGGCTTGTAAATAACTTGTGTTCCGAGCCTGAATGCACTGTTACGGGGTACCGAAGTTGCAAAAATGGTTTTGCAACAAAAGCATCCGTTCTACTCAATTAGACTCAAAATGATGTTTGGGAGTGTTTTGGAGCATTTCGCTAACCTTCGGCATGTAAATAACTTGTGTTCCGGGCCTGAATGCACTGTTACGGGGTACCGAAGTTGCAAAAATGGTTTTGCAACAAAAGCATCCGTTCTACTCCATTAGACTCAAAATGATGTTTCGGAGTGTTGCATTTCGCTAACCTTCGACATATAAATAACATGTGTTTCGTGCCTGGATGCATAGTTACGGGGTACCGAAGTTGCAAAAATGGTTTTGCAACAAAAGCATCTGTTCTACTCCATTAGACTCAAAATGATGTTTGGGAGTGTTTTGGAGCATTTCGCTAACCTTCGGCATGTCAATAACTTGTGTTCCGGGCCTGAATGCACTGTTACGTGGTACCGACGTTGCAAAAATGGTTTTGCAACAAAAGCATCCGTTCTACTCAATTAGACTTGAAATGATGTTTGGGGGTGTTTTGGAGCATTTCGCTAACCTTCGGCATGTAAATAACTTGTGTTCCGGGCCTAAATGCACTGTTACGGGGTACCGAAGTTGCAAAAATGGTTTTTGCAACAAAAGCATCCGTTCTACTCAATTAGACTCAAAATGATGTTTGGGAGTGTTTTGGAGCATTTCGCTAACCTTCGGCATGAAAATAACTTGTGTTCCGGGCCTGAATGCACTATTACGGGGTACCGAAGTTGCAAAAATAGTTTTGAAACAAAAGCATCCGTTCTACTCCATTAGACTCAAAATGATGTTTGGGAGTGTTTTGGAGTATTTCGCTAACCTTCGGCATGTAAATAACTTGTGTTTCAGGCCTGAATGCACTGTTACGGGGTACCGAAGTTGCAAAAATGGTTTTGCAACAAAAGCATATGTTCTACTCCATTAGACTCAAAATGATGTTTCGGAGTGTTGCATTTCGCTAACCTTCGGCATATAAATAACTTGTGTTTCGGGCCTGGATGCCCAGTTACGGGGTACCGAAGTTGCAAAAATGGTTTTGCAACAAAAGCATCTATTCTACTCCTTTAGACTCAAAATGATGTTTGGGAGTGTTTTGGAGCATTTCGCTAACCTTCGGCATGTAAATAACTTGTGTTCCGGGCCTGAATGCACTGTTACGGGGTACCGAAGTTGCAAAAATGGTTTTGCAACAAAAGCATCCGTTCTACTCAATTAGACTCAAAATGAAGTTTGGGAGTGTTTTGGAGCATTTCGCATACCTTCGGCATGAAAATAACTTGTGTTCCGGGCCAGAATGCACTGTTACGGGGTACCGTAGTTGCACAAATGGTTTTGCAACAAAAGCATCCGTTCTACTCAATTAGACTCAAAATGATGTTTGGGAGTGTTTTGGAGCATTTTGCTAACCTTCGGCATGTAAATAACTTGTGTTTCGGGCCTGAATGCACTGTTACGGGGTACCGAAGTTGCAAAAATGGTTTTGCAACAAAAGCATCCGTTCTACTCAATTAGACTCAAAATGATGTTTGGGAGTGTTTTGGAGCATTTCACTAAGCTTCAGCATGAAAATAACTTGTGTTCCGGGCCTGAATGCACTGTTACGGGGTACCGAAGTTGCAAAAATGGTTTTGCAACAAAAGCATCCGTTCTACTCCATTAGACTCAAAATGATGTTTGGGAGTGTTTTGGAGCATTTCGCTAACCTTCGGCATGTAAATAACTTGTTTTTCAGGTCTGAATGCACTGTTACGGGGTACCGAAGTTGCAAAAATGGTTTTGCAACAAAAGCATATGTTCTACTCCATTAGACTCAAAATGATGTTTCGGAGTGTTGCATTTCGCTAACCTTTGGCATATAAATAACTTGTGTTTCGTGCCTGGATGCACAGTTACGGGGTACCGAAGTTGCAAAAATGGTTTTGCAACAAAAGCATCTGTTCTACTCCTTTAGACTCAAAATGATGTTTGGGAGTGTTTTGGAGCATTTCGCTTACCTTCGGCATGAAAATAACTTGTGTTCCGGGCCTGAATGCACTGTTACGGGGTACCGTAGTTGCAAAAATGGTTTTGCAACAAAAGCATCCGTTCTACTCAATTAGACTCAAAATGATGTTTGGGAGTGTTTTGGAGCATTTCGCTAACCTTCGACATGTAAATAACTTGTGTTTCGGGCCTGAATGCACTGTTACGGGGTACCGAAGTTGCAAAAATGGTTTTGCAACAAAAGCATCCGTTCTACTCAATTAGACTCAAAATGATGTTTGGGAGTGTTTTGGAGCATTTCACTAACCTTCGGCACGAAAATAACTTGTGTTCCGGGCCTGAATGCACTGTTACGGGGTACCGAAGTTGCAAAAATGGTTTTGCAACAAAAGCATCCGTTCTACTCCATTAGACTCAAAATGATGTTTGGGAGTGTTTTGGAGCATTTCGCTAACCTTTGGCATGTAAATAACTTGTGTTTCTGGCCTGAATGCACTGTTACGGGGTACCGAAGTTGCAAAAATGGTTTTGCAACAAAAGCATATGTTCTACTCCATTAGACTCAAAATGATGTTTCGGAGTGTTGCATTTCGCTAACCTTCGGCATATAAATAACTTGTGTTTCGGGCCTGGATGCACAGTTACGGGGTACCGAAGTTGCAAAAATGGTTTTGCAACAAAAGCATCCGTTCTACTCAATTAGACTCAAAATGATGTTTGGGAGTGTTTTGGAGCATTTCGCTAACCTTCGGCGTGAAAATAACTTGTGTTCCGGGCCTGAATGCACTGTTACGGGTACCGAAGTTGCAAAAATGGTTTTGCAACAAAAGCATCCGTTCTACTCAATTTGACTCAAAATGATGTTTGGGAGTGTTTTGGAGCATTTCGCTAACCTTCGGCATGAAAATAACTTGTGTTCCGGGCCTGAATGCACTGTTACGGGGTACCGAAGTTACAAAAATGGTTTTGCAACAAAAGCATCAGTTCTACTCCATTAGACTCAAAATGATGTTTGCGAGTGTTTTGGAGCATTTCGCTTACCTTCGGCATGTAAATAACTTGTGTTTCAGGCCTGAATGCACTGTTACGGGGTGCCGAAGTTGCAAAAATGGTTTTGCAACAAAAGCATATGTTCTACTCCATTGGACTCAAAATGATGTTTCGGCGTGTTACATTTCTCTAACATTCGGCTTGTAAATAACTTGTGTTCCGAGCCTGAATGCACTGTTACGGGGTACCGAAGTTGCAAAAATGGTTTTGCAACAAAAGCATCCGTTCTACTCAATTAGACTCAAAATGATGTTTGGGAGTGTTTTGGAGCATTTCGCTAACCTTCGGCATGTAAATAACTTGTGTTCCGGGCCTGAATGCACTGTTACGGGGTACCGTAGTTGCAAAAATGGTTTTGCAACAAAAGCATCCGTTCTACTCAATTAGACTCAAAATAATGTTTGGGAGTGTTTTGGAGCATTTCGCTAACCTTCAGCATGTAAATAACTTGTGTTTCGGGCCTGAATGCACTGTTACGGGGTACCGAAGTTGCAAAAATGGTTTTGCAACAAAAGCATCCGTTCTACTCAATTAGACTCAAAATGATGTTTGGGAGTGTTTTGGAGCATTTCACTAAGCTTCGGCATGAAAATAACTTGTGTTCCGGGCCTGAATGCACTGTTACGGGGTACCGAAGTTGCAAAAATGGTTTTGCAACAAAAGCATCCGTTCTACTCCATTAGACTCAAAATGATGTTTGGGAGTGTTTTGGAGCATTTCGCTAACCTTCGGCATGTAAATAACTTGTTTTTCAGGCCTGAATGCACTGTTACGGGGTACCGAAGTTGCAAAAATGGTTTTGCAACAAAAGCATATGTTCTACTCCATTAGACTCAAAATGATGTTTCGGAGTGTTGCATTTCGGTAACCTTCGGTGTATAAATAACTTGTGTTTCGTGCCTGGATGCACAGTTACGGGGTACCGAAGTTGCAAAAATGGTTTTGCAACAAAAGCATCTGTTCTACTCCTTTAGAATCAAAATGATGTTTGGGAGTGTTTTGGAGCATTTCGCTTACCTTCGGCATGAAAATAACTTGTGTTCCGGGCCTGAATGCACTGTTACGGGGTACCGTAGTTGCAAAAATGGTTTTGCAACAAAAGCATCCGTTCTACTCAATTAGACTCAAAATGATGTTTGGGACTATTTTGGAGCATTTCGCTAACCTTCGGCATGTAAATAACTTGTGTTTCGGCCTGAATGCACTGTTACGGGGTACCGAAGTTGCAAAAATGGTTTTGCAACAAAAGCATCCGTTCTACTCAATTAGACTCAAAATGATGTTTGGGAGTGTGTTGGAGCATTTCACTAACCTTCGGCATGAAAATAACTTGTGTTCCGGGCCTGAATGCACTGTTACGGGGTACCGAAGTTGCAAAAATGGTTTTGCAACAAAAGCATCCGTTCTACTCCATTAGACTCAAAATGATGTTAGGGAGTGTTTTGGAGCATTTCGCTAACCTTCGGCATGTAAATAACTTGTGTTCCGGGCCTGAATGCACTGTTACGGGGTACCGAAGTTGCAAAAATGGTTTTGCAACAAAAGCATCCGTTCTACTCCATTAGACTCAAAATGATGTTTGGGAGTGTTTTGGAGCATTTCGCTAACCTTCGGCATGTAAATAACTTGTTTTTTAGGCCTGAATGCACTGTTACGGGGTACCGAAGTTGCAAAAATGGTTTTGCAACAAAAGCATCCGTTCTACTCCATTAGACTCAAAATGATGTTTGGGAGTGTTTTGGAGCATTTCGCTAACCTTCGGCATGTAAATAACTTGTTTTTTAGGCCTGAATGCACTGTTACAGGGTACCGAAGTTGCAAAAATGGTTTTGCAACAAAAGCATATGATCTACTCCATTAGACTCAAAATGATGTTTCGGAGTGTTGCATTTCGCTAACCTTCGGCATATAAATAACTTGTGTTTCGTGCCTGGATGCACAGTTACGGGGTACCGAAGTTGCAAAAATGGTTTTGCAACAAAAGCATCTGTTCTACTCCTTTAGACTCAAAATGATGTTTGGGAGTGTTTTGGAGCATTTCGCTTACCTTCGGCATGAAAATAACTTGTGTTCCAGGCCTGAATGCACTGTTACGGGGTACCGAAGTTGCAAAAATGGTTTTTGCAACAAAAGCATCTGTTCTACTCAATTAGATTCAAAATGATGTTTGGGAGTGTTTTGGAGCATTTCGCTAACCTTCGGCATGAAAATAACTTGTGTTCCGGGCCTGAATGCACTATTACGGGGTACCGAAGTTGCAAAAATAGTTTTGAAACAAAAGCATCCGTTCTACTCCATTAGACTCAAAATGATGTTTGGGAATGTTTTGGAGTATTTCGCTAACCTTCGGCATGTAAATAACTTGTTTTTCAGGCCTGAATGCACTGTTTCGGGGTACCGAAGTTGCAAAAATGGTTTTGCAACAAAAGCATATGTTCTACTCCATTAGACTCAAAATGATGTTTCGGAGTGTTGCATTTCGCTAACCTTCGGCATATAAATAACTTGTGTTTCGGGCCTGGATGCCTAGTTACGGGGTACCGAAGTTGTAAAAATGGTTTTGCAACAAAAGCATCCGTTCTACTCCATTAGACTCAAAATGATGTTTGGGAGTGTTTTGGAGCATTTCGCTAACCTTCGACATGTAAATAACTTGTTTTTCAGGCCTGAATGCACTGTTACGGGGTACCGAAGTTGCAAAAATGGTTTTGCAACAAAAGCATATGTTCTACTCCATTAGACTCAAAGTGATGTTTCGGAGTGTTGCATTTCGCTAACCTTCGGCATATAAATAACTTGTGTTTCAGGCCTGGATGCCCAGTTACGGGGTACCGAAGTTGCAAAAATGGTTTTGCAACAAAAGCATCTGTTCTACTCCTTTAGACTCAAAATGATGTTTGGGAGTGTTTTGGAGCATTTCGCTAACCTTCGGCATGTAAATAACTTGTGTTCCGGGCTTGAATGCACTGTTACGGGGTACCGAAGTTGCAAAAATGGTTTTGCAACAAAAGCATCCGTTCTACTCAATTAGACTCAAAATGAAGTTTGGGAGTGTTTTGGAGCATTTCGCTAACCTTCGGTATGAAAATAACTTGTGTTCCGGGCCTGAATGCACTGTTACGGGGTACCGAAGTTGCAAAAATGGTTTTGCAACAAAAGCATCCGTTCTACTCAATTAGACTCAAAATGATGTTTGGGAGTGTTTTGGAGCATTTCGCTTACCTTCGGCATGAAATAACTTGTGTTCCGGGCCTGAATGCACTGTTACGGGGTACCGTAGTTGCAAAAATGGTTTTGCAACAAAAGCATCCGTTCTACTCAATTAGACTCAAAATAATGTTTGGGAGTGTTTTGGAGCATTTCGCTAACCTTCGGCATGTAAATAACTTGTGTTTCGGGCCTGAATGCACTGTTACGGGGTGCCGAAGTTGCAAAAATGGTTTTGCAACAAAAGCATCCGTTCTACTCAATTAGACTCAAAATGATGTTTGGGAGTGTTTTGGAGCATTTCACTAAGCTTCGGCATGAAAATAACTTGTGTTCCGGGCCTGAATGCACTGTTACGGGGAACCGAAGTTGCAAAAATGGTTTTGCAACAAAAGCATCCGTTCTACTCCATTAGACTCAAAATGATGTTTGGGAGTGTTTTGGAGCATTTCGCTAACCTTCGGCATGTAAATAACTTGTTTTTCAGGCCTGAATGCACTGTTACGGGGTACCGAAGTTGCAAAAATGGTTTTGCAACAAAAGCATATGTTCTACTCCATTAGACTCAAAATGATGTTTCGGAGTGTTGCATTTCGCTAACCTTCGGTGTATAAATAACTTGTGTTTCGTGCCTGGATGCACAGTTACGGGGTACCGAAGTTGCAAAAATGGTTTTGCAACAAAAGCATCTGTTCTACTCCTTTAGAATCAAAATGATGTTTGGGAGTGTTTTGGAGCATTTCGCTTACCTTCGGCATGAAAATAACTTGTGTTCCGGGCCTGAATGCACTGTTACGGGGTACCGTAGTTGCAAAAATGGTTTTGCAACAAAAGCATCCGTTCTACTCAATTAGACTCAAAATGATGTTTGGGACTATTTTGGAGCATTTCGCTAACCTTCGGCATGTAAATAACTTGTGTTTCGGCCTGAATGCACTGTTACGGGGTACCGAAGTTGCAAAAATGGTTTTGCAACAAAAGCATCCGTTCTACTCAATTAGACTCAAAATGATGTTTGGGAGTGTGTTGGAGCATTTCACTAACCTTCGGCATGAAAATAACTTGTGTTCCGGGCCTGAATGCACTGTTACGGGGTACCGAAGTTGCAAAAATGGTTTTGCAACAAAAGCATCCGTTCTACTCAATTAGACTCAAAATGATGTTTGGGAGTGTTTTGGAGCATTTCGCTTACCTTCGGCATGAAATAACTTGTGTTCCGGGCCTGAATGCACTGTTACGGGGTACCGTAGTTGCAAAAATGGTTTTGCAACAAAAGCATCCGTTCTACTCAATTAGACTCAAAATAATGTTTGGGAGTGTTTTGGAGCATTTCGCTAACCTTCGGCATGTAAATAACTTGTGTTTCGGGCCTGAATGCACTGTTACGGGGTGCCGAAGTTGCAAAAATGGTTTTGCAACAAAAGCATCCGTTCTACTCAATTAGACTCAAAATGATGTTTGGGAGTGTTTTGGAGCATTTCACTAAGCTTCGGCATGAAAATAACTTGTGTTCCGGGCCTGAATGCACTGTTACGGGGAACCGAAGTTGCAAAAATGGTTTTGCAACAAAAGCATCCGTTCTACTCCATTAGACTCAAAATGATGTTTGGGAGTGTTTTGGAGCATTTCGCTAACCTTCGGCATGTAAATAACTTGTTTTTCAGGCCTGAATGCACTGTTACGGGGTACCGAAGTTGCAAAAATGGTTTTGCAACAAAAGCATATGTTCTACTCCATTAGACTCAAAATGATGTTTCGGAGTGTTGCATTTCGCTAACCTTCGGTGTATAAATAACTTGTGTTTCGTGCCTGGATGCACAGTTACGGGGTACCGAAGTTGCAAAAATGGTTTTGCAACAAAAGCATCTGTTCTACTCCTTTAGAATCAAAATGATGTTTGGGAGTGTTTTGGAGCATTTCGCTTACCTTCGGCATGAAAATAACTTGTGTTCCGGGCCTGAATGCACTGTTACGGGGTACCGTAGTTGCAAAAATGGTTTTGCAACAAAAGCATCCGTTCTACTCAATTAGACTCAAAATGATGTTTGGGACTATTTTGGAGCATTTCGCTAACCTTCGGCATGTAAATAACTTGTGTTTCGGCCTGAATGCACTGTTACGGGGTACCGAAGTTGCAAAAATGGTTTTGCAACAAAAGCATCCGTTCTACTCAATTAGACTCAAAATGATGTTTGGGAGTGTGTTGGAGCATTTCACTAACCTTCGGCATGAAAATAACTTGTGTTCCGGGCCTGAATGCACTGTTACGGGGTACCGAAGTTGCAAAAATGGTTTTGCAACAAAAGCATCCGTTCTACTCCATTAGACTCAAAATGATGTTAGGGAGTGTTTTGGAGCATTTCGCTAACCTTCGGCATGTAAATAACTTGTGTTCCGGGCCTGAATGCACTGTTACGGGGTACCGAAGTTGCAAAAATGGTTTTGCAACAAAAGCATCCGTTCTACTCCATTAGACTAAAAATGATGTTTGGGAGTGTTTTGGAGCATTTCGCTAACCTTCGGCATGTAAATAACTTGTTTTTTAGGCCTGAATGCACTGTTACGGGGTACCGAAGTTGCAAAAATGGTTTTACAACAAAAGCATATGATCTACTCCATTAGACTCAAAATGATGTTTCGGAGTGTTGCATTTCGCTAACCTTCGGCATATAAATAACTTGTGTTTCGTGCCTGGATGCACAGTTACGGGGTACCGAAGTTGCAAAAATGGTTTTGCAACAAAAGCATCTGTTCTACTCCTTTAGACTCAAAATGATGTTTGGGAGTGTTTTGGAGCATTTCGCTTACCTTCGGCATGAAAATAACTTGTGTTCCAGGCCTGAATGCACTATTACGGGGTACCGTAGTTGCAAAAATGGTTTTGCAACAAAAGCATCCATTCTACTCAATTAGACTCAAAATGATGTTTGGGACTATTTTGGAGCATTTCGCTAACCTTCGGCATGTAAATAACTTGTGTTTCGGCCTGAATGCACTGTTACGGGGTACCGAAGTTGCAAAAATGGTTTTGCAACAAAAGCATCCGTTCTACTCAATTAGACTCAAAATGATGTTTGGGAGTGTGTTGGAGCATTTCACTAACCTTCGGCATGAAAATAACTTGTGTTCCGGGCCTGAATGCACTGTTACGGGGTACCGAAGTTGCAAAAATGGTTTTGCAACAAAAGCATCCGTTCTACTCCATTAGACTCAAAATGATGTTAGGGAGTGTTTTGGAGCATTTCGCTAACCTTCGGCATGTAAATAACTTGTGTTCCGGGCCTGAATGCACTGTTACGGGGTACCGAAGTTGCAAAAATGGTTTTGCAACAAAAGCATCCGTTCTACTCCATTAGACTAAAAATGATGTTTGGGAGTGTTTTGGAGCATTTCGCTAACCTTCGGCATGTAAATAACTTGTTTTTTAGGCCTGAATGCACTGTTACGGGGTACCGAAGTTGCAAAAATGGTTTTACAACAAAAGCATATGATCTACTCCATTAGACTCAAAATGATGTTTCGGAGTGTTGCATTTCGCTAACCTTCGGCATATAAATAACTTGTGTTTCGTGCCTGGATGCACAGTTACGGGGTACCGAAGTTGCAAAAATGGTTTTGCAACAAAAGCATCTGTTCTACTCCTTTAGACTCAAAATGATGTTTGGGAGTGTTTTGGAGCATTTCGCTTACCTTCGGCATGAAAATAACTTGTGTTCCAGGCCTGAATGCACTATTACGGGGTACCGAAGTTGCAAAAATGGTTTTTGCAACAAAAGCATCTGTTCTACTCAATTAGATTCAAAATGATGTTTGGGAGTGTTTTGGAGCATTTCGCTAACCTTCGGCATGAAAATAACTTGTGTTCCGGGCCTGAATGCACTATTACGGGGTACCGAAGTTGCAAAAATAGTTTTGAAACAAAAGCATCCGTTCTACTCCATTAGACTCAAAATGATGTTTGGGAATGTTTTGGAGTATTTCGCTAACCTTCGGCATGTAAATAACTTGTGTTTCAGGCCTGAATGCACTGTTACGGGGTACCGAAGTTGCAAAAATGGTTTTGCAACAAAAGCATATGTTCTACTCCATTAGACTCTAAATGATGTTTCGGAGTGTTGCATTTCGCTAACCTTCGGCATATAAATAACTTGTGTTTCGGGCCTGGATGCCCAGTTACGGGGTACCGAAGTTGCAAAAAGGATTTTGCAACAAAAGCATCTGTTCTACTCCTTGAGACTCGAAATGATGTTTGGGACTGTTTTGGAGCATTTCGCTAACCTTCGGCATGTAAATAACTTGTGTTCCGGGCCTGAATGCACTGTTACAGGGTACCGAAGTTGCAAAAATGGTTTTGCAACAAAAGCATCCGTTCTACTCAATTAGACTCAAAATGAAGTTTGGGAGTGTTTTGGAGCATTTCGCTAACCTTCGGCATGAAAATAACTTGTGTTCCGGGCCTGAATGCACTGTTACGGGGTACCGAAGTTGCAAAAATGGTTTTGCAACAAAAGCATCCGTTCTACTCCATTAGACTCAAAATGATGTTTGGGAGTGTTTTGGAGCATTTCGCTAACCTTCGGCATGTAAATAACTTGTTTTTACGGCCTGAATGCACTGTTACGGGGCACCGAAGTTACAAAAATGGTTTTGCAACAAAAGCATATGTTCTACTCCATTAGACTCAAAAAGAATTTTCGGAGTGTTGCATTTCGCTAACCTTCGGCGTATAAATAACTTGTGTTTCGTGCCTGGATGCACAGTTACGGGGTACCGAAGTTGCAAAAATAGTTTTGCAACAAAAGCATCTGTTCTACTCCTTTAGAATCAAAATGATGTTTGGGAGTGTTTTGGAGCATTTCGCTTACCTTCGGCATGAAAATAACTTGTGTTCCGGGCCTGAATGCACTGTTACGGGGTACCGAAGTTGCAAAAATGGTTTTGCAACAAAAGCATCTGTTCTACTCAATTAGACTCAAATTGAAGTTTGGGAGTGTTTTGGAGCATTTCGCTAACCTTCGGTATGAAAATAACTTGTGTTCCGGGCCTGAATGCACTGTTACGGGGTACCGAAGTTGCAAAAATGGTTTTGCAACAAAAGCATCCGTTCTACTCAATTAGACTCAAAATGATGTTTGGGAGTGTTTTGGAGCATTTCACTTACCTTCGGCATGAAAATAATTTGTGTTCCGGGCCTGAATGCACTGTTACGGGGTACCGTAGTTGCAAAAATGGTTTTGCAACAAAAGCATCCGTTCTACTCAATTAGACTCAAAATGATGTTTGGTAGTGTTTTGGAGCATTTCACTAACCTTCGGCATGTAAATAACTTGTGTTTCGTTCCTGAATGCACTGTTACGGGGTACCGAAGTTGCAAAAATGGTTTTGCAACAAAAGCATCCGTTCTACTAAATTAGACTCAAAATGATGTTTGGGAGTGTTTTGGAGCATTTCACTAAGCTTCGGCATGAAAATAACTTGTGTTCCGGGCCTGAATGCACTGTTACGGGGTACCGAAGTTGCAAAAATGGTTTTGCAACAAAAGCATCCGTTCTACTCAATTAGACTCAAAATGATGTTTGGGAGTGTTTTGGAGCATTTCGCTAACCTTCGGCATGTAAATAACTTGTTTTTCAGGCCTGAATGCACTGTTACGGGGTACCGAAGTTGCAAAAATGATTTTGCAACAAAAGCATATGTTCTACTCCATTAGACTCAAAATGATGTTTCGGAGTGTTGCATTTCGCTAACCTTCGGCGTATAAATAACTTGTGTTTCGTGCCTGGATGCACAGTTACGGGGTACCGAAGTTGCAAAAATGGTTTTGCAACAAAAGCATCTGTTCTACTCCTTTAGAATCAAAATGATGTTTGGGAGTGTTTTGAAGCATTTCGCTTACCTTCGGCATGAAAATAACTTGTGTTCCGGGCCTGAATGCACTGTTACGGGGTACCGTAGTTGCAAAAATGGTTTTGCAACAAAAGCATCCGTTCTACTCAATTAGACTCAAAATGATGTTTGGGACTATTTTGGAGCATTTCGCTAACCTTCGGCATGTAAATAACTTGTGTTTCGGGCCTGAATGCACTGTTACGGGGTACCGAAGTTGCAAAAATGGTTTTGCAACAAAAGCATCCGTTCTACTCAATTAGACTCAAAATGATGTTTGGGAGTGTGTTGGAGCATTTCACTAACCTTCGGCATGAAAATAACTTGTGTTCCGGGCCTGAATGCACTGTTACGGGGTACCGAAGTTGCAAAAATGGTTTTGCAACAAAAGCATCCGTTCTACTCCTTTAGACTCAAAATGATGTTTGGGAGTGTTTTGGAGCATTTCGCTTACCTTCGGCATGAAAATAACTTGTGTTCCAGGCCTGAATGCACTGTTACGGGGTACCGAAGTTGCAAAAATGGTTTTTGCAACAAAAGCATCTGTTCTACTCAATTAGATTCTAAATGATGTTTGGGAGTGTTTTGGAGCATTTCGCTAACCTTCGGCATGAAAATAACTTGTGTTCCGGGCCTGAATGCACTATTACGGGGTACCGAAGTTGCAAAAATAGTTTTGAAACAAAAGCATCCGTTCTACTCCATTAGACTCAAAATGATGTTTGGGAATGTTTTGGAGTATTTCGCTAACCTTCGGCATGTAAATAACTTGTGTTTCAGGCCTGAATGCACTGTTACGGGGTACCGAAGTTGCAAAAATGGTTTTGCAACAAAAGCATATGTTCTACTCCATTAGACTCAAAATGATGTTTCGGAGTGTTGCATTTCGCTAACCTTCGGCATATAAATAACTTGTGTTTCGGGCCTGGATGCCCAGTTACGGGGTACCGAAGTTGCAAAAAGGATTTTGCAACAAAAGCATCTGTTCTACTCCTTGAGACTCGAAATGATGTTTGGGACTGTTTTGGAGCATTTCGCTAACCTTCGGCATGTAAATAACTTGTGTTCCGGGCCTGAATGCACTGTTACGGGGTACCGAAGTTGCAAAAATGGTTTTGCAACAAAAGCATCCGTTCTACTCAATTAGACTCAAATTGAAGTTTGGGAGTGTTTTGGAGCATTTCGCTAACCTTCGGCATGAAAATAACTTGTGTTCCGGGCCTGAATGCACTGTTACGGGGTACCGAAGTTGCAAAAATGGTTTTGCAACAAAAGCATCCGTTCTACTCAATTAGACTCAAAATGATGTTTGGGAGTGTTTTGGAGCATTTCGCTTACCTTCGGCATGAAAATAACTTGTGTTCCGGGCCTGAATGTACTGTTACGGGGTACCGAAGTTGCAAAAATGGTTTTGCAACAAAAGCATCCGTTCTACTCAATTAGACTCAAAATGATGTTTGGGAGTGTTTTGGAGCATTTCGCTAACCTTCGGCATGAAAATAACTTGTGTTCCGGGCCTGAATGCACTGTTACGGGGTACCGTAGTTGCAAAAATGGTTTTGCAACAAAAGCATATGTTCTACTCCATTAGACTCAAAGTGATGTTTCGGAGTGTTGCATTTCGCTAACCTTCGGCATATAAATAACTTGTGTTTCAGGCCTGGATGCCCAGTTACGGGGTACCGAAGTTGCAAAAATGGTTTTGCAACAAAAGCATCTGTTCTACTCCTTTAGACTCAAAATGATGTTTGGGAGTGTTTTGGAGCATTTCGCTAACCTTCGGCATGTAAATAACTTGTGTTCCGGGCTTGAATGCACTGTTACGGGGTACCGAAGTTGCAAAAATGGTTTTGCAACAAAAGCATCCGTTCTACTCAATTAGACTCAAAATGAAGTTTGGGAGTGTTTTGGAGCATTTCGCTAACCTTCGGTATGAAAATAACTTGTGTTCCGGGCCTGAATGCACTGTTACGGGGTACCGAAGTTGCAAAAATGGTTTTGCAACAAAAGCATATGTTCTACTCCATTAGACTCAAAGTGATGTTTCGGAGTGTTGCATTTCGCTAACCTTCGGCATATAAATAACTTGTGTTTCAGGCCTGGATGCCCAGTTACGGGGTACCGAAGTTGCAAAAATGGTTTTGCAACAAAAGCATCTGTTCTACTCCTTTAGACTCTAAATGATGTTTGGGAGTGTTTTGGAGCATTTCGCTAACCTTCGGCATGTAAATAACTTGTGTTCCGGGCTTGAATGCACTGTTACGGGGTACCGAAGTTGCAAAAATGGTTTTGCAACAAAAGCATCCGTTCTACTCAATTAGACTCAAAATGAAGTTTGGGAGTGTTTTGGAGCATTTCGCTAACCTTCGGTATGAAAATAACTTGTGTTCCGGGCCTGAATGCACTGTTACGGGGTACCGAAGTTGCAAAAATGGTTTTGCAACAAAAGCATCCGTTCTACTCAATTAGACTCAAAATGATGTTTGGGAGTGTTTTGGAGCATTTCGCTTACCTTCGGCATGAAATAACTTGTGTTCCGGGCCTGAATGCACTGTTACGGGGTACCGTAGTTGCAAAAATGGTTTTGCAACAAAAGCATCCGTTCTACTCAATTAGACTCAAAATAATGTTTGGGAGTGTTTTGGAGCATTTCGCTAACCTTCGGCATGTAAATAACTTGTGTTTCGGGCCTGAATGCACTGTTACGGGGTACCGAAGTTGCAAAAATGGTTTTGCAACAAAAGCATCCGTTCTACTCAATTAGACTCAAAATGATGTTTGGGAGTGTTTTGGAGCATTTCACTAAGCTTCGGCATGAAAATAACTTGTGTTCCGGGCCTGAATGCACTGTTACGGGGAACCGAAGTTGCAAAAATGGTTTTGCAACAAAAGCATCCGTTCTACTCCATTAGACTCAAAATGATGTTTGGGAGTGTTTTGGAGCATTTCGCTAACCTTCGGCATGTAAATAACTTGTTTTTCAGGCCTGAATGCACTGTTACGGGGTACCGAAGTTGCAAAAATGGTTTTGCAACAAAAGCATATGTTCTACTCCATTAGACTCAAAATGATGTTTCGGAGTGTTGCATTTCGCTAACCTTCGGTGTATAAATAACTTGTGTTTCGTGCCTGGATGCACAGTTACGGGGTACCGAAGTTGCAAAAATGGTTTTGCAACAAAAGCATCTGTTCTACTCCTTTAGAATCAAAATGATGTTTGGGAGTGTTTTGGAGCATTTCGCTTACCTTCGGCATGAAAATAACTTGTGTTCCGGGCCTGAATGCACTGTTACGGGGTACCGTAGTTGCAAAAATGGTTTTGCAACAAAAGCATCCGTTCTACTCAATTAGACTCAAAATGATGTTTGGGACTATTTTGGAGCATTTCGCTAACCTTCGGCATGTAAATAACTTGTGTTTCGGCCTGAATGCACTGTTACGGGGTACCGAAGTTGCAAAAATGGTTTTGCAACAAAAGCATCCGTTCTACTCAATTAGACTCAAAATGATGTTTGGGAGTGTGTTGGAGCATTTCACTAACCTTCGGCATGAAAATAACTTGTGTTCCGGGCCTGAATGCACTGTTACGGGGTACCGAAGTTGCAAAAATGGTTTTGCAACAAAAGCATCCGTTCTACTCCATTAGACTCAAAATGATGTTAGGGAGTGTTTTGGAGCATTTCGCTAACCTTCGGCATGTAAATAACTTGTGTTCCGGGCCTGAATGCACTGTTACGGGGTACCGAAGTTGCAAAAATGGTTTTGCAACAAAAGCATCCGTTCTACTCCATTAGACTAAAAATGATGTTTGGGAGTGTTTTGGAGCATTTCGCTAACCTTCGGCATGTAAATAACTTGTTTTTTAGGCCTGAATGCACTGTTACGGGGTACCGAAGTTGCAAAAATGGTTTTACAACAAAAGCATATGATCTACTCCATTAGACTCAAAATGATGTTTCGGAGTGTTGCATTTCGCTAACCTTCGGCATATAAATAACTTGTGTTTCGTGCCTGGATGCACAGTTACGGGGTACCGAAGTTGCAAAAATGGTTTTGCAACAAAAGCATCTGTTCTACTCCTTTAGACTCAAAATGATGTTTGGGAGTGTTTTGGAGCATTTCGCTTACCTTCGGCATGAAAATAACTTGTGTTCCAGGCCTGAATGCACTATTACGGGGTACCGAAGTTGCAAAAATGGTTTTTGCAACAAAAGCATCTGTTCTACTCAATTAGATTCAAAATGATGTTTGGGAGTGTTTTGGAGCATTTCGCTAACCTTCGGCATGAAAATAACTTGTGTTCCGGGCCTGAATGCACTATTACGGGGTACCGAAGTTGCAAAAATAGTTTTGAAACAAAAGCATCCGTTCTACTCCATTAGACTCAAAATGATGTTTGGGAATGTTTTGGAGTATTTCGCTAACCTTCGGCATGTAAATAACTTGTGTTTCAGGCCTGAATGCACTGTTACGGGGTACCGAAGTTGCAAAAATGGTTTTGCAACAAAAGCATATGTTCTACTCCATTAGACTCTAAATGATGTTTCGGAGTGTTGCATTTCGCTAACCTTCGGCATATAAATAACTTGTGTTTCGGGCCTGGATGCCCAGTTACGGGGTACCGAAGTTGCAAAAAGGATTTTGCAACAAAAGCATCTGTTCTACTCCTTGAGACTCGAAATGATGTTTGGGACTGTTTTGGAGCATTTCGCTAACCTTCGGCATGTAAATAACTTGTGTTCCGGGCCTGAATGCACTGTTACAGGGTACCGAAGTTGCAAAAATGGTTTTGCAACAAAAGCATCCGTTCTACTCAATTAGACTCAAAATGAAGTTTGGGAGTGTTTTGGAGCATTTCGCTAACCTTCGGCATGAAAATAACTTGTGTTCCGGGCCTGAATGCACTGTTACGGGGTACCGAAGTTGCAAAAATTGTTTTGCAACAAAAGCATCCGTTCTACTCCATTAGACTCAAAATGATGTTTGGGAGTGTTTTGGAGCATTTCGCTAACCTTCGGCATGTAAATAACTTGTTTTTACGGCCTGAATGCACTGTTACGGGGCACCGAAGTTACAAAAATGGTTTTGCAACAAAAGCATATGTTCTACTCCATTAGACTCAAAAAGAATTTTCGGAGTGTTGCATTTCGCTAACCTTCGGCGTATAAATAACTTGTGTTTCGTGCCTGGATGCACAGTTACGGGGTACCGAAGTTGCAAAAATAGTTTTGCAACAAAAGCATCTGTTCTACTCCTTTAGAATCAAAATGATGTTTGGGAGTGTTTTGGAGCATTTCGCTTACCTTCGGCATGAAAATAACTTGTGTTCCGGGCCTGAATGCACTGTTACGGGGTACCGAAGTTGCAAAAATGGTTTTGCAACAAAAGCATCTGTTCTACTCAATTAGACTCAAATTGAAGTTTGGGAGTGTTTTGGAGCATTTCGCTAACCTTCGGTATGAAAATAACTTGTGTTCCGGGCCTGAATGCACTGTTACGGGGTACCGAAGTTGCAAAAATGGTTTTGCAACAAAAGCATCCGTTCTACTCAATTAGACTCAAAATGATGTTTGGGAGTGTTTTGGAGCATTTCACTTACCTTCGGCATGAAAATAATTTGTGTTCCGGGCCTGAATGCACTGTTACGGGGTACCGTAGTTGCAAAAATGGTTTTGCAACAAAAGCATCCGTTCTACTCAATTAGACTCAAAATGATGTTTGGTAGTGTTTTGGAGCATTTCACTAACCTTCGGCATGTAAATAACTTGTGTTTCGTTCCTGAATGCACTGTTACGGGGTACCGAAGTTGCAAAAATGGTTTTGCAACAAAAGCATCCGTTCTACTAAATTAGACTCAAAATGATGTTTGGGAGTGTTTTGGAGCATTTCACTAAGCTTCGGCATGAAAATAACTTGTGTTCCGGGCCTGAATGCACTGTTACGGGGTACCGAAGTTGCAAAAATGGTTTTGCAACAAAACCATCCGTTCTACTCCATTAGACTCAAAATGATGTTTGGGAGTGTTTTGGAGCATTTCGCTAACCTTCGGCATGTAAATAACTTGTTTTTCAGGCCTGAATGCACTGTTACGGGGTACCGAAGTTGCAAAAATGATTTTGCAACAAAAGCATATGTTCTACTCCATTAGACTCAAAATGATGTTTCGGAGTGTTGCATTTCGCTAACCTTCGGCGTATAAATAACTTGTGTTTCGTGCCTGGATGCACAGTTACGGGGTACCGAAGTTGCAAAAATGGTTTTGCAACAAAAGCATCTGTTCTACTCCTTTAGAATCAAAATGATGTTTGGGAGTGTTTTGGAGCATTTCGCTTACCTTCGGCATGAAAATAACTTGTGTTCCGGGCCTGAATGCACTGTTACGGGGTACCGTAGTTGCAAAAATGGTTTTGCAACAAAAGCATCCGTTCTACTCAATTAGACTCAAAATGATGTTTGGGACTATTTTGGAGCATTTCGCTAACCTTCGGCATGTAAATAACTTGTGTTTCGGGCCTGAATGCACTGTTACGGGGTACCGAAGTTGCAAAAATGGTTTTGCAACAAAAGCATCCGTTCTACTCAATTAGACTCAAAATGATGTTTGGGAGTGTGTTGGAGCATTTCACTAACCTTCGGCATGAAAATAACTTGTGTTCCGGGCCTGAATGCACTGTTACGGGGTACCGAAGTTGCAAAAATGGTTTTGCAACAAAAGCATCCGTTCTACTCCTTTAGACTCAAAATGATGTTTGGGAGTGTTTTGGAGCATTTCGCTTACCTTCGGCATGAAAATAACTTGTGTTCCAGGCCTGAATGCACTGTTACGGGGTACCGAAGTTGCAAAAATGGTTTTTGCAACAAAAGCATCTGTTCTACTCAATTAGATTCAAAATGATGTTTGGGAGTGTTTTGGAGCATTTCGCTAACCTTCGGCATGAAAATAACTTGTGTTCCGGGCCTGAATGCACTATTACGGGGTACCGAAGTTGCAAAAATAGTTTTGAAACAAAAGCATCCGTTCTACTCCATTAGACTCAAAATGATGTTTGGGAATGTTTTGGAGTATTTCGCTAACCTTCGGCATGTAAATAACTTGTGTTTCAGGCCTGAATGCACTGTTACGGGGTACCGAAGTTGCAAAAATGGTTTTGCAACAAAAGCATATGTTCTACTCCATTAGACTCAAAATGATGTTTCGGAGTGTTGCATTTCGCTAACCTTCGGCATATAAATAACTTGTGTTTCGGGCCTGGATGCCCAGTTACGGGGTACCGAAGTTGCAAAAAGGATTTTGCAACAAAAGCATCTGTTCTACTCCTTGAGACTCGAAATGATGTTTGGGACTGTTTTGGAGCATTTCGCTAACCTTCGGCATGTAAATAACTTGTGTTCCGGGCCTGAATGCACTGTTACGGGGTACCGAAGTTGCAAAAATGGTTTTGCAACAAAAGCATCCGTTCTACTCAATTAGACTCAAATTGAAGTTTGGGAGTGTTTTGGAGCATTTCGCTAACCTTCGGCATGAAAATAACTTGTGTTCCGGGCCTGAATGCACTGTTACGGGGTACCGAAGTTGCAAAAATGGTTTTGCAACAAAAGCATCCGTTCTACTCAATTAGACTCAAAATGATGTTTGGGAGTGTTTTGGAGCATTTCGCTTACCTTCGGCATGAAAATAACTTGTGTTCCGGGCCTGAATGCACTGTTACGGGGTACCGAAGTTGCAAAAATGGTTTCGCAACAAAAGCATCCGTTCTACTCAATTAGACTCAAAATGATGTTTGGGAGTGTTTTGGAGCATTTCACTAAGCTTCGGCATGAAAATAACTTGTGTTCCGGGCATGAATGCACTGTTACGGGGTACCGAAGTTGCAAAAATGGTTTTGCAACAAAAGCATCCGTTCTACTCAATTAGACTCAAAATGATGTTTGGGAGTGTTTTGTAGCATTTCGCTTACCTTCGGCATGAAAATAACTTGTGTTCCGGGCCTGAATGCACTGTTACGGGGTACCGTAGTTGCAAAAATGGTTTTGCAACAAAAGCATCCGTTCTACTCCATTAGACTCAAAATGATGTTTGGGAATGGTTTGGAGTATTTCGCTAACCTTCGGCATGTAAATAACTTGTGTTTCAGGCCTGAATGCACTGTTACGGGGTACCGAAGTTGCAAAAATGATTTTGCAACAAAAGCATCTGTTCTACTCCTTGAGACTCGAAATGATGTTTGGGACTGTTTTGGAGCATTTCGCTAACCTTCGGCATGTAAATAACTTGTGTTCCGGGCCTGAATGCACTGTTACGGGGTACCGAAGTTGCAAAAATGGTTTTGCAACAAAAGCATCCGTTCTACTCAATTAGACTCAAAATGATGTTTGGGAGTGTTTTGTAGCATTTCGATTACCTTCGGCATGAAAATAACTTGTGTTCCGGGCCTGAATGCACTGTTACGGGGTACCGTAGTTGCAAAAATGGTTTTGCAACAAAAGCATCCGTTCTACTCCATTAGACTCAAAATGATGTTTGGGAGTGTTTTGGAGCATTTCGCTAACCTTCGGCATGTAAATAACTTGTTTTTCAGGCCTGAATGCACTGTTTCGGGGTACTGAAGTTGCAAAAATGGTTTTGCAACAAAAGCATATGTTCTACTCCATTAGACTCAAAATGATGTTTCGGAGTGTTGCATTTCGCTAACCTTCGGCATATAAATAACTTGTGTTTCGGGCCTGGATGCCCAGTTACGGGGTACCGAAGTTGCAAAAATGGTTTTGCAACAAAAGCATCTGTTCTACTCCATTAGACTCAAAATGATGTTTGGGAGTGTTTTGGAGCATTTCTCTAACCTTCGGCATGTAAATAACTTGTTTTTCAGGCCTGAATGCACTGTTACGGGGTACCGAAGTTGCAAAAATGGTTTTGCAACAAAAGCATATGTTCTACTCCATTAGACTCAAAGTGATGTTTCGGAGTGTTGCATTTCGCTAACCTTCGGCATATAAATAACTTGTGTTTCGGGCCTGGATGCCCAGTTACGGGGTACCGAAGTTGCAAAAATGGTTTTGCAACAAAAGCATCTGTTCTACTCCTTTAGACTCAAAATGATGTTTGGGAGTGTTTTGGAGCATTTCGCTAACCTTCGGCATGTAAATAACTTGTGTTCCGGGCCTGAATGCACTGTTATGGGGTACCGAAGTTGCAAAAATGGTTTTGCAACAAAAGCATCCGTTCTACTCAATTAGACTGAAAATGAAGTTTGGGAGTATTTTGGAGCATTTCGCTAACCTTCGGTATGAAAATAACTTGTGTTCCGGGCCTGAATGCACTGTTACGGGGTACCGAAGTTGCAAAAATGGTTTTGCAACAAAAGCATCCGTTCTACTCCATTAGACTCAAAATGATGTTTGGGAGTGTTTTGGAGCATTTCGCTAACCTTCGGCATGTAAATAACTTGTGTTCCGGGCCTGAATGCACTGTTACGGGGTACCGAAGTTGCAAAAATGGTTTTGCAACAAAAGCATCCGTTCTACTCCATTAGACTCAAAATGATGTTTGGGAGTGTTTTGGAGCATTTCGCTAACCTTCGGCATGTAAATAACTTGTTTTTTAGGCCTGAATGCACTGTTACGGGGTACCGAAGTTGCAAAAATGGTTTTACAACAAAAGCATATGATCTACTCCATTAGACTCAAAATGATGTTTCGGAGTGTTGCATTTCGCTAACCTTCGGCATATAAATAACTTGTGTTTCGTGCCTGGATGCACAGTTACGGGGTACCGAAGTTGCAAAAATGGTTTTGCAACAAAAGCATCTGTTCTACTCCTTTAGACTCAAAATGATGTTTGGGAGTGTTTTGGAGCATTTCGCTTACCTTCGGCATGAAAATAACTTGTGTTCCAGGCCTGAATGCACTGTTACGGGGTACCGAAGTTGCAAAAATGGTTTTTGCAACAAAAGCATCTGTTCTACTCAATTAGATTCAAAATGATGTTTGGGAGTGTTTTGGAGCATTTCGCTAACCTTCGGCATGAAAATAACTTGTGTTCCGGGCCTGAATGCACTATTACGGGGTACCGAAGTTGCAAAAATAGTTTTGAAACAAAAGCATCCGTTCTACTCCATTAGACTCAAAATGATGTTTGGGAATGTTTTGGAGTATTTCGCTAACCTTCGGCATGTAAATAACTTGTGTTTCAGGCCTGAATGCACTGTTACGGGGTACCGAAGTTGCAAAAATGGTTTTGCAACAAAAGCATATGTTCTACTCCATTAGACTCAAAATGATGTTTCGGAGTGTTGCATTTCGCTAACCTTCGGCATATAAATAACTTGTGTTTCGGGCCTGGATGCCCAGTTACGGGGTACCGAAGTTGCAAAAAGGATTTTGCAACAAAAGCATCTGTTCTACTCCTTGAGACTCGAAATGATGTTTGGGACTGTTTTGGAGCATTTCGCTAACCTTCGGCATGTAAATAACTTGTGTTCCGGGCCTGAATGCACTGTTACGGGGTACCGAAGTTGCAAAAATGGTTTTGCAACAAAAGCATCCGTTCTACTCAATTAGACTCAAATTGAAGTTTGGGAGTGTTTTGGAGCATTTCGCTAACCTTCGGCATGAAAATAACTTGTGTTCCGGGCCTGAATGCACTGTTACGGGGTACCGAAGTTGCAAAAATGGTTTTGCAACAAAAGCATCCGTTCTACTCAATTAGACTCAAAATGATGTTTGGGAGTGTTTTGGAGCATTTCGCTTACCTTCGGCATGAAAATAACTTGTGTTCCGGGCCTGAATGCACTGTTACGGGGTACCGAAGTTGCAAAAATGGTTTCGCAACAAAAGCATCCGTTCTACTCAATTAGACTCAAAATGATGTTTGGGAGTGTTTTGGAGCATTTCACTAAGCTTCGGCATGAAAATAACTTGTGTTCCGGGCATGAATGCACTGTTACGGGGTACCGAAGTTGCAAAAATGGTTTTGCAACAAAAGCATCCGTTCTACTCAATTAGACTCAAAATGATGTTTGGGAGTGTTTTGTAGCATTTCGCTTACCTTCGGCATGAAAATAACTTGTGTTCCGGGCCTGAATGCACTGTTACGGGGTACCGTAGTTGCAAAAATGGTTTTGCAACAAAAGCATCCGTTCTACTCCATTAGACTCAAAATGATGTTTGGGAATGTTTTGGAGTATTTCGCTAACCTTCGGCATGTAAATAACTTGTGTTTCAGGCCTGAATGCACTGTTACGGGGTACCGAAGTTGCAAAAATGGTTTTGCAACAAAAGCATATGTTCTACTCCATTAGACTCAAAATGATGTTTCGGAGTGTTGCATTTCGCTAACCTTCGGCATATAAATAACTTGTGTTTCGGGCCTGGATGCCCAGTTACGGGGTACCGAAGTTGCAAAAAGGATTTTGCAACAAAAGCATCTGTTCTACTCCTTGAGACTCGAAATGATGTTTGGGACTGTTTTGGAGCATTTCGCTAACCTTCGGCATGTAAATAACTTGTGTTCCGGGCCTGAATGCACTGTTACGGGGTACCGAAGTTGCAAAAATGGTTTTGCAACAAAAGCATCCGTTCTACTCAATTAGACTCAAATTGAAGTTTGGGAGTGTTTTGGAGCATTTCGCTAACCTTCGGCATGAAAATAACTTGTGTTCCGGGCCTGAATGCACTGTTACGGGGTACCGAAGTTGCAAAAATGGTTTTGCAACAAAAGCATCCGTTCTACTCAATTAGACTCAAAATGATGTTTGGGAGTGTTTTGGAGCATTTCGCTTACCTTCGGCATGAAAATAACTTGTGTTCCGGGCCTGAATGCACTGTTACGGGGTACCGAAGTTGCAAAAATGGTTTCGCAACAAAAGCATCCGTTCTACTCAATTAGACTCAAAATGATGTTTGGGAGTGTTTTGGAGCATTTCACTAAGCTTCGGCATGAAAATAACTTGTGTTCCGGGCATGAATGCACTGTTACGGGGTACCGAAGTTGCAAAAATGGTTTTGCAACAAAAGCATCCGTTCTACTCAATTAGACTCAAAATGATGTTTGGGAGTGTTTTGTAGCATTTCGCTTACCTTCGGCATGAAAATAACTTTTGTTCCGGGCCTGAATGCACTGTTACGGGGTACCGTAGTTGCAAAAATGGTTTTGCAACAAAAGCATCCGTTCTACTCCATTAGACTCAAAATGATGTTTGGGAGTGTTTTGGAGCATTTCGCTAACCTTCGGCATGTAAATAACTTGTTTTTCAGGCCTGAATGCACTGTTTCGGGGTACTGAAGTTGCAAAAATGGTTTTGCAACAAAAGCATATGTTCTACTCCATTAGACTCAAAATGATGTTTCGGAGTGTTGCATTTCGCTAACCTTCGGCATATAAATAACTTGTGTTTCGGGCCTGGATGCCCAGTTACGGGGTACCGAAGTTGCAAAAATGGTTTTGCAACAAAAGCATCTGTTCTACTCCATTAGACTCAAAATGATGTTTTGGAGTGTTTTGGAGCATTTCCCTAACCTTCGGCATGTAAATAACTTGTTTTTCAGGCCTGAATGCACTGTTACGGGGTACCGAAGTTGCAAAAATGGTTTTGCAACAAAAGCATATGTTCTACTCCATTAGACTCAAAGTGATGTTTCGGAGTGTTGCATTTCGCTAACCTTCGGCATATAAATAACTTGTGTTTCGGGCCTGGATGCCCAGTTACGGGGTACCGAAGTTGCAAAAATGGTTTTGCAACAAAAGCATCTGTTCTACTCCTTTAGACTCAAAATGATGTTTGGGAGTGTTTTGGAGCATTTCGCTAACCTTCGGCATGTAAATAACTTGTGTTCCGGGCCTGAATGCACTGTTATGGGGTACCGAAGTTGCAAAAATAGTTTTGCAACAAAAGCATCCGTTCTACTCAATTAGACTGAAAATGAAGTTTGGGAGTGTTTTGGAGCATTTCGCTAACCTTCGGTATGAAAATAACTTGTGTTCCGGGCCTGAATGCACTGTTACGGGGTACCGAAGTTGCAAAAATGGTTTTGCAACAAAAGCATCCGTTCTACTCAATTAGACTCAAAATGATGTTTGGGAGTGTTTTGGAGCATTTCGCTTACCTTCGGCATGAAAATAACTTGTGTTCCGGGCCTGAATGCACTGTTACGGGGTACCATAGTTGCAAAAATGGTTTTGCAACAAAAGCATCCGTTCTACTCAATTAGACTCAAAATGATGTTTGGGAGTGTTTTGGAGCATTTCGCTAACCTTCGGCATGTAAATAACTTGTGTTTCGGGCCTGAATGCACTGTTACGGGGTACCGAAGTTGCAAAAATGGTTTTGCAACAAAAGCATCTGTTCTACTCAATTAGACTCAAAATGATGTTTGGGAGTGTTTTGGAGCATTTCACTAAGCTTCGGCATGAAAATAACTTGTGTTCCGGGCCTGAATGCACTGTTACGGGGTACCGAAGTTGCAAAAATGGTTTTGCAACAAAAGCATCCGTTCTACTCCATTAGACTCAAAATGATGTTTGGGAGTGTTTTGGAGCATTTCGCTAACCTTCGGCATGTAAATAACTTGTTTTTTAGGCCTGAATGCACTGTTACGGGGTACCGAAGTTGCAAAAATGGTTTTACAACAAAAGCATATGATCTACTCCATTAGACTCAAAATGATGTTTCGGAGTGTTGCATTTCGCTAACCTTCGGCATATAAATAACTTGTGTTTCGTGCCTGGATGCACAGTTACGGGGTACCGAAGTTGCAAAAATGGTTTTGCAACAAAAGCATCTGTTCTACTCCTTTAGACTCAAAATGATGTTTGGGAGTGTTTTGGAGCATTTCGCTTACCTTCGGCATGAAAATAACTTGTGTTCCAGGCCTGAATGCACTGTTACGGGGTACCGAAGTTGCAAAAATGGTTTTTGCAACAAAAGCATCTGTTCTACTCAATTAGATTCAAAATGATGTTTGGGAGTGTTTTGGAGCATTTCGCTAACCTTCGGCATGAAAATAACTTGTGTTCCGGGCCTGAATGCACTATTACGGGGTACCGAAGTTGCAAAAATAGTTTTGAAACAAAAGCATCCGTTCTACTCCATTAGACTCAAAATGATGTTTGGGAATGTTTTGGAGTATTTCGCTAACCTTCGGCATGTAAATAACTTGTGTTTCAGGCCTGAATGCACTGTTACGGGGTACCGAAGTTGCAAAAATGGTTTTGCAACAAAAGCATATGTTCTACTCCATTAGACTCAAAATGATGTTTCGGAGTGTTGCATTTCGCTAACCTTCGGCATATAAATAACTTGTGTTTCGGGCCTGGATGCCCAGTTACGGGGTACCGAAGTTGCAAAAAGGATTTTGCAACAAAAGCATCTGTTCTACTCCTTGAGACTCGAAATGATGTTTGGGACTGTTTTGGAGCATTTCGCTAACCTTCGGCATGTAAATAACTTGTGTTCCGGGCCTGAATGCACTGTTACGGGGTACCGAAGTTGCAAAAATGGTTTTGCAACAAAAGCATCCGTTCTACTCAATTAGACTCAAATTGAAGTTTGGGAGTGTTTTGGAGCATTTCGCTAACCTTCGGCATGAAAATAACTTGTGTTCCGGGCCTGAATGCACTGTTACGGGGTACCGAAGTTGCAAAAATGGTTTTGCAACAAAAGCATCCGTTCTACTCAATTAGACTCAAAATGATGTTTGGGAGTGTTTTGGAGCATTTCGCTTACCTTCGGCATGAAAATAACTTGTGTTCCGGGCCTGAATGCACTGTTACGGGGTACCGAAGTTGCAAAAATGGTTTCGCAACAAAAGCATCCGTTCTACTCAATTAGACTCAAAATGATGTTTGGGAGTGTTTTGGAGCATTTCACTAAGCTTCGGCATGAAAATAACTTGTGTTCCGGGCATGAATGCACTGTTACGGGGTACCGAAGTTGCAAAAATGGTTTTGCAACAAAAGCATCCGTTCTACTCAATTAGACTCAAAATGATGTTTGGGAGTGTTTTGTAGCATTTCGCTTACCTTCGGCATGAAAATAACTTGTGTTCCGGGCCTGAATGCACTGTTACGGGGTACCGTAGTTGCAAAAATGGTTTTGCAACAAAAGCATCCGTTCTACTCCATTAGACTCAAAATGATGTTTGGGAATGTTTTGGAGTATTTCGCTAACCTTCGGCATGTAAATAACTTGTGTTTCAGGCCTGAATGCACTGTTACGGGGTACCGAAGTTGCAAAAATGGTTTTGCAACAAAAGCATATGTTCTACTCCATTAGACTCAAAATGATGTTTCGGGGTGTTGCATTTCGCTAACCTTCGGCATATAAATAACTTGTGTTTCGGGCCTGGATGCCCAGTTACGGGGTACCGAAGTTGCAAAAAGGATTTTGCAACAAAAGCATCTGTTCTACTCCTTGAGACTCGAAATGATGTTTGGGACTGTTTTGGAGCATTTCGCTAACCTTCGGCATGTAAATAACTTGTGTTCCGGGCCTGAATGCACTGTTACGGGGTACCGAAGTTGCAAAAATGGTTTTGCAACAAAAGCATCCGTTCTACTCAATTAGACTCAAATTGAAGTTTGGGAGTGTTTTGGAGCATTTCGCTAACCTTCGGCATGAAAATAACTTGTGTTCCGGGCCTGAATGCACTGTTACGGGGTACCGAAGTTGCAAAAATGGTTTTGCAACAAAAGCATCCGTTCTACTCAATTAGACTCAAAATGATGTTTGGGAGTGTTTTGGAGCATTTCGCTTACCTTCGGCATGAAAATAACTTGTGTTCCGGGCCTGAATGCACTGTTACGGGGTACCGAAGTTGCAAAAATGGTTTCGCAACAAAAGCATCCGTTCTACTCAATTAGACTCAAAATGATGTTTGGGAGTGTTTTGGAGCATTTCACTAAGCTTCGGCATGAAAATAACTTGTGTTCCGGGCATGAATGCACTGTTACGGGGTACCGAAGTTGCAAAAATGGTTTTGCAACAAAAGCATCCGTTCTACTCAATTAGACTCAAAATGATGTTTGGGAGTGTTTTGTAGCATTTCGCTTACCTTCGGCATGAAAATAACTTGTGTTCCGGGCCTGAATGCACTGTTACGGGGTACCGTAGTTGCAAAAATGGTTTTGCAACAAAAGCATCCGTTCTACTCCATTAGACTCAAAATGATGTTTGGGAGTGTTTTGGAGCATTTCGCTAACCTTCGGCATGTAATAACTTGTTTTTCAGGCCTGAATGCACTGTTTCGGGGTACTGAAGTTGCAAAAATGGTTTTGCAACAAAAGCATATGTTCTACTCCATTAGACTCAAAATGATGTTTCGGAGTGTTGCATTTCGCTAACCTTCGGCATATAAATAACTTGTGTTTCGGGCCTGGATGCCCAGTTACGGGGTACCGAAGTTGCAAAAAGGATTTTGCAACAAAAGCATCTGTTCTACTCCTTGAGACTCGAAATGATGTTTGGGACTGTTTTGGAGCATTTCGCTAACCTTCGGCATGTAAATAACTTGTGTTCCGGGCCTGAATGCACTGTTACGGGGTACCGAAGTTGCAAAAATGGTTTTGCAACAAAAGCATCCGTTCTACTCAATTAGACTCAAATTGAAGTTTGGGAGTGTTTTGGAGCATTTCGCTAACCTTCGGCATGAAAATAACTTGTGTTCCGGGCCTGAATGCACTGTTACGGGGTACCGAAGTTGCAAAAATGGTTTTGCAACAAAAGCATCCGTTCTACTCAATTAGACTCAAAATGATGTTTGGGAGTGTTTTGGAGCATTTCGCTTACCTTCGGCATGAAAATAACTTGTGTTCCGGGCCTGAATGCACTGTTACGGGGTACCGAAGTTGCAAAAATGGTTTCGCAACAAAAGCATCCGTTCCACTCAATTAGACTCAAAATGATGTTTGGGAGTGTTTTGGAGCATTTCACTAAGCTTCGGCATGAAAATAACTTGTGTTCCGGGCATAAATGCACTGTTACGGGGTACCGAAGTTGCAAAAATGGTTTTGCAACAAAAGCATCCGTTCTACTCAATTAGACTCAAAATGATGTTTGGGAGTGTTTTGTAGCATTTCGCTTACCTTCAGCATGAAAATAACTTGTGTTCCGGGCCTGAATGCACTGTTACGGGGTACCGTAGTTGCAAAAATGGTTTTGCAACAAAAGCATCCGTTCTACTCCATTAGACTCAAAATGATGTTTGGGAATGTTTTGGAGTATTTCGCTAACCTTCGGCATGTAAATAACTTGTGTTTCAGGCCTGAATGCACTGTTACGGGGTACCGAAGTTGCAAAAATGGTTTTGCAACAAAAGCATATGTTCTACTCCATTAGACTCAAAATGATGTTTCGGAGTGTTGCATTTCGCTAACCTTCGGCATATAAATAACTTGTGTTTCGGGCCTGGATGCCCAGTTACGGGGTACCGAAGTTGCAAAAAGGATTTTGCAACAAAAGCATCTGTTCTACTCCTTGAGACTCGAAATGATGTTTGGGACTGTTTTGGAGCATTTCGCTAACCTTCGGCATGTAAATAACTTGTGTTCCGGGCCTGAATGCACTGTTACGGGGTACCGAAGTTGCAAAAATGGTTTTGCAACAAAAGCATCCGTTCTACTCAATTAGACTCAAATTGAAGTTTGGGAGTGTTTTGGAGCATTTCGCTAACCTTCGGCATGAAAATAACTTGTGTTCCGGGCCTGAATGCACTGTTACGGGGTACCGAAGTTGCAAAAATGGTTTTGCAACAAAAGCATCCGTTCTACTCAATTAGACTCAAAATGATGTTTGGGAGTGTTTTGGAGCATTTCGCTTACCTTCGGCATGAAAATAACTTGTGTTCCGGGCCTGAATGCACTGTTACGGGGTACCGAAGTTGCAAAAATGGTTTCGCAACAAAAGCATCCGTTCTACTCAATTAGACTCAAAATGATGTTTGGGAGTGTTTTGGAGCATTTCACTAAGCTTCGGCATGAAAATAACTTGTGTTCCGGGCATAAATGCACTGTTACGGGGTACCGAAGTTGCAAAAATGGTTTTGCAACAAAAGCATCCGTTCTACTCAATTAGACTCAAAATGATGTTTGGGAGTGTTTTGTAGCATTTCGCTTACCTTCGGCATGAAAATAACTTGTGTTCCGGGCCTGAATGCACTGTTACGGGGTACCGTAGTTGCAAAAATGGTTTTGCAACAAAAGCATCCGTTCTACTCCATTAGACTCAAAATGATGTTTGGGAATGTTTTGGAGTATTTCGCTAACCTTCGGCATGTAAATAACTTGTGTTTCAGGCCTGAATGCACTGTTACGGGGTACCGAAGTTGCAAAAATGGTTTTGCAACAAAAGCATATGTTCTACTCCATTAGACTCAAAATGATGTTTCGGAGTGTTGCATTTCGCTAACCTTCGGCATATAAATAACTTGTGTTTCGGGCCTGGATGCCCAGTTACGGGGTACCGAAGTTGCAAAAAGGATTTTGCAACAAAAGCATCTGTTCTACTCCTTGAGACTCGAAATGATGTTTGGGACTGTTTTGGAGCATTTCGCTAACCTTCGGCATGTAAATAACTTGTGTTCCGGGCCTGAATGCACTGTTACGGGGTACCGAAGTTGCAAAAATGGTTTTGCAACAAAAGCATCCGTTCTACTCAATTAGACTCAAATTGAAGTTTGGGAGTGTTTTGGAGCATTTCGCTAACCTTCGGCATGAAAATAACTTGTGTTCCGGGCCTGAATGCACTGTTACGGGGTACCGAAGTTGCAAAAATGGTTTTGCAACAAAAGCATCCGTTCTACTCAATTAGACTCAAAATGATGTTTGGGAGTGTTTTGGAGCATTTCGCTTACCTTCGGCATGAAAATAACTTGTGTTCCGGGCCTGAATGCACTGTTACGGGGTACCGAAGTTGCAAAAATGGTTTCGCAACAAAAGCATCCGTTCTACTCAATTAGACTCAAAATGATGTTTGGGAGTGTTTTGGAGCATTTCACTAAGCTTCGGCATGAAAATAACTTGTGTTCCGGGCATGAATGCACTGTTACGGGGTACCGAAGTTGCAAAAATGGTTTTGCAACAAAAGCATCCGTTCTACTCAATTAGACTCAAAATGATGTTTGGGAGTGTTTTGTAGCATTTCGCTTACCTTCGGCATGAAAATAACTTGTGTTCCGGGCCTGAATGCACTGTTACGGGGTACCGTAGTTGCAAAAATGGTTTTGCAACAAAAGCATCCGTTCTACTCCATTAGACTCAAAATGATGTTTGGGAGTGTTTTGGAGCATTTCGCTAACCTTCGGCATGTAAATAACTTGTTTTTCAGGCCTGAATGCACTGTTTCGGGGTACTGAAGTTGCAAAAATGGTTTTGCAACAAAAGCATATGTTCTACTCCATTAGACTCAAAATGATGTTTCGGAGTGTTGCATTTCGCTAACCTTCGGCATATAAATAACTTGTGTTTCGGGCCTGGATGCCCAGTTACGGGGTACCGAAGTTGCAAAAATGGTTTTGCAACAAAAGCATCTGTTCTACTCCATTAGACTCAAAATGATGTTTTGGAGTGTTTTGGAGCATTTCCCTAACCTTCGGCATGTAAATAACTTGTTTTTCAGGCCTGAATGCACTGTTACGGGGTACCGAAGTTGCAAAAATGGTTTTGCAACAAAAGCATATGTTCTACTCCATTAGACTCAAAGTGATGTTTCGGAGTGTTGCATTTCGCTAACCTTCGGCATATAAATAACTTGTGTTTCGGGCCTGGATGCCCAGTTACGGGGTACCGAAGTTGCAAAAATGGTTTTGCAACAAAAGCATCTGTTCTACTCCTTTAGACTCAAAATGATGTTTGGGAGTGTTTTGGAGCATTTCGCTAACCTTCGGCATGTAAATAACTTGTGTTCCGGGCCTGAATGCACTGTTATGGGGTACCGAAGTTGCAAAAATGGTTTTGCAACAAAAGCATCCGTTCTACTCAATTAGACTGAAAATGAAGTTTGGGAGTGTTTTGGAGCATTTCGCTAACCTTCGGTATGAAAATAACTTGTGTTCCGGGCCTGAATGCACTGTTACGGGGTACCGAAGTTGCAAAAATGGTTTTGCAACAAAAGCATCCGTTCTACTCAATTAGACTCAAAATGATGTTTGGGAGTGTTTTGGAGCATTTCGCTTACCTTCGGCATGAAAATAACTTGTGTTCCGGGCCTGAATGCACTGTTACGGGGTACCATAGTTGCAAAAATGGTTTTGCAACAAAAGCATCCGTTCTACTCAATTAGACTCAAAATGATGTTTGGGAGTGTTTTGGAGCATTTCGCTAACCTTCGGCATGTAAATAACTTGTGTTTCGGGCCTGAATGCACTGTTACGGGGTACCGAAGTTGCAAAAATGGTTTTGCAACAAAAGCATCCGTTCTACTCAATTAGACTCAAAATGATGTTTGGGAGTGTTTTGGAGCATTTCACTAAGCTTCGGCATGAAAATAACTTGTGTTCCGGGCCTGAATGCACTGTTACGGGGTACCGAAGTTGCAAAAATGGTTTTGCAACAAAAGCATCCGTTCTACTCCATTAGACTCAAAATGATGTTTGGGAGTGTTTTGGAGCATTTCGCTAACCTTCGGCATGTAAATAACTTGTTTTTCAGGCCTGAATGCACTGTTACGGGGTACCGAAGTTGCAAAAATGGTTTTGCAACAAAAGCATATGTTCTACTCCATTAGACTCAAAATGATGTTTCGGAGTGTTGCATTTCGCTAACCTTCGGCGTATAAATAACTTGTGTTTCGTGCCTGGATGCACAGTTACGGGGTACCGAAGTTGCAAAAATGGTTTTGCAACAAAAGCATCTGTTCTACTCCTTTAGAATCAAAATGATGTTTGGGAGCGTTTTAGAGCATTTCGCTTACCTTCGGCATGAAAATAACTTGTGTTCCGGGCCTGAATGCACTGTTACGGGGTACCGTAGTTGCAAAAATGGTTTTGCAACAAAAGCATCCGTTCTACTCAATTAGACTCAAAATGATGTTTGGGACTGTTTTGGAGCATTTCGCTAACCTTCGGCATGAAATAACTTGTGTTTCGGGCCTGAATGCACTGTTACGGGGTACCGAAGTTGCAAAAATGGTTTTGCAACAAAAGCATCCGTTCTACTCAATTAGACTCAAAATGATGTTTGGGAGTGTGTTGGAGCATTTCGCTAACCTTCGGCATGAAAATAACTTGTGTTCCGGGCCTGAATGCACTGTTACGGGGTACCGAAGTTGCCAAAATGGTTTTGCAACAAAAGCATCCGTTCTACTCCATTAGACTCAAAATGATGTTTGGGAGTGTTTTGGAGCATTTCGCTAACCTTCGGCATGTAAATAACTTGTGTTCCGGGCCTGAATGCACTGTTACGGGGTACCGAAGTTGCAAAAATGGTTTTGCAACAAAAGCATCCGTTCTACTCCATTAGACTCAAAATGATGTTTGGGAGTGTTTTGGAGCATTTCGCTAACCTTCGGCATGTAAATAACTTGTTTTTCAGGCCTGAATGCACTGTTATGGGGTACCGAAGTTGCAAAAATGGTTTTGCAACAAAAGCATATGATCTACTCCATTAGACTCAAAATGTTGTTTCGGAGTGTTGCATTTCGCTAACCTTCGGCATATAAATAACTTGTGTTTCGTGCCTGGATGCACAGTTACGGGGTACCGAAGTTGCAAAAATGGTTTTGCAACAAAAGCATCTGTTCTACTCCTTTAGACTCAAAATGATGTTTGGGAGTGTTTTGGAGCATTTCGCTTACCTTCGGCATGAAAATAACTTGTGTTCCAGGCCTGAATGCACTGTTACGGGGTACCGAAGTTGCAAAAATGGTTTTTGCAACAAAAGCATCCGTTCTACTCAATTAGATTCAAAATGATGTTTGGTAGTGTTTTGGAGCATTTCGCTAACCTTCGGCATGAAAATAACTTGTGTTCCGGGCCTGAATGCACTATTACGGGGTACCGAAGTTGCAAAAATAGTTTTGAAACAAAAGCATCCGTTCTACTCCATTAGACTCAAAATGATGTTTGGGAATGTTTTGGAGTATTTCGCTAACCTTCGGCATGTAAATAACTTGTGTTTCAGGCCTGAATGCACTGTTACGGGGTACCGAAGTTGCAAAAATGGTTTTGCAACAAAAGCATATGTTCTACTCCATTAGACTCAAAATGATGTTTCGGAGTGTTGCATTTCGCTAACCTTCGGCATATAAATAACTTGTGTTTCGGGCCTGGATGCCCAGTTACGGGGTACCGAAGTTGCAAAAAGGATTTTGCAACAAAAGCATCTGTTCTACTCCTTGAGACTCGAAATGATGTTTGGGACTGTTTTGGAGCATTTCGCTAACCTTCGGCATGTAAATAACTTGTGTTCCGGGCCTGAATGCACTGTTACGGGGTACCGAAGTTGCAAAAATGGTTTTGCAACAAAAGCATCCGTTCTACTCAATTAGACTCAAATTGAAGTTTGGGAGTGTTTTGGAGCATTTCGCTAACCTTCGGCATGAAAATAACTTGTGTTCCGGGCCTGAATGCACTGTTACGGGGTACCGAAGTTGCAAAAATGGTTTTGCAACAAAAGCATCCGTTCTACTCAATTAGACTCAAAATGATGTTTGGGAGTGTTTTGGAGCATTTCGCTTACCTTCGGCATGAAAATAACTTGTGTTCCGGGCCTGAATGCACTGTTACGGGGTACCGAAGTTGCAAAAATGGTTTCGCAACAAAAGCATCCGTTCTACTCAATTAGACTCAAAATGATGTTTGGGAGTGTTTTGGAGCATTTCACTAAGCTTCGGCATGAAAATAACTTGTGTTTCGGGCATGAATGCACTGTTACGGGGTACCGAAATTGCAAAAATGGTTTTGCAACAAAAGCATCCGTTCTACTCAATTAGACTCAAAATGATGTTTGGGAGTGTTTTGTAGCATTTCGCTTACCTTCGGCATGAAAATAACTTGTGTTCCGGGCCTGAATGCACTGTTACGGGGTACCGTAGTTGCAAAAATGGTTTTGCAACAAAAGCATCCGTTCTACTCCATTAGACTCAAAATGATGTTTGGGAGTGTTTTGGAGCATTTCGCTAACCTTCGGCATGTAAATAACTTGTTTTTCAGGCCTGAATGCACTGTTTCGGGGTACTGAAGTTGCAAAAATGGTTTTGCAACAAAAGCATATGTTCTACTCCATTAGACTCAAAATGATGTTTCGGAGTGTTGCATTTCGCTAACCTTCGGCATATAAATAACTTGTGTTTCGGGCCTGGATGCCCAGTTACGGGGTACCGAAGTTGCAAAAATGGTTTTGCAACAAAAGCATCTGTTCTACTCCATTAGACTCAAAATGATGTTTTGGAGTGTTTTGGAGCATTTCCCTAACCTTCGGCATGTAAATAACTTGTTTTTCAGGCCTGAATGCACTGTTACGGGGTACCGAAGTTGCAAAAATGGTTTTGCAACAAAAGCATATGTTCTACTCCATTAGACTCAAAGTGATGTTTCGGAGTGTTGCATTTCGCTAACCTTCGGCATATAAATAACTTGTGTTTCGGGCCTGGATGCCCAGTTACGGGGTACCGAAGTTGCAAAAATGGTTTTGCAACAAAAGCATCTGTTCTACTCCTTTAGACTCAAAATGATGTTTGGGAGTGTTTTGGAGCATTTCGCTAACCTTCGGCATGTAAATAACTTGTGTTCCGGGCCTGAATGCACTGTTATGGGGTACCGAAGTTGCAAAAATGGTTTTGCAACAAAAGCATCCGTTCTACTCAATTAGACTGAAAATGAAGTTTGGGAGTGTTTTGGAGCATTTCGCTAACCTTCGGTATGAAAATAACTTGTGTTCCGGGCCTGAATGCACTGTTACGGGGTACCGAAGTTGCAAAAATGGTTTTGCAACAAAAGCATCCGTTCTACTCAATTAGACTCAAAATGATGTTTGGGAGTGTTTTGGAGCATTTCGCTTACCTTCGGCATGAAAATAACTTGTGTTCCGGGCCTGAATGCACTGTTACGGGGTACCATAGTTGCAAAAATGGTTTTGCAACAAAAGCATCCGTTCTACTCAATTAGACTCAAAATGATGTTTGGGAGTGTTTTGGAGCATTTCGCTAACCGTCGGCATGTAAATAACTTGTGTTTCGGGCCTGAATGCACTGTTACGGGGTACCGAAGTTGCAAAAATGGTTTTGCAACAAAAGCATCCGTTCTACTCAATTAGACTCAAAATGATGTTTGGGAGTGTTTTGGAGCATTTCACTAAGCTTCGGCATGAAAATAACTTGTGTTCCGGGCCTGAATGCACTGTTACGGGGTACCGAAGTTGCAAAAATGGTTTTGCAACAAAAGCATCCGTTCTACTCCATTAGACTCAAAATGATGTTTGGGAGTGTTTTGGAGCATTTCGCTAACCTTCGGCATGTAAATAACTTGTTTTTCAGGCCTGAATGCACTGTTACGGGGTACCGAAGTTGCAAAAATGGTTTTGCAACAAAAGCATATGTTCTACTCCATTAGACTCAAAATGATGTTTCGGAGTGTTGCATTTCGCTAACCTTCGGCGTATAAATAACTTGTGTTTCGTGCCTGGATGCACAGTTACGGGGTACCGAAGTTGCAAAAATGGTTTTGCAACAAAAGCATCTGTTCTACTCCTTTAGAATCAAAATGATGTTTGGGAGCGTTTTAGAGCATTTCGCTTACCTTCGGCATGAAAATAACTTGTGTTCCGGGCCTGAATGCACTGTTACGGGGTACCGTAGTTGCAAAAATGGTTTTGCAACAAAAGCATCCGTTCTACTCAATTAGACTCAAAATGATGTTTGGGACTGTTTTGGAGCATTTCGCTAACCTTCGGCATGAAATAACTTGTGTTTCGGGCCTGAATGCACTGTTACGGGGTACCGAAGTTGCAAAAATGGTTTTGCAACAAAAGCATCCGTTCTACTCAATTAGACTCAAAATGATGTTTGGGAGTGTGTTGGAGCATTTCACTAACCTTCGGCATGAAAATAACTTGTGTTCCGGGCCTGAATGCACTGTTACGGGGTACCGAAGTTGCCAAAATGGTTTTGCAACAAAAGCATCCGTTCTACTCCATTAGACTCAAAATGATGTTTGGGAGTGTTTTGGAGCATTTCGCTAACCTTCGGCATGTAAATAACTTGTGTTCCGGGCCTGAATGCACTGTTACGGGGTACCGAAGTTGCAAAAATGGTTTTGCAACAAAAGCATCCGTTCTACTCCATTAGACTCAAAATGATGTTTGGGAGTGTTTTGGAGCATTTCGCTAACCTTCGGCATGTAAATAACTTGTTTTTCAGGCCTGAATGCACTGTTACGGGGTACCGAAGTTGCAAAAATGGTTTTGCAACAAAAGCATATGATCTACTCCATTAGACTCAAAATGTTGTTTCGGAGTGTTGCATTTTGCTAACCTTCGGCATATAAATAACTTGTGTTTCGTGCCTGGATGCACAGTTACGGGGTACCGAAGTTGCAAAAATGGTTTTGCAACAAAAGCATCTGTTCTACTCCTTTAGACTCAAAATGATGTTTGGGAGTGTTTTGGAGCATTTCGCTTACCTTCGGCATGAAAATAACTTGTGTTCCAGGCCTGAATGCACTGTTACGGGGTACCGAAGTTGCAAAAATGGTTTTTGCAACAAAAGCATCCGTTCTACTCAATTAGATTCAAAATGATGTTTGGTAGTGTTTTGGAGCATTTCGCTAACCTTCGGCATGAAAATAACTTGTGTTCCGGGCCTGAATGCACTATTACGGGGTACCGAAGTTGCAAAAATAGTTTTGAAACAAAAGCATCCGTTCTACTCCATTAGACTCAAAATGATGTTTGGGAATGTTTTGGAGTATTTCGCTAACCTTCGGCATGTAAATAACTTGTGTTTCAGGCCTGAATGCACTGTTACGGGGTACCGAAGTTGCAAAAATGGTTTTGCAACAAAAGCATATGTTCTACTCCATTAGACTCAAAATGATGTTTCGGAGTGTTGCATTTCGCTAACCTTCGGCATATAAATAACTTGTGTTTCGGGCCTGGATGCCCAGTTACGGGGTACCGAAGTTGCAAAAAGGATTTTGCAACAAAAGCATCTGTTCTACTCCTTTAGACTCAAAATGATGTTTGGGACTGTTTTGGAGCATTTCGCTAACCTTCGGCATGTAAATAACTTGTGTTCCGGGCCTGAATGCACTGTTACGGGGTACCGAAGTTGCAAAAATGGTTTTGCAACAAAAGCATCCGTTCTACTCAATTAGACTCAAAATGAAGTTTGGGAGTGTTTTGGAGCATTTCGCTAACCTTCGGCATGAAAATAACTTGTGTTCCGGGCCTGAATGCACTGTTACGGGGTACCGAAGTTGCAAAAATGGTTTTGCAACAAAAGCATCCGTTCTACTCAATTAGACTCAAAATGATGTTTGGGAGTGTTTTGGAGCATTTCGCTTACCTTCGGCATGAAAATAACTTGTGTTCCGGGCCAGAATGCACTGTTACGGGGTACCGAAGTTGCAAAAATGGTTTCGCAACAAAAGCATCCGTTCTACTCAATTAGACTCAAAATGATGTTTGGGAGTGTTTTGGAGCATTTCACTAAGCTTCGGCATGAAAATAACTTGTGTTCCGGGCCTGAACGCACTGTTACGGGGTACCGAAGTTGCAAAAATGGTTTTGCAACAAAAGCATCCGTTCTACTCCATTAGACTCAAAATGATGTTTGGGAGTGTTTTGGAGCATTTCGCTAACCTTCGGCATGTAAATAACTTGTTTTTCAGGCCTGAATGCACTGTTTCGGGGTACCGAAGTTGCAAAAATGGTTTTGCAACAAAAGCATATGTTCTACTCCATTAGACTCAAAATGATGTTTCGGAGTGTTGCATTTCGCTAACCTTCGGCATATAAATAACTTGTGTTTCGGGCCTGGATGCCTAGTTACGGGGTACCGAAGCTGCAAAAATGGTTTTGCAACAAAAGCATCTGTTCTACTCCATTAGACTCAAAATGATGTTTGGGAGTGTTTTGGAGCATTTCGCTAACCTTCCGCATGTAAATAACTTGTTTTTCAGGCCTGAATGCACTGTTACGGGGTACCGAAGTTGCAAAAATGGTTTTGCAATAAAAGCATATGTTCTACTCCATTAGACTCAAAGTGATGTTTCGGAGTGTTGCTTTTCGCTAACCTTCGGCATATAAATAACTTGTGTTTCGGGCCTGGATGCCCAGTTACGGGGTACCGAAGTTGCAAAAATGGTTTTGCAACAAAAGCATCTGTTCTACTCCTTTAGACTCAAAATGATGTTTGGGAGTGTTTTGGAGCATTTCGCTAACCTTCGGCATGTAAATAACTTGTGTTCCGGGCCTGAATGCACTGTTACGGGGTACCGAAGTTGCAAAATTGGTTTTGCAACAAAAGCATCCGTTCTACTCAATTAGACTCAAAATGAAGTTTGGGAGTGTTTTGGAGCATTTCGCTAACCTTCGGTATGAAAATAACTTGTGTTCCGGGCCTGAATGCACTGTTACGGGGTACCGAAGTTGCAAAAATGGTTTTGCAACAAAAGCATCCGTTCTACTCAATTAGACTCAAAATGTTGTTTGGGAGTGTTTTGGAGCATTTCGCTTACCTTCGGCATGAAAATAACTTGTGTTCCGGGCCTGAATGCACTGTTACGGGGTACCGAAGTTGCAAAAATGGTTTCGCAACAAAAGCATCCGTTCTACTCAATTAGACTGAAAATGATGTTTGGGAGTGTTTTGGAGCATTTCACTAAGCTTCGGCATGAAAATAACTTGTGTTCCGGGCCTGAATGCACTGTTACGGGGTACCGAAGTTGCAAAAATGGTTTTGCAACAAAAGCATCCGTTCTACTCCATTAGACTCAAAATGATGTTTGGGAGTGTTTTGGAGCATTTCGCTAACCTTCGGCATGTAAATAACTTGTTTTTCAGGCCTGAATGCACTGTTACGGGGTACCGAAGTTGCAAAAATGGTTTTGCAACAAAAGCATATGTTCTACTCCATTAGACTCAAAATGATGTTTCGGAGTGTTGCATTTCGCTAACCTTCGGCATATAAATAACTTGTGTTTCGGGCCTGGATGCCCAGTTACGGGGTACCGAAGTTGCAAAAATGGTTTTGCTTGTTTTGCAACAAAAGCATCTGTTCTACTCCATTAGACTCAAAATGATGTTTGGGAGTGTTTTGGAGCATTTCGCTAACCTTCGGCATGTAAATAACTTGTTTTTCAGGCCTGAATGCACTGTTACGGGGTACCGAAGTTGCAAAAATGGTTTTGCAACAAAAGCATATGTTCTACTCCATTAGACTCAAAGTGATGTTTCGGAGTGTTGCATTTCGCTAACCTTCGGCATATAAATAACTTGTGTTTCGGGCCTGGATGCCCAGTTACGGGGTACCGAAGTTGCAAAAATGGTTTTGCAACAAAAGCATCTGTTCTACTCCTTTAGACTCAAAATGATGTTTGGGAGTGTTTTGGAGCATTTCGCTAACCTTCGGCATGTAAATAACTTGTGTTCCGGGCCTGAATGCACTGTTACGGGGTACCGAAGTTGCAAAAATGGTTTTGCAACAAAAGCATCCGTTCTACTCAATTAGACTCAAAATGAAGTTTGGGAGTGTTTTGGAGCATTTCGCTAACCTCCGGTATGAAAATAACTTGTGTTCCGGGCCTGAATGCACTGTTACGGGGTACCGAAGTTGCAAAAATGGTTTTGCAACAAAAGCATCCGTTCTACTCAATTAGACTCAAAATGATGTTTGGGGGTGTTTTAGAGCATTTCGCTTACCTTCGGCATGAAAATAACTTGTGTTCCGGGCCTGAATGCACTGTTACGGGGTACCGAAGTTGCAAAAATGGTTTCGCAACAAAAGCATCCGTTCTACTCAATTAGACTCAAAATGATGTTTGGGAGTGTTTTGGAGCATTTCACTAAGCTTCGGCATGAAAATAACTTGTGTTCCGGGCCTGAATGCACTGTTACGGGGTACCGAAGTTGCAAAAATGGTTTTGCAACAAAAGCATCCGTTCTACTCCATTAGACTCAAAATGATGTTTGGGAGTGTTTTGGAGCATTTCGCTAACCTTCGGCATGTAAATAACTTGTTTTTCAGGCCTGAATGCACTGTTTCGGGGTACCGAAGTTGCAAAAATGGTTTTGCAACAAAAGCATATGTTCTACTCCATTAGACTCAAAATGATGTTTCGGAGTGTTGCATTTCGCTAACCTTCGGCATATAAATAACTTGTGTTTCGGGCCTGGATGCCCAGTTACGGGGTACCGAAGTTGCAAAAATGGTTTTGCAACAAAAGCATCTGTTCTACTCCATTAGACTCAAAATGATGTTTGGGAGTGTTTTGGAGCATTTCGCTAACCTTCGGCATGTAAATAACTTGTTTTTCAGGCCTGAATGCACTGTTACGGGGTACCGAAGTTGCAAAAATGGTTTTGCAACAAAAGCATATGTTCTACTCCATTAGACTCAAAGTGATGTTTCGGAGTGTTGCATTTCGCTAACCTTCGGCATATAAATAACTTGTGTTTCGGGCCTGGATGCCCAGTTACGGGGTACCGAAGTTGCAAAAATGGTTTTGCAACAAAAGCATCTGTTCTACTCCTTTAGACTCAAAATGATGTTTGGGAGTATTTTGGAGCATTTCGCTAACCTTCGGCATGTAAATAACTTGTGTTCCGGGCCTGAATGCACTGTTACGGGGTACCGAAGTTGCAAAAATGGTTTTGCAACAAAAGCATCCGTTCTACTCAATTAGACTCAAAATGAAGTTTGGGAGTGTTTTGGAGCATTTCGCTAACCTCCGGTATGAAAATAACTTGTGTTCCGGGCCTGAATGCACTGTTACGGGGTACCGAAGTTGCAAAAATGGTTTTGCAACAAAAGCATCCGTTCTACTCAATTAGACTCAAAATGATGTTTGGGGGTGTTTTGGAGCATTTCGCTTACCTTCGGCATGAAAATAACTTGTGTTCCGGGCCTGAATGCACTGTTACGGGGTACCGAAGTTGCAAAAATGGTTTCGCAACAAAAGCATCCGTTCTACTCAATTAGACTCAAAATGATGTTTGGGAGTGTTTTGGAGCATTTCACTAAGCTTCGGCATGAAAATAACTTGTGTTCCGGGCCTGAATGCACTGTTACGGGGTACCGAAGTTGAAAAAATAGTTTTGCAACAAAAGCATCCGTTCTACTCCATTAGACTCAAAATGATGTTTGGGAGTGTTTTGGAGCATTTCGCTAACCTTCGGCATGTAAATAACTTGTTTTTCAGGCCTGAATGCACTGTTTCGGGGTACCGAAGTTGCAAAAATGGTTTTGCAACAAAAGCATATGTTCTACTCCATTAGACTCAAAATGATGTTTCGGAGTGTTGCATTTCGCTAACCTTCGGCATATAAATAACTTGTGTTTCGGGCCTGGATGCCCAGTTACGGGGTACCGAAGTTGCAAAAATGGTTTTGCAACAAAAGCATCTGTTCTACTCCATTAGACTCAAAATGATGTTTGGGAGTGTTTTGGAGCATTTCGCTAACCTTCGGCATGTAAATAACTTGTTTTTCAGGCCTGAATGCACTGTTACGGGGTACCGAAGTTGCAAAAATGGTTTTGCAACAAAAGCATATGTTCTACTCCATTAGACTCAAAGTGATGTTTCAGAGTGTTGCATTTCGCTAACCTTCGGCATATAAATAACTTGTGTTTCGGGCCTGGATGCCCAGTTACAGGGTACCGAAGTTGCAAAAATGGTTTTGCAACAAAAGCATCTGTTCTACTCCTTTAGACTCAAAATGATGTTTGGGAGTGTTTTGGAGCATTTCGCTAACCTTCGGCATGTAAATAACTTGTGTTCCGGGCCTGAATGCACTGTTACGGGGTACCGAAGTTGCAAAAATGGTTTTGCAACAAAAGCATCCGTTCTACTCAATTAGACTCAAAACGAAGTTTGGGAGTGTTTTGGAGCATTTCGCTAACCTTCGGTATGAAAATAACTTGTGTTCCGGGCCTGAATGCACTGTTACGGGGTACCGAAGTTGCAAAAATGGTTTTGCAACAAAAGCATCCGTTCTACTCAATTAGACTCAAAATGATGTTTGGGAGTGTTTTGTAGCATTTCGCTTACCTTCGGCATGAAAATAACTTGTGTTCCGGGCCTGAATGCACTGTTACGGGGTACCGAAGTTGCAAAAATGGTTTCGCAACAAAAGCATCCGTTCTACTCAATTAGACTCAAAATGATGTTTGGGAGTGTTTTGGAGCATTTCACTAAGCTTCGGCATGAAAATAACTTGTGTTCCGGGCCTGAATGCACTGTTACGGGGTACCGAAGTTGCAAAAATAGTTTTGCAACAAAAGCATCCGTTCTACTCCATTAGACTCAAAATGATGTTTGGGAGTGTTTTGGAGCATTTCGCTAACCTTCGGCATGTAAATAACTTGTTTTTCAGGCCTGAATGCACTGTTTCGGGGTACCGAAGTTGCAAAAATGGTTTTGCAACAAAAGCATATGTTCTACTCCATTAGACTCAAAATGATGTTTCGGAGTGTTGCATTTCGCTAACCTTCGGCATATAAATAACTTGTGTTTCGGGCCTGGATGCCAAGTTACGGGGTACCGAAGTTGCAAAAATGGTTTTGCAACAAAAGCATCTGTTCTACTCCATTAGACTCAAAATGATGTTTGGGAGTGTTTTGGAGCATTTCGCTAACCTTCGGCATGTAAATAACTTGTTTTTCAGGCCTGAATGCACTGTTACGGGGTACCGAAGTTGCAAAAATGGTTTTGCAACAAAAGCATATGTTCTACTCCATTAGACTCAAAGTGATGTTTCAGAGTGTTGCATTTCGCTAACCTTCGGCATATAAATAACTTGTGTTTCGGGCCTGGATGCCCAGTTACAGGGTACCGAAGTTGCAAAAATGGTTTTGCAACAAAAGCATCTGTTCTACTCCTTTAGACTCAAAATGATGTTTGGGAGTGTTTTGGAGCATTTCGCTAACCTTCGGCATGTAAATAACTTGTGTTCCGGGCCTGAATGCACTGTTACTGGGTACCGAAGTTGCAAAAATGGTTTTGCAACAAAAGCATCCGTTCTACTCAATTAGACTCAAAATGAAGTTTGGGAGTGTTTTGGAGCATTTCGCTAACCTTCGGTATGAAAATAACTTGTGTTCCGGGCCTGAATGCACTGTTACGGGGTACCGAAGTTGCAAAAATGGTTTTGCAACAGAAGCATCCGTTCTACTCAATTAGACTCAAAATGATGTTTGGGAGTGTTTTGTAGCATTTCGCTTACCTTCGGCATGAAAATAACTTGTGTTCCGGGCCTGAATGCACTGTTACGGGGTACCGTAGTTGCAAAAATGGTTTTGCAACAAAAGCATCCGTTCTACTCAATTAGACTCAAAATGATGTTTGGGAGTGTTTTGGAGCATTTCGCTAACCTTCGGCATGTAAATAACTTGTGTTTCGAGCCTGAATGCACTGTTACGGGGTACCGAAGTTGCAAAAATGGTTTTGCAACAAAAGCATCCGTTCTACTCAATTAGACTCAAAATTATGTTTGGGAGTGTTTTGGAGCATTTCACTAAGCTTCGGCATGAAAATAACTTGTGTTCCGGGCCTGAAAGCACTGTTACGGGGTACCGAAGTTGCAAAAATAGTTTTGCAACAAAAGCATCCGTTCTACTCCATTAGACTCAAAATGATGTTTGGGAGTGTTTTGGAGCATTTCGCTAACCTTCGGCATGTAAATAACTTCTTTTTCAGGCCTGAATGCACTGTTACGGGGTACCGAAGTTGCAAAAATGGTTTTGCAACAAAAGCATATGTTCTACTCCATTAGACTCAAAATGATGTTTCGGAGTGTTGCATTTCGCTAACCTTCGGCGTATAAATAACTTGTGTTTCATGTCTGGATGCACAGTTACGGTGTACCGAAGTTGCAAAAATGGTTTTGCAACAAAAGCATCTGTTCTACTCCTTTAGAATCAAAATGATCTTTGGGAGTGTTTTGGAGCATTTCGCTTACCTTCGGCATGAAAATAACTTGTGTTCCGGGCCTGAATGCACTGTTACGGGGTACCGTAGTTGCAAAAATGGTTTTGCAACAAAAGCATCCGTTCTACTCAATTAGACTCAAAATGATGTTTGGGACTGTTTTGGAGCATTTCGCTAACCTTCGGCATGTAAATAACTTGTGTTTCGGGCCTGAATGCACTGTTACGGGGTACCGAAGTTGCAAAAATGGTTTTGCAACAAAAGCATCCGTTCTACTCAATTAGACTCAAAATGATGTTTGGGAGTGTGTTGAAGCATTTCACTAACCTTCGGCATGAAAATAACTTGTGTTCCGGGTCTGAATGCACTGTTACGGGGTACCGAAGTTGCAAAAATGGTTTTGCAACAAAAGCATATGTTCTACTCCATTAGACTCAAAATGATGTTTCGGAGTGTTGCATTTCGCTAACCTTCGGCATATAAATAACTTGTGTTTCGGGCCTGGATGCCCAGTTACGGGGTACCGAAGTTGCAAAAATGGTTTTGCAACAAAAGCATCTGTTCTACTCCATTAGACTCAAAATGATGTTTGGGAGTGTTTTGGAGCATTTCGCTAACCTTCGGCATGTAAATAACTTGTTTTTCAGGCCTGAATGCACTGTTACGGGGTACTGAAGTTGCAAAAATGGTTTTGCAACAAAAGCATATGTTCTACTCCATTAGACTCAAAGTGATGTTTCGGAGTGTTGCATTTCGCTAACCTTCGGCATATAAATAACTTGTGTTTCGGGCCTGGATGCCCAGTTACGGGGTACCGAAGTTGCAAAAATGGTTTTGCAACAAAAGCATCTGTTCTACTCCTTTAGACTCAAAATGATGTTTGGGAGTGTTTTGGAGCATTTCGCTAACCTTCGGCATGTAAATAACTTGTGTTCCGGGCCTGAATGCACTGTTACGGGGTACCGAAGTTGCAAAAATGGTTTTGCAACAAAAGCATCCGTTCTACTCAATTAGACTCAAAATGAAGTTTGGGAGTGTTTTGGAGCATTTCGCTAACCTTCGGTATGAAAATAACTTGTGTTCCGGGCCTGAATGCACTGTTACGGGGCACCGAAGTTGCAAAAATGGTTTTGCAACAAAAGCATCCGTTCTACTCAATTAGACTCAAAATGATGTTTGGGAGTGTTTTGGAGCATTTCGCTTACCTTCGGCATGAAAATAACTTGTGTTCCGGGCCTGAATGCACTGTTACGGGGTACCGTAGTTGCAAAAATGGTTTTGCAACAAAAGCATCCGTTCTACTCAAATAGACTCAAAATGATGTTTGGGAGTGTTTTGGAGCATTTCGCTAACCTTCGTCATGTAAATAACTTGTGTTTCGGGCCTGAATGCACTGTTACGGGGTACCGAAGTTGCAAAAATGGTTTTGCAACAAAAGCATCCGTTCTACTCAATTAGACTCAAAATGATGTTTGGGAGTGTTTTGGAGCATTTCACTAAGCTTCGGCATGAAAATAACTTGTGTTCCGGGCCTGAATGCACTATTACGGGGTACCGAAGTTGCAAAAATGGTTTTGCAACAAAAGCATCCGTTCTACTCCATTAGACTCAAAATGATGTTTGGGAGTGTTTTGGAGCATTTCGCTAACCTTCGGCATGTAAATAACTTGTTTTTCAGGCCTGAATGCACTGTTACGGGGTACCGAAGTTGCAAAAATGGTTTTGCAACAAAAGCATATGTTCTACTCCATTAGACTCAAAATGATGTTTCGGAGTGTTGCATTTCGCTAACCTTCGGCGTATAAATAACTTGTGTTTCATGCCTGGATGCACAGTTACGGTGTACCGAAGTTGCAAAAATGGTTTTGCAACAAAAGCATCTGTTCTACTCCTTTAGAATCAAAATGATCTTTGGGAGTGTTTTGGAGCATTTCGCTTACCTTCGGCATGAAAATAACTTGTGTTCCGGGCCTGAATGCACTGTTACGGGGTACCGTAGTTGCAAAAATGGTTTTGCAACAAAAGCATCCGTTCTACTCAATTAGACTCAAAATGATGTTTGGGACTGTTTTGGAGCATTTCGCTAACCTTCGGCATGTAAATAACTTGTGTTTCGGGCCTGAATGCACTGTTACGGGGTACCGAAGTTGCAAAAATGGTTTTGCAACAAAAGCATCCGTTCTACTCAATTAGACTCAAAATGATGTTTGGGAGTGTGTTGAAGCATTTCACTAACCTTCGGCATGAAAATAACTTGTGTTCCGGGTCTGAATGCACTGTTACGGGGTACCGAAGTTGCAAAAATGGTTTTGCAACAAAAGCATATGTTCTACTCCATTAGACTCAAAATGATGTTTCGGAGTGTTGCATTTCGCTAACCTTCGGCATATAAATAACTTGTGTTTCGGGCCTGGATGCCCAGTTACGGGGTACCGAAGTTGCAAAAATGGTTTTGCAACAAAAGCATCTGTTCTACTCCATTAGACTCAAAATGATGTTTGGGAGTGTTTTGGAGCATTTCGCTAACCTTCGGCATGTAAATAACTTGTTTTTCAGGCCTGAATGCACTGTTACGGGGTACCGAAGTTGCAAAAATGGTTTTGCAACAAAAGCATATGTTCTACTCCATTAGACTCAAAGTGATGTTTCGGAGTGTTGCATTTCGCTAACCTTCGGCATATAAATAACTTGTGTTTCGGGCCTGGATGCCCAGTTACGGGGTACCGAAGTTGCAAAAATGGTTTTGCAACAAAAGCATCTGTTCTACTCCTTTAGACTCAAAATGATGTTTGGGAGTGTTTTGGAGCATTTCGCTAACCTTCGGCATGTAAATAACTTGTGTTCCGGGCCTGAATGCACTGTTACGGGGTACCGAAGTTGCAAAAATGGTTTTGCAACAAAAGCATCCGTTCTACTCAATTAGACTCAAAATGAAGTTTGGGAGTGTTTTGGAGCATTTCGCTAACCTTCGGTATGAAAATAACTTGTGTTCCGGGCCTGAATGGACTGTTACGGGGCACCGAAGTTGCAAAAATGGTTTTGCAACAAAAGCATCCGTTCTACTCAATTAGACTCAAAATGATGTTTGGGAGTGTTTTGGAGCATTTCGCTTACCTTCGGCATGAAAATAACTTGTGTTCCGGGCCTGAATGCACTGTTACGGGGTACCGTAGTTGCAAAAATGGTTTTGCAACAAAAGCATCCGTTCTACTCAAATAGACTCAAAATGATGTTTGGGAGTGTTTTGGAGCATTTCGCTAACCTTCGGCATGTAAATAACTTGTGTTTCGGGCCTGAATGCACTGTTACGGGGTACCGAAGTTGCAAAAATGGTTTTGCAACAAAAGCATCCGTTCTACTCAATTAGACTCAAAATGATGTTTGGGAGTGTTTTGGAGCATTTCACTAAGCTTCGGCATGAAAATAACTTGTGTTCCGGGCCTGAATGCACTATTACGGGGTACCGAAGTTGCAAAAATGGTTTTGCAACAAAAGCATCCGTTCTACTCCATTAGACTCAAAATGATGTTTGGGAGTGTTTTGGAGCATTTCGCTAACCTTCGGCATGTAAATAACTTGTTTTTCAGGCCTGAATGCACTGTTACGGGGTACCGAAGTTGCAAAAATGGTTTTGCAACAAAAGCATATGTTCTACTCCATTAGACTCAAAATGATGTTTCGGAGTGTTGCATTTCGCTAACCTTCGGCGTATAAATAACTTGTGTTTCATGCCTGGATGCACAGTTACGGTGTACCGAAGTTGCAAAAATGGTTTTGCAACAAAAGCATCTGTTCTACTCCTTTAGAATCAAAATGATCTTTGGGAGTGTTTTGGAGCATTTCGCTTACCTTCGGCATGAAAATAACTTGTGTTCCGGGCCTGAATGCACTGTTACGGGGTACCGTAGTTGCAAAAATGGTTTTGCAACAAAAGCATCCGTTCTACTCAATTAGACTCAAAATGATGTTTGGGACTGTTTTGGAGCATTTCGCTAACCTTCGGCATGTAAATAACTTGTGTTTCGGGCCTGAATGCACTGTTACGGGGTACCGAAGTTGCAAAAATGGTTTTGCAACAAAAGCATCCGTTCTACTCAATTAGACTCAAAATGATGTTTGGGAGTGTGTTGAAGCATTTCACTAACCTTCGGCATGAAAATAACTTGTGTTCCGGGTCTGAATGCACTGTTACGGGGTACCGAAGTTGCAAAAATGGTTTTGCAACAAAAGCATATGTTCTACTCCATTAGACTCAAAATGATGTTTCGGAGTGTTGCATTTCGCTAACCTTCGGCATATAAATAACTTGTGTTTCGGGCCTGGATGCCCAGTTACGGGGTACCGAAGTTGCAAAAATGGTTTTGCAACAAAAGCATCTGTTCTACTCCATTAGACTCAAAATGATGTTTGGGAGTGTTTTGGAGCATTTCGCTAACCTTCGGCATGTAAATAACTTGTTTTTCAGGCCTGAATGCACTGTTACGGGGTACCGAAGTTGCAAAAATGGTTTTGCAACAAAAGCATATGTTCTACTCCATTAGACTCAAAGTGATGTTTCGGAGTGTTGCATTTCGCTAACCTTCGGCATATAAATAACTTGTGTTTCGGGCCTGGATGCCCAGTTACGGGGTACCGAAGTTGCAAAAATGGTTTTGCAACAAAAGCATCTGTTCTACTCCTTTAGACTCAAAATGATGTTTGGGAGTGTTTTGGAGCATTTCGCTAACCTTCGGCATGTAAATAACTTGTGTTCCGGGCCTGAATGCACTGTTACGGGGTACCGAAGTTGCAAAAATGGTTTTGCAACAAAAGCATCCGTTCTACTCAATTAGACTCAAAATGAAGTTTGGGAGTGTTTTGGAGCATTTCGCTAACCTTCGGTATGAAAATAACTTGTGTTCCGGGCCTGAATGGACTGTTACGGGGCACCGAAGTTGCAAAAATGGTTTTGCAACAAAAGCATCCGTTCTACTCAATTAGACTCAAAATGATGTTTGGGAGTGTTTTGGAGCATTTCGCTTACCTTCGGCATGAAAATAACTTGTGTTCCGGGCCTGAATGCACTGTTACGGGGTACCGTAGTTGCAAAAATGGTTTTGCAACAAAAGCATCCGTTCTACTCAAATAGACTCAAAATGATGTTTGGGAGTGTTTTGGAGCATTTCGCTAACCTTCGGCATGTAAATAACTTGTGTTTCGGGCCTGAATGCACTGTTACGGGGTACCGAAGTTGCAAAAATGGTTTTGCAACAAAAGCATCCGTTCTACTCAATTAGACTCAAAATGATGTTTGGGAGTGTTTTGGAGCATTTCACTAAGCTTCGGCATGAAAATAACTTGTGTTCCGGGCCTGAATGCACTATTACGGGGTACCGAAGTTGCAAAAATGGTTTTGCAACAAAAGCATCCGTTCTACTCCATTAGACTCAAAATGATGTTTGGGAGTGTTTTGGAGCATTTCGCTAACCTTCGGCATGTAAATAACTTGTTTTTCAGGCCTGAATGCACTGTTACGGGGTACCGAAGTTGCAAAAATGGTTTTGCAACAAAAGCATATGTTCTACTCCATTAGACTCAAAATGATGTTTCGGAGTGTTGCATTTCGCTAACCTTCGGCGTATAAATAACTTGTGTTTCATGCCTGGATGCACAGTTACGGTGTACCGAAGTTGCAAAAATGGTTTTGCAACAAAAGCATCTGTTCTACTCCTTTAGAATCAAAATGATCTTTGGGAGTGTTTTGGAGCATTTCGCTTACCTTCGGCATGAAAATAACTTGTGTTCCGGGCCTGAATGCACTGTTACGGGGTACCGTAGTTGCAAAAATGGTTTTGCAACAAAAGCATCCGTTCTACTCAATTAGACTCAAAATGATGTTTGGGACTGTTTTGGAGCATTTCGCTAACCTTCGGCATGTAAATAACTTGTGTTTCGGGCCTGAATGCACTGTTACGGGGTACCGAAGTTGCAAAAATGGTTTTGCAACAAAAGCATCCGTTCTACTCAATTAGACTCAAAATGATGTTTGGGAGTGTGTTGAAGCATTTCACTAACCTTCGGCATGAAAATAACTTGTGTTCCGGGTCTGAATGCACTGTTACGGGGTACCGAAGTTGCAAAAATGGTTTTGCAACAAAAGCATATGTTCTACTCCATTAGACTCAAAATGATGTTTCGGAGTGTTGCATTTCGCTAACCTTCGGCATATAAATAACTTGTGTTTCGGGCCTGGATGCCCAGTTACGGGGTACCGAAGTTGCAAAAATGGTTTTGCAACAAAAGCATCTGTTCTACTCCATTAGACTCAAAATGATGTTTGGGAGTGTTTTGGAGCATTTCGCTAACCTTCGGCATGTAAATAACTTGTTTTTCAGGCCTGAATGCACTGTTACGGGGTACCGAAGTTGCAAAAATGGTTTTGCAACAAAAGCATATGTTCTACTCCATTAGACTCAAAGTGATGTTTCGGAGTGTTGCATTTCGCTAACCTTCGGCATATAAATAACTTGTGTTTCGGGCCTGGATGCCCAGTTACGGGGTACCGAAGTTGCAAAAATGGTTTTGCAACAAAAGCATCTGTTCTACTCCTTTAGACTCAAAATGATGTTTGGGAGTGTTTTGGAGCATTTCGCTAACCTTCGGCATGTAAATAACTTGTGTTCCGGGCCTGAATGCACTGTTACGGGGTACCGAAGTTGCAAAAATGGTTTTGCAACAAAAGCATCCGTTCTACTCAATTAGACTCAAAATGAAGTTTGGGAGTGTTTTGGAGCATTTCGCTAACCTTCGGTATGAAAATAACTTGTGTTCCGGGCCTGAATGGACTGTTACGGGGCACCGAAGTTGCAAAAATGGTTTTGCAACAAAAGCATCCGTTCTACTCAATTAGACTCAAAATGATGTTTGGGAGTGTTTTGGAGCATTTCGCTTACCTTCGGCATGAAAATAACTTGTGTTCCGGGCCTGAATGCACTGTTACGGGGTACCGTAGTTGCAAAAATGGTTTTGCAACAAAAGCATCCGTTCTACTCAAATAGACTCAAAATGATGTTTGGGAGTGTTTTGGAGCATTTCGCTAACCTTCGGCATGTAAATAACTTGTGTTTCGGGCCTGAATGCACTGTTACGGGGTACCGAAGTTGCAAAAATGGTTTTGCAACAAAAGCATCCGTTCTACTCAATTAGACTCAAAATGATGTTTGGGAGTGTTTTGGAGCATTTCACTAAGCTTCGGCATGAAAATAACTTGTGTTCCGGGCCTGAATGCACTATTACGGGGTACCGAAGTTGCAAAAATGGTTTTGCAACAAAAGCATCCGTTCTACTCCATTAGACTCAAAATGATGTTTGGGAGTGTTTTGGAGCATTTCGCTAACCTTCGGCATGTAAATAACTTGTTTTTCAGGCCTGAATGCACTGTTACGGGGTACCGAAGTTGCAAAAATGGTTTTGCAACAAAAGCATATGTTCTACTCCATTAGACTCAAAATGATGTTTCGGAGTGTTGCATTTCGCTAACCTTCGGCGTATAAATAACTTGTGTTTCATGCCTGGATGCACAGTTACGGTGTACCGAAGTTGCAAAAATGGTTTTGCAACAAAAGCATCTGTTCTACTCCTTTAGAATCAAAATGATCTTTGGGAGTGTTTTGGAGCATTTCGCTTACCTTCGGCATGAAAATAACTTGTGTTCCGGGCCTGAATGCACTGTTACGGGGTACCGTAGTTGCAAAAATGGTTTTGCAACAAAAGCATCCGTTCTACTCAATTAGACTCAAAATGATGTTTGGGACTGTTTTGGAGCATTTCGCTAACCTTCGGCATGTAAATAACTTGTGTTTCGGGCCTGAATGCACTGTTACGGGGTACCGAAGTTGCAAAAATGGTTTTGCAACAAAAGCATCCGTTCTACTCAATTAGACTCAAAATGATGTTTGGGAGTGTGTTGAAGCATTTCACTAACCTTCGGCATGAAAATAACTTGTGTTCCGGGTCTGAATGCACTGTTACGGGGTACCGAAGTTGCAAAAATGGTTTTGCAACAAAAGCATATGTTCTACTCCATTAGACTCAAAATGATGTTTCGGAGTGTTGCATTTCGCTAACCTTCGGCATATAAATAACTTGTGTTTCGGGCCTGGATGCCCAGTTACGGGGTACCGAAGTTGCAAAAATGGTTTTGCAACAAAAGCATCTGTTCTACTCCATTAGACTCAAAATGATGTTTGGGAGTGTTTTGGAGCATTTCGCTAACCTTCGGCATGTAAATTACTTGTTTTTCAGGCCTGAATGCACTGTTACGGGGTACCGAAGTTGCAAAAATGGTTTTGCAACAAAAGCATATGTTCTACTCCATTAGACTCAAAGTGATGTTTCGGAGTGTTGCATTTCGCTAACCTTCGGCATATAAATAACTTGTGTTTCGGGCCTGGATGCCCAGTTACGGGGTACCGAAGTTGCAAAAATGGTTTTGCAACAAAAGCATCTGTTCTACTCCTTTAGACTCAAAATGATGTTTGGGAGTGTTTTGGAGCATTTCGCTAACCTTCGGCATGTAAATAACTTGTGTTCCGGGCCTGAATGCACTGTTACGGGGTACCGAAGTTGCAAAAATGGTTTTGCAACAAAAGCATCCGTTCTACTCAATTAGACTCAAAATGAAGTTTGGGAGTGTTTTGGAGCATTTCGCTAACCTTCGGTATGAAAATAACTTGTGTTCCGGGCCTGAATGCACTGTTACGGGGCACCGAAGTTGCAAAAATGGTTTTGCAACAAAAGCATCCGTTCTACTCAATTAGACTCAAAATGATGTTTGGGAGTGTTTTGGAGCATTTCGCTTACCTTCGGCATGAAAATAACTTGTGTTCCGGGCCTGAATGCACTGTTACGGGGTACCGTAGTTGCAAAAATGGTTTTGCAACAAAAGCATCCGTTCTACTCAAATAGACTCAAAATGATGTTTGGGAGTGTTTTGGAGCATTTCGCTAACCTTCGGCATGTAAATAAATTGTGTTTCGGGCCTGAATGTACTGTTACGGGGTACCGAAGTTGCAAAAATGGTTTTGCAACAAAAGCATCCGTTCTACTCAATTAGACTCAAAATGATGTTTGGGAGTGTTTTGGAGCATTTCACTAAGCTTCGGCATGAAAATAACTTGTGTTCCGGGCCTGAATGCACTATTACGGGGTACCGAAGTTGCAAAAATGGTTTTGCAACAAAAGCATCCGTTCTACTCCATTAGACTCAAAATGATGTTTGGGAGTGTTTTGGAGCATTTCGCTAACCTTCGGCATGTAAATAACTTGTTTTTCAGGCCTGAATGCACTGTTACGGGGTACCGAAGTTGCAAAAATGGTTTTGCAACAAAATCATATGTTCTACTCCGTTAGACTCAAAATGATGTTCCGGAGTGTTGCATTTCGCTAACCTTCGGCGTATAAATAACTTGTGTTTCGTGCCTGGATGCACAGTTACGGGGTACCGAAGTTGCAAAAATGGTTTTGCAACAAAAGCATCTGTTCTACTCCTTTTGACTCAAAATGATGTTTGGGAGTGTTTTGGAGCATTTCGCTTACCTTCGGCATGTAAATAACTTGTGTTTCGGGCCTGAATGCACTCTTACGGGGTACCGAAGTTGCAAAAATGGTTTTGCAACAAAAGCATCCGTTCTACTCAATTAGACTCAAAATGATGTTTGGGAGTGTGTTGGAGCATTTCACTAACCTTCGGCATGTAAATAACTTGTGTTCCGGGCCTGAATGCACTGTTACGGGGTACCGAAGTTGCAAAAATGGTTTTGCAACAAAAGCATCCGTTCTACTCAATTAGACTCAAAATGATGTTTGGGAGTGTGTTGGAGCATTTCACTAACCTTCGGCATGAAAATAACTTGTGTTCCGGGCCTGAATGCACTGTTACGGGGTACCGAAGTTGCAAAAATGGTTTTGCAACAAAAGCATCCGTTCTACTCCATTAGACTCAAAATGATGTTTGCGAGTGTTTTGGAGCATTTTGCTAACCTTCGGCATGTAAATAACTTGTGTTCCGGGCCTGAATGCACTGTTACGGGGTACCGAAGTTGCAAAAATGGTTTTGCAACAAAAGCATCCGTTCTACTCCATTAGACTCAAAATGATGTTTGGGAGTGTTTTGGAGCATTTCGCTAACCTTCGGCCTGTAAATAACTTGTTTTTCAGGCCTGAATGCACTGTTACGGGGTACCGAAGTTGCAAAAATGGTTTTGCAACAAAAGCATATGATCAACTCCATTAGACTCAAAATGATGTTTCGGAGTGTTGCATTTCGCTAACCTTCGGCATATAAATAACTTGTGTTTCGTGCCTGGATGCACAGTTACGGGGTACCGAAGTTGCAAAAATGGTTTTGCAACAAAAGCATCTGTTCTACTCCTTTAGACTCAAAATGATGTTTGGGAGTGTTTTGGAGCATTTCGCTTACCTTCGGCATGAAAATAACTTGTGTTCCGGGCCTGAATGCACTGTTACGGGGTACCGTAGTTGCAAAAATGGTTTTGCAACAAAAGCATCCGTTCTACTCAATTAGACTCAAAATGATGTTTGGGACTGTTTTGGAGCATTTCGCTAACCTTCGGCATGTAAATAACTTGTGTTTCGGGCCTGAATGCACTGTTACGGGGTACCGAAGTTGCAAAAATGGTTTTGCAACAAAAGCATCCGTTCTACTCAATTAGACTCAAAATGATGTTTGGGAGTGTGTTGAAGCATTTCACTAACCTTCGGCATGAAAATAACTTGTGTTCCGGGTCTGAATGCACTGTTACGGGGTACCGAAGTTGCAAAAATGGTTTTGCAACAAAAGCATATGTTCTACTCCATTAGACTCAAAATGATGTTTCGGAGTGTTGCATTTCGCTAACCTTCGGCATATAAATAAGTTGTGTTTCGGGCCTGGATGCCCAGTTACGGGGTACCGAAGTTGCAAAAATGGTTTTGCAACAAAAGCATCTGTTCTACTCCATTAGACTCAAAATGATGTTTGGGAGTGTTTTGGAGCATTTCGCTAACCTTCGGCATGTAAATAACTTGTTTTTCAGGCCTGAATGCACTGTTACGGGGTACCGAAGTTGCAAAAATGGTTTTGCAACAAAAGCATATGTTCTACTCCATTAGACTCAAAGTGATGTTTCGGAGTGTTGCATTTCGCTAACCTTCGGCATATAAATAACTTGTGTTTCGGGCCTGGATGCCCAGTTACGGGGTACCGAAGTTGCAAAAATGGTTTTGCAACAAAAGCATCTGTTCTACTCCTTTAGACTCAAAATGATGTTTGGGAGTGTTTTGGAGCATTTCACTAACCTTCGGCATGAAAATAACTTGTGTTCCGGGCCTGAATGCACTGTTACGGGGTACCGAAGTTGCAAAAATGGTTTTGCAACAAAAGCATCCGTTCTACTCAATTAGACTCAAAATGATGTTTGGGAGTGTGTTGGAGCATTTCACTAACCTTCGGCATGAAAATAACTTGTGTTCCGGGCCTGAATGCACTGTTACGGGGTACCGAAGTTGCAAAAATGGTTTTGCAACAAAAGCATCCGTTCTACTCCATTAGACTCAAAATGATGTTTGGGAGTGTTTTGGAGCATTTTGCTAACCTTCGGCATGTAAATAACTTGTGTTCCGGGCCTGAATGCACTGTTACGGGGTACCGAAGTTGCAAAAATGGTTTTGCAACAAAAGCATCCGTTCTACTCCATTAGACTCAAAATGATGTTTGGGAGTGTTTTGGAACATTTCGCTAACCTTCGGCATGTAAATAACTTGTTTTTCAGGCCTGAATGCACTGTTACGGGGTACCGAAGTTGCAAAAATGGTTTTGCAACAAAAGCATATGATCAACTCCATTAGACTCAAAATGATGTTTCGGAGTGTTGCATTTCGCTAACCTTCGGCATATAAATAACTTGTGTTTCGTGCCTGGATGCACAGTTACGGGGTACCGAAGTTGCAAAAATGGTTTTGCAACAAAAGCATCTGTTCTACTCCTTTAGACTCAAAATGATGTTTGGGAGTGTTTTGGAGCATTTCGCTTACCTTCGGCATGAAAATAACTTGTGTTCCGGGCCTGAATGCACTGTTACGGGGTACCGTAGTTGCAAAAATGGTTTTGCAACAAAAGCATCCGTTCTACTCAATTAGACTCAAAATGATGTTTGGGACTGTTTTGGAGCATTTCGCTAACCTTCGGCATGTAAATAACTTGTGTTTCGGGCCTGAATGCACTGTTACGGGGTACCGAAGTTGCAAAAATGGTTTTGCAACAAAAGCATCCGTTCTACTCAATTAGACTCAAAATGATGTTTGGGAGTGTGTTGAAGCATTTCACTAACCTTCGGCATGAAAATAACTTGTGTTCCGGGTCTGAATGCACTGTTACGGGGTACCGAAGTTGCAAAAATGGTTTTGCAACAAAAGCATATGTTCTACTCCATTAGACTCAAAATGATGTTTCGGAGTGTTGCATTTCGCTAACCTTCGGCATATAAATAAGTTGTGTTTCGGGCCTGGATGCCCAGTTACGGGGTACCGAAGTTGCAAAAATGGTTTTGCAACAAAAGCATCTGTTCTACTCCATTAGACTCAAAATGATGTTTGGGAGTGTTTTGGAGCATTTCGCTAACCTTCGGCATGTAAATAACTTGTTTTTCAGGCCTGAATGCACTGTTACGGGGTACCGAAGTTGCAAAAATGGTTTTGCAACAAAAGCATATGTTCTACTCCATTAGACTCAAAGTGATGTTTCGGAGTGTTGCATTTCGCTAACCTTCGGCATATAAATAACTTGTGTTTCGGGCCTGGATGCCCAGTTACGGGGTACCGAAGTTGCAAAAATGGTTTTGCAACAAAAGCATCTGTTCTACTCCTTTAGACTCAAAATGATGTTTGGGAGTGTTTTGGAGCATTTCACTAACCTTCGGCATGAAAATAACTTGTGTTCCGGGCCTGAATGCACTGTTACGGGGTACCGAAGTTGCAAAAATGGTTTTGCAACAAAAGCATCCGTTCTACTCAATTAGACTCAAAATGATGTTTGGGAGTGTGTTGGAGCATTTCACTAACCTTCGGCATGAAAATAACTTGTGTTCCGGGCCTGAATGCACTGTTACGGGGTACCGAAGTTGCAAAAATGGTTTTGCAACAAAAGCATCCGTTCTACTCCATTAGACTCAAAATGATGTTTGGGAGTGTTTTGGAGCATTTTGCTAACCTTCGGCATGTAAATAACTTGTGTTCCGGGCCTGAATGCACTGTTACGGGGTACCGAAGTTGCAAAAATGGTTTTGCAACAAAAGCATCCGTTCTACTCCATTAGACTCAAAATGATGTTTGGGAGTGTTTTGGAACATTTCGCTAACCTTCGGCATGTAAATAACTTGTTTTTCAGGCCTGAATGCACTGTTACGGGGTACCGAAGTTGCAAAAATGGTTTTGCAACAAAAGCATATGATCAACTCCATTAGACTCAAAATGATGTTTCGGAGTGTTGCATTTCGCTAACCTTCGGCATATAAATAACTTGTGTTTCGTGCCTGGATGCACAGTTACGGGGTACCGAAGTTGCAAAAATGGTTTTGCAACAAAAGCATCTGTTCTACTCCTTTAGACTCAAAATGATGTTTGGGAGTGTTTTGGAGCATTTCGCTTACCTTCGGCATGAAAATAACTTGTGTTCCGGGCCTGAATGCACTGTTACGGGGTACCGTAGTTGCAAAAATGGTTTTGCAACAAAAGCATCCGTTCTACTCAATTAGACTCAAAATGATGTTTGGGACTGTTTTGGAGCATTTCGCTAACCTTCGGCATGTAAATAACTTGTGTTTCGGGCCTGAATGCACTGTTACGGGGTACCGAAGTTGCAAAAATGGTTTTGCAACAAAAGCATCCGTTCTACTCAATTAGACTCAAAATGATGTTTGGGAGTGTGTTGGAGCATTTCACTAACCTTCGGCATGTAAATAACTTGTGTTCCGGGCCTGAATGCACTGTTACGGGGTACCGAAGTTGCAAAAATGGTTTTGCAACAAAAGCATCCGTTCTACTCAATTAGACTTAAAATGATGTTTGGGAGTGTGTTGGAGCATTTCACTAACCTTCGGCATGAAAATAACTTGTGTTCCGGGCCTGAATGCACTGTTACGGGGTACCGAAGTTGCAAAAATGGTTTTGCAACAAAAGCATCCGTTCTACTCCATTAGACTCAAAATGATGTTTGCGAGTGTTTTGGAGCATTTTGCTAACCTTCGGCATGTAAATAACTTGTGTTCCGGGCCTGAATGCACTGTTACGGGGTACCGAAGTTGCAAAAATGGTTTTGCAACAAAAGCATCCGTTCTACTCCATTAGACTCAAAATGATGTTTGGGAGTGTTTTGGAGCATTTCGCTAACCTTCGGCATGTAAATAACTTGTTTTTCAGGCCTGAATGCACTGTTACGGGGTACCGAAGTTGCAAAAATGGTTTTGCAACAAAAGCATATGATCAACTCCATTAGACTCAAAATGATGTTTCGGAGTGTTGCATTTCGCTAACCTTCGGCATATAAATAACTTGTGTTTCGTGCCTGGATGCACAGTTACGGGGTACCGAAGTTGCAAAAATGGTTTTGCAACAAAAGCATCTGTTCTACTCCTTTAGACTCAAAATGATGTTTGGGAGTGTTTTGGAGCATTTCGCTTACCTTCGGAATGAAAATAACTTGTGTTCCGGGCCTGAATGCACTGTTACGGGGTACCGTAGTTGCAAAAATGGTTTTGCAACAAAAGCATCCGTTCTACTCAATTAGACTCAAAATGATGTTTGGGACTGTTTTGGAGCATTTCGCTAACCTTCGGCATGTAAATAACTTGTGTTTCGGGCCTGAATGCACTGTTACGGGGTACCGAAGTTGCAAAAATGGTTTTGCAACAAAAGCATCCGTTCTACTCAATTAGACTCAAAATGATGTTTGGGAGTGTGTTGAAGCATTTCACTAACCTTCGGCATGAAAATAACTTGTGTTCCGGGTCTGAATGCACTGTTACGGGGTACCGAAGTTGCAAAAATGGTTTTGCAACAAAAGCATATGTTCTACTCCATTAGACTCAAAATGATGTTTCGGAGTGTTGCATTTCGCTAACCTTCGGCATATAAATAACTTGTGTTTCGGGCCTGGATGCCCAGTTACGGGGTACCGAAGTTGCAAAAATGGTTTTGCAACAAAAGCATCTGTTCTACTCCATTAGACTCAAAATGATGTTTGGGAGTGTTTTGGAGCATTTCGCTAACCTTCGGCATGTAAATAACTTGTTTTTCAGGCCTGAATGCACTGTTACGGGCTACCGAAGTTGCAAAAATGGTTTTGCAACAAAAGCATATGTTCTACTCCATTAGACTCAAAGTGATGTTTCGGAGTGTTGCATTTCGCTAACCTTCGGCATATAAATAACTTGTGTTTCGGGCCTGGATGCCCAGTTACGGGGTACCGAAGTTGCAAAAATGGTTTTGCAACAAAAGCATCTGTTCTACTCCTTTAGACTCAAAATGATGTTTGGGAGTGTTTTGGAGCATTTCACTAACCTTCGGCATGAAAATAACTTGTGTTCCGGGCCTGAATGCACTGTTACGGGGTACCGAAGTTGCAAAAATGGTTTTGCAACAAAAGCATCCGTTCTACTCAATTAGACTCAAAATGATATTTGGGAGTGTGTTGGAGCATTTCACTAACCTTCGGCATGAAAATAACTTGTGTTCCGGGCCTGAATGCACTGTTACGGGGTACCGAAGTTGCAAAAATGGTTTTGCAACAAAAGCATCCGTTCTACTCCATTAGACTCAAAATGATGTTTGGGAGTGTTTTGGAGCATTTTGCTAACCTTCGGCATGTAAATAACTTGTGTTCCGGGCCTGAATGCACTGTTACGGGGTACCGAAGTTGCAAAAATGGTTTTGCAACAAAAGCATCCGTTCTACTCCATTAGACTCAAAATGATGTTTGGGAGTGTTTTGGAGCATTTCGCTAACCTTCGGCATGTAAATAACTTGTTTTTCAGGCCTGAATGCACTGTTACGGGGTACCGAAGTTGCAAAAATGGTTTTGCAACAAAAGCATATGATCAACTCCATTAGACTCAAAATGATGTTTCGGAGTGTTGCATTTCGCTAACCTTCGGCATATAAATAACTTGTGTTTCGGGCCTGGATGCCCAGTTACGGGGTACAGAAGTTGCAAAAATGGTTTTGCAACAAAAGCATCTATTCTACTCCATTAGACTCAAAATGATGTTTGGGAGTGTTTTGGAGCATTTCGCTAACCTTCGTCATGTAAATAACTTGTTTTTCAGGCCTGAATGCACTGTTACGGGGTACCGAAGTTGCAAAAATGGTTTTGCAACAAAAGCATATGTTCTACTCCATTAGACTCAAAGTGATGTTTCGGAGTGTTGCATTTCGCTAACCTTCGGCATATAAATAACTTGTGTTTCGGGCCTGGATGCCCAGTTACGGGGTACCGAAGTTGCAAAAATGGTTTTGCAACAAAAGCATCTGTTCTACTCCTTTAGACTCAAAATGATGTTTGGGAGTGTTTTGGAGCATTTCGCTAACCTTCGGCATGTAAATAACTTGTGTTCCGGGCCTGAATGCACTGTTACGGGGTACCGAAGTTGCAAAAATGGTTTTGCAACAAAAGCATCCGTTCTACTCAATTAGACTCAAAATGAAGTTTGGGAGTGTTTTGGAGCATTTCGCTAACCTTCGGTATGAAAATAACTTGTGTTCCGGGCCTGAATGCACTGTTACGGGGTACCGAAGTTGCAAAAATGGTTTTGCAACAAAAGCATCCGTTCTACTCAATTAGACTCAAAATGATGTTTGGGAGTGTTTTGGAGCATTTCGCTTACCTTCGGCATGAAAATAACTTGTGTTCCGGGCCTGAATGCACTGTTACGGGGTACCGTAGTTGCAAAAATGGTTTTGCAACAAAAGCATCCGTTCTACTCATTTAGACTCAAAATGATGTTTGGGAGTGTTTTGGAGCATTTCGCTAACCTTCGGCATGTAAATAACTTGTGTTTCGGGCCTGAATGCACTGTTACGGGGTACCGAAGTTGCAAAAATGGTTTTGCAACAAAAGCATCCGTTCTACTCAATTAGACTCAAAATGATGTTTGGGAGTGTTTTGGAGCATTTCACTAAGCTTCGGCATGAAAATAACTTGTGTTCCGGGCCTGAATGCACTATTACGGGGTACCGAAGTTGCAAAAATGGTTTTGCAACAAAAGCATCCGTTCTACTCCATTAGACTCAAAATGATGTTTGGGAGTGTTTTGGAGCATTTCGCTAACCTTCGGCATGTAAATAACTTGTTTTTCAGGCCTGAATGCACTGTTACGGGGTACCGAAGTTGCAAAAATGGTTTTGCAACAAAAGCATATGTTCTACTCCATTAGACTCAAAATGATGTTTCGGAGTGTTGCATTTCGCTAACCTTCGGCGTATAAATAACTTGTGTTTCGTGCCTGGATGCACAGTTACGGGGTACCGAAGTTGCAAAAATGGTTTTGCAACAAAAGCATCTGTTCTACTCCTTTAGAATCAGAATGATGTTTGGGAGTGTTTTGGAGCATTTCGCTTACCTTCGGCATGAAAATAACTTGTGTTCCGGGCCTGAATGCACTGTTACGGGGTACCGTAGTTGCAAAAATGGTTTTGCAACAAAAGCATCCGTTCTACTCAATTAGACTCAAAATGATGTTTGGGACTGTTTTGGAGCATTTCGCTAACCTTCGGCATGTAAATAACTTGTGTTTCGGGCCTGAATGCACTCTTACGGGGTACCGAAGTTGCAAAAATGGTTTTGCAACAAAAGCATCCGTTCTACTCAATTAGACTCAAAATGATGTTTGGGAGTGTGTTGGAGCATTTCACTAACCTTCGGCATGAAAATAACTTGTGTTCCGGGCCTGAATGCACTGTTACAGGGTACCGAAGTTGCAAAAATGGTTTTGCAACAAAAGCATCCGTTCTACTCAATTAGACTCAAAATGATGTTTGGGAGTGTGTTGGAGCATTTCACTAACCTTCGGCATGAAAATAACTTGTGTTCCGGGCCTGAATGCACTGTTACGGGGTACCGAAGTTGCAAAAATGGTTTTGCAACAAAAGCATCCGTTCTACTCAATTAGACTCAAAATGATGTTTGGGAGTGTTTTGGAGCATTTCGCTTACCTTCGGCATGAAAATAACTTGTGTTCCGGGCCTGAATGCACTGTTACGGGGTACCGTAGTTGCAAAAATGGTTTTGCAACAAAAGCATCCGTTCTACTCATTTAGACTCAAAATGATGTTTGGGAGTGTTTTGGAGCATTTCGCTAACCTTCGGCATGTAAATAACTTGTGTTTCGGGCCTGAATGCACTGTTACGGGGTACCGAAGTTGCAAAAATGGTTTTGCAACAAAAGCATCCGTTCTACTCAATTAGACTCAAAATGATGTTTGGGAGTGTTTTGGAGCATTTCACTAAGCTTCGGCATGAAAATAACTTGTGTTCCGGGCCTGAATGCACTATTACGGGGTACCGAAGTTGCAAAAATGGTTTTGCAACAAAAGCATCCGTTCTACTCCATTAGACTCAAAATGATGTTTGGGAGTGTTTTGGAGCATTTCGCTAACCTTCGGCATGTAAATAACTTGTTTTTCAGGCCTGAATGCACTGTTACGGGGTACCGAAGTTGCAAAAATGGTTTTGCAACAAAAGCATATGTTCTACTCCATTAGACTCAAAATGATGTTTCGGAGTGTTGCATTTCGCTAACCTTCGGCGTATAAATAACTTGTGTTTCGTGCCTGGATGCACAGTTACGGGGTACCGAAGTTGCAAAAATGGTTTTGCAACAAAAGCATCTGTTCTACTCCTTTAGAATCAGAATGATGTTTGGGAGTGTTTTGGAGCATTTCGCTTACCTTCGGCATGAAAATAACTTGTGTTCCGGGTCTGAATGCACTGTTACGGGGTACCGTAGTTGCAAAAATGGTTTTGCAACAAAAGCATCCGTTCTACTCAATTAGACTCAAAATGATGTTTGGGACTGTTTTGGAGCATTTCGCTAACCTTCGGCATGTAAATAACTTGTGTTTCGGGCCTGAATGCACTCTTACGGGGTACCGAAGTTGCAAAAATGGTTTTGCAACAAAAGCATCCGTTCTACTCAATTAGACTCAAAATGATGTTTGGGAGTGTGTTGGAGCATTTCACTAACCTTCGGCATGAAAATAACTTGTGTTCCGGGCCTGAATGCACTGTTACAGGGTACCGAAGTTGCAAAAATGGTTTTGCAACAAAAGCATCCGTTCTACTCAATTAGACTCAAAATGATGTTTGGGAGTGTGTTGGAGCATTTCACTAACCTTCGGCATGAAAATAACTTGTGTTCCGGGCCTGAATGCACTGTTACGGGGTACCGAAGTTGCCAAAATGGTTTTGCAACAAAAGCATCCGTTCTACTCCATTAGACTCAAAATGATGTTTGGGAGTGTTTTGGAGCATTTCGCTAACCTTCGGCATGTAAATAACTTGTTTTTCAAGCCTGAATGCACTGTTACGGGGTACCGAAGTTGCAAAAATGGTTTTGCAACAAAAGCATATGTTCTACTCCATTAGACTCAAAATGATGTTTCGGAGTGTTGCATTTCGCTAACCTTCGGCGTATAAATAACTTGTGTTTCGTGCCTGGATGCACAGTTACGGGGTACCGAAGTTGCAAAAATGGTTTTGCAACAAAAGCATCTGTTCTACTCCTTTAGAATCAGAATGATGTTTGGGAGTGTTTTGGAGCATTTCGCTTACCTTCGGCATGAAAATAACTTGTGTTCCGGGCCTGAATGCACTGTTACGGGGTACCGTAGTTGCAAAAATGGTTTTGCAACAAAAGCATCCGTTCTACTCAATTAGACTCAAAATGATGTTTGGGACTGTTTTGGAGCATTTCGCTAACCTTCGGCATGTAAATAACTTGTGTTTCGGGCCTGAATGCACTCTTACGGGGTACCGAAGTTGCAAAAATGGTTTTGCAACAAAAGCATCCGTTCTACTCAATTAGACTCAAAATGATGTTTGGGAGTGTGTTGGAGCATTTCACTAACCTTCGGCATGAAAATAACTTGTGTTCCGGGCCTGAATGCACTGTTACAGGGTACCGAAGTTGCAAAAATGGTTTTGCAACAAAAGCATCCGTTCTACTCAATTAGACTCAAAATGATGTTTGGGAGTGTGTTGGAGCATTTCACTAACCTTCGGCATGAAAATAACTTGTGTTCCGGGCCTGAATGCACTGTTACGGGGTACCGAAGTTGCCAAAATGGTTTTGCAACAAAAGCATCCGTTCTACTCCATTAGACTCAAAATGATATTTGGGAGTGTTTTGGAGCATTTCGCTAACCTTCGGCATGTAAATAACTTGTGTTCCGGGCCTGAATGCACTGTTACGGGGTACCGAAGTTGCAAAAATGGTTTTGCAACAAAAGCATCCGTTCTACTCCATTAGACTCAAAATGATGTTTGGGAGTGTTTTGGAGCATTTCGCTAACCTTCGGCATGTAAATAACTTGTTTTTCTGGCCTGAATGCACTGTTACGGGGTACCGAAGTTGCAAAAATGGTTTTGCAACAAAAGCATATGATCAACTCCATTAGACTCAAAATGATGTTTCGGAGTGTTGCATTTCGCTAACCTTCGGCATATAAATAACTTGTGTTTCGTGCCTGGATGCACAGTTACGGGGTACCGAAGTTGCAAAAATGGTTTTGCAACAAAAGCATCTGTTCTACTCCTTTAGACTCAAAATGATGTTTGGGAGTGTTTTGGAGCATTTCGCTTACCTTCGGCATGAAAATAACTTGTGTTCCGGGCCTGAATGCACTGTTACGGGGTACCGTAGTTGCAAAAATGGTTTTGCAACAAAAGCATCCGTTCTACTCAATTAGACTCAAAATGATGTTTGGGACTGTTTTGGAGCATTTCGCTAACCTTCGGCATGTAAATAACTTGTGTTTCGGGCCTGAATGCACTGTTACGGGGTACCGAAGTTGCAAAAATGGTTTTGCAACAAAAGCATCCGTTCTACTCAATTAGACTCAAAATGATGTTTGGGAGTGTGTTGAAGCATTTCACTAACCTTCGGCATGAAAATAACTTGTGTTCCGGGTCTGAATGCACTGTTACGGGGTACCGAAGTTGCAAAAATGGTTTTGCAACAAAAGCATATGTTCTACTCCATTAGACTTAAAATGAGGTTTCGGAGTGTTGCATTTCGCTAACCTTCGGCATATAAATAACTTGTGTTTCGGGCCTGGATGCCCAGTTACGGGGTACCGAAGTTGCAAAAATGGTTTTGCAACAAAAGCATCTGTTCTACTCCATTAGACTCAAAATGATGTTTGGGAGTGTTTTGGAGCATTTCGCTAACCTTCGGCATGTAAATAACTTGTTTTTCAGGCCTGAATGCACTGTTACGGGGTACCGAAGTTGCAAAAATGGTTTTCCAACAAAAGCATATGTTCTACTCCATTAGACTCAAAGTGATGTTTCGGAGTGTTGCATTTCGCTAACCTTCGGCATATAAATAACTTGTGTTTCGGGCCTGGATGCCCAGTTACGGGGTACCGAAGTTGCAAAAATGGTTTTGCAACAAAAGCATCTGTTCTACTCCTTTAGACTCAAAATGATGTTTGGGAGTGTTTTGGAGCATTTCGCGAACCTTCGGCATGTAAATAACTTGTGTTCCGGGCCTGAATGCACTGTTACGGGGTACCGAAGTTGCAAAAATGGTTTTGCAACAAAAGCATCCGTTCTACTCAATTAGACTCAAAATGATGTTTGGGAGTGTTTTGGAGCATTTCGCTTACCTTCGGCATGAAAATAACTTGTGTTCCGGGCATGAATGCACTGTTACGGGGTACCGTAGTTGCAAAAATGGTTTTGCAACAAAAGCATCCGTTCTACTCAATTAGACTCAAAATGATGTTTGCGAGTGTTTTGGAGCATTTCGCTAACCTTCGGCATGTAAATAACTTGTGTTTCGGGCCTGAATGCACTGTTACGGGGTACCGAAGTTGCAAAAATGGTTTTGCAACAAAAGCATCCGTTCTACTCAATTAGACTCAAAATGATGTTTGGGAGTGTTTTGGAGCATTTCACTAAGCTTCGGCATGAAAATAACTTGTGTTCCGGGCCTGAATGCACTATTACGGGGTACCGAAGTTGCAAAAATGGTTTTGCAACAAAAGCATCCGTTCTACTCCATTAGACTCAAAATGATGTTTGGGAGTGTTTTGGAGCATTTCGCTAACCTTCGGCATGTAAATAACTTGTTTTTCAGGCCTGAATGCACTGTTACGGGGTACCGAAGTTGCAAAAATGGTTTTGCAACAAAAGCATATGTTCTACTCCATTAGACTCAAAATGATGTTTCGGAGTGTTGCATTTCGCTAACCTTCGGCGTATAAATAACTTGTGTTTCGTGCCTGGATGCACAGTTACGGGGTACCGAAGTTGCAAAAATGGTTTTGCAACAAAAGCATCTGTTCTACTCCTTTAGAATCAGAATGATGTTTGGGAGTGTTTTGGAGCATTTCGCTTACCTTCGGCATGAAAATAACTTGTGTTCCGGGCCTGAATGCACTGTTACGGGGTACCGTAGTTGCAAAAATGGTTTTGCAACAAAAGCATCCGTTCTACTCAATTAGACTCAAAATGATGTTTGGGACTGTTTTGGAGCATTTCGCTAACCTTCGGCATGTAAATAACTTGTGTTTCGGGCCTGAATGCACTCTTACGGGGTACCGAAGTTGCAAAAATGGTTTTGCAACAAAAGCATCCGTTCTACTCAATTAGACTCAAAATGATGTTTGGGAGTGTGTTGGAGCATTTCACTAACCTTCGGCATGAAAATAACTTGTGTTCCGGGCCTGAATGCACTGTTACAGGGTACCGAAGTTGCAAAAATGGTTTTGCAACAAAAGCATCCGTTCTACTCAATTAGACTCAAAATGATGTTTGGGAGTGTGTTGGAGCATTTCACTAACCTTCGGCATGAAAATAACTTGTGTTCCGGGCCTGAATGCACTGTTACGGGGTACCGAAGTTGCCAAAATGGTTTTGCAACAAAAGCATCCGTTCTACTACATTAGACTCAAAATGATGTTTGGGAGTGTTTTGGAGCATTTCGCTAACCTTCGGCATGTAAATAACTTGTGTTCCGGGCCTGAATGCACTGTTACGGGGTACCGAAGTTGCAAAAATGGTTTTGCAACAAAAGCATCCGTTCTACTCCATTAGACTCAAAATGATGTTTGGGAGTGTTTTGGAGCATTTCGCTAACCTTCGGCATGTAAATAACTTGTTTTTCTGGCCTGAATGCACTGTTACGGGGTACCGAAGTTGCAAAAATGGTTTTGCAACAAAAGCATATGATCAACTCCATTAGACTCAAAATGATGTTTCGGAGTGTTGCATTTCGCTAACCTTCGGCATATAAATAACTTGTGTTTCGTGCCTGGATGCACAGTTACGGGGTACCGAAGTTGCAAAAATGGTTTTGCAACAAAAGCATCTGTTCTACTCCTTTAGACTCAAAATGATGTTTGGGAGTGTTTTGGAGCATTTCGCTTACCTTCGGCATGAAAATAACTTGTGTTCCGGGCCTGAATGCACTGTTACGGGGTACCGTAGTTGCAAAAATGGTTTTGCAACAAAAGCATCCGTTCTACTCAATTAGACTCAAAATGATGTTTGGGACTGTTTTGGAGCATTTCGCTAACCTTCGGCATGTAAATAACTTGTGTTTCGGGCCTGAATGCACTGTTACGGGGTACCAAAGTTGCAAAAATAGTTTTGCAACAAAAGCATCCGTTCTACTCAATTAGACTCAAAATGATGTTTGGGAGTGTGTTGAAGCATTTCACTAACCTTCGGCATGAAAATAACTTGTGTTCCGGGTCTGAATGCACTGTTACGGGGTACCGAAGTTGCAAAAATGGTTTTGCAACAAAAGCATATGTTCTACTCCATTAGACTCAAAATGAGGTTTCGGAGTGTTGCATTTCGCTAACCTTCGGCATATAAATAACTTGTGTTTCGGGCCTGGATGCCCAGTTACGGGGTACCGAAGTTGCAAAAATGGTTTTGCAACAAAAGCATCTGTTCTACTCCATTAGACTCAAAATGATGTTTGGGAGTGTTTTGGAGCATTTCGCTAACCTTCGGCATGTAAATAACTTGTTTTTCAGGCCTGAATGCACTGTTACGGGGTACCGAAGTTGCAAAAATGGTTTTGCAACAAAAGCATATGTTCTACTCCATTAGACTCAAAGTGATGTTTCGGAGTGTTGCATTTCGCTAACCTTCGGCATATAAATAACTTGTGTTTCGGGCCTGGATGCCCAGTTACGGGGTACCGAAGTTGCAAAAATGGTTTTGCAACAAAAGCATCTGTTCTACTCCTTTAGACTCAAAATGATGTTTGGGAGTGTTTTGGAGCATTTCGCTAACCTTCGGCATGTAAATAACTTGTGTTCCGGGCCTGAATGCACTGTTACGGGGTAACGAAGTTGCAAAAATGGTTTTGCAACAAAAGCATCCGTTCTACTCAATTAGACTCAAAATGAAGTTTGGGAGTGTTTTGGAGCATTTCGCTAACCTTCGGTATGAAAATAACTTGTGTTCCGGGCCTGAATGCACTGTTACGGGGTACCGAAGTTGCAAAAATGGTTTTGCAACAAAAGCATCCGTTCTACTCAATTAGACTCAAAATGATGTTTGGGAGTGTTTTGGAGCATTTCGCTTACCTTCGGCATGAAAATAACTTGTGTTCCGGGCCTGAATGCACTGTTACGGGGTACCGTAGTTGCAAAAATGGTTTTGCAACAAAAGCATCCGTTCTACTCAATTAGACTCAAAATGATGTTTGGGAGTGTTTTGGAGCATTTCGCTAACCTTCGGCATGTAAATAACTTGTGTTTCGGGCCTGAATGCACTGTTACGGGGTACCGAAGTTGCAAAAATGGTTTTGCAACAAAAGCATCCGTTCTACTCAATTAGACTCAAAATGATGTTTGGGAGTGTTTTGGAGCATTTCACTAAGCTTCGGCATGAAAATAACTTGTGTTCCGGGCCTGAATGCACTATTACGGGGTACCGAAGTTGCAAAAATGGTTTTGCAACAAAAGCATCCGTTCTACTCCATTGGACTCAAAATGATGTTTGGGAGTGTTTTGGAGCATTTCGCTAACCTTCGGCATGTAAATAACTTGTTTTTCAGGCCTGAATGCACTGTTACGGGGTACCGAAGTTGCAAAAATGGTTTTGCAACAAAAGCATATGTTCTACTCCATTAGACTCAAAATGATGTTTCGGAGTGTTGCATTTCGCTAACCTTCGGCGTATAAATAACTTGTGTTTCGTGCCTGGATGCACAGTTACGGGGTACCGAAGTTGCAAAAATGGTTTTGCAACAAAAGCATCTGTTCTACTCCTTTAGAATCAGAATGATGTTTGGGAGTGTTTTGGAGCATTTCGCTTACCTTCGGCATGAAAATAACTTGTGTTCCGGGCCTGAATGCACTGTTACGGGGTACCGTAGTTGCAAAAATGGTTTTGCAACAAAAGCATCCGTTCTACTCAATTAGACTCAAAATGATGTTTGGGACTGTTTTGGAGCATTTCGCTAACCTTCGGCATGTAAATAACTTGTGTTTCGGGCCTGAATGCACTCTTACCGGGTACCGAAGTTGCAAAAATGGTTTTGCAACAAAAGCATCCGTTCTACTCAATTAGACTCAAAATGATGTTTGGGAGTGTGTTGGAGCATTTCACTAACCTTCGGCATGAAAATAACTTGTGTTCCGGGCCTGAATGCACTGTTACGGGGTACCGAAGTTGCAAAAATGGTTTTGCAACAAAAGCATCCGTTCTACTCAATTAGACTCAAAATGATGTTTGGGAGTGTGTTGGAGCATTTCACTAACCTTCGGCATGAAAATAACTTGTGTTCCGGGCCTGAATGCACTGTTACGGGGTACCGAAGTTGCAAAAATGGTTTTGCAACAAAAGCATCCGTTCTACTCCATTAGACTCAAAATGATGTTTGGGAGTGTTTTGGAGCATTTCGCTAACCTTCGGCATGTAAATAACTTGTGTTCCGGGCCTGAATGCACTGTTACGGGGTACCGAAGTTGCAAAAATGGTTTTGCAACAAAAGCATCCGTTCTACTCCATTAGACTCAAAATGATGTTTGGGAGTGTTTTGGAGCATTTCGCTAACCTTCGGCATGTAAATAACTTGTTTTTCAGGCCTGAATGCACTGTTACGGGGTACCGAAGTTGCAAAAATGGTTTTGCAACAAAAGCATATGATCAACTCCATTAGACTCAAAATGATGTTTCGGAGTGTTGCATTTCGCTAACCTTCGGCATATAAATAACTTGTGTTTCGTGCCTGGATGCACAGTTACGGGGTACCGAAGTTGCAAAAATGGTTTTGCAACAAAAGCATCTGTTCTACTCCTTTAGACTCAAAATGATGTTTGGGAGTGTTTTGGAGCATTTCGCTTACCTTCGGCATGAAAATAACTTGTGTTCCGGGCCTGAATGCACTGTTACGGGGTACCGTAGTTGCAAAAATGGTTTTGCAACAAAAGCATCCGTTCTACTCAATTAGACTCAAAATGATGTTTGGGACTGTTTTGGAGCATTTCGCTAACCTTCGGCATGTAAATAACTTGTGTTTCGGGCCTGAATGCACTGTTACGGGGTACCGAAGTTGCAAAAATGGTTTTGCAACAAAAGCATCCGTTCTACTCAATTAGACTCAAAATGATGTTTGGGAGTGTGTTGAAGCATTTCACTAACCTTCGGCATGAAAATAACTTGTGTTCCGGGTCTGAATGCACTGTTACGGGGTACCGAAGTTGCAAAAATGGTTTTGCAACAAAAGCATATGTTCTACTCCATTAGACTCAAAATGATGTTTCGGAGTGTTGCATTTCGCTAACCTTCGGCATATAAATAACTTGTCTTTCGGGCCTGGATGCCCAGTTACGGGGTACCGAAGTTGCAAAAATGGTTTTGCAACAAAAGCATCTGTTCTACTCCATTAGACTCAAAATGATGTTTGGGAGTGTTTTGGAGCATTTCGCTAACCTTCGGCATGTAAATAACTTGTTTTTCAGGCCTGAATGCACTGTTACGGGGTACCGAAGTTGCAAAAATGGTTTTGCAACAAAAGCATATGTTCTACTCCATTAGACTCAAAGTGATGTTTCGGAGTGTTGCATTTCGCTAACCTTCGGCATATAAATAACTTGTGTTTCGGGCCTGGATGCCCAGTTACGGGGTACCGAAGTTGCAAAAATGGTTTTGCAACAAAAGCATCTGTTCTACTCCTTTAGACTCAAAATGATGTTTGGGAGTATTTTGGAGCATTTCGCTAACCTTCGGCATGTAAATAACTTGTGTTCCGGGCCTGAATGCACTGTTACGGGGTACCGAAGTTGCAAAAATGGTTTTGCAACAAAAGCCTCCGTTCTACTCAATTAGACTCAAAATGAAGTTTGGGAGTGTTTTGGAGCATTTCGCTAACCTTCGGTATGAAAATAACTTGTGTTCCGGGCCTGAATGCACTGTTACGGGGTACCGAAGTTGCAAAAATGGTTTTGCAACAAAAGCATCCGTTCTACTCAATTAGACTCAAAATGATGTTTGGGAGTGTTTTGGAGCATTTTGCTTACCTTCGGCATGAAAATAACTTGTGTTCCGGGCCTGAATGCACTGTTACGGGGTACCGTAGTTGCAAAAATGGTTTTGCAACAAAAGCATCCGTTCTACTCAATTAGACTCAAAATGATGTTTGGGAGTGTTTTGGAGCATTTCGCTAACCTTCGGCATGTAAATAACTTGTGTTTCGGGCCTGAATGCACTGTTACGGGGTACCGAAGTTGCAAAAATGGTTTTGCAACAAAAGCATCCGTTCTACTCAATTAGACTCAAAATGATGTTTGGGAATGTTTTGGAGCATTTCACTAAGCTTCGGCATGAAAATAACTTGTGTTCCGGGCCTGAATGCACTATTACGGGGTACCGAAGTTGCAAAAATGGTTTTGCAACAAAAGCATCCGTTCTACTCCATTAGACTCAAAATGATGTTTGGGAGTGTTTTGGAGCATTTCGCTAACCTTCGGCATGTAAATAACTTGTTTTTCAGGCCTGAATGCACTGTTACGGGGTACCGAAGTTGCAAAAATGGTTTTGCAACAAAAGCATATGTTCTACTCCATTAGACTCAAAATGATGTTTCGGAGTGTTGCATTTCGCTAACCTTCGGCGTATAAATAACTTGTGTTTCGTGCCTGGATGCACAGTTACGGGGTACCGAAGTTGCAAAAATGGTTTTGCAACAAAAGCATCTGTTCTACTCCTTTAGAATCAGAATGATGTTTGGGAGTGTTTTGGAGCATTTCGCTTACCTTCGGCATGAAAATAACTTGTGTTCCGGGCCTGAATGCACTGTTACGGGGTACCGTAGTTGCAAAAATGGTTTTGCAACAAAAGCATCCGTTCTACTCAATTAGATTCAAAATGATGTTTGGGACTGTTTTGGAGCATTTCGCTAACCTTCGGCATGTAAATAACTTGTGTTTCGGGCCTGAATGCACTCTTACGGGGTACCGAAGTTGCAAAAATGGTTTTGCAACAAAAGCATCCGTTCTACTCAATTAGACTCAAAATGATGTTTGGGAGTGTGTTGGAGCATTTCACTAACCTTCGGCATGAAAATAACTTGTGTTCCGGGACTGAATGCACTGTTACGGGGTACCGAAGTTGCAAAAATGGTTTTGCAACAAAAGAATCCGTTCTACTCAATTAGACTCAAAATGATGTTTGGGAGTGTGTTGGAGCATTTCACTAACCTTCGGCATGAAAATAACTTGTGTTCCGGGCCTGAATGCACTGTTACGGGGTACCGAAGTTGCAAAAATGGTTTTGCAACAAAAGCATCCGTTCTACTCCATTAGACTCAAAATGATGTTTGGGAGTGTTTTGGAGCATTTCGCTAACCTTCGGCATGTAAATAACTTGTGTTCCGGGCCTGAATGCACTGTTACGGGGTACCGAAGTTGCAAAAATGGTTTTGCAACAAAAGCATCCGTTCTACTCCATTAGACTCAAAATGATGTTTGGGAGTGTTTTGGAGCATTTCACTAACCTTCGGCATGTAAATAACTTGTTTTTCAGGCCTGAATGCACTGTTACGGGGTACCGAAGTTGCAAAAATGGTTTTGCAACAAAAGCATATGATCAACTCCATTAGACTCAAAATGATGTTTCGGAGTGTTGCATTTCGCTAACCTTCGGCATATAAATAACTTGTGTTTCGTGTCTGGATGCACAGTTACGGGGTACCGAAGTTGCAAAAATGGTTTTGCACCAAAAGCATCTGTTCTACTCCTTTAGACTCAAAATGATGTTTGGGAGTGTTTTGGAGCATTTCGCTTACCTTCGGCATGAAAATAACTTGTGTTCCAGGCCTGAATGCACTGTTACGGGGTACCGAAGTTGCAAAAATGGTTTTTGCAACAAAAGCATCCGTTCTACTCAATTAGATTCAAAATGATGTTTGGGAGTGTTTTGGAGCATTTCGCTAACCTTCGGCATGAAAATAACTTGTGTTCCGGGCCTGAATGCACTATTACGGGGTACCGAAGTTGCAAAAATAGTTTTGAAACAAAAGCATCCGTTCTACTCCATTAGACTCAAAATGATGTTTGGGACTGTTTTGGAGCAATTCGCTAACCTTCGGCATGTAAATAACTTGTGTTCCGGGCCTGAATGCACTGTTACGGGGTACCGAAGTTGCAAAAATGGTTTTGCAACAAAAGCATCCGTTCTACTCAATTAGACTCAAAATGAAGTTTGGGAGTGTTTTGGAGCATTTCACTAACCTTCGGCATGAAAATAACTTGTGTTCCGGGCCTGAATGCACTGTTACGGGGTACCGAAGTTGCAAAAATGGTTTTGCAACAAAAGCATCCGTTCTACTCAATTAGCTCAAAATGATGTTTGGGAGTGTTTTGGAGCATTTCGCTTACCTTCGGCATGAAAATAACTTGTGTTCCGGGCCTGAATGCACTGTTACGGGGTACCGAAGTTGCAAAAATGGTTTCGCAACAAAAGCATCCGTTCTACTCAATTAGACTCAAAATGATGTTTGGGAGTGTTTTGGAGCATTTCACTAAGCTTCGGCATGAAAATAACTTGTGTTCCGGGCCTGAATGCACTGTTACGGGGTACCGAAGTTGCAAAAATGGTTTTGCAACAAAAGCATCCGTTCTACTCCATTAGACTCAAAATGATGTTTGGGAGTGTTTTGGAGCATTTCGCTAACCTTCGGCATGTAAATAACTTGTTTTTCAGGCCTGAATGCACTGTTTTGGGGTACCGAAGTTGCAAAAATGGTTTTGCAACAAAAGCATATGTTCTACTCCATTAGACTCAAAATGATGTTTCGGAGTGTTGCATTTCGATAACCTTCGGCATATAAATAACTTGTGTTTCGGGCCTGGATGCACAGTTACGGGGTACCGAAGTTGCAAAAATGGTTTTGCAACAAAAGCATCTGTTCTACTCCATTAGACTCAAAATGATGTTTGGGAGTGTTTTGGAGCATTTCGCTAACCTTCGGCATGTAAATAACTTGTTTTTCAAGCCTGAATGCACTGTTACGGGGTACCGAAGTTGCAAAAATGGTTTTGCAACAAAAGCATATGTTCTACTCCATTAGACTCAAAGTGATGTTTCGGAGTGTTGCATTTCGCTAACCTTCGGCATATAAATAACTTGTGTTTCGGGCCTGGATGCCCAGTTACGGGGTACCGAAGTTGCAAAAATGGTTTTGCAACAAAAGCATCTGTTCTACTCCTTTAGACTCAAAATGATGTTTGGGAGTGTTTTGGAGCATTTCGCTAACCTTCGGCATGTAAATAACTTGTGTTCCGGGCCTGAATGCACTGTTACGGTGTACCGAAGTTGCAAAAATGGTTTTGCAACAAAAGCATCCGTTCTACTCAATTAGACTCAAAATGAAGTTTGGGAGTGTTTTGGAGCATTTCGCTAACCTTCGGTATGAAAATAACTTGTGTTCCGGGCCTGAATGCACTGTTACGGGGTACCGAAGTTGAAAAAATGGTTTTGCAACAAAAGCATCCGTTCTACTCAATTAGACTCAAAATGATGTTTGGGAGTGTTTTGGAGCATTTCGCTTACCTTCGGCATGAAAATAACTTGTGTTCCGGGCCTGAATGCACTGTTACGGGGTACCGTAGTTGCAAAAATGGTTTTGCAACAAAAGCATCCGTTCTACTCAATTAGACTCAAAATGATGTTTGGGAGTGTTTTGGAGCATTTCGCTAACCTTCGGCATGTAAATAACTTGTGTTTCGGGCCTGAATGCACTGTTACGGGGTACCGAAGTTGCAAAAATGGTTTTGCAACAAAAGCATCCGTTCTACTCAATTAGACTCAAAATGATGTTTGGGAGTGTTTTCGAGCATTTCACTAAGCTTCGGCATGAAAATAACTTGTGTTCCGGGCCTGAATGCACTATTACGGGGTACCGAAGTTGCAAAAATGGTTTTGCAACAAAAGCATCCGTTCTACTCCATTAGACTCAAAATGATGTTTGGGAGTGTTTTGGAGCATTTCGCTAACCTTCGGCATGTAAATAACTTGTTTTTCAGGCCTGAATGCACTGTTACGGGGTACCGAAGTTGCAAAAATGGTTTTGCAACAAAAGCATATGTTCTACTCCATTAGACTCAAAATGATGTTTCGGAGTGTTGCATTTCGCTAACCTTCGGCGTATAAATAACTTGTGTTTCGTGCCTGGATGCACAGTTACGGGGTACCGAAGTTGCAAAAATGGTTTTGCAACAAAAGCATCTGTTCTAATCCTTTAGAATCAAAATGATGTTTGGGAGTGTTTTGGAGCATTTCGCTTACCTTCGGCATGAAAATAACTTGTGTTCCGGGCCTGAATGCACTGTTACGGGGTACCGTAGTTGCAAAAATGGTTTTGCAACAAAAGCATCCGTTCTACTCAATTAGACTCAAAATGATGTTTGGGACTGTTTTGGAGCATTTCGCTAACCTTCGGCATGTAAATAACTTGTGTTTCGGGCCTGAATGCACTGTTACGGGGTACCGAAGTTGCAAAAATGGTTTTGCAACAAAAGCATCCGTTCTACTCAATTAGACTCAAAATGAAGTTTGGGAGTGTTTTGGAGCATTTCGCTAACCTTCGGTATGAAAATAACTTGTGTTCCGGGCCTGAATGCACTGTTACGGGGTACCGAAGTTGAAAAAATGGTTTTGCAACAAAAGCATCCGTTCTACTCAATTAGACTCAAAATGATGTTTGGGAGTGTTTTGGAGCATTTCGCTTACCTTCGGCATGAAAATAACTTGTGTTCCGGGCCTGAATGCACTGTTACGGGGTACCGTAGTTGCAAAAATGGTTTTGCAACAAAAGCATCCGTTCTACTCAATTAGACTCAAAATGATGTTTGGGAGTGTTTTGGAGCATTTCGCTAACCTTCGGCATGTAAATAACTTGTGTTTCGGGCCTGAATGCACTGTTACGGGGTACCGAAGTTGCAAAAATGGTTTTGCAACAAAAGCATCCGTTCTACTCAATTAGACTCAAAATGATGTTTGGGAGTGTTTTGGAGCATTTCACTAAGCTTCGGCATGAAAATAACTTGTGTTCCGGGCCTGAATGCACTATTACGGGGTACCGAAGTTGCAAAAATGGTTTTGCAACAAAAGCATCCGTTCTACTCCATTAGACTCAAAATGATGTTTGGGAGTGTTTTGGAGCATTTCGCTAACCTTCGGCATGTAAATAACTTGTTTTTCAGGCCTGAATGCACTGTTACGGGGTACCGAAGTTGCAAAAATGGTTTTGCAACAAAAGCATATGTTCTACTCCATTAGACTCAAAATGATGTTTCGGAGTGTTGCATTTCGCTAACCTTCGGCGTATAAATAACTTGTGTTTCGTGCCTGGATGCACAGTTACGGGGTACCGAAGTTGCAAAAATGGTTTTGCAACAAAAGCATCTGTTCTAATCCTTTAGAATCAAAATGATGTTTGGGAGTGTTTTGGAGCATTTCGCTTACCTTCGGCATGAAAATAACTTGTGTTCCGGGCCTGAATGCACTGTTACGGGGTACCGTAGTTGCAAAAATGGTTTTGCAACAAAAGCATCCGTTCTACTCAATTAGACTCAAAATGATGTTTGGGACTGTTTTGGAGCATTTCGCTAACCTTCGGCATGTAAATAACTTGTGTTTCGGGCCTGAATGCACTGTTACGGGGTACCGAAGTTGCAAAAATGGTTTTGCAACAAAAGCATCCGTTCTACTCAATTAGACTCAAAATGATGTTTGGGAGTGTGTTGGAGCATTTCACTAACCTTCGGCATGAAAATAACTTGTGTTCCGGGCCTGAATGCACTGTTACGGGGTACCGAAGTTGCAAAAATGGTTTTGCAACAAAAGCATCCGTTCTACTCCATTAGACTCAAAATGATGTTTGGGAGTGTTTTGGAGCATTTCGCTAACCTTCGGCATGTAAATAACTTGTGTTCCGGGCCTGAATGCACTGTTACGGGGTACCGAAGTTGCAAAAATGGTTTTGCAACAAAAGCATCCGTTCTACTCCATTAGACTCAAAATGATGTTTGGGAGTGTTTTGGAGCATTTCGCTAACCTTCGGCATGTAAATAACTTGTTTTTCAGGCCTGAATGCACTGTTACGGGGTACCGAAGTTGCAAAAATGGTTTTGCAACAAAAGCATATGATCTACTCCATTAGACTCAAAATGATGTTTCGGAGTGTTGCATTTCGCTAACCTTCGGCATATAAATAACTTGTGTTTCGTGCCTGGATGCACAGTTACGGGGTACCGAAGTTGCAAAAATGGTTTTGCAACAAAAGCATCTGTTCTACTCCTTTAGACTCAAAATGATGTTTGGGAGTGTTTTGGAGCATTTCGCTTACCTTCGGCATGAAAATAACTTGTGTTCCAGGCCTGAATGCACTGTTACGGGGTACCGAAGTTGCAAAAATGGTTTTTGCAACAAAAGCATCCGTTCTCCTCAATTAGATTCAAAAGGATGTTTGGGAGTGTTTTGGAGCATTTCGCTAACCTTCGGCATGAAAATAACTTGTGTTCCGGGCCTGAATGCACTATTACGGGGTACCGAAGTTGCAAAAATAGTTTTGAAACAAAAGCATCCGTTCTACTCCATTAGACTCAAAATGATGTTTGGGACTGTTTTGGAGCAATTCGCTAACCTTCGGCATGTAAATAACTTGTGTTCCGGGCCTGAATGCACTGTTACGGGGTACCGAAGTTGCAAAAATGGTTTTGCAACAAAAGCATCCGTTCTACTCAATTAGACTCAAAATGAAGTTTGGGAGTGTTTTGGAGCATTTCGCTAACCTTCGGCATGAAAATAACTTGTGTTCCGGGCCTGAATGCACTGTTACGGGGTACCGAAGTTGCAAAAATGGTTTTGCAACAAAAGCATCCGTTCTACTCAATTAGACTCAAAATGATGTTTGGGAGTGTTTTGGAGCATTTCGCTTACCTTCGGCATGAAAATAACTTGTGTTCCGGGCCTGAATGCACTGTTACGGGGTACCGAAGTTGCAAAAATGGTTTCGCAACAAAAGCATCCGTTCTACTCAATTAGACTCAAAATGATGTTTGGGAGTGTTTTGGAGCATTTCACTAAGCTTCGGCATGAAAATAACTTGTGTTCCGGGTCTGAATGCACTATTACGGGGTACCGAAGTTGCAAAAATGGTTTTGCAACAAAAGCATCCGTTCTACTCCATTAGACTCAAAATGATGTTTGGGAGTGTTTTGGAGCATTTCGCTAACCTTCGGCATGTAAATAACTTGTTTTTCAGGCCTGAATGCACTGTTACGGGGTACCGAAGTTGCAAAAATGGTTTTGCAACAAAAGCATATGTTCTACTCCATTAGACTCAAAATGATGTTTCGGAGTGTTGCATTTCGCTAACCTTCGGCGTATAAATAACTTGTGTTTCGTGCCTGGATGCACAGTTACGGGGTACCGAAGTTGCAAAAATGGTTTTGCAACAAAAGCATCTGTTCTAATCCTTTAGAATCAAAATGATGTTTGGGAGTGTTTTGGAGCATTTCGCTTACCTTCGGCATGAAAATAACTTGTGTTCCGGGCCTGAATGCACTGTTACGGGGTACCGTAGTTGCAAAAATGGTTTTGCAACAAAAGCATCCGTTCTACTCAATTAGACTCAAAATGATGTTTGGGACTGTTTTGGAGCATTTCGCTAACCTTCGGCATGTAAATAACTTGTGTTTCGGGCCTGAATGCACTGTTACGGGGTACCGAAGTTGCAAAAATGGTTTTGCAACAAAAGCATCCGTTCTACTCAATTAGACTCAAAATGATGTTTGGGAGTGTGTTGGAGCATTTCACTAACCTTCGGCATGAAAATAACTTGTGTTCCGGGCCTGAATGCACTGTTACGGGGTACCGAAGTTGCAAAAATGGTTTTGCAACAAAAGCATCCGTTCTACTCCATTAGACTCAAAATGATGTTTGGGAGTGTTTTGGAGCATTTCGCTAACCTTCGGCATGTAAATAACTTGTGTTCCGGGCCTGAATGCACTGTTACGGGGTACCGAAGTTGCAAAAATGGTTTTGCAACAAAAGCATCCGTTCTACTCCATTAGACTCAAAATGATGTTTGGGAGTGTTTTGGAGCATTTCGCTAACCTTCGGCATGTAAATAACTTGTTTTTCAGGCCTGAATGCACTGTTACGGGGTACCGAAGTTGCAAAAATGGTTTTGCAACAAAAGCATATGATCTACTCCATTAGACTCAAAATGATGTTTCGGAGTGTTGCATTTCGCTAACCTTCGGCATATAAATAACTTGTGTTTCGTGCCTGGATGCACAGTTACGGGGTACCGAAGTTGCAAAAATGGTTTTGCAACAAAAGCATCTGTTCTACTCCTTTAGACTCAAAATGATGTTTGGGAGTGTTTTGGAGCATTTCGCTTACCTTCGGCATGAAAATAACTTGTGTTCCAGGCCTGAATGCACTGTTACGGGGTACCGAAGTTGCAAAAATGGTTTTTGCAACAAAAGCATCCGTTCTCCTCAATTAGATTCAAAAGGATGTTTGGGAGTGTTTTGGAGCATTTCGCTAACCTTCGGCATGAAAATAACTTGTGTTCCGGGCCTGAATGCACTATTACGGGGTACCGAAGTTGCAAAAATAGTTTTGAAACAAAAGCATCCGTTCTACTCCATTAGACTCAAAATGATGTTTGGGACTGTTTTGGAGCAATTCGCTAACCTTCGGCATGTAAATAACTTGTGTTCCGGGCCTGAATGCACTGTTACGGGGTACCGAAGTTGCAAAAATGGTTTTGCAACAAAAGCATCCGTTCTACTCAATTAGACTCAAAATGAAGTTTGGGAGTGTTTTGGAGCATTTCGCTAACCTTCGGCATGAAAATAACTTGTGTTCCGGGCCTGAATGCACTGTTACGGGGTACCGAAGTTGCAAAAATGGTTTTGCAACAAAAGCATCCGTTCTACTCAATTAGACTCAAAATGATGTTTGGGAGTGTTTTGGAGCATTTCGCTTACCTTCGGCATGAAAATAACTTGTGTTCCGGGCCTGAATGCACTGTTACGGGGTACCGAAGTTGCAAAAATGGTTTCGCAACAAAAGCATCCGTTCTACTCAATTAGACTCAAAATGATGTTTGGGAGTGTTTTGGAGCATTTCACTAAGCTTCGGCATGAAAATAACTTGTGTTCCGGGCCTGAATGCACTATTACGGGGTACCGAAGTTGCAAAAATGGTTTTGCAACAAAAGCATCCGTTCTACTCCATTAGACTCAAAATGATGTTTGGGAGTGTTTTGGAGCATTTCGCTAACCTTCGGCATGTAAATAACTTGTTTTTCAGGCCTGAATGCACTGTTACGGGGTACCGAAGTTGCAAAAATGGTTTTGCAACAAAAGCATATGTTCTACTCCATTAGACTCAAAATAATGTTTCGGAGTGTTGCATTTCGCTAACCTTCGGCGTATAAATAACTTGTGTTTCGTGCCTGGATGCACAGTTACGGGGTACCGAAGTTGCAAAAATGGTTTTGCAACAAAAGCATCTGTTCTAATCCTTTAGAATCAAAATGATGTTTGGGAGTGTTTTGGAGCATTTCGCTTACCTTCGGCATGAAAATAACTTGTGTTCCGGGCCTGAATGCACTGTTACGGGGTACCGTAGTTGCAAAAATGGTTTTGCAACAAAAGCATCCGTTCTACTCAATTAGTCTCAAAATGATGTTTGGGACTATTTTGGAGCATTTCGCTAACCTTCGGCATGTAAATAACTTGTGTTTCGGGCCTGAATGCACTGTTACGGGGTACCGAAGTTGCAAAAATGGTTTTGCAACAAAAGCATCCGTTCTACTCAATTAGACTCAAAATGATGTTTGGGAGTGTGTTGGAGCATTTCACTAACCTTCGGCATGAAAATAACATGTGTTCCGGCCCTGAATGCACTGTTACGGGGTACCGAAGTTGCAAAAATGGTTTTGCAACAAAAGCATCCGTTCTACTCCATTAGACTCAAAATGATGTTTGGGAGTGTTTTGGAGCATTTCGCTAACCTTCGGCATGTAAATAACTTGTGTTCCGGGCCTGAATGCACTGTTACGGGGTACCGAAGTTGCAAAAATGGTTTTGCAACAAAAGCATCCGTTCTACTCCATTAGACTCAAAATGATGTTTGGGAGTGTTTTGGAGCATTTCGCTAACCTTCGGCATGTAAATAACTTGTTTTTCAGGCCTGAATGCACTGTTACGGGGTACCGAAGTTGCAAAAATGGTTTTGCAACAAAAGCATATGATCTACTCCATTAGACTCAAAATGATGTTTCGGAGTGTTGCATTTCGCTAACCTTCGGCATATAAATAACTTGTGTTTCGTGCCTGGATGCACAGTTACGGGGTACCGAAGTTGCAAAAATGGTTTTGCAACAAAAGCATCTGTTCTACTCCTTTAGACTCAAAATGATGTTTGGGAGTGTTTTGGAGCATTTCGCTTACCTTCGGCATGAAAATAACTTGTGTTCCAGGCCTGAATGCACTGTTACGGGGTACCGAAGTTGCAAAAATGGTTTTTGCAACAAAAGCATCCGTTCTCCTCAATTAGATTCAAAAGGATGTTTGGGAGTGTTTTGGAGCATTTCGCTAACCTTCGGCATGAAAATAACTTGTGTTCCGGGCCTGAATGCACTATTACGGGGTACCGAAGTTGCAAAAATAGTTTTGAAACAAAAGCATCCGTTCTACTCCATTAGACTCAAAATGATGTTTGGGACTGTTTTGGAGCAATTCGCTAACCTTCGGCATGTAAATAACTTGTGTTCCGGGCCTGAATGCACTGTTACGGGGTACCGAAGTTGCAAAAATGGTTTTGCAACAAAAGCATCCGTTCTACTCAATTAGACTCAAAATGAAGTTTGGGAGTGTTTTGGAGCATTTCGCTAACCTTCGGCATGAAAATAACTTGTGTTCCGGGCCTGAATGCACTGTTACGGGGTACCGAAGTTGCAAAAATGGTTTTGCAACAAAAGCATCCGTTCTACTCAATTAGACTCAAAATGATGTTTGGGAGTGTTTTGGAGCATTTCGCTTACCTTCGGCATGAAAATAACTTGTGTTCCGGGCCTGAATGCACTGTTACGGGGTACCGAAGTTGCAAAAATTGTTTCGCAACAAAAGCATCCGTTCTACTCAATTAGACTCAAAATGATGTTTGGGAGTGTTTTGGAGCATTTCACTAAGCTTCGGCATGAAAATAACTTGTGTTCCGGGCCTGAATGCACTATTACGGGGTACCGAAGTTGCAAAAATGGTTTTGCAACAAAAGCATCCGTTCTACTCCATTAGACTCAAAATGATGTTTGGGAGTGTTTTGGAGCATTTCGCTAACCTTCGGCATGTAAATAACTTGTTTTTCAGGCCTGAATGCACTGTTACGGGGTACCGAAGTTGCAAAAATGGTTTTGCAACAAAAGCATATGTTCTACTCCATTAGACTCAAAATGATGTTTCGGAGTGTTGCATTTCGCTAACCTTCGGCGTATAAATAACTTGTGTTTCGTGCCTGGATGCACAGTTACGGGGTACCGAAGTTGCAAAAATGGTTTTGCAACAAAAGCATCTGTTCTAATCCTTTAGAATCAAAATGATGTTTGGGAGTGTTTTGGAGCATTTCGCTTACCTTCGGCATGAAAATAACTTGTGTTCCGGGCCTGAATGCACTGTTACGGGGTACCGTAGTTGCAAAAATGGTTTTGCAACAAAAGCATCCGTTCTACTCAATTAGTCTCAAAATGATGTTTGGGACTATTTTGGAGCATTTCGCTAACCTTCGGCATGTAAATAACTTGTGTTTCGGGCCTGAATGCACTGTTACGGGGTACCGAAGTTGCAAAAATGGTTTTGCAACAAAAGCATCCGTTCTACTCAATTAGACTCAAAATGATGTTTGGGAGTGTGTTGGAGCATTTCACTAACCTTCGGCATGAAAATAACATGTGTTCCGGCCCTGAATGCACTGTTACGGGGTACCGAAGTTGCAAAAATGGTTTTGCAACAAAAGCATCCGTTCTACTCCATTAGACTCAAAATGATGTTTGGGAGTGTTTTGGAGCATTTCGCTAACCTTCGGCATGTAAATAACTTGTGTTCCGGGCCTGAATGCACTGTTACGGGGTACCGAAGTTGCAAAAATGGTTTTGCAACAAAAGCATCCGTTCTACTCCATTAGACTCAAAATGATGTTTGGGACTGTTTTGGAGCAATTCGCTAACCTTCGGCATGTAAATAACTTGTGTTCCGGGCCTGAATGCACTGTTACGGGGTACCGAAGTTGCAAAAATGGTTTTGCAACAAAAGCATCCGTTCTACTCAATTAGACTCAAAATGAAGTTTGGGAGTGTTTTGGAGCATTTCGCTAACCTTCGGCATGAAAATAACTTGTGTTCCGGGCCTGAATGCACTGTTACGGGGTACCGAAGTTGCAAAAATGGTTTTGCAACAAAAGCATCCGTTCTACTCAATTAGACTCAAAATGATGTTTGGGAGTGTTTTGGAGCATTTCGCTTACCTTCGGCATGAAAATAACTTGTGTTCCGGGCCTGAATGCACTGTTACGGGGTACCGAAGTTGCAAAAATTGTTTCGCAACAAAAGCATCCGTTCTACTCAATTAGACTCAAAATGATGTTTGGGAGTGTTTTGGAGCATTTCACTAAGCTTCGGCATGAAAATAACTTGTGTTCCGGGCCTGAATGCACTATTACGGGGTACCGAAGTTGCAAAAATGGTTTTGCAACAAAAGCATCCGTTCTACTCCATTAGACTCAAAATGATGTTTGGGAGTGTTTTGGAGCATTTCGCTAACCTTCGGCATGTAAATAACTTGTTTTTCAGGCCTGAATGCACTGTTACGGGGTACCGAAGTTGCAAAAATGGTTTTGCAACAAAAGCATATGTTCTACTCCATTAGACTCAAAATGATGTTTCGGAGTGTTGCATTTCGCTAACCTTCGGCGTATAAATAACTTGTGTTTCGTGCCTGGATGCACAGTTACGGGGTACCGAAGTTGCAAAAATGGTTTTGCAACAAAAGCATCTGTTCTAATCCTTTAGAATCAAAACGATGTTTGGGAGTGTTTTGGAGCATTTCGCTTACCTTCGGCATGAAAATAACTTGTGTTCCGGGCCTGAATGCACTGTTACGGGGTACCGTAGTTGCAAAAATGGTTTTGCAACAAAAGCATCCGTTCTACTCAATTAGTCTCAAAATGATGTTTGGGACTATTTTGGAGCATTTCGCTAACCTTCGGCATGTAAATAACTTGTGTTTCGGGCCTGAATGCACTGTTACGGGGTACCGAAGTTGCAAAAACGGTTTTGCAACAAAAGCATCCGTTCTACTCAATTAGACTCAAAATGATGTTTGGGAGTGTGTTGGAGCATTTCACTAACCTTCGGCATGAAAATAACATGTGTTCCGGCCCTGAATGCACTGTTACGGGGTACCGAAGTTGCAAAAGTGGTTTTGCAACAAAAGCATCCGTTCTACTCCATTAGACTCAAAATGATGTTTGGGAGTGTTTTGGAGCATTTCGCTAACCTTCGGCATGTAAATAACTTGTGTTCCGGGCCTGAATGCACTGTTACGGGGTACCGAAGTTGCAAAAATGGTTTTGCAACAAAAGCATCCGTTCTACTCCATTAGACTCAAAATGATGTTTGGGAGTGTTTTGGAGCATTTCGCTAACCTTCGGCATGTAAATAACTTGTTTTTCAGGCCTGAATGCACTGTTACGGGGTACCGAAGTTGCAAAAATGGTTTTGCAACAAAAGCATATGATCTACTCCATTAGACTCAAAATGATGTTTCGGAGTGTTGCATTTCGCTAACCTTCGGCATATAAATAACTTGTGTTTCGTGCCTGGATGCACAGTTACGGGGTACCGAAGTTGCAAAAATGGTTTTGCAACAAAAGCATCTGTTCTACTCCTTTAGACTCAAAATGATGTTTGGGAGTGTTTTGGAGCATTTCGCTTACCTTCGGCATGAAAATAACTTGTGTTCCAGGCCTGAATGCACTGTTACGGGGTACCGAAGTTGCAAAAATGGTTTTTGCAACAAAAGCATCCGTTCTCCTCAATTAGATTCAAAAGGATGTTTGGGAGTGTTTTGGAGCATTTCGCTAACCTTCGGCATGAAAATAACTTGTGTTCCGGGCCTGAATGCACTATTACGGGGTACCGAAGTTGCAAAAATAGTTTTGAAACAAAAGCATCCGTTCTACTCCATTAGACTCAAAATGATGTTTGGGACTGTTTTGGAGCAATTCGCTAACCTTCGGCATGTAAATAACTTGTGTTCCGGGCCTGAATGCACTGTTACGGGGTACCGAAGTTGCAAAAATGGTTTTGCAACAAAAGCATCCGTTCTACTCAATTAGACTCAAAATGAAGTTTGGGAGTGTTTTGGAGCATTTCGCTAACCTTCGGCATGAAAATAACTTGTGTTCCGGGCCTGAATGCACTGTTACGGGGTACCGAAGTTGCAAAAATGGTTTTGCAACAAAAGCATCCGTTCTACTCAATTAGACTCAAAATGATGTTTGGGAGTGTTTTGGAGCATTTCGCTTACCTTCGGCATGAAAATAACTTGTGTTCCGGGCCTGAATGCACTGTTACGGGGTACCGAAGTTGCAAAAATGGTTTCGCAACAAAAGCATCCGTTCTACTCAATTAGACTCAAAATGATGTTTGGGAGTGTTTTGGAGCATTTCACTAAGCTTCGGCATGAAAATAACTTGTGTTCCGGGTCTGAATGCACTATTACGGAGTACCGAAGTTGCAAAAATGGTTTTGCAACAAAAGCATCCGTTCTACTCCATTAGACTCAAAATGATGTTTGGGAGTGTTTTGGAGCATTTCGCTAACCTTCGGCATGTAAATAACTTGTTTTTCAGGCCTGAATGCACTGTTACGGGGTACCGAAGTTGCAAAAATGGTTTTGCAACAAAAGCATATGTTCTACTCCATTAGACTCAAAATGATGTTTCGGAGTGTTGCATTTCGCTAACCTTCGGCGTATAAATAACTTGTGTTTCGTGCCTGGATGCACAGTTACGGGGTACCGAAGTTGCAAAAATGGTTTTGCAACAAAAGCATCTGTTCTAATCCTTTAGAATCAAAATGATGTTTGGGAATGTTTTGGAGCATTTCGCTTACCTTCGGCATGAAAATAACTTGTGTTCCGGGCCTGAATGCACTGTTACGGGGTACCGTAGTTGCAAAAATGGTTTTGCAACAAAAGCATCCGTTCTACTCAATTAGACTCAAAATGATGTTTGGGACTGTTTTGGAGCATTTCGCTAACCTTCGGCATGTAAATAACTTGTGTTTCGGGCCTGAATGCACTGTTACGGGGTACCGAAGTTGCAAAAATGGTTTTGCAACAAAAGCATCCGTTCTACTCAATTAGACTCAAAATGATGTTTGGGAGTGTGTTGGAGCATTTCACTAACCTTCGGCATGAAAATAACTTGTGTTCCGGGCCTGAATGCACTGTTACGGGGTACCGAAGTTGCAAAAATGGTTTTGCAACAAAAGCATCCGTTCTACTCCATTAGACTCAAAATGATGTTTGGGAGTGTTTTGGAGCATTTCGCTAACCTTCGGCATGTAAATAACTTGTGTTCCGGGCCTGAATGCACTGTTACGGGGTACCGAAGTTGCAAAAATGGTTTTGCAACAAAAGCATCCGTTCTACTCCATTAGACTCAAAATGATGTTTGGGAGTGTTTTGGAGCATTTCGCTAACCTTCGGCATGTAAATAACTTGTTTTTCAGGCCTGAATGCACTGTTACGGGGTACCGAAGTTGCAAAAATGGTTTTGCAACAAAAGCATATGATCTACTCCATTAGACTCAAAATGATGTTTCGGAGTGTTGCATTTCGCTAACCTTCGGCATATAAATAACTTGTGTTTCGTGCCTGGATGCACAGTTACGGGGTACCGAAGTTGCAAAAATGGTTTTGCAACAAAAGCATCTGTTCTACTCCTTTAGACTCAAAATGATGTTTGGGAGTGTTTTGGAGCATTTCGCTTACCTTCGGCATGAAAATAACTTGTGTTCCAGGCCTGAATGCACTGTTACGGGGTACCGAAGTTGCAAAAATGGTTTTTGCAACAAAAGCATCCGTTCTCCTCAATTAGATTCAAAAGGATGTTTGGGAGTGTTTTGGAGCATTTCGCTAACCTTCGGCATGAAAATAACTTGTGTTCCGGGCCTGAATGCACTATTACGGGGTGCCGAAGATCCAAAAATAGTTTTGAAACAAAAGCATCCGTTCTACTCCATTAGACTCAAAATGATGTTTGGGACTGTTTTGGAGCAATTCGCTAACCTTCGGCATGTAAATAACTTGTGTTCCGGGCCTGAATGCACTGTTACGGGGTACCGAAGTTGCAAAAATGGTTTTGCAACAAAAGCATCCGTTCTACTCAATTAGACTCAAAATGAAGTTTGGGAGTGTTTTGGAGCATTTCGCTAACCTTCGGCATGAAAATAACTTGTGTTCCGGGCCTGAATGCACTGTTACGGGGTACCGAAGTTGCAAAAATGGTTTTGCAACAAAAGCATCCGTTCTACTCAATTAGACTCAAAATGATGTTTGGGAGTGTTTTGGAGCATTTCGCTTACCTTCGGCATGAAAATAACTTGTGTTCCGGGCCTGAATGCACTGTTACGGGGTACCGAAGTTGCAAAAATGGTTTCGCAACAAAAGCATCCGTTCTACTCAATTAGACTCAAAATGATGTTTGGGAGTGTTTTGGAGCATTTCACTAAGCTTCGGCATGAAAATAACTTGTGTTCCGGGCCTGAATGCACTATTACGGGGTACCGAAGTTGCAAAAATGGTTTTGCAACAAAAGCATCCGTTCTACTCCATTAGACTCAAAATGATGTTTGGGAGTGTTTTGGAGCATTTCGCTAACCTTCGGCATGTAAATAACTTGTTTTTCAGGCCTGAATGCACTGTTACGGGGTACCGAAGTTGCAAAAATGGTTTTGCAACAAAAGCATATGTTCTACTCCATTAGACTCAAAATGATGTTTCGGAGTGTTGCATTTCGCTAACCTTCGGCGTATAAATAACTTGTGTTTCGTGCCTGGATGCACAGTTACGGGGTACCGAAGTTGCAAAAATGGTTTTGCAACAAAAGCATCTGTTCTAATCCTTTAGAATCAAAATGATGTTTGGGAGTGTTTTGGAGCATTTCGCTTACCTTCGGCATGAAAATAACTTGTGTTCCGGGCCTGAATGCACTGTTACGGGGTACCGTAGTTGCAAAAATGGTTTTGCAACAAAAGCATCCGTTCTACTCAATTAGTCTCAAAATGATGTTTGGGACTATTTTGGAGCATTTCGCTAACCTTCGGCATGTAAATAACTTGTGTTTCGGGCCTGAATGCACTGTTACGGGGTACCGAAGTTGCAAAAATGGTTTTGCAACAAAAGCATCCGTTCTACTCAATTAGACTCAAAATGATGTTTGGGAGTGTGTTGGAGCATTTCACTAACCTTCGGCATGAAAATAACTTGTGTTCCGGGCCTGAATGCACTGTTACGGGGTACCGAAGTTGCAAAAATGGTTTTGCAACAAAAGCATCCGTTCTACTCCATTAGACTCAAAATGATGTTTGGGAGTGTTTTGGAGCATTTCGCTAACCTTCGGCATGTAAATAACTTGTGTTCCGGGCCTGAATGCACTGTTACGGGGTACCGAAGTTGCAAAAATGGTTTTGCAACAAAAGCATCCGTTCTACTCCATTAGACTCAAAATGATGTTTGGGAGTGTTTTGGAGCATTTCGCTAACCTTCGGCATGTAAATAACATGTTTTTCAGGCCTGAATGCACTGTTACGGGGTACCGAAGTTGCAAAAATGGTTTTGCAACAAAAGCATATGATCTACTCCATTAGACTCAAAATGATGTTTCGGAGTGTTGCATTTCGCTAACCTTCGGCATATAAATAACTTGTGTTTCGTGCCTGGATGCACAGTTACGGGGTACCGAAGTTGCAAAAATGGTTTTGCAACAAAAGCATCCGTTCTACTCAATTAGACTCAAAATGATGTTTGGGAGTGTTTTGGAGCATTTCGCTTACCTTCGGCATGAAAATAACTTGTGTTCCAGGCCTGAATGCACTGTTACGGGGTACCGAAGTTGCAAAAATGGTTTTTGCAACAAAAGCATCCGTTCTCCTCAATTAGATTCAAAATGATGTTTGGGAGTGTTTTGGAGCATTTCGCTAACCTTCGGCATGAAAATAACTTGTGTTCCGGGCCTGAATGCACTATTACGGGGTACCGAAGTTGCAAAAATAGTTTTGAAACAAAAGCATCCGTTCTACTCCATTAGACTCAAAATGATGTTTGGGACTGTTTTGGAGCAATTCGCTAACCTTCGGCATGTAAATAACTTGTGTTCCGGGCCTGAATGCACTGTTACGGGGTACCGAAGTTGCAAAAATGGTTTTGCAACAAAAGCATCCGTTCTACTCAATTAGACTCAAAATGAAGTTTGGGAGTGTTTTGGAGCATTTCGCTAACCTTCGGCATGAAAATAACTTGTGTTCCGGGCCTGAATGCACTGTTACGGGGTACCGAAGTTGCAAAAATGGTTTTGCAACAAAAGCATCCGTTCTACTCCATTAGACTCAAAATGATGTTTGGGAGTGTTTTGGAGCATTTCGCTAACCTTCGGCATGTAAATAACTTGTTTTTCAGGCCTGAATGCACTGTTACGGGGTACCGAAGTTGCAAAAATGGTTTTGCAACAAAAGCATATGTTCTACTCCATTAGACTCAAAATGATGTTTCGGAGTGTTGCATTTCGCTAACCTTCGGCGTATAAATAACTTGTGTTTCGCGCCTGGATGCACACTTACGGGGTACCGAAGTTGCAAAAATGGTTTTGCAACAAAAGCATCTGTTCTAATCCTTTAGAATCAAAATGATGTTTGGGAGTGTTTTGGAGCATTTCGCTTACCTTCGGCATGAAAATAACTTGTGTTCCGGGCCTGAATGCACTGTTACGGGGTACCGTAGTTGCAAAAATGGTTTTGCAACAAAAGCATCCGTTCTACTCAATTAGACTCAAAATGATGTTTGGGACTGTTTTGGAGCATTTCGCTATCCTTCGGCATGTAAATAACTTGTGTTTCGGGCCTGAATGCACTGTTACGGGGTACCGAAGTTGCAAAAATGGTTTTGCAACAAAAGCATCCGTTCTACTCAATTAGACTCAAAATGATGTTTGGGAGTGTGTTGGAGCATTTCACTAACCTTCGGCATGAAAATAACTTGTGTTCCGGGCCTGAATGCACTGTTACGGGGTACCGAAGTTGCAAAAATGGTTTTGCAACAAAAGCATCCGTTCTACTCCATTAGACTCAAAATGATGTTTGGGAGTGTTTTGGAGCATTTCGCTAACCTTCGGCATGTAAATAACATGTTTTTCAGGCCTGAATGCACTGTTACGGGGTACCGAAGTTGCAAAAATGGTTTTGCAACAAAAGCATATGATCTACTCCATTAGACTCAAAATGATGTTTCGGAGTGTTGCATTTCGCTAACCTTCGGCATATAAATAACTTGTGTTTCGTGCCTAGATGCACAGTTACGGGGTACCGAAGTTGCAAAAATGGTTTTGCAACAAAAGCATCTGTTCTACTCCTTTAGACTCAAAATGATGTTTGGGAGTGTTTTGGAGCATTTCGCTTACCTTCGGCATGAAAATAACTTGTGTTCCAGGCCTGAATGCACTGTTACGGGGTACCGAAGTTGCAAAAATGGTTTTTGCAACAAAAGCATCCGTTCTCCTCAATTAGATTCAAAATGATGTTTGGGAGTGTTTTGGAGCATTTCGCTAACCTTCGGCATGAAAATAACTTGTGTTCCGGGCCTGAATGCACTATTACGGGGTACCGAAGTTGCAAAAATAGTTTTGAAACAAAAGCATCCGTTCTACTCCATTAGACTCAAAATGATGTTTGGGACTGTTTTGGAGCAATTCGCTAACCTTCGGCATGTAAATAACTTGTGTTCCGGGCCTGAATGCACTGTTACGGGGTACCGAAGTTGCAAAAATGGTTTTGCAACAAAAGCATCCGTTCTACTCAATTAGACTCAAAATGAAGTTTGGGAGTGTTTTGGAGCATTTCGCTAACCTTCGGCATGAAAATAACTTGTGTTCCGGGCCTGAATGCACTGTTACGGGGTACCGAAGTTGCAAAAATGGTTTTGCAACAAAAGCATCCGTTCTACTCCATTAGACTCAAAATGATGTTTGGGAGTGTTTTGGAGCATTTCGCTAACCTTCGGCATGTAAATAACTTGTTTTTCAGGCCTGAATGCACTGTTACGGGGTACCGAAGTTGCAAAAATGGTTTTGCAACAAAAGCATATGTTCTACTCCATTAGACTCAAAATGATGTTTCGGAGTGTTGCATTTCGCTAACCTTCGGCGTATAAATAACTTGTGTTTCGCGCCTGGATGCACACTTACGGGGTACCGAAGTTGCAAAAATGGTTTTGCAACAAAAGCATCTGTTCTAATCCTTTAGAATCAAAATGATGTTTGGGAGTGTTTTGGAGCATTTCGCTTACCTTCGGCATGAAAATAACTTGTGTTCCGGGCCTGAATGCACTGTTACGGGGTACCGTAGTTGCAAAAATGGTTTTGCAACAAAAGCATCCGTTCTACTCAATTAGACTCAAAATGATGTTTGGGACTGTTTTGGAGCATTTCGCTATCCTTCGGCATGTAAATAACTTGTGTTTCGGGCCTGAATGCACTGTTACGGGGTACCGAAGTTGCAAAAATGGTTTTGCAACAAAAGCATCCGTTCTACTCAATTAGACTCAAAATGATGTTTGGGAGTGTGTTGGAGCATTTCACTAACCTTCGGCATGAAAATAACTTGTGTTCCGGGCCTGAATGCACTGTTACGGGGTACCGAAGTTGCAAAAATGGTTTTGCAACAAAAGCATCCGTTCTACTCCATTAGACTCAAAATGATGTTTGGGAGTGTTTTGGAGCATTTCGCTAACCTTCGGCATGTAAATAACATGTTTTTCAGGCCTGAATGCACTGTTACGGGGTACCGAAGTTGCAAAAATGGTTTTGCAACAAAAGCATATGATCTACTCCATTAGACTCAAAATGATGTTTCGGAGTGTTGCATTTCGCTAACCTTCGGCATATAAATAACTTGTGTTTCGTGCCTAGATGCACAGTTACGGGGTACCGAAGTTGCAAAAATGGTTTTGCAACAAAAGCATCTGTTCTACTCCTTTAGACTCAAAATGATGTTTGGGAGTGTTTTGGAGCATTTCGCTTACCTTCGGCATGAAAATAACTTGTGTTCCAGGCCTGAATGCACTGTTACGGGGTACCGAAGTTGCAAAAATGGTTTTTGCAACAAAAGCATCCGTTCTCCTCAATTAGATTCAAAATGATGTTTGGGAGTGTTTTGGAGCATTTCGCTAACCTTCGGCATGAAAATAACTTGTGTTCCGGGCCTGAATGCACTATTACGGGGTACCGAAGTTGCAAAAATAGTTTTGAAACAAAAGCATCCGTTCTACTCCATTAGACTCAAAATGATGTTTGGGACTGTTTTGGAGCAATTCGCTAACCTTCGGCATGTAAATAACTTGTGTTCCGGGCCTGAATGCACTGTTACGGGGTACCGAAGTTGCAAAAATGGTTTTGCAACAAAAGCATCCGTTCTACTCAATTAGACTCAAAATGAAGTTTGGGAGTGTTTTGGAGCATTTCGCTAACCTTCGGCATGAAAATAACTTGTGTTCCGGGCCTGAATGCACTGTTACGGGGTACCGAAGTTGCAAAAATGGTTTTGCAACAAAAGCATCCGTTCTACTCAATTAGACTCAAAATGATGTTTGGGAGTGTTTTGGAGCATTTCGCTTACCTTCGGCATGAAAATAACTTGTGTTCCGGGCCTGAATGCACTGTTACGGGGTACCGAAGTTGCAAAAATGGTTTCGCAACAAAAGCATCCGTTCTACTCAATTAGACTCAAAATGATGTTTGGGAGTGTTTTGGAGCATTTCACTAAGCTTCGGCATGAAAATAACTTGTGTTCCGGGCCTGAATGCACTGTTACGGGGTACCGAAGTTGCAAAAATGGTTTTGCAACAAAAGCATCCGTTCTACTCCATTAGACTCAAAATGATGTTTGGGAGTGTTTTGGAGCATTTCGCTAACCTTCGGCATGTAAATAACTTGTTTTTCAGGCCTGAATGCACTGTTTCGGGGTACCGAAGTTGCAAAAATGGTTTTGCAACAAAAGCATATGTTCTACTCCATTAGACTCAAAATGATGTTTCGGAGTGTTGCATTTCGCTAACCTTCGGCATATAAATAACTTGTGTTTCGGGCCTGGATGCCCAGTTACGGGGTACCGAAGTTGCAAAAATGGTTTTGCAACAAAAGTATCTGTTCTACTCCATTAGACTCAAAATGATGTTTGGGAGTGTTTTGGAGCATTTCGCTAACCTTCGGCATGTAAATAACTTGTTTTTCAGGCCTGAATGCACTGTTACGGGGTACCGAAGTTGCAAAAATGGTTTTGCAACAAAAGCATATGTTCTACTCCATTAGACTCAAAGTGATGTTTCGGAGTGTTGCATTTCGCTAACCTTCGGCATATAAATAACTTGTGTTTCGGGCCTGGATGCCCAGTTACGGGGTACCGAAGTTGCAAAAATGGTTTTGCAACAAAAGCATCTGTTCTACTCCTTTAGACTCAAAATGATGTTTGGGAGTGTTTTGGAGCATTTCGCTAACCTTCGGCATGTAAATAACTTGTGTTCCGGGCCTGAATGCACTGTTACGGGGTACCGAAGTTGCAAAAATGGTTTTGCAACAAAAGCATCCGTTCTACTCAATTAGACTCAAAATGAAGTTTGGGAGTGTTTTGGAGCATTTCGCTAACCTTCGGTATGAAAATAACTTGTGTTCCGGGCCTGAATGCACTGTTACGGGGTACCGAAGTTGCAAAAATGGTTTTGCAACAAAAGCATCCGTTCTACTCAATTAGACTCAAAATGATGTTTGGGAGTGTTTTGGAGCATTTCGCTTACCTTCGGCATGAAAATAACTTGTGTTCCGGGCCTGAATGCACTGTTACGGGGTACCGTAGTTGCAAAAATGGTTTTGCAACAAAAGCATCCGTTCTACTCAATTAGACTCAAAATGATGTTTGGGAGTGTTTTGGAGCATTTTGCTTACCTTCGGCATGAAAATAACTTGTGTTTCAGGCCTGAATGCACTGTTACGGGGTACCGAAGTTGCAAAAATGGTTTTGCAACAAAAGCATCCGTTCTACTCAATTAGACTCAAAATGATGTTTGGGAGTGTTTTGGAGCATTTCACTAAGCTTCGGCATGAAAATAACTTGTGTTCCGGGCCTGAATGCACTGTTACGGGGTACCGAAGTTGCAAAAATGGTTTTGCAACAAAAGCATCCGTTCTACTCCATTAGACTCAAAATGATGTTTGGGAGTGTTTTGGAGCATTTCGCTAACCTTCGGCATGTAAATAACTTGTTTTTCAGGCCTGAATGCACTGTTACGGGGTACCGAAGTTGCAAAAATGGTTTTGCAACAAAAGCATATGTTCTACTCCATTAGACTCAAAATGATGTTTCGGAGTGTTGCATTTCGCTAACCTTCGGCGTATAAATAACTTGTGTTTCGCGCCTGGATGCACAGTTACGGGGTACCGAAGTTGCAAAAATGGTTTTGCAACAAAAGCATCTGTTCTAATCCTTTAGAATCAAAATGATGTTTGGGAGTGTTTTGGAGCATTTCGCTTACCTTCGGCATGAAAATAACTTGTGTTCCGGGCCTGAATGCACTGTTACGGGGTACCGTAGTTGCAAAAATGGTTTTGCAACAAAAGCATCCATTCTACTCAATTAGACTCAAAATGATGTTTGGGAGTGTTTTGTAGCATTTCGCTAACCTTCGGCATGTAAATAACTTGTGTTTCGGGCCTGAATGCACTGTTACGGGGTACCGAAGTTGCAAAAATGATTTTGCAACAAAAGCATCCGTTCTACTCAATTAGACTCAAAGTGATGTTTGGGAGTGTTTTGGAGCATTTCACTAACCTTCGGCATGTAAATAACTTGTGTTCCGGGCCTGAATGCACTGTTACGGGGTACCGAAGTTGCAAAAATGGTTTTGCAACAAAAGCATCCGTTCTACTCCATTTGACACAAAATGACGTTTGGGTGTGTTTTGCAGCATTTCGCAAACCTTCGGCATGTAAATAACATGTGTTTCAGGCCTGAATGCACTGTTACGGGGTACCGAATTTGCAAAAATGGTTTTGCAACAAAAGCATCCGTTCTACTCAGTTAGACTCAAAATGAAGTTTGGGAGTGTTTTGGAGCATTTCGCTAACCTTCGGCATGAAAATAACTTGTGTTTCAGGCCTGAATGCACTGTTACGGGATACCGAAGTTGCAAAAATGGTTTTGCAACAAAAGCATCCGTTCTACTCAATTAGACTCAAAATGAAGTTTGGGAGTGTTTTGGAGCATTTCGCTAACCTTCGGCATGAAAATAACTTGTGTTCCGGGCCTGAATGCACTGTTACGGGGTACCAAAGTTGCAAAAATGGTTTTGCAACAAAAGCATCCGTTCTACTCAATTAGACTCAAAATGATGTTTGGGAGTGTTTTGGAGCATTTCCCTTACCTTCGGCATGAAAATAACTTGTGTTCCGGGCCTGAATGCACTGTTACGGGGTACCGAAGTTGCAAAAATGGTTTTGCAACAAAAGCATCCGTTCTACTCAATTAGACTCAAAATGATGTTTGGGAGTGTTTTGGAGCATTTCGCTAACCTTCGGCATGTAAATAACTTGTGTTCCGGGCCTGAATGCACTGTTACAGGGTACCGAAGTTGCAAAAATGGTTTTGCAACAAAAGCATCTGTTCTACTCCATTTGACTCAAAATGACGTTTGGGAGTGTTGTGCAGCATTTCGCAAACCTTCGGCATGTAAATAACTTGTGTTTCGGGCCTGAATGCACTGTTACGGGGTACCGAAGTTGCAAAAATGGTTTTACAACAAAAGCATCTGTTCTACTCCATTAGACTCAAAATGATGTTTGGGAGTGTTTTGGAGCATTTCGCTAACCTTCGGCATGTAAATAACTTGTTTTTCAGGCCTGAATGCACTGTTACGGGGTACCGAAGTTGCAAAAATGGTTTTGCAACAAAAGCATATGATCTACTCCATTAGACTCAAAACGATGTTTCGGAGTGTTGCATTTCGCTAACCTTCGGCATGTAAATAACTTGTGTTTCGTGCCTGGATGCACAGTTACGGGGTACCAAAGTTGCAAAAATGGTTTTGCAACAAAAGCATCTGTTCTACTCCTTTAGACTCAAAATGATGTTTGGGAGTGTTTTGGAGCATTTCGCTTACCTTCGGCATGAAAATAACTTGTGTTCCGGGCCTGAATGCACTGTTACGGGGTACCGTAGTTGCAAAAATGGTTTTGCAACAAAAGCATCCGTTCTACTCAATTAGACTCAAAATGATGTTTGGGAGTGTTTTGGAGCATTTCGCTAACCTTCGGCATGTAAATAACTTGTGTTTCAGGCCTGAATGCACTGTTACGGGGTACCGAAGTTGCAAAAATGGTTTTGCAACAAAAGCATCCGTTCTACTCAATTAGACTCAAAATGATGTTTGGGAGTGTTTTGGAGCATTTCACTAAGCTTCGGCATGAAAATAACTTGTGTTCCGGGCCTGAATGCACTGTTACGGGGTACCGAAGTTGCAAAAATGGTTTTGCAACAAAAGCATCCGTTCTACTCCATTAGACTCAAAATGATGTTTGGGAGTGTTTTGGAGCATTTCGCTAACCTTCGGCATGTAAATAACTTGTTTTTCAGGCCTGAATGCACTGTTACGGGGTACCGAAGTTGCAAAAATGGTTTTGCAACAAAAGCATATGTTCTACTCCATTAGACTCAAAATGATGTTTCGGAGTGTTGCATTTCGCTAACCTTCGGCGTACAAATAACTTGTGTTTCGCGCCTGGATGCACAGTTACGGGGTACCGAAGTTGCAAAAATGGTTTTGCAACAAAAGCATCTGTTCTAATCCTTTAGAATCAAAATGATGTTTGGGAGTGTTTTGGAGCATTTCGCTTACCTTCGGCATGAAAATAACTTGTGTTCCGGGCCTGAATGCACAGTTACGGGGTACCGTAGTTGCAAAAATGGTTTTGCAACAAAAGCATCCGTTCTACTCAATTAGACTCAAAATGATGTTTGGGAGTGTTTTGTAGCATTTCGCTAACCTTCGGCATGTAAATAACTTGTGTTTCGGGCCTGAATGCACTGTTACGGGGTACCGAAGTTGCAAAAATGATTTTGCAACAAAAGCATCCGTTCTACTCAATTAGACTCAAAGTGATGTTTGGGAGTGTTTTGGAGCATTTCACTAACCTTCGGCATGTAAATAACTTGTGTTCCGGGCCTGAATGCACTGTTACGGGGTACCGAAGTTGCAAAAATGGTTTTGCAACAAAAGCATCCGTTCTACTCCATTTGACACAAAATGACGTTTGGGTGTGTTTTGCAGCATTTCGCAAACCTTCGGCATGTAAATAACATGTGTTTCAGGCCTGAATGCACTATTACGGGGTACCGAAGTTGCAAAAATGGTTTTGCAACAAAAGCATCCGTTCTACTCAGTTAGACTCAAAATGAAGTTTGGGAGTGTTTTGGAGCATTTCGCTAACCTTCGGCATGAAAATAACTTGTGTTTCAGGCCTGAATGCACTGTTACGGGATACCGAAGTTGCAAAAATGGTTTTGCAACAAAAGCATCCGTTCTACTCAATTAGACTCAAAATGAAGTTTGGGAGTGTTTTGGAGCATTTCGCTAACCTTCGGCATGAAAATAACTTGTGTTCCGGGCCTGAATGCACTGTTACGGGGTACCGAAGTTGCAAAAATGGTTTTGCAACAAAAGCATCCGTTCTACTCAATTAGACTCAAAATGATGTTTGGGAGTGTTTTGGAGCATTTCCCTTACCTTCGGCATGAAAATAACTTGTGTTCCGGGCCTGAATGCACTGTTACGGGGTACCGTAGTTGCAAAAATGGTTTTGCAACAAAAGCATCCGTTCTACTCAATTAGACTCAAAATGATGTTTGGGAGTGTTTTGGAGCATTTCGCTAACCTTCGGCATGTAAATAACTTGTGTTCCGGGCCTGAATGCACTGTTACAGGGTACCGAAGTTGCAAAAATGGTTTTGCAACAAAAGCATCCGTTCTACTCCATTTGACTCAAAATGACGTTTGGGAGTGTTGTGCAGCATTTCGCAAACCTTCGGCATGTAAATAACTTGTGTTTCGGGCCTGAATGCACTGTTACGGGGTACCGAAGTTGCAAAAATGGTTTTACAACAAAAGCATCTGTTCTACTCCATTAGACTCAAAATGATGTTTGGGAGTGTTTTGGAGCATTTCGCTAACCTTCGGCATGTAAATAACTTGTTTTTCAGGCCTGAATGCACTGTTACGGGGTACCGAAGTTGCAAAAATGGTTTTGCAACAAAAGCATATGATCAACTCCATTAGACTCAAAACGATGTTTCGGAGTGTTGCATTTCGCTAACCTTCGGCATATAAATAACTTGTGTTTCGTGCCTGGATGCACAGTTACGGGGTACCGAAGTTGCAAAAATGGTTTTGCAACAAAAGCATCTGTTCTACTCAATTAGACTCAAAGTGATGTTTGGGAGTGTTTTGGAGCATTTCGCTAACCTTCGGCATGAAAATAACTTGTGTTCCGGGCCTGAATGCACTGTTACGGGGTACCGAAGTTGCAAAAATGGTTTTGCAACAAAAGCATCCGTTCTACTCAATTAGACTCAAAATGATGTTTGGGAGTGTTTTGGAGCATTTCGCTAACCTTCGGCATGTAAATAACTTGTGTTTCAGGCCTGAATGCACTGTTACGGGGTACCGAAGTTGCAAAAATGGTTTTGCAACAAAAGCATCCGTTCTACTCAGTTAGACTCAAAATGAAGTTTGGGAGTGTTTTGGAGCATTTCGCTAACCTTCGGCATGAAAATAACTTGTGTTTCAGGCCTGAATGCACTGTTACGGGGTACCGAAGTTGCAAAAATGGTTTTGCAACAAAAGCATCCGTTCTACTCAATTAGACTCAAAATGAAGTTTGGGAGTGTTTTGGAGCATTTCGCTAACCTTCGGCATGAAAATAACTTGTGTTCCGGGCCTGAATGCACTGTTACGGGGTACCGAAGTTGCAAAAATGGTTTTGCAACAAAAGCATCTGTTCTACTCCTTTAGACTCAAAATGATGTTTGGGAGTGTTTTGGAGCATTTCGCTTACCTTCGGCATGAAAATAACTTGTGTTCCGGGCCTGAATGCACTGTTACGGGGTACCGTAGTTGCAAAAATGGTTTTGCAACAAAAGCATCCGTTCTACTCAATTAGACTCAAAATGATGTTTGGGAGTGTTTTGGAGCATTTCGCTAACCTTCGGCATGTAAATAACTTGTGTTTCAGGCCTGAATGCACTGTTACGGGGTACCGAAGTTGCAAAAATGGTTTTGCAACAAAAGCATCCGTTCTACTCAATTAGACTAAAAATGATGTTTGGGAGTGTTTTGGAGCATTTCACTAAGCTTCGGCATGAAAATAACTTGTGTTCCGGGCCTGAATGCACTGTTACGGGGTACCGAAGTTGCAAAAATGGTTTTGCAACAAAAGCATCCGTTCTACTCCATTAGACTCAAAATGATGTTTGGGAGTGTTTTGGAGCATTTCGCTAACCTTCGGCATGTAAATAACTTGTTTTTCAGGCCTGAATGCACTGTTACGGGGTACCGAAGTTGCAAAAATGGTTTTGCAACAAAAGCATATGTTCTACTCCATTAGACTCAAAATGATGTTTCGGAGTGTTGCATTTCGCTAACCTTCGGCGTATAAATAACTTGTGTTTCGCGCCTGGATGCACAGTTACGGGGTACCGAAGTTGCAAAAATGGTTTTGCAACAAAAGCATCTGTTCTAATCCTTTAGAATCAAAATGATGTTTGGGAGTGTTTTGGAGCATTTCGCTTACCTTCGGCATGAAAATAACTTGTGTTCCGGGCCTGAATGCACTGTTACGGGGTACCGAAGTTGCAAAAATGGTTTTGCAACAAAAGCATCTGTTCTACTCAATTAGACTCAAAATGATGTTTGGGAGTGTTTTGGAGCATTTCGCTTACCTTCGGCATGAAAATAACTTGTGTTTCAGGCCTGAATGCACTGTTACGGGGTACCGAAGTTGCAAAAATGGTTTTGCAACAAAAGCATCCGTTCTACTCAATTAGACTCAAAATGATGTTTGGGAGTGTTTTGGAGCATTTCGCTTACCTTCGGCATGAAAATAACTTGTGTTCCGGGCCTGAATGCACAGTTACGGGGTACCGTAGTTGCAAAAATGGTTTTGCAACAAAAGCATCCGTTCTACTCAATTAGACTCAAAATGATGTTTGGGAGTGTTTTGTAGCATTTCGCTAACCTTCGGCATGTAAATAACTTGTGTTTCGGGCCTGAATGCACTGTTACGGGGTACCGAAGTTGCAAAAATGATTTTGCAACAAAAGCATCCGTTCTACTCAATTAGACTCAAAGTGATGTTTGGGAGTGTTTTGGAGCATTTCACTAACCTTCGGCATGTAAATAACTTGTGTTCCGGGCCTGAATGCACTGTTACGGGGTACCGAAGTTGCAAAAATGGTTTTGCAACAAAAGCATCCGTTCTACTCCATTTGACACAAAATGACGTTTGGGTGTGTTTTGCAGCATTTCGCAAACCTTCGGCATGTAAATAACATGTGTTTCAGGCCTGAATGCACTGTTACGGGGTACCGAAGTTGCAAAAATGGTTTTGCAACAAAAGCATCCGTTCTACTCAGTTAGACTCAAAATGAAGTTTGCGAGTGTTTTGGAGCATTTCGCTAACCTTCGGCATGAAAATAACTTGTGTTTCAGGCCTGAATGCACTGTTACGGGGTACCGAAGTTGCAAAAATGGTTTTGCAACAAAAGCATCCGTTCTACTCAATTAGACTCAAAATGAAGTTTGGGAGTGTTTTGGAGCATTTCGCTAACCTTCGGCATGAAAATAACTTGTGTTCCGGGCCTAAATGCACTGTTACGGGGTACCGTAGTTGCAAAAATGGTTTTGCAACAAAAGCATCCGTTCTACTCAATTAGACTCAAAATGATGTTTGGGAGTGTTTTGGAGCATTTCGCTAACCTTCGGCATGTAAATAACTTGTGTTTCAGGCCTGAATGCACTGTTACGGGGTACCGAAGTTGCAAAAATGGTTTTGCAACAAAAGCATCCGTTCTACTCAATTAGACTCAAAATGATGTTTGGGAGTGTTTTGGAGCATTTCACTAAGCTTCGGCATGAAAATAACTTGTGTTCCGGGCCTGAATGCACTGTTACGGGGTACCGAAGTTGCAAAAATGGTTTTGCAACAAAAGCATCCGTTCTACTCCATTAGACTCAAAATGATGTTTGGGAGTGTTTTGGAGCATTTCGCTAACCTTCGGCATGTAAATAACTTGTTTTTCAGGCCTGAATGCACTGTTACGGGGTACCGAAGTTGCAAAAATGGTTTTGCAACAAAAGCATATGTTCTACTCCATTAGACTCAAAATGATGTTTCGGAGTGTTGCATTTCGCTAACCTTCGGCGTATAAATAACTTGTGTTTCGCGCCTGGATGCACAGTTACGGGGTACCGAAGTTGCAAAAATGGTTTTGCAACAAAAGCATCTGTTCTAATCCTTTAGAATCAAAATGATGTTTGGGAGTGTTTTGGAGCATTTCGCTTACCTTCGGCATGAAAATAACTTGTGTTCCGGGCCTGAATGCACTGTTACGGGGTACCGAAGTTGCAAAAATGGTTTTGCAACAAAAGCATCCGTTCTACTCAATTAGACTCAAATTGATGTTTGGGAGTGTTTTGGAGCATTTCGCTTACCTTCGGCATGAAAATAACTTGTGTTTCAGGCCTGAATGCACTGTTACGGGGTACCGAAGTTGCAAAAATGATTTTGCAACAAAAGCATCCGTTCTACTCAATTAGACTCAAAGTGATGTTTGGGAGTGTTTTGGAGCATTTCACTAACCTTCGGCATGTAAATAACTTGTGTTCCGGGCCTGAATGCACTGTTACGGGGTACCGAAGTTGCAAAAATGGTTTTGCAACAAAAGCATCCGTTCTACTCCATTTGACACAAAATGACGTTTGGGTGTGTTTTGCAGCATTTCGCAAACCTTCGGCATGTAAATAACATGTGTTTCAGGCCTGAATGCACTGTTACGGGGTACCGAAGTTGCAAAAATGGTTTTGCAACAAAAGCATCCGTTCTACTCAGTTAGACTCAAAATGAAGTTTGCGAGTGTTTTGGAGCATTTCGCTAACCTTCGGCATGAAAATAACTTGTGTTACAGGCCTGAATGCACTGTTACGGGGTACCGAAGTTGCAAAAATGGTTTTGCAACAAAAGCATCCGTTCTACTCAATTAGACTCAAAATGAAGTTTGGGAGTGTTTTGGAGCATTTCGCTAACCTTCGGCATGAAAATAACTTGTGTTCCGGGCCTGAATGCACTGTTACGGGGTACCGAAGTTGCAAAAATGGTTTTGCAACAAAAGCATCCGTTCTACTCAATTAGACTCAAAATGATGTTTGGGAGTGTTTTGGAGCATTTCCCTTACCTTCGGCATGAAAATAACTTGTGTTCCGGGCCTGAATGCACTGTTACGGGGTACCGTAGTTGCAAAAATGGTTTTGCAACAAAAGCATATGTTCTACTCCATTAGACTCAAAATGATGTTTCGGAGTGTTGCATTTCGCTAACCTTCGGCGTATAAATAACTTGTGTTTCGCGCCTGGATGCACAGTTACGGGGTACCGAAGTTGCAAAAATGGTTTTGCAACAAAAGCATCTGTTCTAATCCTTTAGAATCAAAATGATGTTTGGGAGTGTTTTGGAGCATTTCGCTTACCTTCGGCATGAAAATAACTTGTGTTCCGGGCCTGAATGCACAGTTACGGGGTACCGTAGTTGCAAAAATGGTTTTGCAACAAAAGCATCCGTTCTACTCAATTAGACTCAAAATGATGTTTGGGAGTGTTTTGTATTATTTCGCTAACCTTCGGCATGTAAATAACTTGTGTTTCGGGCCTGAATGCACTGTTACGGGGTACCGAAGTTGCAAAAATGATTTTGCAACAAAAGCATCCGTTCTACTCAATTAGACTCAAAATGAAGTTTGGGAGTGTTTTGGAGCATTTCGCTAACCTTCGGCATGAAAATAACTTGTGTTCCGGGCCTGAATGCACTGTTACGGGGTACCGAAGTTGCAAAAATGGTTTTGCAACAAAAGCATCCGTTCTACTCAATTAGACTCAAAATGATGTTTGGGAGTGTTTTGGAGCATTTCCCTTACCTTCGGCATGAAAATAACTTGTGTTCCGGGCCTGAATGCACTGTTACGGGGTACCGTAGTTGCAAAAATGGTTTTGCAACAAAAGCATCCGTTCTACTCAATTAGACTCAAAATGATGTTTGGGAGTGTTTTGGAGCATTTCGCTAACCTTCGGCATGTAAATAACTTGTGTTCCGGGCCTGAATGCACTGTTACAGGGTACCGAAGTTGCAAAAATGGTTTTGCAACAAAAGCATCCGTTCTACTCCATTTGACTCAAAATGACGTTTGGGAGTGTTGTGCAGCATTTCGCAAACCTTCGGCATGTAAATAACTTGTGTTTCGGGCCTGAATACACTGTTACGGGGTACCGAAGTTGCAAAAATGGTTTTACAACAAAAGCATCTGTTCTACTCCATTAGACTCAAAATGATGTTTGGGAGTGTTTTGGAGCATTTCGCTAACCTTCGGCATGTAAATAACTTGTTTTTCAGGCCTGAATGCACTGTTACGGGGTACCGAAGTTGCAAAAATGGTTTTGCAACAAAAGCATATGATCTACTCCATTAGACTCAAAACGATGTTTCGGAGTGTTGCATTTCGCTAACCTTCGGCATATAAATAACTTGTGTTTCGTGCCTGGATGCACAGTTACGGGGTACCGAAGTTGCAAAAATGGTTTTGCAACAAAAGCATCTGTTCTACTCCTTTAGACTCAAAATGATGTTTGGGAGTGTTTTGGAGCATTTCGCTTACCTTCGGCATGAAAATAACTTGTGTTCCGGGCCTGAATGCACTGTTACGGGGTACCGTAGTTGCAAAAATGGTTTTGCAACAAAAGCATCCGTTCTACTCAATTAGACTCAAAATGATGTTTGGGAGTGTTTTGGAGCATCTCGCTAACCTTCGGCATGAAAATAACTTGTGTTTCAGGCCTGAATGCACTGTTACGGGGTACCGAAGTTGCAAAAATGGTTTTGCAACAAAAGCATCCGTTCTACTCAATTAGACTCAAAATGAAGTTTGGGAGTGTTTTGGAGCATTTCGCTAACCTTCGGCATGAAAATAACTTGTGTTCCGGGCCTGAATGCACTGTTACGGGGTACCGAAGTTGCAAAAATGGTTTTGCAACAAAAGCATCCGTTCTACTCAATTAGACTCAAAATGATGTTTCGGAGTGTTTTGGAGCATTTCCCTTACCTTCGGCATGAAAATAACTTGTGTTCCGGGCCTGAATGCACTGTTACGGGGTACCGTAGTTGCAAAAATGGTTTTGCAACAAAAGCATCCGTTCTACTCAATTAGACTCAAAATGATGTTTGGGAGTGTTTTGGAGCATTTCGCTAACCTTCGGCATGTAAATAACTTGTGTTCCGGGCCTGAATGCACTGTTACAGGGTACCGAAGTTGCAAAAATGGTTTTGCAACAAAAGCATCCGTTCTACTCCATTTGACTCAAAATGACGTTTGGGAGTGTTGTGCAGCATTTCGCAAACCTTCGGCATGTAAATAACTTGTGTTTCGGGCCTGAATACACTGTTACGGGGTACCGAAGTTGCAAAAATGGTTTTACAACAAAAGCATCTGTTCTACTCCATTAGACTCAAAATGATGTTTGGGAGTGTTTTGGAGCATTTCGCTAACCTTCGGCATGTAAATAACTTGTTTTTCAGGCCTGAATGCACTGTTACGGGGTACCGAAGTTGCAAAAATGGTTTTGCAACAAAAGCATATGATCTACTCCATTAGACTCAAAACGATGTTTCGGAGTGTTGCATTTCGCTAACCTTCGGCATATAAATAACTTGTGTTTCGTGCCTGGATGCACAGTTACGGGGTACCGAAGTTGCAAAAATGGTTTTGCAACAAAAGCATCTGTTCTACTCCTTTAGACTCAAAATGATGTTTGGGAGTGTTTTGGAGCATTTCGCTTACCTTCGGCATGAAAATAACTTGTGTTCCGGGCCTGAATGCACTGTTACGGGGTACCGTAGTTGCAAAAATGGTTTTGCAACAAAAGCATCCGTTCTACTCAATTAGACTCAAAATGATGTTTGGGAGTGTTTTGGAGCATCTCGCTAACCTTCGGCATGAAAATAACTTGTGTTTCAGGCCTGAATGCACTGTTACGGGGTACCGAAGTTGCAAAAATGGTTTTGCAACAAAAGCATCCGTTCTACTCAATTAGACTCAAAATGAAGTTTGGGAGTGTTTTGGAGCATTTCGCTAACCTTCGGCATGAAAATAACTTGTGTTCCGGGCCTGAATGCACTGTTACGGGGTACCGAAGTTGCAAAAATGGTTTTGCAACAAAAGCATCCGTTCTACTCAATTAGACTCAAAATGATGTTTCGGAGTGTTTTGGAGCATTTCCCTTACCTTCGGCATGAAAATAACTTGTGTTCCGGGCCTGAATGCACTGTTACGGGGTACCGTAGTTGCAAAAATGGTTTTGCAACAAAAGCATCCGTTCTACTCAATTAGACTCAAAATGATGTTTGGGAGTGTTTTGGAGCATTTCGCTAACCTTCGGCATGTAAATAACTTGTGTTCCGGGCCTGAATGCACTGTTACAGGGTACCGAAGTTGCAAAAATGGTTTTGCAACAAAAGCATCCGTTCTACTCCATTTGACTCAAAATGACGTTTGGGAGTGTTGTGCAGCATTTCGCAAACCTTCGGCATGTAAATAACTTGTGTTTCGGGCCTGAATACACTGTTACGGGGTACCGAAGTTGCAAAAATGGTTTTACAACAAAAGCATCTGTTCTACTCCATTAGACTCAAAATGATGTTTGGGAGTGTTTTGGAGCATTTCGCTAACCTTCGGCATGTAAATAACTTGTTTTTCAGGCCTGAATGCACTGTTACGGGGTACCGAAGTTGCAAAAATGGTTTTGCAACAAAAGCATATGATCTACTCCATTAGACTCAAAACGATGTTTCGGAGTGTTGCATTTCGCTAACCTTCGGCATATAAATAACTTGTGTTTCGTGCCTGGATGCACAGTTACGGGGTACCGAAGTTGCAAAAATGGTTTTGCAACAAAAGCATCTGTTCTACTCCTTTAGACTCAAAATGATGTTTGGGAGTGTTTTGGAGCATTTCGCTTACCTTCGGCATGAAAATAACTTGTGTTCCGGGCCTGAATGCACTGTTACGGGGTACCGTAGTTGCAAAAATGGTTTTGCAACAAAAGCATCCGTTCTACTCAATTAGACTCAAAATGATGTTTGGGAGTGTTTTGGAGCATTTCGCTAACCTTCGGCATGTAAATAACTTGTGTTTCAGGCCTGAATGCACTGTTACGGGGTACCGAAGTTGCAAAAATGGTTTTGCAACAAAAGCATCCGTTCTACTCAATTAGACTCAAAATGATGTTTGGGAGTGTTTTGGAGCATTTCACTAAGCTTCGGCATGAAAATAACTTGTGTTCCGGGCCTGAATGCACTGTTACGGGGTACCGAAGTTGCAAAAATGGTTTTGCAACAAAAGCATCCGTTCTACTCCATTAGACTCAAAATGATGTTTGGGAGTGTTTTGGAGCATTTCGCTAACCTTCGGCATGTAAATAACTTGTTTTTCAGGCCTGAATGCACTGTTACGGGGTACCGAAGTTGCAAAAATGGTTTTGCAACAAAAGCATATGTTCTACTCCATTAGACTCAAAATGATGTTTCGGAGTGTTGCATTTCGCTAACCTTCGGCGTATAAATAACTTGTGTTTCGCGCCTGGATGCACAGTTACGGGGTACCGAAGTTGCAAAAATGGTTTTGCAACAAAAGCATCTGTTCTAATCCTTTAGAATCAAAATGATGTTTGGGAGTGTTTTGGAGCATTTCGCTTACCTTCGGCATGAAAATAACTTGTGTTCCGGGCCTGAATGCACTGTTACGGGGTACCGAAGTTGCAAAAATGGTTTTGCAACAAAAGCATCCGTTCTACTCAATTAGACTCAAAATGATGTTTGGGAGTGTTTTGGAGCATTTCGCTTACCTTCGGCATGAAAATAACTTGTGTTTCAGGCCTGAATGCACTGTTACGGGGTACCGAAGTTGCAAAAATGGTTTTGCAACAAAAGCATCCGTTCTACTCAATTAGACTCAAAATGATGTTTGGGAGTGTTTTGGAGCATTTCGCTTACCTTCGGCATGAAAATAACTTGTGTTCCGGGCCTGAATGCACAGTTACGGGGTACCGTAGTTGCAAAAATGGTTTTGCAACAAAAGCATCCGTTCTACTCAATTAGACTCAAAATGATGTTTGGGAGTGTTTTGTAGCATTTCGCTAACCTTCGGCATGTAAATAACTTGTGTTTCGGGCCTGAATGCACTGTTACGGGGTACCGAAGTTGCAAAAATGATTTTGCAACAAAAGCATCCGTTCTACTCAATTAGACTCAAAGTGATGTTTGGGAGTGTTTTGGAGCATTTCACTAACCTTCGGCATGTAAATAACTTGTGTTCCGGGCCTGAATGCACTGTTACGGGGTACCGAAGTTGCAAAAATGGTTTTGCAACAAAAGCATCCGTTCTACTCCATTTGACACAAAATGACGTTTGGGTGTGTTTTGCAGCATTTCGCAAACCTTCGGCATGTAAATAACATGTGTTTCAGGCCTGAATGCACTGTTACGGGGTACCGAAGTTGCAAAAATGGTTTTGCAACAAAAGCATCCGTTCTACTCAGTTAGACTCAAAATGAAGTTTGCGAGTGTTTTGGAGCATTTCGCTAACCTTCGGCATGAAAATAACTTGTGTTTCAGGCCTGAATGCACTGTTACGGGGTACCGAAGTTGCAAAAATGGTTTTGCAACAAAAGCATCCGTTCTACTCAATTAGACTCAAAATGAAGTTTGGGAGTGTTTTGGAGCATTTCGCTAACCTTCGGCATGAAAATAACTTGTGTTCCGGGCCTGAATGCACTGTTACGGGGTACCGAAGTTGCAAAAATGGTTTTGCAACAAAAGCATCCGTTCTACTCAATTAGACTCAAAATGATGTTTCGGAGTGTTTTGGAGCATTTCCCTTACCTTCGGCATGAAAATAACTTGTGTTCCGGGCCTGAATGCACTGTTACGGGGTACCGTAGTTGCAAAAATGGTTTTGCAACAAAAGCATCCGTTCTACTCAATTAGACTCAAAATGATGTTTGGGAGTGTTTTGGAGCATTTCGCTAACCTTCGGCATGTAAATAACTTGTGTTCCGGGCCTGAATGCACTGTTACAGGGTACCGAAGTTGCAAAAATGGTTTTGCAACAAAAGCATCCGTTCTACTCCATTTGACTCAAAATGACGTTTGGGAGTGTTGTGCAGCATTTCGCAAACCTTCGGCATGTAAATAACTTGTGTTTCGGGCCTGAATACACTGTTACGGGGTACCGAAGTTGCAAAAATGGTTTTACAACAAAAGCATCTGTTCTACTCCATTAGACTCAAAATGATGTTTGGGAGTGTTTTGGAGCATTTCGCTAACCTTCGGCATGTAAATAACTTGTTTTTCAGGCCTGAATGCACTGTTACGGGGTACCGAAGTTGCAAAAATGGTTTTGCAACAAAAGCATATGATCTACTCCATTAGACTCAAAACGATGTTTCGGAGTGTTGCATTTCGCTAACCTTCGGCATATAAATAACTTGTGTTTCGTGCCTGGATGCACAGTTACGGGGTACCGAAGTTGCAAAAATGGTTTTGCAACAAAAGCATCTGTTCTACTCCTTTAGACTCAAAATGATGTTTGGGAGTGTTTTGGAGCATTTCGCTTACCTTCGGCATGAAAATAACTTGTGTTCCGGGCCTGAATGCACTGTTACGGGGTACCGTAGTTGCAAAAATGGTTTTGCAACAAAAGCATCCGTTCTACTCAATTAGACTCAAAATGATGTTTGGGAGTGTTTTGGAGCATTTCGCTAACCTTCGGCATGTAAATAACTTGTGTTTCAGGCCTGAATGCACTGTTACGGGGTACCGAAGTTGCAAAAATGGTTTTGCAACAAAAGCATCCGTTCTACTCAATTAGACTCAAAATGATGTTTGGGAGTGTTTTGGAGCATTTCACTAAGCTTCGGCATGAAAATAACTTGTGTTCCGGGCCTGAATGCACTGTTACGGGGTACCGAAGTTGCAAAAATGGTTTTGCAACAAAAGCATCCGTTCTACTCCATTAGACTCAAAATGATGTTTGGGAGTGTTTTGGAGCATTTCGCTAACCTTCGGCATGTAAATAACTTGTTTTTCAGGCCTGAATGCACTGTTACGGGGTACCGAAGTTGCAAAAATGGTTTTGCAACAAAAGCATATGTTCTACTCCATTAGACTCAAAATGATGTTTCGGAGTGTTGCATTTCGCTAACCTTCGGCGTTTAAATAACTTGTGTTTCGCGCCTGGATGCACAGTTACGGGGTACCGAAGTTGCAAAAATGGTTTTGCAACAAAAGCATCTGTTCTAATCCTTTAGAATCAAAATGATGTTTGGGAGTGTTTTGGAGCATTTCGCTTACCTTCGGCATGAAAATAACTTGTGTTCCGGGCCTGAATGCACTGTTACGGGGTACCGAAGTTGCAAAAATGGTTTTGCAACAAAAGCATCCGTTCTACTCAATTAGACTCAAAATGATGTTTGGGAGTGTTTTGGAGCATTTCGCTTACCTTCGGCATGAAAATAACTTGTGTTTCAGGCCTGAATGCACTGTTACGGGGTACCGAAGTTGCAAAAATGGTTTTGCAACAAAAGCATCCGTTCTACTCAATTAGACTCAAAATGATGTTTGGGAGTGTTTTGGAGCATTTCGCTTACCTTCGGCATGAAAATAACTTGTGTTCCGGGCCTGAATGCACAGTTACGGGGTACCGTAGTTGCAAAAATGGTTTTGCAACAAAAGCATCCGTTCTACTCAATTAGACTCAAAATGATGTTTGGGAGTGTTTTGTAGCATTTCGCTAACCTTCGGCATGTAAATAACTTGTGTTTCGGGCCTGAATGCACTGTTACGGGGTACCGAAGTTGCAAAAATGATTTTGCAACAAAAGCATCCGTTCTACTCAATTAGACTCAAAGTGATGTTTGGGAGTGTTTTGGAGCATTTCACTAACCTTCGGCATGTAAATAACTTGTGTTCCGGGCCTGAATGCACTGTTACGGGGTACCGAAGTTGCAAAAATGGTTTTGCAACAAAAGCATCCGTTCTACTCCATTTGACACAAAATGACGTTTGGGTGTGTTTTGCAGCATTTCGCAAACCTTCGGCATGTAAATAACATGTGTTTCAGGCCTGAATGCACTGTTACGGGGTACCGAAGTTGCAAAAATGGTTTTGCAACAAAAGCATCCGTTCTACTCAGTTAGACTCAAAATGAAGTTTGCGAGTGTTTTGGAGCATTTCGCTAACCTTCGGCATGAAAATAACTTGTGTTTCAGGCCTGAATGCACTGTTACGGGGTACCGAAGTTGCAAAAATGGTTTTGCAACAAAAGCATCCGTTCTACTCAATTAGACTCAAAATGAAGTTTGGGAGTGTTTTGGAGCATTTCGCTAACCTTCGGCATGAAAATAACTTGTGTTCCGGGCCTGAATGCACTGTTACGGGGTACCGAAGTTGCAAAAATGGTTTTGCAACAAAAGCATCCGTTCTACTCAATTAGACTCAAAATGATGTTTCGGAGTGTTTTGGAGCATTTCCCTTACCTTCGGCATGAAAATAACTTGTGTTCCGGGCCTGAATGCACTGTTACGGGGTACCGTAGTTGCAAAAATGGTTTTGCAACAAAAGCATCCGTTCTACTCAATTAGACTCAAAATGATGTTTGGGAGTGTTTTGGAGCATTTCGCTAACCTTCGGCATGTAAATAACTTGTGTTCCGGGCCTGAATGCACTGTTACAGGGTACCGAAGTTGCAAAAATGGTTTTGCAACAAAAGCATCCGTTCTACTCCATTTGACTCAAAATGACGTTTGGGAGTGTTGTGCAGCATTTCGCAAACCTTCGGCATGTAAATAACTTGTGTTTCGGGCCTGAATACACTGTTACGGGGTACCGAAGTTGCAAAAATGGTTTTACAACAAAAGCATCTGTTCTACTCCATTAGACTCAAAATGATGTTTGGGAGTGTTTTGGAGCATTTCGCTAACCTTCGGCATGTAAATAACTTGTTTTTCAGGCCTGAATGCACTGTTACGGGGTACCGAAGTTGCAAAAATGGTTTTGCAACAAAAGCATATGATCTACTCCATTAGACTCAAAACGATGTTTCGGAGTGTTGCATTTCGCTAACCTTCGGCATATAAATAACTTGTGTTTCGTGCCTGGATGCACAGTTACGGGGTACCGAAGTTGCAAAAATGGTTTTGCAACAAAAGCATCTGTTCTACTCCTTTAGACTCAAAATGATGTTTGGGAGTGTTTTGGAGCATTTCGCTTACCTTCGGCATGAAAATAACTTGTGTTCCGGGCCTGAATGCACTGTTACGGGGTACCGTAGTTGCAAAAATGGTTTTGCAACAAAAGCATCCGTTCTACTCAATTAGACTCAAAATGATGTTTGGGAGTGTTTTGGAGCATTTCGCTAACCTTCGGCATGTAAATAACTTGTGTTTCAGGCCTGAATGCACTGTTACGGGGTACCGAAGTTGCAAAAATGGTTTTGCAACAAAAGCATCCGTTCTACTCAATTAGACTCAAAATGATGTTTGGGAGTGTTTTGGAGCATTTCACTAAGCTTCGGCATGAAAATAACTTGTGTTCCGGGCCTGAATGCACTGTTACGGGGTACCGAAGTTGCAAAAATGGTTTTGCAACAAAAGCATCCGTTCTACTCCATTAGATTCAAAATGATGTTTGGGAGTGTTTTGGAGCATTTCGCTAACCTTCGGCATGTAAATAACTTGTTTTTCAGGCCTGAATGCACTGTTACGGGGTACCGAAGTTGCAAAAATGGTTTTGCAACAAAAGCATATGTTCTACTCCATTAGACTCAAAATGATGTTTCGGAGTGTTGCATTTCGCTAACCTTCGGCGTATAAATAACTTGTGTTTCGCGCCTGGATGCACAGTTACGGGGTACCGAAGTTGCAAAAATGGTTTTGCAACAAAAGCATCTGTTCTAATCCTTTAGAATCAAAATGATGTTTGGGAGTGTTTTGGAGCATTTCGCTTACCTTCGGCATGAAAATAACTTGTGTTCCGGGCCTGAATGCACTGTTACGGGGTACCGAAGTTGCAAAAATGGTTTTGCAACAAAAGCATCCGTTCTACTCAATTAGACTCAAAATGATGTTTGGGAGTGTTTTGGAGCATTTCGCTTACCTTCGGCATGAAAATAACTTGTGTTTCAGGCCTGAATGCACTGTTACGGGGTACCGAAGTTGCAAAAATGGTTTTGCAACAAAAGCATCCGTTCTACTCAATTAGACTCAAAATGATGTTTGGGAGTGTTTTGGAGCATTTCGCTTACCTTCGGCATGAAAATAACTTGTGTTCCGGGCCTGAATGCACAGTTACGGGGTACCGTAGTTGCAAAAATGGTTTTGCAACAAAAGCATCCGTTCTACTCAATTAGACTCAAAATGATGTTTGGGAGTGTTTTGTAGCATTTCGCTAACCTTCGGCATGTAAATAACTTGTGTTTCGGGCCTGAATGCACTGTTACGGGGTACCGAAGTTGCAAAAATGATTTTGCAACAAAAGCATCCGTTCTACTCAATTAGACTCAAAGTGATGTTTGGGAGTGTTTTGGAGCATTTCACTAACCTTCGGCATGTAAATAACTTGTGTTCCGGGCCTGAATGCACTGTTACGGGGTACCGAAGTTGCAAAAATGGTTTTGCAACAAAAGCATCCGTTCTACTCCATTTGACACAAAATGACGTTTGGGTGTGTTTTGCAGCATTTCGCAAACCTTCGGCATGTAAATAACATGTGTTTCAGGCCTGAATGCACTGTTACGGGGTACCGAAGTTGCAAAAATGGTTTTGCAACAAAAGCATCCGTTCTACTCAGTTAGACTCAAAATGAAGTTTGGGAGTGTTTTGGAGCATTTCGCTAACCTTCGGCATGAAAATAACTTGTGTTTCAGGCCTGAATGCACTGTTACGGGGTACCGAAGTTGCAAAAATGGTTTTGCAACAAAAGCATCCGTTCTACTCAATTAGACTCAAAATGAAGTTTGGGAGTGTTTTGGAGCATTTCGCTAACCTTCGGCATGAAAATAACTTGTGTTCTGGGCCTGAATGCACTGTTACGGGGTACCGAAGTTGCAAAAATGGTTTTGCAACAAAAGCATCCGTTCTACTCAATTAGACTCAAAATGATGTTTGGGAGTGTTTTGGAGCATTTCCCTTACCTTCAGCATGAAAATAACTTGTGTTCCGGGCCTGAATGCACTGTTACGGGGTACCGTAGTTGCAAAAATGGTTTTGCAACAAAAGCATCCGTTCTACTCAATTAGACTCAAAATGATGTTTGGGAGTGTTTTGGAGCATTTCGCTAACCTTCGGCATGTAAATAACTTGTGTTCCGGGCCTGAATGCACTGTTACAGGGTACCGAAGTTGCAAAAATGGTTTTGCAACAAAAGCATCCGTTCTACTCCATTTGACTCAAAATGACGTTTGGGAGTGTTGTGCAGCATTTCGCAAACCTTCGGCATGTAAATAACTTGTGTTTCGGGCCTGAATGCACTGTTACGGGGTACCGAAGTTGCAAAAATGGTTTTACAACAAAAGCATCTGTTCTACTCCATTAGACTCAAAATGATGTTTGGGAGTGTTTTGGAGCATTTCGCTAACCTCCGGCATGAAAATAACTTGTTTTTCAGGCCTGAATGCACTGTTACGGGGTACCGAAGTTGCAAAAATGGTTTTGCAACAAAAGCATATGATCTACTCCATTAGACTCAAAATGATGTTTCGGAGTGTTGCATTTCGCTAACCTTCGGCATATAAATAACTTGTGTTTCGTGCCTGGATGCACAGTTACGGGGTACCGAAGTTGCAAAAATGGTTTTGCAACAAAAGCATCTGTTCTACTCCTTTAGACTCAAAATGATGTTTGGGAGTGTTTTGGAGCATTTCGCTTACCTTGGGCATGAAAATAACTTGTGTTCCGGGCCTGAATGCACTGTTACGGGGTACCGTAGTTGCAAAAATGGTTTTGCAACAAAAGCATCCGTTCTACTCAATTAGACTCAAAATGATGTTTGGGAGTGTTTTGGAGCATTTCGCTAACCTTCGGCATGTAAATAACTTGTGTTCCGGGCCTGAATGCACTGTTACAGGGTACCGAAGTTGCAAAAATGGTTTTGCAACAAAAGCATCCGTTCTACTCCATTTGACTCAAAATGACGTTTGGGAGTGTTGTGCAGCATTTCGCAAACCTTCGGCATGTAAATAACTTGTGTTTCGGGCCTGAATGCACTGTTACGGGGTACCGAAGTTGCAAAAATGGTTTTACAACAAAAGCATCTGTTCTAGTCCATTAGACTCAAAATGATGTTTGGGAGTGTTTTGGAGCATTTCGCTAACCTCCGGCATGAAAATAACTTGTTTTTCAGGCCTGAATGCACTGTTACGGGGTACCGAAGTTGCAAAAATGGTTTTGCAACAAAAGCATATGATCTACTCCATTAGACTCAAAACGATGTTTCGGAGTGTTGCATTTCGCTAACCTTCGGCATATAAATAACTTGTGTTTCGTGCCTGGATGCACAGTTACGGGGTACCGAAGTTGCAAAAATGGTTTTGCAACAAAAGCATCTGTTCTACTCCTTTAGACTCAAAATGATGTTTGGGAGTGTTTTGGAGCATTTCGCTTACCTTCGGCATGAAAATAACTTGTGTTCCGGGCCTGAATGCACTGTTACGGGGTACCGTAGTTGCAAAAATGGTTTTGCAACAAATGCATCCGTTCTACTCAATTAGACTCAAAATGATGTTTGGGAGTGTTTTGGAGCATTTCGCTAACCTTCGGCATGTAAATAACTTGTGTTCCGGGCCTGAATGCACTGTTACAGGGTACCGAAGTTGCAAAAATGGTTTTGCAACAAAAGCATCCGTTCTACTCCATTTGACTCAAAATGACGTTTGGGAGTGTTGTGCAGCATTTCGCAAACCTTCGGCATGTAAATAACTTGTGTTTCGGGCCTGAATGCACTGTTACGGGGTACCGAAGTTGCAAAAATGGTTTTACAACAAAAGCATCTGTTCTAGTCCATTAGACTCAAAATGATGTTTGGGAGTGTTTTGGAGCATTTCGCTAACCTCCGGCATGAAAATAACTTGTTTTTCAGGCCTGAATGCACTGTTACGGGGTACCGAAGTTGCAAAAATGGTTTTGCAACAAAAGCATATGATCTACTCCATTAGACTCAAAACGATGTTTCGGAGTGTTGCATTTCGCTAACCTTCGGCATATAAATAACTTGTGTTTCGTGCCTGGATGCACAGTTACGGGGTACCGAAGTTGCAAAAATGGTTTTGCAACAAAAGCATCTGTTCTACTCCTTTAGACTCAAAATGATGTTTGGGAGTGTTTTGGAGCATTTCGCTTACCTTCGGCATGAAAATAACTTGTGTTCCGGGCCTGAATGCACTGTTACGGGGTACCGTAGTTGCAAAAATGGTTTTGCAACAAAAGCATCCGTTCTACTCAATTAGACTCAAAATGATGTTTGGGAGTGTTTTGGAGCATTTCGCTAACCTTCGGCATGTAAATAACTTGTGTTCCGGGCCTGAATGCACTGTTACAGGGTACCGAAGTTGCAAAAATGGTTTTGCAACAAAAGCATCCGTTCTACTCCATTTGACTCAAAATGACGTTTGGGAGTGTTGTGCAGCATTTCGCAAACCTTCGGCATGTAAATAACTTGTGTTTCGGGCCTGAATGCACTGTTACGGGGTACCGAAGTTGCAAAAATGGTTTTACAACAAAAGCATCTGTTCTACTCCATTAGACTCAAAATGATGTTTGGGAGTGTTTTGGAGCATTTCGCTAACCTCCGGCATGAAAATAACTTGTTTTTCAGGCCTGAATGCACTGTTACGGGGTACCGAAGTTGCAAAAATGGTTTTGCAACAAAAGCATATGATCTACTCCATTAGACTCAAAACGATGTTTCGGAGTGTTGCATTTCGCTAACCTTCAGCATATAAATAACTTGTGTTTCGTGCCTGGATGCACAGTTACGGGGTACCGAAGTTGCAAAAATGGTTTTGCAACAAAAGCATCTGTTCTACTCCTTTAGACTCAAAATGATGTTTGGGAGTGTTTTGGAGCATTTCGCTTACCTTCGGCATGAAAATAACTTGTGTTCCGGGCCTGAATGCACTGTTACGGGGTACCGTAGTTGCAAAAATGGTTTTGCAACAAAAGCATCCGTTCTACTCAATTAGACTCAAAATGATGTTTGGGAGTGTTTTGGAGCATTTCGCTAACCTTCGGCATGTAAATAACTTGTGTTCCGGGCCTGAATGCACTGTTACAGGGTACCGAAGTTGCAAAAATGGTTTTGCAACAAAAGCATCCGTTCTACTCCATTTGACTCAAAATGACGTTTGGGAGTGTTGTGCAGCATTTCGCAAACCTTCGGCATGTAAATAACTTGTGTTTCGGGCCTGAATGCACTGTTACGGGGTACCGAAGTTGCAAAAATGATTTTACAACAAAAGCATCTGTTCTACTCCATTAGACTCAAAATGATGTTTGGGAGTGTTTTGGAGCATTTCGCTAACCTCCGGCATGAAAATAACTTGTTTTTCAGGCCTGAATGCACTGTTACGGGGTACCGAAGTTGCAAAAATGGTTTTGCAACAAAAGCATATGATCTACTCCATTAGACTCAAAACGATGTTTCGGAGTGTTGCATTTCGCTAACCTTCGGCATATAAATAACTTGTGTTTCGTGCCTGGATGCACAGTTACGGGGTACCGAAGTTGCAAAAATGGTTTTGCAACAAAAGCATCTGTTCTACTCCATTAGACTCAAAATGATGTTTGGGAGTGTTTTGGAGCATTTCGCTAACCTTCGGCATGAAAATAACTTGTGTTTCTGGCCTGAATGCACCGTTACGGGGTACCGAAGTTGCAAAAATGGTTTTGCAACAAAAGCATCTGTTCTACTCCACTAGACTCAAAATGATGTTTGGGAGTGTTTTGGAGCATTTCGCTAACCTTCGGCATGTAAATAACTTGTGTTCCGGGCCTGAATGCACTGTTACGGGGTACCGAATTTGCAAAAATGGTTTTGCAACAAAAGCATCCGTTCTACTCCATTTGACTCAAAATGACGTTTGGGAGTGTTTTGCAGCATTTCGCAAACCTTCGGCATGTAAATAACTTGTTTTTCAGGCCTGAATGCACAGTTACGGGGTACCGAAGTTGCAAAAATGGTTTTGCAACAAAACCATCTGTTCTACTCCTTTAGACTCAAAATGATGTTTGGGAGTGTTTTGGAGCATTTCGCTTACCTTCGGCATGAAAATAACTTGTGTTCCGGGCCTGAATGCACTGTTACGGGGTACCGTAGTTGCAAAAATGGTTTTGCAACAAAAGCATCCGTTCTACTCAATTAGACTCAAAATGATGTTTGGGAGTGTTTTGGAGCATTTCGCTAACCTTCGGCATGTAAATAACTTGTGTTTCGGGCCTGAATGCACTGTTACGGGGTACCGAAGTTGCAAAAATGGTTTTATAACAAAAGCATCCGTTCTACTCAATTAGACTCAAAATGATGTTTGGGAGTGTTTTGGAGCATTTCACTAACCTTCGGCATGAAAATAACTTGTGTTCCGGGCCTGAATGCACTGTTACGGGGTACCGAAGTTGCAAAAATGGTTTTGCAACAAAAGCATCCGTTCTACTCCATTAGACTCAAAATGATGTTTCGGAGTGTTGCATTTCGCTAACCTTCGGCATATAAATAACTTGTGTTTCGGTCCTGGATGCACAGTTACGCGGTACCGAAGTTGCAAAAATGGTTTTGCTACAAAAGCATGTTCTACTCAATTAGACTCAAAATGATGATTGGGAGTGTTTTGGAGCATTTCGCTCACCTTCGGCATGTAAATAACTTGTGTTTCAGGCCTGAATGCACTGTTACGGGGTACCGAAGTTGCAAAAATGGTTTTGCAACAAAAGCATATGTTCTACTCCATTAGACTCAAAATGATGTTTCGGAGTGTTGCATTTCGCTAACCTTCGGCATATAAATAACTTGTGTTTCGGGCCTGGATGCACAGTTACGGGGTACCGAAGTTGCAAAAATGGTTTTGCAACAAAAGCATCCGTTCTACTCAATTAGACTCAAAATGATATTTGGGAGTGTTTTGGAGCATTTCGCTAACCTTCGGCATGAAAATAACTTGTGTTCCGGGCCTGAATGCACTGCTACGGGGTACCGAAGTTGCAAAAATGGTTTTGCAACAAAAGCATCCGTTCTACTCCATTAGACTCAAAATGATGTTTCGGAGTGTTGCATTTCGCTAACCTTCGACATATAAATAACTTGTGTTTCGTGCTTGGATGCACAGTTACGGGGTACCGAAGTTGCAAAAATGGTTTTGCAACAAAAGCATCTGTTCTACTCCATTAGACTCAAAATGATGTTTGGGAGTGTTTTGGAGCATTTCGCTAACCTTCGGCATGTAAATAACTTGTGTTCCGGGCCTGAATGCACTGTTACGGGGTACCGAATTTGCAAAAATGGTTTTGCAACAAAAGCATCCGTTCTACTCAATTAGACTCAAAATGATGTTTGGGAGTGTTTTGGAGCATTTCGCTAACCTTCGGCATGAAAATAACTTGTGTTTCAGGCCTGAATGCACCGTTACGGGGTACCGAAGTTGCAAAAATGGTTTTGCAACAAAAGCATCCGTTCTACTCAATTAGACTCAAAATGATGTTTGGGAGTGTTTTGGAGCATTTCGCTAACCTTCGGCATGTAAATAACTTGTGTTCCGGGCCTGAATGCACTGTTACGGGGTACCGAATTTGCAAAAATGGTTTTGCAACAAAAGCATCCGTTCTACTCCATTTGACTCAAAATGACGTTTGGGAGTGTTTTGCAGCATTTCGCAAACCTTCGGCATGTAAATAACTTGTTTTTCAGGCCTGAATGCACAGTTACGGGGTACCGAAGTTGCAAAAATGGTTTTGCAACAAAACCATCTGTTCTACTCCTTTAGACTCAAAATTATGTTTGGGAGTGTTTTGGAGCATTTCGCTTACCTTCGGCATGAAAATAACTTGTGTTCCGGGCCTGAATGCACTGTTACGGGGTACCGTAGTTGCAAAAATGGTTTTGCAACAAAAGCATCCGTTCTACTCAATTAGACTCAAAATGATGTTTGGGAGTGTTTTGGAGCATTTCGCTAACCTTCGGCATGTAAATAACTTGTGTTTCGGGCCTGAATGCACTGTTACGGGGTACCGAAGTTGCAAAAATGGTTTTATAACAAAAGCATCCGTTCTACTCAATTAGACTCAAAATGATGTTTGGGAGTGTTTTGGAGCATTTCACTAACCTTCGGCATGAAAATAACTTGTGTTCCGGGCCTGAATGCACTGTTACGGGGTACCGAAGTTGCAAAAATGGTTTTGCAACAAAAGCATCCGTTCTACTCCATTAGACTCAAAATGATGTTTCGGAGTGTTGCATTTCGCTAACCTTCGGCATATAAATAACTTGTGTTTCGGTCCTGGATGCACAGTTACGCGGTACCGAAGTTGCAAAAATGGTTTTGCTACAAAAGCATGTTCTACTCAATTAGACTCAAAATGATGATTGGGAGTGTTTTGGAGCATTTCGCTCACCTTCGGCATGTAAATAACTTGTGTTTCAGGCCTGAATGCACTGTTACGGGGTACCGAAGTTGCAAAAATGGTTTTGCAACAAAAGCATATGTTCTACTCCATTAGACTCAAAATGATGTTTCGGAGTGTTGCATTTCGCTAACCTTCGGCATATAAATAACTTGTGTTTCGGGCCTGGATGCACAGTTACGGGGTACCGAAGTTGCAAAAATGGTTTTGCAACAAAAGCATCCGTTCTACTCAATTAGACTCAAAATGATATTTGGGAGTGTTTTGGAGCATTTCGCTAACCTTCGGCATGAAAATAACTTGTGTTCCGGGCCTGAATGCACTGCTACGGGGTACCGAAGTTGCAAAAATGGTTTTGCAACAAAAGCATCCGTTCTACTCCATTAGACTCAAAATGATGTTTCGGAGTGTTGCATTTCGCTAACCTTCGACATATAAATAACTTGTGTTTCGTGCTTGGATGCACAGTTACGGGGTACCGAAGTTGTAAAAATGGTTTTGCAACAAAAGCATCTGTTCTACTCCATTAGACTCAAAATGATGTTTGGGAGTGTTTTGGAGCATTTCGCTAACCTTCGGCATGTAAATAACTTGTGTTCCGGGCCTGAATGCACTGTTATGGGGTACCGAATTTGCAAAAATGGTTTTGCAACAAAAGCATCCGTTCTACTCAATTAGACTCAAAATGATGTTTGGGAGTGTTTTGGAGCATTTCGCTAACCTTCGGCATGAAAATAACTTGTGTTTCAGGCCTGAATGCACCGTTACGGGGTACCGAAGTTGCAAAAATGGTTTTGCAACAAAAGCATCCGTTCTACTCCATTAGACTCAAAATGATGTTTCGGAGTGTTGCATTTCGCTAACCTTCGACATATAAATAACTTGTGTTTCGTGCTTGGATGCACAGTTACGGGGTACCGAAGTTGCAAAAATGGTTTTGCAACAAAAGCATCTGTTCTACTCCATTAGACTCAAAATGATGTTTGGGAGTGTTTTGGAGCATTTCGCTAACCTTCGGCATGAAAATAACTTGTGTTTCAGGCCTGAATGCACCGTTACGGGGTACCGAAGTTGCAAAAATGGTTTTGCAACAAAAGCATCCGTTCTACTCAATTAGACTCAAAATGATGTTTGGGAGTGTTTTGGAGCATTTCGCTAACCTTCGGCATGTAAATAACTTGTGTTCCGGGCCTGAATGCACTGTTACGGGGTACCGAATTTGCAAAAATGGTTTTGCAACAAAAGCATCCGTTCTACTCCATTTGACTCAAAATGACGTTTGGGAGTGTTTTGCAGCATTTCGCAAACCTTCGGCATGTAAATAACTTGTTTTTCAGGCCTGAATGCACAGTTACGGGGTACCGAAGTTGCAAAAATGGTTTTGCAACAAAACCATCTGTTCTACTCCTTTAGACTCAAAATTATGTTTGGGAGTGTTTTGGAGCATTTCGCTTACCTTCGGCATGAAAATAACTTGTGTTCCGGGCCTGAATGCACTGTTACGGGGTACCGTAGTTGCAAAAATGGTTTTGCAACAAAAGCATCCGTTCTACTCAATTAGACTCAAAATGATGTTTGGGAGTGTTTTGGAGCATTTCGCTAACCTTCGGCATGTAAATAACTTGTGTTTCGGGCCTGAATGCACTGTTACGGGGTACCGAAGTTGCAAAAATGGTTTTATAACAAAAGCATCCGTTCTACTCAATTAGACTCAAAATGATGTTTGGGAGTGTTTTGGAGCATTTCACTAACCTTCGGCATGAAAATAACTTGTGTTCCGGGCCTGAATGCACTGTTACGGGGTACCGAAGTTGCAAAAATGGTTTTGCAACAAAAGCATCCGTTCTACTCCATTAGACTCAAAATGATGTTTCGGAGTGTTGCATTTCGCTAACCTTCGGCATATAAATAACTTGTGTTTCGGTCCTGGATGCACAGTTACGCGGTACCGAAGTTGCAAAAATGGTTTTGCTACAAAAGCATGTTCTACTCAATTAGACTCAAAATGATGATTGGGAGTGTTTTGGAGCATTTCGCTCACCTTCGGCATGTAAATAACTTGTGTTTCAGGCCCGAATGCACTGTTACGGGGTACCGAAGTTGCAAAAATGGTTTTGCAACAAAAGCATATGTTCTACTCCATTAGACTCAAAATGATGTTTCGGAGTGTTGCATTTCGCTAACCTTCGGCATATAAATAACTTGTGTTTCGGGCCTGGATGCACAGTTACGGGGTACCGAAGTTGCAAAAATGGTTTTGCAACAAAAGCATCCGTTCTACTCAATTAGACTCAAAATGATATTTGGGAGTGTTTTGGAGCATTTCGCTAACCTTCGGCATGAAAATAACTTGTGTTCCGGGCCTAAATGCACTGCTACGGGGTACCGAAGTTGCAAAAATGGTTTTGCAACAAAAGCATCCGTTCTACTCCATTAGACTCAAAATGATGTTTCGGAGTGTTGCATTTCGCTAACCTTCGACATATAAATAACTTGTGTTTCGTGCTTGGATGCACAGTTACGGGGTACCGAAGTTGCAAAAATGGTTTTGCAACAAAAGCATCTGTTCTACTCCATTAGACTCAAAATGATGTTTGGGAGTGTTTTGGAGCATTTCGCTAACCTTCGGCATGAAAATAACTTGTGTTTCAGGCCTGAATGCACCGTTACGGGGTACCGAAGTTGCAAAAATGGTTTTGCAACAAAAGCATCCGTTCTACTCAATTAGACTCAAAATGATGTTTGGGAGTGTTTTGGAGCATTTCGCTAACCTTCGGCATGTAAATAACTTGTGTTCCGGGCCTGAATGCACTGTTACGGGGTACCGAATTTGCAAAAATGGTTTTGCAACAAAAGCATCCGTTCTACTCCATTTGACTCAAAATGACGTTTGGGAGTGTTTTGCAGCATTTCGCAAACCTTCGGCATGTAAATAACTTGTTTTTCAGGCCTGAATGCACAGTTACGGGGTACCGAAGTTGCAAAAATGGTTTTGCAACAAAACCATCTGTTCTACTCCTTTAGACTCAAAATGATGTTTGGGAGTGTTTTGGAGCATTTCGCTTACCTTCGGCATGAAAATAACTTGTGTTCCGGGCCTGAATGCACTGTTACGGGGTACCGTAGTTGCAAAAATGGTTTTGCAACAAAAGCATCCGTTCTACTCAATTAGACTCAAAATGATGTTTGGGAGTGTTTTGGAGCATGTCGCTAACCTTCGGCATGTAAATAACTTGTGTTTCGGGCCTGAATGCACTGTTACGGGGTACCGAAGTTGCAAAAATGGTTTTATAACAAAAGCATCCGTTCTACTCAATTAGACTCAAAATGATGTTTGGGAGTGTTTTGGAGCATTTCACTAACCTTCGGCATGAAAATAACTTGTGTTCCGGGCCTGAATGCACTGTTACGGGGTACCGAAGTTGCAAAAATGGTTTTGCAACAAAAGCATCCGTTCTACTCCATTAGACTCAAAATGATGTTTCGGAGTGTTGCATTTCGCTAACCTTCGGCATATAAATAACTTGTGTTTCGGTCCTGGATGCACAGTTACGCGGTACCGAAGTTGCAAAAATGGTTTTGCTACAAAAGCATGTTCTACTCAATTAGACTCAAAATGATGATTGGGAGTGTTTTGGAGCATTTCGCTCACCTTCGGCATGTAAATAACTTGTGTTTCAGGCCTGAATGCACTGTTACGGGGTACCGAAGTTGCAAAAATGGTTTTGCAACAAAAGCATATGTTCTACTCCATTAGACTCAAAATGATGTTTCGGAGTGTTGCATTTCGCTAACCTTCGGCATATAAATAACTTGTGTTTCGGGCCTGGATGCACAGTTACGGGGTACCGAAGTTGCAAAAATGGTTTTGCAACAAAAGCATCCGTTCTACTCAATTAGACTCAAAATGATATTTGGGAGTGTTTTGGAGCATTTCGCTAACCTTCGGCATGAAAATAACTTGTGTTCCGGGCCTAAATGCACTGCTACGGGGTACCGAAGTTGCAAAAATGGTTTTGCAACAAAAGCATCCGTTCTACTCCATTAGACTCAAAATGATGTTTCGGAGTGTTGCATTTCGCTAACCTTCGACATATAAATAACTTGTGTTTCGTGCTTGGATGCACAGTTACGGGGTACCGAAGTTGCAAAAATGGTTTTGCAACAAAAGCATCTGTTCTACTCCATTAGACTCAAAATGATGTTTGGGAGTGTTTTGGAGCATTTCGCTAACCTTCGGCATGAAAATAACTTGTGTTTCAGGCCTGAATGCACCGTTACGGGGTACCGAAGTTGCAAAAATGGTTTTGCAACAAAAGCATCCGTTCTACTCAATTAGACTCAAAATGATGTTTGGGAGTGTTTTGGAGCATTTCGCTAACCTTCGGCATGTAAATAACTTGTGTTCCGGGCCTGAATGCACTGTTACGGGGTACCGAATTTGCAAAAATGGTTTTGCAACAAAAGCATCCGTTCTACTCCATTTGACTTAAAATGACGTTTGGGAGTGTTTTGCAGCATTTCGCAAACCTTCGGCATGTAAATAACTTGTTTTTCAGGCCTGAATGCACAGTTACGGGGTACCGAAGTTGCAAAAATGGTTTTGCAACAAAACCATCTGTTCTACTCCTTTAGACTCAAAATGATGTTTGGGAGTGTTTTGGAGCATTTCGCTTACCTTCGGCATGAAAATAACTTGTGTTCCGGGCCTGAATGCACTGTTACGGGGTACCGTAGTTGCAAAAATGGTTTTGCAACAAAAGCATCCGTTCTACTCAATTAGACTCAAAATGATGTTTGGGAGTGTTTTGGAGCATGTCGCTAACCTTCGGCATGTAAATAACTTGTGTTTCGGGCCTGAATGCACTGTTACGGGGTACCGAAGTTGCAAAAATGGTTTTATAACAAAAGCATCCGTTCTACTCAATTAGACTCAAAATGATGTTTGGGAGTGTTTTGGAGCATTTCACTAACCTTCGGCATGAAAATAACTTGTGTTCCGGGCCTGAATGCACTGTTACGGGGTACCGAAGTTGCAAAAATGGTTTTGCAACAAAAGCATCCGTTCTACTCCATTAGACTCAAAATGATGTTTCGGAGTGTTGCATTTCGCTAACCTTCGGCATATAAATAACTTGTGTTTCGGTCCTGGATGCACAGTTACGCGGTACCGAAGTTGCAAAAATGGTTTTGCTACAAAAGCATGTTCTACTCAATTAGACTCAAAATGATGATTGGGAGTGTTTTGGAGCATTTCGCTCACCTTCGGCATGTAAATAACTTGTGTTTCAGGCCTGAATGCACTGTTACGGGGTACCGAAGTTGCAAAAATGGTTTTGCAACAAAAGCATATGTTCTACTCCATTAGACTCAAAATGATGTTTCGGAGTGTTGCATTTCGCTAACCTTCGGCATATAAATAACTTGTGTTTCGGGCCTGGATGCACAGTTACGGGGTACCGAAGTTGCAAAAATGGTTTTGCAACAAAAGCATCCGTTCTACTCAATTAGACTCAAAATGATATTTGGGAGTGTTTTGGAGCATTTCGCTAACCTTCGGCATGAAAATAACTTGTGTTCCGGGCCTAAATGCACTGCTACGGGGTACCGAAGTTGCAAAAATGGTTTTGCAACAAAAGCATCCGTTCTACTCCATTAGACTCAAAATGATGTTTCGGAGTGTTGCATTTCGCTAACCTTCGACATATAAATAACTTGTGTTTCGTGCTTGGATGCACAGTTACGGGGTACCGAAGTTGCAAAAATGGTTTTGCAACAAAAGCATCTGTTCTACTCCATTAGACTCAAAATGATGTTTGGGAGTGTTTTGGAGCATTTCGCTAACCTTCGGCATGAAAATAACTTGTGTTTCAGGCCTGAATGCACCGTTACGGGGTACCGAAGTTGCAAAAATGGTTTTGCAACAAAAGCATCCGTTCTACTCAATTAGACTCAAAATGATGTTTGGGAGTGTTTTGGAGCATTTCGCTAACCTTCGGCATGTAAATAACTTGTGTTCCGGGCCTGAATGCACTGTTACGGGGTACCGAATTTGCAAAAATGGTTTTGCAACAAAAGCATCCGTTCTACTCCATTTGACTCAAAATGACGTTTGGGAGTGTTTTGCAGCATTTCGCAAACCTTCGGCATGTAAATAACTTGTTTTTCAGGCCTGAATGCACAGTTACGGGGTACCGAAGTTGCAAAAATGGTTTTGCAACAAAACCATCTGTTCTACTCCTTTAGACTCAAAATGATGTTTGGGAGTGTTTTGGAGCATTTCGCTTACCTTCGGCATGAAAATAACTTGTGTTCCGGGCCTGAATGCACTATTACGGGGTACCGTAGTTGCAAAAATGGTTTTGCAACAAAAGCATCCGTTCTACTCAATTAGACTCAAAATGATGTTTGGGAGTGTTTTGGAGCATTTCGCTAACCTTCGGCATGTAAATAACTTGTGTTTCGGGCCTGAATGCACTGTTACGGGGTACCGAAGTTGCAAAAATGGTTTTATAACAAAAGCATCCGTTCTACTCAATTAGACTCAAAATGATGTTTGGGAGTGTTTTGGAGCATTTCACTAACCTTCGGCATGAAAATAACTTGTGTTCCGGGCCTGAATGCACTGTTACGGGGTACCGAAGTTGCAAAAATGGTTTTGCAACAAAAGCATCCGTTCTACTCCATTAGACTCAAAATGATGTTTCGGAGTGTTGCATTTCGCTAACCTTCGGCATATAAATAACTTGTGTTTCGGTCCTGGATGCACAGTTACGCGGTACCGAAGTTGCAAAAATGGTTTTGCTACAAAAGCATGTTCTACTCAATTAGACTCAAAATGATGATTGGGAGTGTTTTGGAGCATTTCGCTCACCTTCGGCATGTAAATAACTTGTGTTTCAGGCCTGAATGCACTGTTACGGGGTACCGAAGTTGCAAAAATGGTTTTGCAACAAAAGCATATGTTCTACTCCATTAGACTCAAAATGATGTTTCGGAGTGTTGCATTTCGCTAACCTTCGGCATATAAATAACTTGTGTTTCGGGCCTGGATGCACAGTTACGGGGTACCGAAGTTGCAAAAATGGTTTTGCAACAAATGCATCCGTTCTACTCAATTAGACTCAAAATGATATTTGGGAGTGTTTTGGAGCATTTCGCTAACCTTCGGCATGAAAATAACTTGTGTTCCGGGCCTGAATGCACTGCTACGGGGTACCGAAGTTGCAAAAATGGTTTTGCAACAAAAGCTTCCGTTCTACTCCATTAGACTCAAAATGATGTTTCGGAGTGTTGCATTTCGCTAACCTTCGACATATAAATAACTTGTGTTTCGTGCTTGGATGCACAGTTACGGGGTACCGAAGTTGCAAAAATGGTTTTGCAACAAAAGCATCTGTTCTACTCCATTAGACTCAAAATGATGTTTGGGAGTGTTTTGGAGCATTTCGCTAACCTTCGGCATGAAAATAACTTGTGTTTCAGGCCTGAATGCACCGTTACGGGGTACCGAAGTTGCAAAAATGGTTTTGCAACAAAAGCATCCGTTCTACTCAATTAGACTCAAAATGATGTTTGGGAGTGTTTTGGAGCATTTCGCTAACCTTCGGCATGTAAATAACTTGTGTTCCGGGCCTGAATGCACTGTTACGGGGTACCGAATTTGCAAAAATGGTTTTGCAACAAAAGCATCCGTTCTACTCCATTTGACTCAAAATGACGTTTGGGAGTGTTTTGCAGCATTTCGCAAACCTTCGGCATGTAAATAACTTGTTTTTCAGGCCTGAATGCACAGTTACGGGGTACCGAAGTTGCAAAAATGGTTTTGCAACAAAACCATCTGTTCTACTCCTTTAGACTCAAAATGATGTTTGGGAGTGTTTTGTAGCATTTCGCTTACCTTCGGCATGAAAATAACTTGTGTTCCGGGCCTGAATGCACTGTTACGGGGTACCGTAGTTGCAAAAATGGTTTTGCAACAAAAGCATCCGTTCTACTCAATTAGACTCAAAATGATGTTTGGGAGTGTTTTGGAGCATTTCGCTAACCTTCGGCATGTAAATAACTTGTGTTTCGGGCCTGAATGCACTGTTACGGGGTACCGAAGTTGCAAAAATGGTTTTATAACAAAAGCATCCGTTCTACTCAATTAGACTCAAAATGATGTTTGGGAGTGTTTTGGAGCATTTCACTAACCTTCGGCATGAAAATAACTTGTGTTCCGGGCCTGAATGCACTGTTACGGGGTACCGAAGTTGCAAAAATGGTTTTGCAACAAAAGCATCCGTTCTACTCCATTAGACTCAAAATGATGTTTCGGAGTGTTGCATTTCGCTAACCTTCGGCATATAAATAACTTGTGTTTCGGTCCTGGATGCACAGTTACGCGGTACCGAAGTTGCAAAAATGGTTTTGCTACAAAAGCATGTTCTACTCAATTAGACTCAAAATGATGATTGGGAGTGTTTTGGAGCATTTCGCTCACCTTCGGCATGTAAATAACTTGTGTTTCAGGCCTGAATGCAATGTTACGGGGTACCGAAGTTGCAAAAATGGTTTTGCAACAAAAGCATATGTTCTACTCCATTAGACTCAAAATGATGTTTCGGAGTGTTGCATTTCGCTAACCTTCGGCATATAAATAACTTGTGTTTCGGGCCTGGATGCACAGTTACGGGGTACCGAAGTTGCAAAAATGGTTTTGCAACAAAAGCATCCGTTCTACTCAATTAGACTCAAAATGATATTTGGGAGTGTTTTGGAGCATTTCGCTAACCTTCGGCATGAAAATAACTTGTGTTCCGGGCCTGAATGCACTGCTACGGGGTACTGAAGTTGCAAAAATGGTTTTGCAACAAAAGCTTCCGTTCTACTCCATTAGACTCAAAATGATGTTTCGGAGTGTTGCATTTCGCTAACCTTCGACATATAAATAACTTGTGTTTCGTGCTTGGATGCACAGTTACGGGGTACCGAAGTTGCAAAAATGGTTTTGCAACAAAAGCATCTGTTCTACTCCATTAGACTCAAAATGATGTTTGGGAGTGTTTTGGAGCATTTCGCTAACCTTCGGCATGAAAATAACTTGTGTTCCAGGCCTGAATGCACCGTTACGGGGTACCGAAGTTGCAAAAATGGTTTTGCAACAAAAGCATCCGTTCTACTCAATTAGACTCAAAATGATGTTTGGGAGTGTTTTGGAGCATTTCGCTAACCTTCGGCATGTAAATAACTTGTGTTCCGGGCCTGAATGCACTGTTACGGGGTACCGAATTTGCAAAAATGGTTTTGCAACAAAAGCATCCGTTCTACTCCATTTGACTCAAAATGACGTTTGGGAGTGTTTTGCAGCATTTCGCAAACCTTCGGCATGTAAATAACTTGTGTTTCGGGCCTGAATGAACTGTTACGGGGTACCGAAGTTGCAAAAATGGTTTTGCAACAAAAGCATCCGTTCTACTCCATTAGACTCAAAATGATATTTCGAAGTGTTGCATTTCGCTAACCTTCGTCATATAAATAACTTGTGTTTCGGGCCTGGATGCACAGTTACGGGGTACCGAAGTTGCAAAAATGGTTTTGCAACAAAAGCATCCGTTCTACTCAATTAGACTCAAAATGATGTTTGGGATTGTTTTGGTGCATTTCACTAACCTTCGGCATGAAAATAACTTGTGTTCCGGGCCTGAATGCACCGTTACGGGGTACCGAAGTTGTAAAAATGGTTTTGCAACAAAAGCATCCTTTCTACTCCATTAGACTCAAAATGATGTTTCGGAGTGTTGCATTTCGCTAATCTTCGGCATATAAATAACTTGTGTTTCGGGCCTGGATGCACAGTTACGGGGTACCGAAGTTGCAAAAATGGTTTTGCAACAAAAGCATCCGTTCTACTCAATTAGACTCAAAATGATATTTGGGAGTGTTTTGGAGCATTTCGCTAACCTTCGGCATGTAAATAACTTGTGTTCCGGGCCTGAATGCACTGTTACGGGGTACCGATGATGCAAAAATGGTTTTGCAACAAAAGCATATGTTCTACTCCATTAGACTCAAAATGATATTTCGGAGTGTTGCAATTCGCTAACCTTCGGCATATAAATAACTTGTGTTTCGGGCCTGCATGCACAGTTACGGGGTACCGAAGTTGCACAAATGGTTTTGCTAAAAAAGCATCCATTCTACTCAATTAGACTCAAAATGATGTTTGGGAGTGTTTTGGAGCATTTCGCTAACCTTCGGCATGTAAATAACTTGTTTTTCAGGCCTGAATGCACTGTTACGGGGTAGCGAAGTTGCAAAAATGGTTTTGCAACAAAAGCATATGATCTACTCCATTAGACTCAAAACGATGTTTCGGAGTGTTGCATTTCGCTAACCTTCGACATATAAATAACTTGTGTTTCGTGCCTGGATGCACAGTTACAGGGTACCGAAGTTGCAGAAATGGTTTTGCAACAAAAGCATCTGTTCTACTCCATTAGACTCAAAATGATGTTTGGGAGTGTTTTAGAGCATTTCGCTAACCTTCGGCATGTCAATAACTTGTGTTCCGGGCCTGAATGCACTGTTACGGGGTACCGACGTTGCAAAAATGGTTTTGCAACAAAAGCATCCGTTCTACTCCATTTGACTCAAAATGACGTTTGGGAGTGTTTTGCAGCATTTCGCTAACCTTCGGCATGAAAATAACTTGTGTTTCAGGCCTGAATGCACCGTTACGGGGTACCGAAGTTGCAAAAATGGTTTTGCAACAAAAGCATCCGTTCTACTCAATTAGACTCAAAATGATGTTTGGGAGTGTTTTGGAGCATTTCGCTAACCTTCGGCATGTAAATAACTTGTGTTCCGGGCCTGAATGCACTGTTACGGGGTACCGAATTTGCAAAAATGGTTTTGCAACAAAAGCATCCGTTCTACTCCATTTGACTCAAAATGACGTTTGGGAGTGTTTTGCAGCATTTCGCAAACCTTCGGCATGTAAATAACTTGTTTTTCAGGCCTGAATGCACAGTTACGGGGTACCGAAGTTGCAAAAATGGTTTTGCAACAAAACCATCTGTTCTACTCCTTTAGACTCAAAATGATGTTTGGGAGTGTTTTGGAGCATTTCGCTTACCTTCGGCATGAAAATAACTTGTGTTCCGGGCCTGAATGCACTGTTACGGGGTACCGTAGTTGCAAAAATGGTTTTGCAACAAAAGCATCCGTTCTACTCAATTAGAGTCAAAATGTTGTTTGGGAGTGTTTTGGAGCATTTCGCTAACCTTCGGCATGTAAATAACTTGTGTTTCGGGCCTGAATGCACTGTTACGGGGTACCGAAGTTGCAAAAATGGTTTTATAACAAAAGCATCCGTTCTACTCAATTAGACTCAAAATGATGTTTGGGAGTGTTTTGGAGCATTTCACTAACCTTCGGCATGAAAATAACTTGTGTTCCGGGCCTGAATGCACTGTTACGGGGTACCGAAGTTGCAAAAATGGTTTTGCAACAAAAGCATCCGTTCTACTCCATTAGACTCAAAATGATGTTTCGGAGTGTTGCATTTCGCTAACCTTCGGCATATAAATAACTTGTGTTTCGGTCCTGGATGCACAGTTACGCGGTACCGAAGTTGCAAAAATGGTTTTGCTACAAAAGCATGTTCTACTCAATTAGACTCAAAATGATGATTGGGAGTGTTTTGGAGCATTTCGCTCACCTTCGGCATGTAAATAACTTGTGTTTCAGGCCTGAATGCACTGTTACGGGGTACCGAAGTTGCAAAAATGGTTTTGCAACAAAAGCATATGTTCTACTCCATTAGACTCAAAATGATGTTTCGGAGTGTTGCATTTCGCTAACCTTCGGCATATAAATAACTTGTGTTTCGGGCCTGGATGCACAGTTACGGGGTACCGAAGTTGCAAAAATGGTTTTGCAACAAAAGCATCCGTTCTACTCAATTAGACTCAAAATGATATTTGGGAGTGTTTTGGAGCATTTCGCTAACCTTCGGCATGAAAATAACTTGTGTTCCGGGCCTGAATGCACTGCTACGGGGTACCGAAGTTGCAAAAATGGTTTTGCAACAAAAGCATCCGTTCTACTCCATTAGACTCAAAATGATGTTTCGGAGTGTTGCATTTCGCTAACCTTCGACATATAAATAACTTGTGTTTCGTGCTTGGATGCACAGTTACGGGGTACCGAAGTTGCAAAAATGGTTTTGCAACAAAAGCATCTGTTCTACTCCATTAGACTCAAAATGATGTTTGGGAGTGTTTTGGAGCATTTCGCTAACCTTCGGCATGAAAATAACTTGTGTTTCAGGCCTGAATGCACCGTTACGGGGTACCGAAGTTGCAAAAATGGTTTTGCAACAAAAGCATCCGTTCTACTCAATTAGACTCAAAATGATGTTTGGGAGTGTTTTGGAGCATTTCGCTAACCTTCGGCATGTAAATAACTTGTGTTTCAGGCCTGAATGCACTGTTACGGGGTACCGAAGTTGCAAAAATGGTTTTGCAACAAAAGCATCCGTTCTACTCCATTAGACTCAAAATGATGTTTGGGAGTGTTTTGGAGCATTTCGCTAACCTTCGGCATGAAAATAACTTGTGTTCCGGGCCTGAATGCACTGTTACGGGGTACCGAATTTGCAAAAATGGTTTTGCAACAAAAGCATCCGTTCTACTCAATTAGACTCAAAATGATATTTGGGAGTGTTTTGGAGCATTTCGCTAACCTTCGGCATGAAAATAACTTGTGTTCCGGGCCTGAATGCACTGCTACGGGGTACCGAAGTTGCAAAAATGGTTTTGCAACAAAAGCATCCGTTCTACTCCATTAGACTCAAAATGATGTTTCGGAGTGTTGCATTTCGCTAACCTTCGACATATAAATAACTTGTGTTTCGTGCTTGGATGCACAGTTACGGGGTACCGAAGTTGCAAAAATGGTTTTGCAACAAAAGCATCTGTTCTACTCCATTAGACTCAAAATGATGTTTGGGAGTGTTTTGGAGCATTTCGCTAACCTTCGGCATGAAAATAACTTGTGTTTCAGGCCTGAATGCACCGTTACGGGGTACCGAAGTTGCAAAAATGGTTTTGCAACAAAAGCATCCGTTCTACTCAATTAGACTCAAAATGATGTTTGGGAGTGTTTTGGAGCATTTCGCTAACCTTCGGCATGTAAATAATTTGTGTTCCGGGCCTGAATGCACTGTTACGGGGTACCGAATTTGCAAAAATGGTTTTGCAACAAAAGCATCCGTTCTACTCCATTTGACTCAAAATGACGTTTGGGAGTGTTTTGCAGCATTTCGCAAACCTTCGGCATGTAAATAACTTGTGTTTCGGGCCTGAATGAACTGTTACGGGGTACCGAAGTTGCAAAAATGGTTTTGCAACAAAAGCATCCGTTCTACTCCATTAGACTCAAAATGATATTTCGAAGTGTTGCATTTCGCTAACCTTCGTCATATAAATAACTTGTGTTTCGGGCCTGGATGCACAGTTACGGGGTACCGAAGTTGCAAAAATGGTTTTGCAACAAAAGCATCCGTTCTACTCAATTAGACGCCACAGGAGGTGTGGGAATGTTGTGGTGCATTTCGCGAACCTTCGGCATGAAAATAACTTCTGTTCCGGGCCTGAATGCACCGTTACGGGGTACCGAAGTTGTAAAAATGGATTTGCAACAAAAGCATCCTTTCTACTCCATTAGACTCAAAATGATGTTTCGGAGTGTTGCATTTCGCTAATCTTCGGCATATAAATAACTTGTGTTTCGGGCCTGGATGCACAGTTACGGGGTACCGAAGTTGCAAAAATGGTTTTGCAACAAAAGCATCCGTTCTACTCAATTAGACTCAAAATGATATTTGGGAGTGTTTTGGAGCATTTCGCTAACCTTCGGCATGTAAATAACTTGTGTTCCGGGCCTGAATGCACTGTTACGGGGTACCGATGATGCAAAAATGGTTTTGCAACAAAAGCATATGTTCTACTCCATTAGACTCAAAATGATATTTCGGAGTGTTGCATTTCGCTAACCTTCGGCATATAAATAACTTGTGTTTCGGGCCTGCATGCACAGTTACGGGGTACCGAAGTTGCACAAATGGTTTTGCTACAAAAGCATCCATTCTACTCAATTAGACTCAAAATGATGTTTGGGAGTGTTTTGGAGCATTTCGCTAACCTTCGGCATGTAAATAACTTGTTTTTCAGGCCTGAATGCACTGTTACGGGGTAGCGAAGTTGCAAAAATGGTTTTGCAACAAAAGCATATGATCTACTCCATTAGACTCAAAACGATGTTTCGGAGTGTTGCATTTCGCTAACCTTCGACATATAAATAACTTGTGTTTCGTGCCTGGATGCACAGTTACAGGGTACCGAAGTTGCAGAAATGGTTTTGCAACAAAAGCATCTGTTCTACTCCATTAGACTCAAAATGATGTTTGGGAGTGTTTTAGAGCATTTCGCTAACCTTCGGCATGTCAATAACTTGTGTTCCGGGCCTGAATGCACTGTTACGGGGTACCGACGTTGCAAAAATGGTTTTGCAACAAAAGCATCCGTTCTACTCAATTAGACTCAAAATGATGTTTGGGAGTGTTTTGGAGCATTTCGCTAACCTTCGGCATGAAAATAACTTCTGTTCCGGGCCTGAATGCACAGTTACGAGGTACCGAAGTTGCAAAAATGGTTTTGCAACAAAAGCATCTGTTCTACTCAATATGACTCAAAATGTTGTTTGGGAGTGTTTTGGAGCATTTCGCTAACCTTTGGCATGAAAATAACTTGTGTTTCGGGCCTGAATGCACTGTTATGGGGTACCGAAGTTGCAAAAATGGTTTTGCAACAAAAGCATCCGTTCTACTCAATTAGACTCAAAATGATGTTTGGGAGTGTTTTGGAGCATTTCGCTAACCTTCGGCTTGAAAATAACTTGTGTTCCGGGCCTGAATGCACTATTACGGGGTACCGAAGTTGCAAAAATGGTTTTGAAACAAAAGCATCCGTTCTACTCCATTAGACTCAAAATGATGTTTGGGAGTGTTTTGGAGTATTTCGCTAACCTTCGGCATGTAAATAACTTGTGTTTCAGGCCTGAATGCACTGTTACGGGGTACCGAAGTTGCAAAAATGGTTTTACAACAAAAGCATATGTTCTATGATGAGGACATGACACCCATGCATACAACCATGATTGGTGCATGGAATGGAGTAGAAGAAGTCCAACAAGGGTGTCCACGTCGAAGAGGAGGGACGAGGCTAATCCGGTTCAAGTCCCCAAGGTGGAGGCCAAAAGCAATTCAAGTTCGAGCCCAGTTCGGAGTCCAGGAGCAGTGCGCAATAAAACGGACGCCCAAGTCGCATACGGAGTCGGTTTTGGACGTTCTATATATGGTTGGAAGCACAATTTCATAGAGCTTCCAATGGCACCAGTCTCATGCCAAAATTCGTCCTGAGTCAACGGGAATCATCGGAAGAAGTGGACATCCAGAATCTGCCCGCAGGTACTGTAGCATCGCCCCTCGTGGCCGCCAGGGGCTGCGCCCCCTATTTAGATAGACCCCTCGTTTATTTTCAGACTTGAGTTTGTTTTACAAGTTAGCTTTAGCTACAACCGAACAGCCGCATAGCGCTGCCTTCGTGTATTGCAGACTCCACCTTCGAGTGATATTAAGATTGCTCGCCTCGAATTCTTGTTCGTTCGTCGATTGCGCACAGGAATTGATCTTCGTGATCAGGCCGATCTTGCTCCAACAAGGTGGGTAACCACAGGGAGTTGGTTCAACGATTGCATTGGCGCTTCGGGCTTGCTCGTCGTAGTCGGATCGTGAGGGTCGTCTCCCGCTGAAATCGGATTTATCTCCACTCACCGAAAGATCGGGCACTCCCCCTCTATCAAGTGGTATCAGCTTTCCAGGTTGATCGGTGAGTTTATCCAATGTTTTTTTAATTCCTATAGTCCACAAAACCATACAAAAATTTGTTCTAGGTTAGATCCTTGTCCCAGCAACCTGTTTTAGCCTCGCACTTTCATTCAATAATTTGCTTTGTTGAGTTCGTGTGCTTGTTCGTTCCATCGTTGCTGGTTTCTCGTGTTCTAGCCTTGTTCTTGTTTTTCTTGTTTTTCTAACCCTAGCCACCGTTTTTTCCTTTTTTCCTGCTGCTCTTTCCCCACGCCAAAACCAGACCGAACTTTCCCCTTGCGGTTCGGTCTCCCCATCCAACCCACGACACCGAGCCAGCCCCCTCGCGCGTTTTCCCCCGCACCGGCCTGGTATCGCGCACGCGAAGCCGAACTCTCCCCACGCCGAAAAAAAACCCACTCACGATCGCCCCCTCCCTCCCTCCCGTGATTGGCAGGCAAAATAACAAAAAAAAAGACAGAGAAGTCCACGGTTCGGACTCTCCTTCGTGGGCAACAGGGACTCCCACGTTCCTTTTTTTTCCCTCACGCCATAGCGTGCTCACACCGTCGCGACTCCGGCTAGCGCGCGCGACCCTTCCCCACCGTGATCTCCCTCCCTGTTTTGGCAAGTCCAACAAAAAATAGAGGAAAAAAAAAGAGGAAAGTGAAAAAAAAAGAAAGCAAGCAATCCACGCGCCGCAAACTCCCATTCGCGCTGCACGCGCCTCGCGCCGTGTGTAGCGCCGTGCCGCGCGGTTTGCCTCCGGCGGTTCTCCTCCTTTCTTTTTTTTTGCAGGTTATAAAAAAAAGTCCATAAAAAAGGCAATAAAAAAAGGAAAAGAGGGGTAACGGACTTGATCAGGAGGACTTTCTTTTCCCACGCACCGCCCCCTGCTCGCGGTTACTCCTAGTGCCGCACTGCACTCCTCTCTCCCACCGTTTTTTTTCTCCTCTCTACTCTCCTCCGCTTTTGCATTTGTAATCAGCAACGTTTGATCGTGTTTAGCACTATAATTCAACTTTGCATTATTGTTTTGATTGTGCTAATCCTTGACTTGAGTGCAGCCTACCCAAAACTCCACATATTTCTCCGACAAGCAGATTTTTGTTTCGCCAGGCAATCGCTCCTCCAATCTTTCGCAAGTTTCACCGGTTGGTTGCAGTTCGCCCCTGTGTGTTTGGTAAGAACGGATAAGAATTTGATAATAGCACTAGTTTGAGCGCCTTTGTGAGCAAATACACCCCTATTTTGTCGTCGATTTTGTTTTTGTTTGCGCTCACCATGGCAGGCGACGACAAGAGAAATGACCAGCTACAGGACATGCGGACACGAGTTGATGGAGCTGCTGTGAACATTCAGACGATACATACCCGGCTCGATTCGATGACCACTTCATCAAACGAGCGTTTCGATCGAATCAAGCTCGCACAGACGTCTACTCAGACCACACTCGATGCCGTCGTGGAACGACTCGATGCATTGCACACTACGATCAGAGGGTTGCAGAAGAACAACCGTGGTCAGGGCCGCCATGTGCCACACCATTCCGGTAATGATTCTTTTGCTAAGCTTAAATTTAAAATCCCACCTTATAATGGCAAATATAATCCTGGTGCATATCTTGATTGGGAATTAGAAGTTGAACAACAATTTTCATACCATGATATTTCTGCTAGTTCTCAGGTTCAAGCTGCTATTAGTGAATTTACGGATTTTGCTTTAATGTGGTGGCGTGATTATAAACAAAGACATCCTAGTACAATTCCAACCACGTGGGATCAATTGAAAGCTGCTATGCGACTTAGATTTGTACCTTCTTATTATGCACACGAATTGCTTAAAAAAATGCAGCGTTTTCAGCAAGGTTCCCGATCTGTAGAGGACTATTACCAGGAGTTACAAAAAGACATAATTCATTGTGGGTTATTAGGGAAAAACGACGCTGCTATGTCATGTTTTCATAGTGGTTTGCACCGCGACATTCAGGACATACTTGATTGTAATGATTATGCTGATATGACGATCTTGTTTGAATATGCTTGCAACGCTGAACATGAAGTGCAGGGACGCCGCTCGAAGACATATACTAATTCTTTTGCAGGGCGCAGCCTGTTCTCTAGCGCAGCTCCTCCTCTTCCCGCATCATCCACGATTAGCACTACATCGCGCGAGAGGACGACCAAACCTGCAGGCACATCCTCACATACAAATTCAGAACCATCACTTGACAATGCACCTACTCTTTTTGATATTGAGAGCACCGGTACTGCTCCAGGTGCTCCACTCACGACTGGTGAGACTTCTTCTGATGTGCTGAATTTTTCCACAACTCATGATAACATAGATCAATTGCTAGTGGCCCCTGTTCTTGATTTATCTTTGTCACAAGTTGATTTGCTTGATGTTCCTTGTGATAAAGATGCCTTGTGTGACAATATTTCTGTTGTACATGCTTTAAAACCACACACTTGTTCTGACATTAAACATGCCATTCATATTTCAAACACGACTGATGAGCTTGAACTGTCATGTTCCTTACATACTTTGGGTTACATTGAATTTGATGTTCTGTGTAATCTAGATTGTTTGGGAGATATAATTTCTAAATATGCTAATTTGCCATGGCTTTCTAAACACACATATCATGCTATTGGCACATATAACAATAAAGGACATTATATGATACATCGAGTGTACATTTGTGACAATCTGAATTATCCTTTTGTTGTGCGCAATTTTGATCCACTAGAGGGCAGCCATGCTACAGATTTTATTCCACATTCCCCTAGCTCTGTTTTGGTGAAACAAGTTTCCTCCCAAGAAGGGGAGCATTGCTGCTCGCTACCTATCCCTGCTTTGTCTTTTGTTGGTACTAATCTTTTGCAGCATAGTGTTGCCACACATTATGTGTCGTCCGATCAAGATGCTTACATGCTCGCTAAATTTTCTATGCAAGATGACATACTCACCAATTGGAAACATGGTGACATTCCTCCTCACAATAATTTTGATTTCCTTTGTTTTCGAAACCCCGTTCACTCTTGTGTTGTGCAGGATCGGTTCCAAGTACAATCGACGCCGAGGACGGCTTTTCGTCAAGAAGGGGAGAATGATGAGGACATGACACCCATGCATACAACCATGATTGGTGCATGGAATGGAGTAGAAGAAGTCCAACAAGGGTGTCCACGTCGAAGAGGAGGCACGAGGCTAATCCGGTTCGAGTCCCCAAGGTGGAGGCCAAAAGCAATTCAAGTTCGAGCCCAGTTCGGAGTCCAGGAGCAGTGCGCAATAAAACGGACGCCCAAGTCGCATACGGAGTCGGTTTTGGACGTTCTATATATGGTTGGAAGCACAATTTCATAGAGCTTCCAATGGCACCAGTCTCATGCCAAAATTCGTCCTGAGTCAACGGGAATCATCGGAAGAAGTGGACATCCAGAATCTGCCAGGGCGCTGCACCAATACCTTTTGGGCTGTTGGCCCAACAGGAGGCCCATGTGGGCCTAGGGTACTGTAGCGTCACCCCTCGTGGCCGCCAGGGGCTGTGCCCCCTATTTAGATAGACCCCTCGTTTATTTTCAGACTTGAGTTTGTTTTACAAGTTAGCTTTAGCTACAACCGAACAGCCGCATAGCGCTGCCTTCGTGTATTGCAGACTCCACCTTCGAGTGATATTAAGATTGCTCGCCTCGAATTCATGTTCGTTCGTCGATTGCGCACAGGAATTGATCTTCGTGATCAGGCCGATCTTGCTCCAACAAGGTCGGTAACCACAGGGAGTTGGTTCAGCGATTGCATTGGCGCATCGGGCTTGCTCGTCGTAGTCGGATCGTGAGGGTCGTCTCCCGCTGAAATCGGATTTATCTCCACTCACCGAAAGATCGGGCACTACCCCTCTATCAAAAAGCATCCGTTCTACTCCATTAGACTCAAAATGATGTTTGGCAGTATTTTGGAGCATTTCGACAACCTTCGGCATGTAAATAACTTGTGTTCCGGGCCTGAATGCACTGTTACGGGGTACCGAAGTTGCAAAAATGGTTTTGCAACAAAAGCAACCGTTCTACTCCATTTGACTGAAAATGATGTTTGGGAGTGTTTTGGAGCATTTTGCAAACCTTCGGCATGTAAATAACTTGTGTTTCGGGCCTGAATGCACTGTTACGGGGTATCGAAGTTGCAAAAATGGTTTTGCGACAAAAGCATCCGTTCTACTCCATTAGACTCAAAATGATGTTTGGGAGTGTTTTGGATCATTTCGCTAAACTTCGGCATGTAAATAACTTGTGTTTCGGGCCTGAATGCACTGTTACGGGATACCGAAGTTGCAAAAATAGTTTTGCAACAAAAGCATATCTTCTACTCCATTAGACTCAAAATGATGTTTCGGAGTGTTGCATTTCGCTAACCTTCGGCATATAAATAACTTGTGTTTCGGGCCTGGATGCACAGTTACTGGGTACCGAAGTTGCAAAAATGGTTTTGCAACAAAAGCATTCGTTCTACTCAATTAGACTCAAAATGATGTTTGGGAGTATTTTGGAGCATTTCGCTAACCTTCGGCGTGAAAATAACTTGTGTTCCGGGCCTGAATGCACTGTTACGGGTACCGAAGTTGCAAAAATGGTTTTGCAACAAAAGCATCTGTTCTACTCAATTAGACTCAAAATGATGTTTGAGAGTGTTTTGGAGCATTTCGCTAACCTTCGGCGTGAAAATAACTTGTGTTCCGGGCCTGAATGCACTGTTACGGGTACCGAAGTTACAAAAATGGTTTTGCAACAAAAGCATCCGTTCTACTCCATTAGACTCAAAATGATGTTTGCGAGTGTTTTGGAGCATTTCGCCTACCTTCGGCATGTAAATAACTTGTGTTTCAGGCCTGAATGCACTGTTATGGGGTGCCGAAGTTGCAAAAATGGTTTTGCAACAAAAGCATATGTTCTACTCCATTGGACTCAAAATGATGTTTCGGCGTGTTGGATTTCGCTGACCTTCAGCATGTAAATAACTTGTGTTTCAGGCCTGAATGCACTGTTACGGGGTACCGAAGTTGTAAAAATGGTTTTCCAACAAAAGCATCCGTTCTACTCCATTAGACTCAAAATGATGTTTGGTAGTGTTTTGGAGCATTTCGCTAACGTTCGGCATGTAAATAACTTGTGTTTCAGGCCTGAATGCACTGTTACTGGGTACCGAAGTTGCAAAAATGGTTTTGCAACAAAAGCATTCGTTCTACTCAATTAGACTCAAAATGAAGTTTGGGAGTGTTTTGGAGCATTTCGCTAACCTTCGGCATGAAAATAACTTGTGTTTCAGGCCTGAATGCACTGTTACGGGGTACCGAAGTTGCAAAAATGGTTTTGCAACAAAAGCATCCGTTCTACTCCATTAGACTCAAAATGATGTTTGGGAGTGTTTTGGAGCATCTCGCTAACCTTCGGCACGAAAATAACTTGTGTCTCGGGCCTGAATGCACTGTTACGGGGTACCGAAGTTGCAAAAATGGTTTTGCAACAAAAGCATCCGTTCTACTCAATTAGACTCAAACTGATGTTTGGGAGTGTTTTGGAGCATTTCGCTAACCTTCGGCATGTAAATAACTTGTGTTTCAGGCCTGAATGCACTGTTACGGGGTACCGAAGTTGCAAAAATGGTTTTGCAACAAAAGCATCCGTTCTACTCCATTAGACTCAAAATGATGTTTGGGAGTGTTTTGGAGCATTTCGCTAACCTTCGGCATGAAAATAACTTGTGTTCCAGGCCTGGATGCACTGTTACGGGGTACCGAAGTTGCAAAAATAGTTTTGCAACAAAAGCATCCGTTCTACTCAATTAGACTCAAAATGATGTTTGGGAGTGTTTTGGAGCATTTCGCTAACCTTCAGCATGAAAATAACTTGTGTTCCAGGCCTGACTGCACTGTTACGGGGTACCGAAGTTGCAAAAATGGTTTTGCAACAAAAGCATCCGTTCTACTCCATTAGACTCAAAATGATGTTTGGGAGTGTTTTGGAGCATTTCGCTAACCTTCGGAATGTAAATAACTTGTGTTTCAGGCCTGAATGCACTGTTACGGGGTACCGAAGTTGCAAAAATAGTTTTGCAACAAAAGCATATCTTCTACTCCATTAGACTCAAAATGATGTTTCGGAGTGTTGCATTTCGCTAACCTTCGGCATATAAATAACTTGTGTTTCGGGCCTGGATGCACAGTTACTCGGTACCGAAGTTGCAAAAATGGTTTTGCAACAAAAGCATTCGTTCTACTCAATTAGACTCAAAATGATGTTTGGGAGTGTTTTGGAGCATTTCGCTAACCTTCAGCATGAAAATAACTTGTGTTCCGGGCCTGAATGCACTGTTACGGGTACCGAAGTTGCAAAAATGGTTTTGCAACAAAAGCATCTGTTCTACTCAATTAGACTCAAAATGATGTTTGAGAGTGTTTTGGAGCATTTCGCTAACCTTCGGCGTGAAAATAACTTGTGTTCCGGGCCTGAATGCACTGTTACGGGTACCGCAGTTACAAAAATGGTTTTGCAACAAAAGCATCCGTTCTACTCCATTAGACTCAAAATGATGTTTGCGAGTGTTTTGGAGCATTTCGCCTACCTTCGGCATGTAAATAACTTGTGTTTCAGGCCTGAATGCACTGTTATGGGGTGCCGAAGTTGCAAAAATGGTTTTGCAACAAAAGCATATGTTCTACTCCATTGGACTCAAAATGATGTTTCGGCGTGTTGGATTTCGCTGACCTTCGGCATGTAAATAACTTGTGTTTCAGGCCAGAATGCACTGTTACGGGGTACCGAAGTTGTAAAAATGGTTTTCCAACAAAAGCATCCGTTCTACTCCATTAGACTCAAAATGATGTTTGGTAGTGTTTTGGAGCATTTCGCTAACGTTCGGCATGTAAATAACTTGTGTTTCAGGCCTGAATGCACTGTTACTGGGTACCGAAGTTGCAAAAATGGTTTTGCAACAAAAGCATTCGTTCTACTCAATTAGACTCAAAATGAAGTTTGGGAGTGTTTTGGAGCATTTCGCTAACCTTCGGCATGAAAATAACTTGTGTTTCAGGCCTGAATGCACTGTTACGGGGTACCGAAGTTGCAAAAATGGTTTTGCAACAAAAGCATCCGTTCTACTCCATTAGACTCAAAATGATGTTTGGGAGTGTTTTGGAGCATTTCGCTAACCTTCGGCACGAAAATAACTTGTGTCTCGGGCCTGAATGCACTGTTACGGGGTACCGAAGTTGCAAAAATGGTTTTGCAACAAAAGCATCCGTTCTACTCAATTAGACTCAAACTGATGTTTGAGAGTTTTTGGAGCATTTCGCTAACCTTCGGCATGTAAATAACTTGTGTTTCAGGCCTGAATGCACTGTTACGGGGTACCGAAGTTGCAAAAATGGTTTTGCAACAAAAGCATCCGTTCTACTCCATTAGACTCAAAATGATGTCTGGGAGTGTTTTGGAGCATTTCGCTAACCTTCGGCATGAAAATAACTTGTGTTCCAGGCCTGAATGCACTGTTACGGGGTACCGAAGTTGCAAAAATAGTTTTGCAACAAAAGCATCCGTTCTACTCAATTAGACTCAAAATGATGTTTGGGAGTGTTTTGGAGCATTTCGCTAACCTTCGGCATGAAAATAACTTGTGTTCCAGGCCTGACTGCACTGTTACGGGGTACCGAAGTTGCAAAAATGGTTTTGCAACAAAAGCATCCGTTCTACTCCATTAGACTCAAAATGATGTTTGGGAGTGTTTTGGAGCATTTCGCTAACCTTCGGCTTGTAAATAACTTGTGTTTCAGGCCTGAATGCACTGTTACGGGGTACCGAAGTTGCAAAAATAGTTTTGCAACAAAAGCATATCTTCTACTCCATTAGACTCAAAATGATGTTTCGGAATGTTGCATTTCGCTAACCTTCGGCATATAAATAACTTGTGTTTCGGGCCTGGATGCACAGTTACTCGGTACCGAAGTTGCAAAAATGGTTTTGCAACAAAAGCATCCGTTCTACTCAATTAGACTCAAAATGATGTTTGGGAGTGTTTTAGAGCATTTCGCTAACCTTCGGCGTGAAAATAACTTGTGTTCCGGGCCTGAATGCACTGTTACGGGTACCGAAGTTGCAAAAATGGTTTTGCAACAAAAGCATCTGTTCTACTCAATTAGACTCAAAATGATGTTTGAGAGTGTTTTGGAGCATTTCGCTAACCTTCGGCGTGAAAATAACTTGTGTTCCGGGCCTGAATGCACTGTTACGAGTACCGAAGTTACAAAAATGGTTTTGCAACAAAAGCATCCGTTGTACTCCATTAGACTCAAAATGATGTTTGCGAGTGTTTTGGAGCATTTCGCTTACCTTCGGCATGTAAATAACTTGTGTTTCAGGCCTGAATGCACTGTTACGGGGTGCCGAAGTTGCAAAAATGGTTTTGCAACAAAAGCAGTGCCATCGCCATACATGAAGGGATTCACGCAACCAACTATGTGTCGTCGTCATATGATTGAAACAATTCGCAACGATAATTGCTATCATTATACACTTAGATGGTGACGCAACCAACTATTGGTCGTCGCCATATGCGTGAACAAAATAGAAACGCTAGTTTTCGTAGCTATAGACGTTGCCGGTCATGCAACCAATGATGGGTCGTCGCCATATGCTTGAACAAAATCACAACGCTGATTTCCGTCATTATACACGTAGATGGTCACGCAACCAAAGATTGGTCGTCGCCATGTTCTGTAACCAAATCGCAACGATGAGTACCGTCGCTATATGAGTAGGGGTATCGCAACGAAGCATGTGTCGACGCTATATCCTCTAGTGATAACGCATCAGATGAATTTTGGTCGCGGTATGCATGTACTATATCACTACGAACTATGGTTCGTCGCTATTGGCATAGAGGAAATCGCAACAAAATATTGGTCGCCATAGGATACACGCTGGATGCCCACCGTCCCCAATTTCGGATTCTTTAATGCAACAAAAATATTTGAAACATAGATTGTTGCAACCAATGTACATTCATGTCATTCAAGACCACAATTATTCATATAACAGAATCAAATTCACCACATTAAATTTTGCACTCTTGTCCATCAATCACATCAATAGTAACAAAGTTTGTAAAGAGCCTAGCATCACTCCCACTCAGTATTGTTGAACATCTTCATCATTTCTGGAGCTGCGGTTTGCTTGGAGGCTTGAGCTTCTTATTTGATGCTGAAGGGATTTTGTTGGTCGATCTTGAGTCTTTTCTCGGCTCCAGGGCTTCTCTTTGCATGCCATCCTAATTGTAAAGAAATTAGAGAATTACAGCATCTGAACCCAATTTGTCTTGGATTGAGAATATGCAGCATCATATGAATTGGAAGTAGAAAAATATAAATGGCATTAAGAAAGGACAGTTCAGTTAGTACCTGATCTTGTGCTCTCTTCTTTCCTGATCACCAGCGTGTTTGTAGCGATATATCTTGTAGGTGCAAAAGGTGGAGGACGATTATCATGTTTCTCGGCAAACAGTGTCTTGCTAATGTTGGCACTTGTATGACTGATGTTAGGTGGCACATTTTCTTTGTCTTTTGTCACAGTGCTTGATAGATGCATCTGGAATGTAGAGTTTTATATCGGAACTATATCAGTTGTGATTAAAAGCACGACACCATGCATCATGATTGGAAAGCTTGTTCGGTGTCGTTACCTGGGTTGTTGTTACATGATCCTGCACTACTAGTGTTGCAGGAATATTTTCCTCCAGCCTTGTATGTACAACTTCATTAGAACTATTGTTGATAGTTTATGAGGGAGTCTGCACATTGTGAAGGAGGGCAGGCGAGATATAAGTGGCATAAATATGCATTTTCTCAATCACAACCAAGTCTAGTCGTTACCATGTTCATTGTTTCTTGACTCTGGACTAATGTTCTTACAGCAATGCCATCCTCATCGACCCTAGGGTCTACTTGACCTGTACTGTTGTTGGATTGAGGTGTATTATGCTTTTTTGCAACGATGGAAGGTAAGATATTAGCTGCATTGGCCAAGTTATGAACACAATAGGTACAATCATCTAGTTACCTCTGAACATGGCAGCAAGTGTTTGATAGGCTCGATCAACTTTGCAAATTGTTCCTGCATTTGCTTTTCCATCTTTTTCTTTAATTCTTCTTTCTCGCATTCCTTGTCAGCTTCATGCATCTTGAGACTTTCATCCAGTTCACGTTCTCGTGCTTCGACCTTATCCAGCTTCTCATGTAACAACCTCTCCTGATACACTTTGTTGCTTCTTGGAGTGGTCATGTAACCATGGCCACATGATACGGAGGAATTGACATATGTTCTTTCCCTGTATGTTTCCTGGAAAAATTTCTCTTCCTGTTCATCTCGAGGAGGGGAACTTGTGTCTTCACCCCCCTCATCTGGATTTGCTTGTAGAGCTAATTTCTTGACTGTACAATGTTGTGTGCAAGAAAAAATTGTAAGATAGAAAACCGTGCCCATGGTTTTATTCAAAATTAAACAAGTGTTATGTGCACGCAAGGTTACAATCAAATTTCTACTCACATAAATTGACTCAGCCACCTCATTTCTCCATTTTCCATCCCAACAGTGAGTAACCTTCCAAAGTTCCAACTGGTGTGGCTCATCACCAGTTTTGGGATCTCGCTATGATTGCATCATTACACGGCATCAATATATGATTTTCTTATGTAGATATTTTAAGATGAGAATATTGTAACCAATCTTTACCTTTTCCCAATTCCACTGAGAGTACGGTTTTGAACCTGCCGAATGGTTGTGTTGATGCTTTTTCTGGCCGAACATACGAGTGCACTAGTTCGCGCGGCCGTCAGAAATCAACTCGTCGAAACACCCGGCACGGGCCGGTCTGACCGCCTGGGGTACGCGGTCTGACCGCCTTGGATAGGCACGTCACCGAAAACCTAAGTTCGTCGCTCCGGGAGGGACCCCATCGGGAGAAACGTGCCTAGGGTTGTCCTGAGGTCGGAAACCGTCGTGGAGACGAAGGTGGAGAGCAAAGGGGTTGGAAGAGCTAGGGTTTGGAGAAAATAAAGTGTAAATTGATAATTTGATTGGATGATCGCTCTCAATCGGCCACGCCCTTTATATTTATAGGGGGGAGGTCTTGCCCTACAAGGAACTCTTTACAACTCGGGAATAGCTAAAAATCCCTAATTCGGGTCGGACTCGGGGAGACCCGGTCAGACCGCCTGGGGGAGACGGTCAGACCGCCTGGCGGCCTTTGTGCCGGACCAGCTACAGGGCACGCGGTCACACCGCCTGGGTGACCCGGTCTGACCGCCTGGCCCAGCCTGATCCGGCTTTTGCCAATTTTGAGTGTCAAAGTATGCCCCCCCTGTTTTTTAGTAAAGCTTGCGTGCTAAAAAATAAATCTAAGGATGATGTCACACCTCATCAGCCATTTTTTGAACTTAGGGCGATTCTTACTTAGAAATCGGCCATATCACCTTCAAGCGTCTTGCCATACACTTGGGTAAAACTTCTTTAAGTATCTTCCATTAAGAGCCCGAGGTAATTGCTGTCCTTGCAAAGTTTCCACCATATAAGAATTCCCAAAGCAAATTCTCACAATCCTATATGGTCCTTCCCAACTTGGAGACCACTTACCGAACTTGTTACTCTTAGATCCTATAGGTAAAATAGTCTTCCAAATCAAATCACCTACCTGAAAATACTTGGCTTTTACCTTCTTGTTCTATGCTCTAGCAACTCGTCTCTTATCTTTCTCAATTGCTTCCAAAGCCTCCAACCGCTTGTCGGTCACTTCATCAACATTGTCCATCATCAAAGCATAATATGTATCAAAATCAAGATTATTCCGCTTTCCAAGTCTATATGCGCCTAGATTCACCTCATCAGGTAAAACAGCCTCTTGACCATACACAAGCTCATATGGAGTAACTTTAGTAGCACCATGTCTAGAAATATGATGAGCCCATAAAGCTTCAGATAATACCTCATGCCATCTCCTAGGATTATCTTCTATCTTCTTCTTAATGAGCAAAATCAAAGTTTTGTTGCTAGACTCGGCTTGACCATTAGCTTGAGCATAATATGGGGATGAATTGAGCAACTTAATACCATAAGAATTGACAAAATCACACACCTCTTTAGCAATGAATGACGTACCTTGATCCGTAGTTAAAGTTTGTGGAATGCCAAATCTATGAATAATATGCTCCATAATAAACTCAATTACCTCCCGATGTGTCATATTCATGAGAGGTATAGCTTCAGTCCACTGGGTAAAATAATCAGTAGCCACGATCACAAAACAATGCCCTTTTGATGAAGGTGGATGAATCTTGCCAACGAAGTCCAAACCCCATCCTCTGAAAGGCCAAGTCTTAATAATCGGATGCATCAACGCAGTAGGCACCAACTAAATATCCCCATGCTCTTGACACTCTTTGCATCTTTTGTAATACCGAAAACAATCAGCTATCATGTAGGCCAATAAAAACAAACTCTCCTGAGGAGCCACTTCATCTTAGGAGCCGATTGATGAGTACCACGAATCCCTTCATGAACTTCCGCCATAGCTAGCCTTGCTTGATCAGGACCTAAACACTTTAAAAGCAAATCATCTGCGGTCCGACGATACAACTCACCATCCTTTAAAACAAACTTCAGAGCCCACCCTCGGACTTTTCGGTTACTTGTACCTTTAGGATCCTGCAAATATATAATCAAAGGCTTTCTCCAATCATCCACTTCGTCCTCAACAGTTTTGGAAGAAACAATGGCCGAAGTGACTTTTCCTCTGCAGGGCGGTCAGACCGGCCTGGCAGGGCGGTCAGACCGGGTAGGTCGGTCTGACCTGGTGGAGGATGCGGTCTGACCGCCTCCTCCAGGGCATAACCCTCGGCTTTGCTAAACATCAGTTTTCGTTCTTGAAAATTTCTTTTCTGAACATCATAACCAGATGCTTGCTGAGCCAGAGCATTTGCCCTTGGATTCTCTTCCCGTGGCACATGATTAATCACAAATTCATCCATACAAGATATGATGTCTAAACATTTATCAAGATAAGCATTTAAAGCACCATTTAAACATTAACATACCTTAGATAATTGCTGTACCACTAACAAGGAATCACCATATGCCTCTACATGTTTTACTCCCATGTCATGTAAAATTTGCAAACTGAATAAGAGAGCCTCATATTCGGTTAAAAGCTTCAAAAACAGCCCCATTGGGTGAAATAATAATAACTCCAACACCACAACCACTTCTACAAACCGATCCATCAAAATGCAACTTCCATGGAGTAAAAGTTAAATAACTGACATCTAAATTAGGTTGCTCATTAATTCTATGTTCTACAATAAAGTCGGCCACAATTTGACCTCTCATTGATTTGATTGGTTCACAATGTAAATCATATTCAACAAGAGCATAAGCCCATTTGCCGACTCTACCACTTAGAATAGGTTTTTGCAACATATATTTAATTATGTCGGTTTGACAAGCTACATAGCAAGTGCTTGATAATAAATAATGTCTTAACTTGGTACAAGCATAATATAAAGATAAGCATAACTTTTCAATAAAAGTGTACCTTGTTTCGGCATCCAATAATCTCCTGCTTTCATAGGCAACAACATACTCCTTGCCATCGGTCTCTTGAGTCAAAACAGCCCCAATAACGCTTTCCTCAGCCGCCACATATAGTCTGAAAGGAACACCACTCTTGGGTGCTTGAAGGACAGGCGGCGTAGTCAAATAATTATTGATCTGATCAAAAGCCTCTTGCTATTTTGCCCCCCAAGTAAATTCTGATCCGGCTTTCAAACGAAGTAAAGGAGTAAAAGCATTCACCTTCCCAGAAAAGTTACAAATGAATCGCCTCAAATAATTTACCTTGCCCAAGAACTTTTGCAAATCCTTCTTACAAGTAGGAGCTTGAACCTTTTTAATAGACTCAATCTTTTTGGGATCAATCTCCACACCTTTCTCATGCATAATAAACCCAAAAACTTACCAGCCGACACACCAAAGGCACATTTGAGCGGATTCATATTTAAGTTATATCGACGCATCTTTTCAAATGCTAGTCTTAAATCGGCTAAATGAGAATTTAAACTAGCCGATTTGACAACAATATCATCGATATAGACTTCTACTATTATACCAAGCAAGTCATGAAAAATCAAATTCATAGCCCTTTGATAAGTAGCACCAGCATTTTTCAAACCAAAAGTCATGACTACCCACTCAAACAAGCCTACAAATCCTGGACATATGAAAGCCGTTTTGGAGATATCCTCTTCGGCCATAAAAATTTGATTATACCCAGCATTACCATCAAGAAAACTAAGAATCTTATGTCCAGATGCAGAATTAACAAGAAAGTCGGCTATATGCATAGGATATTCATCTTTAGGAGTAGCTTTATTAAGATCTCTAAAGTCTATGCAAACACGAAGCTTTTTAGTTCTTTTTTTCTCAATAGGCACAATATTAGAGATCCAATCAGCATATCGACAAGGCCTTATAAAATTAGGAACAAGCAACTGATTGATTTCTTCTTTCACTCGGTCATATATATCAGGATTAAAATTCCTACGAGGTTGCTTATAAGGCTTAAAACCAGGTTTAATAGGCAGATTATGTTCAACTAAATCACGACTTAGACCAGGCATTTCAGTGTAATTCCATGCAAACCAATCGACATACTCCTTTAACAACTCTATTAATTCTGATTTAAAGACATGATCAAGATTCTTTTTTACAAATGTCGGCCTAGGTATAGTGCCGTCACCAATGTCTACCTCCTCAAGAGGACCAGTCGACGTAAACCCTTGTCCTAGCTTCCCTAAATCATCCAAGTCATCAATGGCTTCACACGTATCGTTCTTATGCGCCCGATAGTGATCAATTCTTTGCTGCAACCACTCTGTAGTTGAACTCATTGATTCACATGAAGTGGTTTAGCCGATTTTCGATCGGCTTTATGACAGTAGGGATGAATCCATCCTTGGAACAGCTTACAAACTCATAATCAGTTAAATCTAAGCCAGATAGACATTTTACATCATCATGCACATTTATAGAATGACTATCAGCTACAACTATACAAGCAGAATTATATCCATGCACAACTTCTACCTCATCACCTACCCATTGTATTAAAAACTAGTGCAACGTAGAAGGCACACATCTATTTGCATGAATCCAATCACGACCAAGGATTAAGCTGAAGTTACCTTGTGTCTCAGCGATGAAGAAGGTCGTAGCTAGTGTCTTGCTTCCAATGGTGAGCCCCATGGAGATAACGCCTTTGGCACCTATCAGCTTGTCTCCTCCCACACCGCTGGCGGTCATGTTGGTCTTGATCAACTCATCATCTGAACCTCCAAGCTTCTTGAATAGAGAATACGGCATCAGGTTGACAATCGCACCTCCATCCACCAGCATTCGAGAGATAGGCTTCCCATTGATGTGACCCCTCATGTACAAAACATTCAGATTATTATCAGTGTCTTTAGGCTTCTGGAATACAGCATCCTTGGGCCCAAAATCAAGATGAGCGAAATCCTCCTTCGAAGGTGCAGAGCCATCCACGAATAAATGAACCACATTAATGTCAAGGTTCATGCGCTCTGGAGAAGAACTGTAATCAATGAGTTGCTCGTCGTCTTCTGATGCAGGTACCGACGACAACCCATCATTGCAAACCATGGCAACTGAAGAAGTGAAACCGGGCGGCGTCTCTGGAGAACCCGGTCTGACCGCCTCCAGAGTCGGTCTGACTGCGGGGGCCGGTCTGGCCGCCTGGTCAGCCGGTCTGACCGCCTGTGCTGGCGGTTGAACGTCAACATGCGGTCTGACCGCATCCTCTGGCGGTTTGATCTCCTCGGCCTGCGTTGTAGTTTTAGCTCTCCACTCTTTCCCTTGTGGCACCATGGGTCTGTAGTTGTTGAATATCTCATCTCTCTTTGTCTCCATCTCATTTCCTTCTTCTCCCGGAACCTCAGTCTTTGAAGCTTCCTCCTTTGAGTATGAGTCAATCCGGGAGGACACCACCTTGGCAAGAAGTTATTGGAGTTGGAACCACACCCACTGGCCTCATGATCATTAGCAGCACATCCTTTCTGAGTAGGTGTCATAACCTGATTGTTTAGCACAATCGGTCTTTTGCCACTTTTCACAATAGGAACATCCATTGTCCCAATCTGCATGATGTCTTGGCCAGTAGTCCTCTCTGGATCAATATCCATCTTCTGAACCTCCTCTTGAGGACCAGGTGTGTCCGAGGACCAGTGGAGGGTCGCTCCTTAGTGATGAGTGATTGACAACGTTGTGTGGACTGATGCTTGGCTAAGTGTGCAGGTACAGGTTGCGGCTTGACTCGTGTCGGTGCAGGTGAAGAACAAGTGCGAAAGGCCTTAGCCGTGGGGGCCTCCGGGTGATGGAGTGGCAAGTAGGCTTGGTTCGATGGATCCGGTGGCTGATGGGGTCTAGTGCGAGCCGTGCGGTGCAAGACTAGCGGGCTGAAGTCGTGAACATGGGCCGGTGCAAGGTAGCGGATGGAGCCCGAAGCTTGCACGTGGGGTTTGTTGGTTTGCCCACAAAACCATCGGTGGACGGTTTCTTGGTTTGGGCCTCAAAACCAAGCCCGGAGGCCCGAGGCAATAGAGACGGTGATCCGGGAGCTTCAGGAAGCTTCGAGGCGGAGGGCATGTGGCGTGATCGCGTGGTTTGCGTCGAGGTGAAGCGAAGCTGTGGTGGAAGCGTGTCCGTCCGATGAAGACTTGACCAAAATGGCCCTGAGGGGTTGTATCTTCATTTCAAGTAGTAGGGGTAGCGTGGTCATTTACCTCCCTCCGATGGACTTCATATAAATAGCGGAGAGGTGGATGGCATCTCTCTCGATTGCTCCCTAGGGTTTCCTCCCCCGGTAGATTGCTCTGAACTGCTTCTTTTCCCTCTGTATTCCTTAGGCTAGATTCTTGTATAGATTCTGTCATCTGGATGTATGGAAGCATTCAGCGTTGTGGTGATCTTCTAGTCCTTTGTGATTTTTGTGTCATTTTCGGGGCTATTTTTTTGGGGTTTCGTTCTTCGCTCGATTCGAGGATTTGAGGGCGTTTCTTCTCAGATTTCTTTGAGGGGATCATTGGTGGATGCCTTGCGCATCTTTGTGTGTGATCTTGACCCCTCAAACGCCGGGAAACACCTTCGATTTGTGCGTTTTTGTTTGGACCCCGAGTTCATGGTGGTGGTTCGTGTGATCCGCGATTCCCGGTGATTTAGGGAGTTAGAGGTTGAGATTTTTGGGGCATAGCTTCCTTGTGTGATGCTTCTCATCTCCCCAAAATCTTGTCTCAAGAGCTCTAGCTATTTGGGAGATCCGGTGATGGAAAGGTAGAGTTGACTCCTGAGCTCGAGCATTTTTCTGCTCTGTCCGCACTTGGCGGACTGTCCGCGGCCTCCGTGCAGACGGTCCGCGAGGTGCCTGACAGGCCGGCTGTTCTTCGTGTTCTTCGCGTGTTCTTGAGCATCTTTCGTTCGATCTGTTGAGCCAGTTGGTTTTTAGTGCGCGAAGTTTGCGGACGGTCCGCGGGTCCATCACGGACGGTCCATTTTTCTCGGTGTGCTACTAGAGGTTCTGGTGGTATTTTTGGATGGTCCGCCGAGACCCCACGGACGGTCCGTGCTTTCATCACGGACAGTCCGCGAGGTCCTCCTGGACGGTCCGCCAGGGACTTCGCAGGGTTGCCTAAGTCCTTCGGTTCTTGTCTAGTTGCTTCCGCTCTTTGCTCCTAGGCTTGTCTCTTGTTCTTGTAGGCTTGTGTGTGCCTTATTTGGAGCTTCCTTTGTGTGATCGATCATTTGGAGTGGCAATCGGGGTATAGGCCGAGTTCGACCTTAGGGAAGAATTTTTATCGGCTCCCATTCACTCCCCCTCCCTGGTCGCCCTATTCGGTCCTTCAATTGGTATCAGAGCCGGTTACGGATCTTCTTGATTCTAACTAGTCTAAGATCCAAAGATGGGCGATTACGGCAAGGGGTCGGGTCCTCCGCACTTTGATGGCAAGAATTACCCGATGTGGGAGAGGCACATGGGCGCGTTTTTGCGAGGGAGGGAACTCTTATCTGGGAGGTCACACAAAATGATCAATATGTCATCCCAGATAGTTTTCTTCTTTCAGGATCGTGGGACATGTTTGAGGCCAACAGCAAGGCCGTTGATTACTTGTCCCGTGCTCTCTGTGCCTCGGAGTTCGAGCGAGTGTACGGAGAGAATGTGGCCGGAAAGATTTGGCTCGAGTTGAGAAATGCTCATGTTGGCAATGCCCAAGTGAAAGCCCATTTGTTTTCCACTTACCGGAGAGAGTACGAGAACTTCACTCATCTCCCCGGCGAGTCAACCGATGCGATGTTCCAACGCTTCACTAGCATAGTCAACAACATGAGGGCCAATGTGACAGTGCTCCCATACACGGATCATGATCAAGCTATCAAGCTTTTGCATGCCCTGGATAGGTCTGTGTGGAGTGCCAACGTCGAGGCCATTGAGGAGTCGAGCGTGTATGATATGCTGATGCTGGATGAGCTGTTTTCCAAGCTCAGGTCTTCAGAGGAATGACCGTGGCTTGAGAGCCAAGAGCGAGAGCCCCACTGATCCTCATAGTTTGGCTCTTGTATCCGGGTCAAGGTCTAACGCTAACACCGGTGGTTTCTCTTTGTCTTGTCTTGTGTCTCTGCCAAATGAGGACTTTGAGGTGCTGAGCGAGGACGATCTCGCTTTGTTGAGCAAGAGGTTTGGGCGGATGTGCGAGAACCGCAAGAATGCAAGGCGGAGCTCGGGGATGTGCTATCAGTGCGGGAAGCACAGGCACTTCATCGCCGAATGCCCTGAAGCCATGGAGATCAAGAACGACTACAAGGGCAGGCCCAAGCACGACTACAACAAGCACTGCTCCCGGAGCAACTACAAGGACAAGCACAAGGACAAGGGCGAGAGAAGGCACAAGAAGAGTGGCGGCCACAAGAAGAAGACCACTCGAGCAATGGTGGCAGGAGCGAGCGACATCGACTCGACATCAAGCGATGCCTCCTCTGACTCGAGCAGCGAGGAAGAGCAAGAGAAGCGCAAGGACAAGCGGCACACGGGTAAGAACTTCACCGGCCTAAGCTTCGTCGCACAAAGAGGCTTTTGCGGCATGGCGCACTCCAAGAAGGGTGGGAAGCACAGCTCGGATTCGAACTCCGATTTCGATGAAGAGGTACGATAAGATCCCAACTTATTGCTAGAGGAGAATGCTAGGCTCAATGAATTGCTTGACAACCGTGATGATGTGCTTGGAAAGACCAACAAAGAGAAGAGGGAATTTAGGTCTTTGTTGGGTGATGCTAAGGATAAGATAGCCGAGCTTGAATCCTTGCTTGTGGATGCTAGAAATGAGATAGGCTCTTTGAAATCTGCTCCTGTGGTGTCGGATGAGATTGATTGTGGTGACTCTTCAGTTTTTCTTGCTGATTTGACTGCTCTCAAGGAGAAGCATACCTCTACTTTGGAGGAACTAGATGTGATTAGGATTGAGTGTGATGAATTGAAGTCTAGGCCAGCTTTACTAGGTGCTTGTACCTCATGTCCTGTTTTGCTTGCTAGGCTAGATGAGTCTCATACTAGAATTGTTTCTCTTGAGGCGGCATTGAAAGCTCCTCTTCCTACATCATGTTAAACCTATGAAATGCATGCATTGAAAAATATGGAACTTGCACACTATGTTGATCATCTGCAGGATGAAAATGATGGGGTGGTTGTCTGGGCATGAGCCACAGTGGAGTTTGATGTTGGCTCAGTTCAAGAGGTTTGATGGTCAGGCGTTGGGGGCTGACAAGTGTGGTGAGAAGAGTGGTGAGGGAGAAGAGAAAGCTGGAGAGATTCCTATTCCACCACATACTACACCAATGAACAAATTTGCACCCAAGCCAAACCACCTCAGAAACAAGCTAGACACAACACCAGATCCACCAGTGTTCCCCCACAAAGCTGAGAACTACCAAAAACCCATCAAGTTTGTGACCACCTAAGCCACAGCCGATCCACTTCCATTGTGAGTATTGTGGGAGGGATGGGCATAAGGATGAGTTCTGCTTCCGGAGGAAGAGAGATGAGAGATTTGCTAGGGAGATGGCAAACAAGGACAGGTACCACCTTGCTTTTGGTGTGCCTGAGCCTCGTAGAGGGCCTCTACCTAGGGGTGATGTGTATGTGCGTACAGTTCCCACTCGTGGAGGTGGAGGTGTGTTTCCTTAGAGAGATAGGCGTGTTGGGTTTGGGCATGCTGATTTGGCTTGATGTGCTCCTTCTCGTGACCGTTACGAGTTTGGGAGGCACGATCGGAGCTTTGGGTCTCAGATGGACTACGGGCCACGTTTTCCTCCTCGTGGTGCGCATATTCCTCCAGTGAGACGTGACAGGTCCTTTGGTGGTAGGCGTGAGAGGGCTCTGCCTAGAGGTTATGGTAGGATGGACTTTGCTAACCCTTCTTTGGAGCAAATGGCTCGACACTGGTTTGACTCTTTTGGAACTAACCCCAGTGTCGAGTCGCTTCCTCATTCTCGTTCTCGTTTTTGATTGCAGGTGGGAGGCTTGGAGAACTTTTGGTTGATCGACTCCGGTTACTCACGACACATGACCGGAGATCATGGGTGGTTCTCCAGCCTCACCCCGGTGAGTATGAGGGAGTACATCACTTTCGGGGACAATGGGCGAGGACGAGTGCTTGCTGAAGGTATGGTGAAGGTGAGTAGCAAGGTGACCTTAAGAAGTGTGGCCCTGGTCAAGTCACTTGGTTTTAACCTGTTGTCAGTATCTCAGTTACTGGACGAAGGTTTTGAGGTTCGTTTTAAGTCAGGTACTTCTCGTGTGCTTGATTCTCGAGGCGATCTTATCTGTACGATCATCCCCGAGGGTCAAATCTTTCGTACCGATTTTTCCCAGTCTGTTGGTCCTCCTCGATGCTTTGTTGCTGGCGTTTCGGCCGAGCTTTGGAAATGGCATAGGAGATTGGGACACTTGAGCTTTGAGTTGCTTTCCCGCTTGAGTGGTCTTGATCTTGTCCGAGGATTGCCTAAGTTGAAATTCGAGAAGGATTTGGTTTGTGCTTCTTGTCGGCATGGAAAGATGGTTGCTGCTTCTCACACCCCTCTGACTACGGTCATGACCGAGTGACCTTGTGAGCTGTTGCACATGGATTTGGCTGGGCTAGCTCGTGTTCGCTCTGCGGGTGGGAAGTGGTATGTTCTTGTGGTTGTTAATGATTTTTTGAGGTACTTTTGGGTTTTCTTTTTGGAGGATAAGAGTGAGACATTTGGCTTTGTTCGGGACATGATCTTGAGGTTGAAGAATTAGAGACATGGTGATGGCATTCGAGCTATACGCAGTGACAATGGCACGATGTTTAAAAATCTCATTTCGATGCCTTTTGCAGTGATCTTGGTCTTGATCATCAGTACTCTTCTCCATACGTCACTTGCCAGAATGGCGTAGTGGAGAGGAAGAACCGGACCCTTTGTGAGATGGCCAGGACGATGCTTAATGATCATAGGACTCCTGGGCGTTTCTGGGCCGAGGCGGTCAATACCGCTTGCTATGTCTCAAATCGCATCTTCCTTCGTGCTTTCAAGAAGAAGACCTCTTATGAGCTGATGCATGGACGACAACCCAAGGTGAGTCACTTTAGAGCATTTGGTTGCAAGTGTTTCATTCTGAAGAAGGGCAAGTTGGATAAGTTCGAGTCTAGATGTTCGGATGGTATCTTTCTCGGTTATGCTATTCATTCTAGAGCATATCGTGTGCTCAACCTTGACACTAACCGAATCATGGAGACTTGCGAGGTTACCTTCGACGAGACACAGCCATGTAGCTCTTCTGCTTTTGAGTGTGCAGGTGATGAGGAGATTGGTGCCAGGATCTTTGAGGATGAGAAGGATGGAGATGGAGACGATGATGATGATGATGGTGGTCCTCCCGCGGGTGATCGTGTACATGCTACTTCCACTACTACGACGACGATCGAGGATGGACCATCCCCTACACCCACTACGACTGAGGCTGTTCGAGTGAAGGCTGCTGCTGAGGGGGAGGTTGTGTCCAGGCAAGAGGCTCCCCGGCGCGTATAGATCGATCACCCACCAACGACGATCATAGGTGACATCCATGAACGCACTACACGGTCGAGGTCAAGGAACTCTTCTCATTTCGCTCACTCTGCTTTTGTCGCGTCGTTTGAGCCCAAAGATATTCGACACGCTTTGTCTGACGAGAATTGGGTGAATTCCATGCATGAGGAGTTGGAAAACTTTGGGAGAAACCAAGTCTGGGTGTTAGTCGTTCCACCGCCAAATTGCCGTCCCATATGTACCAAGTGGGTGTGGAAGAAAAAAGAGGATGAGAATGGGATGGTTGTGAGTAACAAGTCGAGGTTGGTGGCTCAGGGGTTCAACCAGAAGGAGGGGATAGACTATGAGGAGACATTTGCTCCTGTGGCCCGTTTGGAGGCAATTAGGATCCTTTTAGCCTTTGCCGTGGCAAAAGGGTTCAAGTTGTACCAAATGGATGTCAAGAGTGCTTTCTTGAATGGGGTGATAGAGGAAGAAGTGTATGTGAGGCAACCCCCGGGGTTTGAGAGTGAAAAATACCCAAACTGTGTATACAAACTCCAGAGAGCGCTATATGGGTTGAAACAGGCACCTAGAGCTTGGTATGGCAGGTTGAGCGGGTTTTTGCGGAGTAAGGGGTTTGTGATGGGCACAGTTGATAAGACCCTGTTTCTCCTTAAGCATGGGAATGACCTTTTGATTGTTCAGATATACATGGATGACATAATCTTTGGTGGCTCTTCTCATGATCTTGTTGCCAGATTTGCAGATGACATGAGCAGGGAATTTGAGATCTCCATGATGGGCGAGCTGCAGTTTTTCTTGGGCTTCCAGATCAAGCAGTGCAAGGGCGGGACGTTTGTACATCAGGCGAAGTACACCAGGGACATGGTGAAGAAGTTTGGCATGAACGACTCCAAGCCACTGACTACACCGATGAGTACCACTATGGCTTTGGACGCGGACGAGGACGGCCAACCCGTGGACCAGAAGGAGTACCGGAGCATGATCGGCTCCCTCCTCTACTTGACGGCGATGAGGCCGGACATATAGTTCAGTGTGTGTCTGTGCGCTTGTTTTTAGGCTTCACCGAGGACTTCACATCGGCAGGCCGTCAAGCGGATTTTCAGGTACTTGAACTACACTCCTGAGTTTGGTCTTTGGTATTCTGCCTCCTCGACACTCAGACTTCACGGGTACTCCGACGCTGATTTTGCTGGGTGTCGATTGGACCGCAAGTCTACCTCTGGGTGTTGTCAATTCCTTGGTTCGTCTTTGGTCTCTTGGTCATCTCGCAAGCAATCCAGTGTAGCCCAGTCTACCACAGAGGCCGAGTATGTAGCTGCTGCTAGTTGTTATTCCCAGCTACTTTGGATGACCTATACCATGAGTGATTTTGGTGAGGAGTGCTCCCAGGTTCCACTTTTCTGTGACAGCACCAGTGCCATAAGCGTAGCCAAAAATCCTGTCCTCCACTCCAAAACGAAACACATAGAAGTGAGGTACCACTTTCTGAGGGACAATGTTGAGAAGGGAAACATATCTTTGTCCTATGTCCCTACCCAAGATCAGCTAGCCGACATATTCACCAAACCGCTTGATCAAGTCACTTTCACTCGCTTGTGGGGTGAACTTGGGGTGTGCCTTCCTTTCTAGCTGGGTTTTGGAGCTTCTCATGTATATATGTGTCATATGTTCATTTTGTTGCATTGCATTCATGCATTTTACTTTCTGTACAAAACCTGGTAGGATAGCCATCTTTGGATCACTTGTGCTAGGAATGAGCTTCTCTTATATACATGACTGATGTGCTATATGTGTGATATGTGCATGTTTGGTAAATTGTGGATGTGAATGCTATGCTCTTGATGGTTTTGCCATATACTTATGTTGAGATAGCTTTCTTTTGATGAAAATGCTAAAAATTGTGTCTCTCATGAGTAGATGCTTGTCTATGCTCAATTTGTGCTTAAATGCCTATATCATGCTTAGTTTGTGCTTGAGAATCATGTTCTCTTTGCTTGGGGTCAAAGACCTTTTATCATTGTAAATGTTTAGCCCTTTTGCTTGCTTGGGGAGGAGCATAAGCTTCTTTTTTCCGCAAAGGCACTTCATGTACCATGTTTAAACATGAAAATGAAATTGGTGTATGAATTGCCTTATGATTGAAAAATGAGCTCCTAATCATGTTTTTATGCATTGATATTCATATCTTGGGTGCTAAACTGTAGCATGTTGTCTACCATGAGAAGTCTCATTTTAAGAAGTAGACACATGGCTCGGTGGCTTTAACATGACTTGAGTAGCTTGTGGGCGTTTATAATGATCTTGTGATGAGAATTTGTGATCTTGCATAAACTTTGGATGATCTAGTGTATTTGTGCTCAAATTGTCATGGATGGGTTCTAGCTCATGAGATGAATGTTTATTTGAGAAAATTGCTTAAAATTGCTTTTAGCCATGTCACATGCTTATATGTCTCTACCTTCTTGATGGCAATGTGCTAACTACACCATGTCTACCTTGCTTGCTCTATGTCTCATTTGTAGCATTTTGTTGTGCTCTTTGTATATTTGAGAAGCTTGGTAGATTGTATATATGCTTTGACATGCATTTTTCATGAAAACAAGGGGGAGAGCATCATGATATCTTGATTCATGCATTGTCAACAATGGGGAGAATGTGTATGATAAGTGGAGAATTTGGGCAGAATTTTGTGGAAATTGGTATGCATTTGTGAGTTGTAGCATGTGAGGAGAAAAATTGAGAAGAAAAGGTTGCATTTGTTTAGGGGGAGTGTGCATATGTGCAGGGGGAGCTCCTTTGATTTGTGCCTGAGTTTTGTGCTTGTGATGTGCTCTTTGAGAGCTTTGGTTTGTCTCGGCTGTGTCGAGCCGTTGCCCTTGTCTTAGGGGGGCGAGACTTAGTCTGGCGAGTGATCTTGTTTTCACTTGTTCTTTGGCTTTGGATCACTTGTTGGAGGTTGATGTTCGTGGCTGTTTTTCTTTTCTTTTTCTCTATGTGATTTCTATGGGTGTTGTCAATGCACTCATCAAGGGGGAGATTGAGGACTAGGTGTGTCCGAGGACCAGTGGAGGGTCGCTTCTTAGTGATGAGTGATTGACAACGTTGTGTGGACTGATGCTTGGCTAAGTGTGCAGGTACAGGTTGCGGCTTGACTCGTGTTGGTGCAGGTGAAGAACAAGCGCGAAAGGCCTTAGCCGTGGCGGCCTCCGGGTGATGGAGTGGCAAGTAGGCTTGGTTCGATAGACCCGGTGGCCGATGGGGTCAAGTGCGAGCCGTGCAGTGCAAGACTGGCGGGCTGAAGTCGTGAACATGGGCCGGTGCAAGGTAGCGGATGGAGCCCAAAGCTTGCACGCGGGGTTTGTTGGTTCGCCCACAAAACCATCGGTGGACGGTTTCTTAGTTTGGGCCTCAAAACCAAGCCCGGAGGCCCGAGGCGACAGAGACGGTGATCCGGGAGCTTCGGGAAGCTTCGAGGCGGAGGGCACGTGGCGTGATCGCGGGGTTTGCGTCGAGGTGAAGCGAAGCCGCGGTGGAAGCGTGTCCATCCGATGAAGACTTGACCAAAATGCCCCTGAGGGGTTGTATCTTCATTTCAAGTAGTAGGGGTAGCGTGGTCATTTACCTCCCTCCGATGGACTTCGTATAAATAGCGGAGAGGTGGATGGCATTTCTCTCGCTTGCTCCCTAGGGTTTCCTCCCCCGGTAGATTGCTCTGAACTGCTTCTTTTCCCTCTGTATTCCTTAGGCTAGATTCTTGTATAGACTCTGTCCTCTGGATGTATGGAAGCATTCGGCGTTGCGTTGATCTCCAGGTCCTTTGTGATTTTCGTGTCATTTTCGGGGCTATTTTTGGGGGGTTTCGTTCTTCGCTCGATTCGTCGATTTGAGGGCGTTTCTTCTCAGATTTCTTTGAGGGGATCATGGGTGGATGCCTTGCGCATCTTTGTGTGTGATCTTGACCCCTCAAACACCGGGAAACACCTTCGATTCGTACGTTTTTGGTTGGAGCCCGAGTTCATGGTGGTGGTTCGTGTGATCCGTGATTCCCGGTGATTTAGGGAGTTAGAGGTCGAGATTTTTGGGGCATAGCTTCCTTGTGTGACGCTTCTCATCTCCCCAAAATCTTGTCTCAAGAGCTCTAGCCGTTTGGGAGATCCGGTGATAGAAAGGTGGAGTTGACTCCCGAGCTCGAGCATTTTTCTGCTCTGTCCGCACTTGGCCGACAGTCCGCGGCCTCCGTGCGGATAGTCCGCGAGGTGCCTGACAGGCCGGCTGTTCTTCGCGTGTTCTTGAGCATCTTTCATTCGATCCGTTGAGTCGGTTGGTTTTTGGTGCGTGAAGTTTGCGGACGGTCCGTACTCAAGTGCCGGACGGTCCGTGACGAGGCGGACAGTCTGCGGGTCCATCACGGACGGTCCGTTTTTCTCGGTGCGCTACTGGAGGTTCTGGTGGTATTTTCGGACGGTCCGCCGAGACCCCACGGACGGTCCGCGCCGTCATCGCGGACAGTCCGCGAGGTCCTCCCAGACGGTCCACCTGGGACTTCGCAGAGTTGCCTAAGTCTTTCGGTTCTTGTCTAGTTGCTTCCGCTCTTTGCTCCTAGGCTTGTCTCTTGTTCTTGTAGGCTTGTGTGTGCCTTGTTTGGAGGTTACTTTGTGTGCGCGAGTGTTTGGAGTGGCAATCGGGGTATAGGCCGAGTTCGACCTTAGGGAAGAATTTTTATCGGCTCCTATTCACTCCCCCCCCCTCTCTGGTCGCCCTATTCGGTCCTTCACCTCCTCTCTAATCTTGGGCTTGTACACTTGTCGCAGAGGAGATTGAACATCTTTTCTGGGCAGGGCCGTCTGACCGCGTGTAGGGGGCGGTCTGACCGCGTTGGCTTGCCAGGCGGTCTGACCGCGTGTAGGGGGCGGTCTGACCGCGTTGGCCTGCTGATGCTGCCCTGACCAATGTGGAGCCCAACGATCTTGCGTAGGTCGTGAAATCCGATCCAGTGCTGGTCTTCTTGGCCCTCCTCGTCCAGGATGGAAGGACTGTTGATATGGAGGCGTCCATTGTGGAGTGAAGTGTTGCCCCTGCTGTGATGATCCACCTCTGAATCTCGTAGCTGCTCTTGGAGGCGACGACGGCCTCTTTTGATGTGGAGGTGATCTCATCCTTGTTTTTAATGGCCGATCACTTGTAATGGCCTTTTGTTTAGAGTACTTGTCAAATAGCATATCAAATGTGACTTTGATCTTGAAACGCCCCCCTGATTCTTAGCAACATTAAGCTTCCAGTTTCCAATCTTCAGCCGCTTTGGAATAAGCATTTTTGGCCGACCATGGGGAGGGGCGGTCTGACCGCCCTGGGCTAACTAGGCTCGGTTGTTTGTTGACCAGACAACGTGGACGATCCTTGCCCCCCATGTCCAGAGGTTTTGATGGTGATCTTGAATGTGTCTCTGCCATTAGGGGTCTTTTCACATGAAACTTCTCTTACCAACTCTTTTCCCCTCAAGTCGGGCTTAGCTTCCCCGACTACCACGTTCTTGCCTTTAGTTGCTTCGACTTGGTGTGGCCGAATCAACACTTTAGGTTGCTGCAGATCCATGGTATTGATAGGAAAAGGCTGCTTGTCCACTTGCATCTCATGAAGCATCGATCGACCTTCATTTATGGCCGATTGAATCTGATGACGAAACACATTACAATCGTTAGTAGCATAAGAATAAGAGTTATGAAATTTGCAATATGCACGTCGTTTAATTTCATCAAGTGGAGGCATGGTATGAGAAATTTTAATGTTTCCAAGTTTAAGTAATTCATCAAAAATACGATCACACTTAGAAACATCAAAGGTAAATTTCAATTCTTCTTGCCGACCTTTAGTAGCCGGCTTAAGTTATGCACAAGAACTAGGTTTAGCCTTAGAAGACCACACAAATTTAGCAACATAAACCTCACCCTCGTCGTTCGAGCTATCAGAATCATATTCAACCAAATGCAAGTTAGACCGACGAGGTTTATAGTTTTCTTTATTCAGTTTTAATTCTTGTGCCATACCTCTTACAAGAACAGTAGTAAGAGAATAAAATTCTACACCTTCTAACCTTTCTCTAAGAGCTGATCTTAAACCTTTCGCAGCAAGGTCGGCAAGGTCAGAATCAGATAGTGCAAGATTAAAACAACGGTTTTTAACTTCTTTAAAGCGCTTAAGATAATCAGAAACTGACTCATCTTTGCCTTGTCTAACCAATGTTAAATCTGTTAACTTTAATTTATAGCTCCCACTAAAGAAGTGATCATGAAACTTTTGTTCTAATTGATCCCATGAATCAATAGAATAAGGAGCTAATGAAGAAAACCAAGCAAAAGCGGTACCAGTTAATGATAAGGAAAACAAGCGTACTTTCAAAGAATTATAGGTACCAGCTTCACCTAGTTGAGCAGTATATTGACTAATGTGTTCCCAGGTTGTGCGGTTATCATTACCACTAAATTTAACAAAATCAAGCATATGCCAACCAGGGAGAAAGTTTACATAATCAAACTCGGCTCTACAGGGTTTTTGATAAAGCTTAGAATTACCAAAGTCAATGCCGAGCTTATTTTTCATCATATTAGCTACTTCCTCTTTAAATTGAGCAAATTCATTCCTAGTAGCTAATTGAGATTGCATTGGAGCTGACATATTAAATCTACTCACATGGGGTTGATTAGGATTTTGAACACGATGCATGTCAGAAAACACATCATTAGGCACACCATATGATGGAGCAACATTAGGTATAGGTGGTGATGTGTGAGCAATAGTACTGAACGCATAAGGTGCAACACTGACAATACTACGCCCAAGAATCTGAGTATTAGGCACAACTGACAAAGGCACCGGCTGTTCTGGCTGCAACACCATCTGGCCGGACTGGGCGGTTAGACCGCCTACCGGGGGTTGTCTGATCGGGGTCGGCTGGGTGAATGGTGTTTGCTCAGGATAAAACCCTGTCGGCATACCGTACATAATTGTATCACCTGAAGAATTAGGTGTTGCCGACATGGTTTGGTGCAAGACCCCATGTGTATCAACTTGAGGGATTGAATCATCAGTAATATCAGAACTAACATGTTTACCCTCTACTTTTTCAAGGCGAGTAATAACACTAGCCACGAGATTATTCTGATCACTAAACGCATGATCAAACTTTTCAGATATAGAAGATAATTGCGTAACTAGATCAGGTGGAGTTTGGCATACAGTGGGTATTACCTCAACCTTGTTGTTGTTTAGCTTGAATGCAGGCATCTCAAAGTCTTGAGCTAATGTCACCTTGCCTGCACGATCTTTCTTGGCGCCAGAGAGAAACTGCTTCTTGATGTACTCTTGAAGCTCCGTGTACTTCCTCTGGTCCTCTTTGCTGAGTTCTTCGATGTTCACCATGATGAGATTCTTGGGATCGAGTTCACAACGCGCTCCCATACAATGACTGACAAAACGGTTATAAAAACCAGATCTGCCCCCAGCGGAGTCGCCAAAAGTGTGTTGACACTTTCTCTGGCCGAACACACGAGTGCGCTAGTTCGCGCGGACGTCGGAAATCAACTCGTCGAAACACTCGGCACGGGCCGGTCTGACCGCCTGGGGTACGCGGTCTGACCGCCTTGGCTAGGCACGTCGCCAAAAACCTAAGTTCGTCGCTCCGGGAGGGACCCCATTGGGAGAAATGCGCCTAGGGTTGTCCTGAGGTCGGCAAGGCCACTCAGAACTTCCTCAACCGCCGTGGAGACGAAGGAGGAGAGCTAGGGGGTTGGAAGAGCTAGGGTTTGGAGAAAATAAAGTGTAAATTGATAATTTGATTGGATGATCGCTCTCAATCAGCCACACCCCTTTATATTTATAGGGGGGGAGGTCTTGCCCTGCAAGGAACTCTTTACAACTCGGGAATAGCTAAAAATCCCTGATTTGGGTCGAACTCGGGGAGACCCGGTCAGACCGCCTGGGGGAGGCGGTCAGACCGCCTGGCGGCCTTTGTGCCGGACCGGCTACAGGGCACGCGGTCAGACCGCCTAGCCCAGCCTGATCCGACTTTTACCAATTTTGAGTGTCAACAGTTTGCTAACCAGACGGTCGTGATTGTCAGAGTTCTGGGTGTTGTGATCCTGCAAGGAGTGAACCAGTGTTGTTAAGCGATGAAAGGTTGAACTCATCTTCTATATAACTCACAATGTTGTTCTTTAATTTAGTAGAAGAAATTGGACCTTGAATGTTTTTGTTCCAAAGTAGTGGCACAAATAGTGCCACTCCACAATGTTTAGGTCAGCAGGCTTGTGCCTCATTCTTTCCAAATAACTATTGTACGCCTTGTATGTAGCACTCAAGTCGCCTTGCCAACCTTTGTAGCGTTGGTGGGCAATCTTCAATATCTTTTCCTCTAGATTTTGAATTCCCTCAAAATCCCATCCTTCCTGGTGGGATGGAACCTTGTTATTCATGCATGATTCAATCATAAAACTGGATAGGAACAAAATAGAGGGAACACATCTGCTATATTAAATTAACAAGGTGCATGCGGTGGACAGTGACTTACCATTACAGCTTTTACGATCTCTTTCTTGACTACTGGAAGCACATCACTCCAATATCAGACTCCAATTAGTGGAGCTTTCTGCCTAGTATGTACAACAATCTCATCAACAAAGGTACATCTGTTTTCTCCACAGGGACCACCCAACTTTGATAAAAATTGGATTTTCAACTTTTCGCAGCCAGATCTTGATCTCTTGGCAACTGTAGATAACCCTTTCAGGGTTCCACGGCCAACATTCTTGCCAGCTACTAGCATTCACACCAGAGAAAATAACATTCACTACTGAACAATAGCAGTTGCAGAAACCAATGAAAAATAAAGAGTGAAGTTTCTCGAGGTGTAGAGCTTTACTAACCTTTTGTCTTCCTTGGTCTCCTAGCATGCAATGGAAGTTGTGGTGGCGGCATTGTTTCTGGTGGCGGCGTCGGGCTGCTGTCATTGCTCTCATCTTGTTCGAGTACGACTACTTCTGTAGGTTTAGCTTGAACTTTACCATACGCCTCTGAAAAAATGGAAAACACATGAAGGTTCACATTTTTCATCACAAATAAGCTGCAGTCGACAAGGAAAAAGGATTTACTAATATCTTTGAGACATCTGATACTAGTTAACCATTTAGTGTACACTGTAACTGTATCTTCCCTGAAGTCATCGTGAAGGTCTGCAAATTAATTAGAAACACTGGTATGAGTATAATGTGCAGGCAAGGCTACATGTGGCTAGTGTGGAACAAGCAACATACGTACCACAGTCCTCGTCTTGTTCTTGAAGCCAAATTTTGTATTCATCAACATCATAGTCGTCTTCATCCTCAGAATCAGGGTTATCATCAGGATTAGGCCTCCGCCTCTGAAGAAGTTTCAGGGGGGAAACATTAACCGCCCCTGCATCAACAGCAGTTTTTGATAGTATCAACCTTAATTTCCTCTCACTGGTTGACTCCACATACTGAACCATTTCCAGTATATCTTTCTTAGATTTAATTTCAATATTACTCGTTGTACAGGTATAATCTTCATTTCTCTTCATGTAGTACATTTCTTTAATATCTGTCAGGGCATTAAAGTCTATAATACCCTTGTCCAATTTAGAAGTGACGTAATGTAGATTTTCCCCATGGATTTCGACTAGTACAGTCCACAAATCACCTGTGAAATCGGAGTCTCTACACGTGCACATAAATATTAATACGGCAGCATGGAAAAAATTCAGATTTAGTACTAATAATGGTGTATGCATATATGTATATATATACTAGTAGGAAGTATGTAGAAAACAAATATGTAGTCGTCAAATAGCACAATGCCTATTCAGCTCAGCGAGTTTCACAACAACAATTAGTTTCGGTAACAATTTTTTAGATAGAGATAGACCTGCATGAGCACATAACTATGAACACGTATTTCTGATCAAGGAAAAGACGAAACAATAGAAGGATGTTGAAAAGAAAGAAATAAAATGATGCGCACATGTATCCTCATAGGAATGTAAATTTTAATGGATACATCAAATGAGATTGTGTTGTCATCAAAGGGAGGTACATTGAGAAGTTAGAACACTAGATGGGATTAGAGGTATATCCAATCGATTGCGTGGAGGGAACAATGTAACTACTGCACACAATTTTATCCTGAAAGCCAGGAAACTCATCAAGAAGGTGTAGAACGAGGCGGCCGATACGCACTTGACACCGTTAACGTCAATATTGACTTCGAAGACATCATGCCCATTTCGTTGTGCGATGGGTTTTCCATTGCTGGCCATGGATGACCTCACAGCGCCTCCGGCAACCCGGCCACGTTCCCCTCGTCGTCGCTTTAATTTCCCGAGAAGACCAGATTCTGTAACTATGGTCGCCGCCCCCGCGCGTGGTTTAGGGGGACGTGGGATGAGGATGCGATATTAAATCTGGGGGTTAATGGCAGGATGTGAAAATTTTTTTGGCAAAAAACGTTCGGAGGTGATATTTAACTTGGGGGTTAATCAGGTGGGCTGTGAAATTTTTTTGGCAAAAAACGTGCTGAGTTTTCCCTCCTGCCGCATGCAGTGGGTCCCACAGGCTCAATTGTTTTCATTGTATTATATTTTGAACTAATCTGTTTTTGTCATGTGTTTGTTTCAAATTCCAGGTTGTCTATAGTAGCGTTGATTGAAATAACATATGAATGTGGGTGGGATGAGAGATTGTGAGTGCTGGACAATAATAGGAGGGGAGAATATGCAACATAATTTGCCTTCTCCTGACGCATTTTCACTCAAGAACAATTGACACAAACAGATACTGACAAATATATGGCACTCAAGAACATAACCATTCAACAAAGAAAAACAGTACTAAACACAAAGCTTGCACTCACAAAAGGGTACGAGCACAAAGCTTGCTCACAAAAGCGGTACTAATTAAACTCTCCATGCATATTAAATGTCTATCAGTTAGAAGCACAAGTCTTGCACACTAAATCATCACTAATTAATTAAACACCATACATTAGATGTCCATCAAGCACAAGCTTAAGGTTTCCACAAACAAAACCATTAGAAAGCACAAGGCTCTCACACAAAAGTAGTACTACACTCATTACATGCATTAGTGCCGGCCTAATCACACACCATCCGTGCACTCATGGAGCGAAATACGTCCGCTTCAGAAGGACGCGAATATTCTCGCCCTTTTGCTTTAGCTGGAAGTTGACAGAGGGGCAAGAAGTTAGCACATATATATATATATATATATATATATATCACAATCGGAAATTAGCACTGTTAAGCTAGGGGCGCCATATCTGGCCTCCGTCCTCGATGGCTTTGGCCAATCTCCAGTCTCCTCATCGCTGTCATGCGAGAATGTGCAATGAATTGAGACCTTGTCATTGACCACGAAGACATAGTCGTGCTGAGGAGTCTTCATTAACAAAAAAAATCAGAGGCAGTATTAGAATCTCAAACATGCATGGATGCAACAACTAAATTAACCTCAAACGATTCCAGTGCTACATTTAGAAACTAAAAATTATGCTACGTATAGTTAATACTGAATTATTTTAACATGCATTAGTACTAAATTTTTCACTAATAATTCCAATCTTATGTACAAGAATTCTGATGCTATATATTTAGTAACATTCTCAATAGCTGCAGTAGAAAACTAAATACTCATGCTATATACTTGTGGTTGCGATATACTGTTAGTAAGAATTCTCATTCTCAATAATCTTGTTTAGTAACTAAGAATTCTCATTCTATATACTGAATGTGATTGCTCAACTAAACATTGTAACATTCTAAACTACTTCTAGTAATCTGAGTTATCTACAAAAACCCTATTCCATAGCTGCAGTAGAAAACCCCAATTCGAAATCTATCCTCCCAGCAAGAAACTCCCAAATCGATACTAACCAGGGGGGCGGGAGGCGGAGCGATGCCCAACAGTTCGTCATCGGAATCCTTGATGACGACTGGCACCACCTCTTCAGCGTCCTCGTCGGCACCGAGGATGGCGGCCGGCACCGCCACTTCATCGTCCTCCTGGTTGCGCCTCGGGATAGTCGTCGTCCTCGTCTTCGTCCGGAATGCGTTCCTGGTGCGATCGCCCCTGATGAATCTTCCTCGCCTGTCACGCCTCTGCTTGGTGGAGTTGTGCTCCACTTCAAGCCGCCCAACAATGGCGGCCGCAGGCGTGTCGGCGGGAATGGCGGCAGTGGCGCCCGGGATGGACTTGGTTGCGTAGCTGCGAGAGCGGGTGGAGCGAACCATCTCGCCGATGGAGGAAGAGCAGCGGCGACAGCAGGGCGGCGAGAGCGGTAGTTGATGGGACAGATTGGGAAGGAGGCAGGGTGCAGGGGTGATGTGTGGGGGTGAAATCCGGCGGCCTCGCTTCGTTTATGCATGCCAAGGGACGTGTTCATGTCTTTAGTCACTGACTCGTGGCCCCAGCTTGATCAGTGTACCCACGCATCAGAGAGCCAAATTGGGTTTGTTGTATGTAACCGCAAGAGGAAGGGCCAAACTCGTGGGAACCACTATGGTCAAACACGTCTTCATTTTTTATTTTCTTTTAATGGCTGAAATGGAATTAGATTGTATGACATCAACAATGAATTCAAATGAGAAAGTTGGCAATTCAATAGTTTTTGAACTTATCGAGATCTACAACTTTTATTTTGGTGCATTTCGCCAATCAAGTTACCTTCAACTTTTTACATTACTGATTTCATCAGTTTAGAAATTCACAAATTTATTTGCGGCAATACATGATTTCGAATTAAAAAGTCGTGAATACGAAAGTTGTAGAACTCATCAACATCTACAAACTGTATTTAAGTCACAAATCCATTAACTTTGACAGTTTGAACAATCCAAATTTTGAATTTCAATAATTCTCAACTTCAAGCAAGATTTTTCATACACTAAATGATGACAAATGGAATTGTAATGAATACCAAAGTTTCATAATTCATAAAAAAGGTCTACAATCTTTGTTTAGGTCACGTTGTCGTTTTCGAAAGTTGTATTATACATTGGTCATTACTCCTAGATTGACTTAGATAGTTTAAGAAACTATCTTAGAGGCTTGTCAATTTCGTACTTCACGTTATTACTACTTTAGAAAATTACTGAAAGACCTAAATAAAGTTTGTAGATCCTGATGAGTTATGAAGCTTTGGTACTCATCACTATTCCATTTGACATCATTTAGTCTATGACAATATCGATTGTAGTTGTCATTTTTTGAAACTCACTAACATGAGAAGTTTTTTCAAACTAACAGCCTTTATAAATTTCAAAACAATGATATAGCATGAATTTAGGAATATGTAGGAATAAATGATCTATTTTGAAGTTCGTATGAGGGAGCAGTGTCATGCAAAATTAAATAAACAAACAATTGTGCTAGTTCTTTAGTTGTCACAACAGAATACTGCTTCGTCGCGTACTGCTTTCTTCCCCACCACTGCTGCTCGCCGTCGGCGTCGCTAGGGTTCCGCACGCAAGGAATGGCACAGTTTGGTGGTTCATCTGGTGCAAGGAGGCAGGTATCTGCTTCGTCCACTGTTAGGAGGGCGCAACCGATGGCCCAGGTAGCAGATCCCTATCCCCTGTTCGGTGAGGAAGCGGGTTTACCGTTGATCCAGTGCCCATATTGCAAGAGGGCACGGCTGATTGAGCGGTGCACCAAGTACAGTCGGATCTACATCAAGTGTCCAAGGAATGAAAAATGGGTGAGTTTTGGGATTAGGGTTAGCATTTCGCTTTATTTTGATTTGCGAATGATTTATCGTTTGTTGTTGATGTTGAGCTTCCAGAAAGGTGTGACTACTATAGATGGCAAAGGGCCTATTTCTTGGAGTTGATTGAGGTTGATGTGATCCAGATGTTTGAGGAAGGAAGAGGTGAAGAAGAAGAGGCTGAGTCTGTAGGAAGGGGAGGAGGAGCTAGGAACCTGCAGCAGCAGCAGCAGCAGAAGTATCCCATGGAGGCAAAAGTGGGGCAAATGATGAATGTCGTGATGGTTTTGACTGCATTGGCCGTAGGATTTATGTGTGTTGGAGTAGGTTTCACGTTGAAGAAGTAGTAGTAATGGTAGATTGCAGAATGGAGCAATGTATCTCCAGAATTAAGCTTCAAAGCTGTTGACGGTTGTTAAGTAGCACTTTCAGCCCTCAATATTGTCACATAAATGGAGGCATATGCATTATTTACCTGCATTTTGGTTTGAATAATGTAGTTCCACTTGTCCTTGGAGATTATTTGTATGTAGGTGAAATACCCCTTAAAAGAGTTGGAAACCCACCTTCTATGGAGAAACCATGCCAACTCAGCTGAGGAGGTGGCTGCCACCAAGGAAATACATGGCATTCGACGTCATTGATCCAAGGGAGGCACTCACCGACGAATCAGAGGACGCCACATGGACTTCACATGGATCAAAGGGCCCACCTCGGATACCAAATCAAGCCATGCACCGGGGATGGATCAGAGGGCCCATAGGGCAGCCAACCAGAGGAAGCACACCAGGTGGGGCCAGCCTAGAGGGCCGGCCGATCCTAGGGGGCTCCCATCTGGTCCCTACACGTGGCAACTGCTCATTTGTCACTTGCTGCATCCCGGGGTGTTTTGGAGCACTTTGAGCCTCCGAGCAAGCCTGGTTCTTGCCTATAAATAGAAGGGGAGGGGCTCCCATTTCCCACACACCACTCTCTCATTCTCCTCTCACTTATAGTTTCCAAGGCTAGGGGTTAGGCTAGAGTAGCTCTTCTTCAGGTTCCAAGTCTTCTTTGGAGTCTAGGTATGAGTTCTCTTTTATCTTTATTTCATTGTATGACTTTGATCTACTTCAGTTATTCAGCTATTTCATATAAAGTCATGATAGATCATATGCTTTATATGTTCTTGAGTTCATCCTTTGTTCATCATTTAGAGGCTTGTGTTCTTCATGAACACTACCTTTTGATCCACTTGAAGGGTGATAAACTCATTCCTTATGTGTTTGTTCATAAGTTAGAGGCTCGTGTTCTTCACGAACACGACCCTTTGATCTTATTGACTAAACATAAGAGAGTTCGTATCCATTCGTATGTCTAGCCTTAGTTGATCTTGTTAGATGGCATGAGAGTGTTGCATGAGGTTTGTGTTCAAGCTACGGTACTCGGTCTAAGTTGACCAGTCTTCTGGTGACTCCCACCCTGGGTCACAATAGCCCGGGCCGGTTGGAGTCTAGCAGCAACGCAGGCATGGTGCCTGGGTTGTCTGGCTACGTAGTTATGAGCATACCCCCCGTAACGATAGAGGTAGTGAAGGACCGAAACGGCGAACCAGAGAGGGGGGGAGTGAATGGGAGCCGATAAAAATTCTTCTTCAAAGAACTCGGCCTATGTCCCAATCGCAACTCCAAAAATCACACACGAACACCAATCGCCAAGACAACGTAGTTATGGATCAACTACAAGTCCTAGGAATGATTCCTTGAAACACTCGCGGAAGCACTAGAGAAGAAGCAAAGGAACCGATCAAACTTGGCAAGTTTCTGCGTACAGGGTGGACTGTCCGGAAGCAGGCGCGGACTGTTCGCAGTATAAAAGAAGCCTCCAGCCGAAAAACAGCGGTTCTATCTAAACAGTCCGCAGAACGGTCTGCGACCCCTTGCGGACTGTCCGCCAGCCGCGGACTGTCCGCCAAACACGCGCGGACGGTCCGACGAAGAACTGCGCTGAAAACCGCGAACTCGCAAGAACACCTCCCCAAAGTCGTCCCCGGATCTCCCAAACCGCTGAAGCTCTTGAGCCAAGATTTGGGGGAGATGATATGCGTCACTAGGTGATGTATGCCCCAAAACTCTTGACCTCTCACTCCCTAGAACGACGGGAATCGCGGATCACACGAACTCAACCAAGGACAAAGAACTCCACCCAAAGACCATCAAATCGAAGCCGTTTCAGACGGATTGTTGGAGCAAGATCACCAAGCAAAGAGGCACAAGGTCCTCATACGTGACATCCAACAAGAATCCCTCAAAGAAACGCCCCCAAAACTTCCCCACGAAAATCCCAAGCAAAGGCTCCGAAAATCACCAAAAAGGAAAACCGGGAGAAGCACAAACAAGCCTTGAGGAACCACGCCGAATCATCTATACATACCATGAAAGGTTCATACAAGGTCTAGCTTGCCGCCCGATTATCCTTCCCTCTCACAAGATCTCACCATGAAGCTCTCAAGCTAGTCCTAAGAAAATCCTAAGGAAAATAGGAAGGAAAAATAGGAAAGCAAATAAGCTAGGGTTGCAAGAGATGGCTGCCATCCTCTCACCACTTGGGTTATATGGAGGCAACCGAAAGACGAAAATACCCTTACTAGCTAACTAGGGATACATGCCCCTCAAGGGCGAATTCGGAAATCTTTGTCTTCGCTGCATCGGACGGATGCCCAGCGACCGCAAACTTGCTTAGCCTCGACGCAAGCCTTGCGATCCCGACGCGTGTCCTCCGCTTCGAAGATTCCGGAATGCGTCGTCGCACACCGGTCAGACCGGTGCTCCTCACCGGTCAGACCCACCAGTCAGACCGGTCTGGAGCTGCTGCAGCTCCGTCTTCGGTTCTTCGGTCTTGGCTTTGTGGATCAACCAAGGAACCCAGTGGTTTTCTGGTGAACCACTGGAAACCCCGCGAACTCGGTGTAGCCTCCGCCAATCACCACTCATGACTCGGCTCCCACGTAGTCCCGGCTCGACCTTGGTTTTGAGGGTCAACCAAGAAACCGTCCATGACTTCATCTTACCGTTCTTGCCACCATGCGGCCCGCACTTGACCCCGCTGGCCACCGGGTCCCTCGAACCAAGCCTACTTGTCTTCTCCACACCTGGAGGCCTCACCGGCAACGACCTTTCGCGCTTGTTCTTCACCTGCACCTGCACCAGTCAAGCCGCAACCTGCACCTGCAATACTTAGCCAAGAATCAGTCCACACCATGTTGTCAATCACTCATCACACCAGGAAGCGACCATGCACCGGTCCTCGAACCACACCTGGCTCTCAATCTCCCCCTTGATGAGTGCATTGACAACACACACGTTTTGGTAACCAAGAGAAAAGGAAAAGAAAAGAAACAACTAAAAGAAACTCCAACAAGCGATCGAAAGCCAAAGAAAAGGCAAAGAGCAAGATCACTTGAAGAAGACAAGTCTCGGACCCCTTAGGCAAGGGCAACGGCTCGATACATCCGAGACAAAAGCATACTCAAGCAAAGAGCACAAGCCAACAATCCAAAGCTCGAAAACCACAAAGAGCTCCCCCTGCACACATGCAAGCTCCCCCTGAACCAATGCAACTCCCCCTGGACGAATGCATGCAAACCACCTCGTAAAACAGAGCAGCTGCTTCAGCTTTGCTCTGACCGGTCAGACCGGTCACACTCACCGGTCAGACCGGTGGACAAGATCGTCCAGCACCTGGGAACTACACCGGTCAGACTGGTGTACCTCACCGGTCAGGTCGATGCCACCTGGGAAACTGCCCGAGCTCAAAAATAGCTCGAAACCACTTGGAAACCTTCTAAATGCATGCAGCAAGCCAAAACATGCTCAAACTTCTCCCCCTTGTTGACAATGAATGAATCAAGCCAAAAATGCGAAAAATGCAACCTAGAGCTTCTCAAATAGACAAAATTCAACAAAGGATGCTACACATGTCCAAATGAGCAAGTTAGATACTCTATAGCTTTGTAATGACATCAACTACAAGATCACCAAGTGTCACAACCATTGGGCGAAGCTAAGATAGAATTGAGCATTTTTGCGAAAAATCACCCTCTCATGAGCAAAGTCCTAAACATGAGCAAAACATGTCAAAATGGCAAAGCCACACAAACTTCATGCTAGGACAACCATTCTAAGCATAAGACCATCATAAACACCCACAAGCACCTCATGTCATGTCAAAGCCACCGAGCCATGTGCCTACTTCTAGATATGAGACTTCTCATTGGTAGGCATCATGCAACGGTTTAGCACCCAAAGCAAATTAAAATTAGCACATATGACATGGGAGCACATTTTCCAAGCAATTTACATTTCATTTTCAGATTTATAATTGGTACATGAAATGTCTTTGCGACAAAAAGGAACTTATGCCCCTCCACAAGATCAAGCATGGGGGGCTAAACATTCATGATGGCAAATGAGCCTTTGGCCCCATATGATCAAAATAAGCTATCCAACCACAAATTAAGCATAGCCAAACCACAAAAACATGTCAAGATCATGTAAAGGCATTTACTCACAAGAGAGCATACATATGAAATTTTTCAAAAACATAGCCATCAACCATGGATATAAACCAAGATTATCAAGAGCTAAGCCAAACTAACCATAGCTTACCAAATTAGCTTACAAAGACATATATATCATTCCATGGTGAACAATGTATATAGGAGAAGCCTTTCCTAAACAATGCATATGATACAAAATGCATGCAACCTAAGATACAAAGATGCCTATACATCATATTACATATGCCATGCCAAATGCAAGAAATGCACAAATGAAAGCTATACATATGCTACAAAGGAGCTCCCACACACCAACTCAAGAAATCAAACACACACCAAGCTCCCCCCGCAAACGAGTGAAAGTTGCTTGATCTAGGGGTTTGGTGAAAATATCAGCTAGCTGGTCATGTGTGGGTACATGGATCAAAATGATTTTTCCTTTCTCTACGTTATCTCTCAGAAAATGATACCTCACTTCTATGTGCTTGGTTTTTGAATGGAGCACTGGGTTCTTTGCAACGCTTATGGCACTGGTGCTATCACATTGAAGTGGGACATGGGTAGACTCCTCACCAAAGTCACTCATGGTGTATGTGATCCAAAGGAGCTTAGAGCAACAACTAGCTGCGGCCACATACTCTGCCTCGGTAGTGGATTGAGCAACACTCGACTGTTTGCGGGAAGACCAAGACACCAAAGAAGAACCCAAGAACTGGCAAGTCCCAGAAGTGGACTTCCTATCCAACCGACACCCGGCAAAATCCGCGTCTGAAAATCCATGAAGTGCCAAAGAAGAAGACGCAGAGTACCAAAGGCCGAAGTCGGGAGTGTGTCGCAAATACCTGAAAATGCGCTTGACTGCTTGCCGATGCGAAGTCCTCGGAGACGCTTGAAAATGAGCGCACAGACATACCAAGAATTGGATGTCCGGCCTCGTCGCCGTCAAGTAGAGGAGTGACCCGATCATGCTCCGGTACTCCTTCTGGTCCACGTGTTCACCTTCCTCGTCCGCATCAAGAGCTGTAGTCGTACTCATAGGTGTCGCCATGGCCTTGGAGTTCTCCATCTTAAACTTCCTCACAATGTCCTTGGTGTACTTAGCTTGGTGCACAAATGTTCCTTCCTTTGATTGCTTGATTTGTAGCCCGAGGAAGAACTGCAACTCGCCCATCATGCTCATCACAAATTCCCTGCTCATGTCTTCTGCAAACCTTGCAACAAGAGAGTTGGATGAGCCACCAAAGACAATATCATCCACGTATACCTGCACAATCAGGATATCTCTGCCCTGCCTGAGGAGAAACAAAGTCTGATCGACCTTTCCCATCTCAAACAGGAACCCCCTCAGCCTACCATACCAAGCTCTAGGTGCCTGCTTCAACCCATACAACGCCTTTCTCAACTTGTACACCCGGTGGGGGTACTTCTCACTCTCAAACCCCGGTGGTTGCCTCACAAACACCTCTTCCTCCAACACACCGTTCAGGAAAGCACTCTTCACATCCATCTGGTACAACTTGAACCCTTTAGCCACGAAAAAGGCTAGAAGGATCCTGATCGCCTCCAACCGAGAAACAGGAGCTAAAGTCTCCTCGTAGTCGATCCCCTCTTTCTGACTGTACCCCTGAGCAACAAGTCTCGACTTGTTCCTCACCACTTCTCCTTTCTCTCCCTCTTTATTTTTCCACACCCATTTTGTCCCAATTGGCTTACACCCTGGAGAAGGGTCAACCAACACCCAAACTTGGTTCCTCTCAAAATTCTCCTACTCCTCATGCATCGAATTAACCCAATTATGATCAGATAACGCGTGTCCCATGTCTTTGGGCTCAAAGGTGGCAACAAAAACAGCATGAGCGAAATGAGAATTGTTCCGAACCCTCGACCGTGTAGTACGTTCATTCATGTCGCCGATGATTCTCGAAGCTGGGTAATCCACTTGCACTCGCCGGGGAGGTTCTCGCCTTGATGCTACCTCCCCCTCAACAGTAGCTTCGCCTTGATCTGGGTTTGTCGTTGTAGGTGTGGGAGAGGGCCCGTTCACGATCGTCGTCGAAGTAGTAGGTACATGTTCAGCTGCGGGCACCACACCGCCATCTTCATCATCTCCATATTCATGCTCCTCCTCCTGAAAGATCTCCTCGCCAAGTTCGTCGTCACCTGCACACTCAAAAACAAGCTGACTACGTGGTTGTGTCTCATCGAAGGTTACCTCGCAAGTCTCCAAGATTTGGTTAGTTTCATGATTGAGCACACGAAATGCTCTAGAATGAGATGCATAACTAAAGAAAATGCCATCGACAGACCTAGCCTCGAACTTGTCCAACTTCTTCCCTTTCTTCAGAATGAAGCATTTACAACCAAAGACATGGAAGTGACTCACCTTGGGTGTGTGACCGTGCATCAACTCGTAACAGGTTTTCTTCTTGTGAACCCTGAGGTAGATCCTGTTCGACACATAGCACGCGGTATTGACCGCCTCAGCCCAGAACCTTCTCGGAGTCCTATGCTCGTCGACCATCGTCCGAGCCATCTCGCACAAGCTCCTGTTTTTCCTTTCAACCACGCCATTCTGGGGAGGCGTATACGGACTCGAAAACTGTTGTTCAAGACCCAAGTCATGGCAAAAGATTTCGAAGCGAGAGTTTTTGAATTTCGAGCCATTGTCACTGCGGATCGCTCGTATGGCATCTCCGTGCCTCTCATTTCTTAACCTCAAGACAAGATCTCGAACAAAACCAAATGTCTCCCCTTTCTCCTCAAGAAAGAACACCCACGCATACCGAGAGTAGTCGTCCACCACAACAAGGACATACCACTTCCCACCCGCAGATCGCACACGAGCTGGGCCAACAAGGTCCATATGGAGCAGCTCGCATGGATGCTCCATCATCACATCGGTGAGAGGCGGGTGAGAAGAGGCTACCATCTTGGCATGCCTACACGGCGCACAAACCAACTCTTTCTCAAACCTCAACCGTGGCAATCCTCGGACCAAATTGAGTTTACTCAAGCGTGACAAAAGGTCAAAGCTCAAGTGACCCAACTTCCTATGCCACTTCCACAACTCACTCGAAGAACCAGCCAAAAAACAACGCTCCACACCAGAAGACTGAGAGAAATCAGCTCGGAACACTTGACCCTCGGGAACGACCATGCAAACAAGGTCTCCTCGAGAATCTAAAATCTGAGAACCACCAGGCCGAAACAACACCTCAAAGCCCTCATCCAACAACTGGGACACAGAAAGCAAATTGAACCCCAGCGATTGAACAAGAGCAACACACCTGAGAGTGACCTTGTCACTTACCTTGATCTCACCTTCTGATAGTACACGCCCTCGCCCATTGTCCCCAAAAGTGATGTATGTCTTGGACACCACCGGGACGAGACTTGAGAACCACCCCTTGTCTCCGGTCATATGCCTCGAGCAACCGGAGTCAACCAACCAAACGTTCCTCAAGTCTCCCACCTGAAATTCAAAAGCGAGCACGTGAGTGAACAAACGACTCAGCACTGGGGTTAGTACCAAAAGAGTAAAACCAGTGCCGAGCCATTTGCTCCAAAGTGGGGTTAGCACAAACCAAATCATCACGCCTATCAAAGCTACCACCACGAACACCACCACGGTAACCACTACGAGGGAACCAACCCTCTCTAGCTGGAGGAGGACGAAAGCCACGAAAGGAAAACTGTGGATCGTTCCTCCTCTCCATCTCAAAGCTACGACTCCTCCCACCCCCGTATTGAGCACGAGGTGGAGAACGCCTAGCAAACTGACCACCTGCAAACTTTCTAGACCAACCACCAGAACCACGACCACCAGAACCAAACCGAGCATCCTCACGAGCACGAAATCCAACTCGCTGTCTGCCCAGACCTGCACCGGTCTGACCGGTGTAGTGCACCAGTCTGACCGGTGTAGCTCGGCCAGCAGCACCACCTGCTGCCTTCCGGTCTCCCCAAGCTGGAACCGTCCTCACAATCGCCTTGGCCTTGGGCATCTGCATACGAGGCTCAGGTACACCATTATAGGGGTGGTACCTGTCCTTGTTAGCCCACTCTCTAGCCATTCTCTCATCACGCTTCCTCTTGAAGCAAAACTCTTCCTTGTGACCATCTCTCCCACAATACCCACAATGGAACTTTATGGGCTGGGGCTTAGGCTTAGGCTTGGGTTGTGGCTGCCCACTCGGTTTCTCACCCTTCTTCTCTCCTTCCTCACCTCCCTTTGGACTCACAAACTTCACCGGTTTCTGGAAATCATTTGTTGGGTGAGGGAATATGGGTGGATCTGGAGTAGTGTCAAGTTTGTTTCTGAGATGGTTAGGCTTGGGCTCAAACTTGTTCTTGTATCTGTTTGGTGGTGGGATAGGAATCTCTCCAACTCTCTCAACTCCCTCACCACTGTTCTCTCCAAGCTTGTCAGCCCCAAGTGCCTGACCATCATAGCGTTTGAAAGCCGCTATCATGATACCAAGCTGAGGCTCCTGACCCGACAACTAGCTCATACATTTCCTCAGCTCATCATTCTCATCCTGCAAGCGATCAACATAATGTGCAAGCTCCAAATTCTTAACCGCATGCAATTCACAAGTAGAGCAAGAAGTGGGAATAGGCTTTTTCAACTTAGCCTCAAGCGAAATAGTGTAAGCATGCATCTCATCAATCTTTCCATGCAAAATAGGGCAAGAAGTACAAGCACCTAGCAAAGCAGGTATAGACTTAAGCTCAGCCACTTCAACCCTAAGCATATCTAGTTCATCAAAAGTAGAAGCATGCTTATCCTTAAGAGTAGTAAGATCAACTAGGTACACAGAGCAATCACAGCAATCAATCTCATCAGAAACCACAGGAGAAGCCTTAAGCGAATCAATCTCAAGCTTAGCATCTAGGTTCTGGGTTTCTAACTCAGCCACACGGTTCCTAGCATCTTCTAGTGAGGCTCTAAGCTCTTTCCTCATCTTCTTGGCCTCTCTAAGCATGTGATCGCGGTTATCAAGCAAGTCAACCAACTCATCATTCTCCTTGCGCAAAGAAGAGAGCTCATCACATACCTCATCCTCGGAGTCGGAATCCGAGTCACTCTGGTGGCTCTTCTTGCTGCCGGAGCTACGAGCCATGCCGCAGAAGCCATCTCCCGCGAAGCAGCTCAACCCGCTCAAGTTCCTGCATGACTTCTTGTTCTTGCGCCGATCACCTTCATCTTCACTGCTACTCGAGCTCGAGGAAGAGTAGGCGGAGCTGGAGTCGACGTCGCTCGCTCCGACCATCGCTCGGGCCTTCCTGCCGCGGGCGTCCTTCTTCCTCGACCGTTGCTCGTCCTTGTGCTTGTTCTTGTGCTTGTGATCGCGCCTCGATCGGTACTTGCCATCCTTGCTCGACCAGTGCCTGTAGCCATCCTTGTAGCCGTCCTTGTTCTCCATCTTCTCCGGGCAGTCGGCGACGAAGTGTCCTAGCTTGCCGCACTGAAAGCACGTTCGTGCTGTCCTCCTCGTGTTCACTCGGTTCTCGTGCAGCCTCTCGAACCGCCTGGTCAGCAGCGCCAGCTCGTCCTCTCCAAGAACGTCGAACTCCTCGTCTGGCAAAGACATCAAAGAAGACAGAGAGTACATCCTGGAGGATGCGTTAGCGTTAGACTTAGCTCCTTTGCCACCAACAAGAGCAAGACTATGAGAATCAGTCGGGCTCTCGATCTTGGCTGTCATACCACGGTCCAACTCAGCCGACTTGAGCTTCGAGAACAGCTCGTTCACCGTCAAGGTGTCATACTTCTCGGACTCAACAATAGCCTCAAACTTCCGGTCCCATACGGTACGATCCAATGAGTGCAAGAGCTTCACGGCTCTATCATGATCATCGTATGGGAGCACGTCCACATTGGCTCTCATGTTGTTCACAACGACCGTAAACCGCTGGAAAAGGGCATCGACGGACTCGCCGGGGAGATGAGTGAAGTTCTCGTACTCTCTCCGGTAAGTCGCGCACATCCGAGCCTGAACCTGAGCATTCCCAGCATGAGCATCCTTCAACTGCTCCCAAATCCTACAAGCTAAGTCCTCTATCTGAACCCGATCGAATTCAGGCTGACACATAGCACAAAACAAGTAGTCGACAGCCTTGTTGTTGGCTTCGAACATATCCCTCAATCCTAGAGCAAGGAAGTTCATCGGATGAACATAAGCTGTGTTCACCGTGACGTCCCAAAGGATCTGACCCTTTCCGTGGAGGAACGCTACCATCCGCCTCTGCCACATCTGGTAGTTCTTCCCATCGAAGTGCGGAGGACCCGAACCCCGTTCCTGGTACGCCATCTTTGGATCTTAGATTGGTAAGAGTCAATAAAGACCCGAACCGGCTCTGATACCAATTGAAGGACCGAAACGGCGAACCAGAGAGGGGGGGAGTGAATGGGTGCTGATAAAAATTCTTCTTCAAAGAACTCGGCCTATGTCCCAATCGCAACTCCAAAAATCACACACGAACACCAATCGCCAAGACAGCGTAGTTATGGATCAACTACAAGTCCTAGGAACGATTCCTTCAAACACTCGTGGAAGCACTAGAGAAGAAGCAAAGGAACCGATCAAACTTGGCAAGTTTCTGCGTACAGGTCGGACTGTCCGCCTAGCTGCCGCGGACTGTCCGCCAGGGTGGGGGCGGACTGTCCGGAAGACAGGCGCGGACTGTCCGTAGTACAAAAGAAGCCTCCAGCCGAAAAATAGCAGTTCTGTCTAAACAGTCCGCAGAACGGTCCGCGACCCCTGGCGGACTGTCCGCTAAACACGCGCGGACGGTCCGACGAAGAACTGCACTGAAAACCGCAAACTCGCAAGAACTCCTCCCCAAAGTCGTCCCCGGATCTCCCAAACCGCTGAAGCTCTTGAGCCAAGATTTGGGGGAGATGATATACGTCACTAGGTGATGCTATGCCCCAAAACTCTTGACCTCTCACTCCCTAAAACGACGGGAATCGCGGATCACACGAACTCAACCAAGGACAAAGAACTCCACCCAAAGACCATCAAATCGAAGCAGTTTCGGACGGATTGTTGGAGCAAGATCACCAAGCAAAGAGGCACAAGGTCCTCATACGTGACATCCAACAAGAATCCCTCAAAGAAACGCCCCCAAAACTTCCCCACGAAAATCACAAGCAAAGGCTCCGAAAATCACCAAAAAGGAAAAACGGGAGAAGCACAAACAAGCCTTGAGGAACCACGCCGAATCATCTATACATACCATGAAAGGTTCATACAAGGTCTAGCTTGCCGCCTGATCATCCTTCCCTCTCACAAAATAGGAAGGAAAAATAGGAAAGCAAATGAGCTAGGGTTGCAAGAGATGGCTGCCATCCTCTCACCACTTGGGTTATATGGAGGCAACCGAAAGACGAAAATACCCTTACTAGCTAACTAGGGATACATGCCCCTCAAGGGCGAATTCGGAAATCTTTGTCTTTGCTCCATCGGACGGATGCCCAGCGACCGCAAACTTGCTTAGCCTCGACGCAAGCCTTGCGATCCCGACGCGTGTCCTCCGCTTCGAAGATTCCGGACTGCGTCGTCGCACACTGGTCAGACCGGTGCTCCTCACCGGTCAGACCGGTACCCACCGGTCAGACCGGTCAGACCGGTCTGGAGCTGCTGCACCTCCGTCTTCGGTTCTTCGGTCTTGGCTTTGTGGATCAACCAAGGAACCCAGTGGTTTTCTTGTGAACCACTGGAAACCCCGCGAACTCGGTGTAGCCTCCGCAAATCACCACTCATGACTCGGCTCCCACGTAGTCCCGGCTCGACCTTGGTTTTGAGGCTCAACCAAGAAACCGTCCATGACTTCATCTTGCCGTTCTTGCCACCATGCGGCCCGCACTTGACCCCGCTGGCCACCGGGTCCCTCGAACCAAGCCTACTTGTCTTCTCCACACCTGGAGGCCTCACCGGCAATGACCTTTCGCGCTTGTTCTTCACCTGCACCAGCACCAGTCAAGCCGCAACCTGCACCTGCAATACTTAGCCAAGAATCAGTCCACACCACGTTGTCAATCACTCATCACACCAGGAAGCGACCATCCACCGGTCCTCGAACCACACCTGGCTCTCAGGTAGGTCCGCAGTGGTGACAGCTGTTGGATCCTTTGCAACCCTCCGTGCTGGGGTACCTACTGTAGGAGTCTAAAGTCTAGTTTCGCAGAGTGTCGGTCGTCGCGGGCTAGCTCCCAGTTTGTACCTGGGTGCTGAACCTTACCCTCTCATGCAATACTCATGCCTATCTCCTGTATCTTCTAGCTTTGTATGTTTAGTACATTAGAACCTAGAGCTAACTCGTATGTTCCCCCTAAGCCGTAGTGTGCTAGAGTAGAGGTAGATCTGAGTGTGTGTGTCACACTACCCTTTCTATCTTTTATCTTACCCCTGCCTTTGAGTTTGTTGTTTCCTATATCTATCTCTTAGTTTACATTCAGAGCAAAAGCATAAGTCTAAGATATCCGCCATTGCCTTCCACGGATACGACACCCTTGGAATATTCTCCTTCCTTAGGGAAATGCTACAATGGTTTATCTGTGCGCTTGCGGATTCATTCATGATCATTTAGATTAACTTTTGGCAAGTCTTGATGTTCACGCTAACTCGACGTCGTTAGTTGTGACGTTAAGAGGTGCCTACAAGGCGTTTCTTGGTGTTGTCACTAAGGATGGATTCTAGATCTGTTCTTAAAGTGATGATGCTACAAAATGCCAACAAAAGCCAACACACAGACAAATTAAGTTTTTTTGGTGTGGGTGTTGCTTAGTTCAATTTTAATATTGGATGTTGCTTAGTTCAAATTTGAACTACCAAAGCGTCAACAAAAAGGATAGGGACGTAGTAACACAAAAATAAAGTACTTAAAACTTGTTGCCAATTTGACCCTATGAAAGCACACGCAGCATCCAATCCACATGTTCTTTTACATATAGATAACATCAGCAGACTAGCATCTAGCTATATATCCTTAATAAGTTGCTTCGGTTGTGGTGACATTCATGAACCTTTGGCATCGACGCACATATGCATGTGGACACTTCTTCTTAGACAAGTAGCTTAGTCATCTACTTCTGCAGTGAGGTACTCACCAACCTGCATCTTTCGTTTGATAGCTTTGCGAAGCTGCTCAGCCATGCACCGTATCTGACATTTAACAACAGGGTGCATTAGCATCTGGTTAACGTAAAGTCCAAAAGCATCACACAAAAGAAGAATGATGTAGCACATCACCTGCCCACTAGACAGAAATGGATCATTGGTAACCTCATCATCGCTCTCAGCATTTATAGCCAAGTGACATGTTATCTTGTGGTACACAACTTCATACTTATTTCCATCAAACTTTATTTAATATAAAACCATGATCACAATGACGATCAAAAAGTTACATGCCACATTTAAATCTGGTCTACTAACAGTACATACCAAATTTGAAGTAAAAAAAAGACAACAATCTCTAATATTCATGGCACTCACCAAAGCCAGTGATGCGAAAGCAGGAATGTCTGGGAAGTCATACTGAACATTAGTCTCTGGGGTAACAGGTTCACAAGTACAAAAGACAACAATCTCTAATATTCATGGCACTCACCAAAGCCAGTGATGCGAAAGCAGGAATGTCTGGGAAGTCATACTGAACATTAGTCTCTGGGGTAACAGGATCACAAGTACATATGTGGCGGGTTCGTCGCACCTATGAGGAGATAGCAAATGTTAACATAGTGAAGCTATCGCTATATTATGTAATCCTTTGTTTTGTTTTGGTGTTGCATTCCTTATTAAGGATTTGGTACGAAAAATGATGAATCCTTACAATGATTTTGTGGTGTTGTCAATGAATGTATACAAAAAAGAATAATTATGATATTCCATACAATGACCTTCTACATGTGGAATATTTTGGTGCATTGCAATTGTGAATGCAGCAAAACGAATCTAACAAATGTGAATCACAATCTACTGTTGCTGCGCTCATAATAGTGTCACTAGCATTAATTCAAGATAGCACAGCCTAACACAGCCTCACTTCTGACTGGCACCATATGACCAAATCCAATCTACAAAAGGAACAAAGGCAAAATCTGTACTCCCTAAATCCCACATCGTCTAGCTGCACTAACCCTTGAGTACAGTTATATACCAATCTATAAATGACTAGAAGTGATGGAAGGGGCTTGGTCACCTGGTTATTATTGATGCGTGATGATGGGGCAGCGCCGGCGGCGGCAGTGCTTGCACCACCTGCTGCAGCACCTTAGTTCTTGGGGGTGGCGGCGCTTGCTCCCACTTCATGTCCTTTCTTACTGGTCGAAGACGCGGTGATTGCTCCAAATCTCGTGGTTGATTTGGTGCCGTGGCATCACGACGATGGCCAGAGGAGGACGTCACTGGACTTCGCGAGAACTGACCTCGTGCATCATGTAACTGCCTAAGGGAATTGTGGTTCCTGCGTCTAGACATCATCGCACTCCAGGTGGACGAGAAGGATGCGGCCGGTGGTGGGGAAGGCGAGTCCGGCGATGGGATTGGTGAGAAAAACCTAGTGTTTTGGGGGAGGAGGGAAAAAGGATAGGAGGGCGGTTTTTGGCTTCTTTTGGAAAAATAGATACACCGTAGTTCTTTCCATCCTAAAGCACTGACATATGAGGCTGGGAAAGCTAGGGCCCACACTTCCTATAATCTCCTATAATTTGGATATTTTCATTTGTTGCCTATAATCTCCTACACAGAAGTTGAGTATATAGGAAGCGTGAAGGGACTCATGTACAACAGCCGCCGTTCCGCATGACTGCGTCGTTTCTCGAAAGGTTAGATCTGACGATTCGCTCGGGCGTTCACGGCAGTTTTAAATCTACTGCACTCCAAGTTCCACCCCTTCTTCTACCTTGTAGTCACCGTTGTTCTCTCCCTCCCTGGCGATTCGTACGTGACATGGAGTCCGGTGGCTTTCCTTCGAGTCCGGCGAAAGAGATTTGCAATGAGAAGGGCGCCAGCGACTACGTCCCGCAGAGATCAGTGTGGGATGAGTTGACAGAGAAGGTCGACACTGAGCCGCTAAGTGAATGGCCTACTCGAAGCGAGCTGGAAGAGTGGCCTGTCATCACATTTGAAGCGCCGCTACGTGATCCGTGGCCACCAACATGCAACTACGAGGTCAAATTCTTTGGAACAACTATCATCATGACAACCACATGTGATCCGGTGGTCGTGAAACAATTCCTCGACGATATCAGAAGTGATCAACCTCAAGGTGGTATGATAGTGGGACTGGACACCGAGTGGCATCGCGTCAGTGCCGGCCACTTGGAGACTGCCTATTGCAACTCTGCGTGGGGTGTCGCTGCCTTATCTTTCAGGTATATCAGTGTCGTATTCTTCTCATATGATCGTATACTGCCTTAATGATGTGGCTCGTCTATGATCCATCTATTCCTACTTTTTTGCAAAACAAGGTGTACCAGGCCGGTGGCAAACTACCAGATGTCATGACGAAGTTCCTCACAGAGGAGGGGCACATTTTTATAGGAGCACATATTGATAATGATGTTAAGCACCTAAAGACGGATTGTGGGGTCAGTATTAGCAATCCAATTGACCTCCAAGCGGAAGTACACAAAGCTGCTGAAAAATATAACCACCTGAGGAAACCTGAGCCTAATTGGAGGTCATCGCTGGAGGACCTTGCATCAGCGGTACTAGGATTAACAATCAAGAAGGAACGTGTCGACCACAGTATGTGGGGTATAACAAATCTCTTGCGCTTGCAGGTGGATTATGCTACCAAAGATGGTTATATGTCGTTTGAGGTAGCAAATCGTCTTGTGATCAACCACAGGTATAAATTTGTGTAAATTATTTGTGTTGATATACATGTATGTGTTGAAGTACATGCTGTTGTCTGTACCTGCTTCCACAGTATGCTCTATAGATATATTGACTAGATTCTAAGCTATGACCATGTTAGATTGAAATTTCAAAATTTGAGATTTTCACAAATTTTTAGAGTCTTGAATCATGTCAAATTAAAAACTCATGAAAGACCAAAAGTGTAGAACTGATCAAGATCTACAAACTTTATTTAATTCATTAATACATTTTAGATTTTTAAAGATTAAGCCATGTGAAATCGATGGTGTAGAAAAAATGACTCAAACAAAGTCCAAAAATTAGCACAACAGAAGGTGTAGCACACTGGTAAGGCTCCAATATCTTAATCACACCTTGACTTGTTCTTAGGGTAGCACATTACTACACAATACTGAATAACTGTTTACATAAATTGGTAATCATGCTTGAGCACAAGTTGATTTGCAATCTAATTTGCAATCTCAAATGAAAGAAATGCATCCTGGGTTGCGTAATTAACTTGCCAGCTTGTCAAATACCTCGAACCCCACATAGTGTGATCGAACCCATAATCCTTGTACAGAGGTAGTTTCAGTACTCGAGCTCCCAACTTCTCCAGTGATGATCTCGTACCATTTTTGCTTAGACATCTGTACTCCTCAGCAACTTCAGGTACAGTCAATTGAGGGTCTGTCCAATTAGTGATTGTGATGCCGCAGTCCTGCTCTAAGCGTGCAACATCATTGGATATATGAGCTCCAACGAAGACATGGCCTTCCTCTGTGAGAAACTTGACAAGGACATGAGGGAGATTGTAGCCGGCATGGAGCACCTGGAACACAAGGCAACGTGGCCTGACGCACAATTGCAACAATGCGGTCTTGTACCCGCCGCTCTTGGCGAGTTCAACCCACTCTGTGTCCAACCCGACGAGCAATCATTTTGCAGGGGTGCTACCTCGGATTTCATTGATGAACTGCTCCACCACAACCGCATCGCGAGTGATAGTTATACGGATGATGGGATACTTCTCCTTGAAGAAGACGACGTCGTGGTTTGAAGTAGCCGGTACCAAATCCCAAACTGAAGGTCTTGCAATGATGGCGGGGCGCCATGGTTCCCACCCTTCGCTACGGCGGCGCTTGCAACGTACTGTTCCAAATCAAGAAACAGAGTTCGCAATTTGAAATTAATCCATGACTATATATATGCGGAGATGCTGGCTGGGATTGGCTCACCTCACTGACGCGCCCTGCTGACGCTGTGGCGCTTGCGCCCTGTTGACGCTGTGGCGCTTGCGCCCAGTGCATCTCCTTGGTTCGTGATGTTGGGAGCGGCGGCACTTGATGCCAGTGCATCCCATTGGTTCATGCTTGCGGTGGCGCTGCCTCCCGGTGTGTCGCATTGGGGCAATGCAGCGGGTATTGTTGCATCAGAGCAAGGTGGCACTGCCATGGCGGCCGAACAATCGACGATTCTAGTCGGCCCACCCCATCTCCCAGTAGTAGATGAGGCGCCGCGGCTTGACGATGCCCCCGAGGTCATCGAATGTCGTGATAAGCGACCTCCTGCGTCACAAAGCCAGCGCCTCATCGTCGCACTCAGGCAGGTGAGGAGGAAGAAGTCCGACACGACGATGGGAAGGGAAGAAGGCCGGCCGCCGGCGATGGGTGAAGGCAAGAAAACCCCAGTTGTGATGTGACAGATTGGGGGAAGAGGCAGAAAGGCAATATTCTATGTTGTAGCTTCGTGTATAAACAGAAAGGAAGTGGGGACACAGTTTCCATGAAGAAGCCGCATACAGGTGGGACCCACTAGACAATGTAGAGGATCTACTTCCAGGAAAAGTAGTGGGGACAGAAAGAAGATGCTGACAAGTGGGACCCACTAGGTAGTCAACTCGTTTGCATTTACTATTAGTTACTTGTCACCAAAGTGAACTAGTGTTTAATTTCTTTTAATGATTTGAAGTGTATTTAAATTCTCAGACATAAAAAAAGAGTTCAAACGAGAAAGTTGTCAATACAATAGTTTTAGTACATATCGAGATCTACTACTTTTGTTTTGGGCATTTCCCCATCCGAGTTACCTTCAACTATTTAAATTTTAGATTTCATCAGTTTTGAAATTCTCAAATTTAGTTGGGGCAACAAATGATTTCAAATGAAAAAGTCATGAATACGAAAGTTGTAGAACTCATCAACATCTACAAACTTTATTTAAGTCACTACTCCATTTGATAGAGTTCGAACAATCCTAATTGTGAATTTCCATAATTCTCAACTTCAAGCAAGATTTTTCATACATAAATGATGACAAGTGGGAAAGTGATGAATACCAAAGTTTAATAATTCATAAAGGTCTACAATCTTTGTTTAGGTCACGTTGTCGTTTTCGAAAGTTGTAGTATACATTGGTCATTAATTCTAGATTGACTTAGATAGTTGAAGAAACTATCTAAGAGGTCTGTCAATTTTGTACTTCATGTTATTACCACTTTAGAAAATGACAGAAAGACCTCAATAAAGTTTGTAGATCTTGATGAGTTTTGAAGCTTTGGTATTCATCACTTTTCTTGTTGACTTCATTTTGTGTGTACAAAAGTTTGCTTGTTGTTGTCAATTTGTTAAATTGTTGAAACAGACCAATACAACTAGATTTTTCAAAAAATTAGCCTTAACAAGTTGATAACTTGATACAACATGATTTTAGGAATTTTTAGGAAAAACAATGATCTAATTTGTAGTTGATATGAGGGAGAAATACTAGATACAAGGTTCATGCAGAGATTAAAAAGAAAAAATGTGCTTGTTCTTCAAGAAGTCAAACACACTTCTGAATCTGGGGCCGATAGGTGGGACCCACCGATACTTTGTGAAGAGCGCGGAGGACGTGGTTTTGGGTGAGGAGAGGCAAAAAGGAAAGAGAAGAGGGCAGTTTGGCTTCTTGAGGAAATCTAGATACACCGCACTTGTTTCCATCCTAAAGGTAATGACATGTAGGCCCAGGGAAGCAAGGGCCCACACTACGGACAGGTGCGCCCTTCGTGGTGGTCTCCATTTGACAACCGCTTGGTGGTGGAAACAACTTGCCTACTTTTCTTTAAAAAACTATAGAAGGCAAACAGTCTCGCTGCCTACTACTACCTAGTCGCCTACTCCGCGGGAACTGTCCCATCAACCGCTGTGGTTTTCTTCCTCTCTCTTGCTCCGGACGCATCGCGGCCTTGATTTCTCGCTGCCCATCACCGATTGCATCATCGCCCAACTGCATTTCCCCCATGCCACGCTCGAAGATCACCCCCCAGAAGCGGGCGCACGCCGACATCGACGTGAACCCTGCCCCTGCCCCGACGGAGGGGTAGGAAGCAGTGCACTCCGGCGGCGTCGAGCCTGTCCCTGCGGTGGCCCAGCAAGCAGTGCACTCCGGCGGCGTCGACATCAACGTCAACCCTGCCGCGGCGATGGCCCATGGAGCAGTGCACCCCGGTGGCGCCGCCCTCAACATCATTCCTGTCCCGGCGGTGGCCGTGGAAGGAATGCACCTCGGCGCAGTCGCTGGAGCAGCGGAGCACCGCAAGAAGGTGAGCTAGACCCCTATTTCTTTTAGCTTAGATTCTGAGATGTGAGATAAAACGTAGGATTTTGTTGATTCCTCCAAGTTTGTGGATTTATTTTGGTTTTTTTGGATTACATTAATGACGGATGTACTGATTACATGCAACTAGATAAAGTGTAATGAGGAATGTACTGATTAATTGAGGGGGTTTTCTTGGATTGGATTTCATAGTTATTTTTTAAATGCATGTGAAAAACTCTGATGGCAATGTTTTGATGAACTTTAGCATGTGAGTAGATAAATCAATGTATGAAGTTTCCATGTCAGATCAATGGTAGGAATTTTGGTGATTCCACCAGGTTTTCTTAGAGTGGATTTAAAATTTGGGGTTAAAATGCATCTTTTAAATACGGCTTTGTTCTAGAAAAGACAGTTGGCAAAATAGGTAATTCAGTCCCTGAACTTTACACAAAGGGTCAAATTGGTCCCTCAACTTTCAAATAGGTCAAATTAGTCCCTTAACTTTCATTTTAGGGTCAAACTCATCCTTATGCTTATGTAATGCTATATTTTAATATGAGACTAATTTGAAAAGTCCATTTTACCCTTAACTCATATAGGTCACATGCATATACTTATAGTCAGCAATATATATATTTCTCAACTGATATATAAAAATGCATGCTACATGTCTTACTCCATGGATCATTACCTGTTTCAGTTCTATTGTCTAGTCATTGCGAAAAGCTTCAACTAGCACTGTTTTTGTTTTATGTGAAGTGACAGCAGCGCTAGCAGAGGATGCATTCATCTCTAAAGTTTTTATTATATTTAGAATGATAAGTGTACATTTTGTATTATCTTGATAGCTGGTGCAAGTAGATAAGTGCTATCATGTCATTATTTTGGTTAAATCGACATGATGCAAACAAAAGGCTGACATTCCAGTCCAACACGTGCCTCCCTCCTGTTCAATATTTTTTTTTCAATTACTCGATGCATGTTCTAAATACTGATTTGTTCTAGAAAAAGGCACGCCACGTCTTCACCGAGAGCAATTATACAGATGAAGATGGGAAGGCATTTGTAGATTGCAAAAAGTTTCCAGGAACCTTGGATGAGGTATGTTCCTTGTTTGTAGATAAATTTATTCATCTAGTTAACTTCAATTCTTTACAGTAAGCAAAAAATGACATGTTATTGATGTGGTATGAATTTTAGACCTGATTCATCTTTGGATCTTCCTGTTTTGTTTGTAATGTAGTCTAAAGGCAGAAAGTATGAAATAGTTTTGTCAAAGAAGTGTTCAGTCACGATGATGATAGACTTGTGGAGTGATGACGACGACCACGATGGACCAACTAAGTCTAATGCGGAGGTGATGTCCTAACCATGTTAAATTTAGCATTAGTTTGATATTTGTAAATGCAAGATCATGATAATTCAGATTGTGATGTAATCGAGTCCCTTCTAAAATGTTAGCTTTGAGCCATGGCATCGACGTTCCGCACAGAGGTCAAGCGGAAGATCTTGAAGGGCGAGCACTACTATTTGGACTCTAACGAGGAAACAGATTCCTCAGACTCTGACGAGGACTGAAGTGGAAGCTGAAGCTCTTTTGTGTAGTTTATCTGTAGATGCTTTTGTGTAGTTTGTATGATGAAAAAAGTAATAGCTTTGTTAGATGGGGCTCTATGCAGTGATGTGGTCAAGTACTCTGCCTGTTATGCAGTGATGTGATCAAGTACTATGCTTGTTATGCTCTGTTTAGGTGTGAACCTTAGTGTTTTATGTAATGGAATTCAGTTGTGGCTCTTGCTCATCAACTGCTTGGGATTTATGTGTCCCTGTTAAACTCCAGTAACTGGCGTATCTGTCATGGTTGAAATACATTCTGATGAATTTACTATACTTTTGATCAAGCAGCGTATTCAATATCTTACTGGTCTTTTTGTTGTGTTTTTAAAAATCGGATGAAAATTGAATTGAGTGACTTGTTGTTAAAATCTGTACTCCTCAGCAACTTCAGGTACAGTGAATTGAAGGTCTATCCAATTAGTGATTCTGATGCCGCAGTCCAACGAAGACGTGGCCTTCCTCTGTGAGGAAGTGGGGACATAGTTTCCATGAAGAAGCCGCATACAGGTGGGACCCACTAGACAATGTAGAGGATCTACTTCCAGGAAAAGTAGTGGGGATACAAAGAAGCCGCTAACAAGTGGGACCACTAGGTAGTCAACTCGTTTGCATTTACTATTAGAAACTAGTCACCGAAGTGAACTAGTATTTAATTTCTTTTAATGATTTGAAGTGTATTTAAATTCTAACACATAAAAAAAGAGTTCAAACGAGAAAGTTGTCAATACAATAGTTTTAGTACTTATCGAGATCTACAACTTTTGTTTTGGGCATTTCCCCATCCGAGTTACCTTCAACTATTTAAATTTCAGATTTCATCAGTTTAGAAATTCTCAAATTTACTCTTCTCAAATTTACTCTTCTCAAATTTCAGATTTCAAATGGAAAAGTCAGTTTAGAACTCATCAACATCTACAAACTTTATTTAAGTCACTACTCCATTTGACAGAGTTTGAACAATCCAAATTGTGAATTTCAATAATTCTCAATTTCAAGCAGGATTTTTCATACACTAAATGATGACATGTGGAAAAGTGATGAATACCAAATTTTCATAATTCATAAAGGTCTACAATCTTTGTTTAGGTCATGTTGCCATTTTCGAAAGGTGTAGTATACATTGGTCATTAATCCTATATTTACTTAGATAGTTTCTATCTAAGAGGCATGTCAATTTTGTACTTCATTTTATTGCCACATTAGGAAATGACAGAAAGACCTAAATAAAGCTTGTAGATCTTGATGAGTTATGATGCTTTGGTATTCATCACTTTTCTAGTTGACATAATTTTGTGTATTAAAAATATTGATTGTTTTTCTCAATTTGTTCTTCAAGAAGTCAAAAACACATCTGATTCTGGGGCGTGCGCGGAGGACTTGGCATGTGGGCCCTTCGTTGTGGGACCATTTGTCATCTGGATGGGGATGTGAACTATACTAGATCTAGAATAGAAGGCAAACGATCTCGCCGCCTAGCAATTCACCTTCTTTCCTCAAAGTGTCGACTCTTGACGCGCAAAACCGCCACCGCTGCCGCCGGCTCCATCTCCCCCCATCCCTTGCCGCAGCAAGCCAAGGAGAGGAGCGGAGCAACGACGATGGCTGAGCGGAGGGAGTAAAACTCTAGGAGGCAAGCACGCGATGCAAAAGGGCGCTTCACGCGGTCCCCGGCGACCTCCGTGCCTCTGTCCACACGTGGGCCGGTGACGCTGCTTCCTTCTCCAATCCGCCGCCACTCTACCACCCTGGGCGCATCTACAGGCGGCCGCGCGGAATGCCGGTACAGCCACTCGCTACCCTGCATGGCTGTGGATGAGGACGTGCAGCACGAGGATCCTACTGCGCCACCTAACAACGTAGGATTCACCCCAGGCCCAAGCAGGGTTGATGAGGTAAGTGTCTTAGGTTCTCTAAATCTAGATGAAGATTCACTTTTGGTAGACAAAGATTCACTTTTGCTTGGTTCCCTGATACTAGATAAAGATCCACTATTGGTAGGTATATTGCAGATGCTAGATAAGTTAGTTTTCTGAAGCATGAAACAATCTCAATTTACGCATTTGTGAGTACTTTTTTGGTAGATTCTTGTTTCTTGTGCTAGATCTCTTGTTATGGTTACATGATTCAAGCACTATTTCTGTTAGATCGAACCTCCAGTGTTTCCTGCCGCTTGGTTGCGAGGGGACAAGTGCACCTGCTATGGAAGCATTGGCAATGATGATGAGATCGACCCGTCCTATTGTTCTTATTGCCACGAAGTCTGGGAAGCAGGCTTTCGAGTTAGAAAGGTGCAATGAGGAGGGGAAGCAGCAGAAGAAGGTGAAATAGTCCCCCCTCGAACCATCATATTTTTAATTCCTCATATTTTGTTTAGGTCTGTATAGCTCTGCATGATGTATTTTTAAGTGCGAGTTAACTTAATCGTAGGTTGTTATAACATAAACTAGCTGTTATGGTTAGCTTGTTGTTTGGTCAAATAGAAACTAGTTCATATGCTGATTTAGTTGGTAGTTTTTATAACAGAATCATTGTTTGTTTTTGGTATTTTCTGTCAATAACAATAGAAAATGCTGAATGCTAGTCTTGCACACATTGTTTAGGTAAAAAAATAGGCTTTGAGGCAAATTTCTTCATAACTCAATTTGATGCCAAAGAGTTCTTGCAGGACATGATGAAGAAGCATTAAAGCTTTGTGATGGCTAGAGGAAAAAGAAGAAGGATGAATGGCTACCTTAACTTCTGTAGAGAGAACTTTGGCTTATCTTAAGTATCATAAGAGACTTGGATTGTAATAATCTATCTTATCTATGTGTTAGACTTGAGAACTTTATTGTAATGTGTGATATCGTGTGTAATGTCTATCTGTAATGCACTAAGTGACTGAATGCCAGTGTGTGATGCATGTTTATTTGATGACTTCGTCTACCACTATTGATATGGTCATTTCTATATGACTGTTTTTGGTAATTATTTTATATGACTTTGTTTGGTCAGTTCTAATGCTAGCTTTTGTGTAGTGACCTACTCCCTCCATATATTAGCAAAAGGAGGTAGAGATGAACAAGTAGGTACTGATCAACAAGTAGAAACTGATGAACAAGTAGGTTTGATGAATGCGGCTTTTGTGTTCTTGTTTGTTTTAAGTACATATCAGCAAAGCAATTAACAAGACTCAAGCCAATCTTGCATACAAAACTCCAATCTTCACCAAAATTTATTTATTGCACACAAACTTTGGACCTATTGCTTCAAAAAAAGTAAACAAAGCAACCCTTAATTATTAAGAAAAACAGCTACCCCTAATTATGAAAAAAACCGCCGTCGTCTTGTCCATCTGAATTGGCTGGAGCAACCACTCCGTCGCCAGTGTAGGTGTCATCAGCATCGTCGTCTTCTTCAGGTATGTGTGCATGATCCGGTTCAGGCATCGGTTTAGCAAGATCAACACCAGAAGCATCAACACTTGTCCCTTCCACATCTGGCCTCCTCCAAGTTGACACATCCTCTTGTTCCACAATAGAATTTTTTTCAAAACCTATAACAACCTCATCCATATCAGTATCACCAACATTAATGTCAGTGTCTTCCTCTCCTTCAGGCATGGCAAACAAGTTCCTAGGTTTCATTCTGAGGACGCTGCACCACTTTTCTTTCTTCGGATTCCCGCTTTTCACAAAGCACACTTGCTCTGCTTGTGTCGCCAGGATGTAAGGCTCACCTGAATAGCGACGCTGAGAAGTATCAATATCGATAATCCCAAATTTATCTTTACTGTACCCTTTTGATATGTTTGTTCTTGGTCTAGGAACATCATACCACTCACACTGGAACAATGTGACTTCCTGCCTTTCATGAAAATGAAGGATGTAGATTTTTTTAATCTGTCCAAACCATTCCATGCCATCTTTACTCTTGACGACAACACCACTGTTCTGTGTTGTTAGATTTTTCTCCACATGCGATGCCCGAAAATAGAAACCATTGATTGAGCACCTATTCTTCACAGTAGCTATATTTGTTTCAGGACCACGAGATAGAGAATAAATCATGGCATCTGCTTTCCCCTCGCTATGCAGGTTCCTCATCTACACTCACATATGTTTTGACAGTATGTTACGACCACATTCAAAATTGATGAGTTTAAATTTAACACAAATGTATATTACTCACCTTTCGCTCGAACCATGATACAAATTCCTTGGTGTGCCTCCTTTCAACATTCCTCGATCAGCTTTCTCCAATTCGGCCTTATGCTCACTGCAACATTTTTTAAGAGAAAAATAATCACTGTGAGCTATGTAGTGTGGACCATGTAACAAGATTCAAATAATTTACATGTGTTACTTACTTTATCCATGGAAGGGCCTCATCACAGTTTCATAATATGTAGTGCCTCATCATCTGCAAAACTTCGGAACCTAGTACCTCCATACTATGCATAGAAGTAGTTCTCTTTTTGTTCATGTCTCTGCTCTCAAATACACTCAGACCAGCAGGTGCTTCATTAACAGCGCTCTTTTCTTGATGCTCTGGCCGATCAATCTTCGTACTAACACCTTCAAAGAATCGAGTACAGAATGTAAGGCACTCCTCCGATATATATCCCTCTGCTATTGAACCCTCTGGGTACGCTTTGTTCCTCACATATCCTTTGACTATACGTAGGTACCTCTCAACTGGATACATCCACCTATAGCAAGTAGGGCCTCCGCATTCAGCCTCCCAAGCAAGATGAACCGGTAAGTGCATCATAATATCAAAAAATGCTGGAGAGAAAATCATCTCAAAACGACAAAGGGTCTCTACAATCGATTTGCTAAGTTCTTGCATCTCGGTCACGTCAATCTCCTTTGAACATACCGAGTTAAAAAACCTGCTGAGCTGGATTAACAGGAGCGCTACTTGATCAGGCAATATGTCACGTACCACAAAAGGTAGGAGTTTTTGTAAGATAACATGGTAGTCATGACTTTTCAAGCCAGAAACCTTGCACCCATCGACATCCACACATCTCCTGATATTAGCGGCATAACCATCGGGCATCTTAACACCTTGTAGAAAGTTGCATAGGATTTTCTTTTGATCACGACTTAATGTGTACAACGTTGGTAGCATTTCGTATTTACCTTTCTCATTGAGAACTAGATGTTGATCCTTCCTTATACCAAATTCTTGCAGATCAAGTCGAGCCTTCTCACTGTCCTTACTTTTACCAGATATGTCGAGCAAAGTCCCAAGCAAGCTCTCACAAATATTCTTCTTAATATGCATCACATCTAGATTATGGCGTACGAGGAATGAATCCCAATATGGAAGTTCAAAGAAAACACTCTTCTTCCTCCACTTGTGTCATCTAGTATCTTCATCACGCTGCTTCCTCTTCCTAGAGGTAGTGGCTCCATAGATGACTTGCTCAAATGTAGTGTGCTGCTGCCGAACTTGTTCACCGCTGAGTGGCACTGGTGCCTCCCTCGTCTCAACAAAGTTATTGAAGCTGGGCTTGACCCTTCGCCACTTGTGGTTTGTAGGCAAAAAACGCCGATGCCCCATGTAGCAATGCTTCGAACCGAATTTTAACCACATGCACTCAGTGTCCTTGTGATAATAAGGACAAGCAAACCTCCCTTTGGTGCTCCAGCCAAATAACATCGCATAAGCAGGAAAGTCGTTTATTGTCCAGAGTAACATGACACGCATTTTAAAATTGCGCTTAGCCTTCGCATCCCAAGTTTCAACTCCGTCTTTACTCCAAAGCGTTTTGAGCTCATCGATCAGAGGCTGCAAATACACATCAATGTTAATCCCTGGAGATTTAGGCCCAGGAATTAGCATGGACATGATCCAATAGGATTGTTTCAAGCACAACCAAGGAGGTAGGTTTTAAGGAATTAGGATAACTGGCCATGTAGAGTAAGTCAAGCTCAACATCCCGAATGGATTGAATCCATCTGATGCAAGTCCCAGCCTGACATAACGTGGATCATCTGCAAAGTCCTCGTGCTTCTCATTCATGACCTTCCATGCCCTTGAGTTAGCTGGGTGTCTTAGTTTTTGATCATCAACCAATTTGTCCTCGTGCCAATGCATATATGTCATTATTTCCTCGTTCATAAATAATCTTTGCAGTCGAGGAATCAGTGGAAAATACCTCAGTATTTTACTAGGTAACCGCTTCTTTTTTGCTGCATTAGCGACAACCACGCCAGTCCCCTGTTCTGAATCTGTAAATTTCCACCTACTGGCATCGCAAGTTGGGTAGTTGTCCATGTCTGCGTACACTCCACGGAATAACACACAGTCATTGACACAAGCATGAATCTTTTGGTAATCCAAGCCAAGGTCTCGAACCACCTTTCGAACTTTGTCCAGGGAATCCGGGAGACAACGCCCTTCAGGCAGCACAAGACGGAATAATAATAGTATTTGCTCCATTGCAGTGTTGCTAAGACCACACATGCACTTGATCTGATATAGCCTGACAATGAACGAAACCTTCGAAGCCTCCTTGCAACCAGGGTACAACTCTATCTTAGCTTGTTCCAATAAATCGAAAAATTTGCGTGCTGACTCATTTGGCTTCTCTACATTACCACCTTTAATTCCACCATGTATGGCACCACTGATCAGCGAGGTAAACAATTTATTGGTGGCCCCCCGATCATCATGATCGTCAAGATCGTCGTAATCATCCACACGGACGATAGGATCAGCAGCAAGATGATTACGTTTTTTTGCTCTTTTATGAAATCCCTGTCAAACCCTAATCTAACCAAGTGACCTTCGATAGTGTCTCTGTTATGATATGCCATGCGACGACACTTACAACACGGACATTGCTGAGACTCTCCTTCATCTTCTACTTCAAACAGATCATCCATAAACTTCTCGAAGCCGCTTTGCCACGCACCATCTGTAGCCGGCAGTTCCATCCAACTACAATCCTCTTCACTTGCCATTGCAAGAAAACCAACTACAACAGATTTTAATCTCCTACAACAGTGAGGACAAAGGGCGTGCTTGATCAGTATTACATATTATTGTATTAAAGTTAGATGTATATACAAACTAATTAACAAACAAATGAATTTCCATGCACATGGATCTCATAATCGATTATACCATGGCAGATTGGATCTGAAGAACAGACTTTTTCCCGTCGTGATGCAGGTGATCGCACTTGCGCTCGTGGTTCCAGATGATCACAACTTGTAGTGTCACTGCGGCGGATTGCATGACGACAACAAGCAAGGATGTGTTGTTTGGGTATTCTTCGTTCCTCGTATTACAGGTCGATATATATTGTTGGATTACGATGGGTCATACAACATAGAGTTGGGTTAGGACTCGGAGAAACGAATAGAGTTGGGTTAGGACTCGGTGTACAGATAGATAGTCGTGTGCAGGAGGACATGGTCCAGGCCTACAGGCCATCGAACAGGCCCACGTGGTTCGGCCGAACCAGCGGTTCGGCCGACCCATCAGTGGGTCCGTTAGGCCTCCAATTTTGCCAGTGGTTTTAGAGTTGAGCAAATGTCGATTTCATTGACGGGCCTCGTTTTTTGCAAAGTTTACAAAATAGGTCTTGGGCTAGACACACACGAACGCATCAATTGAGACTAATAGTGCATTTGATCGCAACGGGGATATTTTTGTCGCAGTAGCATCTTCTCTAGCGCGACGATTACGTCTTAGCGTCGCCATACCCCTGTCTAGTGTGCAACAATTTCGATGCACGTTGCAATGTCAAATATTTCAGTCGCAACGAGTGCATTTTCGTCGCTAAAACTAATACTCTTTTGCAACACATGGCACAACTAATAGCGACGTGTCATAGTCGTTGTGATATGGGCAACTACTGCAACTGTTACCAATAAGCGTCGCAATACCGAAGTCGCAATCGCAACAGAGGCCCATGCGTTGTCGCAATTGCCATTAAAATTGCAACACTACACAATTGGTCGCAACACAAACCCTTATAGCGACCAATATCGACTATTGTTGCGTTATACCCGGTTTATAGCGACCAAAACCACCTGTCGCCATAACAATCAGTCGCGAAATCCCCAAAACTACGTAGTGTAGAGACATATAAGCATGTGACATGGCCAAAAGCAATTTTAAGCAATTTTCACTAAGAAACATTCATCTCATGAGCAAAGCCCTATCCATGGCAATTTGAGCAAAAATGAACTAGATCATACAAAAGCTTATACAAGATCACAAGTTCTCATCACAAGATCATAGCAAACGCCCATAAGCTACTAAATGTCATGTCAAAGCCATCGAGCCATGTGTCTACTTCTTAAAATGAGACTTCTCATGGTAGACATCATGCAACGGTTTAGCACCCAAGATATATACATCAAAACATAAAGACATGATTATGAACACATTTTTCAAGCATAAGGCAATTCATACACCAATTTCATTTTCAAGTTTAAGCATGGTACATGAAATGCCTTTGCGGCAAAAAGAAGCTTATGCTCCTCAACAAGTGAACCCTAGGGTTCGGTCGAACCCTAGATCGGCCGAACCGACCTTGGTTCGGTTGATCTTGGCCCTCCACGTGTCATCTCCTGATTGGTCCATTGCTGCGATCCCGGGCGTTTTGAAGCACATTGAGCCCCGAAGCAAGCCACCTCCTTGCCTATAAATAGAAGGGGAGGGGCTCACTTTTGGGACACACACTTCTCCTCCTTCTCTTCATTTTGACCTTGGAGCCTCTCTCTTCAGGAGAGGAGAGCTCTTTGTATAGGATTAGTGCTAGGAAGTGAGGGGGAATGCTTGGGGCCATGTCATGTTCATGACATTTTCCTCAAGAATGATCCTCAGCGGTGCTTTTGTTCTTCATTTAGACTAAAGTAAGTATTTCGACATTTTCTATTTGTACTAAAGTCATATGCATGCATAGGTGATTTGTTCTTGTGTTCTTCGTTCGTTCTTGATTTAGAGGCTTGTGTTCTTCGAACACAACCCTTTCGATCTAGTAGAGCTGGATCATAAGTTTGCATCCCGTTTGTATGTTAGCTTGTCTATTAGAGTAAAGTTGATGCTCCTGCATATCTCTAATTAGATCAAAGTGCATTCGTGATCTTGCATGAGTGATAGAGTGTTGACGTTTGATTATCGTTGCAAAGTTCGATTGGACTTGCAAGCGGACAAATCCTCCGTCATAGTCAAGGGACCCTTCTTCCCTTGAGTGGCGAACCCAAGGTATCGAATCCGTGGTACAATGTGTAATGCAAGATCCAATCTAATAAGCGGAAAACACTTTGATCTTGAAAAGGGTTTTTGCATCTAATATATGGAAGAACCATGAAAACACATCTAATCTACTTAACACCACAGGTAGCAAGATAAAGAGAAGGTAAAACCGATCTAGAGATTGGATCGGGTCTTTAGTTGAAGTTCCAAAACCAAGAAGAATAAAGCAAATGAATCTCAATAAAAGCCTCTTTAAATCTTGGCTTCCGTTCCAACCCTCAAAGGCACCTACCGTACATGTGATCAACATCCTGTCACGATGTCCCGCTTATTGTGTAGGTGAACCTAAGAGCACGTTCATGAGGAACATGTTGAAAACGCTCGGTAGGTCAGGTATGCACCTCTAGCCACCATGGCTACAAGAACATCCTATGCAATCTATCCGGAATAGATTGGAGAATAAGAAAACCCAAGCGAAGACAAAGTAGAAGAGAAAGCACTTGATCGCTAGAAATCGGATTCAATCTTGCAAATTCAACATGAAGTATAGTACATGGACAAGATCACCACTGAGATCCTACCTTGATCTTGATCCTAGCTTCTAGAACTCCGATGTGGTCTTCATGCAAGGTTCCCACGTCGGCTAGGGAAACCCTAGTCAACCATCTCAACCCTCTCCTCTCCGGAAGGGTGTCCCTCTCTTCTCTACTCCTCGGCAGTTGATGACGAATTGCTTGATGCGTGGCTCGACTCACGGGGGCTATAAATAACCTGAGGAATAGCTAGGTCAAAGGGGCACAGAATCGGGCCCGAAGTGGGTTGGGACGGCCGGCCGGCTTGGGCCCAATTCGGCCCCGGCTTCCTCCGTGTTGCTTCTCGTGACTTCCTGACTTTTTACCTAGTTGCATGTGGGTCCTTGACGTCATTTTCCTCACGGTTTAGACAAGGGTGCTTGGCGTATGAACTCCTGCATCTTCCGTCTAGGTCCTTAGCACTTCTCGGCTTCACGCTTTAGTCCTTGGCTCATTTGGAGTCATGTTCATCATGTATCTTGACTTGTCCCGGGGTCCGTGATCACCTTGTAAAACCCTTGATGAACTTTACCCGGAAGTCCTCATTTAAGCTCTTGATTCCTGTGTAAACAATAAACTCCAAAAACCACATGTGAGTGCGAACTTGACATATAATCAGGGTTAGGATCGCTAGTGTGAATTACAAATTAATACCAACATAGAAGGTAAACATGTGGCTAGGTTGACGGAAATCGACCGCCAACATAGAGCATACCTTGAGCTAGTGCCAGTATCTCCCTCGCGGATTCGTAGTTCCGTATTTATATGGAGTGCTATAGTAGGGCTACCGGGACGTCAGACGGTGTCAGGCTATAGTAGTAGTCAGTGGTGTAGACGTGGTGTCTGGACCATAGGTTATCCTTCGAATACCAAGTGCATTCGCGTAACGATAGAGGTAGGCCGCGGTGGTGACAGCCTGTTGGACCCTTCGAAACCCTCCGTGCCTGTGTACCGAGTAGGGCCCCGTTGCCAGACAATATTCCTAGCCTTAAATAGCTAGGGTGGGTCGGCGCCCAAGGCGAGTGTTATACCTGAGAGACCGTGCTAGACTCTGCGCTCTGTCAAGCAGATCCTTTCTACCTATCCTATCAACTAGTGTTGTGTCCTTAGACCATCAGCTAGGTTCGCGCCAGAGCTCATCCATCCCGTGGATTCGATACCCTTGGAATACTCCTTCCTAGGTGAAGTGCTACAACAGTATTTCCGTGCACTTGCGGATTCGTTCGTACTTGTCGGTGTACCTAGACTCCTCTTGACGCTCACGCTAACAGGCGCCGTTAGTAGTGTCGTTAAGAAACGTCAACAAACATTTATGGCACCATTGTCGGGGGCGGTTGCTGTTTCTATCTTCGAGCCTAGTGGTCTTCATGTCTTTTTATCTTCTCCTTTCTGTTCTATCTTCACCCTAGTTACCATGGAGTAAACCTCTATCCAAAACCTTTCTGCTCCCAAACCTGTGTTGTTAGAGGCACCACCATCAGAACATCCAATTACCAAATCTGGCTATCAACTCAGTACCCACCTTATCTCTTTAATTAAGGAATCATATTCCTTCTCCGGGGACAATCAAAACCCCTATGAGCATTTGCAACAGTTTGAGCATATGTGTTCGTGCTATGCCTTTGCTGGCATGACACACGACACTGTCCGTTGGAAATTGTTTCCTTTTTCCCTCACGGGAAGCGTGAGACAATGGTACAACGAACACGTAGGCCTTGTTGGCGGCAGATGGGTGGAACTTGTCAGTAATTTCTGCCGACGGTTTTTTCCACCTGCCCGTCTCATCGCCCTACGAAAGGATGTGCTCGGATTTAAGCAAAATGACAAGGAGACTTTAGGTGCGGCTTGGGAAAGACTCTTCCATTTAGTAAACTCTGGTCCTACGCTGTCGATACCCGATCATGTGCTCTATCAGCATTTTTATGCGGGATTGGACGTTAAGTCTGCCGGGCACCTTGATGATGCCTCGGGAGGATCCTTTCCGAATAAGACTCCAAGTGAGGGAAGGCAAATTCATGATCGTATAGCAGCTAATGCCTCCTTCATGGTCGAGTTGGAAGGTCCTCAAGAGGAATGTGTACCTGAAGGAGAGATCACTCCTGAACCTGAGCCCGAACCGTCATCATCCCAATCCATAAACCCAGTTCAGGAGGCCACGACACTGGAGGAAGAGGCAGTTCAGCCTCCAGAGTCTCTTTCGAAGTTTGAGGATGATATATTTGAAGATTTTGGAAACACCTCAAACTATTGTTACGAGAGAAAACCACCATCTCCCGTTTCTCCCTCAGATCCTACGGAAATTACCTTCTTTAGAGACAACATTCGGGAGTTAGCGGCCATCATGACCCAAGAATGGTCGAGAGAGCTGGAGTCGGCAGCTGGAACTTTCCAGCTCCTTCCGCCTCGATCGACTGTCTCCTGCGTTGTGCATGGAAAGGTAGTGAAAGTTCTCTACAACCCCTTGGTAGGAGTCAATATCATGTCTAGTGCCTTTGCTTTGAGGAACCTCGTAGACGAACCTTTGACTCCTACCCAGACATCTATCAGGACTCCTGGAGGAGAAATCCTAGAAGGAGTAGGGATCTTGAAGGCTATCTCTGGCATGTATAAAGAGGCTGACTTTGCCCTTGATTTCCATACCTATGATATCCTTAGTTTCGACCTCATGATAGGATTGCCCCTCGAGAAATTTCTCATGGAGGCCCCTACCTAAGGTAAGCTTAGTGTTTGCCTAGGAAGGGAGGTCTACTCTATAGAAGTTTTAAGAGCCAAGAATGCAAGAACAGATCCTCCTGATGACCCTATACAAATTGAGGAGGTCAAGGCAATCATTCCGGGAGATTCGCCGGAATCCGTCCTTGTCGTGTGGGCACCAGCATTCATAGAGGAGACTGAAGAGCATGTCGAGCCTATAGATATATCTGAATTCTAGGCTCCACCTAAGCCTCCTATTGAACTCAAACCTCTGCCCACCGGCCTTCGATATGTTTTCCTTTATGGGGACACCGAGTCCCCAATGATCATCAATGACAATCTTTCTGATGACGAGTCCAGGAGGCTCATTTCTGTGCTAGAGAAACACCGATCTGTGTTTGGATACACTCTTTAGGACCTTAAAGGGATAAGCCTGACTCTCTGCACCCATTGCCTCCCCATAGATACAGATATCCCACCAATGAGGGAACCTCAGAGAAGGCTAAACAACGCAATGACAGAGGTCGTGAAGAAAGAAGTTCTTAAGCTTCTTCATGCTGGGATCATTTATCCAGTTCCCTATAGTGAATGGGTTAGCCCCGTTCAATGCGTACCCAAGAAGGGAGGAATGACGACAGCCCCCAATGAGTTTGGCGAGCAGATTGCTCAACGCCTTCCCACAGGATGGAGGATGTGCATAGATTATAGGAAGCTCAAGAAGGCTACAAAGAAGGATCACTTCCCGCTCCCATTCATTGATGAGATGCTAGAGCGGTTGGCGAACCACTCCTTCTTCTGTTTCCTTGACGGGTATTCTGGCTATCATCAAATTCCTATCCACCCTGATGACCAAAACAAGACCACCTTCACTTGCCCTTATGGAACCTACACTTATCGTAGAATGTTTTTCGGGTTGTGTAATGCACCCGCATCCTTCCAGAGGTGCATGATGTCTATCTTCTCAGACATGATTGAGCAAATCATGGAAGTTTTCATGGACGACTTCTCTGTCTATGGAAAAACTTTTGATGAGTGTCCTGGGAATCTAGACTAGGTTTTACAAAGGTGTCATGAGAATGACTTAGTCCTCAATTGGGAGAAATGTCATTTCATGGTTAGAGAGGGCATCGTGTTAGGACACCTGGTGTCCGAACGAGGGATGGAAGTGGATCGCGCTAAGATTGAAGTAATAGAAAAGCTTCCACCTCCTGTTAATGTCAAGGGCATTCGTAGCTTCCTTGGCCATGCTGGGTTCTACCCGCGGTTCATTAAGGACTTCTCACAGGTTGCTAGACTCCTCACCAATCTCTTGGCCAAGGATGCGCCCTTTGAATTCACAGAGGAGTGTATGAAATCATTTCTCACCCTCAAAAATGCGCTCATCTCTGCCCCAGTCATCCAGCCTCCCGACTGGACGCTGGCTTTAGAGATCATGTGTGATGCTAGTGATTATGTTGTAGGGGTCGTCTTAGGCCAAACTAAGGATAAGAAACACTAAGCTATAGCTTATGCTAGCAAAACCATGACAGGAGCTCAACTAAACTACGCTACTACTAAGAAAGACCTCCTTGCTGTTGTCTTTGCTATAAACAAGTTTAGATCTTACTTAGTTGGAGCCAAGATAATAGTTTATACTGATCATGTTGCCCTTAAATATCTGCTCACTAAGAAAGATACTAAACCCCGCCTGATTAGGTGGATTCTGCTCCTTCAGGAATTCGACTTAGAAATAAGAAATAAGAAAGGAGTAGAAAATTCTGTTGCAGACCATTTTTCTCGTATGCACACTACTAACCCGCAGGAAGCACCCATCAACGACTCTCTACGAGACGACATGTTGCTAAAGGTCACGGATAGCAACCCCTGGTATGCGAATATTGTGAATTATCAGGTTATAGGATATATACCGCCAGGGGCCGATAAGAAGAAGTTGATCCATGATGCTAGATGACACCTATGGGATGATCCGTACCTGTATAAAGTCTGTGCTGATGGGCTGCTAAGAAGATGTGTGCCAAGCTCTGAAGGAATGCAAATTATTGAAAAATGCCATGCTGGGCCATATGGTGGCCATTATAGCACTTACCGTACACAAGCAAAGATATGGCAGAGCGATTTCTTCTAGCCAACCATGTATGATGACACAAGGAACTTTATTCGAAGATGCAAGGCATGCCAGAAGCATGGAGGAATTACCACTAGAGATACAATGCCCCTACATGATACTTTACAAGTGGAACTTTTTGATGTAGGGGTTATTGATTACATGGGACCATTCCCGAAGTCTGACGGGGCTGAATATATCTTAGTGGCACTCGACTACGTGTCAAAATGGGTGGAAGCCATATCATGCAAGTCGGCTGATGCCAAGCAGTCCAAAAAGATGATCGAAGAAGTGATATTTCCTCGCTTCGGCATTCCAAGGATGGTCATTAGTGATGGGGGGTCCCACTTCACTGACAAGGGATTCAGAAGATTTCTTCAAGAACAAGGGATTCAACATAGCATCGCCACTCCGTATCACCCTCAGACTAATGGCCAAGCTGAAACCTCCAACAAAGAGATCAAGAATATTCTACAGAAAACAGTGCAGGAGGCAGGCAGGTCTTGGAGAAAACATCTCCCTGACGCTCTATGGGCCTATAGGACAGCCTACAAAACCCCACTGGGAATGTCTTCATATCAATTGGTATATGGGAAAACATGCCACCTACCAGTGGAGGTGGAGCACAGAGCCCATTGGGCAATTCGGAGATTTAATCTGGAATTCCTCAAGGCCAAAAGAAACAGGTAGAAACAAATATCAGAGTTGGAAGAATGGAGAGAGAAAGCCTATCACAATGCAAAGATCTATAAAGAAAGAACAAAGAGGTGGCATGATAAGAAGATCAAGAAGAAAGAATTTGCACCTGGTGATAAAGTGCTACTATTCAACTCCTGATTCAAGTTGTTCGGAAAAGGAAAACTGCGTAGCAGGTGGGAAGGACCATTCATAGTAGTGGAGGTCGCCACACATGGAGCTATCACTCTACGAAATGATGAAGGCGATTGTTTCAAGGTGAATGGCCATCGGTTGAAAATCTTCCTCAAGCCTGATGACATGGAATATGAAGTAATCAACTTCATCGAAGACGAATAGCATGGGCAAGAGCATGCCCGGACATCAGGTAAGTTTTTCCTCTCCCTACTCTCTCTCTCCCTTCTTGTCAAGTTATTTCGCATGTTAGAAACAAGACAGTGTGGGGGAAATCCCCAACATGCAGAATAAAAGAAGAACCTGAGGTATGCACATTCTCTATCTCGTCTTCCTATATCTTTGGGTTTGACTAAATTCCAAAACTCATCTTTTATATCAAACTCAAAGAATCATTTTTTCCATGCCATGCATGAATCCCGAGGTTGGCTTGCATATGTTGTATTCCTTACTTATCATCTTGATGCTTGTGAACGAATATCATTAGGGAACTCATGCTCATCTAAGTAATTGATGTTTGTGATATGGTTTGATGATATGACCTTCTCTCTGAATGTTTGAGTGCTTGGGAATTTTATTTGAAAAAAAATCATAAAACCCTTTGCAAAGCTCCTCTTTGATATGCCACCGTCCTACCAAAGCCATATGATGTTCATAGTTGAAAACTTTATACCCATATGCTGCTTGTTATTACATTGAGCTTTGTCAAATTCTGTGACCCTTGTGAGAATTCTTTTCATTACTCTCATGATCGAGATTCATGTGCACACCACCTATTTCCCCTTGCTATGCTTCTACACTGGAAGTCAGCATTGTATCATTCATCCATTCCGTGAAAATAAAGCGCAATATGTGGTGTGACATCTCTCTCCAAAAGTGTCCTTCAAAAAGAGACACGGGCTATAAAAGAAAAAGAGAAAGAAAGAAAAAGAGACACATGCTCAAGGCATGATGAAAAAAAGAGAGAGAGAGAGAATAGCCCATGTCCAAAATAAAGAAAAAATAGGAGAGAGATGAGATCATGCAAAAAGGAGTTCCATATCATAGATGGTAATAACTAGTATCCATTCCACGGCTAGTGTCCACCTTACCATCACCTCAGCATTCATCATATATGTATGGTAATATCTAGCACCCATTCCAGGCCTAGTATCCACCTTACCATACTCACCATATCCATACACGTGCACATCTTGATCTGATTGTGTGATTTGATTCTCTCTCTGGATCCAGTCTTTGACTTTGCAATATATGTGATACAAGTATGCTTTATCCTTTATCCTATCCTGAGTTCCACATATAGCCATCATTAGAAGTAGTATGAAGGAAGGCAATCGAATGCCTTGATGAGGACATATACACATTGAGAGATATGAGAGAATCAAATGAGGAGCTAAGCAAGGTTTGTCTTGAAAACTTATTGCAAAACCCCAAGTTGCTTGACATGATGAGCATGAGTGATTTGATTCATGACTGTTCCATTCCTCAACTACTTAAGATGGCATGATAGACACTTCACAGAGTTCACAAGTACAAGGTATGGTTTGGAATATGTCTTATGTATGCTTCATACCTTTGGATATCATGTCTCACCTTGATCTTGTTCTTCCCTTCAGTCGGGACGAGCAAAGGTCGAGTGTGGGGGTATTTGTTGATGGCTGTTATCTACTCATTTCATACACGTCAACATGTACATTTTTGGCATGAGAAATGTTCACCATCACTAGAATAGAGCTTAATCTAATCATTTCCACAAGTGTTGGTGAATATGCAAATACAGGCAATTAGCACTAGAAAGAGGAGCAAAAGCACAAGTCTTTGATCCAAGTTATCCAAGCTCAGCCAATGAGGGGGTGCCACATAGGATTCCCCTGGATCAATGACGTCATCAATCCAAGAGAGGCAAACCCGATGAATCACGTATCGCCACATGGACATCACATGGATTCAAGGGCCTACTTATCACCCAAACCACTAGGAAACTTGGCATGCACGGGGGAGTGACCATAGGGCCCACATGTCAACCACTTGGAGAAAACACAAGGTGACACGTGGCCCCTAGGGTTCGGCCAAACCCTAGATCAGTCGAACCGACCTTGGTTCGACTGATCTTGGCCCTCCACGTGTCATCTCCTGATTGGTCCATTGCTGCGATCCCGGGCGTTTTGGAGCACTTTGAGCCCAGAAGCAAGCCACCTCGTTGCCTATAAATAGAAGCGGAGGGGCACACTTTTGGGACACACACTTCTCCTCCTCCTCTTCATTTTGGCCTTGGAGCCTCACTCTTTAGGAGAGGAGAGCTCTTTACATAGGATTAGTGCTAGGAAGTGAGGGGGAATGCTTGGGGCCATGTCATGTTCATGACATCTTCCTCAAGAACGATCCTCAGTGGTGCCTTTGTTCTTCATTTAGACTAAAGTGAGTATTTCGATATTTTCTATTTAGACTAAAGTAGTATGCATGCATAGGTGATTTGTTCTTGTGTTCTTCGTTCGTTCTTGATTTAAGGGCTTGTGTTCTTCGAACACAACCCTTTCGATCTAGTAGAGCTGGATCATAAGTTTGCATCCCGTTTGTATGTTAGCTTGTCTATTAGAGTAAAGTTGATGCTCCTGCATATCTCTAATTAGATCAAAGTGCATTCGTGATCTTGCATGAGTGATAGAGCATACCTTGAGCTAGTGCAAGTATCTCCCTTGCGGATTCGTAGTTCTGTATTTATACAGAGTGCTATAGTAGGGCTACCTGGATGTCAAACAGTGTCAGGCTATAGTAGTAGTCAGTGGTGTAGACGTGGTGTCTGGACCTTAGGTTATCCTTCGAATACCATGTGCATTCACGTAACGATAGAGGTAGGCCGCAGTGGTGACAGTCTGTTGGACCCTTCGAAACCGTTCGCGCCTGTGTACCGAGGAGGGCCCCGTTGCAAGAACATATTCCTAGCCTTAAACAGCTAGGGTGGGTGGGTGCCCAAGGCGAGTGTTATACTTGAGAGACCGTGCTAGACTTTGCGCTCTGTCAAGCAGATCCTTTCTACCTATCCTATCAACTAGTGTTGTGTCCTTAGACCATCAGCTAGGTTCGAGCCAGAGCTCATCCGTCCCGTGGATTCGATACCCTTGGAATACTCCTTCCTAGGTGAAGTGCTACAACAGTATTTCCGTGTACTTGCGGATTCGTTCGTACTCGTCGGTGTACGTAGACACCTCTTGACGCTCACGCTAACAGGCGCCGTTAGTAGTGTCGTTAAGAAACATCAACAATGGGTGTCTAACAAAGACCGTTACCACAACTACTTACCGATCACCTGAAATGGTTGTTTCTCCAGGCCCACCGGGGCCTTTGGTAACGGGCACAGACACTGAGCCCGTTACTCATAACACGTATTAATAACGGGCATCTTACAAAGACCGTTACCAAAACTAGTTACCAGTCACATGAAATGCCTGTTTCTCTGGGCCCACATGGACCTTTGGTAATGGGCACAGAAACCGAGCTCGTTATATGAACTCAATATCGGAGACGTTTGCTGTGGACACACGTCTCCACGAAAGGAGACACATTTTTTGTACGCGTGTCTCGTATGTGTCGACAAAAGGAGACACGAGCTATCTACGAGCATCTCCTCTGTCTCGACGAAAGGAGACGCGTGCTCTAGACCAAATTTGTAGCCAAAGACCCGGAGATCAACACTAACATAACCAAATTTATCCTTGATCATAGCTCTCTTCGCATTAATGACCAATCTACACCGAAACAAGGCTACCTTCAATCCTACATAATCAAGCTCCCAAATTTCCTCTATTTGACCATAATATGTGGCAGTGTTCTTCTTATTGTCGACGGCCTGTACACGCACACACTATTTTGATAGATGCTCTTGGCATCCTAGGCCATGGTGTAGAACGTGTATCCATTGATATCCATTACTTGATATGTTGTAACACTGAATAATGGCCCTGCTGCTAGTTTTCTTACTGTTGACGGTTCAAAACCGTGTTGAAGTTCACCGCAAGCGTACGGGTGACTTGGTGCCTTTTTCACCAAGGAGGGTCCCCAAGGATTGTCAATCCAAGGATCAGAAGCAAACCGCTAAGGTTCTCTACCTTGTCTAGTCAATCTAACCTAACATTAAGCGTTGATTGCATACAAAGAGGTAAACCTTGATAGATATGAGTCATGGCACAAGGTTGATCACATCCATGGACAACGGCTAAGGTAAAGCTCCACCGAAGGGGTAACTAGGCCTAGCGCCTTCTAGTTGAAGTTCCGGCAAACGAGCAATGAATTGAGCATCTCATCTACTAGCATCCTTAAACTCCTACCTCCGGCCTACCTCCCGAAGACATCCTCTCTTTCGGGGGTAGTCATCCTGTCATGATGCACCCTTAATGAAGCGGAGAATCTAGGTGCATGCTCAAACATGAACGTGTTTATGAATCATGAAGGGTCCACATGCTAAACCTAATCGCCACAATTACATAGAGCATGCTATAGAGTCCAAACATGTATTAGACTAAGGATTAAACATATTCATGAAAGGTAGAAAGTATAGACGGAGACATGGAATCGCTAGAAGATAGAGTGACTATTGGCATTTCTTAACCTCAACACTAGGCGCCGTGGTAGCGTGAGCGTGTAAGAGACTCCCGTTTACACTGACGAGTGCGAACGAATCCGCAAGCGCACGGATACACCGTTGCAGCACTTCTCCCTCGGAGAATGAGTATTCCCGTCGGGTTTCGTTCCTAGGACGGAGGAGTAACCAGAGAGGGTCTATCCAAGGACACCAGCTACTGCTGGGATAGGTAGGGATATGAGAAGCACTTTCTTAAGGGACTTAACTCCCAAGATGGATCTGTCCGCTGTTAGTCCTCCCCGTGGGGCGCCAGCCCATCCTAACTTTTTTGGGAGAGGCCAATGTACTGGCAACGGGGCCCAACTCAGTACGCAGGCGTGGAGGGTTCCAAAGGGTCCAACAGGCTGTCACCACTGCAGCCTACCTCTATCGTTACGCGAATGCACGTGGTCTTCGTAGGATAACCAGAGCCCAGACACCATGTCTGCACTCCAGATAACTACTATAGCGCGGTTACGTCTGTCGACTCGCTAACAACACTATAGCAACCTGTATAAATACGAAACCACGAACTAGAGAGAGAACAGATCAAATCATACTAGTCATCGAGCTACGGAGCAGAAAGAAAGGTATGGATCCAAACAAACGAGATACAGCAAACCTACTCAGCTAAACAGGATCAGAGCATGCAAACAGATACTTGAATTAAGGAACTAGCTCCAAAGGATCAAAGCCTTGTGTTACGAAGAACACAAGCCTCTAACTTATGAACGAGCTAAGAACACAAGAACAAATCAATCATGCATGATGTCCACCATAGTCTAAATAAGAAATGCTGAAATACTCACTTTGGACTAAATGAAGAACAAGCATCCACGAGGACATCAACTCACTCCTCACTCCTACTCTATCTCTCAACTAATCCTAGTCCAGATCTCTTCTCAACCCCATTCTACCACATAGAGGTGAGAATCACCTCACATGGGTAGAATTAGAGAGAGGGAGAGAGAGCTACTCAAGAGAGAAGTGGAACTTGAGAGCTTGGAGGTGTGTGTGAAATGAGGCCCCTCCCCCTCTATTTATAGGCAAGGGAGTGACTTGCTCTGAGGCTCCAAATGCTCCAAAACACCCCGGGATGCAGACAGGAGCCAATGGGCGAGCAACAAGTGGAAGGAGGGGATCAACCGACCCTAGGTCGGTTCGGCCAATCTTAGGGTCGGCCGAAACCCTCGGCCGGCCTTTTGGCCCGTGCTTCCTCTGGCTCGCTTCCATGTGGGCCCTAATAACCTTCCTCCATGCATGGCACGTTTCCTGGCGGTTTGGTTAGCAAAGTGGGCCCATGGATCCATGTGATGCTGGCGTGGCAGTGTGTGATTCGTCGAGAGCTCTTCACATGGATTGGTGACATCATGGATCCAGGAGAATCCATGTGGAAGCCTCTCATTGGCCAGCACTTGAGTGCCTTGGATTGGAGTGGAGTGAATGTGCATGGATTCCTCTCATTTCTTATGCTAAATACCTGCATTCGAATATACATCGACACTGGTGGAAAGTATTAGTTTAAGCTCCTATTCTATTGTGGATGTGCAATTCAGGCTTCCATTTGCAGGAGTTGACGGTCATGAAAATGGTACTTAACAGCTGTCAACAACACCCCCACACTTGACCTTAAGCCAAGTGGGTCATGAATACCAAAGAGTAAGACAAACATAGGAGATATTCCAAGTCATACCTTGCTCCTTTGAACCTCTGTGGAGTGGCTATCATGTCTCGTTGGGTGATTGAAAAGTAGAACAGTTGTGAATCAAGGAACTTATGCACCTGATGACAAACACCTTGGGGTTTTGCTAGTTTTTCATAAACAAAGTTCTTGGTGGCTTCCTCATTTGATTCTCTCAGATCGCTCAATGTGTATATGTCCTCACCAAGGCATTATTGCCTTTCTTCATCCTAATTCTAATGATGTCTATATGTGGTGCCCAGGGTAGGATAAAAGAGAAAGCATAGTTGCATCATATATATTGCAAAGTCAAAAACTGGATCCATAGAGAAAATCAAATCATACCATCAGATCAAGATGTGCACCGGTATGGCTGTGGTGAGTATGGTAAGATGGATACTAGGCCCGGAATGGGTGCTAGATATTACCATACATATATGATGAGAACTGTGGATTGATGGTAAGGTGGACACTAGCCCCGGAGTGGACACTAGTTATTACCATCAAGATTATGGAACTCCTTTTTGCATGACCATCTCTCTCTTTTTCCTCCTTTATTTTGGACATGGGCTTATCCTTTCTCTTTTTTATCATCATGCTTTGAGCATGTGTCTTCTTCTTTTGTTTCATAGCCCATGTCTCTTTTTGAAGGATACTTTTGGAGAGAGAGGTCACACCACATATGGAGCTTTTATTTTTATAAAAATGGATGAATGATACAATGCTAGCTTCCAATGTAGAAGCATAGCAAGGGGAAATAGGTGGGGTGCACATGGATCTTGATCATGAAAGTAATGAAAAGAATCCTCACAAGGGTCACAAAATTTGACAAAGCTCAATGCAATTACAAGCAGCATATGAGTATAGGGTTTTCAACTATGAATATCATATGGCTTTGGTAGGACGGTGGCATATCAAAGAGGAGCCTTTCCAAGAGGTTTTATGTTTTTCAAAAATAAACAACCCAACAGAGTTAGTCATCAGAGCAAAAGATCATATCATCCAACCATATCATACTCGTCAATTACTTAGGTAAACATGCTTGTCCTTAAGACGGTTATGGTTCACAAGCATCAGGTAGATAACGAGAAATAAAACATATGTGAGTCTACTCAGGCATCAAGCAAGCTGGGTGATCTTTAGCATCAACATTCGAGTTTTAATTTATAGAGATAGATAGATATAGCTTATAAAACTCAAGAATGAGAGAGTGAGTGTCGAGATGCAAACCGGTGCTATGCATGGGAGTTGAACCATGAGAGGATCTCCACAGGAGCGAGCTCGTGCGGGTCCCGTGCAGGTTCTCTATAGATGATCAATCGGCTAGCGCAGAGTGCTCACAGTGGGTACGTGCGAAAACGTTAGGCTAGCATTGGGAGAGTCGTGGCTCTCCCCCACACTGTCTCGAACCTAGATGTCCTCTAAAACAAAAGATCAAAGTAATGACACAAGGGTGGCTAGACCGGGTTACATGACCGGCGTGCCACTTTACTCAAATTCAAAATGTTGTAAAAGATTATGCGCTTACACACATGAAAGGAAATAAATGAAATGAAGGGAAATAAATAAAGGGAAATAAACCTAGACCTAGACTAGCGCCTAATAAGCTAAAGTTGGGGCTAATTCCCACTACTCGGCATCATAGAGGGCCGCATGCCCCGTAGCCGAGAACAGCCTCCTCATCTTCACACATAGGCCGCGGCGATGGTCACGTACATCATCTCTCAGCTCGGCCAAGTCCAACTTCTACTCTGAGAATCAGCCCTGAGCTTCTCGTTGCTGGCTTCCAATTCCTTCATCAGCGGGGTTAGCTTGGCCACTGAGGAGAGCTTAGGGAGTTGCTCAGTTGCCCGAGTCCTCTCCCTGGACCTCCTAGTGTAGGGAGGCGGTGGCAGTCCGTCGTCCAGGCCAAGGTCTTCATCCTCTTCAGGCAGGACTGGAGCTGGGCGTGCTTCAGGAGCCTTCTCCTTGGGCAGCGATGGCTTTATGGTAACCGGTGGCTGCGGTGAAGGAGCGAACTGTGCTGAGCTCGTCTGCCCCCCAGCTAGCGACGATCCAGGTGTGCTAGGTGGAGCGAACGACAAACCCTTGGGGCAAAGCTGAGCCGTGGTTGGCCTGCCGTAGGGGCTGGCTGCCCGTCTCATGTGCCTCTTCCCAGGCGAGGCGGAGCGCCTAGACGGTGGCATGCCCGGAATCCTTCCGCCTGGCGGGATGGTGGCGAGCGGGGGAACATCTATGACTCCGGCCACCATCACGAGGTCCGCTGCAGGGGCGGCAGCGATGGAGGGGTTGCCTCCTACCCCGGGACCGGTGGACGAGGTGGAGCCGTCGAAGGGAATGACACTCCTTCCGGCCATAGGTGCGGCGATGAGCTAAGGATGGTGAGGTGGAGGAGATGGATTCTGCATGACGCGAAACTCGTTGTGCGGCAGGGAGAAGGTTTCTGGAGGAGAAAGAGACGCACACACGAAAGAAGAAGGGAGGCGGCAGCACCAGGGTTTCGGCCCAACCTAGGTGGCCCCCTCTGGCCTTCCCCCTTCTCATGTGGGCTCAAGCAGGCCTCAGGACCAAAGGTCTAGGTGGATTCCCTGAGATGGAAAGATTGGCTTAGGCTAAAGCTAGGATAAGGTTGGGGTTGAGTAATCAACCTCTACTATATAATAACTTTGGCCAGGCCACTAGTATAACCATAGATAATCAGGGGGAACTTACCTTGACAACATACCTGGTCCATCAAAAGTGCAGAAACCTCTGATGGGGATCATGAAGCATTCACCGTGTCGCCACGATGGTGTTGCCTTCCTGTAGTCCTTTGCCTTACTCCTTTTGAACTTGGAAATTTCTTTCTCCTGCATAGTCAGTGTTCACAAGATACCCGAAGGATAATTCTTGTTAGGGAAACAAAATGAGTCACAAGAATACTCAGAGTGTGGGTGTCTTGTGATCTCTTGTCTCAACTCATGGCCATCTCCCTTGCAGATAATGTGATGTGATAATAAACTCTGATCTGCAAGGTTAGTGCATATACGAACACGAGCCCCCAAAGGATATAACAAGAGTAAACGCAAGCATGATCATCCCAGAGAGCCGAGGCAGCCCTGGGGTGGTCACGAGACTCGAGAGCTATAGCACTAGGGTCACGGAACTCGGAGATGAATAGATCGATTACTGAGGCTAGTGCTCCCACAACAGGAACGGATCTCCGAGTGAACTCAAGCTAAGAAAGACACTCGGCCTCCAAAGGGGATAGAGCATGGACTTCCAAAGGCCGGTGTACGATCAAGAACCAGAGTTCTGGTGAAGAACAAGATTTAACTCGCTCTTTCCTTAGGCAGAAGGTCTGATGTTTTCATTAGAACGATGGAAACATCCTGAGGTCTGGCCTAAGCTTCCAATGGGAGGCTATGGATAAGCTGGAAAGTGCAACTCCCATTGGGCATCGATCAAGTCAGGCATAAGGTATGAAGTTTAAGCTTCTCCTGACTGATCGGCATCGATCGATAGGCTTAAGATAAGAAGTGAATGCACTCCATTCGATCGGTAAATGATTGTGCTCCTTCGGTCTAATGAATGAATCCAATGGATTATAAAGCAGAGACCGATGTCTTGGTTTATACGAAACTTCAGTGCAAGGCACTTCAACTCAAACCTCAACATAGGAACACGATAAACCTCTCATACCCTCCTTAGGAGATAGTAGTTAGGATCGAGCAAGTCATCCTGGCCGGGAATGATCGTTCTTTCCAAACCACTCTCTCTATCCTCCCGCGAGACAAAGTCTCGGGGAGAAGGTCTAAGAAGATGCACAAGCGGGGAACCCAAGGGTAGATCTCGTGCTATGAAATCTTTCCCAGTGACTCCTGCTATTCAGGGACGACACCTTCAACCAAAGCTCAGAAAGGGTGGATATGAAGTCTCGGGCTCGGCTGACGATAGATCTAGGTCGCTCAACATTTCCTCTGGTGGGTACCTCATTGACAGGGATGCAAGGGGAGCTGAAATCCCGGAGATTCTCCACGATCTTTTTTCCCTCGACAGCATCCAAGTGCACAAAGGATCCTCCGGAGAGAGCATTAAGCCTCAAGGCATCATCCTTCCATAATCCAAACCAGAAGTGATGGAGTAGCATCCAATCGGGAATGTAGAGGACTGGGCAATCTTCTACCATAGAGGCAAAACGATGCCATGCCATTCCTAGTGATTCCTCCTCACATTGCTTGAAACTGAGAATCTTGGTCCTTAGCGAGATGACACGTCGTATCGGGAAGAATCGGGAGTAAAAAGCTGCTCTCAAACTTTCCCAAGTAAGGTAGTCTCTACCAAAACAATGGTGCCAATCCCGTGCTTTCCCAGAGAGGGATAGCGGGAAAAACTCTCTTTTCCGAGCATCCGGTGATTCTCCGGTTTTACCGCTAGTTTCAATCAGACACTCGTAGTCTCTCACATGATCAAAGGGGTTCTCATGTCTTAATCCCAAGAAGGATAGGTCCTGAATTAGCTTCATGAGAGAGGGGTGAAGCCGACAGCCGGATGTAAGAATGGGTCTTGACAAAGATGGCTCTGAGAGTTCACTCCTCGAAGGCGGAAGGTGTTTACAAGGATAACCTTCCATGGGTAGCAGGGGTAAAGGTAGAAGTAAAGAAAATAAAAATGGATATCTCAAAGCATAACAGGGGTGAAGGTAGAAGAAAAAAGAAAAAGATAAATACGAGGGTAGACGGGCTTGAAGGTTAACAACAACCGTCCCCGGCAACGGCGCTAGAAATGCTTGTTGGCGTTTCTTAACCTCAACTCTAGGTGTCGTGGTAGCGTGAGCGTGTAAGAGACTCCCAGGTACACTGACGAGTGCGAACGAATCCGCAAACGAATCCGCAAGCGTACGGATACACCGTTGCAGCACTTCTCTCTCAGAGAATGAGTATTCCTGTCGAGTTTCGTTCCTAGGACGGAGGAGTAACCAGAGAGGGTCTATCCAAGGACACCAGCTACTGTTGGGATAGGTAGGGATATGAGAAGCACTTTCTTAAGGGACTTAACTCTCAAGATGGATCTGTCTGCTATTAGTCCTCCGCGTGGGGCGCCAGCCCATCCTAACTTTTTAGGGAGAGGTCAATGTACTGGCAACAGGGCCCAACTCGGTACACAGGCACGGAGGCTTCCAAAGGGTCCAACAGGCTATCACCACTATGGCCTACCTCTATCGTTACGCGAACGCACGTGGTCTTCGTAGGATAACCAGAGCCCAGACACCACGTCTGCACTCCAGATAACTACTATAGCGCGGTTACGTCTGTCGACCCGCTAACAACACTATAGCAACCCATATAAGTACGAAACCATGAACTAGAGAGAGAATGGATCAAATCATACTAGTCATCGAGCTACAAAGCAGAAAGAAAGGTATGGATGCAAAAAAACGAGATACAACAAATCTACTCAGCCAAACAAGATCAGAGCATGCAAACAAATACTTGAACTAAGGAACTAGCTCTAAAGGATCGAAGCCTTGTGTTAGGAAGAACACAAGCCTCTAACTTATGAATGAGCTAAGAACACAAGAACAAATCAATCATGCATGATGTCCACCATAGTCTAAATAAGAAATGCTGAAATACTCACTTTGGTCTAAATGAAGAACAAGCATCCACGAGGACATCAACTCACTCCTCACTCCTACTCTATCTCTCAACTAATCCTAGTCTAGATCTCTTCTCAAACCCATTCTACCACATAGAGGTGAGAATTACCTCACATGGGCAGAATTAGAGAGAGGGAGAGAGAGCTACACAAGAGAGAAGTGGAACTTGAGAGCTTGGAGGTGTGTGTGAAATGAGGGGGAGTGGCTTGCTCCGATGCACCAAATGCTCCAAAATACCCCGGGATGCAACCAGGAGCCGATGGGTGAGCAACACGTGGAAGGAGGGGATCAACCGACCCTAGGTCGGTTCGGCCGATCCAAGGGTCGGCCGAAACCCTCGGCCGACCTTTTGGCCCGTGCTTCATCGGGCTCGCTTCCATGTGTGCCCTAATGCCCCTCCTCCGTGCATGGCACGTTTCCTGGTGGTTTGGTTAGCAAAGTGGGCCCATGGATCCATGTGATGCTAACATGGCAGCGTGTGATTCGTCGAGAGATCTTCACATGTATTGGTGACATCATGAATCTAGGAGAATCCATGTGGCAGCCCCTCATTGGCCAGCACTTGAGTGCCTTGGATTGGAGTGGAGTGAATGTGCATGGATTCCTCTCATTTCTTATGCTAAATACCTGCATTTGCATAGACATCGACACTAGTGGAAAGTATTAGTTTAAGCTCCTATTCTAGTGTGGATGTGCAATTCATGCTTCCATTTGCAGGAGTTGACGGTCATGAAAATGGTACTTAACAGCCGTCAACAGTGACAAGATTGTAATTGCTCACATAATAATAGATGCGTTTGAATCATCACCACCGAGTACATACCATTGATTACCTCAACTAGCTCCGGAACTCCACCATGGCACAACCACCCAGGGCGGCCATGGCGGCTAGGGTTGGCCTAGGCCATCCCCTATACAACTTCGAGGACTCCGCTGCCATCGTCTCCCTCCGGTGCTCACTTCTAGGTTTCGCCAAGTTCTGTGAATTAATCAGGTGGCCGTCAGAGGCAGGCGATATAAATAAGCCGAGGAGCGTGTAGGTCAAAGGGGAGGCCGAACCGGACCCAAAACCCCTAGGCCGGTCGGCATGGGCCGGCCGGCCCAGGCCCTTTTCGGCCCGGTTCGGGCCCATCTTCCTCCACGATGCTTCTTGCACTTTCTTGAATATTTGTCGAAGTGCATGTGGGTCCTTGACGTCGTTTTCCCTGCGGTTTAGATAAGGGTGCTTGGCGCGCAAACTCCCGCATCTTCCGTTTGGGTCCTCGAAGTTTCACGGCTTCATGCTTCGGTCCTTGGGTCATTTGGAGTCATGTCTTGACTCGTGCCGGGCTTCGTGATCTTCTCATAAAGTGTTCTACGAACTTTACCCGGAAGTCCTCATTTAGGTACTTAATTCCTGCGTAAACAACATACTCCAAAAACCACATGCAAGTGTGAACTTGTTACATCATTAGTATGCCTAGTGGCGGGTTAGTTATAATTCAAAGCTCAAACCAAAGTGTAACAAGTGCTCTTGGTTGACGAAAATCGACCCTCAACATACACCCATGCTTAACCCTTGCTCGTCCTCAAGTAAGCCTTCAATGGATATCAGTATTGCCCTTCAATGTTCATAACCTGCACTTGTTCATACATGAGAAAACATAATGCTCTCCAAGTTTACATTGATTAAAGTTTGATAATGTAACTAGCTTTCATCTCTATGGAGGGTAGATATCATTTAAGCTCTTTCCACAAGTAATTAATCATGCTCTCAAATATTAAACAAATCTCAGAAATTTTGAAAAATAAAGAACGGGATGAAGAAAAATTGCTTTACCAATATCAATAATAACCATCTGTGCATCTTGCTCATGAACTCTCATCTCATCTTGTCTCTCAAGCCTACTTGTTCTACTCCTTTCCTCTCTCAAATATTTGGTGGAAGGCTTTATATGGAGCTATGGGAAAGTTTAGTCCTACCGAGATACTATCAAAACAAGACAAGCTTCTCATGGACTTACCGTGACTCGTCAAAAAGGCATTGGAAAAATTATGTTCTCAAGGAGGGGGAAGAGATGAACACACACTTTTAGATAGGTGGACATGTGCAAATGGCAAAGAGTGATCCCGAGGCACAAACGAAGTCCTCGTTATCGGATTGCACATGGTTGGAAAGATGTGTATGGGTCTTGATCTTGAATCCTCTTGAAAACTCAAAAAGCGCTCAACGTAGCTAGAGAACCGGGGAGCTTTATTTATTTTTTCTTTCTTCTTTCTTTCTTTTTCTCATCATACTTTTTCTTCTTTATCATTTTTTTTCATTTTTTTCTTTCATCATACTTTTTTTCTTCTTTTTTTTTATTTGCTCCCCTTGAACTCTAGACTATACTAGCACTTCATTGGCAACCCCCGCCCCCATGAATAGACGTTTGCTCTTCCTCGGGCAAAAGAGGTGATAAATATGCCAAGGTAGAAATTGAAGTTCTCATATTTTCTTGGAGAGAGATACTCGAAAATCTTATAGGAATCCTTTTGGAAGTCTCCCAAAGTCTTGCTCACTTGACGGCACCTTCCTTGTAATCTTCCTCGAATTATTCATCCATACTCATATATTGGGTTGTGGTCAAGGAGGTATACACAAAAAGATTTTTTGGTTTGTGGGTGGATATCCGGCGAGGTTTGCAAAATTCCCGATGTGGAAACTCACAATGCACGGAAAGATTAGGCTAGCATAAAGATAGATACACAAAAACGGAATGACCAGCTTCTTAGTCTCAAGCCAGAGAAATCAAGCCTTGAATCAATGTACCCAAAAATAAATCTTGTAAACTAAGGTTTTTTGCACTCAATTGAATATAAGGCTTTGGATAGGTAGAGCAAAATGCAAGTGGTATTAAAGACAAGGTTAGCATATCTTTTAAGAACAAAAATAAATGATCTTTGATTCATTCAAAAGTGAGAGCAACAAAAAAGAACTATGGGACTTAAATTATCATAACCTCCACTCAAGATTAGGCTAGCATTAAATTTCAGATCATATTAAAGAGAGCATTAGCTTAATCATATAAAAACCATGCACAAGAATGATCAAAGTGGCAACGATCATCATATATCCATAAGAAAGAGCATACAAGATATCATCATGTTGAGCACAAGGTAACAGTGATTATTATTGAAAACAAAAACAAACCTAGGTTGTACTCCTAGTAGCCATGTTATTCTATAGAGAGATATACATATGTTGCATCTAAGGTTGTTGAAGGCATATTCATATGTACAAGCATTTAGAAAGACAAAGACAAAGAGAGGGTTGAGGAATTGTTACCGTCCTTGATGCTTGGAGTGTAGTGCAGCCTCCCCCATGCTTAAGCATTGTGCTAATCATGGAAGAAGAAAATTAGCATCTCGTGGCAACCGTGATCCTTGAACTCCACACGGTCTTCACTTGTCCCCCAAGTCCTCCCCCATGCTTAGCATGTTGCTAGGCATGGAAGATGATGAACCATCTTGTAATTCTTGAAGTCCTACCGCCATGCGTGGATCGTCATACTCTTCACCTTTGTTGCCTTGATTGTCCTCCAAAGTCCACCCTTTGTCACAAGCCTTTGTCCCAATTGTTTCTTATACCATCTTCACTTCCTTCCATGTTGTCCCTCATTGCCGGTTCATCTTCCACGAATTTTTCTTATAATTCTAGAAAAGATCATGTACTGAACCATTGCTCCATTGCAAAGTGCTTGAAATTATCTTTCTAACGAGTGGTCATTCATCCCAATCGGACTTTGAACAAAGGAGTTGTGCCCTTTTTACTCTGTGAGTGCAAGCTATCCCGGGCTGATTTCAGAACGTGTGACACCCAAAGATTTTGTTGTAACTCCTTGCACGGGTCTCCTAAAATGTTGAATCTTGATGCGTTGGAAAGAAGAATTAATCGAGCTCCTGAATATCTAATTTTCCTCTTTTGTACACTTCTGAATGTGTGCTTAATCTTGACGAAAACAGCAGCGCTTCTTTCGGGATTTTGAAGGTATTGACGATCTTATTTTCATCTTTTATTACAAACTCATGGAAGCGATTTGTCATGCCTGCAAAACAACTCTAAAGCACAAAGTACCCCCGAGGTGACGGTCAGGAATACTAACTCTATGCCGACAAACCAAAGACATCCCATATGATCTTGTGTCATAGTTAATCTAGTAAAAGAAAAGTTAAAACCTAATGGGTGTACGTGTGTGCAAGCGTGAATGCAAATGAAAGGATGGTATAAAAACAATGACAATGTTTACACCAAATTCTAAGCTCCATGCTTACAAAGTGGTTGCCAAACTTCTTGCTTGCCACAAAGATTTGTTAACCGAGGTCAAAACACCATGCTTATCCCAAGATTTACAATTCCTTATAGTGTAAGATAAGTAGGGCACTTTGCAAAGTTTATAAACCAACCAATGCAACATGATCGCAAGGTATATAAAACTGAATGATGTGGGTCTCCAATCATGTCTAAACACCATGTTTACACAAGATTGCAAAAAAGGAAAAATGCCCTTAAGAAGCATTATCATAAACGTAAAAGCAATCATCATAAAGTTTCACGAAAGACCAAGCCAACATAAAGCGGATGATGACAATGAGATGGATGCATAATGCAAATGCAAAGAGTTAGTGCAAACAAATGCTAGCAAGGGTTGAAAAGATCAAACAACCAAACAAACAATGTTTTAAGGGTAGGTTATGGGTATCATATATTTTTGGCTCAAATAAGAATTTTGAAGAGAGGGAGTCAAGCATAGAAATTCTATCTAAGGTGGTGCTAAGGGTCTTTTTATGAAAAACAAACCTATGGTTTTAGGAGGGCTAAAGGTGTGAATGATTTTCTCATAGGAGGGCTAGTCAAAGTTTTTAGTTAGAACAAGGGATAGAGGTGGGCTTGGCCACAAGTCAACCCTACCCTTGTTGGCTACGATTTTTGGTGGGGGCTATGGGAAGGCTTAGGTTGGTTAGACAAAAAGTTAGATCAAAACAAAACATGCAATGCAATATGACATGGATGAACAAAATGACATGATATAGTGGTTGTCTAAAACAAATGTAAGAGTTAGCCTAAATTAACTAGCCACAAGCTTAGAGTTAAAGGATGGTGCCAACTTCATAGCTCTCTCTCTAAAAAGACACAAAGAAAAAGAACATAAACACTAATAGGCACACAAAAGGGTCTACAAGTTTTCCAAGATCAAGAACAAAGTGATCTCTAAATAGCAATTAGGTAAAACAACATGGTGTTGTGGTATTTGTTAGAGCAATGGTACAATGTTACTAGATGGTTCAGTTTAAGATCACAATGTAGACGGTCATATTATTTATATATATAAACAAAAGAAAACAGGTTGCCTCCTGCAAAGCGCTTCATTTAAAGTCACAGAGCTCGACTTTCTTACGTACCTTCTTGTTGTCGCGAAGCCATGGTCCTTCATGCAAGATTTGAAGGTGTCCATGTAGCTTTGATCCACTCTCCATGCTTGACACGATCATTTTGCTTGATGAGAGGCATGCCCGATCTTTGGGGCATAGCTTTTCTCTCTTGATTCAAACTTCATGCCCTACATGGTTTGTGAAACTCGGGTTTTCTCCCGACATTTTCTCTTTTAAAGTCATTAGCTTGACCAAGCACAAAGCAAGTCCAAGATTTGCAAGTTCTAAAGAAAACATGTGCAACCATAACCACAATTTAAATTGGATGAACAGAGCATGTTGTGATTAAAGGTAGCATAAGTTTCTTGCTCAACGCTAAGGCTCTCATTAGGCATGGGTTCATTTGGCAAGTAATTAACAAAGTTAAAGCACAACATGGCCTCTTTAATCATACTTTTGGATGGACATCAAAATATCAAAGGGAAATTATCCTCACCAAAAGTATCTTTGAGAGGTTAATGTGTACCTTAGCCTTCGAGCTTTTCATCGTGAGTGGTCCTTCGGAGTTGAATGTGAATAATCCTTGATGATCGGAGGTGGCTCGCGCAGACTTTTCTCAATTTCTCCGTGCCACATGTCGTCAAGGTTGCTTTGTGTAGGATCACTCCTCTTCACTTGTGGGCTCATACATCTTGGTTGTGAAAATGTAGCTCCATGATCCTTCGTGTGAGAGCCCAAAACATCCGCGCCATTGGATGTCGTCCTTTGTGTGTAATCCATCATGGTCTTCTTCAAACATCTCTGTGCGCTAGATGTTGCCAACTTGTGTCTTTATTTGAAAATGCTCCATGGGTCTTTGCTTTGTTCCAAGCCTCTGAATTTCTTCATGTGTGGTCTAATGGAAGCATTCCCCAAGCTCCTCTTCGTTGTTGTCGTTCTCATCTTCACCATCTTGTTTTCATCGCGTTGCTGCTGCCTCTTCCTCGTGGATTTTCCCCTGTATACATAACAGAACATATACCAAAATATAATTCTATTGAAAATTTTATAAAATTACCATTCCAACAGGTACTCATTCATCTTAATCGGAGTTCATAAGAGGGAGTTATGGCTGTTTCACTTCAGCTTTGCTTGCTGTCCAGAAATTTCCAGGACGTGCAACCATCGGTGATTCGGACATATCCACTTGTAGGAACCTCCGATCGACTTTATTCTTTACTCATTGGAAGCGTAACTTTGTGGAGCTTATAAATATCTAAAGATATCATGTTGTTCTTCCCATGAGGCTGTGCAAAACTTGATGTGAACAAAAACTTCGAAGATATTGAAGAGCTTGATCTTGTGATCTCGGGGTCATCGTGATAGCTACCAATACCGATTGCTTGAACAAACAAATCTCCACAAACATTAGTCTTAAAAATTTAATTGACACGTTGACTTACCTCGTTTATTATCTCTCGTGTAGGGTGTGGGCTCGATAGCGGATGATGGGTCACTAACAAAAGTTAGCACCTACCACTAAAGAGCGAATCTTGATGTTGCAATCATCTTGTTGGGGTGTGTATATAGAGAACTCATCGAATATCTTGTGTCTAGCTTTTCACCTGCTTTCAAGGACACAAACAAGAAAACAAGCGTATATGCAATAATAAAAATTAGGGTTAGTCAAAAAGAAAGGTAGATCACCCTAGGGTTCGAGTTGTCGATCCACGACAACAGCGCTAGAAAAGGGGCTTGTTGACGGTTCAAAACCGTGTTGAAGTTCACCGCAAGCGTACGGGTGACTTAGTGCCTTTTTCACCAAGGACAGTCCCCAAGGTTTGTCAATCCAAGGATCGGAAGCAAACCGCTAAGGTTCTCTACCTTGTCTAGTCAATCTAACCTAACATTAAGCGTTGATTGCAAACAAAGAGGTAAACCTTGATAGATATGAGTCATGGCACAAGGTTGATCACATCCATGGACAACGGCTAAGGTAAAGCTCCACCGAAGGGGTAACTAGGCCTAGCGCCTTCTAGTTGAAGTTCCGGGCAACGAGCAACGAATCGAGCATCTCATCTATTAGCATCCTTAAACTCCTACCTCCGGCCTACCTCACGAATACATCCTCTCTTTCGAGTGTAGTCATCCTATCACGATGCACCCTTAATGAAGCGGGGAATCTAGGGGCACACTCAAACATGAATGTGTCTACAAATCATGAAGGGTCCACATGCTAAACCTAATCGCCACGATTACATAGAGCATGCTATATAGTCTAAACATGTATTAGACTAATGATTGAACATATTCATGAAAGGTAGAAAGTATAGACACAGACATGGAATCGCTAAAAGATAGAGTGACAAGATTGTAATTGCTCACAGAATAATAGATGTGTTTGGATCATCACCACCGAGTACATACCATTGATGACCTCAACTAGCTCCGGAACTCCACCATGGCACAACCACGCAGGGCGGCCATGGCGGCTAGGGTTGGCCTAGGCCATCCCCTAGACAACTTTGAGGACTCCGCTACCATCGTCTCCCTCCGGTGCTCACTTCTAGGTTTCGCCAAGTTCTGGTGAATTGATCAGGCGGTCATTGGAGGCGGGCGATATAAATAAGCTGAGGAGCGTGTAGGTAAAAGGGGATGCCGAACCGGGACCGAAACCCCCTAGGCCGGTCACCATAGGCCGGCCGGTCCAGGATCTTTTCGGCCTGGTTCGGGCCCATTTTCCTCCCTGATGCTTCTTGCACTTTATTGAATATTTGTCTAAGTGCATGTGGATCCTTGACGTCGTTTTCCCCGCAGTTTAGATAATGGTGCTTGGCATGCAAACTGCCGCATCTTCCGTTTGGGTCCTCGGAGTTTCACAGCTTCATGCTTCGGTCCTTCGGTCATTTGGAGTCATGTTCACTTTGTGTCTTGACTTGTGTCAGGCTTCGTGATCTTCTCATAAAGTGCTCTACGAACTTTACCTGGAAGTCCTCATTTAGGTACTTAATTCCTGCGTAACAAGTGCTCTTGGTTGACGAAAATCGACCGTCAACACTTACCAGATTGTCGGTTATAGCTGCGCTACCACTCTGGACATAATCTTGAAGCCACCTGTGAAGCCTTGCATGTGCCTCTTTGCAACCCAATCCTCATTACAGCCAGGGTTTTGTTCATGTAGTTGTTGCTTGTGCTCATTGTCAAATGGTGTAACCTCTATGCTCTGTTCTATCACGGTGAAATGAGCCTTGTCGAAGGCCTCTGGGTCCGGAGTGATTGACTTTTTCCCCAAGATCCCAGCACCTGAAAGCCTACCTTCAGGCTGTGAACGAGGCACACCAATGGGGTTTTGGGGGTCCATATAACCTGTTGACGGCTGTTAAGTGCTACTTTTACACCGTCAATACCTGCATAAAATAACTGTAAAACGATCATCAACACTAGAATAGGGCTTGATACTGATGATTTTCATAAGTGTTGGCGTTTCTAGCTTTTGTTGCAGGATGCACCGAAATGCGTGCCAAATGGTACAGTTGAGAGCAAGAGATCCAATGGCTATTCAAGGACGTCATCATAAATAACATCAAATGTCAATTTGGACTACACCATTGCGACGGGCTCGTCGAGATGATTGAAATGGACATATTATTTGCCTACATCGGAGTCCGTATGCACAGGATATAGAAGAGACAAAATAGATGACGTCAGCGAGACCCACAAGCCCTTCCTCGTACTGCAGATGTGCAGGGACATGCAGTCAGAGCCACGCGGCAGGCCGCCACTGCCCAGCACGTGACGACGCGGCGCAACGCCCGCGCGCACGTGCAGGAGTAGATGGCCACGTGGCGCGGCGTCATTAGCCGGAAGCCGCTGCGCCGGATTGATGAGGTGGTGCGTGGGATCCCACCAGGGGGCAACGTGGCGGCCATCCACTGGCCTCCCCGTCTCGTACGCGGATAGCGCCTGGGCAGCATGTGCGTGGCCAAGTGAGTGGTGGACCGGGCCACGCGTCGCTTTCCGGTTGGCGCGGGGGACGTCGGTGCATGCACGTTGCGTAGGTTGCGGGGCTGGGGGCCGGTTCGGCCGGCTGGTTCAGCCCGGACCGCCGGTTTTCTCCTCTTTCCTGCCGGTTCAGTGCCCAAATCACCTCGGATTCCCTTGGTTCTTCCCAATTCTCACCCCAGAAGGTCCATTCTGCGCAGGACACGTGTCTCCACGGGATTGGTGGCGCCCAACATCTGCACAAGAGGGAGGAAAAAGCAAGCCACCCCCTCCTCTATAAATAGGAGGGCAGGGGCTCCCTTTTCCACACATCCAACCTCTCCTCTCCTCTCATTCCCCATGTAGGGTGTGTGTGTGAGTGCTAGGTAGAGAGGGAAGTGAAGGTGATGATGAAGGAGTTCTTCTTTGTTCTTCATTTAGACCAAAGTAAGTATTGCGACATATCTCATTTAGACTAAAGTGTGTTCTTGCGTGATTGATATGTTCTTGTGTTCTTCATGTGTTCTTGTACTAGACGCTTGTCTTCTTCATGAACACAACCCTTCGATCCAGTTGAATACTTATGCAAGTGCATTTATCTGTTTATCTATGGATCACTCCTTTGATCTAGTTGAGGCTCATAAATATGTTAGTAGTTGTTCTTCCTAACATATCCTGATCTGATAAGGTACGATTTAGTACACACTTGCTTGTGTTCGTCGCTCCGTATTTATACGAGTGCTATAGTCGGGCTATCGGCCTTGGAGACGTATCCCGCTATAGTAGTAATCAGTGGTGTAGATGTGGTGTCTAGACTACGGTTATCCTTCGGATATCCCGTACTTGGCACGTGGCAGGTAGGCCGCATGGTGACAGCATGTTGGACCCATTGTAATCCTATACGCCTGGGTACCGAGTAGGGCCCCGTTGCCAGTACATTGGCCTCTCCCTAAAAATTTAGGATGGGCTGGCGCCCCACAGTAAATTCCATACCATGAAATGATATGACCTTGATCGATACACTTAGGAAGCCCTTCACCTTCTCCCCCTACCATAGCTGAGCTTGGTGTCCTTGGACTGTCTATACTAGTGTAGAAGATAGTGCACACCGTTCCTTGGATTCGATACCCTTGGAATACTCTCCTACCTCGGGGAAGTGCTACAGCGGTATTTTCGTGCGCTTGCGGTATACCCGGTTGCTCTTATACGTTCCCTTTAGGTGTACAACTAGTGGTGACGTTAAGAAACGCCAACAAACATTTCTAGCGCCGTTGCCGGGGAATGGTTGTTGTATCTATCTTCGAACCTAGTGGTCCTCGTATTTATCTTTTTCATTTTCTTCTACCTTTACCCTTGTTACCCTTCGAGATATCCTATTTCATTTTCTTTACTTCTACCCCTACCCCCGTTATCCATGGAAGGTTATCCATGTAAATACCTTCCACCTTCGAGGAGTGAACCCTCAGAGCCATCCTTGTCAGGACCCGTTCTTTCATCTGGCTATCGGATTCACCCCTGTCTCATGAAGCTAATTCAGGATCTTTCCTTCTCGGGGTCAATCCATGAGAACCCCTTCGATCATGTGAGAGACTACGAGCATCTGATTGAAACTCCGAGTGAAATCAGAGAATCACCAGATGCTCGAAAAAGGGAATTTTTCCCGCTATCCCTCTTTGGGAAAGCACAGGATTGACACCGTTGTTTTGGTAGAGACTACCTCGCTTGGGAAAATTTGAGAGCAGCTTCCTGCTCCCGATTCTTCCCGATACGACGTGTTATCTCGTTGAGGATAAGGATTCTCAGTCTCAAGCAAGGTGAGGAGGAATCGCTAGGAATGGCATGGAATCACTTCGCCTTCTCGACGGAAGATTGCTAAGTCCTCCACGTTCCCGATCGGATGCTGCTTTAGCGCTTCTGGTATGGGTTACGGAAGGACGATGCCATGCGACTTAATGCTCTCTCTGAAGTCTCTTCTATGCCCTTGGACGCTGTTGAAGGAAAAGAGATCGTGGAAAACCTCCGGGATTTCAGCTCCCCTTGCATCTCGGTCGATGAGGTGCCCATCATAAGAAATGTTGAGCCACCTAGATTCATCATCCGCCGAGATGAGGCTTTAATCTCCGGCTGAAGATATCATTCCTGAATAGCAGGAATCTAAGGGAAAGATTGCTTAGCACAGAGTCTACCCTTGGGTTCCCCTCTCGTACCTCTTCTTAGACCTTCTCCCCGAGGCTTTGTCTCGCGGGAGGATGGAGAGAGTAATTAGGAAAGGACGAATCATTCTCGGCCAGGATGACTTGTCTGATCATAGTTATGATCTCCTAAGGAGAGTACGATTGGCCTATCATGTTCCTACGTCTCGGTTTGAGCTGAGGTGCCTAACACCAAGATTTCGTATAAACCAAGACATCGATCTCTGCTTTATAATCCAGTGGATTCATTTATCTGACCGAAGGAGCACGATCATTTATCGATCGAATGGAGTGCGTTCACTTCGTATCTTGAGCCCATCGATTGATGCCGATCAGTTAGGAGAAGCTTAAACTTTATACCTTATGCTTGACTTGATCGATGCCTAATGGGAGTTGCACTTTCCAGCTTATCCATAACTTCCCATTGGAAGCTTAGGCTAGACCCGGGATGTCTCATCGTTTTGATGAGAACATCGGTCCATCTACCTAAGGAAGGATGAGCTTAACCTCACCCTTCACCCGAACTCTAGCTCCTGAACGTACGTCCGCCGTTTGAGTTTCTACTCTATCCTCTTTTGGAGGCTGTGTGTTTTTCTGAGGTGAGTTCAGTCGAAGATCAGTTGTGAGAGCACTAGCCTCAGTGCTCACTTTTCATCTCCGAGGTTCACCCTGGTGCTATAGCTCTTCGAGTCCTGTGATCACCCCAGGAGCTATCTCAGTCTCCCTGGAATGATCCTTTGTCATCCTTTGGACTCGAGTTGGCATATGGCACTGACCTTGCAGCTGAAGCGTCACTGATTCATTAGTGATTGGTGGTGAGATGGGAAGAACACCACCAATGTGGCTGCCGGAGAAATCTCCATGGTCGAGCTTATGATCGTAATAAACAAAGCACTACCAGGAGATAGCCTGGATTAGCATAGGTTTTAATTCCCCTTTTCGAATAAAAGCAAGAACATGTTTTTAGGATAAGTTGCCATTCGGGTATTTTTGGTCACTAACCTTTCAGGTGGAGATTGAAAATAAAGATGGACAGGTGACACCTATGAACATGTAAGCTACATCATATGCAACACCTAAGGTAAGCTTTGGTGAGGGAACATTTACAAAAGGAAGCTTCATCACCACACACTTGAGTTTTGTTGCCTAGCAATACAAACTTCAAGTATGGGGGAGGTATGTGAGCATCCTGAGTAAAAATCCTCCTCTACCAAATCTTATCCTGGTGTGGAGATGATGTAAGCTCTTGCATCTTGCCCACTAGCTAGGTAAGTCTTGCTTTTGACATTAAACAAAGCCCTTCCGGGAGGTTGCCCGAGGTTCACCGTCATATGCTCATGCTTATGTCCCTTTTGACAAATAGCTTGATCATGTTTACATGCTTCCTTTATCTGTGTTCATATGCTCTAGTTTGAATGAATGAACATGTCATACGTTCATAGACTATTTTAAATTAAGCATGGTGCTTAGGTTAAAATCTATCTTCTTCAGTTAAAACAATACATGGTGTCGAGTGCCTTGACCTGACTCCCTTTACTTGGGACGAGCAAAGGTCAAGTGTGCGGGTGTTGTTGACGGCTGTTAAGTGCTACTTTTACATCGTCAATACCTGCATAAAATAAATGTAAAAGGATCATCAACACTAGAATAGGCCTTGATAGTGATGATTTCCACAAGTGTTGGTGTCTCTAGCTTTTGTTGCAGGATGCACCGAAATGCGTGCCAAATTGTACAGTTGAGTGCAAGAGATCCAATGGCTATTAAAGGATGTCATCATAAACAACCTCAAATGCCAATTTAGACAGCACCATTGCGACGCGCTCGTCGAGACAATTGAAATGGACATATTATTTGCCTACATCGGAGTTCGTATGCACAGGATTTAGAAGAGACAAAATAGATCACGTCAGCGGGACCCACAAGCCCTTCCTCGTACTGCACATGCGCAGGGACATGCAGTCAGAGCCACGCGGCAGGCCGCCACTGCCCAGCACGTGACGACGCGGCGCAACGCCCGCGTGCACGCGCGGGAGCAGATGGCCACGTGGCGCGACGTCATTGGCCGGAAGTCGCTGCGCCGGATCGATGAGGTGGCGCGTGGGATCCCGCCAGGGGGCAACGTGGCGGCCATCCGCTGGCCTCCCCATCTCGCACGCGGATCGCGCCTGCGCAGCGTGCGCGTGGCCGAGCGAGCAGCGGACTGGGCCACGCGTCGCTTTCTGGTTGGCGCGGGGGACGTCGGTGCATGCAGGTTGCGCGGGTTGCGGGGCTAGGGGCCGGTTCGGCCGGCTGGTTCAGCTCGGACCGCCAGTTTTCTCCTCTTTCCTGCTGGTTCAGCGCCCAAATCACCTCGGATTCCCTCAGTTCTTCCCGGTTCTCGCCCGAGAAGGTTGGTTCTACGCAGGACTGGAGGACCGAATAGGCGACCAGAGAGGGGAGGGAGTGAATGTGAGTCGATAAAAATTCTTCCTGGGGGTAGAACTCGGTCTATACCCCGATTGCCACTCTAAATACTCGCGCACACAAAGGAAGCTCCAAACAAGGCACACACAAGCCTACAAGAACAAGAGACAAGCCTAGGAGCAAAGAGCGGAAACAACTAGACAAGAATCAAAGGACTTAGGCAACTCTGCGAAGTCCCTGGCGGACTGTCCGGGAGGACCAGGCGGACTGTCCGCGATGATGGCACGGACCGTCCGTGGGGTCTCGGCGGACCGTCCAAAAACACCACCAGAACCTCCGGTAGCGCACCGAGAAAAATGGACCGTCCGTGATGGACCTGCGGACGGTTTGACTCGTCACGGACCGTTCGGCGCTTTAGTATGGATCGTCCGCAAACTTTGCGCACCAAAAACCAACCGGCTCAACGGATCGAACGAAAGACCAGCAAGAACACGCAAAGAACACGAAGAACAGCCGGCCTGTCAGGCACCTCGTGGACCGTCCGCACGGAGGCCACGGACTGTCCGCCAAGTGCGGACAGAGCAGAAAAACGCTCGAGCTCTGGAGTCAACTCCACCTTTTCATCACCGGATCTCCCAAACGGCTAGAGCTCTTGAGCCAAGATTTTGGGGAGATAAGAAGCGTCACACAAGGAAGCTATGCCCCAAAAATCTCGACCTCTAACTCCCTAAATCACCGCGAATCGCGGATCACACGAACCACCACCATGAACTCGGGCACCAACCAAAAACGCACGAATCGAAGGTGTTTCCCGGTGTTTGAGGGGTCAAGATCACACACAAAGATGCGCAAGGCATCCACCCATGATCCCCTCAAAGATATCCAAGAAGAAATGCCCTAAAATCCACGAAACGAGTGAAGAACGAAACTCCCCAAAAATAAACCTGAAAATGACACAAAAATCACAAAGGACTAGGCGATCACCGCAACGCCGAATGCTTCCATACATCTAGAGGTCAGAATCTATACAAGAATCTAGCATAAGGAATACAGAGGGAAAAGAAGCAGTTCAGAGCAATCTACCGGGGGAGGAAACCCTAGAGTCCAAGAGAGAGAGATGCCATCCACCTCTCCGCTATTTATACGAAGTCCATCGGAGGGAGGTAAATGACCACGCTACCCCTACAACTTAAAATTAAGATACAACCCCTCAGGGGCATTTTAGTCAAGTCTTCATCGGACGGACACGCTTCCACCATGGCTTCGCTTCACATCGATGCAAACCCCGCGATCACGCCATGTGCCCTCCGCCTCGAAGCTTCCCGAAGCTCCCGGATCACCGTCTCTGTCGCCTCGGGCCTCCAGACTTGGTTTTGCGGCCCAAACCAAGAAACCGTCCACTTGATGGTTTTGTGGGCAAACCGACAAACCCCGCCAGCAAGCTTCGGGCTCCATCCGCTACCTTGCACCGGCCCATGTTCACGACTTCAGCCCGCCAGTCTTGCACCGCACGGCTCGCACTTGACCCCATCGGCTATCGGGTCCATCGAACCAAGCCTACTTGCCACTCCATCACCCGGAGGCCGCCACGGCTAAGGCCTTTCGCGCTTATTCTTCACCTGCACCGACACGAGTCAAGCCGCAATCTGTACCTGCACACTTAGCCAAGCATCAGTCCACACAACGTTGTCAATCACTCATCACTAAGGAGCGACCCTCCACTGGTCTTCGGACACACCTGGTCCTCAATCTCCCCCTTGATGAGTGCATTGACAACACCCATAGAAATCACATAGGGAAAAAGAAAAGAAAAACAGCCACGAACACCAACCTCCAACAAGTGATCCAAAGCCAAAGAACAAGTTTAAACAAGGTCACTCGCCAGACCAAGTCTCGGCCCCCTATGACAAGGGCAACGGATCGACACAGCCGAGACAAAACAAAGCTCTCAAAGAGCACATCACAAAGCACAAAACTCAGGTACAAATCAAAGGAGCTCCCCCTTCACATATGCAAACTCCCCCTGAGCAAATGCAACCTCTTCTTCTCGATTTTTCTCCTCACATGCCACATCTCACAAATGCAAACCAATTTTCCACAAAAATCTCCCCTTATCATACACATTCTCCCCCTTGTTGACAATGCATGAATCAAGATATCATGATGCTCTCCCCCTTGTTTTAATGAAAAATGCATGTCAAAGCATATAAACAATCTACCAAGCTTCTCAAATATACAAAGAGCACAAGAAAATGCTACAAATGAGACATAGAGCAAGCAGAGTAGATATGGTGTAGTTAGCACATTGTCATCAAGAAGGTAGAGACATATAAGCATGTGACATGGCTAAAAGCAAAGTTTAAGCAATTTTCACAAAGAAATAGTCATCTCATGAGCAAGATCCTATCCATGGCAATTTAGCACAAATCCACTAGATCATCCAAAGTTTATGCAAGATCACAAATTCTCATCACAAGATCATTATAGACGCCCACAAGCTACTCAAGTCATGTTAAAGCCACCGAGCCATGTGCCTACTTCTTAAAATGAGACTTCTCATGGTAGACAACATGCTACGGTTTAGCACCCAAGATATGAATTATTAAACCATAAAGACATGACTTAGAGCTCATTTTTCAAGCATAAGGCAATTCATACACCAATTTCATTTTCAAGTTTAAACATGGTACATGAAATGCCTTTGCGGCAAAAAGAAGCTTATGCTCCTCCCAAAGTGAACAAATGGGCTAAACATTTACAATGACAAAAGGTCTTTGACCCCACGCAAAAAGAAGATGATTCTCAAGCACAAACTAAACATGATATAGGCATTTAAGCACAAATTGAGCATAGACAAGCATCTACTCATGAGAGACGCAATTTTAGTATTTTCTTCAAAAGAAAGCTATCTCAACATAAGTATATGGCAAAACCATCAAGAGCATAGCATTCACATCCACAATTTACCAAACATGCACATATCACACATATAGCACATCGGTGATCAATGTATATAAGAGAAGCTTTTCCTAGCACAAGTGATCCAAAGATGGCTACCCTACCAGGTTTTGTACAGAAATTAAAATGCATGAAGGAAATGCAACAAAATGAACATATGACACATATATACATGAGAAGCTCCAAGACTCAGCTAGAAAGGAAAGCACACCCCAAGCTCACCCCGCAAGCGAGTGAAAGTGACTTGATCGAGTGGTTTGGTGAAAATGTCGGCTAGCTGATCTTGGGTAGGGACATAGGACAAAGATATGTTTCCCTTTTCAACATTGTCCCTCAGAAAGTGGTACCTCACTTCTATGTGTTTCATTTTGGAGTGGAGGACAGGATTTTTGGCTACGCTTATGGCCTGGTGCTATCACAGAAAAGTGGAACCTTGGAGCACTCCTCACCAAAATCGCTCATGGTGTAGGTCATCCAAAGCAGCTGGGAACAACAACTAGCATTAGCAACATACTCAGCCTCTGTAGTGGACTGGGCTACACTGGATTGCTTGCGAGATGACCAAGAGACCAAAGAAGAACCAAGGAACTGACAACACCCAGAGGTAGACTTGCGGTCCAATTGACACTCAGCAAAATCAGAATCGGAGTAACCGTGAAGTCTGAGTGTCGAGGAGGCAGAATACCAAAGACCAAACTCAGGAGTGAAGTTCAAGTACCTAAAAATCCGCTTGATGGCCTGCCGATGTGAAGTCCTCGGTGAAGCCTGAAAACGAGCGCACAGACACACACTGAACTGTATGTCCGGCCTCGTTGCCGTCAAGTAGAGGAGGGAGCCGATCATGCTCCGGTACTCCTTCTGGTCCACGGGTTCGTCATCCTCGTCCGCGTCCAAAGCAGTAGTGGTACTCATCGGTGTAGTCAGCGGCTTGGAGTCGTTCATGCCAAACTTCTTCACCATGTCCCTGGTGTACTTCGCCTGATGTACAAATGTCCCGTCCTTGCACTGCTTGATCTGGAGGCCCAAGAAAAACTGCAGCTTGCCCATCATGGTCATCTGCAAATCTGGCAACAAGATCATGAGAAGAGCCACCAAAGATTATGTCATCCACGTATATCTGAACAATCAAAAGGTCATTACCATTCTTAAGGAGAACGGGGTCTTATCAACTGTGCCCATCACAAACCCCTTACTCAGCAAAAAGCCCCTCAACCTGCCATACCAAGCTCTAGGTGCCTATTTCAACCCATAGAGCATTCTCTGGAGTTTGTATACACGGTGTGGGTATTTTTCACTCTCAAACCCCCGGGGGTTGCCTCACATACACTTCTTCCTCTATCACCCCATTTAAGAAAGCACTCTTGACATCCATTTGGTACAACATGAACCCTTTAGCCACGGCAAAGGCTAGAAGGATCCTAATTGCCTCCAAACATGCCACAGGAGCAAATGTCTCCTCATAGTCTATCCCCTCCTTCTTGTTGAACCCCCGAACCACCAACCTCGACTTGTTTCTCACAACTATCCCATTCTCACCCTCTTTGTTCTTCCACACCCACTTGGTACCTATGGGACGGCAATTTGGTGGTGGATCGACTAACACCCAGACTTGGTTTCTCTCAAAGTTTTCCAACTCCTCATGCATGGAATTCACCCAATTCTCATCAGACAAAGCGTGTCGAATATCTTTGGGCTCAAAAGAAGCGACAAAAGCAGAGTGAGCGAAATGAGAAGTTTTCCTTGACCTCGACCGTGTAGTGCGTTCATGGATGTCACCTATGATCGTCGTCAGTGGGTGATCAATCTGTACACGCTGGGGAGCCTCTCGCCTGGACACAACCTCCCCCTCAGCAACAGCCTCCACTCGAACAGCATCAGTCATAGTAGGTGTAGGGGATGGTCCATCATCCATCATCGTCGCAGTAGTAGAAGTAGCATGTACACGATCATCCACGGGAGCATCACCACCATCATCGTCTCCATCTCCATCTCCATCCTTCTCATCCTCAAAGATCCTCGCACCAATTGTTGGCATTTCATAACGTCGATCACTTAAGAATAGATTTGGAATCCATCCTTAGCGTCAGCGTTAGAAACACCTTTAGGCAGCTCTCAATGTCACAACTAATGGCACCGGGTTAGCGTGAACATCGAGACTTGCCAGAGGTTAATCTAAACGATCATGAACGAATCCGCAAGCGCACAGATAAACCATTGTAGCATTTCCCCAAGGAAGGAAAGTATTCCAAGGGTATCGTATCCGTGGAAGGCAATGGCGGATATCTTAGACTTATGCTTTTGCTCTGAATGTAAACCAAGAGATAGATATAGGGAACAACACACTCAAAGATAGGGGTAAGATAAAAGATATAAGGGTAGTGTGACACACACACTCAAATCTACCTCTACTCTAGCACACTACGGCTTAGGGGGAACATACGAGTTAGCTCTAGGTTCTAATGTACTAAACATACAAAGCTAGAAGATACAAGAGATGGGCATGAGTATTGCATGAGAGAGATAAGGTTCAGCACCCAGGTACAAACAGGGAGCTAGCCCATGACGACCAGCACTCTGCAAAACTAGACTTTAGACTCCTACAGCAGGTACCCCAGTGCGGAGGTTGCCCAAGGATCCAACAAGGCTGTCACCACCTGAGGACCGACCTCTATCGTTACGGGGGGTATGCTCATAACTATCGTAGCCAGACAACCCAGGCACCATGCCTATGTTGTTGCTAGACTCCACCCGGCCCGGGCTATTGTGACCCAGGGTGAGAGCCACCAGAAGACTGGTCAACTAGACCGAGTACCGTAGCTTGAACACAGACCTCATGCAACACTCTCATGCCATCTAACAAGATCAACTAAGGCTAGACATACAAACAGATATGAACTCTCTTATGTCTAATCAACAAGATCAAAGGGTCGTATTCATGAAGAACACGAGCCTCTAACTTATGAACAAACACATAAGGAAGAAGTTTATCACCCTTCAAGTGGATCAAAAGGTAGTGTTCACGAAGAACACAAGCCTCTAAATGATGAACAGAGGATGAACTCAAGAACATATCAAACATATGATCTACCATGACTTTATATGAAATAGCTGAATAACTGAAGTAGATCAAAGTCATACAAAGAAATAAAGATAAAAAAGAACTCATACCTAGACTTCCAAGAGGACTTGGAACCTGAATAAGAGTTACTCTAGCCTACCCCCTAGCCTTGGAAACTAAAAGTGAGAGGAGAATGAGAGAGTGGTGTGTGAGAAATAGGAGCTCCTCCCCTTCTATTTATAGGCAAGGACAAGGCTTGCTCGGACGCTGAAAGTGCCCCTAAACACCCGGGAGTGACGCAATGGACCAATGAGGAGCAAACATGTGGAGGGCCAGGATCAGAGGCCACTAAGGCGGTTCGACCGATCCTAGGATCGGCCGGCCCCCTAGGGTGGCCCCCTGGCCTGTGCTTTCTCTGGGTGGCTGCTCTGTGGGCCCTTTGATCCTCCTCCGGTGCATGGCTTGATTTTGTATCCGAGGTGGGCCCTTTGATCCATGTGAAGTCCATGTGGCATCCTCTGATTCGTTGGTGAGTGCCTCCCCAAGATCGATGACGTGGATTGCCATGTTTCCCTTGGTGGCAGCCACCTCCTCAGCTGAGTTGGCATGGTTTCTTCATAGAAGGTGAGTTTCCATCTCTTTTAAGGGGTAAATCACCTACATACAAATAATCTCCAAGGACAAGTGGAACTACATTATTCAAACCTAAATGCTAGTAAATAATGCATATACCTCCATTTATGTGAGAATATTGAGGGTTGGAAATGGTGAATTTCGACCGTCAACAAACTCCCCCAAGCTAACCTCTTGCTCGTCTCGAAGCAAGACATTAGAGACTTAGGTTGGTTGATCAGGAGTTGCTACAATGTTGTATTCCCAACTTATGGCAAACATACAGCAAAGTATTCTACCAAGAGTTGAACAAGTTGGCAATGTTCTTACCTTTCGCCTGATACGTGGGGCATATAGCTTCACCTGCCTTGGGCGGTTGAGAGACAGAATGGTTATATAGCATGTTCATAATCACTCATACCTTGATCAGCTTAGTAATCCGGAGGTTTTGCAAATTTTTCAAAAGAAAATCAGAGTTCCTCAAATGATACTCTCGGATCGCTCAAAAGAGTATGGTTCCTCACCAAGGCATCAATGTTGCCTTACTTCACATCCTACTCCTAATAGGCTGTATGTGGAGCTGTAGGTGGGGAAGATGTGGCATACTTGTCTCTCATGTTTTGCTAAGTCAAAAATCGGATCCTTGGAAGAAACAAACATACATCATGATCAAGATGTGCATATGTGTGTGATGGATATGAGCATGACAAGGTGGATACTAGGCCCGGAAATGGGTGCTAGATATTACCATGCTTTATATGAGGGAATGAGGGATTGATGGTAAGGTGGACACTAGCCCCAGAGTAGGTACTAGTTATTACCATCTATATGGTGGAACTCTTTCTCTTGCACAGATCAATCCCTTTTTCTCGTTTTGAAACTTTCGAGACTTGGGCTAGCTATCTTTATTTATTTTTGTCATGCTTCTGAGCATGCTTTTCTCTCTTTTTTTTAGCTAGCCCCTTGTCTCTATTGGAGATATTTTGAGAGGGATGAATGATGCAAAGATACATAGAGTTTTATTTGTAGAAGAATGCATAAGCATATGGAACAAACGATGAGTGCTTAACTTCCAGTGTAGAAGTTTTAGCATTAACATGTACGTGATTTTGATCAGGGGAGCATGAGTTCTAACAAGGGTCACAACAATCTGACATAGCTCAATGAGAGAACAAGCTGCATATGTGGAGGCTAAGAACTAGAATCTACATATGGACTTGGATGGGAAATTCTCATCATTGAGGAAATCATCATGTTTCGATTTTTTTTCAAAAAGAAAAACTCCGGATGTCAAGCATCACTAAGCACAAGATCATAGCACTCTATTCTACCATATCATGTCTCACAACAACTTAGGCAAGGTTCAAGCTTTTTGCTACCCACGGTTTTTCAAGCTAAGGTTTGAACGTACAAGCCAACAAACTCAAAACTTAGGTAGGATACAAAGTTGTAAGCAAGACATACAAGGAGAATAAACAGAGCAACTACTTAAGAGACATGGGTACCCACGGGTCGCCATCGACTAGGGTCTCAGCCGTCCCCGACAGGCGGGCCCGACCTGCTAGAAGACCCGCCGACCTGTTGGTGGGCCCTGACCGACCTGACATGTGGGCCCGAGGACATGAAGACAGCTTGGTGTACAAGACAAGACAGTCCTGCTCGGATAAGCCTTCCATATAGTAACCAACTAGGATAGATGGAAACCGACTTGTAGCACAAGGTTGCCGGCCAATATAAGGCGGCCTGGGGCGCCCTCCTCGGGGGCAGATCTCTCTCGCATAATTCCACTACCAAACTGGTCGTAGGGTTTTACTCTCCGGAGGCCCGAACCAGTATAAATCACCGTGTTCCTCGTGTCTCGCCGAAATTTCCGTGTGCATCCCGTGCATAACCATCTACGCTCTTAGTTCCCGATCTCTCCATTAACCTGCAAACCTCTAGGGTAGCCCCCTAGCGGATCTGTCCAGGTCTCACCCCTAACAGTTGACGTGCCAGGTAGGGGTGATCGGGAGCTCGCTGTGCAGCATGGTGGCCGGACCCAGCGTCATCTTCGGCGACGGCACGAAGAACTCCCTCGACGGCGACCTCCTCGCCGCTGCCCTCCGATCTCATCGCGAGGTCGACGTCTTCGCCTCCGGATGGCGCGCCAGAAATTTTTTGGCGACCCACCCGCCCATGCCCTTGGATCTCATCATGGCTCGGCGAAATTAATCCAGACGTAACCAGCATCAGCACTGGTCGGCGGCAACGCAATCTGATCAACCGCTTGGAGCATCTGTCCACATCGGCCCGGCGATCACACCAACACGATCGGTGAAGTCGTAGGTCTCCGCATGTCTGCATGCGGCCGGCATCATGCATCTACTACCGACGATCGCCACGCGTGTAGCACTGGAACTTTTCCTGCGCCAGCCGAATTCTGCATCTCTGCCGCCTGGCGTCAACCTCATGGTCATCGACATGCAGTTGTAACAAAAAATCGATCTACAGGAAGTCATCATTGCTTTTGTATTCTTTATTTAATATATTATTACTTATGGAAGTTACGTAATGGATTTAACTTTCTTTACTTCTTTTGCACGGCCGTGATGACCCTCCGTCTCCATGTTCATGGACGTGACGACTCGGTGAGGATCAGACCGCATGCCACGAGCCCACGACTATACACACCGTATGGTAATTCCCCGGCGGCCTACACGCCGACCGTGTCCAGTACACAGCGGCAGCCCAAGGTACTCGGCAACGAGTGCCGCGAGACTGCGAGGAGGCCAACAGCTGAACGGCGGGCTACTACTCGATGGCTGCGTCAACTCGGACCTCATCACGGATGGATCCCGACCTGCTGCATCGTCGACCTGTTTACTTCCTTGAGGATCGTCTCAGCTGCTCGGCAAGACTCCAGCTCCGCCGACCACGCTCGGTGCTGGCATCTCGACAATTCGGCACGAGTCCGGCTCGTGTCGCCGACCTTCACGACAGCTCGACGCGGTTTCAACGAGTACCACCGACCTCTTCGGCGTCTCGAGCTCGCCACGTCGACCTCGGCCACAGCGACGCATAAGCTAAGTGTTATTTGCACAGCGGCTTCAATTTCTTTCACCGACCTGCTCTACTTGTTTTTTCTTGCTTTATTTTCCCTCCCCCTTCGACACGCTCGGGGGCTTGGTATAGCCGACCTCGATACGCTCGGGGGCTTGGCAATGCCAATCTAAGGGTCGCCAGACCTGAGGGACTTAATTAACTTCTGTGCGTTCTCCCTTTAAATGCCTGTTACTCGCTATGCGCATTCTTAAGTCGTGTGGTTGCGAGACCTTGGGTCCAAGGCCTCCCTCCGCGCGTCGGCTGCACCTAAGCCTCCACGCTGAGTCGTGCAGTCGGTAAGCCGTTCCTCCACTGAGTTGGGTTAGCAGAGGGGACACATTTTGCAGCTTCATAGTCTTTGAGTTCGCATAATTTGTGCCTGGCACGATAAGGGGAACACTTTCTCAAACAAAACAACATGCATATGTCTAGCTCAGGTTGCGATTTCGTTATACTTTTGACAGATTGGTACACCGACCTAGCTTTTATCTTCTTTTACAGGTCCAATTCTACGATGACCTGGTGTGTCTCTCGTTGCCTAGGGGACCTCTCTGGCTCCCGCCGAGAGGCGACTTGGCGCTTCCACACTCGGCGACTCCGTCGTCGCCTACTTCAGGTCGCCATACCTCCAGGTGGCTCCGTCGTTGCCTACTTCAGGTCGCCAGACCTCCCGGCGGCTCCGTCGTCCCCTACTTCAGGCACAAGACCTCCCGACAGCTCCGTCGTTACCTACTTCAGGTCGCCTGGCCTCCTGGTGGCTCCGTCGTCATGCCCTACTTCAAGCCCCCATACACTGCTTCAGGTAACATTTGCTTCAAGGTCTCTTGGCCATAGGACGACCTTCGGGTCCGTGACATCACGTTCACAAGGTCGACAAAAAGCGTCACTGCTTGATAGGTCGCTTCAGCCTTCAATGGCGGGTTCACACCCCGGCTCCTAGGCCCTGCTGCCTACTGGATCGCCTTAGCCTATATGGCTGGTTTATACCAACGGCTCCGTGCTTAATGGCTCCACTGCCCGTTGGCGGCCTCCGGGCCAAGTAGGTCCTCCTTGAGGTGGCTAAGGCCCTGCTGCCTCCCAGGTCGCCACGACCCATAGTGATAAAATATCATACCAACGGCTCCGTGCTTAATGGCTCCACTGCCCGTTGGCGGCCTCCGGGCCAAGTAGCTCCTCCTTGAGGTGGCTAAGGCCCTGCTGCCTCCCAGGTCGCCACGACCCATAGTGATAAAATATCACACCGACGGCTCCGTGCTTAATGGCTTCATTGCCCGTTGGCGGCCTCCGGGCCAAGTAGCTCCTCCTTGAGGTGGCTAAGGCCCCGCTGCCTCACAGGTCGTCACGACCAATAGTGATAAAATATTACACCGACGACTCTGTGCTTAATGGCTCCACTGCCCGTTGGTGGCCTCCGGGGCAAGTAGCTCCTCCTTGAGGTCGCTAAGGCCCTGATGCCTTCTAGGCCGCCTAGACCTAAATTTTTCAGGCTGAGGACCTGTGTTGTGCCACTGCACAACGACCGTGACGACCCAGGTCATCGCAGGTTATCTGTCGTTTCTTGAGGCCTTCATGAGGTCGGCGTGCTATCATAGCCCTGCTGGGACCTTGGTAGCCATACCATTGCAGCCCGGGCGCCTCTACAACTACTCGGACACACCATTTGTTGTACAAATGTGTATATAAAAGGCTTCAATGGCTGTAAGGACCTTGGCCCTTGGCCGACGTCGTCCTCTTCAGGTCGCTAGACTTCCCGGTGTCGCCGTCGTCGTCCTTTTCAGGTCGCTAGACCTCCCTGCGTCGCCGTCGTCGCCCACTTCATGCCGCCAGACCTCCCGGCGTCGCCGTCGTCGCCCTCTCGAGGTCGCCAGATCTCCCGACATCTCCGTCGTCGCCCACTTCAGGTTGCCAGACCTCCCGGCGTCACCGCCGTCGTCCTCTTCAGGTCGCTAGACCTCCTGGCGTCGCCGTCGTCGCCCACTTCAGGTCATTAGACCTCCCGGCGTCTCCGTCGTTGACTACTCTCGGTCGCCAGACCTCGCTGCAGCTCTGACGGTCGGCATGCCTTTCCCCTACCTGACTGCAAGATTATGGAGCGTCTTTGTCTCTTGCGGGTGACAGCGACCTATGCTGCACCTGGGAGCCGGCCCGTGACCGTACGGTGCACCCATGACTCAGGTCTCGTCAGCTCTGGCGTCTGACAACTTCTGCAAGATTCTGGAGCATTTGTCTTATTGCATTGATATCACAAGAGCACAGTGTTGTTCCATGAGCAGAAGGTTGTAGGTTCGGCTATTTATTTCTTCTTCTTTGGAGCATCAAACCGACCATTCTGGTCGCCTTACTGCTCGGGGGCTACTAAACTCGTGCGTCTTGCGACACCCTATTTTCTACAGGTCGCCTCGACCTCATGGAAGCCTGCTTCCACTACTTCTCCGCTCGACCTACTTGCGGTGGGCATAGCGACCTTTCGGAAGGTCGCGGCAGTCACTTCGTTACACCTAACCCAGGTCAGGTCGGCGGGTTCTTCGAGATCTACACCTCATCTTCACTTCGACCTTCTGGTTCTTCGTCCCAGGACCTCGATGTTCAACTTCGTGCGCGCATCGGAGGGGTTTTTCTTTTTTGGATCCCCGTGCACCCTTCATGACCTCGACGGTGCTGCGCCTTCGCTACTCTTCGACACAACCTCGCCTCGGTCGCTACGCCTACACGTCGATCGGGGGCTTGAGAGACATGGGTACCCACGGGTCCCCACTGACCAGGGTCTCAGCAGTCCCCGACAGGCGGGCCTGACCTGCCAGAAGACCCGCCGACCTGTTGGTTGGCCCTGACCGACCTGACATGTGGGCCCGAGGACATGAAGACAGCTTGGTATACAAGACAAGACAGTCCTGCTCGGATAAGCCTTCCATATTGTAACCAACTAGGATAGATGGAAATCTCTTGTAGCCCAAGGTCGCCGGCCAATTTAAGGCGGCCTAGGGCGCCCTCCTCGGGGGCAGATCTCTCTCGCATAATTCCACTACCAAACTGGACGTAGGGTTTTACTCTTCGGAGGCCCGAGCCAGTATAAATCGCCATGTTCCTCGTGTCTCGCCGAAATTTCCGTGTGCATCCCGTGCATAACCATCTACGCTCTTAGTTCCCGATCTCTCTATTAACCTGCAAACCTCTTGGGTAGCCCCCTAGCAGATCTATCTAGGTCTCACCCCCTAACACTATTCATCATTTCAACCATAGATGCAAAGCATTCTTACTAAGCATATCAAAGCAAACTAAGCAAATAATGATGAAAGCAAATAAATATTTTTGGTCTTTTTATTTTTGCAGATTTTTTTGTGTTTTCATTTATAAGATATTCTGAAAACAATGGAAGATACAAGTTACCTCAGAATGGGTGTCCTCCCCCAAGCTAGCTTCAGGCTCACTGCGGAGGAGGGTAGAAGAAACCTTGACTCGCGTGGTAAGCCCTCTGCGCCTATATGTATCACTGCTGATCCTGCTGCATGGCTGCTATCCGCTCACCAGCCTGACGCTGCCACGCTGAGGTAGACTCGACATGGGTGTTCAGCGTCTCCTCCAATCCCACAACCTGGACGGTGAGCTCTCCCATCTGCTGCGCGAGCTGAGCATCGTGTGCAGAGGCTGAGGAGTGTCGCCGGAAGGACGAAGACGGAGGTGGACCACCAGAGCTGGAACTAGCGGGTGTAGCCCACTGAGTACTACTTGCACCCGCCCAAGCTGTGCCACTCGCCCTCGGCTGGTAGGTGGGCTGATCCCAGCCAGGTGTATACCCAGGGGTAACCCCGAACATATACCCCGCAGGGGCCCCTCCTGTCACCGGTGGCGTAGCAGGCTATGGCTGTGGTGGTGGTGGTGGCTGTGACTGCTGCTGCTACTGCATGTGTGCTCTCTTCGCTGCGCTTCTGGTGGACCTTCCTGAGACACTAGCATGACGGCTTTCCTCTTGTGTAACAAGGGGAATGGTTAGTGACTCCGAGTTATACAATCCAAACCCCGGGTTAGGTAACGACATTTGGTTTGCATAGTCCGGGAAGAAGAAAGTCAAAGAATCATTTGGGCCCCTCTTAAGTATATGCCCTTGGATCAAGTATACCTCATCAATGAGAACTCGGGGCGTCCCGATGAAGGGTATGGGATTCCCGCTAAGAACCCCGAGTCTGAGAGCAATAAGAGTTACAAAAGACGTACACTAAATAGGACCAATCATCTTGAAATTCATCAACCATTGCTGAATCATAGCTTTAACGGGAGAGACCTTGATCCGGTTAATAGCGGCATATAATAGCATCATCTCATCGCTACGCACGGGCCGAACATCCTCTCGTGGAAAGAGAGTAATGGCGAGCCACTTGTGCCACAGGCAGAGAGTGGGATGCACAATATCGTTGCACCGAGGTACAAACTTGCCACTGTAAATAAGACCAGAGATGTCTGACCAGAAAGATTCTCGAACATAACCCTCACAAGACTTCTTCAGAGAAACAGCACAACGAGGACTAAACCCAAGAAGACGACTAAGTTCCTTCCAAGAAACACGATAATCGGTCCCAAAAAGACGAAACTGAATGCCATCCTGAATCTCGGTAAGAGAGCAAAGAAACTGGATGGTGAGGGGCCGAGAGCCAAGCTCTGTAACCGGCGCAAACTCCTCCCAACCAAGAGCATGCCAAATGGAAGCGAACTCGAGATTCATACCTGTTTTCTCCATGAGAGCCGGGTCGAAGTCTCGGGTGTGAGCGAAGACTCGGTCCTTCAGGAGAGCATAGGCTTTCTCTTCTCGAGCACCCCGCAAGGTGAGGTAGGGGGTGTCGTCGACTACCTCCTCCGCGGCTTGTGGCTCGGCTTGCTCTTCTTGCTCTTCTTCATAATCCATCGTCGATGGGCTCGGCATTGGCTCGGCGGGGGTGGATGCACTCGTGCTTGCCCGCGAACGGGAGCGTGAGCATGTCACCCTCCGGAGAGTGTTCGCCGCCCAATTCATGCTAGCACAACAACAAGAGCAACTCGGTGATGGGTTAGTGAAATCGAATAAAGTTCTTACCGAGCTTGCTCCACCAATAACAATACTTTCAGCAACACAATAGAGGGAACACTTGATGATCCAATCTCGAGCAAGAAATCCAAGAAAACCAAGAGAGCAAGGAGTAGAGAGGGGAGTGTGAATGAAATGAGTTAAATGGGTGAAGAACACCCCCTCTCGGGTCCAATTTATAGAGCAAAGGGGCAGCACACCACGGGATAGCCGTTGGGCCACGGCTAGGAGCCGTTGGCCAAAGCTGGGCCCACATGACCGTTACCAGGGTTCAGCCGAACCTTGGTTCGGCCGGCCCAGTGGTGGGCCCGGTGCTGGCCCCCTTTGGCAGGTGTGCCACCAACGGCTATATGAAGATATGCCAAGGTGCACCGGCCAAAGTTTACTCCAGAAATTACGCAAATGAATTTTCTATGGTTTTCAAATTCGGAAATTATTTTCAGAAATTTTATTTGGAAAAGGGAAAAGGGCTAGATGAATCTAGCATGCAGATGCAGAGTTTTGGAAAATCAAATATGCAATTTTGGAAATGAAAATTTGGAAAGGGAAATATGAGATAAGTACCATTTTTAACCTTTTTGGTAGAAAGGACCCATCATTTTTAGACTGACGAGTTGGACTCTCCTCAACGATCAATTCCATTCAACACCCCACTCCTGAGAAGTAGAGGTTGGTGCCATCTCAATCTTCCGCCATTCTTTCCGAATTTTCTTTAACCTCTTTGACAGAGATTTCTTCCTTGGGGGTGAAGGCTCTGTCCTTCCCCCAAGCTGCTCAACACTATCTTGCACCAAATAACATTGCTCTTCTTTGTCCTGAAACTTGAATTTCAAGTTCCTCTTCCCAATGCGGAAACGAATGATTCCGGACCCCACATTGATCCTAGCTCGGACATAACTGAGAAATGGTCGCCCAAGGATGAGCGGCATTCCTCCCTCGTCATCCATATCAAGGACCACGAAATCTGCGAAGACATAAGAACTCTTGACCTTAACCAATATGCTCTCAACAATTCCTTCTAGATATCGTATCATTGAATCGGCGAGTTGGATAGTCCGTGCTGTTGGAGAGAGAGCTGGATATCCCAGTTGCTCGAACATGGCCTTGGACATGAGATTAACACTCGCACCAGGGTCACAAAGGGCATGCCTGATCTTCTTGTAATAGATTGTGCAAGTGATAGTCAGGTAGCCTGGATCTTTCTTGTGCACCAGTGTTGATTCCTCCCAAGGATCAAGAATTTGTTGTATGGGGTTTCCTGCATAGTTAGAAGCATGTGTCTTCCTAGGTGGCTTACCCCACCTGGTTGACATTACACTAACATTTTCACAAGAGGATACGGGTTGCCCCGGGATCCTCCCGTTATCAGGAGACGGAACCAAAGCAGCCAGCTGGGTTTCTAACATTTTGTTGAAACTTAGCTGACTCTTCTGAGCAGAAGAAAAACTATCAAGCTTAATGTTGAGGCTTTCCACAGTTTTATCAAGAGCAGCTAGCTTCTTGTTAATACCTTCATTAATCTTAGCTTGCCCGAAAACAAGATCTCTCAAGGAGGGTTGGTTGGGATTGTACGAATTACCTTGGTTACCCCCTTGTAATAAGAGTGTTGTTGATTCCACGATAGGCCTCCTTGTTGAGGTGGACGATAACCGTTGTTGTTGCCATTCATTTACATCACCTCCACCTGAGTCTCCGGACAGTAGTTGCCTGAGTGCCCAGTGTTGCCACAGACTTCGCAAGTCATGTGAGAGTCCATAGGCAGAGTAGTGGTGGCCATGGCAGCCTTCTCGCTGGTGTAGTCATCCAATCTCTTCATAAGAAGATCCATCTTGGCAGTAATCATGTCTGCTTCCTTGACAGTATGAGTACCCCTCGGTCGTGGTTGGATTCTTTCATCACTCCACCCTTGGTTGGGGACCATCTTCTCAATGAGTAATTTAGCATCATCAACAGTGAGTGAGAAGAATGCTCCTTGAGCAGCAGCATCAATAAGGCCTCGGACTGTCAGAGTCAACCCATTATAGAAGCTTTGAAGAATAAGCCAATCCTCCATCCCATGGTGAGGACAGGCCAGGACATACTCCTGAAGCCTTTCCCAACCCTCTGGAATAGATTCACTTGCTGCTTGCTGAAAACCAGAAATCCTTCCACGAAGAGCATTGGTTTTACCCAATGGGAAGAACTTCTTGAGAAATGCCTCTGAACACTTACTCCAAGTGTTAATAGCTTCACGATTCGCATAGAACCATTGCTTAGCTTTCCCCAGGAGGGAGAATGGAAACAGCCGTAGACGAACAACATCCATATTTGCACCCCTGATGACGAAAGTGCTACATAGCTCTAGGAATTGCTGCAGATGAGCATTGGCATCCTCATTTGGCTTGCCACAGAATGGGCTAGCCTGTACCATCGTGATTAGACCCGTCTTGATCTCAAAATTTTTAGTCCCCATTGCCACCTCAGGGCCTTGCAGCACCTGGTCAGCGGAAGGAGCTGAGTACTCATGATGTGTCTTCTGGGCCATAGCGTTGGACATAGATGGTACAAAGGAAGCTGGTTCGCCCTCCGGACGAGTACGATGAGGTGAGCCGAAATGAATTCGAGCTTTCCTCACAAGTGACTCGGGATCTTCAGTAAAATTCCCCGGTAGGTCAAAACCAGTCATACACTACCTGTCTTCATCATCCTAAGATAAAAGAAGACAATCAAGGTTAGCCTGCATTGAGAGTTGTCCTAACCTACTCAGAGTTTATAAACAGATGCAAAGCATAGTCATGATAATCCTGTGCCTTCCCCGGCAACGGCGCCAGAAATGCTTGTTGGCATTTCATAACGTCGATCACTTAAGAACAGATTTGGAATCCATCCTTAGCGTCAGCGTTAGAAATGCCTTTAGGCAGCTCTCAATGTCACAACTAATGGCACCGGGTTAGCGTGAACATCGAGACTAGCCAGAGGTTAATCTAAACGATCATGAACGAATCCGCAAGCGCACAGATAAACCATTGTAGCATTTCCCCAAGGAAGGAGAGTATTCCAAGGGTATCGTATCCGTGGAAGGCAATGGCGGATATCTTAGACTTATGCTTTTGCTCTGAATGTAAACCAAGAGATAGATATAGGGAACAACACACTCAAAGATAGGGGTAAGGTAAAAGATATAAGGGTAGTGTGACACACACACTCAAATCTACCTCTACTCTAGCACACTACGGCTTAGGGGGAACATACGAGTTAGCTCTAGGTTCTAATGTACTAAACATACAAAGCTAGAAGATACAAGAGATGGGCATGAGTATTGCATGAGAGAGATAAGGTTCAGCACCCAGGTACAAATGGGGAGCTAGCCCGCGACGACCAGCGCTCTGCGAAACTAGAGTTTAGACTCCTACAACAGGTACCCAGCGCGGAGGTTGCCCAAGGATCCAACAGGGCTGTCACCACCTGAGGACCGACCTCTATTGTTACGGGGGGTATGCTCATAACTATCGTAGCCAGACAACCCAGGCACCATGCCTACGTTGCTGCTAGACTCCACACGGCCCGGGCTATTGTGACCTAGGGTGAGAGCCACCAGAAGACTGGTCAACTAGACCGAGTACCGTAGCTTGAACACAGACCTCATGCAACACTCTCATGCCATCTAATAAGATCAACTAAGGCTAGACATACAAACAGATATGAACTCTCTTATGTCTAATCAATAAGATCAAAGGGTCGTGTTCGTGAAGAACACGAGCCTCTAACTTATGAACAAACACATAAGGAAGGAGTTTATCACCCTTCAAGTGGATCAAAAGGTAGTGTTCACGAAGAACACAAGCCTCTAAATGATGAACAGAGGATGAACTCAAGAACATATCAAACATATGATCTATCATGACTTTATATGAAATAGCTGAATAACTGAAGTAGATCAAAGTCATACAAAGAAATAAAGATAAAAGAGAACTCATACCTAGACTTCCAAGAGGACTTGGAACCTGAATAAGAGCTACTCTAGCCTACCCCCTAGCCTTGGAAACTAAAAGTTAGAGGAGAATGAGAGAGTGGTGTGTGAGAAATGGGAGCCCCTCCCCTTCTATTTATAGGCAACGACAAGGCTTGCTCGGACGCCCAAAGTGCCCCTAAACACCCGGGAGTGAGGCAATGGACCAATGAGGAGCAAACACGTGGAGGGCTAGGATCAGAGGCCACTAAGGCGGTTCGGCCGATCCTAGGATCGGTCGGCCCCCTAGGGTGGCCCCCTGGCTTGTGCTTTCTCTGGGTGGCTGCTCTGTGGGCCCTTTGATCCTCCCCCGATGCATGGCTTGATTTGGTATCTGAGGTGGGCCCTTTGATCCATGTGAAGTCCTTGTGGCGTCCTCTGATTCGTTGGTGAGTGCCTCCCCTGGATCGATGACGTGGATTGCCATGTTTCCCTTGGTGGTAGCCACCTCCTCAGCTGAGTTGGCTTGGTTTCTTCATAGAAGGTGAATTTCCATCTCTTTTAAGGGGTAAATCACCTACATACAAATAATCTCCAAGGACAAGTGGAACTACATTATTCAAACCTAAATGCTAGTAAATAATGCATATGCCTCCACTTATGTAAGAATATTGAGGGTTGGAAATGGTGTATTTCAACCGTCAACACCAATCTCCTCGTCACCTGCACACTCAAAAGCAGAAGAGCTACATGGCTGTGTCTCGTCGAAGGTTACCTCGCAAGTCTCCATGATTCGGTTAGTGTCAATGTTGAGCACACGATATGCTCTAGAATGAATCGCATAACCAAGGAAAATCTCATATGAACATCTAGACTCAAACTTATCGAACTTGCCCTTCTTCAGAATGAAACACTTGCAACCAAAAGCTCTAAAGTGACTCACCTTGGGTTGTCAGCCATGCATTAGCTCATAAGAAGTCTTCTTCTTGAAAGCACGAAGGAAGATGCAATTTGAGACATAGCAAGCGGTATTGACCACCTCGGCCCAGAAACGCCTAGGAGTCCTATGCTCATCAAGCATCGTCCTGGCCATCTCATGAAGGGTCCGGTTCTTCCTCTCCACTACGCCATTCTGGCAAGCGATGTATGGAGAAGAGTACTGATGTTCTAGACCAAGATCACTGCAAAAAGCATGGAAATGAGAGTTCTTAAACTCCGTGCCGCGGTCACTACGTATTGCTCGAATGGCATCACCATGTCTCTCATTCTTCAACCTCAAGATCAAGTCTCGAACAAATCCAAATGTCTCACTCTTATCCTCCAAAAAGAAAGCCCAAGAGTACTTCGAAAAATCATCAATAACCACAAGAACATACCACTTCCCACCCGCAGAGCGAACACGAGCTGGCCCAACCAAATCCATGTGCAACAGCTCACAAGGTCACTCGGTCATGACCGCAGTCAGAGGGGCGTGAGAAGCAGCAACCATTTTTCCATGCCGACAAGAAACACAAACCAAATCCTTCTCGAATTTTAACTTAGGCAATCCTCGGACAAGATCAAGACCACTCAAGCGGGACAGCAACTCAAAGCTCAAGTGTCCCAACCTCCTATGCCATTTCCAAAGCTCGGCCGTAACGCCAGCAACAAAGCATCGAGGAGGACCAACAGACTGGGAAAAATCAGCACGAAAGATTTGACCCTCGGGGACGATCGTACAGACAAGATCGCCTCGAGAATCAAGCACACGAGAAGCACCTGACTTAAAACGAACCTCAAAACCTTCGTCTAGTAACTGAGATACTGACAACAGGTTAAAACCAAGTGACTTGACCAGGGCCACACTTCTTAAGGTCACCTTGCTATTCACCTTCACCATACCTTCAGCAAGCACTCGTCCTCGCCCATTGTCCCCGAAACTGATGTACTCCCTCGTACTCACCGGGGTGAGGCTGGAGAACCACCCACGATCTCCGGTCATGTGTCGTGAGCAACCGGAGTCGATCAACCAAAAATTCTCCAAGCCTCCCACCTGTAATAAAAAACGAGAACGAGAATGAGCAAGCGACTCAACACTGGGGTTAGTACCAAAAGAGTCAAACCAGTGTCGAGCCATTTGCTCAAAAGAAGGGTTAGCAAAATCCATCCTACCGAAATCTCTAGTGGAGCCCTCTCACGCCTACCACCAAAGGACCTATCACGTCTCACTGGAGGAGTACGCGCACCACGAGGGGGAAAACGTGGCCCGTAGTCCATCTGAGACCCAAAGCTCCGATCGTGCCTCCCAACCTTGTAACGGTCACGAGAAGGAGCACGTCGAGCCAACTCACCACGCCCAAACCCAACACGCCTGTCTCTCTGAGGAAAACCACCTCCACCTCCACAAGTGGGAACTGTACGCACATACACCTCACCCCTAGGTAGAGGCCCTCTACGAGGCTCAGGCACAGCACGAGAAAGGTGGTACCTGTCCTTGTTTGCCATCTCCCTAGCAAACCTCTCATCTCTCTTCCTCAGGAAGCAGAACTCATCCTTATGCCCATCCCTCCCACAATACTCACAATGGAAGCGGATCGGCTGTGGCTTCTCTACAAGCTTCTCTCCAGCTTTCTCTCCTGAATTCCCATCAAAGACACTCCCCTGGGTGCTCACAAACTTGATGGGTTTTTGGTAGTTCTCAGCTTTGTGGGGGAACACTGGTGGATCTGGTGTTGTGTCTAGCTTGTTTCTGAGATGGTTTGGCTTGGGTGCAAATTTGTTCATTGGTGTGGTATGTGGTGGAATGGGAATCTCTCCAACTTTCTCTTCTCCCTCACCACTCTTCTCACCACACTTGTCAGCCCCCAACGCCTGACCATCAAACCTCTTAAACTGAGCCAACATCAAACTCAATTTTGGCTCATGCCCAGACAACCACCCCATCATTTTTCTCAATTCATCATTTTCATCCTGCAGACGATCAACATAGTGTGCAAGTTCCATGTTTTTCAAAGCATGCATTTCACAGGTTGAACATGATGTAGGAAGAGGAGCTTTCAATGCCGCCTCAAGTGAAACAATTCTAGTGTGAGACTCATCTAGCCTAGCATGCAAAACAGGACATGAGGTACAAACGCCCAACAAAGCTGGCCTAGACTTCAATTCATCACACTCAATCCTAATCACATCTAGTTCTTCCAAACTAGGGGCATGCTTCTCCCTGAGAGCAGTCAAATCAGCAAGAAAAACTGAGCAATCACCACAATCCATCTCATCAGACGCCACAGGAGCAGATTTCAAAGAGACTATCTCATTTCTAGCATCCACAAGCAAGGATTCAAGCTCGGCTACCTTGTCCTTAGCATCACCCAACAAAGACCTAAATTCCCTCTTCTCCTTGTTGGTCTTTCTAAGCACATCATCACGGTTATCAAGCAACTCATTCAGCCTAGCATTCTCCTCTAGCAAGAAGTTGGGATCGTGTCGTACCTCTTCCTCGGAGTCGGAGTTCGAATCCGAGCTGTGCTTCCCACCCTTCTTGGAGTGCGCCATACCGCAAAAGCCTCCTTGTGCGACGAAGCTTAGGCCGGTGAAGTTCTTGCCCGTGTGCCGCTTGTCCATGCGCTTCTCTTGCTCTTCCTCGCTGCTCGATTCGGACGAAGCATCACTTGATGTCGAGTCGATGTCACTCGCTCCGGCCACCATCGCTCAAGCGGTCTTCTTCTTGTACCCGCTACTCTTCTTATGCCTTCTCTCACCCTTGTCCTTGTGCTTGTCCTTGTAGTCGTTCCGGGAGCGGTGCTTGTTGTAGTCGTGCTTGGGCTCGCCCTTGTAGTCGTTCTTGATCTCCATGGCTTCAGGGCATTCGGCAATGAAGTGCCCGTGCTTCCCGCACCGATAGCACATCCCCGAGCTCCACCTTGCATTCATGCAGTTCTCGTACACCCGCCCAAACCTCTTGCTCAACAAAGCGAGATCGTCCTTGCTCAGCACCTCAAAGTCCTCATCTGGCAAAGACACAAGACAAGACAAAGAGAAACTACCAGTGTTAGTGTTAGACCTTGATCCTAAGACAAGAGCCAAACTATGAGGATTAGTGGGGCTCTCGCTCTTGGCTCGCAAGCCACGATCAACCTCTAAATACCTGAGCTTGGAGAACAGCTCGTCCAACGTCAACGTATCATACACGCTTGACTCCTCAATAGCCTCGACCTTGGCACTCCACACAGACCAATCCAGGGCATGCAAAAGCTTGATAGCTTGATCATGATCCGTGTATGGGAGCGCTGTCACATTGGCCCTCATGTTGTTGACTATGCTAGTGAAGCGCTGGAACATCGCATCGGTCGACTCGCCGGGGAGATGAGTGAAGTTCTCGTACTCTCTCCAGTAAGTGGAAAACAAACGGGCTTGCACTTGGGCATTGCCAACATGAGCATTTCTCAACTTGAGCCAAATCTTTCCGGCCACATTCTCCCCGTACACTCGCTCGAACTCCGAGGCACAGAGAGCACGGAATAAGTAATCAACGGCCTTGCTATTGGCCTCACACATGTCCCGCGATCCTGGAAGCAAAAAACTATCTGGGATGACATAATGAGGATTCTGAGTGACCTCCCAGATAAGAGTTCACTTCCCTCGCAAAAACGCGCCCAAGCGCCTCTCCCACATCGGGTAATTCTTGCCATCAAAGTGCGGAGGACCCGACCCCTTGCCATAATCGCCCATCTTTGGATCTTAGACTGGTTAGAATCAAGAAGATCCATAACCGGCTCTGATACCAATTGAAGGACCGAATAGGGCGACCAGAGAGGGGGGAGTGAATGGGAGCTGATAAAAATTCTTCCCAAGAGTAGAACTCGGCCTATACCCCGATTGCCCTCCAAGTACTCGCGCACACAAAGGAAGCTCCAAACAAGGCACGCACAAGCCTACAAGAACAAGAGACAAGCCTAGGAGCAAAGAGTGGAAGCAACTAGACAAGAATCAAAGGACTTAGGCAACTTTGCGAAGTCCCTGGCGGACTATCCGGGAGGACCAGGTGGACTGTCCGCGATGACGGCACGGACCGTCCGTGGGGTCTCGGCGGACCGTCCGAAAACACCACCAGAACCTCCAGTAGCGCACCGAGAAAAACGGACCGTCCGTGATGGACCCGCGGACCGTCTGCCTCGTCACGGACCGTACGGCACTTTAGTACAGACCGTCCGCAAACCTTGCGCACCAAAAACCAACCGGCTCAACGGATCGAACGAAAGACCTGCAAGAACACGCAAAGAACACGAAGAACAGCCGGCCAGTTAGGCACCTCGCGGACCGTCCGCACGGAGGCCGCGGACTGTCCGCCAAGTGCGGACAGAGCAGAAAAACGCTCGAGCTCGGGAGTCAAGTCCACCTTTCCATCACCGGATCTCCCAAACAGCTAGACCTCTTGAGACAAGATTTTGGGGAGATGAGAAGCGTCACAGAAGGAAGCTATGCCCCAAAAATCTCGACCTCTAACTCCCTAAATCACCGGGAATCGCGGATCACACGAACCACCACCATGAACTCGGGCACCAACCAAAAACGCACGAATCGAAGGTGTTTCCCGGCGTTTGAGGGGTCAAGATCACACACAAAGATGCGCAAGGCATCCACCCATGATCCCCTCAAAGAAATCCGAGAAGAAACGCCGTCAAATCCACGAAACGAGTAAAGAACGAAACTACCCAAAAATAGCCCCGAAAATGACATGAAAATCACAAAGGACTAGGAGATCACCGCAACATCGAATGCTTCCATACATCCAGAGGTCAGAGTCTATACAAGAAATCTAGCCTAAGGAATACAGAGGGAAAAGAAGCAGTTCAGAGCAATCTACCGGGGGAGAAAACCCTAGAGTCCAAGAGAGAGAGATGACATCCACCTCTCCGCTATTTATACGAAGTTCATCGGAGGGAGGTAAATGACCACGCTACCTCTACAACTTAAAATGAAGATACAACCCCTCAGGGGCATTTTGGTCAAGTCTTCATCGGACGGACATGCTTCCACCGCGGCTTCGCTTCACATCGACGCAAACCCCGCGATCACACCACGTGCCCTCCGCCTCGAAGCTTCCCGAAGCTCCCGGATCACCATCTCTGTCGCCTCGGGCCTCCGGACTTGGTTTTGCGACCCAAACCAACAAACCGTCCACCCGATGGTTTTGTGGGCAAACCAACGAACCCCGCGAGCAAGCTTCGGGCTCCATCCGCTACCTTGCACTGGCCCATGTTCACGACTTCAGCCCGCCAGTCTTGCACCGCACGGCTCGCACTTGACCCCATCAGCCACCGAGTCCATCGAACAAAGCCTACTTGCCACTCCATCACCCGGAGGCCGCCACGGCTAAGGCCTTTCGCGCTTGTTCTTCACCTGCACCGACATGAGTCAAGCCGCAACCTGTACCTGCACACTTAGCCAAGCATCAGTCCACACAACGTTGTCAATCACTCATCACTAAGGAGCGACCCTCCATTGGTCTTCCAACACACCTGGTCCTCAAGGACACATGTCTCCACGGGATTGGTGGTGCCCAGCAATCTGCACAAGAGGTAGGAAAGAGCAAGCCACCCCCTCCTCTATAAATAGGAGGGGAGGGGCTCCCTTTTCCACACATCCAACCTCTCCTCTCCTCTCATTCCCCATGTAGGGTGTGTGTGTAAGTGCTAGGTAGAGAGGGAAGTGAAGGTGATGATGAAGGAGTTCTTCTTTGTTCTTCATTTAGACCAAAGTAAGCATTGCGACATATCTCATTTAGATTAAAGTGTGTTCTTGCATGATTGATATGTTCTTCTGTTCTTCATGTGTTCTTGAACTAGAGGCTTGTGTTCTTCATGAACACAACCCTTCGATCTAGTTGAATACTTATGCAAGTGCATTTATCTGTTTATCTGTGGATCACTCCTTTGATCTAGTTGAGGCTCATAAATATGTCAGTAGTTATTCTTCCTATCCTATCATGATCTGATAAGGTACGATCTAGTACACACTTGCTTGTGTTCGTCGCTCTGTATTTATACGAGTGCTATAGTCGGGCTATCGATGTAGGAGACGTATCCCGCTATAGTAGTAATCAGTGGTGTAGACGTGGTGTCTAGACTATGGTTATCCTTCGTGATGAGGACATCCTAGGGCACGATTTGGCCAGGCGCACAACAGTGTAGGCGGCAACCGTGGAGCCCGGTTTGGCCAGGCGCACGACAGTGTAGGCGGCAGTCGTGCCCAACAGGAGTACGGATTAGCCAGGCGCAGAACAGTGCAGGCGCACAATGGTGTAGGCGGCCCATGGGCTAGGCGCAGAACAGTGTAAGCGCACGACGGTGTAGGTGGTGAAGCCGTGCACGTTCGAATTATCCCACCTTGCTTAGCTTGGGAGGACCAAGCCACCTTAAAAGAGAGAGCCACCCTTCCCCTATAGGACTAGTCTTTTGGGGCGATTGGGCCTTTCCCCGATGGGTGTGCTGGGCCGGACTCATCACTTCGGATATCCCGTACTTGGCACGTGGCAGGTAGGCCGCATGGTGACAGCATGTTGGACCCATTGTAATCCTCCACACCTGGGTACCAAGTAGGGCCCCGTTGCCAGTACATTGCCTCTCCCTAAAAAGTTAGGATGGGCTGGCGCCCCGCAGTAAGTTCCATACCGTGAAACGATACGACCTTGATCGATACACTTAGGAAGCCCTTCACCTTCTCCCCCTACCATAGCTGAGCTTGGTGTCCTTGGACCGTCTATACTAGAGTAGAAGATAGTGCACACCGTTCCTTGGATTCGATACCCTTGGAATACTCTCCGTCCTCAGGGAAGTGCTATAGTGGTATTTCTGTGCGCTTGCGGTATACCCGGTTGCTCTTATACGTTCCCTCTAGGTGTACAACTAGTGGTGACATTAAGAAACACCAACATAACCCATGGCCCACTCCACTACTTCGATGGTCTCATAGCCACGAACAATGGCTCCCTCCGGAAATGACCTGTTATGTACCAATGATTTGAGAAATCCAAAGTACCTCTCATATGAAAACATCTGATGAAGGTAAGATGGGCCAAGGTGCTAGACCTCCCTCGTGAGGTGTGTTGTTAGATGCAGCATGAGATCAAAGAATGATGGTGGGAAGGTAGCTTCAAGCAGACATAGGGTCTCGAAAGGCCTCCTCTCTAAGTCCAATAGTTTTTCCTCATCAATCACCTTCTGTTCTATTTCATTGAAGAATTAACACAAACTCGTGACCGCGTCGCGAACCAGTTCTTTCTTGATACCTCTTACTGCAACAAGAAGAATAGATGTCATCAACACATGGCAATCATGAGATTTCATCAAGTTGAATTTTCATGTCCTTCACCGACACTAGTCTCTTGAAGTTCGCTGAGTAGCTTGAAGGTACTTTCAAACCATGCAAAAACTCACAAAATCCTTTTCTCTCTGCCTTTGACAAGGTGGTTGCAGCAACGGGAAGGTCCATCCCCATGTTTGTTTCCTCTGCATAGAGCTCCGGCCTAATGCCCATATCTTTAATATCCTCCCTTGCATTTTTATGACCTTTTCCTTTCGACTTCTGTTGTAGCAATGTTCCCAAAGTAGCTTCACACACATTCTTCTTGACGTGCATGTTGTCAATCGAATGACGCACATCCAAAAGCGGCCAATACTCTAGCTCCCATAGAATTGATTTATTGTTCCACATTCCTTGCCCATCTTCTTCTTCTTTACCATCTCGCTTCTTTCTTTTGCCAAGTTCTTTTCAGACAATTTGGTTTACTCCTTGATAGTTTTGACATCCTTGACTTGCAAGTTGAGTAGATCTCCAGTCACATGCATTGGCGCTTGTCAATTCTCCTTTTCCCCATTAAACAGACAATCCATGTCCCGGTAGGCATGTTTCTTGCTGAGGAAACGACGGTGCCCCATAAATGAGAATTTCTTTGAATTTCTTAGCCACATCACACAAGTTTCTTCCAAGCAGTGTGGGCAAGCTGCACCTTTCCTTTTACTCTGGACAAAAAGGTTGCGAAGAGCCGGGTTGTCATTGATGGTGGTGAACAACATGGCGTGCAATGTGAACTCCTCACGGCCGAACTCATTCCAAACCTCCTTCACACCTGGCTTCCAAAGTATCTTCAAGTCATCAACTAGTGGCCTCAAGTGGACATCAATATGGTCGCCAGGTTGCTTTGGCTCGGAGACCAATATTGTTAGCATCATGTGTTTCCGTTTCTTGCATAGCCAGGGTGGAAGGTTGTACAGTGACAACACGACAGGCCAGGTGCTATGTGTTGAGCTCTGGTTACCGAATGGGTTCACGCCATCTGTGCTCATAGCGAACCAAATGTTCCTGCTTTTGTCGGTAAATTTCTCAAAGTGGGAATCAATGTTTTCCCATTGTTTGCCATCTGCGGGGTGCTTAATCTTGCCTTCTTCCTTCTTTCGATCCTTATGCCAACACAAGAGTTGGGCCTCCTTTCGTGTGGCGAGCCATCTTCTCAACCGAGGAATGATGCAAAAATACCATGCTACCCTCATAGGAGCCCCTTTAACCTTCTTCTTCTTCTTGCCTCTGATCTCCACGGCCTCATTCTCGTCATCATCAACATTGTTATCATCTCCACCATCTTTTTTCCTCTTGTACCGATCGAACCCACACTTGGGGCACTTGTCAAGGTGTTCATAATCTCCACATAACAATATACAACTATTCTTGCAAGCATGAATGTTTTTCAACCTCTATTCCTAGAGGACAAATTATCTTCTTTGCCTCATAGACAGACTCGGCTATTTGGTTTCCCTCGGGTAGCATGTCCTTAAGGAGATCCAATAGTTGTTTGAAACTTTTGTTGCTCCAACCATGATCTGCCTTAAGCTGCAGAAGTTTTATATCACCAGAAAGGCGAGAGTACTTCTTGTAACCAGGATAGAGGGGTTTCTTTGAATCTTTAATGAATTGCTTCAGCCTTGCTAATTCAGAAGCTGTATACACTCCTTGAAACTCAACATCCTGCAACATTTGATCAACATTGTGCACACGTTGCAACACCTCACCATTATTGAAGCCCGTAACTTCTTGATCAATGATATCCTCAGGCCTCATCACAATTGGTGGGAATGGTTCGTTTTCCTCAAAAACTCCACCTTCATCAAGCTCTTCATCTTGGCATCACGCTGCCCCTTCATTAAGGCTGGTAGCATGGTGTCGCGCTTCACCTTCATTTAGGCATCCTGCTTCGACTTCATTAAGGCCTTCCTGACCATGTTTATTCCAACACGTGTTATTGTTTTTGAAACCACGTGTGATCAAATGGTGAAAAATGTTGTCCCATTGTCCGAACTTCTTCTAGTTGAGACAATCTATACAGGGGCAAAGCATTGCCCGAACACCACAGTTTATCATATCTGCCTCTGCTTGATCTAGAAAACCATTGACCCCCCTTAAGAAACTGTCCCAATCTCGGGACTTACTGTACATCCAAGCCCGAGCAGCAGCAGCCATCTGCAATTTCCATACATCAAATGAGCATAATTCATCACCAAAACCGATGAGTAAGAGGATTAGGACAACAAAGTTCAATAAAAGGGGGCAATTTCCAGCTTGACAAGGACTATCTACGAGGCGAGCATGTCCGAGGAGGAGGACGAGGGGTCGCGGCCGCGGTGACGGCGACAGCGCGGAGGACGGCGCCAAGCCCGAGGAGGAGGACAAGGTGTCACAGCCGCGGCGACAACGACAGCGCGGAGGACGGTGCCGAGCCCGAGAAGGAGGATCAACTGCTGCTTTGGAGGACGGCGACATACGGTGCAGAGGGACACCGTGCCACGGTTGACGTCCGTCGGCCCCTTTCGCCATCGCGCACGTGGCCGGCCGGCCTGCTGCAGTGCCGGCTTTCTGAGGAGAGAGAGAGCGCGCACAGCGCTATAAACTAGCTGGCGATGGCAGGGGGAGAGCGAGTGGGGCCTTCAGAGGAGAGAGAGTGAGTGTAGTTGTCGGAGATAGCAGAGTGGTCGGAACGCAAAGACAAAGACGCGTAATAACAACACACGTCTCTGATGTGAGAAAACAAAGGAGATGCTAGCTCCAAACAAGCGTCGCTAATTGGGTCATCATAAAAGGAGACACGTCCTAACAACCACACGTCTCCAATAGGAAAGTCAACGGTAATGGACTTAAAGAGCCCGTTACCGATAGGTTTCACTTTCTTATCAGACACATTTTAACGTCTGTTACAAAGAAAACATGTAACAGGCATTTAAGAAGTCCGTTACCAGAAGTCCTCATTGGTAACGGGAGTTGTGGTGGCGAGGTTAGGGCGAGGTCGGGGTCGATCCTACCACGCTTATGCGTAACGGGCGCCAAACAACAACCGTTACAGATGCGGGTCCATGTAACGGGTGTTAAGGGTCCGTTACAAATGCTGCGTGACCTATTTGATGTTTGCACATTGTGTACGACCCTAAGGACGATTCTAGTACGACCTGCTCCTACTAACCTATAGGTGTATTCTTTTGTTCTTTTAGCTCTGTGTGTCACTTACCTCTGTTATAATGCTTTGGTGCTCTTTACTTATTCATATTGTTCTGGATATGTACCCGATAATCCATATACGATCCCCACACCATCCTTTGGGAAAATATAAATAATGATACACTTGGAAAACTCATCTACAACTGTTATAAAAATATAAATATATATCCATGCTCTTGTGGATCCACCTTTCTTTACCATCAATAAGGTTCTTCTCTTAGTAATGTTATTGGGTGCCAAACCCGGTATCAATACTAAGTAACGCCCACTAATAACCATCCATCAATAAAACATTTCTAGTGGCATTGCTAGGAATACCTACCTAGGTGTCTACGCTAAGAAATGTCAACAAACATTTCTGGTGCCGTTGCCGAGGGATAGCAAATATCAACAAACATTTCAGGTGTTGTTGCCGAGAATGGCACTGATTTATATGGATTTATCAATACTTATTCTTGGTTATATATTTAAGTAGGTAGCCATTGCTCATACAGGTTAACCTTGATTTTTCTTTCTCCTTATTGGATTGAGAATAGGGTAGTGTATGACTGGTTTCGACTTGTCGGAAAACTTCATTGAAAATCTGAAACGTGTTGTCATAAGGGTCCGACCTTGTGTCAACCCCCATCCCAACATTCCTGCGGCAGATGAACCAGTCGAATAGCTACTAGTTGATATGGCCAAAAAGACTCTGCGCGATTTCTCCGTTCCCTCCGCTGACAACTTGGTCACCCCGCTGTCAACGTCGGTGACAAGAACTTCGAGCTGAAGATAAATCTCATCAACTTGGTGCATTTTTAGCTCATTATGTGGCAAGCCTAACGAGGACGCAAATACTCATCTCCAACAATTCCTTGCTCTTTGTGACACTATCGTGATACAAGGAGTCATTCAAAATGCAATCAGACTCCACTTGTTTCCTTTCTCCCTCTTGGGGAAGGCGAAACAATAGTTCTACAAGGACAAGGATGTCATAGACACGTGGGCAAAGTGCTAACTAGGGTTCCTCACCAACTTCTTCCCATTGGGCAAAATCAAAGCCCTTCGTGGGAAGATATCAAGCTTTCAACAGACCAGCACAGAAACTATCCCAGAGGAGTGGGGTGGCTACAAGATTGCATCCTTGCTTGCCCACACCATGGAATGGAGGAGTGGTTAGTCCTCCAAAGCTTTTATAATGGGCTATCATCATCATTGTGCCCATCTTGATCCTACTGCTGGAGGAGCGTACCTCGACTTACACTACAAGGAATGTGTCGACTAGTAACGCAAAAAAGGGCGATTCTCATCATAAACCGCGATTAATGACCCCGGTTGTTACAAAAAACCCTCCATCATTAATCGAGCATCACAAACTGTGATTAATGTCGAGACCTTATTTCACAGCGTCATGAGTTTAATGACGCGTATAAAATTGTCCTTACAAAACGTCATAACTTCGTTCCTGCATCTTTGCCACACTGGGCATAATATGATGTGGCATCCGATGTGGCATGCTAATTGTGACGAACCGTTTGCATCGTAAAATGAATTTGGCCCGTTTAAAGCTGGGTTGAGCCCAACACTGTTACTGTTAGCCGGCATTCTGCAGATAGCCCAAAAAAGATTTTGTTGGGCCCATTTGTTATTTTTTTTACCACAATTTTGATTAGGTTGGGCCCGTTTTTGTTGGGTTGATTCCAACAATTGCACACATTGTTTGCGGCCTTATATGTCACGTTAATTTCAATGAAATTGACTTTTGGCCCAATAAATAGTGGGCTAAGCCCACTGAAAGCCAACAAAAAATGAACTAATCGTGTATCAATATTAATTTGTTTCATTTCAATTCTGATCTTTTTTTAGAATAATTCCGATCCGGTTGGCAAAATAGTAATCAACACTTATTTCTTTATACAATAAAACAAACTATTGTTTACTATCAAGCACGACCATATTGTTCATCGCATATCACAAATTATTACAAAATAACAGTCCCACAAGGAACACAGATCAACAAAGATAAATCCAGGCCATAATCACAAAAGATATTAGAGATTTGATCTAAGGATCTTAACCTCTTCATCTTTTACTACTAAGCAGTAGATGAAGGAGGTCTTCACTGTCTTCGGTAAGCTTCTGCATCCTCTTAATCTCAGCAGACTGCATTTTTAGAGTTGATTCTGATTCTTCGGTCTTCTTCAAGCTACATAACTCTTTCTGGTGAGCAACAAATCGTTGTCGAAGTTGTACCCTGTCCTCATTGGGAGCGTCAAGTCGCTCTTCATCAACACTACTATATAAGGATTTGGTACCCATTCTTGAGTACTCCTCTGTTTTAATTTGTTCGGGAAGAAGCATCATTGACTTGGTAGCTTCCATCTAGCAACAGTGGATCCCAAGTCAGATTAATATCTTGTAATAGAAAGCCAAAGAGCATGGGTAAGCAACATAATAATTTTATCCTTTAATTTCTACAAACCTCAAATAAGTCGGTTTCGAACAATTTTGCAATAGGGAACAGAAGATCTACAATCACCCAAGCATGCCACAACAATATTCAAATGCAAAGAGCATGGGGAAGCAGTCTAATAATTTCATCTAAAAACTTCTACAAACCACAAATAAAATGGATTCCAACAAACTCTTGAGATAGGGTGGTGTAGATCCACAATCACCCAAACATGAAAGAATATTTTAGAATGCCAAAGAGCATGGGGAAGCAATCTAATTGAAACGATCAATACAGGGAGGAGCCCGTAGACCTGACGAATAGGAAGGGAAGAAGGTACTGAATGCCGTCTCGATTTAGCAACCCGAACTTGCACCTTGAATATGTTGTTCTTCGCAACTGTTGCAGGTCTGCGGCCGCTAGGGTGAGCCTCAGGGAAGCCGACGGAGCAACAGGTTCGAACCATCTTGCAGCTTCAAGGATGTTGTCAAAGAAGGCCGCCACTCGTAGCAGAGGAAGGCCGCTGCTCGTAGCAGAGGAAGCCGACCGCTCATAGCAGAGGAAGGCGTCGTTGGTAGCTAGGTCACCGTTGCTGCTTCCGCCGCAGATCTACTAGGTCTCTTCGGTGGTAGAGGAGAAGATCCCCTGATTTTGAAAAATTACAAGGAGGGAATTGGGAGGCCTGATTTCCCTCTTTGTTTTATATATAACGGGGAGGACCAGGAGGAGGAGCGGGGAATTCAAAATTTTAAGTCCCGCCTCTCTGCTCCAGAGCGGGAAACGAAAGACTTTGGATCATGGACCCAAACGTCAGTGACCCAAACGAAAGACCGCTTGGGTGTCGGACCCAAACGTCAGTGACCATAGCAGAGAGGCAAGTTTTTGACTGTAGGTTGTCTGTGCCACCATGGATCATGGAATTGACAAACACACACAAGACTATACTCTACTTCATATTCACGTTCGACGGATGATCCGATTATTGCATTACAAATGTACTCACTGCAACAAATTAATGTACTGTTTCAACTGTTTATTACATGACTATACACACTTAAATAAAATATTAAAACTACAAACTACAGGGGACCGTGGTACAACACTTCAGGTAATCTTCTACGGAGATCGCGCATAAATTCGGGGTGATCAATGCATACGACGGCCCCATCATATGTGAGTATTCTGTGAGGAAAGATTCGCTCTAAGAGAGACATGCACTTGTGCTGCAATTGTGTGCAGTTAGCTTGAATTGCCCATCATAGAAATGAGGTCACAGTTTTCTCGCTTGCCATGTCCCACATCTTTGACGCACAGTGCAGCTTCAACCTTTCGACTTGGTACATGTCGGCGACCCAGAGTACATAAGGCTAGGCGTTGGCAGGAGTGTCCCATAAATCAGCCTCCTCCGAGAGTGATCCTTCCCTAGCATATTTGATCAGGAGCAAGAAGCCATTAGGGTTTGTTTCTATAACTGTAACAGTTTCGGAGCATGACTCCACTCCTTGGCCATAGAGCATTGCCTCCATCACACAAGATACTTTCACCACATCAGCATGTTTCGCTCATATCACCCGGCATTCTACACCTATGTGGAAGACAACGTCAACAGGGGCTTGGGCTGCAACGCTTTCCCATATGCTTGTTTTTACTGATGGAGGAGGAGGAACTTCAATGCAGTCGTCCTCCAGTACTGTAACACCACACGATATGTGTATGCAATCTTCATTGGAGGTCATGCGATCAATGTCATGATGCTCCACCAGATATTCAAAGCCTCTTTCTTGTAGACCCCGATTAGTGAAGACCACTTCTTTTGTAGCTTGAACTCGAAACGTATCATCTTCATCATTTGGGTCTCCAGCCGTCGCATGCAACAATACTCGCACCTACATCGAAGGAAGCAGTCACAGGCTTGACATAATGCGACTATATCACCATGTGTGAGTGTGTGTATTCATAGCAGCAACAAGACACGTACCATTTGGGATTTGTGCACAGGAACGAGGACAACGGTAATGCCGTCTCGAACATCCATCCACTGATGATCATTCATACCTGTAGGATAGCAACGTAGCCTCCATTGACGGCCTCCCACCATGAACATACCGGATTCCTTGTACTAGCCCGCGGTTCCTTCTACTTTCGCTTCCTAGTTTGAGAATGAGAAGTCGACTTGCATGGAAGGAGACATTTTAGCGTCTAAAGCCATGAACTTAAATGGCCTGGAATGATCGTTTCATGCATAAACTGTCTCTTATTATAGTAGTGGGAGTGAATGTGTCATTTCGAAACGTCCGTTCATGGACATCAGTTACGACCCATAGAATGGACGCCTCCCTTCAGTGCGGGTGTCGCCACGTTCGGGTCATGAACTTCACGGTTCTAAACCTTAAGTGCGATTCACAATGATCGACACGTCCGTTCAGAGCAGGTGTGCACACAAGTTCATCGGTTAACACCTGGTGCTAGTCCTTAACTACAACTAGGTGATGCCCCGCGTGTTGCTGTGGGAATTTCAACAAAATTTGAAGATGCAATTTAAAAATAGAAACACTAAAATGATTGCATCGCAACAATTTTTTTCAAACAACAATGCAATTGAAAACTCATTCATTTTATTCAGAGAACTACTTAGAAATTTGTAGCATGGTATAGGTAAATACTAACACAATGCATATGCGCAGAAAATCGGTAGACGACATAAATTCATGATTCTAGTGGATGGTGACGTGGACAGCTTCCATGTTGAGAGAAGATCTAGTGGATGGTGATGTGGACCTCTTGCATGTTGAGAGAAGTCTATCCATGACTTGTAGTGGGTCTCACTTATATAGTTGTTATAGTTTCTCAATGATCGACACGTGGAATAACTTGTGAGAGCGTGTCATCCCCAAACGCCCATTTGAGATGCCCTTTTGTGCTTATATGCATGTTAATATTACACACACACACAAACATATATTGCTTTTCCAATTCCTAGCTTATTCCATTTTGGCCTTGTTGCATCAACAAGTTCATCACGTTTCTCAGTCTCCAAGGCCCGCGGGGATCATCAAGTGCGAATCCAGACCATTCGTAGACCTTTTCAGTCACGACTCATGCAGACTACCTGATCGAGGAGGACTTGTCAAGTCATCCTGCACCGTGCGTGTTGCAATGCAAGGACCATTCGGTCGATCTAATTGCCTTGTGCAGCCTTACAACACCCAATCTGTATCTCCAGATACAATTGACGCCTAAAACTTTTCATAAACAAATGGTAGAGAGTTGTCTCGCAGTTGATGCGGCATGAGCTGATGTAGTTGAGACGGCCATTAGATGCAGTTGATGCGGCTTGTGTTGTCCGCGGGACTTTCTTGTGGTCTAGACCGGAGAGTGCGAAAATGAACACAAACCTAGACACGTCGGGCTCATCCCGTGATACCCATCGTCCACACATGTAATCAATGTGCGCCACTGAAGATTCTGACCTAGATAGATTCGTATCAGGTGTAGGCCTGACTATATTCCGAGCATCTCACATTTTCCATAGTAACTTTAGCAATGCTACACCGAGCTCACCTGCCCACCGTAGTCCTCGATAAATAGACGAGTGCGGCACACCATTCGTCTTGCATTTCTCAACTTCAGTGGGATACAAGGGGGAGATCATTTTCTTGGCTAATCTTGTTTACTTTATGTATGCATGGTATTGAGACGGTCACATTATATTGTTAGCTTATGTAGGGTTTGTTCTTCGTTTGTGTATGCAGTACGCGGAGAATGGCCGGGCAAGGAAGGGACAGAGCATGGAACTTGGAGGAGTCAGGGAAGCGGGATCATTCGGGTGCAATGGCACCTCACCGGCACCCGGTTCAGCCGCTGCCATCGGCACCGCAGCAGCACCCAACCCCAATGGTACCTCCACTTCCGCTGGCATCGGCACCGCAGCAGCAGCACCCGGTCCCAATGGCACCTCCACTTCCGCTGGCATCGGCACCTCCACTGCACCCGGCCCCAATGGAAGTTCAGGATGGAACTTGGAGGAGTCGGGGAAGCGGGAGTAGTCGGGCACAATGGCACCTCACCAGCACCCGGTTCAGCCGCTGCCATCGGCACTGCAGCAGCACCCGAACCCAATGGCACCTCCACTTCCGCTGGCATCGGCACCGCAGCAGCAGCAGCACCCGGCCCTAATGGCACCTCCACTTCCGCTGGCATCGGCACCACCTTTTCGCCCATGACCCAGGCCACCACCTCTGTTGTTGCCCGTTGAAATGCCACCCCCGCGACCAGTGCTCATTGAACAAGATGAATCGTGTTAGCGGTCGATTTCCGTCAACCAAGAACACTTGTTATGTTATAGTTTGGATTTCATTTTGGAACTAACCTGCCACTAGGCATAGTAATGATATAACAAGTTCATCATTGGGTGTGTGTTTTGGAGTTTAATGTTTACGCAGGAATTCATGCGCTAAATGAGGAGAAATACATGCGGTTCGGAGGACAATTTACATGATGACCAAGAGGCTCCGACCGTGCGTGAACTTGACTCCAAAGGTGGCAAGGACCAATGAGCTTCGAAGAAGAATCTCCGAGGACCAAGATGAAAAGACCGGAAGATCATGCATAAACACACCTTGACATGGTCACGGAGATAATGACGTCCAAAGCCCATATCCGAAGGAGGAAAAATCCCAAAGTGCAAGAAACAACACGTGGCAAAAGACGGGGCCGAACTAGACCGAGGATGGGCCAGGCCGGCCGGCCCAGGCTGGCCGGCCCACCCCCTCTCTGCCTCGGTTCGGTGCCGCCTTTCTTAGGTGATATAATCGCGGAACCCTAATTGTTGGGGGAGAGGAGCCATTCGCGAAAGACGACCAGAGAAGCCTCGGGAGATCAAACACAAAGGAGAGGGTTGATCGAGAGAGTGAAGATCGAGGAGGATCATCACCTAGGTCAACGGAGGCCACCACGAGGAAGGAGGACGCCGAGGCCTAGCCACGACGCCGCCGGAGTTGAAGGACACCGAGAGACGGACTCCATCGGAGGCATCCACCATGATCAACGGTGCCATGCCTAGCGTCTTGATGGGGGTAAAGTAATCGTTTGTCCATGGAGTTGTACTGGATCTTGACATGTAGTCTCCCACTCTTTGTTTGGATCTTTGTCTATCATACCTTCATGTTGATGATGCTTAATGTTTAAGGTTCGCTACCATTGCCATCGGGGTTGCTCCGGTAGATCACGTCAACATACCGTGTTCATTAGGGTTAGAGACGATTACCTTCGCGTAGTGACAAGTACGAGGGAAGGGAAACGCTTAACTCTTTGTTCACATCCTTTGATAGATAGGATCTGGGTTTTACCATGTTTTGGGTGATTGCATCTCAAGTACCTAGACTCCATGGGCATACGTCTTTCATACTCGTGAACACCTTTGTCTTTCTCTTTAACATAATCTAGGGTTAGTGTGCCTTTACTTTATAGATTAATCTTTACATCATAAAGTCTCTAATCAACTAAGTTAGTGTTAGGTTAAACGCAAGTAATTCCCTTGCTCCGTGGATTGACAAGAACTTAGGGGGTCCCCTCCCTTGGTGAAAAAGGCACCAAGTCACTCCGTGGACTTGCGGTGAAGTTGAACGTGGTTTTGAACCGTCAACAAGCCCCCTTTTCTGGCGCTGTTGCCGGGGAGCAAGCCAATTTACTTCGTTTAACCTCTCATTGATTTTGTTGATTACTAACATCTAACCTTTGTGTTCTAGAAAAACACACATCTTTTGTTTTTGTTTTTGATTGTCTAGATGGCGCTCGTTGGAAATCCTTTGGAGGAACCGAAAAAATCACTAAGAGACTATGCTAGCCCTCGATGTGAGGACATCAAGGTACAAGAGTCGGATTCGATTCTCGAGGCGACAAGGTACGAAATTAGAGTTCAAATCATCAAGATGGTAGCAACTAATCCATTCCGTGGGATAGAGACAGACAATCCATATAGACATATCCAGCGCTTCACGACATTGTGCAATACGGTGAGATAAGAAGGAGTTCCTGACACTTGGTTTAAATGGAATATTTTTCCCTACTCACTTGCCGATGAAGCAACAAAGTGGTATTCATTTCCGTCATTTGAAGCCGAGGGAAATTGGGATCAACTGGTAAAGAAATTTTGTGCCAAGTTCTTCCCTATAACCAAGGTTCAACATATAAGGATGCAAGTGATGACTTTCAAGCAAGGAGAAGAAGAGGGGATTGATCAAGCGTGGAATCGATTCAATGAACTAGTTGAACAAGGACCAAGACTCGGATTCCCGAGTGATGTACTATTGCATACATTCTTTTTTTCCCTAACCCCTAGTTGCATGGAATACGTTCAAATATGTGCAGGAGGGGATCTCATGGAGAAAACACTCACGAAAGCTGCCCAACTTCTACAAAAAATAAGTAAAGTGGCAGCCATGTGAAGAGATTGGGAAATACGACTTTCGGGAAAGCCAGAATGCGACACAAGTGTGGCACCCCTTACTGCAATTTTCAGAAATACGGCTCCGGAAGAGAAGAAAGAGGAACCAATCCTTGAAAAGGTTGAAGAAGACAAACATCTAGAACTATCCCGGAGAGTGATCACGCCGCAAATGAAAGAACTATGTCAAGCGCGAAGCCACTAAGGGAGTTTGAGCAAATTGATTGGATCCCACTTGATTTTGGAGAAATCTTTGACAAGAGGAGACCGTTCCCTAATCAAAAAGGTATGGCAAAAGCTTTGGAAATAGACTTCCCGCCGGAAAAACAAGTGGAACATTCATACAACATAGAGACAACCGGGGATGTCCTTCAAAAACTCTTTAGCGAAGAAGAAGTTGATCCAGATCATTTGGCCGAAGCTAAAAGAATTATGGGAATCAAGCCCGAGGCATCACCATTTGCCCGCCTCACTGAAATTTTTGCCATAGGATCCGATGAAGAAGAGAAGACATCGCCGCGTATAGATTGCAAGGTCAACAACATTAATTGCAAGGCGTTATGCGACATTGGAGCACAAGTAAGTGTCTTGTCTTCTAAGATTTTTGATGCAATTCATGATCACACCATTGACCTAGTTCCAACCTCTACTAAATTAATTATGGGAGATGGTAGAGTTGTTAAACCTCTAGGGATTGCTCGTGACCTAGAAGTTTCAATTTCCGAAAAATGTATTCCAACCGATTTCTTCATTGTTCATGTCTACTATGATAATAATGATCATGTAATTCTTGGTAGGCCTTTTCTCAAGTTGGTTAATGCCATTTTAGATGTCGGAAAAGGAAAAGTAACTATTAATCTTGATGGAAATAATCACACATACAATTTCCTTCCCGCTTCTAGAATTGCCTCACCCCTACCTCTTGATGACGAAGAGGTAGGAAGTCTTCGTTTTGTTGAAACTTTCAGGGATCCGCTACAAAGAGCTATGGAGAATCAATCTAATGATGAGCTAGATGAAGAGTTAGCGGAAGCAACCAAAGGACTAGAACCACAAGACGGAAGCTTAGAGGAGGATAAATTTGAAGATCTTGGAGAAATTGTACATGAGGAACCACAAGCACCGGAGGTGGATCTTAAGCCATTGCCCAAGGGATTGAAATATGAATTTTTTAGGCCGGACAAGACTTATCCTGTGATTCTGAGCGATGAATTGAGTCCCGAGGAGAATGATATGTTGCTGAATTTATTGAAGAAGCACAAGAAAGTGATGAGATATTCAATCAATGACATTAAAGGACTCAGCCCAGCATTTTGCACTCACCGCATACCTATGGAGGATCAATGCAAGCCCGTAGTGGACCACCAAAGGAGGTTAACCCATGCCATGTGAGAGGTGGTGAAGAAGGAGGTTATCAAGTTGTTGGACGCCGGAATCATCTACCCGGTGCCGCATAGCGAATGGGTGAGCCCCGTACATTGTGTGCCTAAGAAAGGAGGTTTGACCGTGGTGAAAATGAGAAGAATAAATTGATACCGCAAAGAACCGTGACCGGGTGGAGGATGTGTATTGACTATCGGAAATTGAACAAAGCAATGAAGAAAGATCACTTCCCCCTACCGTTCATCGACGAGATGCTTGAAAGGTTAGCAAATCATGCATATTTTTGCTTTCTTGATGGGTACTCGGGGTTCATGGAAATACCTATTCACCCGGATGATCAACATAAGACAACATTCACATGCCCTTATGGAACATTTGCGTATAGAAGAATGCCTTTCGGTTTATGCAATGCTCCAGCCTGTTTTCAACGATGTATGATGGCAGTATTTTCGGAGTTCATCGAGTAAATTGTTGAAGTATTTATGGATGATTTTTCCGTCTATGGTAAATCTTTTGCGGATTGCTTGGCAAACTTGGATAAAGTTCTCACTAAATGTTCGGAGCTTGATTTGGTGCTCAATTTGGAGAAATGTCACTTTATGGTGAAACAAGGTATAGTATTGGGACATGTGATATCCGAGAGAGGGATTGAGGTGGACAAAGCTAACGTTGAAATGGTTGAAAAACTTCCAACCCCAACGGATGTCAAATCTTTGAGGAGTTTCTTAGGCCATGCGGGATTCTATAGAAGATTCATCAAGGATTTCTCAAAAATTACCAAGCCATTGACTAATCTTCTCCAAAAAGATGTGCCATTCAATTTCAATGAGAAGTGTTTAGCAGCATTCCGTACATTAAAGAGAGCTCTTGTAACAGCACCCGTCATTCAACCGCCCAATTGGAATAAACCTTTTGAGATAATGTGCGATGCTAGTGACTATGCCGTTGGAGCGGTGTTGGGACAAAGAAAAGAAGGCAAGGTACATGCCATTTACTATGCTAGCAAAACCCTCAATGGAGATCAATTAAATTATGCAACAACGGAGAAGGAACTGCTCGCCGTAGTGTTTGCCTTTGAAAAATTCAGATCGTATATTGTGAATTCTAAGGTGATTGTCTACACCGATTATGCGGCGATCAAGTATCTCTTGTCTAAAAAAGATGCCAAACCAAGGTTGATTCGATGGATCCTTCTCTTGCAAGAATTTGATGTGGAAATTAGAGACAAGAAGGGGGTGGAAAATGTTGTGGCTGACCATTTATCAAGGATGAATCGTGAGGATGATAAAGAGCCTATTGAAGATAAGATGAGAGATGATCGTCTCTATCACATCCTTGACAAAGATACTTGGATGATCAACATTATTCGAGCCATACGAAAAATGCCACTTGATCATTTGGATAGGAACGCTCAAAGGAGAGTGATCGCCGAGAGCCAAAAATATTATTGGGATGCACCTTACCTCTTTAGACTTGGAGCGGATGGAGCCTTATGAAGGTGTATACAAAGAGATGAGAGAGGCGAAATATTAAGGAAGTGTCACTCAGGCGAATATGGTGGACACTATGGACATTTTAGGACTCAAGCAAAGGTATGGGCTAGTGGATTTTATTGGTCGGAGATGCATGAAGATTCGAAACGGTATGTTGCTTCTTGTCCGGAATGTCAAAGAACGGGGAATATAAATCAAAGAAATGCTGTGCCCTTGAATTACAACTTGCAAATTGATCTATTCGACGTATGGGGGATTGACTTCATAGGACCTTTCACAAGTTCGAATGGATATGAGCATATTTTGGTAATGGTTGATTATGTATCCAAATGGGTGGAGGCTATCCCTTGTCGAAGAGCTTCAACGGAAGAATCCATATCCATGATCAAAAAGACTATATTCCCACGCTATGGAGTCCCGCGAGTATTGATAAGTGATGGAGGAACACACTTCACGGGGAATAGCTTCAGAAAATGCTTGTCCAAGTTTGGGATTGAGCATAGAGTGGCCACAGCTTACCACCCACAAACCAATGGTCAACCAGAAACTTCAAATAGGCAGCTCAAGAGCATTCTTAACAAGACCGTTGAAAAGGGAGGTAAGGATTGGTCAACGAAATTGGTTGGAGCATTGTGGGCATATCGGACGGCATATAAGACACCCATAGGTATGACACCATATCAATTTGTCTATGGAAAATCATGTCATCTACCTTTGGAGTTGGAACATAAAGCGTATTGGGCAATCAAGGAGATGAATCTTGACCTTGATGCCGCGAGAATCAAATGGAAAATTCAAATAAGTGAATTAGAAGAGATGAGGCTCAAAGCTTATGAGAGTGCAACCACCTACAAGGAAAGAATGAAGAGGTGGTATGATAAAAGGCTTCGAGCAAAGGAATTCAAAGAAGGTGACAAGGTTCTCCTCTATAATTCAAGGTTCAAAATATTCGGGAAAGGAAAATTGAAGAGCAAATGGGATGGACCGTACATCGTTCACTCGGTCTCGCAAAATGGAGCGGTCACAATCATGGACGTGAAAGGAGATCAATATGTGGTTAATGGTCAACGGTTAAAGGTTTTTCTTGAACAAGACATCATGCCCATTGACTACATTGATATATATCACATGGAGGACAAACCCGAGCATCAAGCCTAAGACGTAAAATGAGGTAAGTTTTCTGTAAATATGTTTTTGTTTTTAGTTTTCGTATTTATTTCGAGTCCTTTTCATAATTTTTAGTTGGACCCTACCACCACCTAGGCTCGAGGTTTGCATCTCAATTGCAATCTCCAACCTCCACGAAAGCACCCATGGCATACTCGAGCAGCACCAAAGGCAAGGAGGAGGTGAAGGCGACCATGGAAGAAGACGTACGCCTCCCCTCTCCAACCCCGGCGATGGAGGAGCTTCGCCGGTGTGAGGTGCCAAAACCCAAGAAGCAAGTGAAGAGAACCGCGAGGATTCAATGCGGAGGGCGTGGTCCAAGAGGGTGCGTCGCTAGCCCAAATCCCTGGGTTGAGGAGAAGAAGGAGAAGCCCGCTTCTCCCGTTCGCCGCTCAGAGAGACTCTTTGGGAAGAAGAGGAAGGACTACAAAGAGAAGACCCCCGAGCCAGCGGACTTCTACGGAGATAGTGATTACTCCGATGATCGAAGCCCTAGCTCATGGGCAGCCAGCGGAAGAGACGACAACGATCTCTACGTTTGGGAAGAGGTGCCCAAGGAGGAGCCGGAGGAGCATCCGGAGGACCAAGGCGAGGGCGGCAACCCAGGTGGCGGTAATGATCCGGACAGTGGAGACCATGGAGATGATGATCCGAAGGAAGAGCACAATGTGTGTTGCGCGGCATGCCGCAACGCCATTGCGGAGCTCTTCTCATCCCTTGATAAGTGTTTCCACACCATCAACGCCATGCAACAATGAATTGAGCATTGTGAGCGCATGGCGGAAGATGACTTCAAGTACCTCAACCGCAACATAAGGAAGCTCTTCGGGATGAATAAAAATTTCAAGAAGAAGGAGTGGTGCAACTCGTGCGGAAAATACCACTAGGTGTCATAGTTATAAAGTTCTCTCCCCTTGTGCCTTTTGTAAAGTTACGACGAGGACGTCGTAAGATCTAAGCGTGGCGGGGGGAGCTAGCTAGCTACCTTTTAAAACTTTTGCTTTAAGTGGTGTGAGAGTCTAGTCTTTAATTTTTGAGTCAAGTGTGAGAGTGTGAGATTCTTTGTTTTATCTTTTTAGCTTGAAAGAGTCTTAAATTAGCGTTGAGTCAAAGAAAAAAGAAATAAAAAGTGTCTTATGCAAAGTCTTATGTTTCTTTTCTCGTTATATCTTTTATTTATCTTTCTTATTTGAGCATGAGCTTTTTGATTAATTGTTTACGTGGTGCTTAGTGGAAACCTACCTTTGTAAAGTACCCATACTCAAAATTTAATCTAGGACTTTGCTTTGTCCATGCTCTTAGTATTGCTAAACTTTGGAGATTTTATTTCTGAAATTAAGCAAAAAACACCTTGCTATGAAGGTTAGCAAGTTCTTTCTCCAAGTTGAGAGTGATATCTATCCTATACAAAGCCTTTACATTCATACATAAGCTCCACCATAAGTGTTGATTAGCATGATGAGTTAAGTTAGGATTCTACTCTCTTGGGAGGTCTAATTCCAAGCAATGGTCATGTCCTTGATATATACCTTTTGTTGCTAGCCTCTTCGTATATTCGGTAACCGGACTTTCACATTGAAATGCCCCGTACATCGCCGGATTCCTTACCCAAACCTATATACATCTTTTTATCATCCTACTCCTTGAACACAACCTATATTCGAAGATTCGTTCAATCTTTAGGCATGTTTATATTTAAAATTCAGATTGTGATCATGTTCAAAAGTTGAGCGAAAAGCATGGGAGAAGAAGGTAAAAAGGTGGAAAGAAAGAAAAAAAATGTGTGTAGTGCGCACACAAGAAAGAAAAAGGAAAAAAAAGAGAAGAAAAAGAAAAAAAAGAGAGAAGAAAAAGAAGGAAAAGTAAAGAAAGGAAATCCAAGACAAGGCAAGAAAGGTGAAGTAAGGGATGACAAGTCAAGTGAAGACCAAATGAAGTGCAAGGAAGGATGCCACGATGTTAGGAATGAATCTTATTCAATACCATGTGCAATCCGACATCGAGGACATCATTAGTGCCTTGAAGTCATTATTCTTTTTCCCTTTGCACATGTCCACCAATCTAAATCTTCTCATCCTTGACACCCCTACATTATGGTTAATTCTCATGATCATTGGCTTGGAAGGTGAACAACCACTAGAGGATTCTCTTAGCTTCACAACACTTGTGCTAACTTCACTAGCCACACCTATAGCTCTACTTACATCACATATGAGAGACTTGTGGGAGGTGAGAGTTTATAAAATAATCTAGGATAGCCACTTTAATGAGTGACATGAAAGAACTTGGAGAAGGGCTTTGTCTAATACTTTGTGCAGGAATTTTTTTTTTTTTTAAAAGTGCAAAAACCCTCCAAAGGAAGTAAGAAAACAAGTGTGGATGAAGTTGAACCTCTCTAGTGAAAAGGTAAGAGTTGTGGGGTAAGTCTTGAATTGGTAGTTTCTAAACACCCATGTTTACATTATGATTTTTGTTTCATGTCTCTTATATTAAAGATGAATGATTGACTAACTTGAAAGGAAGGATTTGACGAAGCATGTTTTCAAACTCCATGGATGATCAACTTTTGAGCAACTTGCTCTAGGACGCACAAGATCTAAGCGTGGGGGGATGTTGGAGGTTGATTTCCGTCAACCAAGAACACTTGTTATGTTATAGTTTGGATTTCATTTTGGAACTAACCTGCCACTAGGCATACTAATGATATAACAAGTTCATCGTTGGATGTGTGTTTTGGAGTTTAATGTTTACGCAGGAATTCAAGTGCTAAATGAGGAGAAATACATGCGGTTCGGAGGACGATTTACATGATGATCAAGAGGCTCTAACCGTACGTGAACTTGACTCCAAAGGTGGCAAGGACGAATGAGCTTCGAAGAAGAATCTTCGAGGACCAAGATGAAAAGACCGGAAGATCATGCATAAACACCCCTTGACTTGGTCACGGAGATAATGACGTCTAAAGCCCATATCCGAAGGAGGAAAAACACCAAAGTGCAAGAAACAACACGTGGCAAAATACGGGGCCGAACTGGGCCGAGGATGGGCCAGGCCGGCCGGCCCAGGCCGGTCGGCCCACCCCCTCTTTACCTTGGTTCGGCGCCGCCTTTGTTCGGTGATATAATCACAGAACCCTAATTGTTGGGGGAGAGGAGCCATTCGCGAAAGACGACCAGAGAAGCCTCAGGAGATCAAACACAAAGGAGAGGGTTGATCGAGAGAGTGAAGCTCGAGGAGGATCATCACCTAGGTCAACAGAGGCCACCATGAGAAGGAGGACGCCGAGGCCTCGCCATGGCGCCGCCGGAGTTGAAGGACACCGAGAGACGGACTCCATCGGAGGCATCCACCATGATCAATGGTGCCATACCTTGCGTCTTGATGGGTTAAAGTAATCGTTTGTCCATGGAGTTGTACTGGATCTTGACATGTAGTCACCCACTCTTTGTTTGGATCTTTGTCTATCATACCTTCATGTTGATGATTCTTAATGTTTAGGGTTCGCTACCATTGCCATCGGGGTTGCTTCCGTAGATCACGTCAACATACCGTGTTCATTAGGGTTAGAGACGATTACCTTCGCGTAGTGACAAGTACGAGGGAAGGGAAACGCTTAACTCTTTGTTCACATCCTTAGATAGATTGGATCGGGGTTTTACCATGTTTTGGGTGATTGCATCTCAAGTACCTAGACTCCATGGGCATACGTCTTTCATACTCGTGAACACCTTTGTCTTCCTCTTTAACATAATCTAGGGTTAGTGTGCCTGTACTTTTTAGATTAATCTTTACATCATAAAGTCCCTAATCAACTAAGTTAGTGTTAGGTTAAACACAAGTAATTCACTTGCTCTGTGGATTGACAAGAACCTAGGGGGTCCCCTCCCTTGGTGAAAAAGGCACCAAGTCACTTCGTGGACTTGCGGTGAAGTTGAACGCGGTTTTGAACCGTCAACAAATCGCATAATCTGAAATGGTCTGTGTTGCTTTGGCTTCAGCAAGCCCGTGTTTTTCACAAAGGAATGTGGGTGTGCCCTTTTTGCCTGAGGGGTCACATGCAATAGACCATTCGTGACCTGCTGTTACACGTGCATAACATCACCATTTCGCCTGCCTGGCTGTGGGATACAAGGGTGAGGAATCACGCTTTGGAGGAGTATCTGCTCCAGGATAGACGTTTTGCTGCACTCCGTGCAGCGGCGGAATTGCCATGAGGTCGTGATGGTAGTAGTATGAGCTGTGATGGTAGATTGTTAGTAGTATGTCGTTAAGAGTATGTCGCTGTACTTCCACTGATAGTGGATGGATCCATCCTCATGTGTAATCAATGCGTATGCATGCATTTGTCTCGTAATGTCGTTTGTATTTGGATTGTGTAGTTTCTAATAAGAATGTTAATGTGTGTCTACTCCCTCAGTATAAATTCAGTGAAAATGGAAAGTCTGTTGCCTTGATTTCTTAAATACCAGATGAACACAAGGCGAAAGTTCATTTTGTAGCAAACATCATAAGATGATCAGGTTGCTACAAGTTTCTCAACTCATCACAACAAAGTTCACACCACCAAGTAGCAAACATTCAACATATCGGCAATTCTCCCCGCATATGGTAAAACCCAACCCCTTGAAAAAATAGTAGTAAAATAAAAGATAAAACAAAGGTGAAGAGTAGTCATTCTACGTAATGAGACTGCATGAACTACAAGCGAAAGTCCTTTGTGTAGTATTCAGTTAGACCGGATTAAAGTGTCACTGGTACGTAACATTTTGTAAGAAAAACCGAACATCTTACAATTTAGTAGTACACAATGATAAAACCCAACATCTCGAGAAAACAGTAGTAAAAGAAATGATAAAACAAAGCCGCTGCCCTACTTCTTCTAATCCATCTACTAGTAGGAGTTACCACTAATTATGGCGTTGCTTCTTGATCGATGGTGCACCCGACACCTTATTGCAGCTGCTCACGGATGAGGTAGTCATTCTGTTGCCGCCGCCCATGGAAGATGGCGGTGGACCACCCCGAGTATCGACCGCAGATGAGGTCATCCTTCCATTAGCGCCTCCTGGGGATGATGGTGCGCTCCATGGCGGTCGGTCGAATGTGGTGCATGATGGCCTCTGCTCGACAAGGATGGCAGAGATTGACTGCCGCCGACCGATGAGGATGAGATAGGATGATGGCTCTTGGAGAAGACAGTTCGCCGGCTAGTGGCGGTGCTTCCGCGCCCCTGACCCCTAGCACCTCTTCTTGACCTACGAGGGGTGTGATGTTTCAGAGACACCCCATCTTGGATTTCCATTTGTTCCACAAACTCCGAATCATCAGAGGATGTGTCCACCAGCACTCGAATGGGGCTCTACTCTACCTCCTCTTCATCAGACGACTGGGGATCCTCCCTTTCATCAGAAGAAGAGGAGGATGTGGCTTGCGCCGCACCTCTAGGAGACAATAGCTCCGTGGGGAGAGGAAGAGGGCGATGTGCGAGAATGGAGTTTGTTGTTCGTTGCAAGAGTGGGGAGAGGAAGGGAGAGGGTGTTGTGCGAGAATGGGGTTTGTTGTTGGTTGTAAGAGTGGAATATTTGTGGGGAGAGGAACCCATTCAGCCATTATTGACAAGACGTCCCCCGAAAAGATTACATTTTCTATAATGTGGGAAATATTTGGTGAGAAAGGGGGAAAGTCTGTTTGGCGGAATGTTAATGGACCGGAAGAAATGTTGTACTCCCTCCGTCCCAAAATAATCACATACTGTACTCCGCATCTCATTTTTCGAGGAGTCAAAATGTGCACTTATTCATCCCACATTAAGTGCAGGTCTCAATTTTTGAGGAGTAAATAATATGCACTTGTTTGACTTTAGTTGTCATGGGTTATTGGCATGAGCAACTCTTCTCTACTCGAAGGTCAAGACCGATTGTTCATTGTTGTTTCAGAGGAGAAAGAAGCTAAGATGGTCGAATTAACTCTGCATTCATTCGTCGGGGACATTTGGCAGCCTATTCCCTGGGACAAAGCTCCTGAGTTCCAGAATAAGATCACCTTGTTTGGTCCTGACAAGTGCATGGTTACACAAGAGCATGCCATTTCCAGCTTGCCTGGCCTGGGGGCAAATCACGTTTACTTCCTACGAACTTTTCAGCACGATGAAGAGGATCAGTATTGGATCTACGAGCAGGGAATAGAAAATGTTCCAGGCGTTAACACTACTCCTGCGATCCGAATCAAGCAGGTTCTTAGGGATTGGATTTGGTTGCGAGGAACATGGCTATTTCCTAGCTATGCATAATGTGGATCTTTGATTGTGTAACCATCTGTAACACATTTCTATATATAACATAAAAATATCTATATTATTAGTCTTCCTCAATTATGCAGTGCATTAGTTTTAAATGGTAAATATGATGGAACAAGTTGCTACCACAATCAAATTCGTAATCATAGCTACTCATCACCACAAAGTTCACACCACATATAATAAGCAACAAACATCATAAGATGATCCGGTAGCAAACACCAAAATACAAGCATGATACGAATCTAAACCATCTACCTAGCAATAACACCACGAATCACATTATACATCATTGTTGTCCTTGAGTGACCTCTTATATGAGGCCTGTCGCAACAATTCCTTCGCCTTCTTCACCACAATCGTGGCAGAATGTAGGTGCTTCTTCACCGTCTGCAGCTCAGAGACAGTCTCTTGAATCTCCCTGTTAGCCTTTGCATATTCTTCCTTCCACATCCTTGCCTCGCTTTCAGCTTTTAGGTACCTGTTAGGTTCACCCTTTTATGTAGGAGACAACAGAGCATCGTTTCTCATTTTCTTTCATGTCTCAAACAGGTTATGGGTTACCTCCCCGCAGTATCGCACCATCGTCTTCAGCTCATCTGCTTTGACATTGGCCTCCTCCTTAGCAGCTGTACATGCTTCTTTCCACGACCTTGCTTCCTCTTCTACTTTTACCTTCATTTCCATTTGTTTCTCTAGAACTTTTAGAGTCCTAATGTCCCATTCTGGATCTATCCACCTAAATGACACACACTTCATGCCATCAATCTGCAATCACCGATTTCGTTCATATAATTAGCGATTGACCACACTAACATCAAACTGTAACACCACATGTTTTTAATTAGTGCTAATTACTATCTTAACCAAGTCAACAATCATTAGTGATCAAACCCTAGTTAAAGTCTTGGTCAAAACCCCCAGCAAAACCCTTGAACTCCATACCCTTTCTGGAACTTGTGCCATGTTCTCCAAATTCACCTAAACACTTCAAAATCGACCAATACAAAAGTTGTGCATCTTTTCATGGGACACAAGTTTCATAATTGGCAGCATTTCAAATTTTTAGTGGAAATTGATCAAAAACGTGGTCAATGTCAGAAACTACATTTGGCCGGCGCCGAGAAAATCTCCAAGTTGGCAGGCAGTTTATGCAAGATCCGTCAAGCAAAACACCTATGAGCCTTTGTAAAAGTTGTAGAGGGTCAAGAGATCTACAACTTTGGTATAAACACTTTGCTGCACTTTAGTTGCAAAATTTTGAGAAACACTTTGTCAAATAGGGCTACTCTAAAATGGAATGACACACAGGCACCGGGAACGCGCGCCCTCGCACATGACGTCGCACGAGCGCCACGTCAGCCCACCACCGTACGCCGTCGTACACGCACGCCAAGGTATGCCTGCAACTGCCGGACCGAGCAGGTCACCTCCACCACTATTGGTTGCTGCGGTGACGCAGGCAAGAGTCGTTGGTCGGTGCCACGCGGCGCGCGCGCACGCGACTGGCGCCCGCTCGCCGCCCCGCCATTGGCTGGTGCACTGCCGCACGTTATTGCCGACTCGGTGCCCATGCCGCAACCTCTTCTGTCGACTAGACTCACAATTTCCTCCTCTCTGCGCCGTGTCCGCCTATATATACCCCATCTCCCCGTCGCGTGGAAGCAAAGCCGCCGCCGCGACAAGCATGTGCCTCCGCTCACTCCGGCAGCCGTCTAGCACCTCGAACCTCTACTCTAGCACTCACCTGAGCTCCAGCACCCACCCATGGCTTAGCTCCGCCCCTCATCATGCCGGAGTTCGAGCCGTAGCGGCCTCGCTACCGCCGCTCGCCGGAGCCACCTCTGGCCAAGCCACCACCACCAATCGACTCGTGGTGAGCCAAATCGAACTCTTGCGTAATTTGTTTTTCTGCTCCGGCCATCCCTCGCCGCCGGCGAGCTCGCCCCACCGCCGGAGGGCACGGTTGTGAAGGGAGAATCCGTGTAGGGTCCTTTTTGTAAAGTTAGGGGCATTTGTGTAAGAGAAAGATTCTTTCCAGGGGCTCCACTAGAACTAGATTCTTACGTTCTTCACCTATAGGCCCAACACCTTAGAAAAATCCTAGAAAATTCTAGAAAAATCAGAAAATTGTCCAACCAATTTTGTTGGTTTTGTTATGGCCAGATCTACATCTTTTGTAAAGCACGACCTTACTTTTGATAAGTAGTTTTTGAACTACAATTCAAACTCAGTTTGAGATACCTTTGTCATAGTTCAAGAACTAAAAGAGATATGGATTTGATCTTTGGATATGATGTTAGTCATGACTGGTATAGGCTAGATCTAAGTTTTTGCACAAAGTTATTGGATAAATGTTTAGTTATGACTTATTTTGTGTTTATGCTAGATCTGTGTAAATGATTTTGTAGCTTTGTGTAAGCATATTTTGTGGCTCAACTTGTGGCTATTGTCTTGTTATGTTGAGATATGTCTCTGATAAATTTATCATGTTTTTAAGAACTATCTCAATGTATGTTCCTGAGATATGCTTGTTTATAGATTTCAATTTATAGTTTAAATTCTACTGATCTAGAAATACTCATCTTTGTCCTAGATGATGTTATTGGCATGCTTGAGCTGTAGGAGAAAGTTTGATTGTAAAATAGTTATAGATTTCTCTGTATACTTTATTTATGTTTTGCTAGGCTGAAATTTGTCATTTTGGTGTAGATTGAAAGAAATAGTTTCTGGAGCTAATTTTTTGTGTGTAGCCTAGTTATGTTCCAGAGTTGCTATGTGTAACTTTTGAGCTCCAGGGCATGTGTAGTGTTTGCTGTATGAGTTAATCTTGCTTTTACTAGCTATAACGTGTCGTATTTTTCATGCTTAGGATGTAGCTCAGTTTGCTGTGAATTGTTGGCAGCGGTTCATTTGTCCCACTGTGTGCGTGTATAAAAATTCTCACTGTGAAATCATGCCTGGTTTAAACATAATTATTTTTCAAAGAAAGTAAGTGTTATAGAAAGGAAATAAAGAAATCAACTCTTTAATCCCAAGTATATCTTTAACCCTAGTTAAAGCTTTTTAATTCATCTTTAACCAACTTTGTTTTCTTTGTGAAGAAGAATAAATGTAATTAAATAAATATGCACACAATCACCATCGAAGAAAGTGTTTAATAAATGGTTGCCTACCTTTTTCTTTATAGGAAGAGTATGTTGAATATATATTTATCTAGATGAATGTGGCCAACCATGCACTCCATGTTTGTCATGTGTTGTTTTGTAATTAATTAAATTAATTTCACCCACGAATTCCTGCATGTGCATTCTCCGTGTAGAGATCCCCGACGGTAGCTATACGCTCGTGCCGACAGGAGAGGACGAGGGAGCTGAAGGAGAGGTGCACTACGTGTCCGTAGAGCAAGACCTGGACCAAAGTCTGGAAGGTTGTCCGACTACTTGTGCTGAGGAAGGCAAGCCCCAGTTCATCATTGACCTATTTGTTTCTTTTTAACTTCTGAATTTATCATTGATTATCTATGTGCATTTACGTTCAGGAGTTGAATTGAAACCCTAGTTGCATGATCCTTAGGTACCTTTGTTCTTTTACTAGTATGTTAGGTCGTTAGTTGCTATGCACTAAGAACCCAGTACAAGTCGAGTGATGTTCGTCACTCGCGAGAATAGGTTCTTATGTAGGAATCATAAGATTTGATAAACTGGATTGCTCACGTGATAAGAGCATGGGATTTTGGGCTCCGATCCAGTGGTTGGTAGGTTAAGCATTTGAATGTACAAAACACTTGTCGGGAATGGGCATGGTAAGCCTAGTACCTACAGGATTCGGTGCAAGAACTTTGCGCTACAATCCTAGGATGTGTTCCCGGGCTTGCACCCCGTGTACTCGTGTGAGGTTGGGTGAACTGTGTGGCGTAACCCAGATCACCTTGTACATAGGACTGTAGTATCTGATCCTAATCTGAGGAATGACGGGAACCGCCTGGTTGGTGCACTCTTAGTGAGGGCACTCTTCCGTCTGTTTAGGTCCACCTTGCAAGGTTATTAATCGATCGATCGTCAGCCACTCACCGTTATCCGAGATTGCTTAATCAACTAGCCATTGTGATCCCTTTATGATGGAATATGGATAAACTTGATGTTTGATTAATTGTATTGCACAACTCATGCTGGCAATAGTTGCTTACCTAGTAATGATTTAATTCACTAGAACTTGAGCTAAAATATTTAAAGTAAGGATTAACTCCTTAGTAGCTTTGTGGCAAAACAAACCCACCAGCCAAAAGCCTTGCATGCTTAGAAGGAAACAGTTTTATTTTAGACGGGTAAGCCTTGCTGAGTATTAGTATACTCAGCCTTGCTATATATGTTGCTTTCAGGTGAGAATGTGTGGCCTGGAGAAATCCCCCCTAGCTAGGATTGGAATGGGTGGATGATGACAAGTAATGACGTCATGGGTGGCCTCCCATGATGTCACTTTATCGTTTAGTTTGATTTCCGCTGTCTTTGAACTCTGAACCATTTACTTTCATGTCAAGAACCATGGTTTGTAATAAATGACCGTACAGGGAAGATTTGGATTTAAATTGTAAGGTACTCTAGACTCGCCTTCGTGTGAGTTGTAATGTATATGCTTTGATCCTCTATGTAACTGATTTACCATGCTTCGACCTAGCAACACTCAACGGGATGGTCCTCTATTATCGCTTAATGACCAAAGGGAGTGGTTTAGGTGATAGTACGGAATTATCTCGGGTGTGGTTGTCACACAAACGCAGAAGCAAAAATTGTTAGAAGTGAAACAAGTTATCGTTTACCTCACACCAGCATACATACCGACGCCCAAGGTTGGCGCCTGTCTAGTCGTACCTCAGATGGACAGGCAAACCATCCTTGCACTCGTTTTCATTAGGATCTAGAATGATAACTTCACGAGGACCAGGCGTGAGCGATCTGGGGCTATCGGATTCTACTCCAAACACCTTTCAAATACACGGATATAGTCTATTAACCCAGAATGACGCGTCAAAGTAGCATGGCAAAACAGAGGACTGACCTGACCGGAGTGAGTCCTGCTCCTCTGTTCGCCGCTAGGGCCGCTATGATTCGGCATTCCCACCACGGACAAGAGCAGATCTATGCACCAACGCTAGCTCTAGCCTTTGCCACAAGGAACAAGAGCATGGTGCCAACGAGTCTCTTGCAGAGTTGCAGTAGTGTACGTCGTGTCGTCGAGAGAAATGAGATATATACACTTGTCTGTGGAAAAACTTTTTTTTGGCTGCAGCGCAGGCTTTTCTCCTGCCAACTTACCAGAACCACTCCATGTAGTTGTTGGTGCTGACGTGTCCAGGTACCGCGAGGCGGCTGGCCACATGGAATATGTGGCACTTGGAAACAATTAGTTACACAATTGTTACTCCCGAAGGTCCTCCCTGCAAAACATCAAAAGATCGGACCTTCCTCGTTCCTAACTTCCCCCTTGTATCACTATATTATTACGATATATCAGTTGTTCTCCCTCTACCTTCTTTTTTGCCTAGTTCCGCAGCTATGCAATGCTTATGAATTTAGAATAGTGATTAGGAGTATGCTCGAATCAATTTGAAATAGAGTAAACAAAATCGGCATAATAAGATGGCATCTCATAGGAACTCATCACCACAAAGTTCACACCACCGAGTATGAAACATCATAAGATGATCAGGTAGCAACAAGTTTCTTGGCTCATCACAACAAGATGATCAGGTAGTAACAAGTTTCTCAACTCATAACAACAAAGTTGACACCACCAAGTAGCAAACATCAACATATCAGCAATGGTAGAAAAACTAATATAAGATATCTATTGGGCTCAAATAACACAAACTGCATCATGTCTCAGTGGTAGTGCTGCCTACCCTTTCAGAATAAAGGTCATGGGTTCGACCTTTGTTGTTGACGTTGTTTCTTTTTTTTTATTTTCCACCTTTTTTGTCACACTAAATTATGGCCTTGTGGGACCTTGCTTTTTTTACAGACTGGAATAGACGACACTTGGAAACAAGTAGTTACGCATTTGTTACGCAGAAAGGTCCTCCCTGCAAAATATCAACAGACCGTACCTTCCTCATCCATATCTTCCTCATCCATAAAGTCTGTTCTGTAGTATTTAGTCGGACAGGATTAGAATCTCACTGCTACGCAACGAGAAAACCCAACATCTTACATTGAAAAAATAGTAGTAGTAGTAGCAACAAGTTTTTGTTATCCAACGAGTAGCAAACATCGTAAGAGCTCGAGAGTAACCATTCTTCCCAGCTCATCTCGAAGCAGAGGCCGCCTGCGCACTGATGAGCTCAAGAGTAGCCAACACCAAAATACAACCGTATGGCACAATGTTCAAAATACATGATCGACACAATATTCACAAATATCTAATTAGCCTTGCCACCGAGGCTACCCATTTATAATCATAACGATTGATGGAACTTCTCCAGCTCATTTTTGGCCTCCTGCAGCTTTGAGGTTCATATTCTCTTTGTTCAACAGGGATATATTCTCATCCATCAATTTGCAAGCCACTTTCAACATGTCAGTATGATCATTTTGTAACTCATTATATTTTTCCAGCACGGCTTCTATTGTAACAATAGCTTACACATGTCATTCAGCTGTTGTAACGTTTGCTTATATAGGCCCTTGCATAGTACAACCTCTTGTAGTGCTGTTAGTTCTCTGACTTCTTGGTCTTGCAGGTCCCTCTTCACCTTCTGGCGCTCAGCGGCAGTGGCATGAAGCTCTTGTAGAAGCTAGTAAAATACAAGAACTTATAATTCCATCAAACGATGCAAATTGGAAACTAACTCAATCTAACACCTATGAGTTGTGCAAAGGATAAGATCAATGCAGAATCCAGATGTCCCTTCACAGTCTGCAGCTCAGAGATAGTTTCTTCAATCTATCAATCCATAAAACGATGGAAATTGAAAATATAAGGACCTGTCAATCCTATCAACTATTCACCTCCAGAAAAATCCATAAAACGAGTGGCATGAAGAACATCCAAAAGTTACTAAAATACAAGAACCTATTGCAAGACGATGTAAATTGAAAACACATTGAATCTAACACCTATGAATTGAGGAGACTCGACTTCTCTCCACTCAAGAATGGAATTTCAGAAATTTGATCAAGAAACACTTAGCTAAGCTTTTGAGATATAAGAATTTGTATTGGAAGAAGAGGTATACTATCAACAGAATCAAGTTTGGGGATGAGTGCACAAAATTTTTTCATGCTATGGTAACTGTCTCCTTTAGAAAGAACTCTATTTCTCAACTGGCTAATGACATAGGGCATTTTGTCACTGACCATGATGGAAAGGCAGCTCTTCTCTAGTCAGCTTACAAAAACAGAATGGGTGTTTCTCAGCAGCCACAGATGCAATTTAACTTGCAACAGCTCACTGATCTTCAAGTGGACCTTTCCTCCTTAGTTGCACCTTTCTCCAAAGTGGAAATTGATAAAATGGTGAAAATCATGCCAACTGACAAGGCCCCTGGTCCTGATGGTTTTAATGGTCTATTCCTAAAGAAATGCTGGCAACTCATCAAGGATGACTTCTATAATTTGTGCTTTGATTTTTATGAAGGGACCCTTGATCTTCAAAGTATAAATACTTCCTTCATTACTTTGGTGCCTAAGATTAACAACCCAGAAACAATAGATGATTTCAGACCTATTTCTCTACTGAATTCTTGCATGAAGCTTATTACTAAAATCCTAGCTGAAAGGCTTCAGTTGGTTATCTTGAAGTTGCTGCACAAGAACCAGTATTGCTTCATCAAGCATAGAACTATCTAGGATTGCCTTGCTTGGTGGTTTGAATACATTCACCAATGTCATCAGTCTAGGAAGGAAATCATCCTCCTGAAACTTGATTTTGCAAAAGCTTTTGATACAATAGGGCATGAGGTTGTCCTTGACATTATGAGAAACATGGGTTTCCCAAATGGATGGCTGCAGTGGATATCTTTGATTTTTTCTTCAGGATTTTCATCTATTCTCCTCAATGGGGTCCCTGCCAAACAGTTTAAATGTAAAAGAGGGGTCAGGCAAGGAGATCCTCTTTCCCCCCTTTTGTTTGTCTTAGCAACTGAGCTACTGCAGTATGTCATAAATGATGCTTGCTCCAATGGCCACTTAGAGCTCCCTATTGGCACACAAGATACAGATTTTCCAGTGGTGCAATATGCTGATGACACCTTATTGATCTTGCCAGCTGACCCTATCCTGCAGTTCTTAAAGAACTTGATCCACAATTTTTCTCTGTCTACTAGCTTAAAAGTTAATTTTAGCAAATCTCTCATGGTCCCAGTTAATGTTGATCAAGTTAAAATCTCTTCTCTGGCTGCTATTTTTGGCTGTCAAGTTGGCTCCATGCCTTCACCCATCTTGGTTTGCCCATGGGTATAACTAAGCCAAGGTTCCAGGATTTAACACCCATCATGGATAGGATTGAAAGAAGGCTGCCTGCATGTTCCTCCCTACTCTCTTACACATGAAGGTTACAAATGGTGAACTCTGTCCTAACACCAACTGCTACTTATGCTATGTGCTCAATCAAGCTGCCAGTGGGAGTTATTGAAAACATTGACCGAGCAAGGAAGCAATGCATTTGGCATGGAAATGATCAAACCAAAAAGGGTGGGAATCTAGCTGCTTGGCATATGGTTCAGAAGCCTAAAAACAAGGGGGGCTACATGTGCTAAATCTCAAGGTTCAAAATGATGCTCTTCTTCTTAAGCAGCTACATAAATTTTATTCCAAAGCTGACATACCCTGGGTACAGCTCATTTGGTCCAAATATTACAAGAATAAAGTACCACATGGGGCTAGAGTGGTGGGTTTTTTTTGGTGGAAGGACATACTTAGACTTCATGTGATTTACAGGAACATTGCTCGCTGTGAGATTGGAGATGGTTCCACTGTCATGTTCTGGGCAGATCTTTGGATGCCTCCATCTCCCAACCCTACTCCTCTTAGTGTGCAATTCCCACACTTGTTCTCCTTCTGCAATGACATCACCATTTCTGTTATGCAAACAATGAATGCCGAATTTTTGAAAGATCTATTTTCTTTGCCCTTGTCAGCCTAAGCCCTTGATGAACTACAGCAACTGCAGGCTCTACTCTCTGAAAGGCCCTATGATCAGTTGGCAGTTGATAAGTGGACCTTCATTTGGGGGAATTCAAAATATTCATCAAGCAGACTCTACAAAATGGCATTCAGACACATACAAGTCCCACCTACCTTCAGTTGGATCTGGAAATCCAAATGTATGCCTAGATTGAAATTCTTTGCTTGGCTTCTCTTTGTTGACAGACTCAATACAAAGGTTATGCTCACTCAGAGAAATTACTCTGTGGAACCCAATGAGCATTGTGTGCTTTGCAACAATCAATTGAATGAGGACATTCAGCACCTATTCTTCAGTTGCTCTTTTGCCTCTGCATGTTGGCAAAAGATAGGTATCCAGTGGAATCACTCTTCTGACCTCCATGTGCAATTTGCAAGAGCCAAGCAGTCACTTCAGCTTCCATACTTTGTGGAGATTTTTATCATTCCTAATTGGGAAATTTGGAATCTCAGAAACAGTTTCTTGTCAAAAAAAAACTTCTAACACCAATCGAATTGCAAATCTAAGGGTACGATGAAATCTGTATCTAACATATATGATCATCAATCCTCCAAATCTCTAAATCTTGATATTCCCAAACCTAGGAAGTTAGGACAACATATAGCGGCTCAAACCAGAGGACTGGCCTTGTCGTGCTGTTTCATCCTCTCGTTGCTTAGATGTGGCGGCGCAACCATCTTTCCGTCGCCGCTAAGATCCGCCATTCATGCCAAAAGTCTCACCTTCGAATTGCTGATCTGCTTAGCAAAAGTCGAGAGTCTTTGCGAAGGTAGTGAAGTGTTTCACCTTCGAATTACCGATTTATGTTATATTAAAGACTCACCTGAAATTTACAGGTGGGACCTGGTCAATGTAAAAAGTTCCCCTTCAAGTGGTAATAGGTTCGACCCACGGGAGGAGCACATTTTCTCCTTGTTTTACCACCATATTTATCTTCTTTAACTTACATGGGGCATGCAAAATAATATAAACACAAATAAACAAATATAAAGAATCTTCTTGGCTCAAATAACACAAACAGTATCATGTTTCAGTGTTAGTGCTGCCTTCCCCTTCAAAATCAAAGGTCCCAGCTTCGACCCCAGCTATTGACATTGTATCCTTTCAATTTTCCTCCCTTTTTTATCAGACTGACTTGTGGGACCCTATTAAATTTTATGACGAGTTTGAACACTCTATTTTTAAACAAATGCTTACATGTGGGACCCTGCAAAATTTTATGACGAATTGGAACACTCTATTTTCGAAAGAATGCTTACATGTGGGACCCTTCCAAATTTTATGACGACTTGGAACACTCTATTTTTAGAATAATGCTTACATGTGGTACCAAAGTTGGTTTATGACGCTGTTGCAGAGCTTATGGCTTCACAAAACTAGTTTGGAACAGGGAATGCTCGGCTGTAGTAACGACCGTTATGAAGAAAGTTTTTTTTGTCACTAAATTTGCTCGGAAGTGAAATTTAATGACGAGATCAGCCAAGAACGTCATAAATCAATGACGCCGAAATGTGATTGCATCACTAGTCAATGATTTTCTTGTAGTGTTATCGATCACCAAAGCTAAAGACCTCGTCGAGAAGATGGTCTCCAATCAGGGTTGGAGTGAAGAGCGACTCCAAGCTCGCACGCGGGGCATGCATACCGTCAAGGAGACGGACGTGCTAGCCGCCAAGCTTGATCTCCTACTGAAGCGTATGAATGGCCGGGATAAATCCTAGCAGTCCACACTCAAGCTTCTTCAAGCACTCGTCTCGCACTACACATGCAAAATTTGTGGTAATGGAGGACACTCAGGGAATGACGGCCCCGAGACCCATGAAGAACTATCGTTTGTGAACAACTACAACAACGGGTATCGTCCCAAAGAGGTCAAGGGTGGAACTAGTCACGCCCACCATATCAAGGAGGTAACAACCAAGGTAATTCAATTCAAACCAACTCTCCTTAAAAGATCTTGTTCTTGGCCAAGCTAAAATTAATGAAAATGTTTCTAAAAAGCTTGATGCCATTGATAAATCCCTGAAAATATAAATGCTAAAATTGATAGTTCATGCTCTACTTATAAAAATCAAGTAAGCTTTAATAAAATGATAGAAACCCAAATAAGTGAGCTTGTTGCTGATGATCCTATCTCGGAACCTAGGAAAATCCCTGGGGAGCCCGAGAATGTCGGCGTGTTTTCGTTAGGTGGGAACTATGTCATCCTAACAATGCAGAAAGGCCTTGGTTCCAAGGCAACAATTGGGATGAGCCGATAATTGAAGAGGAAGATTCAGGGTATCCAGCTATTAGCTGCTTGTTGGCGGTCGATTTCCGTCAACCTAGCCATGAGTTTACCTTCATTATTAGTATTAATTTGATATTCACACTAACGATCCTAACCCCAATTATATGTCAAGTTCGCACTAGTGCATGGTATTTGGAGTTTATTGTTTACACAGGGATTAAGAGCCTAAATGAGGACTTCTGGGTAAAGTTCATCAAGGGTTTTACAAGAAGATCATGAAGCCCGGCACAAGTCAAGATACAAGATGAACATGACTCCAAATGAGCCAAGGACTAAAGCGTAAAGCAGAGAAGTATCGAGGACCTAGACAGAAGATGCAGGAGTTCATGCGCCAAGAACCCTTATCTAAACTGTGAGAAAAATGACGTCAAGGACCCACATGCAATTCGGCAAATAATCAAGAAAACACGAGAAGCGTCTGGAAGAAAGCTGGGGCCGAACTGGGCCGAAATGGGCCCAGGACGGTCGGCCCAGGCCGGCCGGCCCAACCCATTCTGAGGTCGGTTCGGTGCCCCCTTTGACCTAGATGACCCTCAGGCTATTTATAGTTTCCGTGCCAAGAGCCACACATCAAGCCATTCGTCATCCGTCGCCGAGGAGCAGAGAAGAGAGGGATGCCATTCCAGAGAGGCGAGGGTCGAGATGGTTGACTAGGGTTTCCCTAGCCGACGTGGGAACCTTGCATGGAAGACCACGTTGGAGTTCTAGAAGCTAGGATCAAGATCCACGTAGGATCCCGGTGGTGATCTTGTCCATGCAATATACTTCATGTTGAATTTGCAAGATTGAATCCGATTTCAAGCGATCAAGTGCTTTCACTACGATTTTGTCTTCGCTTCGGTTTTCTTATTCTCCAATCTATTCCGCGGATATATTGCATAGGATGTTCTTGTAGCCATGGTGACTAGAGGTGCATACCTGACCTACCGAGCGTTTTCAACGTGTTCCTCGTGGACGTGCTATTAGGTTCACCTACACAATAAGCGGGACATCGTGACAGGATGTTGATCACATGTACGGTAGGTGCCTTTGAGGATTGGAACGGAAGCCACAATTTAAAGAGGCTTTTAATGAGATTCGTTGCTTTATTCTTCTTGGTTTTGGAACTTCAACAAAAGACCCGATCCAATCTCTACATTGATTTTACCTCCCCTCTCTTTCTCTTGTTACCTCCGGTCTTAAGTAGTGTTTTCATGGTTCTTCCATAGATTAGATGCAAAAACCCTTGTCAAGATCAAAGTGTTTTCCGCTTATTAGATTCGATCTTACGTTACACATTGTTCCACGGATTCGATACCTTGGGATCACACTCAAGGGAAGAAGGGTCCCTTGACTACGACAGGGGATTTGTCCGCTTGCAAATCCAAACGAACTTTGATACAACTATTAACCATCAACAAGCCCCTTTTCTGGCGCCGTTGCTGGGGAACAAGTAATCAAGATTCAATCTAGTATTACGTTTGTAAATATTTTCAGTTTTTCTCTTGATTTTTCTTTTGCATCTCTTAATTTTGATCATCCTCAATAAAAAAATCAATCTAATCTTGGGTTTTGCTAAACCCTAGTTTTCTTTTAGTTTTTGTATATATTTGGCTAACCCTAATGGGAGGTGGACGGCTACATCTCCAACAAAAAAACATATATTTTGTGGATGGTCTAGAAAAATTTTGCAGGCAAAGGTGAAGTGCAACACGAAGATCTAAAAGCAGAGGCCGGACATTGTCGGAATCTCCAAGAGAAACTCCACCTCCAAGATCAAAACGAGATCAACCTCATCGGCCACTCATCCTAGGGAGATCGTTCCTCAAGACCGTCGGAGCAACAATCGACGTCGGCAAGGGGGAGATCAAGTGATGGTGAGAGGAGTGCATTCAACTTAACCACGATTCGAGGTATGTAACATGGTCAATATAAAATACATTCTACCTCATCATTGCATCGGAAGGGAGGAGCCCAAAGAGAACGAAGCGAAGAAGACACAAAAGTTGTTGCATCCGTCAAGACCAAGAATAAACGCCCACCTGCGAAGACCAAAAAGATGACTAAGCCGAGGAATAAACCTACACCCAAGCCACGGATGGTGTAGAAGTGGGGTCCCCAAGATTGCAATGACCGCAAAGAGCGTTGATCCGAAGTGAAGAAGAGAAGAAGTCTAGCTATAGACTATAAATGAAGTGCTTGGCGGGAGGCAACCCGTTCGTCGAGTCAAGAGAGTCAAGCTACTGGGAGGGCAACCCGAAGAATTTCTCGATTTTTTCAAGTAAGTTGGTCTTAGAATTTACTACGCAATACATACCATAAGCTCTTATGTGGTTGAACAATCTTTGGAGACATTATAATTGCTCAGTCATTTTACTTGAATTTTATATTTATCATAAACCAATGACTTGAGCCAACCCAAGTTTATTTGCTTCTTTTTGAGAAACTAGTACCAAAAATTCAGAAACCTACCCCAACTTTTCATCCTATCCATGATGTTAAGGTTGGCTAGTTTTACATGTTAAAAACACACGAGTAGAGCCTTGCTATGTTCCTTAATGGTTTTTAATCTCTGACGCATGCTAGAACTCGTGTGAACCTAGGAAACTTGATTTTTGGTTTCTTTCAACTTGACATCTACCGGTTTCTCTAGAATTAGAATTTTTCTAAGCCCCATTGAATTTATTTTTATTCAAAATCTCTCTCTCTCTCATGTTTGGCCAAAATCAGAACCTAAACCTATGCCCCCACGGTTAAGTCGGAGGAGCGTGCTATCAATTAATGAAAGCCATCGATCCTGGTGCAACCAAAATAAATTTTACAATTGTTTCGGATGCCTGAAATCTCCTCTAATGATATATTTGGACTCATCGCTAGCACTGAGTTAATTTTTAAATTTTCAAAATTAGAGGAGTAATTAGCATCTAAACATGATTAAGGGGAGGTTTTTGAGCTTGATTAACATATAGTGCCCCATGATGCATCTTGGGAAAGCATCAGTCATTTGGCATCTTGGGTACATGCAAAGAACAAGCATGGGGGAAGCAAGGGCTTTGTTTTGGAGGAAATTAGTGGAAGCACATTAAGCAAGGAAACAAGCAAGTGACACAAAGAAAAACAATGGAGGTGGAACCATTAATCGTGCAAGCAAAGGAGTGGCTGCAAAAATTTGGGTGATGGAATCTCGTGGATCACGTAGACACAAGGCAACAACGGAGCAAGGAGCATCTCGGAGAAAGATCAGAGCAAATGGAGTAGGAGGGCCCCTAGGCCGATCGGCCTTGGCCGGCTGGCCTGGCCTCCATTGATGACCCCCGGTGCTCCCCCTTCGCCTGGTAAGTATTTTATCCATTTGTTAATTTATGTTCTTGAGTTCATAGCCCATAAGTTCCAGAAACAACCTAGAAATTTTTTTTGAGTTCCATGGGGTTGTAGGATCTTGTCATGTAATCGCCAATTGTTTTGTTTCAATCTTTTATTCAGGTTGATAGTCAACCTCATGTTCACCCCTCAAGAGATTTGTTTTGCTTCACCATGATAGGCGGTTGAATGATCAAGCATTCATAAACCCTATGGGCAAACATCCCTCCTATCTTATGCACCTCACACTCCACACTCTAAAAAAATAACAATAATAAACTCCACCCTCCATATTCTTCTCTTGTGTGTTTTTCCCATCGGCAAGCAACCCCTAGTGCACTCGTTGTGAGTTAGTGCAGCAACTATGTGGAAGAGAGCCACCAATGTCTTCACCAAGAAGACAAGTTCATCATCATTGAAGGTCATCATCGAGCTCTTCGAGGAGGCACTTGGTCTCCGAGTCCCCCCGAAGCAGGGAGGAAGACATGGCACCATCGAGGAGCAGCACGCTGCCCCTTGGTGGCATAAGGAGTACACGAAGCTCGTCCATACGGTACACCAAACCGCAAGGACACACGGAGGAGCCACTCATTCCACCACAACGCTCAACTCATTCATCCACTCCACCACCATACACTCCAAGGTATTCCAATGGATCATCATGAAGACGGAGGAGGAGGAGGCTTGTGCCAAATGTTGACTTCGATGACGCCCTCCAAGTGTAGGATTCTACTCGGATATCAAATCTTGAGCAACCTTGGATGGGTGCAATTCTTTAATGGAGTTGGTGTGACTACTCACAAGGAGCTTGCCTTGAAAATTCTTATACATTGGCACCGATCATTAATGAAGGGGTGTCGTGCCTCTCATTCCGCCTTGAAGATAAAAAGCAACTAGTTCCTTATGGATATATTGGAGAACTACTCGATTACAAGAAGGAAGCACCAGAGCAAGTTGTTGTCCAAGAAAATATGTTAGAAGGATTTTTGGGGAATGATTTCGGGAGAAGATAACAATAAACCCAAAATTTCTCCTTGTCGGGATTTCTTTGGGATCGAGTACATGAAGCAAGGAAAATTTATTAGTGGAGATGAGAGGAGAAGGCAAAGAAGATTAAAAAAGAAAATTGTGGGAGAGGAATCATCCTCCGCGGCCCAAGACAAAAGAGAGGCTGCACATCAAGATAATGAACAACCACATGGAGCGATTCCGACGCCACCACCATATGGAGGAAGTATGCCAATGCAAGCATGGGGGAGTGGGGCAGCCACGCCACCTCATCCTCCATCATACATGGTTCCTAACGAAGTTTTCATGGCACCCCGTCCAAACCAATGCAAGTCAAATGAAGAAGGGACCGCAAACATTGCCTATCAAATTGGTCGCCTTCACATATCACCGCCTGAATAATTTCGAGGAGGACCGGCGCAACCATGCTACAAACAAGATCATCAATATCAACCACCGTAAGATGAAGAATGGAGAAGGAGGAAGAAGAAAAATAATAATGATGCCTTCAACTTCGGTTCAATTTTCCCTCTTTCCTTTTCTTCATTTTCAGCTTTTATGCAAATTTGTGTGTGCGTAGCATTTTCTGTTTTTATTTATTTTCAGCATGTGTGTTAGTAGTAGTGTTTGCTTTAAATCAACATGAATAAAGTTTGCCACCATGATTATCACCTTTAGTGAAGATAATAAGTTGATGCCATGTTGATATATGATGAAAATTGCCGCTTTGCTCATCTTTGTGCTTGTTTTATGCATGTTTAAGCTAATGCTCTCTATAAACGCGAATCTGAAATTAAATTAAATGCTAGCTTAATCCTTTGCGGAGGTTATGATAAAGATGAGATCCATAATTTTTCGCTAACCTTCGGCATGTAAATAACTTGTGTTCCAAGCCTGAATGCACTGTTACGGGGTACCGAAGTTGCAAAAATGGTTTTGCAACAAAAGCTTCCGTTCTACTCCATTAGACTCAAAATGATGTTTGAGAGTGTTTTGGAGCATTTCGCTAACCTTCGGCATGTAAATAACTTGTGTTTCAGGCCTGAATGCACTGTTACGGGGTACCGAAGTTGCAAAAATAGTTTTCCAACAAAAGCATTCGTTCTACTCCATTAGACTCAAAATGATGTTTGGGAGTGTTTTGGAGTATTTCGCTAACCTTCGGCATGTAAATCACTTGTGTTTCAGGCCTGAATGCACTGTTACGGGGTACCGAAGTTGCAAAAATGGTTTTGCAACAAAAGCATCCGTTCTACTCAATTAAACTCAAAATGAAGTTTGGGAGTGTTTTGGAGCATTTCGCTAACCTTCGGCATGAAAATAACATGTGTTTCAGGCCTGAATGCACTGTTACGGGGTACCGAAGTTGCAAAAATGGTTTTGCAACAAAAGCATCCGTTCTACTCCATTAGACTCAAAATGATGTTTGGGAGTGTTTTGGAGCATTTCGCTAACCTTCGGCACGAAAATAACTTGTGTTTCGGGCCTGAATGCACTGTTACGGGGTACCGAAGTTGCAAAAATGGTTTTACAACAAAAGCATCCGTTCTACTCAATTAGACTCAAAATGAAGTTTGGGAGTGTTTTGGAGCATTTCGCTAACCTTCGGCATGAAAATAACTTGTGTTTCAGGCCTGAATGCACTGTTACGGGGTACCGAAGTTGCAAAAATGGTTTTGCAACAAAAGCATCCGTTCTACTCCATTTGACTGAAAATGATGTTTGGGAGTGTTTTGGAGCATTTCGCAAACCTTCGGCATGTAAATAACTTGTGTTTCGGGCCTGAATGCACTGTTACGGGGTATCGAAGTTGCAAAAATGGTTTTGCGACAAAAGCATCCGTTCTACTCCATTAGACTCAAAATGATGTTTGGGAGTGTTTTGGATCATTTCGCTAACCTTCGGCATGTAAATAACTTGTGTTTCAGGCCTGAATGCACTGTTACGGGGTACCGAAGTTGCAAAAATGGTTTTGCAACAAAAGCATCCGTTCTACTCAATTAGACTCAAAATGAAGTTTGGGAGTGTTTTGGAGCATTTCGCTAACCTTCGGCATGAAAATAACTTGTGTTTCAGGCCTGAATGCACTGTTACGGGGTACCGAAGTTGCAAAAATGGTTTTGCAACAAAAGCATCCGTTCTACTCCATTAGACTCAAAATGATGTCTGGGAGTGTTTTGGAGCATTTCGCTAACCTTCGGCATGAAAATAACTTGTGTTTCGGGCATGAATGCACTGTTACGGGGTACCGAAGTTGCAAAAATAGTTTTCCAACAAAAGCATCCTTTCTACTCCATTAGACTCAAAATGATGTTTGGGAGTGTTTTGGAGTATTTCGCTAACCTTCGGCATGTAAATAACTTGTGTTTCAGGCCTGAATGCACTGTTACGGGGTACCGAAGTTGCAAAAATGGTTTTGCAACAAAAGCATCCGTTCTACTCAATTAGACTCAAAATGAAGTTTGGGAGTGTTTTGGAGCATTTCGCTAACCTTCGGCATGAAAATAACTTGTGTTTCAGGCCTGAATGCACTGTTACGGGGTACCGAAGTTGCAAAAATGGTTTTGCAACAAAAGCATCCGTTCTACTCCATTAGACTCAAAATGATGTTTGGGAGTGTTTTGGAGCATTTCGCTAACCTTCGGCACGAAAATAACTTGTGTTTCGGGCCTGAATGCACTGTTACGGGGTACCGAAGTTGCAAAAATGGTTTTGCAACAAAAGCATCCGTTCTACTCAATTAGACTCAAAATGAAGTTTGGGAGTGTTTTGGAGCATTTCGCTCACCTTCGGCATGAAAATAACTTGTGTTTCAGGCCTGAATGCACTGTTACGGGGTACCGAAGTTGCAAAAATGGTTTTGCAACAAAAGCATCCGTTCTACTCCATTTGACTGAAAATGATGTTTGGGAGTGTTTTGGAGCATTTCGCAAACCTTCGGCATGTAAATAACTTGTGTTTCGGGCCTGAATGCACTGTTACGGGGTATCGAAGTTGCAAAAATGGTTTTGCGACAAAAGCATCCGTTCTACTCCATTAGACTCAAAATGATGTTTGGGAGTGTTTTGGATCATTTCGCTAACCTTCGGCATGTAAATAACTTGTGTTTCGGGCCTGAATGCACTGTTACGGGGTACCGAAGTTGCAAAAATAGTTTTGCAACAAAAGCATATCTTCTACTCCATTAGACTCAAAATGATGTTTCGGAGTGTTGCATTTCGCTAACCTTCGGCATATAAATAACTTGTGTTTCGGGCCTGGATGCACAGTTACTGGGTACCGAAGTTGCAAAAATGGTTTTGCAACAAAAGCATCCGTTCTACTCAATTAGACTCAAAATGATGTTTGGGAGTGTTTTGGAGCATTTCGCTAACCTTCGGCGTGAAAATAACCTGTGTTCCGGGCCTGAATGCACTGTTACGGGTACCGAAGTTGCAAAAATGGTTTTGCAACAAAAGCATCTGTTCTACTCAATTAGACTCAAAATGATGTTTGAGAGTGTTTTGGAGCATTTCGCTAACCTTCGGCGTGAAAATAACTTGTGTTCCGGGCCTGAATGCACTGTTACGGGTACCGAAGTTACAAAAATGGTTTTGCAACAAAAGCATCCGTTCTACTCCATTAGACTCAAAATGATGTTTGCGAGTGTTTTGGAGCATTTCGCCTACCTTCGGCATGTAAATAACTTGTGTTTCAGGCCTGAATGCACTGTTATGGGGTGCCGAAGTTGCAAAAATGGTTTTGCAACAAAAGCATATGTTCTACTCCATTGGACTCAAAATGATGTTTCGGCGTGTTGGATTTCGCTGACCTTCGGCATGTAAATAACTTGTGTTCCGAGCCTGAATGCACTGTTACGGGGTACCGAAGTTGCAAAAATGGTTTTGCAAAAAAAGCATCCGTTCTACTCCATTAGACTCAAAATGATGTTTGAGAGTGTTTTGGAGCATTTCGCTAACCTTCGTCATGTAAATAACTTGTGTTTCAGGCCTGAATGCACTGTTATGGGGTACCGAAGTTGTAAAAATGGTTTTCCAACAAAAGCATCCGTTCTACTCCATTAGACTCAAAATGATGTTTGGTAGTGTTTTGGAGCATTTCGCTAACGTTCGGCATGTAAATAACTTGTGTTTCAGGCCTGAATGCACTGTTACTGGGTTCCGAAGTTGCAAAAATGGTTTTGCAACAAAAGTATCCGTTCTACTCAATTAGACTCAAAATGAAGTTTGGGAGTGTTTTGGAGCATTTCGCTAAGCTTCGGCATGAAAATAACTTGTGTTTCAGGCCTGAATGCACTGTTACGGGGTACCGAAGTTGCAAAAATGGTTATGCAACAAAAGCATCCGTTCTACTCCATTAGACTCAAAATGATGTTTGGGAGTGTTTTGGAGCATTTCGCTAAACTTCGGCACGAAAATAACTTGTGTCTCGGGCCTGAATGCACTGTTACGGGGTACCGAAGTTGCAAAAATGGTTTTGCAACAAAAGCATCCGTTCTACTCAATTAGACTCAAAATGATGTTTGGGAGTGTTTTGGAGCATTTCGCTAACCTTCGGCATGTAAATAACATGTGTTTCAGGCCTGAATGCACTGTTACGGGGTACCGAAGTTGCAAAAATGGTTTTGCAACAAAAGCATCCGTTCTACTCCATTAGACTCAAAATGATGTTTGGGAGTGTTTTGGAGCATTTCGCTAACCTTCGGCATGAAAATAACTTGTGTTCCAGGCCTGAATGCACTGTTACGGGGTACCGAAGTTGCAAAAATGGTTTTGCAACAAAAGCATCCGTTCTACTCAATTAGACTCAAAATGATGTTTGGGAGTGTTTTGGAGCATTTCGCTAACCTTCGGCATGAAAATAACTTGTGTTCCAGGCCTGACTGCACTGTTACGGGGTACCGAAGTTGCAAAAATGGTTTTGCAACAAAAGCATCCGTTCTACTCCATTAGACTCAAAATGATGTTTGGGAGTGTTTTGGAGCATTTCGCTAACCTTCGGCATGTAAATAACTTGTGTTTCAGGCCTGAATGCACTGTTACGGGGTACCGAAGTTGCAAAAATAGTTTTGCAACAAAAGCATATCTTCTACTCCATTAGACTCAAAATGATGTTTCGGAGTGTTGCATTTCGCTAACCTTCGGCATATAAATAACTTGTGTTTCGGGCCTGGATGCACAGTTACTCGGTACCGAAGTTGCAAAAATGGTTTTGCAACAAAAGCATTCGTTCTACTCAATTAGACTCAAAATGATGTTTGGGAGTGTTTTAGAGCATTTCGCTAACCTTCGGCGTGAAAATAACTTGTTTTCCGGGCCTGAATGCACTGTTACGGGTACCGAAGTTGCAAAAATGGTTTTGCAACAAAAGCATCTGTTCTACTCAATTAGACTCAAAATGATGTTTGAGAGTGTTTTGGAGCATTTCGCTAACCTTCGGCGTGAAAATAACTTGTGTTCCGGGCCTGAATGCACTGTTACGAGTACCTAAGTTACAAAAATGGTTTTGCAACAAAAGCATCCGTTCTACTCCATTAGACTCAAAATGATGTTTGCGAGTGTTTTGGAGCATTTCGCTTACCTTCGGCATGTAAATAACTTGTGTTTCAGGCCTGAATGCACTGTTACGGGGTGCCGAAGTTGCAAAAATGGTTTTGCAACAAAAGCATATGTTCTACTCCATTGGACTCAAAATGATGTTTCAGCGTGTTGGATTTCGCTAACCTTCGGCATGTAAATAACTTGTGTTCCGAGCCTGAATGCACTGTTACGGGGTACCGATGTTGCAAAAATGGTTTTGCAACCAAAGCTTCCGTTCTACTCCATTAGACTCAAAATGATGTTTGAGAGTGTTTTGGAGCATTTCGCTAACCTTCGGCATGTAAATAACTTGTGTTTCAGGGCTGAATGCACTGTTATGGGGTACCGAAGTTGTAAAAATGGTTTTCCAACAAAAGCATCCGTTCTACTCCATTAGACTCAAAATGATGTTTGGTAGTGTTTTGGAGCATTTCGCTAACGTTCGGCATGTAAATAACTTGTGTTTCAGGCCTGAATGCACTGTTACTGGGTTCCGAAGTTGCAAAAATGGTTTTGCAACAAAAGCATCCGTTCTACTCAATTAGACTCAAAATGAAGTTTGGGAGTGTTTTGGAGCATTTCGCTAACCTTCGGCAAGAAAATAACTTGTGTTTCAGGCCTGAATGCACTGTTACGGGGTACCGAAGTTGCAAAAATGGTTTTGCAACAAAAGCATCCGTTCTACTCCATTAGACTCAAAATGATGTTTGGGAGTGTTTTGGAGCATTTCGCTAAACTTCGGCACGAAAATAACTTGTGTCTCGGGCCTGAATGCACTGTTACGGGGTACCGAAGTTGCAAAAATGGTTTTGCAACAAAAGCATCCGTTCTACTCAATTAGACTCAAAATGATGTTTGGGAGTGTTTTGGAGCATTTCGCTAACCTTCGGCATGTAAATAACTTGTGTTTCAGGCCTGAATGCACTGTTACGGGGTACCGAAGTTGCAAAAATGGTTTTGCAACAAAAGCATCCGTTCTACTCCATTAGACTCAAAATGATGTTTGGGAGTGTTTTGGAGCATTTCGCTAACCTTCGGCATGAAAATAACTTGTGTTCCAGGCCTGAATGCACTGTTACGGGTTACCGAAGTTGCAAAAATGGTTTTGCAACAAAAGCATCCGTTCTACTCCATTAGACTCAAAATGATGTTTGGGAGTGTTTTGGAGCATTTCGCTAACCTTCGGCATGTACATAACTTGTGTTTCAGGCCTGAATGCACTGTTACGGGGTACCGAAGTTGCAAAAATAGTTTTGCAACAAAAGCATATCTTCTACTCCATTAGACTCAAAATGATGTTTCGGAGTGTTGCATTTCGCTAACCTTCGGCATATAAATAACTTGTGTTTCGGGCCTGGATGCACAGTTACTCGGTACCGAAGTTGCAAAATTGGTTTTGCAACAAAAGCATCCGTTCTACTCAATTAGACTCAAAATGATGTTTGGGAGTGTTTTAGAGCATTTCGCTAACCTTCGGCGTGAAAATAACTTGTGTTCCGGGCCTGAATGCACTGTTACGGGTACCGAAGTTGCAAAAATGGTTTTGCAACAAAAGCATCTGTTCTACTCAATTAGACTCCAAATGATGTTTGAGAGTGTTTTGGAGCATTTCGCTAACCTTCGGCGTGAAAATAACTTGTGTTCCGGGCCTGAATGCACTGTTACGAGTACCGAAGTTACAAAAATGGTTTTGCAACAAAAGCATCCGTTCTACACCATTAGACTCAAAATGATGTTTGCGAGTGTTTTGGAGCATTTCGCTTACCTTCGGCATGTAAATAACTTGTGTTTCAGGCCTGAATGCACTGTTACGGGGTGCCGAAGTTGCAAAAATGGTTTTGCAACAAAAGCATATGTTCTACTCCATTGGACTCAAAATGATGTTTCAGCGTGTTGGATTTCGCTAACCTTCGGCATGTAAATAACTTGTGTTCCGAGCCTGAATGCACTGTTACGGGGTACCGAAGTTGCAAAAATGGTTTTGCAACCAAAGCTTCCGTTCTACTCCATTAGACTCAAAATGATGTTTGAGAGTGTTTTGGAGCATTTCGCTAACCTTCGGCATGTAAATAACTTGTGTTTCAGGCCTGAATGCACTGTTACGGGGTACCGAAGTTGCAAAAATAGTTTTCCAACAAAAGCATCCGTTCTACTCCATTAGACTCAAAATGATGTTTGGGAGTGTTTTGGAGCATTTCGCTAACCTTCGGCATGTAAATAACTTGTGTTTCAGGCCTGAATGCACTGTTACGGGGTACCGAAGTTGCAAAAATGGTTTTGCAACAAAAGCATCCGTTCTACTCAATTAGATTCAAAATGAAGTTTGGGAGTGTTTTGGAGCATTTCGCTAACCTTCGGCATGAAAATAACTTGTGTTTCAGGCCTGAATGCACTGTTACGGGGTACCGAAGTTGCAAAAATGGTTTTGCAACAAAAGCATCCGTTCTACTCCATTAGACTCAAAATGATGTTTGGGAGTGTTTTGGAGCATTTCGCTAACCTTCGGCACGAAAATAACTTGTGTTTCGGGCCTGAATGCACTGTTACGGGGTACCGAAGTTGCAAAAATGGTTTTGCAACAAAAGCATCCGTTCTACTCAATTAGACTCAAAATGATGTTTGGGAGTGTTTTGGAGCATTTCGCTAACCTTCGGCCTGAAAATAACTTGTGTTCCGGGCCTGAATGCACTGTTACGGGGTACCGAAGTTGCAAAAATGGTTTTGCAACAAAAGCATCCGTTCTACTCCATTAGACTCAAAATGATGTTTGGGAGTGTTTTGGAGCATTTCGCTAACCTTCGGCATGTAAATAACTTGTGTTTCAGGCCGGAATGCACTGTTACGGGGTACCGAAGTTGCAAAAATAGTTTTGCAACAAAAGCATATCTTCTACTCCATTAGACTCAAAATGATGTTTCGGAGTGTTGCATTTCGCTAACCTTCGGCATATAAATAACTTGTGTTTCGGGCCTGGATGCACAGTTACTGGGTACCGAAGTTGCAAAAATTGTTTTGCAACAAAAGCATCCGTTCTACTCAATTAGACTCAAAATAATGTTTGGGAGTGTTTTGGAGCATTTCGCTAACCTTCGGTGTGAAAATAACTTGTGTTCCGGGCCTGAATGCACTGTTACGGGTACCGAAGTTGCAAAAATGGTTTTGCAACAAAAGCATCTGTTCTACTCAATTAGACTCAAAATGATGTTTGAGAGTGTTTTGGAGCATTTCGCTAACCTTCGGCGTGAAAATAACTTGTGTTCCGGGCCTGAATGCACTGTTACGGGTACCGAAGTTACAAAAATGGTTTTGCAACAAAAGCATCCGTTCTACTCCATTAGACTCAAAATGATGTTTGCGAGTGTTTTGGAGCATTTCGCTTACCTTCGGCATGTAAATAACTTGTGTTTCAGGCCTGAATGCACTGTTATGGGGTGCCGAAGTTGCAAAAATGGTTTTGCAACAAAAGCATATGTTCTACTCCATTGGACTCAAAATGATGTTTCAGCGTGTTGGACTTCGCTAACCTTCGGCATGTAAATAACTTGTGTTCCGAGCCTGAATGCACTGTTACGGGGTACCGAAGTTGCAAAAATGGTTTTGCAAAAAATGCATCCGTTCTACTCCATTAGACTCAAAATGATGTTTGAGAGTGTTTTGGAGCATTTCGCTAACCTTCGGCATGTAAATAACTTGTGTTTCAGGCCTGAATGCACTGTTACGGGGTACCGAAGTTGTAAAAATGGTTTTCCAACAAAAGCATCCGTTCTACTCCATTAGACTCAAAATGATGTTTGGTAGTGTTTTGGAGCATTTCGCTAACCTTCGGCATGTAAATAACTTGTGTTCCGAGCCTGAATGCACTGTTACGGGGTACCGAAGTTGCAAAAATGGTTTTGCAAAAAATGCATCCGTTCTACTCCATTAGACTCAAAATGATGTTTGAGAGTGTTTTGGAGCATTTCGCTAACCTTCGGCATGTAAATAACTTGTGTTTCAGGCCTGAATGCACTTTTACGGGGTACCGAAGTTGCAAAAATGGTTTTGCAACAAAAGCATCCGTTCTACTCAATTAGACTCAAAATGAAGTTTGGGAGTGTTTTGGAGCATTTCGCTAACCTTCGGCATGAAAATAACTTGTGTTTCAGGCCTGAATGCACTGTTACGGGGTACCGAAGTTGCAAAAATGGTTTTGCAACAAAAGCATCCGTTCTACTCCATTAGACTCAAAATGATGTTTGGGAGTGTTTTGGTGCATTTCGCTAACCTTCGGCACGAAAATAACTTGTGTTTCGGGCCTGAATGCACTGTTACGGGGTACCGAAGTTGCAAAAATGGTTTTGCAACAAAAGCATCCGTTCTACTCAATTAGACTCAAAATGATGTTTGGGAGTGTTTTGGAGCATTTCGCTAACCTTCGGCATGAAAATAACTTGTGTTCCGGGCCTGAATGCACTGTTACGGGGTACCGAAGTTGCAAAAATGGTTTTTCAACAAAAGCATCCGTTCTACTCCATTAGACTCAAAATGATGTTTGGGAGTGTTTTGGAGCATTTCGGTAACCTTCGGCATGTAAATAACTTGTGTTTCAGGCCTGAATGCACTGTTACGGGGTACCGAAGTTGCAAAAATAGTTTTGCAACAAAAGCATATCTTCTACTCCATTAGACTCAAAATGATGTTTCGGAGTGTTGCATTTCGCTAACCTTCGGTATATAAATAACTTGTGTTTCGGGCCTGGATGCACAGTTACTGGGTACCGAAGTTGCAAAAATGGTTTTGCAACAAAAGCATCCGTTCTACTCAATTAGACTCAAAATAATGTTTGGGAGTGTTTTGGAGCATTTCGCTAACCTTCGGCGTGAAAATAACTTGTGTTCCGGGCCTGAATGCACTGTTACGGGTACCGAAGTTGCAAAAATGGTTTTGCAACAAAAGCATCTGTTCTACTCAATTAGACTCAAAATGATGTTTGAGAGTGTTTTGGAGCATTTCGCTAACCTTCGGCGTGAAAATAACTTGTGTTTCAGGCCTGAATGCACTGTTATGGGGTGCCGAAGTTGCAAAAATGGTTTTGCAAAAAATGCATCCGTTCTACTCCATTAGACTCAAAATGATGTTTGAGAGTGTTTTGGAGCATTTCGCTAACCTTCGGCATGTAAATAACTTGTGTTTCAGGCCTGAATGCACTGTTACGGGGTACCGAAGTTGTAAAAATGGTTTTCCAACAAAAGCATCCGTTCTACTCCATTAGACTCAAAATGATGTTTGGTAGTGTTTTGGAGCATTTCGCTAACGTTCGGCATGTAAATAACTTGTGTTTCAGGCCTGAATGCACTGTTACTGGGTACCAAAGTTGCAAAAATGGTTTTGCAACAAAAGCATCCGTTGTACTCAATTAGACTCAAAATGAAGTTTGGGAGTGTTTTGGAGCATTTCGCTAACCTTCGGCATGAAAATAACTTGTGTTTCAGGCCTGAATGCACTGTTACGGGGTACCGAAGTTGCAAAAATGGTTTTGCAACCAAAGCTTCTGTTCTACTCCATTAGACTCAAAATGATGTTTGAGAGTGTTTTGGAGCATTTCGCTAACCTTCGGCGTGAAAATAACTTGTGTTCCGGGCCTGAATGCACTGTTACGGGTACCGAAGTTACAAAAATGGTTTTGCAACAAAAGCATCCGTTCTACTCCATTAGACTCAAAATGATGTTTGCGAGTGTTTTTGAGCATTTCGCTTACCTTCGGCATGTAAATAACTTGTGTTTCAGGCCTGAATGCACTGTTACGGGGTGCCGAAGTTGCAAAAATGGTTTTGCAACAAAAGCATATGTTCTACTCCATTGGACTCAAAATGATGTTTCAGCGTGTTGGATTTCGCTAACCTTCGGCATGTAAATAACTTGTGTTCCGAGCCTGAATGCACTGTTACGGGGTACCGAAGTTGCAAAAATGGTTTTGCAACCAAAGCTTCCGTTCTACTCCATTAGACTCAAAATGATGTTTGAGAGTGTTTTGGAGCATTTCGCTAACCTTCGGCATGTAAATAACTTGTGTTTCAGGCCTGAATGCACTGTTACGGGGTACCGAAGTTGCAAAAATAGTTTTCCAACAAAAGCATCCGTTCTACTCCATTAGACTCAAAATGATGTTTGGGAGTGTTTTGGAGCATTTCGCTAACCTTCGGCATGTAAATAACTTGTGTTTCAGGCCTGAATGCACTGTTACGGGGTACCGAAGTTGCAAAAATGGTTTTGCAACAAAAGCATCCGTTCTACTCAATTAGATTCAAAATGAAGTTTGGGAGTGTTTTGGAGCATTTCGCTAACCTTCGGCATGAAAATAACTTGTGTTTCAGGCCTGAATGCACTGTTACGGGGTACCGAAGTTGCAAAAATGGTTTTGCAACAAAAGCATCCGTTCTACTCCATTAGACTCAAAATGATGTTTGGGAGTGTTTTGGAGCATTTCGCTAACCTTCGGCACGAAAATAACTTGTGTTTCGGGCCTGAATGCACTGTTACGGGGTACCGAAGTTGCAAAAATGGTTTTGCAACAAAAGCATCCGTTCTACTCAATTAGACTCAAAATGATGTTTGGGAGTGTTTTGGAGCATTTCGCTAACCTTCGGCCTGAAAATAACTTGTGTTCCGGGCCTGAATGCACTGTTACGGGGTACCGAAGTTGCAAAAATGGTTTTGCAACAAAAGCATCCGTTCTACTCCATTAGACTCAAAATGATGTTTGGGAGTGTTTTGGAGCATTTCGCTAACCTTCGGCATGTAAATAACTTGTGTTTCAGGCCTGAATGCACTGTTACGGGGTACCGAAGTTGCAAAAATAGTTTTGCAACAAAAGCATATCTTCTACTCCATTAGACTCAAAATGATGTTTCGGAGTGTTGCATTTCGCTAACCTTCGGCATATAAATAACTTGTGTTTCGGGCCTGGATGCACAGTTACTGGGTACCGAAGTTGCAAAAATTGTTTTGCAACAAAAGCATCCGTTCTACTCAATTAGACTCAAAATAATGTTTGGGAGTGTTTTGGAGCATTTCGCTAACCTTCGGTGTGAAAATAACTTGTGTTCCGGGCCTGAATGCACTGTTACGGGTACCGAAGTTGCAAAAATGGTTTTGCAACAAAAGCATCTGTTCTACTCAATTAGACTCAAAATGATGTTTGAGAGTGTTTTGGAGCATTTCGCTAACCTTCGGCGTGAAAATAACTTGTGTTCCGGGCCTGAATGCACTGTTACGGGTACCGAAGTTACAAAAATGGTTTTGCAACAAAAGCATCCGTTCTACTCCATTAGACTCAAAATGATGTTTGCGAGTGTTTTGGAGCATTTCGCTTACCTTCGGCATGTAAATAACTTGTGTTTCAGGCCTGAATGCACTGTTATGGGGTGCCGAAGTTGCAAAAATGGTTTTGCAACAAAAGCATATGTTCTACTCCATTGGACTCAAAATGATGTTTCAGCGTGTTGGACTTCGCTAACCTTCGGCATGTAAATAACTTGTGTTCCGAGCCTGAATGCACTGTTACGGGGTACCGAAGTTGCAAAAATGGTTTTGCAAAAAATGCATCCGTTCTACTCCATTAGACTCAAAATGATGTTTGAGAGTGTTTTGGAGCATTTCGCTAACCTTCGGCATGTAAATAACTTGTGTTTCAGGCCTGAATGCACTGTTACGGGGTACCGAAGTTGTAAAAATGGTTTTCCAACAAAAGCATCCGTTCTACTCCATTAGACTCAAAATGATGTTTGGTAGTGTTTTGGAGCATTTCGCTAACCTTCGGCATGTAAATAACTTGTGTTCCGAGCCTGAATGCACTGTTACGGGGTACCGAAGTTGCAAAAATGGTTTTGCAAAAAATGCATCCGTTCTACTCCATTAGACTCAAAATGATGTTTGAGAGTGTTTTGGAGCATTTCGCTAACCTTCGGCATGTAAATAACTTGTGTTTCAGGCCTGAATGCACTGTTACGGGGTACCGAAGTTGCAAAAATAGTTTTCCAACAAAAGCATCCGTTCTACTCCATTAGACTCAAAATGATGTTTGGGAGTGTTTTGGAGCATTTCGCTAACCTTCGGCATGTAAATAACTTGTGTTTCAGGCCTGAATGCACTGTTACGGGGTACCGAAGTTGCAAAAATGGTTTTGCAACAAAAGCATCCGTTCTACTCAATTAGATTCAAAATGAAGTTTGGGAGTGTTTTGGAGCATTTCGCTAACCTTCGGCATGAAAATAACTTGTGTTTCAGGCCTGAATGCACTGTTACGGGGTACCGAAGTTGCAAAAATGGTTTTGCAACAAAAGCATCCGTTCTACTCCATTAGACTCAAAATGATGTTTGGGAGTGTTTTGGAGCATTTCGCTAACCTTCGGCACGAAAATAACTTGTGTTTCGGGCCTGAATGCACTGTTACGGGGTACCGAAGTTGCAAAAATGGTTTTGCAACAAAAGCATCCGTTCTACTCAATTAGACTCAAAATGATGTTTGGGAGTGTTTTGGAGCATTTCGCTAACGTTCGGCGTGAAAATAACTTGTGTTCCGGGCCTGAATGCACTGTTACGGGTACCGAAGTTGCAAAAATGGTTTTGCAACAAAAGCATCTGTTCTACTCAATTAGACTCAAAATGATGTTTGAGAGTGTTTTGGAGCATTTCGCTAACCTTCGGCGTGAAAATAACTTGTGTTCCGGGCCTGAATGCACTGTTACGGGTACCGAAGTTACAAAAATGGTTTTGCAACAAAAGCATCCGTTCTACTCCATTAGACTCAAAATGATGTTTGCGAGTGTTTTGGAGCATTTCGCTTACCTTCGGCATGTAAATAACTTGTGTTTCAGGCCTGAATGCACTGTTATGGGGTGCCGAAGTTGCAAAAATGGTTTTGCAACAAAAGCATATGTTCTACTCCATTGGACTCAAAATGATGTTTCAGCGTGTTGGACTTCGCTAACCTTCGGCATGTAAATAACTTGTGTTCCGAGCCTGAATGCACTGTTACGGGGTACCGAAGTTGCAAAAATGGTTTTGCAAAAAATGCATCCGTTCTACTCCATTAGACTCAAAATGATGTTTGAGAGTGTTTTGGAGCATTTCGCTAACCTTCGGCATGTAAATAACTTGTGTTTCAGGCCTGAATGCACTGTTACGGGGTACCGAAGTTGTAAAAATGGTTTTCCAACAAAAGCATCCGTTCTACTCCATTAGACTCAAAATGATGTTTGGTAGTGTTTTGGAGCATTTCGCTAACCTTCGGCATGTAAATAACTTGTGTTCCGAGCCTGAATGCACTGTTACGGGGTACCGAAGTTGCAAAAATGGTTTTGCAAAAAATGCATCCGTTCTACTCCATTAGACTCAAAATGATGTTTGAGAGTGTTTTGGAGCATTTCGCTAACCTTCGGCATGTAAATAACTTGTGTTTCAGGCCTGAATGCACTTTTACGGGGTACCGAAGTTGCAAAAATGGTTTTGCAACAAAAGCATCCGTTCTACTCAATTAGACTCAAAATGAAGTTTGGGAGTGTTTTGGAGCATTTCGCTAACCTTCGGCATGAAAATAACTTGTGTTTCAGGCCTGAATGCACTGTTACGGGGTACCGAAGTTGCAAAAATGGTTTTGCAACAAAAGCATCCGTTCTACTCCATTAGACTCAAAATGATGTTTGGGAGTGTTTTGGTGCATTTCGCTAACCTTCGGCACGAAAATAACTTGTGTTTCGGGCCTGAATGCACTGTTACGGGGTACCGAAGTTGCAAAAATGGTTTTGCAACAAAAGCATCCGTTCTACTCAATTAGACTCAAAATGATGTTTGGGAGTGTTTTGGAGCATTTCGCTAACCTTCGGCATGAAAATAACTTGTGTTCCGGGCCTGAATGCACTGTTACGGGGTACCGAAGTTGCAAAAATGGTTTTGCAACAAAAGCATCCGTTCTACTCCATTAGACTCAAAATGATGTTTGGGAGTGTTTTGGAGCATTTCGGTAACCTTCGGCATGTAAATAACTTGTGTTTCAGGCCTGAATGCACTGTTACGGGGTACCGAAGTTGCAAAAATAGTTTTGCAACAAAAGCATATCTTCTACTCCATTAGACTCAAAATGATGTTTCGGAGTGTTGCATTTCGCTAACCTTCGGCATATAAATAACTTGTGTTTCGGGCCTGGATGCACAGTTACTGGGTACCGAAGTTGCAAAAATGGTTTTGCAACAAAAGCATCCGTTCTACTCAATTAGACTCAAAATAATGTTTGGGAGTGTTTTGGAGCATTTCGCTAACCTTCGGCGTGAAAATAACTTGTGTTCCGGGCCTGAATGCACTGTTACGGGTACCGAAGTTGCAAAAATGGTTTTGCAACAAAAGCATCTGTTCTACTCAATTAGACTCAAAATGATGTTTGAGAGTGTTTTGGAGCATTTCGCTAACCTTCGGCGTGAAAATAACTTGTGTTTCAGGCCTGAATGCACTGTTATGGGGTGCCGAAGTTGCAAAAATGGTTTTGCAAAAAATGCATCCGTTCTACTCCATTAGACTCAAAATGATGTTTGAGAGTGTTTTGGAGCATTTCGCTAACCTTCGGCATGTAAATAACTTGTGTTTCAGGCCTGAATGCACTGTTACGGGGTACCGAAGTTGTAAAAATGGTTTTCCAACAAAAGCATCCGTTCTACTCCATTAGACTCAAAATGATGTTTGGTAGTGTTTTGGAGCATTTCGCTAACGTTCGGCATGTAAATAACTTGTGTTTCAGGCCTGAATGCACTGTTACTGGGTACCAAAGTTGCAAAAATGGTTTTGCAACAAAAGCATCCGTTGTACTCAATTAGACTCAAAATGAAGTTTGGGAGTGTTTTGGAGCATTTCGCTAACCTTCGGCATGAAAATAACTTGTGTTTCAGGCCTGAATGCACTGTTACGGGGTACCGAAGTTGCAAAAATGGTTTTGCAACCAAAGCTTCTGTTCTACTCCATTAGACTCAAAATGATGTTTGAGAGTGTTTTGGAGCATTTCGCTAACCTTCGGCGTGAAAAGAACTTGTGTTCCGGGCCTGAATGCACTGTTACGGGTACCGAAGTTACAAAAATGGTTTTGCAACAAAAGCATCCGTTCTACTCCATTAGACTCAAAATGATGTTTGCGAGTGTTTTTGAGCATTTCGCTTACCTTCGGCATGTAAATAACTTGTGTTTCAGGCCTGAATGCACTGTTACGGGGTGCCGAAGTTGCAAAAATGGTTTTGCAACAAAAGCATATGTTCTACTCCATTGGACTCAAAATGATGTTTCAGCGTGTTGGATTTCGCTAACCTTCGGCATGTAAATAACTTGTGTTCCGAGCCTGAATGCACTGTTACGGGGTACCGAAGTTGCAAAAATGGTTTTGCAACCAAAGCTTCCGTTCTACTCCATTAGACTCAAAATGATGTTTGAGAGTGTTTTGGAGCATTTCGCTAACCTTCGGCATGTAAATAACTTGTGTTTCAGGCCTGAATGCACTGTTACGGGGTACCGAAGTTGCAAAAATAGTTTTCCAACAAAAGCATCCGTTCTACTCCATTAGACTCAAAATGATGTTTGGGAGTGTTTTGGAGCATTTCGCTAACCTTCGGCATGTAAATAACTTGTGTTTCAGGCCTGAATGCACTGTTACGGGGTACCGAAGTTGCAAAAATGGTTTTGCAACAAAAGCATCCGTTCTACTCAATTAGATTCAAAATGAAGTTTGGGAGTGTTTTGGAGCATTTCGCTAACCTTCGGCATGAAAATAACTTGTGTTTCAGGCCTGAATGCACTGTTACGGGGTACCGAAGTTGCAAAAATGGTTTTGCAACAAAAGCATCCGTTCTACTCCATTAGACTCAAAATGATGTTTGGGAGTGTTTTGGAGCATTTCGCTAACCTTCGGCACGAAAATAACTTGTGTTTCGGGCCTGAATGCACTGTTACGGGGTACCGAAGTTGCAAAAATGGTTTTGCAACAAAAGCATCCGTTCTACTCAATTAGACTCAAAATGATGTTTGGGAGTGTTTTGGAGCATTTCGCTAACCTTCGGCCTGAAAATAACTTGTGTTCCGGGCCTGAATGCACTGTTACGGGGTACCGAAGTTGCAAAAATGGTTTTGCAACAAAAGCATCCGTTCTACTCCATTAGACTCAAAATGATGTTTGGGAGTGTTTTGGAGCATTTCGCTAACCTTCGGCATGTAAATAACTTGTGTTTCAGGCCTGAATGCACTGTTACGGGGTACCGAAGTTGCAAAAATAGTTTTGCAACAAAAGCATATCTTCTACTCCATTAGACTCAAAATGATGTTTCGGAGTGTTGCATTTCGCTAACCTTCGGCATATAAATAACTTGTGTTTCGGGCCTGGATGCACAGTTACTGGGTACCGAAGTTGCAAAAATTGTTTTGCAACAAAAGCATCCGTTCTACTCAATTAGACTCAAAATAATGTTTGGGAGTGTTTTGGAGCATTTCGCTAACCTTCGGTGTGAAAATAACTTGTGTTCCGGGCCTGAATGCACTGTTACGGGTACCGAAGTTGCAAAAATGGTTTTGCAACAAAAGCATCTGTTCTACTCAATTAGACTCAAAATGATGTTTGAGAGTGTTTTGGAGCATTTCGCTAACCTTCGGCGTGAAAATAACTTGTGTTCCGGGCCTGAATGCACTGTTACGGGTACCGAAGTTACAAAAATGGTTTTGCAACAAAAGCATCCGTTCTACTCCATTAGACTCAAAATGATGTTTGCGAGTGTTTTGGAGCATTTCGCTTACCTTCGGCATGTAAATAACTTGTGTTTCAGGCCTGAATGCACTGTTATGGGGTGCCGAAGTTGCAAAAATGGTTTTGCAACAAAAGCATATGTTCTACTCCATTGGACTCAAAATGATGTTTCAGCGTGTTGGACTTCGCTAACCTTCGGCATGTAAATAACTTGTGTTCCGAGCCTGAATGCACTGTTACGGGGTACCGAAGTTGCAAAAATGGTTTTGCAAAAAATGCATCCGTTCTACTCCATTAGACTCAAAATGATGTTTGAGAGTGTTTTGGAGCATTTCGCTAACCTTCGGCATGTAAATAACTTGTGTTTCAGGCCTGAATGCACTGTTACGGGGTACCGAAGTTGTAAAAATGGTTTTCCAACAAAAGCATCCGTTCTACTCCATTAGACTCAAAATGATGTTTGGTAGTGTTTTGGAGCATTTCGCTAACCTTCGGCATGTAAATAACTTGTGTTCCGAGCCTGAATGCACTGTTACGGGGTACCGAAGTTGCAAAAATGGTTTTGCAAAAAATGCATCCGTTCTACTCCATTAGACTCAAAATGATGTTTGAGAGTGTTTTGGAGCATTTCGCTAACCTTCGGCATGTAAATAACTTGTGTTTCAGGCCTGAATGCACTGTTACGGGGTACCGAAGTTGCAAAAATAGTTTTCCAACAAAAGCATCCGTTCTACTCCATTAGACTCAAAATGATGTTTGGGAGTGTTTTGGAGCATTTCGCTAACCTTCGGCATGTAAATAACTTGTGTTTCAGGCCTGAATGCACTGTTACGGGGTACCGAAGTTGCAAAAATGGTTTTGCAACAAAAGCATCCGTTCTACTCAATTAGATTCAAAATGAAGTTTGGGAGTGTTTTGGAGCATTTCGCTAACCTTCGGCATGAAAATAACTTGTGTTTCAGGCCTGAATGCACTGTTACGGGGTACCGAAGTTGCAAAAATGGTTTTGCAACAAAAGCATCCGTTCTACTCCATTAGACTCAAAATGATGTTTGGGAGTGTTTTGGAGCATTTCGCTAACCTTCGGCACGAAAATAACTTGTGTTTCGGGCCTGAATGCACTGTTACGGGGTACCGAAGTTGCAAAAATGGTTTTGCAACAAAAGCATCCGTTCTACTCAATTAGACTCAAAATGATGTTTGGGAGTGTTTTGGAGCATTTCGCTAACGTTCGGCGTGAAAATAACTTGTGTTCCGGGCCTGAATGCACTGTTACGGGTACCGAAGTTGCAAAAATGGTTTTGCAACAAAAGCATCTGTTCTACTCAATTAGACTCAAAATGATGTTTGAGAGTGTTTTGGAGCATTTCGCTAACCTTCGGCGTGAAAATAACTTGTGTTCCGGGCCTGAATGCACTGTTACGGGTACCGAAGTTACAAAAATGGTTTTGCAACAAAAGCATCCGTTCTACTCCATTAGACTCAAAATGATGTTTGCGAGTGTTTTGGAGCATTTCGCTTACCTTCGGCATGTAAATAACTTGTGTTTCAGGCCTGAATGCACTGTTATGGGGTGCCGAAGTTGCAAAAATGGTTTTGCAACAAAAGCATATGTTCTACTCCATTGGACTCAAAATGATGTTTCAGCGTGTTGGACTTCGCTAACCTTCGGCATGTAAATAACTTGTGTTCCGAGCCTGAATGCACTGTTACGGGGTACCGAAGTTGCAAAAATGGTTTTGCAAAAAATGCATCCGTTCTACTCCATTAGACTCAAAATGATGTTTGAGAGTGTTTTGGAGCATTTCGCTAACCTTCGGCATGTAAATAACTTGTGTTTCAGGCCTGAATGCACTGTTACGGGGTACCGAAGTTGTAAAAATGGTTTTCCAACAAAAGCATCCGTTCTACTCCATTAGACTCAAAATGATGTTTGGTAGTGTTTTGGAGCATTTCGCTAACCTTCGGCATGTAAATAACTTGTGTTCCGAGCCTGAATGCACTGTTACGGGGTACCGAAGTTGCAAAAATGGTTTTGCAAAAAATGCATCCGTTCTACTCCATTAGACTCAAAATGATGTTTGAGAGTGTTTTGGAGCATTTCGCTAACCTTCGGCATGTAAATAACTTGTGTTTCAGGCCTGAATGCACTTTTACGGGGTACCGAAGTTGCAAAAATGGTTTTGCAACAAAAGCATCCGTTCTACTCAATTAGACTCAAAATGAAGTTTGGGAGTGTTTTGGAGCATTTCGCTAACCTTCGGCATGAAAATAACTTGTGTTTCAGGCCTGAATGCACTGTTACGGGGTACCGAAGTTGCAAAAATGGTTTTGCAACAAAAGCATCCGTTCTACTCCATTAGACTCAAAATGATGTTTGGGAGTGTTTTGGTGCATTTCGCTAACCTTCGGCACGAAAATAACTTGTGTTTCGGGCCTGAATGCACTGTTACGGGGTACCGAAGTTGCAAAAATGGTTTTGCAACAAAAGCATCCGTTCTACTCAATTAGACTCAAAATGATGTTTGGGAGTGTTTTGGAGCATTTCGCTAACCTTCGGCATGAAAATAACTTGTGTTCCGGGCCTGAATGCACTGTTACGGGGTACCGAAGTTGCAAAAATGGTTTTGCAACAAAAGCATCTGTTCTACTCCATTAGACTCAAAATGATGTTTGGGAGTGTTTTGGAGCATTTCGGTAACCTTCGGCATGTAAATAACTTGTGTTTCAGGCCTGAATGCACTGTTACGGGGTACCGAAGTTGCAAAAATAGTTTTGCAACAAAAGCATATCTTCTACTCCATTAGACTCAAAATGATGTTTCGGAGTGTTGCATTTCGCTAACCTTCGGCATATAAATAACTTGTGTTTCGGGCCTGGATGCACAGTTACTGGGTACCGAAGTTGCAAAAATGGTTTTGCAACAAAAGCATCCGTTCTACTCAATTAGACTCAAAATAATGTTTGGGAGTGTTTTGGAGCATTTCGCTAACCTTCGGCGTGAAAATAACTTGTGTTCCGGGCCTGAATGCACTGTTACGGGTACCGAAGTTGCAAAAATGGTTTTGCAACAAAAGCATCTGTTCTACTCAATTAGACTCAAAATGATGTTTGAGAGTGTTTTGGAGCATTTCGCTAACCTTCGGCGTGAAAATAACTTGTGTTTCAGGCCTGAATGCACTGTTATGGGGTGCCGAAGTTGCAAAAATGGTTTTGCAAAAAATGCATCCGTTCTACTCCATTAGACTCAAAATGATGTTTGAGAGTGTTTTGGAGCATTTCGCTAACCTTCGGCATGTAAATAACTTGTGTTTCAGGCCTGAATGCACTGTTACGGGGTACAGAAGTTGTAAAAATGGTTTTCCAACAAAAGCATCCGTTCTACTCCATTAGACTCAAAATGATGTTTGGTAGTGTTTTGGAGCATTTCGCTAACGTTCGGCATGTAAATAACTTGTGTTTCAGGCCTGAATGCACTGTTACTGGGTACCAAAGTTGCAAAAATGGTTTTGCAACAAAAGCATCCGTTGTACTCAATTAGACTCAAAATGAAGTTTGGGAGTGTTTTGGAGCATTTCGCTAACCTTCGGCATGAAAATAACTTGTGTTTCAGGCCTGAATGCACTGTTACGGGGTACCGAAGTTGCAAAAATGGTTTTGCAACCAAAGCTTCTGTTCTACTCCATTAGACTCAAAATGATGTTTGAGAGTGTTTTGGAGCATTTCGCTAACCTTCGGCGTGAAAATAACTTGTGTTCCGGGCCTGAATGCACTGTTACGGGTACCGAAGTTACAAAAATGGTTTTGCAACAAAAGCATCCGTTCTACTCCATTAGACTCAAAATGATGTTTGCGAGTGTTTTGGAGCATTTCGCTTACCTTCGGCATGTAAATAACTTGTGTTTCAGGCCTGAATGCACTGTTACGGGGTGCCGAAGTTGCAAAAATGGTTTTGCAACAAAAGCATATGTTCTACTCCATTGGACTCAAAATGATGTTTCAGCGTGTTGGATTTCGCTAACCTTCGGCATGTAAATAACTTGTGTTCCGAGCCTGAATGCACTGTTACGGGGTACCGAAGTTGCAAAAATGATTTTGCAACCAAAGCTTCCGTTCTACTCCATTAGACTCAAAATGATGTTTGAGAGTGTTTTGGAGCATTTCGCTAACCTTCGGCATGTAAATAACTTGTGTTTCAGGCCTGAATGCACTGTTACGGGGTGCCGAAGTTGCAAAAATGGTTTTGCAACAAAAGCATATGTTCTACTCCATTGGACTCAAAATGATGTTTCAGCGTGTTGGATTTCGCTAACCTTCGGCATGTAAATAACTTGTGTTCCGAGCCTGAATGCACTGTTACGGGGTACCGAAGTTGCAAAAATGATTTTGCAACCAAAGCTTCCGTTCTACTCCATTAGACTCAAAATGATGTTTGAGAGTGTTTTGGAGCATTTCGCTAACCTTCGGCATGAAAATAACTTGTGTTCCGGGCCTGAATGCACTGTTACGGGGTACCGAAGTTGCAAAAATGGTTCTGCAACAAAAGCATCCGTTCTACTCCATTAGACTCAAAATGATGTTTGGGAGTGTTTTGGAGCATTTCGGTAACCTTCGGCATGTAAATAACTTGTGTTTCAGGCCTGAATGCACTGTTACGGGGTACCGAAGTTGCAAAAATAGTTTTGCAACAAAAGCATATCTTCTACTCCATTAGACTCAAAATGATGTTTCGGAGTGTTGCATTTCGCTAACCTTCGGCATATAAATAACTTGTGTTTCGGGCCTGGATGCACGGTTATTGGGTACCGAAGTTGCAAAAATGGTTTTGCAACAAAAGCATCCGTTCTACTCAATTAGACTCAAAATAATGTTTGGGAGTGTTTTGGAGCATTTCGCTAACCTTCAGCGTGAAAATAACTTGTGTTCCGGGCCTGAATGCACTGTTACGGGTACCGAAGTTGCAAAAATGGTTTTGCAACAAAAGCATCTGTTCTACTCAATTAGACTCAAAATGATGTTTGAGAGTGTTTTGGAGCATTTCGCTAACCTTCGGCGTGAAAATAACTTGTGTTTCAGGCCTGAATGCACTGTTATGGGGTGCCGAAGTTGCAAAAATGGTTTTGCAAAAAATGCATCCGTTCTACTCCATTAGACTCAAAATGATGTTTGAGAGTGTTTTGGAGCATTTCGCTAACCTTCGGCATGTAAATAACTTGTGTTTCAGGCCTGAATGCACTGTTACGGGGTACCGAAGTTGTAAAAATGGTTTTCCAACAAAAGCATCCGTTCTACTCCATTAGACTCAAAATGATGTTTGGTAGTGTTTTGGAGCATTTCGCTAACGTTCGGCAAGTAAATAACTTGTGTTTCAGGCCTGAATGCACTGTTACTGGGTACCAAAGTTGCAAAAATGGTTTTGCAACAAAAGCATCCGTTGTACTCAATTAGACTCAAAATGAAGTTTGGGAGTGTTTTGGAGCATTTCGCTAACCTTCGGCATGAAAATAACTTGTGTTTCAGGCCTGAATGCACTGTTACGGGGTACCGAAGTTGCAAAAATGGTTTTGCAACCAAAGCTTCTGTTCTACTCCATTAGACTCAAAATGATGTTTGAGAGTGTTTTGGAGCATTTCGCTAACCTTCGGCGTGAAAATAACTTGTGTTCCGGGCCTGAATGCACTGTTACGGGTACCGAAGTTACAAAAATGGTTTTGCAACAAAAGCATCCGTTCTACTCCATTAGACTCAAAATGATGTTTGCGAGTGTTTTGGAGCATTTCGCTTACCTTCGGCATGTAAATAACTTGTGTTTCAGGCCTGAATGCACTGTTACGGGGTGCCGAAGTTGCAAAAATGGTTTTGCAACAAAAGCATATGTTCTACTCCATTGGACTCAAAATGATGTTTCAGCGTGTTGGATTTCGCTAACCTTCGGCATGTAAATAACTTGTGTTCCGAGCCTGAATGCACTGTTACGGGGTACCGAAGGTGCAAAAATGATTTTGCAACCAAAGCTTCCGTTCTACTCCATTAGACTCAAAATGATGTTTGAGAGTGTTTTGGAGCATTTCGCTAACCTTCGGCATGTAAATAACTTGTGTTTCAGGCCTGAATGCACTGTTACGGGGTACCGAAGTTGTAAAAATGGTTTTCCAACAAAAGCATCCGTTCTACTCCATTAGACTCAAAATGATGTTTGGTAGTGTTTTGGAGCATTTCGCTAACCTTCGGCATGTAAATAACTTGTGTTCCGAGCCTGAATGCACTGTTACGGGGTACCGAAGTTGCAAAAATGGTTTTGCAAAAAATGCATCCGTTCTACTCCATTAGACTCAAAATGATGTTTGAGAGTGTTTTGGAGCATTTCGCTAACCTTCGGCATGTAAATAACTTGTGTTTCAGGCCTGAATGCACTTTTACGGGGTACCGAAGTTGCAAAAATGGTTTTGCAACAAAAGCATCCGTTCTACTCAATTAGACTCAAAATGAAGTTTGGGAGTGTTTTGGAGCATTTCGCTAACCTTCGGCATGAAAATAACTTGTGTTTCAGGCCTGAATGCACTGTTACGGGGTACCGAAGTTGCAAAAATGGTTTTGCAACAAAAGCATCCGTTCTACTCCATTAGACTCAAAATGATGTTTGGGAGTGTTTTGGTGCATTTCGCTAACCTTCGGCACGAAAATAACTTGTGTTTCGGGCCTGAATGCACTGTTACGGGGTACCGAAGTTGCAAAAATGGTTTTGCAACAAAAGCATCCGTTCTACTCAATTAGACTCAAAATGATGTTTGGGAGTGTTTTGGAGCATTTCGCTAACCTTCGGCATGAAAATAACTTGTGTTCCGGGCCTGAATGCACTGTTACGGGGTACCGAAGTTGCAAAAATGGTTTTGCAACAAAAGCATCCGTTCTACTCCATTAGACTCAAAATGATGTTTGGGAGTGTTTTGGAGCATTTCGGTAACCTTCGGCATGTAAATAACTTGTGTTTCAGGCCTGAATGCACTGTTACGGGGTACCGAAGTTGCAAAAATAGTTTTGCAACAAAAGCATATCTTCTACTCCATTAGACTCAAAATGATGTTTCGGAGTGTTGCATTTCGCTAACCTTCGGCATATAAATAACTTGTGTTTCGGGCCTGGATGCACAGTTACTGGGTACCGAAGTTGCAAAAATGGTTTTGCAACAAAAGCATCCGTTCTACTCAATTAGACTCAAAATAATGTTTGGGAGTGTTTTGGAGCATTTCGCTAACCTTCGGCGTGAAAATAACTTGTGTTCCGGGCCTGAATGCACTGTTACGGGTACCGAAGTTGCAAAAATGGTTTTGCAACAAAAGCATCTGTTCTACTCAATTAGACTCAAAATGATGTTTGAGAGTGTTTTGGAGCATTTCGCTAACCTTCGGCGTGAAAATAACTTGTGTTTCAGGCCTGAATGCACTGTTATGGGGTGCCGAAGTTGCAAAAATGGTTTTGCAAAAAATGCATCCGTTCTACTCCATTAGACTCAAAATGATGTTTGAGAGTGTTTTGGAGCATTTCGCTAACCTTCGGCATGTAAATAACTTGTGTTTCAGGCCTGAATGCACTGTTACGGGGTACCGAAGTTGTAAAAATGGTTTTCCAACAAAAGCATCCGTTCTACTCCATTAGACTCAAAATGATGTTTGGTAGTGTTTTGGAGCATTTCGCTAACGTTCGGCATGTAAATAACTTGTGTTTCAGGCCTGAATGCACTGTTACTGGGTACCAAAGTTGCAAAAATGGTTTTGCAACAAAAGCATCCGTTGTACTCAATTAGACTCAAAATGAAGTTTGGGAGTGTTTTGGAGCATTTCGCTAACCTTCGGCATGAAAATAACTTGTGTTTCAGGCCTGAATGCACTGTTACGGGGTACCGAAGTTGCAAAAATGGTTTTGCAACCAAAGCTTCTGTTCTACTCCATTAGACTCAAAATGATGTTTGAGAGTGTTTTGGAGCATTTCGCTAACCTTCGGCGTGAAAATAACTTGTGTTCCGGGCCTGAATGCACTGTTACGGGTACCGAAGTTACAAAAATGGTTTTGCAACAAAAGCATCCGTTCTACTCCATTAGACTCAAAATGATGTTTGCGAGTGTTTTGGAGCATTTCGCTTACCTTCGGCATGTAAATAACTTGTGTTTCAGGCCTGAATGCACTGTTACGGGGTGCCGAAGTTGCAAAAATGGTTTTGCAACAAAAGCATATGTTCTACTCCATTGGACTCAAAATGATGTTTCAGCGTGTTGGATTTCGCTAACCTTCGGCATGTAAATAACTTGTGTTCCGAGCCTGAATGCACTGTTACGGGGTACCGAAGTTGCAAAAATGATTTTGCAACCAAAGCTTCCGTTCTACTCCATTAGACTCAAAATGATGTTTGAGAGTGTTTTGGAGCATTTCGCTAACCTTCGGCATGTAAATAACTTGTGTTTCAGGCCTGAATGCACTGTTACGGGGTACCGAAGTTGTAAAAATGGTTTTCCAACAAAAGCATCCGTTCTACTCCATTAGACTCAAAATGATGTTTGGTAGTGTTTTGGAGCATTTCGCTAACATTTGGCATGTAAATAACTTGTGTTTCAGGCCTGAATGCACTGTTACTGGGTTCCGAAGTTGCAAAAATGGTTTTGCAACAAAAGCATCCGTTCTACTCAATTAGACTCAAAATGAAGTTTGGGAGTGTTTTGGAGCATTTCGCTAACCTTCGGCAAGAAAATAACTTGTGTTTCAGGCCTGAATGCACTGTTACGGGGTACCGAAGTTGCAAAAATGGTTTTGCAACAAAAGCATCCGTTCTACTCCATTAGACTCAAAATGTTGTTTGGGAGTGTTTTGGAGCATTTCGCTAAACTTCGGCACGAAAATAACTTGTGTCTCGGGCCTGAATGCACTGTTACGGGGTACCGAAGTTGCAAAAATGGTTTTGCAACAAAAGCATCCGTTCTACTCAATTAGACTCAAAATGATGTTTGGGAGTGTTTTGGAGCATTTCGCTAACCTTCGGCATGTAAATAACTTGTGTTTCAGGCCTGAATGCACTGTTACGGGGTACCGAAGTTGCAAAAATGGTTTTGCAACAAAAGCATCCGTTCTACTCCATTAGACTCAAAATGATGTTTGGGAGTGTTTTGGAGCATTTCGCTAACCTTCGGCATGAAAATAACTTGTGTTCCAGGCCTGAATGCACTGTTACGGGGTACCGAAGTTGCAAAAATGGTTTTGCAACAAAAGCATCCGTTCTACTCAATTAGACTCAAAATGATGTTTGGCAGTGTTTTGTAGCATTTCGCTAACCTTCGGCATGAAAATAACTCGTGTTCCAGGCCTGACTGCACTGTTACGGGGTACCGAAGTTGCAAAAATGGTTTTGCAACAAAAGCATCCGTTCTACTCATTAGACTCAAAATGATGTTTGGGAGTGTTTTGGAGCATTTCGCTAACCTTCGGCATGTAAATAACTTGTGTTTCAGGCCTGAATGCACTGTTACGGGGTACCGAAGTTGCAAAAATAGTTTTGCAACAAAAGCATATCTTCTACTCCATTAGACTCAAAATGATGTTTCGGAGTGTTGCATTTCGCTAACCTTCGGCATATAAATAACTTGTGTTTCGGGCCTGGATGCACAGTTACTCGGTACCGAAGTTGCAAAAATGGTTTTGCAACAAAAGCATCCGTTCTACTCAATTAGACTCAAAATGATGTTTGGGAGTGTTTTAGAGCATTTCGCTAACCTTCGGCGTGAAAATAACTTGTGTTACGGGCCTGAATGCACTGTTACGGGTACCGAAGTTGCAAAAATGGTTTTGCAACAAAACCATCTGTTCTACTCAATTAGACTCAAAATGATGTTTGAGAGTGTTTTGGAGCATTTCGCTAACCTTCGGCGTGAAAATAACTTGTGTTCCGGGCCTGAATGCACTGTTACGAGTACCGAAGTTACAAAAATGGTTTTGCAACAAAAGCATCCGTTCTACTCCATTAGACTCAAAATGATGTTTGCGAGTGTTTTGGAGCATTTCGCTTACCTTCGGCATGTAAATAACTTGTGTTTCAGGCCTGAATGCACTGTTACAGGGTGCCGAAGTTGCAAAAATGGTTTTGCAACAAAAGCATATGTTCTACTCCATTGGACTCAAAATGATGTTTCAGCGTGTTGGATTTCGCTAACCTTCGGCATGTAAATAACTTGTGTTCCGAGCCTAAATGCACTGTTACGGGGTACCGAAGTTGCAAAAATGGTTTTGCAACCAAAGCTTCCGTTCTACTCCATTAGACTCAAAATGATGTTTGAGAGTGTTTTGGAGCATTTCGCTAACCTTCGGCATGTAAATAACTTGTGTTTCAGGCCTGAATGCACTGTTACGGGGTACCGAAGTTGCAAAAATAGTTTTCCAACAAAAGCATCCGTTCTACTCCATTAGACTCAAAATGATGTTTGGGAGTGTTTCGGAGCATTTCGCTAACCTTCGGCATGTAAATAACTTGTGTTTCAGGCCTGAATGCACTGTTACGGGGTACCGAAGTTGCAAAAATGGTTTTGCAACAAAAGCATCCGTTCTACTCAATTAGACTCAAAATGATGTTTGGGAGTGTTTTGGAGCATTTCGCTAACCTTCGGCATGAAAATAACTTGTGTTTCAGGCCTGAATGCACTGTTACGGGGTACCGAAGTTGCAAAAATGGTTTTGCAACAAAAGCATCCGTTCTACTCCATTAGACTCAAAATGATGTTTGGGAGTGTTTTGGAGCATTTCGCTAACCTTCGGCACGAAAATAACTTGTGTTTCGGGCCTGAATGCACTGTTACGGGGTACCGAAGTTGCAAAAATGGTTTTGCAACAAAAGCATCCGTTCTACTCAATTAGACTCAAAATGATGTTTGGGAGTGTTTTGGAGCATTTCGCTAACCTTCGGCCTGAAAATAACTTGTGTTCCGGGCCTGAATGCACTGTTACGGGGTACCGAAGTTGCAAAAATGGTTTTGCAACAAAAGCATCCGTTCTACTCCATTAGACTCAAAATGATGTTTGGGAGTGTTTTGGAGCATTTCGCTAACCTTCGGCATGTAAATAACTTGTGTTTCAGGCCTGAATGCACTGTTACGGGGTACCGAAGTTGCAAAAATAGTTTTGCAACAAAAGCATATCTTCTACTCCATTAGACTCAAAATGATGTTTCGGAGTGTTGCATTTCGCTAACCTTCGGCATATAAATAACTTGTGTTTCGGGCCTGGATGCACAGTTACTGGGTACCGAAGTTGCAAAAATTGATTTGCAACAAAAGCATCCGTTCTACTCAATTAGACTCAAAATAATGTTTGGTAGTGTTTTGGAGCATTTCGCTAACCTTCGGCGTGAAAATAACTTGTGTTCCGGGCCTGAATGCACTGTTACGGGTACCGAAGTTGCAAAAATGGTTTTGCAACAAAAGCATCTGTTCTACTCAATTAGACTCAAAATGATGTTTGAGAGTGTTTTGGAGCATTTCGCTAACCTTCGGCGTGAAAATAACTTGTGTTCCGGGCCTGAATGCACTGTTACGGGTACCGAAGTTACAAAAATGGTTTTGCAACAAAAGCATCCGTTCTACTCCAATAGACTCAAAATGATGTTTGCGAGTGTTTTGGAGCATTTCGCTTACCTTCGGCATGTAAATAACTAGTGTTTCAGGCCTGAATGCACTGTTATGGGGTGCCGAAGTTGCAAAAATGGTTTTGCAACAAAAGCATATGTTCTACTCCATTGGACTCAAAATGATGTTTCAGCGTGTTGGACTTCGCTAACCTTCGGCATGTAAATAACTTGTGTTCCGAGCCTGAATGCACTGTTACGGGGTACCGAAGTTGCAAAAATGGTTTTGCAAAAAATGCATCCGTTCTACTCCATTAGACTCAAAATGATGTTTGAGAGTGTTTTGGAGCATTTCGCTAACCTTCGGCATGTAAATAACTTGTGTTTCAGGCCTGAATGCACTGTTACGGGGTACCGAAGTTGTAAAAATGGTTTTCCAACAAAAGCATCCGTTCTACTCCATTAGACTCAAAATGATATTTGGTAGTGTTTTGGAGCATTTCGCTAACGTTCGGCATGTAAATAACTTGTGTTTCAGGCCTGAATGCACTGTTACTGGGTACCGAAGTTGCAAAAATGGTTTTGCAACAAAAGCATCCGTTCTACTCAATTAGACTCAAAATGAAGTTTGGGAGTGTTTTGGAGCATTTCGCTAACCTTCGGCATGAAAATAACTTGTGTTTCAGGCCTGAATGCACTGTTACGGGGTACCGAAGTTGCAAAAATGGTTTTGCAACCAAAGCTTCCGTTCTACTCCATTAGACTCAAAATGATGTTTGAGAGTGTTTTGGAGCATTTCGCTAACCTTCGGCGTGAAAATAACTTGTGTTCCGGGCCTGAATGCACTGTTACGGGTACCGAAGTTACAAAAATGGTTTTGCAACAAAAGCATCCGTTCTACTCCATTAGACTCAAAATGATGTTTGCGAGTGTTTTGGAGCATTTTGCTTACCTTCGGCATGTAAATAACTTGTGTTTCAGGCCTGAAAGCACTGTTACGGGGTGCCGAAGTTGCAAAAATGGTTTTGCAACAAAAGCATATGTTCTACTCCATTGGACTCAAAATGATGTTTCAGCGTGTTGGATTTCGCTAACCTTCGGCATGTAAATAACTTGTGTTCCGAGCCTGAATGCACTGTTACGGGGTACCGAAGTTGCAAAAATGGTTTTGCAACCAAAGCTTCCGTTCTACTCCATTAGACTCAAAATGATGTTTGAGAGTGTTTTGGAGCATTTCGCTAACCTTCGGCATTTAAATAACTTGTGTTTCAGGCCTGAATGCACTGTTACGGGGTACCGAAGTTGCAAAAATGGTTTTGCAACAAAAGCATCCGTTCTACTCCATTAGACTCAAAATGATGTTTGGGAGTGTTTTGGAGCATTTCGCTAACCTTCGGCATGTAAATAACTTGTGTTTCAGGCCTGAATGCACTGTTACGGGGTACCGAAGTTGCAAAAATAGTTTTGCAACAAAAGCATATCTTCTACTCCATTAGACTCAAAATGATGTTTCGGAGTGTTGCATTTCGCTAACCTTCGGCATATAAATAACTTGTGTTTCGGGCCTGGATGCACAGTTACTGGGTACCGAAGTTGCAAAAATTGATTTGCAACAAAAGCATCCGTTCTACTCAATTAGACTCAAAATAATGTTTGGGAGTGTTTTGGAGCATTTCGCTAACCTTCGGCGTGAAAATAACTTGTGTTCCGGGCCTGAATGCACTGTTACGGGTACCGAAGTTGCAAAAATGGTTTTGCAACAAAAGCATCTGTTCTACTCAATTAGACTCAAAATGATGTTTGAGAGTGTTTTGGAGCATTTCGCTAACCTTCGGCGTGAAAATAACTTGTGTTCCGGGCCTGAATGCACTGTTACGGGTACCGAAGTTACAAAAATGGTTTTGCAACAAAAGCATCCGTTCTACTCCAATAGACTCAAAATGATGTTTGCGAGTGTTTTGGAGCATTTCGCTTACCTTCGGCATGTAAATAACTAGTGTTTCAGGCCTGAATGCACTGTTATGGGGTGCCGAAGTTGCAAAAATGGTTTTGCAACAAAAGCATATGTTCTACTCCATTGGACTCAAAATGATGTTTCAGCGTGTTGGACTTCGCTAACCTTCGGCATGTAAATAACTTGTGTTCCGAGCCTGAATGCACTGTTACGGGGTACCGAAGTTGCAAAAATGGTTTTGCAAAAAATGCATCCGTTCTACTCCATTAGACTCAAAATGATGTTTGAGAGTGTTTTGGAGCATTTCGCTAACCTTCGGCATGTAAATAACTTGTGTTTCAGGCCTGAATGCACTGTTACGGGGTACCGAAGTTGTAAAAATGGTTTTCCAACAAAAGCATCCGTTCTACTCCATTAGACTCAAAATGATATTTGGTAGTGTTTTGGAGCATTTCGCTAACGTTCGGCATGTAAATAACTTGTGTTTCAGGCCTGAATGCACTGTTACTGGGTACCGAAGTTGCAAAAATGGTTTTGCAACAAAAGCATCCGTTCTACTCAATTAGACTCAAAATGAAGTTTGGGAGTGTTTTGGAGCATTTCGCTAACCTTCAGCATGAAAATAACTTGTGTTTCAGGCCTGAATGCACTGTTACGGGGTACCGAAGTTGCAAAAATGGTTTTGCAACCAAAGCTTCCGTTCTACTCCATTAGACTCAAAATGATGTTTGAGAGTGTTTTGGAGCATTTCGCTAACCTTCGGCGTGAAAATAACTTGTGTTCCGGGCCTGAATGCACTGTTACGGGTACCGAAGTTACAAAAATGGTTTTGCAACAAAAGCATCCGTTCTACTCCATTAGACTCAAAATGATGTTTGCGAGTGTTTTGGAGCATTTTGCTTACCTTCGGCATGTAAATAACTTGTGTTTCAGGCCTGAAAGCACTGTTACGGGGTGCCGAAGTTGCAAAAATGGTTTTGCAACAAAAGCATATGTTCTACTCCATTGGACTCAAAATGATGTTTCAGCGTGTTGGATTTCGCTAACCTTCGGCATGTAAATAACTTGTGTTCCGAGCCTGAATGCACTGTTACGGGGTACCGAAGTTGCAAAAATGGTTTTGCAACCAAAGCTTCCGTTCTACTCCATTAGACTCAAAATGATGTTTGAGAGTGTTTTGGAGCATTTCGCTAACCTTCGGCATTTAAATAACTTGTGTTTCAGGCCTGAATGCACTGTTACGGGGTACCGAAGTTGTAAAAATGGTTTTCCAACAAAAGCATCCGTTCTACTCCATTAGACTCAAAATGATGTTTGGTAGTGTTTTGGAGCATTTCGCTAACGTTCGGCATGTAAATAACTTGTGTTTCAGGCCTGAATGCACTGTTACTGGGTTCCGAAGTTGCAAAAATGGTTTTGCAACAAAAGCATCCGTTCTACTCAATTAGACTCAAAATGAAGTTTCGGAGTGTTTTGGAGCATTTCGCTAACCTTCGGCAAGAAAATAACTTGTGTTTCAGGCCTGAATGCACTGTTACGGGGTACCGAAGTTGCAAAAATGGTTTTGCAACAAAAGCATTCGTTCTACTCCATTAGACTCAAAATGATGTTTGGGAGTGTTTTGGAGCATTTTGCTAAACTTCGGCACGAAAATAACTTGTGTCTCGGGCCTGAATGCACTGTTACGGGGTACCGAAGTTGCAAAAATGGTTTTGCAACAAAAGCATCCGTTCTACTCAATTAGACTCAAAATGATGTTTGGGAGTGTTTTGGAGCATTTCGCTAACCTTCGGCATGTAAATAACTTGTGTTTCAGGCCTGAATGCACTGTTACGGGGTACCGAAGTTGCAAAAATGGTTTTGCAACAAAAGAATCCGTTCTACTCCATTAGACTCAAAATGATGTTTGGGAGTGTTTTGGAGCATTTCGCTAACCTTCGGCATGAAAATAACTTGTGTTCCAGGCCTGAATGCACTGTTACGGGGTACCGAAGTTGCAAAAATGGTTTTGCAACAAAAGCATCCGTTCTACTCAATTAGACTCAAAATGATGTTTGGGAGTGTTTTGGAGCATTTCGCTAACCTTCGGCATGAAAATAACTTGTGTTCCAGGCCTGACTGCACTGTTACGGGGTACCGAAGTTGCAAAAATGGTTTTGCAACAAAAGCATCCGTTCTACTCCATTAGACTCAAAATGATGTTTGGGAGTGTTTTGGAGCATTTCGCTAACCTTCGGCATGTAAATAACTTGTGTTTCAGGCCCGAATGCACTGTTACGGGGTACCGAAGTTGCAAAAATAGTTTTGCAACAAAAGCATATCTTCTACTCCATTAGACTCAAAATGATGTTTCGGAGTGTTGCATTTCGCTAACCTTCGGCATATAAATAACTTGTGTTTCGGGCCTGGATGCACAGTTACTCGGTACCGAAGTTGCAAAAATGGTTTTGCAACAAAAGCATCCGTTCTACTCAATTAGACTCAAAATGATGTTTGGGAGTGTTTTAGAGCATTTCGCTAACCTTCGGCGTGAAAATAACTTGTGTTCCGGGCCTGAATGCACTGTTACGGGTACCGAAGTTGCAAAAATGGTTTTGCAACAAAAGCATCTGTTCTACTCAATTAGACTCAAAATGATGTTTGAGAGTGTTTTGGAGCATTTCGCTAACCTTCGGCGTGAAAATAACTTGTGTTCCGGGCCTGAATGCACTGTTACGAGTACCAAAGTTGCAAAAATGGTTTTGCAACAAAAGCATCCGTTCTACTCCATTAGACTCAAAATGATGTTTGGGAGTGTTTTGGAGCATTTCGCTAACCTTCGGCACGAAAATAACTTGTGTTTCGGGCCTGAATGCACTGTTACGGGGTACCGAAGTTGCAAAAATGGTTTTGCAACAAAAGCATCCGTTCTACTCAATTAGACTCAAAATGATGTTTGGGAGTGTTTTGGAGCATTTCGCTAACCTTCGGCATGAAAATAACTTGTGTTCCGGGCCTGAATGCACTGTTACGGGGTACCGAAGTTGCAAAAATGGTTTTGCAACAAAAGCATCCGTTCTACTCCATTAGACTCAAAATGATGTTTGGGAGTGTTTTGGAGCATTTCGCTAACCTTCGGCATGTAAATAACTTGTGTTTCAGGCCTGAATGCACTGTTACGGGGTACCGAAGTTGCAAAAATAGTTTTGCAACAAAAGCATATCTTCTACTCCATTAGACTCAAAATGATGTTTCGGAGTGTTGCATTTCGCTAACCTTCGGTATATAAATAACTTGTGTTTCGGGCCTGGATGCACAGTTACTGGGTACCGAAGTTGCAAAAATGGTTTTGCAACAAAAGCATCCGTTCTACTCAATTAGACTCAAAATGATGTTTGGGAGTGTTTTGGAGCATTTCGCTAACGTTCGGCGTGAAAATAACTTGTGTTCCGGGCCTGAATGCACTGTTACGGGTACCGAAGTTGCAAAAATGGTTTTGCAACAAAAGCATCTGTTCTACTCAATTAGACTCAAAATGATGTTTGAGAGTGTTTTGGAGCATTTCGCTAACCTTCGGCGTGAAAATAACTTGTGTTCCGGGCCTGAATGCACTGTTACGGGTACCGAAGTTACAAAAATGGTTTTGCAACAAAAGCATCCGTTCTACTCCATTAGACTCAAAATGATGTTTGCAAGTGTTTTGGAGCATTTCGCTTACCTTCGGCATGTAAATAACTTGTGTATCAGGCCTGAATGCACTGTTACGGGGTGCCGAAGTTGCAAAAATGGTTTTGCAACAAAAGCATATGTTCTACTCCATTGGACTCAAAATGATGTTTCAGTGTGTTGGATTTCGCTAACCTTCGGCATGTAAATAACTTGTGTTCCGAGCCTGAATGCACTGTTACGGGGTACCGAAGTTGCAAAAATGGTTTTGCAACCAAAGCTTCCGTTCTACTCCATTAGACTCAAAATGATGTTTGAGAGTGTTTTGGAGCATTTCGCTAACCTTCGGCATGTAAATAACTTGTGTTTCAGGCCTGAATGCACTGTTACGGGGTACCGAAGTTGCAAAAATAGTTTTCCAACAAAAGCATCCGTTCTACTCCATTAGACTCAAAATGATGTTTGGGAGTGTTTTGGAGCATTTCGCTAACCTTCGGCATGTAAATAACTTGTGTTTCAGGCCTGAATGCACTGTTACGGGGTACCGAAGTTGCAAAAATGGTTTTGCAACAAAAGCATCCGTTCTACTCAATTAGACTCAAAATGAAGTTTGGGAGTGTTTTGGAGCATTTCGCTAACCTTCGGCATGAAAATAACTTGTGTTTCAGGCCTGAATGCACTGTTACGGGGTACCGAAGTTGCAAAAATGGTTTTGCAACAAAAGCATCCGTTCTACTCAATTAGACTCAAAATGATGTTTGGGAGTGTTTTAGAGCATTTCGCTAACCTTCGGCGTGAAAATAACTTGTGTTCCGGGCCTGAATGCACTGTTACGGGTACCGAAGTTGCAAAAATGGTTTTGCAACAAAAGCATCTGTTCTACTCAATTAGACTCAAAATGATGTTTGAGAGTGTTTTGGAGCATTTCGCTAACCTTCGGCGTGAAAATAACTTGTGTTCCGGGCCTGAATGCACTGTTACGAGTACCGAAGTTGCAAAAATGGTTTTGCAACAAAAGCATCCGTTCTACTCCATTAGACTCAAAATGATGTTTGGGAGTGTTTTGGAGCATTTCGCTAACCTTCGGCACGAAAATAACTTGTGTTTCGGGCCTGAATGCACTGTTACGGGGTACCGAAGTTGCAAAAATGGTTTTGCAACAAAAACATCCGTTCTACTCAATTAGACTCAAAATGATGTTTGGGAGTGTTTTGGAGCATTTCGCTAACCTTCGGCATGAAAATAACTTGTGTTCCGGGCCTGAATGCACTGTTACGGGGTACCGAAGTTGCAAAAATGGTTTTGCAACAAAAGCATCCGTTCTACTCCATTAGACTCAAAATGATGTTTGGGAGTGTTTTGGAGCATTTCGCTAACCTTCGGCATGTAAATAACTTGTGTTTCAGGCCTGAATGCACTGTTACGGGGTACCGAAGTTGCAAAAATAGTTTTGCAACAAAAGCATATCTTCTACTCCATTAGACTCAAAATGATGTTTCGGAGTGTTGCATTTCGCTAACCTTCGGTATATAAATAACTTGTGTTTCGGGCCTGGATGCACAGTTACTCGGTACCGAAGTTGCAAAAATGGTTTTGCAACAAAAGCACCCGTTCTACTCAATTAGACTCAAAATGATGTTTGGGAGTGTTTTGGAGCATTTCGCTAACGTTCGGCGTGAAAATAACTTGTGTTCCGGGCCTGAATGCACTGTTACGGGTACCGAAGTTGCAAAAATGGTTTTGCAACAAAAGCATCCGTTCTACTCAATTAGACTCAAAATGATGTTTGAGAGTGTTTTGGAGCATTTCGCTAACCTTCGGCGTGAAAATAACTTGTGTTCCGGGCCTGAATGCACTGTTACGGGTACCGAAGTTACAAAAATGGTTTTGCAACAAAAGCATCCGTTCTACTCCATTAGACTCAAAATGATGTTTGCAAGTGTTTTGGAGCATTTCGCTTACCTTCGGCATGTAAATAACTTGTGTTTCAGGCCTGAATGCACTGTTACGGGGTGCCGAAGTTGCAAAAATGGTTTTGCAACAAAAGCATATGTTCTACTCCATTGGACTCAAAATGATGTTTCAGTGTGTTGGATTTCGCTAACCTTCGGCATGTAAATAACTTGTGTTCCGAGCCTGAATGCACTGTTACGGGGTACCGAAGTTGCAAAAATGGTTTTGCAACCAAAGCTTCCGTTCTACTCCATTAGACTCAAAATGATGTTTGAGAGTGTTTTGGAGCATTTCGCTAACCTTCGGCATGTAAATAACTTGTGTTTCAGGCCTGAATGCACTGTTACGGGGTACCGAAGTTGCAAAAATAGTTTTCCAACAAAAGCATCCGTTCTACTCCATTAGACTCAAAATGATGTTTGGGAGTGTTTTGGAGCATTTCGCTAACCTTCGGCATGTAAATAACTTGTGTTTCAGGCCTGAATGCACTGTTACGGGGTACCGAAGTTGCAAAAATGGTTTTGCAACAAAAGCATCCGTTCTACTCAATTAGACTCAAAATGAAGTTTGGGAGTGTTTTGGAGCATTTCGCTAACCTTCGGCATGAAAATAACTTGTGTTTCAGGCCTGAATGCACTGTTACGGGGTACCGAAGTTGCAAAAATGGTTTTGCAACAAAAGCATCCGTTCTACTCAATTAGACTCAAAATGATGTTTGGGAGTGTTTTAGAGCATTTCGCTAACCTTCGGCGTGAAAATAACTTGTGTTCCGGGCCTGAATGCACTGTTACGGGTACCGAAGTTGCAAAAATGGTTTTGCAACAAAAGCATCTGTTCTACTCAATTAGACTCAAAATGATGTTTGAGAGTGTTTTGGAGCATTTCGCTAACCTTCGGCGTGAAAATAACTTGTGTTCCGGGCCTGAATGCACTGTTACGAGTACCGAAGTTGCAAAAATGGTTTTGCAACAAAAGCATCCGTTCTACTCCATTAGACTCAAAATGATGTTTGGGAGTGTTTTGGAGCATTTCGCTAACCTTCGGCACGAAAATAACTTGTGTTTCGGGCCTGAATGCACTGTTACGGGGTACCGAAGTTGCAAAAATGGTTTTGCAACAAAAACATCCGTTCTACTCAATTAGACTCAAAATGATGTTTGGGAGTGTTTTGGAGCATTTCGCTAACCTTCGGCATGAAAATAACTTGTGTTCCGGCCCTGAATGCACTGTTACGGGGTACCGAAGTTGCAAAAATGGTTTTGCAACAAAAGCATCCGTTCTACTCCATTAGACTCAAAATGATGTTTGGGAGTGTTTTGGAGCATTTCGCTAACCTTCGGCATGTAAATAACTTGTGTTTCAGGCCTGAATGCACTGTTACGGGGTACCGAAGTTGCAAAAATAGTTTTGCAACAAAAGCATATCTTCTACTCCATTAGACTCAAAATGATGTTTCGGAGTGTTGCATTTCGCTAACCTTCGGTATATAAATAACTTGTGTTTCGGGCCTGGATGCACAGTTACTCGGTACCGAAGTTGCAAAAATGGTTTTGCAACAAAAGCATCTGTTCTACTCAATTAGACTCAAAATGATGTTTGGGAGTGTTTTGGAGCATTTCGCTAACGTTCGGCGTGAAAATAACTTGTGTTCCGGGCCTGAATTCACTGTTACGGGTACCGAAGTTGCAAAAATGGTTTTGCAACAAAAGCATCTGTTCTACTCAATTAGACTCAAAATGATGTTTGAGAGTGTTTTGGAGCATTTCGCTAACCTTCGGCGTGAAAATAACTTGTGTTCCGGGCCTGAATGCACTGTTACGGGTACCGAAGTTACAAAAATGGTTTTGCAACAAAAGCATCCGTTCTACTCCATTAGACTCAAAATGATGTTTGCAAGTGTTTTGGAGCATTTCGCTTACCTTCGGCATGTAAATAACTTGTGTTTCAGGCCTGAATGCACTGTTACGGGGTGCCGAAGTTGCAAAAATGGTTTTGCAACAAAAGCATATGTTCTACTCCATTGGACTCAAAATGATGTTTCAGTGTGTTGGATTTCGCTAACCTTCGGCATGTAAATAACTTGTGTTCCGAGCCTGAATGCACTGTTACGGGGTACCGAAGTTGCAAAAATGGTTTTGCAACCAAAGCTTCCGTTCTACTCCATTAGACTCAAAATGATGTTTGAGAGTGTTTTGGAGCATTTCGCTAACCTTCGGCGTGAAAATAACTTGTGTTCCGGGCCTGAATGCACTGTTACGGGTACCGAAGTTGCAAAAATGGTTTTGCAACAAAAGCATCTGTTCTACTCAATTAGACTCAAAATGATGTTTGAGAGTGTTTTGGAGCATTTCGCTAACCTTCGGCGTGAAAATAACTTGTGTTCCGGGCCTGAATGCACTGTTACGGGTACCGAAGTTACAGAAATGGTTTTGCAACAAAAGCATCCGTTCTACTCCATTAGACTCAAAATGATGTTTGCGAGTGTTTTGGAGCATTTCGCTTACCTTCGGCATGTAAATAACTTGTGTTTCAGGCCTGAATGCACTGTTACGGGGTACCGAAGTTGCAAAAATAGTTTTCCAACAAAAGCATCCGTTCTACTCCATTAGACTCAGAATGATGTTTGGGAGTGTTTTGGAGCATTTCGCTAACCTTTGGCATGTAAATAACTTGTGTTTCAGGCCTGAATGCACTGTTACGGGGTACCGAAATTGCAAAAATGGTTTTGCAACAAAAGCATCCGTTCTACTCAATTAGACTCAAAATGAAGTTTGGGAGTGTTTTGGAGCATTTCGCTAACCTTCGGCATGAAAATAACTTGTGTTTCAGGCCTGAATGCACTGTTACGGGGTACCGAAGTTGCAAAAATGGTTTTGCAACAAAAGCATCCGTTCTACTCAATTAGACTCAAAATGATGTTTGGGAGTGTTTTAGAGCATTTCGCTAACCTTCGGCGTGAAAATAACTTGTGTTCCGGGCCTGAATGCACTGTTACGGGTACCGAAGGTGCAAAAATGGTTTTGCAACAAAAGCATCTGTTCTACTCAATTAGACTCAAAATGATGTTTGAGAGTGTTTTGGAGCATTTCGCTAACCTTCGGCGTGAAAATAACTTGTGTTCCGGGCCTGAATGCACTGTTACGAGTACCGAAGTTGCAAAAACGGTTTTGCAACAAAAGCATCCGTTCTACTCCATTAGACTCAAAATGATGTTTGGGAGTGTTTTGGAGCATTTCGCTAACCTTCGGCACGAAAATAACTTGTGTTTCGGGCCTGAATGCACAGTTACGGGGTACCGAAGTTGCAAAAATGGTTTTGCAACAAAAGCATCTGTTCTACTCAATTAGACTCAAAATGATGTTTGGGAGTGTTTTGGAGCATTTCGCTAACCTTCGGCATGAAAATAACTTGTGTTCCGGGCCTGAATGCACTGTTACGGGGTACCGAAGTTGCAAAAATGGTTTTGCAACAAAAGCATCCGTTCTACTCCATTAGACTCAAAATGATGTTTGGGAGTGTTTTGGAGCATTTCGCTAACCTTCGGCATGTAAATAACTTGTGTTTCAGGCCTGAATGCACTGTTACGGGGTACCGAAGTTGCAAAAATAGTTTTGCAACAAAAGCATATCTTCTACTCCATTAGACTCAAAATGATGTTTCGGAGTGTTGCATTTCGCTAACCTTCGGTATATAAATAACTTGTGTTTCGGGCCTGGATGCACAGTTACTCGGTACCGAAGTTGCAAAAATGGTTTTGCAACAAAAGCATCCGTTCTACTCAATTAGACTCAAAATGATGTTTGGGAGTGTTTTGTAGCATTTCGCTAACCTTCGGCGTGAAAATAACTTGTGTTCCGGGCCTGAATGCACTGTTACGGGTACCGAAGTTGCAAAAATGGTTTTGCAACAAAAGCATCTGTTCTACTCAATTAGACTCAAAATGATGTTTGAGAGTGTTTTGGAGCATTTCGCTAACCTTCGGCGTGAAAATAACTTGTGTTCCGGGCCTGAATGCACTGTTACGGGTACCGAAGTTACAAAAATGGTTTTGCAACAAAAGCATCCGTTCTACTCCATTAGACTCAAAATGATGTTTGCGAGTGTTTTGGAGCATTTCGCTTACCTTCGGCATGTAAATAACTTGTGTTTCAGGCCTGAATGCACTGTTACGGGGTGCCGAAGTTGCAAAAATGGTTTTGCAACAAAAGCATATGTTCTACTCCATTGGACTCAAAATGATGTTTCAGTGTGTTGGATTTCGCTAACCTTCGGCATGTAAATAACTTGTGTTCCGAGCCTGAATGCACTGTCACGGGGTACCGAAGTTGCAAAAATGGTTTTGCAACCAAATCTTCCGTTCTACTCCATTAGACTCAAAATGATGTTTGAGAGTGTTTTGGAGCATTTCGCTAACCTTCGGCATGTAAATAACTTGTGTTTCAGGCCTGAATGCACTGTTACGGGGTACCGAAGTTGCAAAAATAGTTTTCCAACAAAAGCATCCGTTCTACTCCATTAGACTCAAAATGATGTTTGGGAGTGTTTTGGAGCATTTCGCTAACCTTCGGCATGTAAATAACTTGTGTTTCAGGCCTGAATGCACTGTTACGGGGTACCGAAGTTGCAAAAATGGTTTTGCAACAAAAGCATCCGTTCTACTCAATTAGACTCAAAATGAAGTTTGGGAGTGTTTTGGAGCATTTCGCTAACCTTCGGCATGAAAATAACTTGTGTTTCAGGCCTGAATGCACTGTTACGGGGTACCGAAGTTGCAAAAACGGTTTTGCAACAAAAGCATCCGTTCTACTCCATTAGACTCAAAATGATGTTTGGGAGTGTTTTGGAGCATTTCGCTAACCTTCGGCACGAAAATAACTTGTGTTTCCGGCCTGAATGCACTGTTACGGGGTACCGAAGTTGCAAAAATGGTTTTGCAACAAAAGCATCCGTTCTACTCAATTAGACTCAAAATGATGTTTGGGAGTGTTTTGTAGCATTTCGCTAACCTTCGGCGTGAAAATAACTTGTGTTCCGGGCCTGAATGCACTGTTACGGGTACCGAAGTTGCAAAAATGGTTTTGCAACAAAAGCATCTGTTCTACTCAATTAGACTCAAAATGATGTTTGAGAGTGTTTTGGAGCATTTCGCTAACCTTCGGCGTGAAAATAACTTGTGTTCCGGGCCTGAATGCACTGTTACGGGTACCGAAGTTACAAAAATGGTTTTGCAACAAAAGCATCCGTTCTACTCCATTAGACTCAAAATGATGTTTGCGAGTGTTTTGGAGCATTTCGCTTACCTTCGGCATGTAAATAACTTGTGTTTCAGGCCTGAATGCACTGTTACGGGGTGCCGAAGTTGCAAAAATGGTTTTGCAACAAAAGCATATGTTCTACTCCATTGGACTCAAAATGATGTTTCAGTGTGTTGGATTTCGCTAACCTTCGGCATGTAAATAACTTGTGTTCCGAGCCTGAATGCACTGTCACGGGGTACCGAAGTTGCAAAAATGGTTTTGCAACCAAATCTTCCGTTCTACTCCATTAGACTCAAAATGATGTTTGAGAGTGTTTTGGAGCATTTCGCTAACCTTCGGCATGTAAATAACTTGTGTTTCAGGCCTGAATGCACTGTTACGGGGTACCGAAGTTGCAAAAATAGTTTTCCAACAAAAGCATCCGTTCTACTCCATTAGACACAAAATGATGTTTGGGAGTGTTTTGGAGCATTTCGCTAACCTTCGGCATGTAAATAACTTGTGTTTCAGGCCTGAATGCACTGTTACGGGGTACCGAAGTTGCAAAAATGGTTTTGCAACAAAAGCATCCGTTCTACTCAATTAGACTCAAAATGAAGTTTGGGAGTGTTTTGGAGCATTTCGCTAACCTTCGGCATGAAAATAACTTGTGTTTCAGGCCTGAATGCACTGTTACGGGGTACCGAAGTTGCAAAAACGGTTTTGCAACAAAAGCATCCGTTCTACTCCATTAGACTCAAAATGATGTTTGGGAGTGTTTTGGAGCATTTCGCTAACCTTCGGCACGAAAATAACTTGTGTTTCCGGCCTGAATGCACTGTTACGGGGTACCGAAGTTGCAAAAATTGTTTTGCAACAAAAGCATCCGTTCTACTCAATTAGACTCAAAATGATGTTTGGGAGTGTTTTGGAGCATTTCGCTAACCTTCGGCATGAAAATAACTTGTGTTCCGGGCCTGAATGCACTGTTACGGGGTACCGAAGTTGCAAAAATGGTTTTGCAACAAAAGCATCCGTTCTACTCCATTAGACTCAAAATGATGTTTGGGAGTGTTTTGGAGCATTTCGCTAACCTTCGGCATGTAAATAACTTGTGCTTCAGGCCTGAATGCACTGTTACGGGGTACCGAAGTTGCAAAAATAGTTTTGCAACAAAAGCATATCTTCTACTCCATTAGACTCAAAATGATGTTTCGGAGTGTTGCATTTCGCTAACCTTCGGCATATAAATAACTTGTGTTTCGGGCCTGGATGCACAGTTACTGGGTACCGAAGTTGCAAAAATGGTTTTGCAACAAAAGCATCCGTTCTACTCAATTAGACTCAAAATGATGTTTGGGAGTGTTTTGGAGCATTTCGCTAACCTTCGGCGTGAAAATAACTTGTGTTCCGGGCCTGAATGCACTGTTACGGGTACCGAAGTTGCAAAAATGGTTTTGCAACAAAAGCATCTGTTCTACTCAATTAGACTCAAAATGATGTTTGAGAGTGTTTTGGAGCATTTCGCTAACCTTCGGCGTGAAAATAACTTGTGTTCCGGGCCTGAATGCACTGTTACGGGTACCGAAGTTACAGAAATGGTTTTGCAACAAAAGCATCCGTTCTACTCCATTAGACTCAAAATGATGTTTGCGAGTGTTTTGGAGCATTTCGCTTACCTTCGGCATGTAAATAACTTGTGTTTCAGGCCTGAATGCACTGTTACGGGGTGCCGAAGTTGCAAAAATGGTTTTGCAACAAAAGCATATGTTCTACTCCATTGGACTCAAAATGATGTTTCAGCGTGTTGGATTTCGCTAACCTTCGGCATGTAAATAACTTGTGTTCCGAGCCTGAATGCACTGTTACGGGGTACCGAAGTTGCAAAAATGGTTTTGCAACCAAAGCTTCCGTTCTACTCCATTAGACTCAAAATGATGTTTGAGAGTGTTTTGGAGCATTTCGCTAACCTTCGGCATGTAAATAACTTGTGTTTCAGGCCTGAATGCACTGTTACGGGGTACCGAAGTTGCAAAAATAGTTTTCCAACAAAAGCATCCGTTCTACTCCATTAGACTCAGAATGATGTTTGGGAGTGTTTTGGAGCATTTCGCTAACCTTTGGCATGTAAATAACTTGTGTTTCAGGCCTGAATGCACTGTTACGGGGTACCGAAATTGCAAAAATGGTTTTGCAACAAAAGCATCCGTTCTACTCAATTAGACTCAAAATGAAGTTTGGGAGTGTTTTGGAGCATTTCGCTAACCTTCGGCATGAAAATAACTTGTGTTTCAGGCCTGAATGCACTGTTACGGGGTACCGAAGTTGCAAAAATGGTTTTGCAACAAAAGCATCCGTTCTACTCCATTAGACTCAAAATGATATTTGGGAGTGTTTTGGAGCATTTCGCTAACCTTCGGCACGAAAATAACTTGTGTTTCGGGCCTGAATGCACTGTTACGGGGTACCGAAGTTGCAAAAATGGTTTTGCAACAAAAGCATCCGTTCTACTCAATTAGACTCAAAATGATGTTTGGGAGTGTTTTGGAGCATTTCGCTAACCTTCGGCATGAAAATAACTTGTGTTCCGGGCCTGAATGCACTGTTACGGGGTACCGAAGTTGCAAAAATGGTTTTGCAACAAAAGCATCCGTTCTACTCAATTAGACTCAAAATGATGTTTGGGAGTGTTTTGGAGCATTTCGCTAACCTTCGGCATGAAAATAACTTGTGTTCCGGGCCTGAATGCACTGTTACGGGGTACCGAAGTTGCAAAAATGGTTTTGCAACAAAAGCATCCGTTCTACTCCATTAGACTCAAAATGATGTTTGGGAGTGTTTTGGAGCATTTCGCTAACCTTCGGCATGTAAATAACTTGTGTTTCAGGCCTGAATGCACTGTTACGGGGTACCGAAGTTGCAAAAATAGTTTTCCAACAAAAGCATCCGTTCTACTCCATTAGACTCAAAATGATGTTTGGCAGTGTTTTGGAGCATTTCGCTAACCTTCGGCATGTAAATAACTTGTGTTTCAGGCCTGAATGCACTGTTACGGGGTACCGAAGTTGCAAAAATGGTTTTGCAACAAAAGCATCCGTTCTACTCAATTAGACTCAAAATGAAGTTTGGGAGTGTTTTGGAGCATTTCGCTAACCTTCGGCATGAAAATAACTTGTGTTTCAGGCCTGAATGCACTGTTACGGGGTACCGAAGTTGCAAAAACGGTTTTGCAACAAAAGCATCCGTTCTACTCCGTTAGACTCAAAATGATGTTTGGGAGTGTTTTGGAGCATTTCGCTAACCTTCGGCACGAAAATAACTTGTGTTTCCGGCCTGAATGCACTGTTACGGGGTACCGAAGTTGCAAAAATTGTTTTGCAACAAAAGCATCCGTTCTACTCAATTAGACTCAAAATGATGTTTGGGAGTGTTTTGGAGCATTTCGCTAACCTTCGGCATGAAAATAACTTGTGTTCCGGGCCTGAATGCACTGTTACGGGGTACCGAAGTTGCAAAAATGGTTTTGCAACAAAAGCATCCGTTCTACTCCATTAGACTCAAAATGATGTTTGGGAGTGTTTTGGAGCATTTCGCTAACCTTCGGCATGTAAATAACTTGTGTTTCAGGCCTGAATGCACTGTTACGGGGTACCGAAGTTGCAAAAATAGTTTTGCAACAAAAGCATATCTTCTACTCCATTAGACTCAAAATGATGTTTCGGAGTGTTGCATTTCGCTAACCTTCGGCATATAAATAACTTGTGTTTCGGGCCTGGATGCACAGTTACTGGGTACCGAAGTTGCAAAAATGGTTTTGCAACAAAAGCATCCGTTCTACTCAATTAGACTCAAAATGATGTTTGGGAGTGTTTTGGAGCATTTCGCTAACCTTCGGCGTGAAAATAACTTGTGTTCCGGGCCTGAATGCACTGTTACGGGTACCGAAGTTGCAAAAATGGTTTTGCAACAAAAGCATCTGTTCTACTCAATTAGACTCAAAATGATGTTTGAGAGTGTTTTGGAGCATTTCGCTAACCTTCGGCGTGAAAATAACTTGTGTTCCGGGCCTGAATGCACTGTTACGGGTACCGAAGTTACAGAAATGGTTTTGCAACAAAAGCATCCGTTCTACTCCATTAGACTCAAAATGATGTTTGCGAGTGTTTTGGAGCATTTCGCTTACCTTCGGCATGTAAATAACTTGTGTTTCAGGCCTGAATGCACTGTTACGGGGTGCCGAAGTTGCAAAAATGGTTTTGCAACAAAAGCATATGTTCTACTCCATTGGACTCAAAATGATGTTTCAGCGTGTTGGATTTCGCTAACCTTCGGCATGTAAATAACTTGTGTTCCGAGCCTGAATGCACTGTTACGGGGTACCGAAGTTGCAAAAATGGTTTTGCAACCAAAGCTTCCGTTCTACTCCATTAGACTCAAAATGATGTTTGAGAGTGTTTTGGAGCATTTCGCTAACCTTCGGCATGTAAATAACTTGTGTTTCAGGCCTGAATGCACTGTTACGGGGTACCGAAGTTGCAAAAATAGTTTTCCAACAAAAGCATCCGTTCTACTCCATTAGACTCAGAATGATGTTTGGGAGTGTTTTGGAGCATTTCGCTAACCTTTGGCATGTAAATAACTTGTGTTTCAGGCCTGAATGCACTGTTACGGGGTACCGAATTTGCAAAAATTGTTTTGCAACAAAAGCATCCGTTCTACTCAATTAGACTCACAATGAAGTTTGGGAGTGTTTTGGAGCATTTCGCTAACCTTCGGCATGAAAATAACTTGTGTTTCAGGCCTGAATGCACTGTTACGGGGTACCGAAGTTGCAAAAATGGTTTTGCAACAAAAGCATCCGTTCTACTCCATTAGACTCAAAATGATATTTGGGAGTGTTTTGGACCATTTCGCTAACCTTCGGCACGAAAATAACTTGTGTTTCGGGCCTGAATGCACTGTTACGGGGTACCGAAGTTACAAAAATGGTTTTGCAACAAAAGCATCCGTTCTACTCAATTAGACTCAAAATGATGTTTGGGAGTGTTTTGGAGCATTTCGCTAACCTTCGGCATGAAAATAACTTGTGTTCCGGGCCTGAATGCACTGTTACGGGGTACCGAAGTTGCAAAAATGGTTTTGCAACAAAAGCATCCGTTCTACTCCATTAGACTCAAAATGATGTTTGGGAGTGTTTTGGAGCATTTCGCTAACCTTCGGCATGTAAATAACTTGTGTTTCAGGCCTGAATGCACTGTTACGGGGTACCGAAGTTGCAAAAATAGTTTTGCAACAAAAGCATATCTTCTACTCCATTAGACTCAAAATGATGTTTCGGAGTGTTGCATTTCGCTAACCTTCGGCATATAAATAACTTGTGTTTCGGGCCTGGATGCACAGTTACTGGGTACCGAAGTTGCAAAAATGGTTTTGCAACAAAAGCATCCGTTCTACTCAATTAGACTCAAAATGATGTTTGGGAGTGTTTTGGAGCATTTCGCTAACCTTCGGCGTGAAAATAACTTGTGTTCCGGGCCTGAATGCACTGTTACGGGTACCGAAGTTGCAAAAATGGTTTTGCAACAAAAGCATCTGTTCTACTCAATTAGACTCAAAATGATGTTTGAGAGTGTTTTGGAGCATTTCGCTAACCTTCGGCGTGAAAATAACTTGTGTTCCGGGCCTGAATGCACTGTTACGGGTACCGAAGTTACAAAAATGGTTTTGCAACAAAAGCATCCGTTCTACTCCATTAGACTCAAAATGATGTTTGCGAGTGTTTTGGAGCATTTCGCTTACCTTCGGCATGTAAATAACTTGTGTTTCAGGCCTGAATGCACTGTTATGGGGTGCCGAAGTTGCAAAAATGGTTTTGCAACAAAAGCATATGTTCTACTCCATTGGACTCAAAATGATGTTTCGGCGTGTTGGACTTCGCTAACCTTCGGCATGTAAATAACTTGTGTTCCGAGCCTGAATGCACTGTTACGGGGTACCGAAGTTGCAAAAATGGTTTTGCAAAAAAAGCATCCGTTCTACTCCATTAGACTCAAAATGATGTTTGAGAGTGTTTTGGAGCATTTCGCTAACCTTCGGCATGTAAATAACTTGTGTTTCAGGCCTGAATGCACTGTTACGGGGTACCGAAGTTGTAAAAATGGTTTTCCAACAAAAGCATCCGTTCTACTCCATTAGACTCAAAATGATGTTTGGTAGTGTTTTGGAGCATTTCGCTAACGTTCGGCATGTAAATAACTTGTGTTTCAGGCCTGAATGCACTGTTACTGGGTACCGAAGTTGCAAAAATGGTTTTGCAACAAAAGCATCCGTTCTACTCAATTAGACTCAAAATGAAGTTTGGGAGTGTTTTGGAGCATTTCGCTAACCTTCGGCATGAAAATAACTTGTGTTTCAGGCCTGAATGCACTGTTACGGGGTACCGAAGTTGCAAAAATGGTTTTGCAACAAAAGCATCCGTTCTACTCCATTAGACTCAAAATGATGTTTGGGAGTGTTTTGGAGCATTTCGCTAACCTTCGGCACGAAAATAACTTGTGTTTCGGGCCTGAATGCACTGTTACGGGGTACCGAAGTTGCAAAAATGGTTTTGCAACAAAAGCATCCGTTCTACTCAATTAGACTCAAAATGATGTTTGGGAGTGTTTTGGACCATTTCGCTAACCTTCGGCATGTAAATAACTTGTGTTTCAGGCCTGAATGCACTGTTACGGGGTACCGAAGTTGTAAAAATGGTTTTGCAACAAAAGCATCCGTTCTACTCCATTAGACTCAAAATGATGTTTGGGAGTGTTTTGGAGCATTTTGCTAACCTTCGGCATGAAAATAACTAGTGTTCCAGGCCTGAATGCACTGTTACGGGGTACCGAAGTTGCAAAAATGGTTTTGCAACAAAAGCATCCGTTCTACTCCATTAGACTCAAAATGATGTTTGGGAGTGTTTTGGAGCATTTCGCTAACCTTCGGCATGAAAATAACTTGTGTTCCAGGCCTGACTGCACTGTTACGGGGTACCGAAGTTGCAAAAATGGTTTTGCAACAAAAGCATCCGTTCTACTCCATTAGACTCAAAATGATGTTTGGGAGTGTTTTGGAGCATTTCGCTAACCTTCGGCATGTAAATAACTTGTGTTTCAGGCCTGAATGCACTGTTACGGGGTACCGAAGTTGCAAAAATAGTTTTGCAACAAAAGCATATCTTCTACTCCATTAGACTCAAAATGATGTTTCGGAGTGTTGCATTTCGCTAACCTTCGGCATATAAATAACTTGTGTTTCGGGCCTGGATGCACAGTTACTGGGTACCGAAGTTGCAAAAATGGTTTTGCAACAAAAGCATCCGTTCTACTCAATTAGACTCAAAATGATGTTTGGGAGTGTTTTAGAGCATTTCGCTAACCTTCGGCGTGAAAATAACTTGTGTTCCGGGCCTGAATGCACTGTTACGGGTACCGAAGTTGCAAAAATGGTTTTGCAACAAAAGCATCTGTTCTACTCAATTAGACTCAAAATGATGTTTGAGAGTGTTTTGGAGCATTTCGCTAACCTTCGGCGTGAAAATAACTTGTGTTCCGGGCCTGAATGCACTGTTACGGGTACCGAAGTTTCAAAAATGGTTTTTAAACAAAAGTATCCATTCTACTCCATTAGACTCAAAATGATGTTTGCGAGTGTTTTGGAGCATTTCGCTTACCTTCGGCATGTAAATAACTTGTGTTTCAGGCCTGAATGCACTGTTACGGGGTGCCGAAGTTGCAAAAATGGTTTTGCAACAAAAGCATATGTTCTACTCCATTGGACTCAAAATGATGTTTCGGCGTGTTGGATTTCGCTAACCTTCGGCATTTAAATAACTTGTGTTCCGAGCCTGAATGCACTGTTACGGGGTACCGAAGTTGCAAAAATGGTTTTGCAACAAAAGCTTCCATTCTACTCCATTAGACTCAAAATGATGTTTGAGAGTGTTTTGGAGCATTTCGCTAACCTTCGGCATGTAAATAACTTGTGTTTCAGGCCTGAATGCACTGTTACGGGGTACCGAAGTTGCAAAAATAATTTTCCAACAAAAGCATCCGTTCTACTCCATTAGACTCAAAATGTTGTTTGGGAGTGTTTCGGAGCATTTCGCTAACCTTCGTCATGTAAATAACTTGTGTTTCAGGCCTGAATGCACTGTTACGGGGTACCGAAGTTGCAAAAATGGTTTTGCAACAAAAGCATCCGTTCTACTCAATTAGACTCAAAATGAAGTTTGGGAGTGTTTTGGAGCATTTCGCTAACCTTCGGCATGAAAATAACTTGTGTTTCAGGCCTGAATGCACTGTTACGGGGTACCGAAGTTGCAAAAATTGATTTTGCAACAAAAGCATCCGTTCTACTCCATTAGACTCAAAATGATGTTTGGGAGTGTTTTGGAGCATTTCGCTAACCTTCGGCACGAAAATAACTTGTGTTTCGGGCCTGAATGCACTGTTACGGGGTACCGAAGTTGCAAAAATGGTTTTGCAACAAAAGCATCCGTTCTACTCAATTAGACTCAAAATGATGTTTGGGAGTGTTTTGGACCATTTCGCTAACCTTCGGCATGTAAATAACTTGTGTTTCAGGCCTGAATGCACTGTTACGGGGTACAGAAGTTGCAAAAATGGTTTTGCAACAAAAGCATCCGTTCTACTCCATTAGACTCAAAATGATGTTTGGGAGTGTTTTGGAGCATTTCGCTAACCTTCGGCATGAAAATAACTAGTGTTCCAGGCCTGAATGCACTGTTATGGGGTTCCGAAGTTGCAAAAATGGTTTTGCAACAAAAGCATCCGTTCTACTCAATTAGACTCAAAATGATGTTTGGGAGTGTTTTGGAGCATTTCGCTAACCTTTGGCATGAAAATAACTTGTGTTCCAGGCCTGACTGCACTGTTACGGGGTACCGAAGTTGCAAAAATGGTTTTGCAACAAAAGCATCCGTTCTACTCCATTAGACTCAAAATGATGTTTGGGAATGTTTTGGAGCATTTCGCTAACCTTCGGCATGTAAATAACTTGTGTTTCAGGCCTGAATGCACTGTTACGGGGTACCGAAGTTGCAAAAATAGTTTTGCAACAAAAGCATATCTTCTACTCCATTAGACTCAAAATGATGTTTCGGAGTGTTGCATTTCGCTAACCTTCGGCATATAAATAACTTGTGTTTCGGGCCTGGATGCACAGTTACTGGGTACCGAAGTTGCAAAAATGGTTTTGCAACAAAAGCATCCGTTCTACTCAATTAGACTCAAAATGATGTTTGGGAGTGTTTTGGAGCATTTCGCTAACCTTCGGCGTGAAAATAACTTGTGTTCCGGGCCTGAATGCACTGTTACGGGTACCGAAGTTGCAAAAATGGTTTTGCAACAAAAGCATCTGTTCTACTCAATTAGACTCAAAATGATGTTTGAGAGTGTTTTGGAGCGTTTCGCTAACCTTCGGCGTGAAAATAACTTGTGTTCCGGGCCTGAATGCACTGTTACGGGTACCGAAGTTACAGAAATGGTTTTGCAACAAAAGCATCCGTTCTACTCCATTAGACTCAAAATGATGTTTGCGAGTGTTTTGGAGCATTTCGCTTACCTTCGGCATGTAAATAACTTGTGTTTCAGGCCTGAATGCACTGTTACGGGGTGCCGAAGTTGCAAAAATGGTTTTGCAACAAAAGCATATGTTCTACTCCATTGGACTCAAAATGATGTTTGCGAGTGTTTTGGAGCATTTCGCTTACCTTCGGCATGTAAATAACTTGTGTTTCAGGCCTGAATGCACTGTTACGGGGTGCCGAAGTTGCAAAAATGGTTTTGCAACAAAAGCATATGTTCTACTCCATTGGACTCAAAATGATGTTTCAGCGTGTTGGATTTCGCTAACCTTCGGCATGTAAATAACTTGTGTTCCGAGCCTGAATGCACTGTTACGGGGTACCGAAGTTGCAAAAATGGTTTTGCAACAAAAGCTTCCGTTCTACTCCATTAGACTCAAAATGATGTTTGAGAGTGTTTTGGAGCATTTCGCTAACCTTCGGCATGTAAATAACTTGTGTTTCAGGCCTGAATGCACTGTTACGGGGTACCGAAGTTGCAAAAATGGTTTTGCAACAAAAGCTTCCATTCTACTCCATTAGACTCAAAATGATGTTTGAGAGTGTTTTGGAGCATTTCGCTAACCTTCGGCATGTAAATAACTTGTTTTTTAGGCCTGAATGCACTGTTACGGGGTACAGAAGTTGCAAAAATGGTTTTACAACAAAAGCATATGATCTACTCCATTAGACTCAAAATGATGTTTCGGAGTGTTTTGGAGCATTTCGCTAACCTTCGGCATGAAAATAACTAGTGTTCCAGGCCTGAATGCACTGTTACGGGGTTCCGAAGTTGCAAAAATGGTTTTGCAACAAAAGCATCCGTTCTACTCAATTAGACTCAAAATGATGTTTGGGAGTGTTTTAGAGCATTTCGCTAACCTTCGGCGTGAAAATAACTTGTGTTCCGGGCCTGAATGCACTGTTACGGGTACCGAAGTTGCAAAAATGGTTTTGCAACAAAAGCATCTGTTCTACTCAATTAGACTCAAAATGATGTTTGAGAGTGTTTTGGAGCATTTCGCTAACCTTCGGCGTGAAAATAACTTGTGTTCCGGGCCTGAATGCACTGTTACGGGTACCGAAGTTACAAAAATGGTTTTGCAACAAAAGCATCCGTTCTACTCCATTAGACTCAAAATGATGTTTGCGAGTGTTTTGGAGCATTTCGCTTACCTTCGGCATGTAAATAACTTGTGTTTCAGGCCTGAATGCACTGTTACGGGGTGCCGAAGTTGCAAAAATGGTTTTGCAACAAAAGCATATGTTCTACTCCATTGGACTCAAAATGATGTTTCGGCGTGTTGGATTTCGCTAACCTTCGGCATGTAAATAACTTGTGTTCCGAGCCTGAATGCACTGTTACGGGGTACCGAAGTTACAAAAATGGTTTTGCAACAAAAGCTTCCATTCTACTCCATTAGACTCAAAATGATGTTTGAGAGTGTTTTGGAGCATTTCGCTAACCTTCGGCATGTAAATAACTTGTGTTTCAGGCCTGAATGCACTGTTACGGGGTACCGAAGTTGCAAAAATAATTTTCCAACAAAAGCATCCGTTCTACTCCATTAGACTCAAAATGCTGTTTGGGAGTGTTTCGGAGCATTTCGCTAACCTTCGGCATGTAAATAACTTGTGTTTCAGGCCTGAATGCACTGTTACGGGGTACCGAAGTTGCAAAAATGGTTTTGCAACAAAAGCATCCGTTCTACTCAATTAGACTCAAAATGAAGTTTGGGAGTGTTTTGGAGCATTTCGCTAACCTTCGGCATGAAAATAACTTGTGTTTCAGGCCTGAATGCACTGTTACGGGGTACCGAAGTTGCAAAAATGGTTTTGCAACAAAAGCATCCGTTCTACTCCATTAGACTCAAAATGATGTTTGGGAGTGTTTTGGAGCATTTCGCTAACCTTCGGCATGAAAATAACTTGTGTTCCAGGCCTGACTGCACTGTTACGGGGTACCGAAGTTGCAAAAATGGTTTTGCAACAAAAGCATCCGTTCTACTCCATTAGACTCAAAATGATGTTTGGTAGTGTTTTGGAGCATTTTGCTAACCTTCGGCACGAAAATAACTTGTGTTTCGGGCCTGAATGCACTGTTACGGGGTACCGAAGTTGCAAAAATGGTTTTGCAACAAAAGCATCCGTTCTACTCAATTAGACTCAAAATGATGTTTGGGTGTGTTTTGGACCATTTCGCTAACCTTCGGCATGTAAATAACTTGTGTTTCAGGCCTGAATGCACTGTTACGGGGTACCGAAGTTGCAAAAATGGTTTTGCAACAAAAGCATCCGTTCTACTCCATTAGACTCAAAATGATGTTTGGGAGTGTTTTGGAGCATTTCGCTAACCTTCGGCATGAAAATAACTAGTGTTCCAGGCCTGAATGCACTGTTACGGGGTTCCGAAGTTGCAAAAATGGTTTTGCAACAAAAGCATCCGTTCTACTCAATTAGACTCAAAATGATGTTTGGGAGTGTTTTGGAGCATTTCGCTAACCTTCGGCATGAAAATAACTTGTGTTCCAGGCCTGACTGCACTGTTACGGGGTACCGAAGTTGCAAAAATGGTTTTGCAACAAAAGCATCCGTTCTACTCCATTAGACTCAAAATGATGTTTGGGAGTGTTTTGGAGCATTTCGCTAACCTTCGGCATGTAAATAACTTGTGTTTCAGGCCTGAATGCACTGTTACGGGGTACCGAAGTTGCAAAAATAGTTTTGCAACAAAAGCATATCTTCTACTCCATTAGACTCAAAATGATGTTTCGGAGTGTTGCATTTCGCTAACCTTCGGCATATAAATAACTTGTGTTTCGGGCCTGGATGCACAGTTACTGGGTACCGAAGTTGCAAAAATGGTTTTGCAACAAAAGCATCCGTTCTACTCAATTAGACTCAAAACGATGTTTGGGAGTGTTTTAGAGCATTTCGCTAACCTTCGGCGTGAAAATAACTTGTGTTCCGGGCCTGAATGCACTGTTACGGGGTACCGAAGTTGCAAAAATGGTTTTGCAACAAAAGCATCCGTTCTACTCAATTAGACTCAAAATGATGTTTGGGAGTGTTTTGGAGCATTTCACTAACCTTCGGCATGAAAATAACTTGTGTTCCGGGCCTGAATGCACTGTTACGGGGTACCGAAGTTGCAAAAATGGTTTTGCAACAAAATCATTCGTTCTACTCAATTAGACTCAAAATGATGTTTGGGAGTGTTTTGGAGCATTTCGCTAACCTTCGGCATGAAAATAACTTGTGTTTCGGGCCTGAATGCACTGTTACGGGGTACCGAAGTTACAAAAATGGTTTTGCAACAAAAGCATCCGTGGTACTCCATTAGACTCAAAATGATGTTTGCGAGTGTTTTGGAGCATTTCGCTTACCTTCGCCATGTAAATAACTTGTGTTTCAGGCCTGAATGCACTGTTACGGGGTGCCGAAGTCGCAAAAATGGTTTTGCAACAAAAGCATATGTTTTACTCCATTGGACTCAATATGATGTTTCGGCGTGTTGCATTTCGCTAACCTTCGGCATGTAAATAACTTGTGTTCCGAGCCTGAATGCACTGTTACGGGGTACCGAAGTTACAAAAATGGTTTTGCAACAAAAGCATCCATTCTACTCCATTAGACTCAAAATGATGTTTGGGAGTGTTTTGGAGCATTTCGCTAACCTTCGGCATGTAAATAACTTGTGTTTCAGGCCTGAATGCACTGTTACGGGGTACCGAAGTTGCAAAAATGGTTTTGCAACAAAAGCATATGTTCTACTCCATTAGACTCGAAATGATGTTTCGGAGTGTTGCATTTCGCTAACCTTCGGCATATAAATAACTTGTGTTTCGGGCCTGGATGCACAGTTACGGGGTACCAAAGTTGCAAAAATGGTTTTGCAACAAAAGCATCCGTTCTACTCAATTAGACTCAAAATGATGTTTGGGAGCGTTTTGGAGCTTTTCGCTAACCTTCGGCATGAAAATAACTTGTGTTCCGGGCCAGAATGCACTGTTACGGGGTACCGTAGTTGCAAAAATGGTTTTGCAACAAAAGCATCCGTTCTACTCAATTAGACTCAAAATGATGTTTGGGAGTGTTTTGGAGCATTTCGCTAACCATCGGCATGTAAATAACTTCTGTTTCGGGCCTGAATGCACTGTTACGGGGTACCGAAGTTGCAAAAATGGTTTTGCAACAAAAGCATCCATTCTACTCAATTAGACTCAAAATGATGTTTGGGAGTGTTTTGGAGCATTTCACTAACCTTCGGCATGAAAATAACTTGTGTTCCGGGCCTGAATGCACTGTTACGGGGTACCGAAGTTGCAAAAATGGTTTTGCATCAAAATCATTCGTTCTACTCAATTAGACTCAAAATGATGTTTGGGAGTGTTTTGGAGCATTTCGCTAACCTTCGGCATGAAAATAACTTGTGTTCCGGGCCTGAATGCACTGTTACGGGGTACCGAAGTTACAAAAATGGTTTTGCAACAAAAGCATCCGTGGTACTCCATTAGACTCAAAATGATGTTTGCGAGTGTTTTGGAGCATTTCGCTTACCTTCGCCATGTAAATAACTTGTGTTTCAGGCCTGAATGCACTGTTACGGGGTGCCGAAGTCGCAAAAATGGTTTTGCAACAAAAGCATATGTTTTACTCCATTGGACTCAATATGATGTTTCGGCGTGTTGCATTTCGCTAACCTTCGGCATGTAAATAACTTGTGTTCCGAGCCTGAATGCACTGTTACGGGGTACCGAAGTTGCAAAAATGGTTTTGCAACAAAAGCATCCATTCTACTCCATTAGACTCAAAATGATGTTTGGGAGTGTTTTGGAGCATTTCGCTAACCTTCGGCATGTAAATAACTTGTGTTTCAGGCCTGAATGCACTGTTACGGGGTACCGAAGTTGCAAAAATGGTTTTGCAACAAAAGCATATGTTCTACTCCATTAGACTCGAAATGATGTTTCGGAGTGTTGCATTTCGCTAACCTTCGGCATATAAATAACTTGTGTTTCGGGCCTGGATGCACAGTTACGGGGTACCAAAGTTGCAAAAATGGTTTTGCAACAAAAGCATCCGTTCTACTCAATTAGACTCAAAATGATGTTTGGGAGCGTTTTGGAGCTTTTCGCTAACCTTCGGCATGAAAATAACTTGTGTTCCGGGCCAGAATGCACTGTTACGGGGTACCGTAGTTGCAAAAATGGTTTTGCAACAAAAGCATCCGTTCTACTCAATTAGACTCAAAATGATGTTTAGGAGTGTTTTGGAGCATTTCGCTAACCATCGGCATGTAAATAACTTCTGTTTCGGGCCTGAATGCACTGTTACGGGGTACCGAAGTTGCAAAAATGGTTTTGCAACAAAAGCATCCGTTCTACTCAATTAGACTCAAAATGATGTTTGGGAGTGTTTTGGAGCATTTCACTAACCTTCGGCATGAAAATAACTTGTGTTCCGGGCCTGAATGCACTGTTACGGGCTACCGAAGTTGCAAAAATGGTTTTGCAACAAAATCATTCGTTCTACTCAATTAGACTCAAAATGATGTTTGGGAGTGTTTTGGAGCATTTCGCTAACCTTCGGCATGAAAATAACTTGTGTTCCGGGCCTGAATGCACTGTTACGGGGTACCGAAGTTACAAAAATGGTTTCGCAACAAAATCTTCCGTGGTACTCCATTAGACTCAAAATGATGTTTGCGAGTGTTTTGCAGCATTTCGCTTACCTTCGCCATGTAAATAACTTGTGTTTCAGGCCTGAATGCACTGTTACGGGGTGCCGAAGTCGCAAAAATGGTTTTGCAACAAAAGCATATGTTTTACTCCATTGGACTCAATATGATGTTTTGGCGTGTTGCATTTCGCTAACCTTCGGCATGTAAATAACTTGTGTTCCGAGCCTGAATGCACTGTTACGGGGTACCGAAGTTGCAAAAATGGTTTTGCAACAAAAGCATCCGTTCTACTCCATTAGACTCAAAATGATGTTTGGGAGTGTTTTGGAGCATTTCGCTAACCTTCGGCATGTAAATAACTTGTGTTTCAGGCCTGAATGCACTGTTACGGGGTACCGAAGTTGCAAAAATGGTTTTGCAACAAAAGCATATGTTCTACTCCATTAGACTCGAAATGATGTTTCGGAGTGTTGCATTTCGCTAACCTTCGGCATATAAATAACTTGTGTTTCGGGCCTGGATGCACAGTTACGGGGTACCAAAGTTGCAAAAATGGTTTTGCAACAAAAGCATCCGTTCTACTCAATTAGACTCAAAATGATGTTTGGGAGCGTTTTGGAGCTTTTCGCTAACCTTCGGCATGAAAATAACTTGTGTTCCGGGCCAGAATGCACTGTTACGGGGTACCGTAGTTGCAAAAATGGTTTTGCAACAAAAGCATCCGTTCTACTCAATTAGACTCAAAATGATGTTTAGGAGTGTTTTGGAGCATTTCGCTAACCATCGGCATGTAAATAACTTCTGTTTCGGGCCTGAATGCACTGTTACGGGGTACCGAAGTTGCAAAAATGGTTTTGCAACAAAAGCATCCGTTCTACTCAATTAGACTCAAAATGATGTTTGGGAGTGTTTTGGAGCATTTCACTAACCTTCGGCATGAAAATAACTTGTGTTCCGGGCCTGAATGCACTGTTACGGGCTACCGAAGTTGCAAAAATGGTTTTGCAACAAAATCATTCGTTCTACTCAATTAGACTCAAAATGATGTTTGGGAGTGTTTTGGAGCATTTCGCTAACCTTCGGCATGAAAATAACTTGTGTTCCGGGCCTGAATGCACTGTTACGGGGTACCGAAGTTACAAAAATGGTTTCGCAACAAAATCTTCCGTGGTACTCCATTAGACTCAAAATGATGTTTGCGAGTGTTTTGCAGCATTTCGCTTACCTTCGCCATGTAAATAACTTGTGTTTCAGGCCTGAATGCACTGTTACGGGGTGCCGAAGTCGCAAAAATGGTTTTGCAACAAAAGCATATGTTTTACTCCATTGGACTCAATATGATGTTTTGGCGTGTTGCATTTCGCTAACCTTCGGCATGTAAATAACTTGTGTTCCGAGCCTGAATGCACTGTTACGGGGTACCGAAGTTGCAAAAATGGTTTTGCAACAAAAGCATCCGTTCTACTCCATTAGACTCAAAATGATGTTTGGGAGTGTTTTGGAGCATTTCGCTAACCTTCGGCATGTAAATAACTTGTGTTTCAGGCCTGAATGCACTGTTACGGGGTACCGAAGTTGCAAAAATGGTTTTGCAACAAAAGCATATGTTCTACTCCATTAGACTCGAAATGATGTTTCGGAGTGTTGCATTTCGCTAACCTTTGGCATATAAATAACTTGTGTTTCGGGCCTGGATGCACAGTTACGGGGTACCAAAGTTGCAAAAATGGTTTTGCAACAAAAGCATCCGTTCTACTCAATTAGACTCAAAATGATGTTTGGGAGCGTTTTGGAGCTTTTCGCTAACCTTCGGCATGAAAATAACTTGTGTTCCGGGCCAGAATGCACTATTACGGGGTACCGTAGTTGCAAAAATGGTTTTGCAACAAAAGCATCCGTTCTACTCAATTAGACTCAAAATGATGTTTAGGAGTGTTTTGGAGCATTTCGCTAACCATCGGCATGTAAATAACTTCTGTTTCGGGCCTGAATGCACTGTTACGGGGTACCGAAGTTGCAAAAATGGTTTTGCAACAAAAGCATCCGTTCTACTCAATTAGACTCAAAATGATGTTTGGGAGTGTTTTGGAGCATTTCACTAACCTTCGGCATGAAAATAACTTGTGTTCCGGGCCTGAATGCACTGTTACGGGCTACCGAAGTTGCAAAAATGGTTTTGCAACAAAATCATTCGTTCTACTCAATTAGACTCAAAATGATGTTTGGGAGTGTTTTGGAGCATTTCGCTAACCTTCGGCATGAAAATAACTTGTGTTCCGGGCCTGAATGCACTGTTACGGGGTACCGAAGTTACAAAAATGGTTTCGCAACAAAAGCATCCGTGGTACTCCATTAGACTCAAAATGATGTTTGCGAGTGTTTTGCAGCATTTCGCTTACCTTCGCCATGTAAATAACTTGTGTTTCAGGCCTGAATGCACTGTTACGGGGTGCCGAAGTCGCAAAAATGGTTTTGCAACAAAAGCATATGTTTTACTCCATTGGACTCAATATGATGTTTTGGCGTGTTGCATTTCGCTAACCTTCGGCATGTAAATAACTTGTGTTCCGACCCTGAATGCACTGTTACGGGGTACCGAAGTTGCAAAAATGGTTTTGCAACAAAAGCATCCGTTCTACTCCATTAGACTCAAAATGATGTTTGGGAGTGTTTTGGAGCATTTCGCTAACCTTCGGCATGTAAATAACTTGTGTTTCAGGCCTGAATGCACTGTTACGGGGTACCGAAGTTGCAAAAATGGTTTTGCAACAAAAGCATATGTTCTACTCCATTAGACTCGAAATGATGTTTCGGAGTGTTGCATTTCGCTAACCTTCGGCATATAAATAACTTGTGTTTCGGGCCTGGATGCACAGTTACGGGGTACCAAAGTTGCAAAAATGGTTTTGCAACAAAAGCATCCGTTCTACTCAATTAGACTCAAAATGATGTTTGGGAGCGTTTTGGAGCTTTTCGCTAACCTTCGGCATGAAAATAACTTGTGTTCCGGGCCAGAATGCACTGTTACGGGGTACCGTAGTTGCAAAAATGGTTTTGCAACAAAAGCATCCGTTCTACTCAATTAGACTCAAAATGATGTTTGGGAGTGTTTTGGAGCATTTCGCTAACCATCGGCATGTAAATAACTTCTGTTTCGGGCCTGAATGCACTGTTACGGGGTACCGAAGTTGCAAAAATGGTTTTGCAACAAAAGCATCCGTTCTACTCAATTAGACTCAAAATGATGTTTGGGAGTGTTTTGGAGCATTTCACTAACCTTCGGCATGAAAATAACTTGTGTTCCGGGCCTGAATGCACTGTTACGGGGTACCGAAGTTGCAAAAATGGTTTTGCAACAAAATCATTCGTTCTACTCAATTAGACTCAAAATGATGTTTGGGAGTGTTTTGGAGCATTTCGCTAACCTTCGGCATGAAAATAACTTGTGTTCCGGGCCTGAATGCACTGCTACGGGGTACCGAAGTTACAAAAATGGTTTTTCAACAAAAGCATCCGTGGTACTCCATTAGACTCAAAATGATGTTTGCGAGTGTTTTGGAGCATTTCGCTTACCTTCGCCATGTAAATAACTTGTGTTTCAGGCCTGAATGCACTGTTACGGGGTGCCGAAGTCGCAAAAATGGTTTTGCAACAAAAGCATATGTTTTACTCCATTGGACTCAATATGATGTTTCGGCGTGTTGCATTTCGCTAACCTTCGGCATGTAAATAACTTGTGTTCCGAGCCTGAATGCACTGTTACGGGGTACCGAAGTTGCAAAAATGGTTTTGCAACAAAAGCATCCATTCTACTCCATTAGACTCAAAATGATGTTTGGGAGTGTTTTGGAGCATTTCGCTAACCTTCGGCATGTAAATAACTTGTGTTTCAGGCCTGAATGCACTGTTACGGGGTACCGAAGTTGCAAAAATGGTTTTGCAACAAAAGCATATGTTCTACTCCATTAGACTCGAAATGATGTTTCGGAGTGTTGCATTTCGCTAACCTTCGGCATATAAATAACTTGTGTTTCGGGCCTGGATGCACAGTTACGGGGTACCAAAGTTGCAAAAATGGTTTTGCAACAAAAGCATCCGTTCTACTCAATTAGACTCAAAATGATGTTTGGGAGCGTTTTGGAGCTTTTCGGAGCTTTTCGCTAACCTTCGGCATGAAAATAACTTGTGTTCCGGGCCAGAATGCACTGTTACGGGGTACCGTAGTTGCAAAAATGGTTTTGCAACAAAAGCATCCGTTCTACTCAATTAGACTCAAAATGATGTTTAGGAGTGTTTTGGAGCATTTCGCTAACCATCGGCATGTAAATAACTTCTGTTTCGGGCCTGAATGCACTGTTACGGGGTACCGAAGTTGCAAAAATGGTTTTGCAACAAAAGCATCCGTTCTACTCAATTAGACTCAAAATGATGTTTGGGAGTGTTTTGGAGCATTTCACTAACCTTCGGCATGAAAATAACTTGTGTTCCGGGCCTGAATGCACTGTTACGGGCTACCGAAGTTGCAAAAATGGTTTAGCAACAAAATCATACGTTCTACACAAGTAGACTCAAAATGATGTTTGGGAGTGTTTTGGAGCATTTCGCTAACCTTCGGCATGAAAATAACTTGTGTTCCGGGCCTGAATGCACTGTTACGGGGTACCGAAGTTACAAAAATGGTTTCGCAACAAAATCTTCCGTGGTACTCCATTAGACTCAAAATGATGTTTGCGAGTGTTTTGCAGCATTTCGCTTACCTTCGCCATGTAAATAACTTGTGTTTCAGGCCTGAATGCACTGTTACGGGGTGCCGAAGTCGCAAAAATGGTTTTGCAACAAAAGCATATGTTTTACTCCATTGGACTCAATATGATGTTTTGGCGTGTTGCATTTCGCTAACCTTCGGCATGTAAATAACTTGTGTTCCGAGCCTGAATGCACTGTTACGGGGTACCGAAGTTGCAAAAATGGTTTTGCAACAAAAGCATCCGTTCTACTCCATTAGACTCAAAATGATGTTTGGGAGTGTTTTGGAGCATTTCGCTAACCTTCGGCATGTAAATAACTTGTGTTTCAGGCCTGAATGCACTGTTACGGGGTACCGAAGTTGCAAAAATGGTTTTGCAACAAAAGCATATGTTCTACTCCATTAGACTCGAAATGATGTTTCGGAGTGTTGCATTTCGCTAACCTTCGGCATATAAATAACTTGTGTTTCGGGCCTGGATGCACAGTTACGGGGTACCAAAGTTGCAAAAATGGTTTTGCAACAAAAGCATCCGTTCTACTCAATTAGACTCAAAATGATGTTTGGGAGCGTTTTGGAGCTTTTCGCTAACCTTCGGCATGAAAATAACTTGTGTTCCGGGCCAGAATGCACTGTTACGGGGTACCGTAGTTGCAAAAATGGTTTTGCAACAAAAGCATCCGTTCTACTCAATTAGACTCAAAATGATGTTTAGGAGTGTTTTGGAGCATTTCGCTAACCATCGGCATGTAAATAACTTCTGTTTCGGGCCTGAATGCACTGTTACGGGGTACCGAAGTTGCAAAAATGGTTTTGCAACAAAAGCATCCGTTCTACTCAATTAGACTCAAAATGATGTTTGGGAGTGTTTTGGAGCATTTCACTAACCTTCGGCATGAAAATAACTTGTGTTCCGGGCCTGAATGCACTGTTACGGGCTACCGAAGTTGCAAAAATGGTTTTGCAACAAAATCATTCGTTCTACTCAATTAGACTCAAAATGATGTTTGGGAGTGTTTTGGAGCATTTCGCTAACCTTCGGCATGAAAATAACTTGTGTTCCGGGCCTGAATGCACTGTTACGGGGTACCGAAGTTACAAAAATGGTTTCGCAACAAAATCTTCCGTGGTACTCCATTAGACTCAAAATGATGTTTGCGAGTGTTTTGCAGCATTTCGCTTACCTTCGCCATGTAAATAACTTGTGTTTCAGGCCTGAATGCACTGTTACGGGGTGCCGAAGTCGCAAAAATGGTTTTGCAACAAAAGCATATGTTTTACTCCATTGGACTCAATATGATGTTTTGGCGTGTTGCATTTCGCTAACCTTCGGCATGTAAATAACTTGTGTTCCGAGCCTGAATGCACTGTTACGGGGTACCGAAGTTGCAAAAATGGTTTTGCAACAAAAGCATCCGTTCTACTCCATTAGACTCAAAATGATGTTTGGGAGTGTTTTGGAGCATTTCGCTAACCTTCGGCATGTAAATAACTTGTGTTTCAGGCCTGAATGCACTGTTACGGGGTACCGAAGTTGCAAAAATGGTTTTGCAACAAAAGCATATGTTCTACTCCATTAGACTCGAAATGATGTTTCGGAGTGTTGCATTTCGCTAACCTTTGGCATATAAATAACTTGTGTTTCGGGCCTGGATGCACAGTTACGGGGTACCAAAGTTGCAAAAATGGTTTTGCAACAAAAGCATCCGTTCTACTCAATTAGACTCAAAATGATGTTTGGGAGCGTTTTGGAGCTTTTCGCTAACCTTCGGCATGAAAATAACTTGTGTTCCGGGCCAGAATGCACTGTTACGGGGTACCGTAGTTGCAAAAATGGTTTTGCAACAAAAGCATCCGTTCTACTCAATTAGACTCAAAATGATGTTTAGGAGTGTTTTGGAGCATTTCGCTAACCATCGGCATGTAAATAACTTCTGTTTCGGGCCTGAATGCACTGTTACGGGGTACCGAAGTTGCAAAAATGGTTTTGCAACAAAAGCATCCGTTCTACTCAATTAGACTCAAAATGATGTTTGGGAGTGTTTTGGAGCATTTCACTAACCTTCGGCATGAAAATAACTTGTGTTCCGGGCCTGAATGCACTGTTACGGGCTACCGAAGTTGCAAAAATGGTTTTGCAACAAAATCATTCGTTCTACTCAATTAGACTCAAAATGATGTTTGGGAGTGTTTTGGAGCATTTCGCTAACCTTCGGCATGAAAATAACTTGTGTTCCGGGCCTGAATGCACTGTTACGGGGTACCGAAGTTACAAAAATGGTTTCGCAACAAAAGCATCCGTGGTACTCCATTAGACTCAAAATGATGTTTGCGAGTGTTTTGCAGCATTTCGCTTACCTTCGCCATGTAAATAACTTGTGTTTCAGGCCTGAATGCACTGTTACGGGGTGCCGAAGTCGCAAAAATGGTTTTGCAACAAAAGCATATGTTTTACTCCATTGGACTCAATATGATGTTTTGGCGTGTTGCATTTCGCTAACCTTCGGCATGTAAATAACTTGTGTTCCGAGCCTGAATGCACTGTTACGGGGTACCGAAGTTGCAAAAATGGTTTTGCAACAAAAGCATCCGTTCTACTCCATTAGACTCAAAATGATGTTTGGGAGTGTTTTGGAGCATTTCGCTAACCTTCGGCATGTAAATAACTTGTGTTTCAGGCCTGAATGCACTGTTACGGGGTACCGAAGTTGCAAAAATGGTTTTGCAACAAAAGCATATGTTCTACTCCATTAGACTCGAAATGATGTTTCGGAGTGTTGCATTTCGCTAACCTTCGGCATATAAATAACTTGTGTTTCGGGCCTGGATGCACAGTTACGGGGTACCAAAGTTGCAAAAATGGTTTTGCAACAAAAGCATCCGTTCTACTCAATTAGACTCAAAATGATGTTTGGGAGCGTTTTGGAGCTTTTCGCTAACCTTCGGCATGAAAATAACTTGTGTTCCGGGCCAGAATGCACTGTTACGGGGTACCGTAGTTGCAAAAATGGTTTTGCAACAAAAGCATCCGTTCTACTCAATTAGACTCAAAATGATGTTTGGGAGTGTTTTGGAGCATTTCGCTAACCATCGGCATGTAAATAACTTCTGTTTCGGGCCTGAATGCACTGTTACGGGGTACCGAAGTTGCAAAAATGGTTTTGCAACAAAAGCATCCGTTCTACTCAATTAGACTCAAAATGATGTTTGGGAGTGTTTTGGAGCATTTCACTAACCTTCGGCATGAAAATAACTTGTGTTCCGGGCCTGAATGCACTGTTACGGGGTACCGAAGTTGCAAAAATGGTTTTGCAACAAAATCATTCGTTCTACTCAATTAGACTCAAAATGATGTTTGGGAGTGTTTTGGAGCATTTCGCTAACCTTCGGCATGAAAATAACTTGTGTTCCGGGCCTGAATGCACTGCTACGGGGTACCGAAGTTACAAAAATGGTTTTTCAACAAAAGCATCCGTGGTACTCCATTAGACTCAAAATGATGTTTGCGAGTGTTTTGGAGCATTTCGCTTACCTTCGCCATGTAAATAACTTGTGTTTCAGGCCTGAATGCACTGTTACGGGGTGCCGAAGTCGCAAAAATGGTTTTGCAACAAAAGCATATGTTCTACTCCATTGGACTCAAAATGATGTTTCGGCGTGTTGCATTTCGCTAACCTTCGGCATGTAAATAACTTGTGTTCCGAGCCTGAATGCACTGTTACGGGGTACCGAAGTTGCAAAAATGGTTTTGCAACAAAAGCATCCGTTCTACTCCATTAGACTCAAAATGATGTTTGGGAGTGTTTTGGAGCATTTCGCTAACCTTCGGCATGTAAATAACTTGTGTTTCAGGCCTGAATGCACTGTTACGGGGTACCGAAGTTGCAAAAATGGTTTTGCAACAAAAGCATATGTTCTACTCCATTAGACTCGAAATGATGTTTCGGAGTGTTGCATTTCGCTAACCTTCGGCATATAAATAACTTGTGTTTCGGGCCTGGATGCACAGTTACGGGGTACCAAAGTTGCAAAAATGGTTTTGCAACAAAAGCATCCGTTCTACTCAATTAGACTCAAAATGATGTTTGGGAGCGTTTTGGAGATTTTCGCTAACCTTCGGCATGAAAATAACTTGTGTTCCGGGCCAGAATGCACTGTTACGGGGTACCGTAGTTGCAAAAATGGTTTTGCAACAAAAGCATCCGTTCTACTCAATTAGACTCAAAATGATGTTTGGGAGTGTTTTGGAGCATTTCGCTAACCATCGGCATGTAAATAACTTCTGTTTCGGGCCTGAATGCACTGTTACGGGGTACCGAAGTTGCAAAAATGGTTTTGTAACAAAAGCATCCGTTCTACTCAATTAGACTCAAAATGATGTTTGGGAGTGTTTTGGAGCATTTCGCTAACCATCGGCATGTAAATAACTTCTGTTTCGGGCCTGAATGCACTGTTACGGGGTACCGAAGTTGCAAAAATGGTTTTGCAACAAAAGCATCCGTTCTACTCAATTAGACTCAAAATGATGTTTGGGAGTGTTTTGGAGCATTTCACTAACCTTCGGCATGAAAATAACTTGTGTTCCGGGCCTGAATGCACTGTTACGGGGTACCGAAGTTGCAAAAATGGTTTTGCAACAAAATCATTCGTTCTACTCAATTAGACTCAAAATGATGTTTGGGAGTGTTTTGGAGCATTTCGCTAACCTTCGGCATGAAAATAACTTGTGTTCCGGGCCTGAATGCACTGCTACGGGGTACCGAAGTTACAAAAATGGTTTTTCAACAAAAGCATCCGTGGTACTCCATTAGACTCAAAATGATGTTTGCGAGTGTTTTGGAGCATTTCGCTTACCTTCGCCATGTAAATAACTTGTGTTTCAGGCCTGAATGCACTGTTACGGGGTGCCGAAGTCGCAAAAATGGTTTTGCAACAAAAGCATATGTTTTACTCCATTGGACTCAATATGATGTTTCGGCGTGTTGCATTTCGCTAACCTTCGGCATGTAAATAACTTGTGTTCCGAGCCTGAATGCACTGTTACGGGGTACCGAAGTTGCAAAAATGGTTTTGCAACAAAAGCATCCGTTCTACTCCATTAGACTCAAAATGATGTTTGGGAGTGTTTTGGAGCATTTCGCTAACCTTCGGCATGTAAATAACTTGTGTTTCAGGCCTGAATGCACTGTTACGGGGTACCGAAGTTGCAAAAATGGTTTTGCAACAAAAGCATATGTTCTACTCCATTAGACTCGAAATGATGTTTCGGAGTGTTGCATTTCGCTAACCTTCGGCATATAAATAACTTGTGTTTCGGGCCTGGATGCACAGTTACGGGGTACCAAAGTTGCAAAAATGGTTTTGCAACAAAAGCATCCGTTCTACTCAATTAGACTCAAAATGATGTTTGGGAGCGTTTTGGAGATTTTCGCTAACCTTCGGCATGAAAATAACTTGTGTTCCGGGCCAGAATGCACTGTTACGGGGTACCGTAGTTGCAAAAATGGTTTTGCAACAAAAGCATCCGTTCTACTCAATTAGACTCAAAATGATGTTTGGGAGTGTTTTGGAGCATTTCGCTAACCATCGGCATGTAAATAACTTCTGTTTCGGGCCTGAATGCACTGTTACGGGGTACCGAAGTTGCAAAAATGGTTTTGTAACAAAAGCATCCGTTCTACTCAATTAGACTCAAAATGATGTTTGGGAGTGTTTTGGAGCATTTCGCTAACCATCGGCATGTAAATAACTTCTGTTTCGGGCCTGAATGCACTGTTACGGGGTACCGAAGTTGCAAAAATGGTTTTGCAACAAAAGCATCCGTTCTACTCAATTAGACTCAAAATGATGTTTGGGAGTGTTTTGGAGCATTTCACTAACCTTCGGCATGAAAATAACTTGTGTTCCGGGCCTGAATGCACTGTTACGGGGTACCGAAGTTGCAAAAATGGTTTTGCAACAAAATCATTCGTTCTACTCAATTAGACTCAAAATGATGTTTGGGAGTGTTTTGGAGCATTTCGCTAACCTTCGGCATGAAAATAACTTGTGTTCCGGGCCTGAATGCACTGCTACGGGGTACCGAAGTTACAAAAATGGTTTTTCAACAAAAGCATCCGTGGTACTCCATTAGACTCAAAATGATGTTTGCGAGTGTTTTGGAGCATTTCGCTTACCTTCGCCATGTAAATAACTTGTGTTTCAGGCCTGAATGCACTGTTACGGGGTGCCGAAGTCGCAAAAATGGTTTTGCAACAAAAGCATATGTTTTACTCCATTGGACTCAATATGATGTTTCGGCGTGTTGCATTTCGCTAACCTTCGGCATGTAAATAACTTGTGTTCCGAGCCTGAATGCACTGTTACGGGGTACCGAAGTTGCAAAAATGGTTTTGCAACAAAAGCATCCGTTCTACTCCATTAGACTCAAAATGATGTTTGGGAGTGTTTTGGAGCATTTCGCTAACCTTCGGCATGTAAATAACTTGTGTTTCAGGCCTGAATGCACTGTTACGGGGTACCGAAGTTGCAAAAATGGTTTTGCAACAAAAGCATATGTTCTACTCCATTAGACTCGAAATGATGTTTCGGAGTGTTGCATTTCGCTAACCTTCGGCATATAAATAACTTGTGTTTCGGGCCTGGATGCACAGTTACGGGGTACCAAAGTTGCAAAAATGGTTTTGCAACAAAAGCATCCGTTCTACTCAATTAGACTCAAAATGATGTTTGGGAGCGTTTTGGAGATTTTCGCTAACCTTCGGCATGAAAATAACTTGTGTTCCGGGCCAGAATGCACTGTTACGGGGTACCGTAGTTGCAAAAATGGTTTTGCAACAAAAGCATCCGTTCTACTCAATTAGACTCAAAATGATGTTTGGGAGTGTTTTGGAGCATTTCGCTAACCATCGGCATGTAAATAACTTCTGTTTCGGGCCTGAATGCACTGTTACGGGGTACCGAAGTTGCAAAAATGGTTTTGTAACAAAAGCATCCGTTCTACTCAATTAGACTCAAAATGATGTTTGGGAGTGTTTTGGAGCATTTCGCTAACCTTCGGCATGAAAATAACTTGTGTTCCGGGCCTGAATGCACTGTTACGGGGTACCGAAGTTGCAAAAATGGTTTTGCAACAAAATCATTCGTTCTACTCAATTAGACACAAAATGATGTTTGGGAGTGTTTTGGAGCATTTCGCTAACCTTTGGCATGAAAATAACTTGTGTTCCGGGCCTGAATGCACTGTTACGGGGTACCGAAGTTACAAAAATGGTTTTTCAACAAAAGCATCCGTGGTACTCCATTAGACTCAAAATGATGTTTGCGAGTGTTTTGGAGCATTTCGCTTACCTTCGCCATGTAAATAACTTGTGTTTCAGGCCTGAATGCACTGTTACGGGGTGCCGAAGTCGCAAAAATGGTTTTGCAACAAAAGCATATGTTTTACTCCATTGGACTCAATATGATGTTTCGGCGTGTTGCATTTCGCTAACCTTCGGCATGTAAATAACTTGTGTTCCGAGCCTGAATGCACTGTTACGGGGTACCGAAGTTGCAAAAATGGTTTTGCAACAAAAGCATCCGTTCTACTCCATTAGACTCAAAATGATGTTTGGGAGTGTTTTGGAGCATTTCGCTAACCTTCGGCATGTAAATAACTTGTGTTTCAGGCCTGAATGCACTGTTACGGGGTACCGAAGTTGCAAAAATGGTTTTGCAACAAAAGCATATGTTCTACTCCATTAGACTCGAAATGATGTTTCGGAGTGTTGCATTTCGCTAACCTTCGGCATATAAATAACTTGTGTTTCGGGCCTGGATGCACAGTTACGGGGTACCAAAGTTGCAAAAATGGTTTTGCAACAAAAGCATCCGTTCTACTCAATTAGACTCAAAATGATGTTTGGGAGCGTTTTGGAGCTTTTCGCTAACCTTCGGCATGAAAATAACTTGTGTTCCGGGCCAGAATGCACTGTTACGGGGTACCGTAGTTGCAAAAATGGTTTTGCAACAAAAGCATCCGTTCTACTCAATTAGACTCAAAATGATGTTTGGGAGTGTTTTGGAGCATTTCGCTAACCATCGGCATGTAAATAACTTCTGTTTCGGGCCTGAATGCACTGTTACGGGGTACCGAAGTTGCAAAAATGGTTTTGCAACAAAAGCATCCGTTCTACTCAATTAGACTCAAAATGATGTTTGGGAGTGTTTTGGAGCATTTCGCTAACCTTCGGCATGAAAATAACTTGTGTTCCGGGCCTGAATGCACTGTTACGGGGTACCGAAGTTGCAAAAATGGTTTTGCAACAAAATCATTCGTTCTACTCAATTAGACTCAAAATGATGTTTGGGAGTGTTTTGGAGCATTTCGCTAACCTTCGGCATGAAAATAACTTGTGTTCCGGGCCTGAATGCACTGTTACGGGGTACCGAAGTTACAAAAATGGTTTTGCAACAAAAGCATCCGTGGTACTCCATTAGACTCAAAATGATGTTTGCGAGTGTTTTGGAGCATTTCGCTTACCTTCGCCATGTAAATAACTTGTGTTTCAGGCCTGAATGCACTGTTACGGGGTGCCGAAGTCGCAAAAATGGTTTTGCAACAAAAGCATATGTTTTACTCCATTGGACTCAATATGATGTTTCGGCGTGTTGCATTTCGCTAACCTTCGGCATGTAAATAACTTGTGTTCCGAGCTTGAATGCACTGTTACGGGGTACCGAAGTTGCAAAAATGGTTTTGCAACAAAAGCATCCGTTCTACTCCATTAGACTCAAAATGATGTTTGGCAGTGTTTTGGAGCATTTCGCTAACCTTCGGCATGTAAATAACTTGTGTTTCAGGCCTGAATGCACTGTTACGGGGTACCGAAGTTGCAAAAATGGTTTTGCAACAAAAGCATATGTTCTACTCCATTAGACTCGAAATGATGTTTCGGAGTGTTGCATTTCGCTAACCTTCGGCATATAAATAACTTGTGTTTCGGGCCTGGATGCACAGTTACGGGGTACCAAAGTTGCAAAAATGGTTTTGCAACAAAAGCATCCGTTCTACTCAATTAGACTCAAAATGATGTTTGGGAGCGTTTTGGAGCTTTTCGCTAACCTTCAGCATGAAAATAACTTGTGTTCCGGGCCAGAATGCACTGTTACGGGGTACCGTAGTTGCAAAAATGGTTTTGCAACAAAAGCATCCGTTCTACTCAATTAGACTCAAAATGATGTTTGGGAGTGTTTTGGAGCATTTCGCTAACCATCGGCATGTAAATAACTTCTGTTTCGGGCCTGAATGCACTGTTACGGGGTACCGAAGTTGCAAAAATGGTTTTGCAACAAAAGCATCCGTTCTACTCAATTAGACTCAAAATGATGTTTGGGAGTGTTTTGGAGCATTTCACTAACCTTCGGCATGAAAATAACTTGTGTTCCGGGCCTGAATGCACTGTTACGGGGTACCGAAGTTGCAAAAATGGTTTTGCAACAAAATCATTCGTTCTACTCAATTAGACTCAAAATGATGTTTGGGAGTGTTTTGGAGCATTTCGCTAACCTTCGGCATGAAAATAACTTGTGTTCCGGGCCTGAATGCACTGTTACGGGGTACCGAAGTTACAAAAATGGTTTTGCAACAAAAGCATCCGTGGTACTCCATTAGACTCAAAATGATGTTTGCGAGTGTTTTGGAGCATTTCGCTTACCTTCGCCATGTAAATAACTTGTGTTTCAGGCCTGAATGCACTGTTACGGGGTGCCGAAGTCGCAAAAATGGTTTTGCAACAAAAGCATATGTTTTACTCCATTGGACTCAATATGATGTTTCGGCGTGTTGCATTTCGCTAACCTTCGGCATGTAAATAACTTGTGTTCCGAGCAAGAATGCACTGTTACGGGGTACCGAAGTTGCAAAAATGGTTTTGCAACAAAAGCATCCGTTCTACTCCATTAGACTCAAAATGATGTTTGGGAGTGTTTTGGAGCATTTCGCTAACCTTCGGCATGTAAATAACTTGTGTTTCAGGCCTGAATGCACTGTTACGGGGTACCGAAGTTGCAAAAATGGTTTTGCAACAAAAGCCTATGTTCTACTCCATTAGACTCGAAATGATGTTTCGGAGTGTTGCATTTCGCTAACCTTCGGCATATAAATAACTTGTGTTTCGGGCCTGGATGCACAGTTACGGGGTACCAAAGTTGCAAAAATGGTTTTGCAACAAAAGCATCCGTTCTACTCAATTAGACTCAAAATGATGTTTGGGAGCGTTTTGGAGCTTTTCGCTAACCTTCGGCATGAAAATAACTTGTGTTCCGGGCCAGAATGCACTGTTACGGGGTACCGTAGTTGCAAAAATGGTTTTGCAACAAAAGCATCCGTTCTACTCAATTAGACTCAAAATGATGTTTGGGAGTGTTTTGGAGCATTTCGCTAACCATCGGCATGTAAATAACTTCTGTTTCGGGCCTGAATGCACTGTTACGGGGTACCGAAGTTGCAAAAATGGTTTTGCAACAAAAGCATCCGTTCTACTCAATTAGACTCAAAATGATGTTTGGGAGTGTTTTGGAGCATTTCACTAACCTTCGGCATGAAAATAACTTGTGTTCCGGGCCTGAATGCACTGTTACGGGGTACCGAAGTTGCAAAAATGGTTTTGCAACAAAATCATTCGTTCTACTCAATTAGACTGAAAATGATGTTTGGGAGTGTTTTAGAGCATTTCGCTAACCTTCGGCATGAAAATAACTTGTGTTCCGGGCCTGAATGCACTGTTACGGGGTACCGAAGTTACAAAAATGGTTTTGCAACAAAAGCATCCGTGGTACTCCATTAGACTCAAAATGATGTTTGCGAGTGTTTTGGAGCATTTCGCTTACCTTCGCCATGTAAATAACTTGTGTTTCAGGCCTGAATGCACTGTTACGGGGTGCCGAAGTCGCAAAAATGGTTTTGCAACAAAAGCATATGTTTTACTCCATTGGACTCAATATGATGTTTCGGCGTGTTGCATTTCGCTAACCTTCGGCATGTAAATAACTTGTGTTCCGAGCCTGAATGCACTGTTACGGGGTACCGAAGTTGCAAAAATGGTTTTGCAACAAAAGCATCCGTTCTACTCAATTAGACTCAAAATGATGTTTGGGAGTGTTTTGGAGCATTTCGCTAACCATCGGCATGTAAATAACTTCTGTTTCGGGCCTGAATGCACTGTTACGGGGTACCGAAGTTGCAAAAATGGTTTTGCAACAAAAGCATCCGTTCTACTCAATTAGACTCAAAATGATGTTTGGGAGTGTTTTGGAGCATTTCACTAACCTTCGGCATGAAAATAACTTGTGTTCCGGGCCTGAATGCACTGTTACGGGGTACCGAAGTTGCAAAAATGGTTTTGCAACAAAATCATTCGTTCTACTCAATTAGACTCAAAATGATGTTTGGGAGTGTTTTGGAGCATTTCGCTAACCTTCGGCATGAAAATAACTTGTGTTCCGGGCCTGAATGCACTGCTACGGGGTACCGAAGTTACAAAAATGGTTTTTCAACAAAAGCATCCGTGGTACTCCATTAGACTCAAAATGATGTTTGCGAGTGTTTTGGAGCATTTCGCTTACCTTCGCCATGTAAATAACTTGTGTTTCAGGCCTGAATGCACTGTTACGGGGTGCCGAAGTCGCAAAAATGGTTTTGCAACAAAAGCATATGTTTTACTCCATTGGACTCAATATGATGTTTCGGCGTGTTGCATTTCGCTAACCTTCGGCATGTAAATAACTTGTGTTTCAGGCCTGAATGCACTGTTACGGGGTACCGAAGTTGCAAAAATGGTTTTGCAACAAAAGCATATGTTCTACTCCATTAGACTCGAAATGATGTTTCGGAGTGTTGCATTTCGCTAACCTTCGGCATATAAATAACTTGTGTTTCGGGCCTGGATGCACAGTTACGGGGTACCAAAGTTGCAAAAATGGTTTTGCAACAAAAGCACCCGTTCTACTCAATTAGACTCAAAATGATGTTTGGGAGCGTTTTGGAGCTTTTCGCTAACCTTCGGCATGAAAATAACTTGTGTTCCGGGCCAGAATGCACTGTTACGGGGTACCGTAGTTGCAAAAATGGTTTTGCAACAAAAGCATCCGTTCTACTCAATTAGACTCAAAATGATGTTTGGGAGTGTTTTGGAGCATTTCGCTAACCATCGGCATGTAAATAACTTCTGTTTCGGGCCTGAATGCACTGTTACGGGGTACCGAAGTTGCAAAAATGGTTTTGCAACAAAAGCATCCGTTCTACTCAATTAGACTCAAAATGATGTTTGGGAGTGTTTTGGAGCATTTCGCTAACCTTCGGCATGAAAATAACTTGTGTTCCGGGCCTGAATGCACTGCTATGGGGTACCGAAGTTACAAAAATGGTTTTTCAACAAAAGCATCCGTGGTACTCCATTAGACTCAAAATGATGTTTGCGAGTGTTTTGGAGCATTTCGCTTACCTTCGCCATGTAAATAACTTGTGTTTCAGGCCTGAATGCACTGTTACGGGGTGCCGAAGTCGCAAAAATGGTTTTGCAACAAAAGCATATGTTTTACTCCATTGGACTCAATATGATGTTTCGGCGTGTTGCATTTCGCTAACCTTCGGCATGTAAATAACTTGTGTTTCAGGCCTGAATGCACTGTTACGGGGTACCGAAGTTGCAAAAATGGTTTTGCAACAAAAGCATATGTTCTACTCCATTAGACTCGAAATGATGTTTCGGAGTGTTGCATTTCGCTAACCTTCGGCATATAAATAACTTGTGTTTCGGGCCTGGATGCACAGTTACGGGGTACCAAAGTTGCAAAAATGGTTTTGCAACAAAAGCATCCGTTCTACTCAATTAGACTCAAAATGATGTTTGGGAGCGTTTTGGAGCTTTTCGCTAACCTTCGGCATGAAAATAACTTGTGTTCCGGGCCAGAATGCACTGTTACGGGGTACCGTAGTTGCAAAAATGGTTTTGCAACAAAAGCATCCGTTCTACTCAATTAGACTCAAAATGATGTTTGGGAGTGTTTTGGAGCATTTCGCTAACCATCGGCATGTAAATAACTTCTGTTTCGGGCCTGAATGCACTGTTACGGGGTACCGAAGTTGCAAAAATGGTTTTGCAACAAAAGCATCCGTTCTACTCAATTAGACTCAAAATGATGTTTGGGAGTGTTTTGGAGCATTTCGCTAACCTTCGGCATGAAAATAACTTGTGTTCCGGGCCTGAATGCACTGTTACGGGGCACCGAAGTTACAAAAATGGTTTTGCAACAAAAGCATCCGTGGTACTCCATTAGACTCAAAATGATGTTTGCGAGTGTTTTGGAGCATTTCGCTTACCTTCGCCATGTAAATAACTTGTGTTTCAGGCCTGAATGCACTGTTACGGGGTGCCGAAGTCGCAAAAATGGTTTTGCAACAAAAGCATATGTTTTACTCCATTGGACTCAATATGATGTTTCGGCGTGTTGCATTTCGCTAACCTTCGGCATGTAAATAACTTGTGTTCCGAGCCTGAATGCACTGTTACGGGGTACCGAAGTTGCAAAAATGGTTTTGCAACAAAAGCATCCGTTCTACTCCATTAGACTCAAAATGATGTTTGGGAGTGTTTTGGAGCATTTCGCTAACCTTCGGCATGTAAATAACTTGTGTTTCAGGCCTGAATGCACTGTTACGGGGTACCGAAGTTGCAAAAATGGTTTTGCAACAAAAGCATATGTTCTACTCCATTAGACTCGAAATGATGTTTCGGAGTGTTGCATTTCGCTAACCTTCGGCATATAAATAACTTGTGTTTCGGGCCTGGATGCACAGTTACGGGGTACCAAAGTTGCAAAAATGGTTTTGCAACAAAAGCATCCGTTCTACTCAATTAGACTCAAAATGATGTTTGGGAGCGTTTTGGAGCTTTTCGCTAACCTTCGGCATGAAAATAACTTGTGTTCCGGGCCAGAATGCACTGTTACGGGGTACCGTAGTTGCAAAAATGGTTTTGCAACAAAAGCATCCGTTCTACTCAATTAGACTCAAAATGATGTTTGGGAGTGTTTTGGAGCATTTCGCTAACCATCGGCATGTAAATAACTTCTGTTTCGGGCCTGAATGCACTGTTACGGGGTACCGAAGTTGCAAAAATGGTTTTGCAACAAAAGCATCCGTTCTACTCAATTAGACTCAAAATGATGTTTGGGAGTGTTTTGGAGCATTTCACTAACCTTCGGCATGAAAATAACTTGTGTTCCGGGCCTGAATGCACTGTTACGGGGTACTGAAGTTGCAAAAATGGTTTTGCAACAAAATCATTCGTTCTACTCAATTAGACTCAAAATGATGTTTGGGAGTGTTTTGGAGCATTTCGCTAACCTTCGGCATGAAAATAACTTGTGTTCCGGGCCTGAATGCACTGTTACGGGGTACCGAAGTTACAAAAATGGTTTTGCAACAAAAGCATCCGTGGTACTCCATTAGACTCAAAATGATGTTTGCGAGTGTTTTGGAGCATTTCGCTTACCTTCGCCATGTAAATAACTTGTGTTTCAGGCCTGAATGCACTGTTACGGGGTGCCGAAGTCGCAAAAATGGTTTTGCAACAAAAGCATATGTTTTACTCCATTGGACTCAATATGATGTTTCGGCGTGTTGCATTTCGCTAACCTTCGGCATGTAAATAACTTGTGTTCCGAGCCTGAATGCACTGTTACGGGGTACCGAAGTTGCAAAAATGGTTTTGCAACAAAAGCATCCGTTCTACTCCATTAGACTCAAAATGATGTTTGGGAGTGTTTTGGAGCATTTCGCTAACCTTCGGCATGTAAATAACTTGTGTTTCAGGCCTGAATGCACTGTTACGGGGTACCGAAGTTGCAAAAATGGTTTTGCAACAAAAGCATATGTTCTACTCCATTAGACTCGAAATGATGTTTCGGAGTGTTGCATTTCGCTAACCTTCGGCATATAAATAACTTGTGTTTCGGGCCTGGATGCACAGTTACGGGGTACCAAAGTTGCAAAAATGGTTTTGCAACAAAAGCATCCGTTCTACTCAATTAGACTCAAAATGATGTTTGGGAGCATTTTGGAGCTTTTCGCTAACCTTCGGCATGAAAATAACTTGTGTTCCGGGCCAGAATGCACTGTTACGGGGTACCGTAGTTGCAAAAATGGTTTTGCAACAAAAGCATCCGTTCTACTCAATTAGACTCAAAATGATGTTTGGGAGTGTTTGGGAGCATTTCGCTAACCATCGGCATGTAAATAACTTCTGTTTCGGGCCTGAATGCACTGTTACGGGGTACCGAAGTTGCAAAAATGGTTTTGCAACAAAAGCATCCGTTCTACTCAATTAGACTCAAAATGATGTTTGGGAGTGTTTTGGAGCATTTCACTAACCTTCGGCATGAAAATAACTTGTGTTCCGGGCCTGAATGCACTGTTACGGGGTACTGAAGTTGCAAAAATGGTTTTGCAACAAAATCATTCGTTCTACTCAATTAGACTCAAAATGATGTTTGGGAGTGTTTTGGAGCATTTCGCTAACCTTCGGCATGAAAATAACTTGTGTTCCGGGCCTGAATGCACTGTTACGGGGTACCGAAGTTACAAAAATGGTTTTGCAACAAAAGCATCCGTGGTACTCCATTAGACTCAAAATGATGTTTGCGAGTGTTTTGGAGCATTTCGCTTACCTTCGCCATGTAAATAACTTGTGTTTCAGGCCTGAATGCACTGTTACGGGGTGCCGAAGTCGCAAAAATGGTTTTGCAACAAAAGCATATGTTTTACTCCATTGGACTCAATATGATGTTTCGGCGTGTTGCATTTCGCTAACCTTCGGCATGTAAATAACTTGTGTTCCGAGCCTGAATGCACTGTTACGGGGTACCGAAGTTGCAAAAATGGTTTTGCAACAAAAGCATCCGTTCTACTCCATTAGACTCAAAATGATGTTTGGGAGTGTTTTGGAGCATTTCGCTAACCTTCGGCATGTAAATAACTTGTGTTTCAGGCCTGAATGCACTGTTACGGGGTACCGAAGTTGCAAAAATGGTTTTGCAACAAAAGCATATGTTCTACTCCATTAGACTCGAAATGATGTTTCGGAGTGTTGCATTTCGCTAACCTTCGGCATATAAATAACTTGTGTTTCGGGCCTGGATGCACAGTTACGGGGTACCAAAGTTGCAAAAATGGTTTTGCAACAAAAGCATCCGTTCTACTCAATTAGACTCAAAATGATGTTTGGGAGCGTTTTGGAGCTTTTCGCTAACCTTCGGCATGAAAATAACTTGTGTTCCGGGCCAGAATGCACTGTTACGGGGTACCGTAGTTGCAAAAATGGTTTTGCAACAAAAGCATCCGTTCTACTCAATTAGACTCAAAATGATGTTTGGGAGTGTTTTGGAGCATTTCGCTAACCATCGGCATGTAAATAACTTCTGTTTCGGGCCTGAATGCACTGTTACGGGGTACCGAAGTTGCAAAAATGGTTTTGCAACAAAAGCATCCGTTCTACTCAATTAGACTCAAAATGATGTTTGGGAGTGTTTTGGAGCATTTCGCTAACCTTCGGCATGAAAATAACTTGTGTTCCGGGCCTGAATGCACTGTTACGGGGTACCGAAGTTACAAAAATGGTTTTGCAACAAAAGCATCCGTGGTACTCCATTAGACTCAAAATGATGTTTGCGAGTGTTTTGGACCATTTCGCTTACCTTCGCCATGTAAATAACTTGTGTTTCAGGCCTGAATGCACTGTTACGGGGTGCCGAAGTCGCAAAAATGGTTTTGCAACAAAAGCATATGTTTTACTCCATTGGACTCAATATGATGTTTCGGCGTGTTGCATTTCGCTAACCTTCGGCATGTAAATAACTTGTGTTCCGAGCCTGAATGCACTGTTACGGGGTACCGAAGTTGCAAAAATGGTTTTGCAACAAAAGCATCCGTTCTACTCCATTAGACTCAAAATGATGTTTGGGAGTGTTTTGGAGCATTTCGCTAACCTTCGGCATGTAAATAACTTGTGTTTCAGGCCTGAATGCACTGTTACGGGGTACCGAAGTTGCAAAAATGGTTTTGCAACAAAAGCATATGTTCTACTCCATTAGACTCGAAATGATGTTTCGGAGTGTTGCATTTCGCTAACCTTCGGCATATAAATAACTTGTGTTTCGGGCCTGGATGCACAGTTACGGGGTACCAAAGTTGCAAAAATGGTTTTGCAACAAAAGCATCCGTTCTACTCAATTAGACTCAAAATGATGTTTGGGAGCATTTTGGAGCTTTTCGCTAACCTTCGGCATGAAAATAACTTGTGTTCCGGGCCAGAATGCACTGTTACGGGGTACCGTAGTTGCAAAAATGGTTTTGCAACAAAAGCATCCGTTCTACTCAATTAGACTCAAAATGATGTTTGGGAGTGTTTTGGAGCATTTCGCTAACCATCGGCATGTAAATAACTTCTGTTTCGGGCCTGAATGCACTGTTACGGGGTACCGAAGTTGCAAAAATGGTTTTGCAACAAAAGCATCCGTTCTACTCGATTAGACTCAAAATGATGTTTGGGAGTGTTTTGGAGCATTTCACTAACCTTCGGCATGAAAATAACTTGTGTTCCGGGCCTGAATGCACTGTTACGGGGTACCGAAGTTGCAAAAATGGTTTTGCAACAAAATCATTCGTTCTACTCAATTAGACTCAAAATGATGTTTGGGAGTGTTTTGGAGCATTTCGCTAACCTTCGGCATGAAAATAACTTGTGTTCCGGGCCTGAATGCACTGTTACGGGGTACCGAAGTTACAAAAATGGTTTTGCAACAAAAGCATCCGTGGTACTCCATTAGACTCAAAATGATGTTTGCGAGTGTTTTGGAGCATTTCGCTTACCTTCGCCATGTAAATAACTTGTGTTTCAGGCCTGAATACACTGTTACGGGGTGCCGAAGTCGCAAAAATGGTTTTGCAACAAAAGCATATGTTTTACTCCATTGGACTCAATATGATGTTTCGGCGTGTTGCATTTCGCTAACCTTCGGCATGTAAATAACTTGTGTTCCGAGCCTGAATGCACTGTTACGGGGTACCGAAGTTGCAAAAATTGTTTTGCAACAAAAGCATCCGTTCTACTCCATTAGACTCAAAATGATGTTTGGGAGTGTTTTGGAGCATTTCGCTAACCTTCGGCATGTAAATAACTTGTGTTTCAGGCCTGAATGCACTGTTACGGGGTACCGAAGTTGCAAAAATGGTTTTGCAACAAAAGCATATGTTCTACTCCATTAGACTCGAAATGATGTTTCGGAGTGTTGCATTTCGCTAACCTTCGGCATATAAATAACTTGTGTTTCGGGCCTGGATGCACAGTTACGGGGTACCAAAGTTGCAAAAATGGTTTTGCAACAAAAGCATCCGTTCTACTCAATTAGACTCAAAATGATGTTTGGGAGCGTTTTGGAGCTTTTCGCTAACCTTCGGCATGAAAATAACTTGTGTTCCGGGCCAGAATGCACTGTTACGGGGTACCGTAGTTGCAAAAATGGTTTTGCAACAAAAGCATCCGTTCTACTCAATTAGACTCAAAATGATGTTTGGGAGTGTTTTGGAGCATTTCGCTAACCATCGGCATGTAAATAACTTCTGTTTCGGGCCTGAATGCACTGTTACGGGGTACCGAAGTTGCAAAAATGGTTTTGCAACAAAAGCATCCGTTCTACTCAATTAGACTCAAAATGATGTTTGGGAGTGTTTTGGAGCATTTCACTAACCTTCGGCATGAAAATAACTTGTGTTCCGGGCCTGAATGCACTGTTACGGGGTACCGAAGTTGCAAAAATGGTTTTGCAACAAAATCATTCGTTCTACTCAATTAGACTCAAAATGATGTTTGGGAGTGTTTTGGAGCATTTCGCTAACCTTCGGCATGAAAATAACTTGTGTTCCGGGCCTGAATGCACTGTTACGGGGTACCGAAGTTACAAAAATGGTTTTGCAACAAAAGCATCCGTGGTACTCCATTAGACTCAAAATGATGTTTGCGAGTGTTTTGGAGCATTTCGCTTACCTTCGCCATGTAAATAACTTGTGTTTCAGGCCTGAATGCACTGTTACGGGGTGCCGAAGTCGCAAAAATGGTTTTGCAACAAAAGCATATGTTTTACTCCATTGGACTCAATATGATGTTTCGGCGTGTTGCATTTCGCTAACCTTCGGCATGTAAATAACTTGTGTTCCGAGCCTGAATGCACTGTTACGGGGTACCGAAGTTGCAAAAATGGTTTTGCAACAAAAGCATCCGTTCTACTCCATTAGACTCAAAATGATGTTTGGGAGTGTTTTGGAGCATTTCGCTAACCTTCGGCATGTAAATAACTTGTGTTTCAGGCCTGAATGCACTGTTACGGGGTACCGAAGTTGCAAAAATGGTTTTGTAACAAAAGCATCCGTTCTACTCAATTAGACTCAAAATGATGTTTGGGAGTGTTTTGGAGCATTTCGCTAACCATCGGCATGTAAATAACTTCTGTTTCGGGCCTGAATGCACTGTTACGGGGTACCGAAGTTGCAAAAATGGTTTTGCAACAAAAGCATCCGTTCTACTCAATTAGACTCAAAATGATGTTTGGGAGTGTTTTGGAGCATTTCACTAACCTTCGGCATGAAAATAACTTGTGTTCCGGGCCTGAATGCACTGTTACGGGGTACCGAAGTTGCAAAAATGGTTTTGCAACAAAATCATTCGTTCTACTCAATTAGACTCAAAATGATGTTTGGGAGTGTTTTGGAGCATTTCGCTAACCTTCGGCATGAAAATAACTTGTGTTCCGGGCCTGAATGCACTGCTACGGGGTACCGAAGTTACAAAAATGGTTTTTCAACAAAAGCATCCGTGGTACTCCATTAGACTCAAAATGATGTTTGCGAGTGTTTTGGAGCATTTCGCTTACCTTCGCCATGTAAATAACTTGTGTTTCAGGCCTGAATGCACTGTTACGGGGTGCCGAAGTCGCAAAAATGGTTTTGCAACAAAAGCATCCGTTCTACTCAATTAGACTCAAAATGATGTTTGGGAGTGTTTTGGAGCATTTCGCTAACCATCGGCATGTAAATAACTTCTGTTTCGGGCCTGAATGCACTGTTACGGGGTACCGAAGTTGCAAAAATGGTTTTGCAACAAAAGCATCCGTTCTACTCCATTAGACTCAAAATGATGTTTGGGAGTGTTTTGGAGCATTTCGCTAACCTTCGGCATGTAAATAACTTGTGTTTCAGGCCTGAATGCACTGTTACGGGGTACCGAAGTTGCAAAAATGGTTTTGCAACAAAAGCATATGTTCTACTCCATTAGACTCGAAATGATGTTTCGGAGTGTTGCATTTCGCTAACCTTCGGCATATAAATAACTTGTGTTTCGGGCCTGGATGCACAGTTACGGGGTACCAAAGTTGCAAAAATGGTTTTGCAACAAAAGCATCCGTTCTACTCAATAAGACTCAAAATGATGTTTGGGAGCGTTTTGGAGCTTTTCGCTAACCTTCTTCATGAAAATAACTTGTGTTCCGGGCCAGAATGCACTGTTACGGGGTACCGTAGTTGCAAAAATGGTTTTGCAACAAAAGCATCCGTTCTACTCAATTAGACTCAAAATGATGTTTGGGAGTGTTTTGGAGCATTTCGCTAACCATCGGCATGTAAATAACTTCTGTTTCGGGCCTGAATGCACTGTTACGGGGTACCGAAGTTGCAAAAATGGTTTTGCAACAAAAGCATCGGTTCTACTCAATTAGACTCAAAATGATGTTTGGGAGTGTTTTGGAGCATTTCGCTAACCTTCGGCATGAAAATAACTTGTGTTCCGGGCCTGAATGCACTGTTACGGGGCACCGAAGTTACAAAAATGGTTTTGCAACAAAAGCATCCGTGGTACTCCATTAGACTCAAAATGATGTTTGCGAGTGTTTTGGAGCATTTCGCTTACCTTCGCCATGTAAATAACTTGTGTTTCAGGCCTGAATGCACTGTTACGGGGTGCCGAAGTCGCAAAAATGGTTTTGCAACAAAAGCCTATGTTCTACTCCATTGGACTCAAAATGATGTTTCGGCGTGTTGCATTTCGCTAACCTTCGGCATGTAAATAACTTGTGTTCCGAGCCTGAATGCACTGTTACGGGGTACCGAAGATGCAAAAATGGTTTTGCAACAAAAGCATCCGTTCTACTCCATTAGACTCAAAATGATGTTTGGGAGTGTTTTGGAGCATTTCGCTAACCTTCGGCATGTAAATAACTTGTGTTTCAGGCCTGAATGCACTGTTACGGGGTACCGAAGTTGCAAAAATGGTTTTGCAACAAAAGCATATGTTCTACTCCATTAGACTCGAAATGATGTTTCGTAGTGTTGCATTTCGCTAACCTTCGGCATATAAATAACTTGTGTTTCGGGCCTGGATGCACAGTTACGGGGTACCAAAGTTGCAAAAATGGTTTTGCAACAAAAGCATCCGTTCTACTCAATTAGACTCAAAATGATGTTTGGGAGCATTTTGGAGCTTTTCGCTAACCTTCGGCATGAAAATAACTTGTGTTCCGGGCCAGAATGCACTGTTACGGGGTACCGTAGTTGCAAAAATGGTTTTGCAACAAAAGCATCCGTTCTACTCAATTAGACTCAAAATGATGTTTGGGAGTGTTTTGGAGCATTTCGCTAACCATCGGCATGTAAATAACTTCTGTTTCGGGCCTGAATGCACTGTTACGGGGTACCGAAGTTGCAAAAATGGTTTTGCAACAAAAGCATCCGTTCTACTCGATTAGACTCAAAATGATGTTTGGGAGTGTTTTGGAGCATTTCACTAACCTTCGGCATGAAAATAACTTGTGTTCCGGGCCTGAATGCACTGTTACGGGGTACCGAAGTTGCAAAAATGGTTTTGCAACAAAATCATTCGTTCTACTCAATTAGACTCAAAATGATGTTTGGGAGTGTTTTGGAGCATTTCGCTAACCTTCGGCATGAAAATAACTTGTGTTCCGGGCCTGAATGCACTGTTACGGGGTACCGAAGTTACAAAAATGGTTTTGCAACAAAAGCATCCGTGGTACTCCATTAGACTCAAAATGATGTTTGCGAGTGTTTTGGAGCATTTCGCTTACCTTCGCCATGTAAATAACTTGTGTTTCAGGCCTGAATACACTGTTACGGGGTGCCGAAGTCGCAAAAATGGTTTTGCAACAAAAGCATATGTTTTACTCCATTGGACTCAATATGATGTTTCGGCGTGTTGCATTTCGCTAACCTTCAGCATGTAAATAACTTGTGTTCCGAGCCTGAATGCACTGTTACGGGGTACCGAAGTTGCAAAAATGGTTTTGCAACAAAAGCATCCGTTCTACTCCATTAGACTCAAAATGATGTTTGGGAGTGTTTTGGAGCATTTCGCTAACCTTCGGCATGTAAATAACTTGTGTTTCAGGCCTGAATGCACTGTTACGGGGTACCGAAGTTGCAAAAATGGTTTTGCAACAAAAGCATATGTTCTACTCCATTAGACTCGAAATGATGTTTCGGAGTGTTGCATTTCGCTAACCTTCGGCATATAAATAACTTGTGTTTCGGGCCTGGATGCACAGTTACGGGGTACCAAAGTTGCAAAAATGGTTTTGCAACAAAAGCATCCGTTCTACTCAATTAGACTCAAAATGATGTTTGGGAGCGTTTTGGAGCTTTTCGCTAACCTTCGGCATGAAAATAACTTGTGTTCCGGGCCAGAATGCACTGTTACGGGGTACCGTAGTTGCAAAAATGGTTTTGCAACAAAAGCATCCGTTCTACTCAATTAGACTCAAAATGATGTTTGGGAGTGTTTTGGAGCATTTCGCTAACCATCGGCATGTAAATAACTTCTGTTTCGGGCCTGAATGCACTGTTACGGGGTACCGAAGTTGCAAAAATGGTTTTGCAACAAAAGCATCTGTTCTACTCGATTAGACTCAAAATGATGTTTGGGAGTGTTTTGGAGCATTTCACTAACCTTCGGCATGAAAATAACTTGTGTTCCGGGCCTGAATGCACTGTTACGGGGTACCGAAGTTGCAAAAATGGATTTGCAACAAAAGCATTCGTTCTACTCAATTAGACTCAAAATGATGTTTGGGAGTGTTTTGGAGCATTTCGCTAACCTTCGGCATGAAAATAACTTGTGTTCCGGGCCTGAATGCACTGTTACGGGGTACCGAAGTTACAAAATTGGTTTTGCAACAAAAGCATCCGTGGTACTCCATTAGACTCAAAATGATATTTGCGAGTGTTTTGGAGCATTTCGCTTACCTTCGCCATGTAAATAACTTGTGTTTCAGGCCTGAATGCACTGTTACGGGGTGCCGAAGTCGCAAAAATGGTTTTGCAACAAAAGCATATGTTTTACTCCATTGGACTCAATATGATGTTTCGGCGTGTTGCATTTCGCTAACCTTCGGCATGTAAATAACTTGTGTTCCGAGCCTGAATGCACTGTTACGGGGTACCGAAGTTGCAAAAATGGTTTTGCAACAAAAGCATCCGTTCTACTCCATTAGACTCAAAATGATGTTTGGGAGTGTTTTGGAGCATTTCGCTAACCTTCGGCATGTAAATAACTTGTGTTTCAGGCCTGAATGCACTGTTACGGGGTACCGAAGTTGCAAAAATGGTTTTGCAACAAAAGCATATGTTCTACTCCATTAGACTCGAAATGATGTTTCGGAGTGTTGCATTTCGCTAACCTTCGGCATATAAATAACTTGTGTTTCGGGCCTGGATGCACAGTTACGGGGTACCAAAGTTGCAAAAATGGTTTTGCAACAAAAGCATCCGTTCTACTCAATTAGACTCAAAATGATGTTTGGGAGCGTTTTGGAGCTTTTCGCTAACCTTCGGCATGAAAATAACTTGTGTTCCGGGCCAGAATGCACTGTTACGGGGTACCGTAGTTGCAAAAATGGTTTTGCAACAAAAGCATCCGTTCTACTCAATTAGACTCAAAATGATGTTTGGGAGTGTTTTGGAGCATTTCGCTAACCATCGGCATGTAAATAACTTCTGTTTCGGGCCTGAATGCACTGTTACGGGGTACCGAAGTTGCAAAAATGGTTTTGCAACAAAAGCATTCGTTCTACTCAATTAGACTCAAAATGATGTTTGGGAGTGTTTTGGAGCATTTCACTAACCTTCGGCATGAAAATAACTTGTGTTCCGGGCCTGAATGCACTGTTACGGGGTACCGAAGTTGCAAAAATGGTTTTGCAACAAAATCATTCGTTCTACTCAATTAGACTCAAAATGATGTTTGGGAGTGTTTTGGAGCATTTCGCTAACCTTCGGCATGAAAATAACTTGTGTTCCGGGCGTGAATGCACTGTTACGGGGTACCGAAGTTACAAAAATGGTTTTGCAACAAAAGCATCCGTGGTACTCCATTAGACTCAAAATGATGTTTGCGAGTGTTTTGGAGCATTTCGCTTACCTTCGCCATGTAAATAACTTGTGTTTCAGGCCTGAATGCACTGTTACGGGGTGCCGAAGTCGCAAAAATGGTTTTGCAACAAAAGCATATGTTTTACTCCATTGGACTCAATATGATGTTTCGGCGTGTTGCATTTCGCTAACCTTCGGCATGTAAATAACTTGTGTTCCGAGCCTGAATGCACTGTTACGGGGTACCGAAGTTGCAAAAATGGTTTTGCAACAAAAGCATCCGTTCTACTCCATTAGACTCAAAATGATGTTTGGGAGTGTTTTGGAGCATTTCGCTAACCTTCGGCATGTAAATAACTTGTGTTTCTGGCCTGAATGCATTGTTACGGGGTACCGAAGTTGCAAAAATGGTTTTGCAACAAAAGCATATGTTCTACTCCATTAGTCTCGAAATGATGTTTCGGAGTGTTGCATTTCGCTAACCTTCGGCATATAAATAACTTGTGTTTCGGGCCTGGATGCACAGTTACGGGGTACCAAAGTTGCAAAAATGGTTTTGCAACAAAAGCATCCGTTCTACTCAATTAGACTCAAAATGATGTTTGGGAGCGTTTTGGAGCTTTTCGCTAACCTTCGGCATGAAAATAACTTGTGTTCCGGGCCAGAATGCACTGTTACGGGGTACCGTAGTTGCAAAAATGGTTTTGCAACAAAAGCATCCGTTCTACTCAATTAGACTCAAAATGATGTTTGGGAGTGTTTTGGAGCATTTCGCTAACCATCGGCATGTAAATAACTTCTGTTTCGGGCCTGAATGCACTGTTACGGGGTACCGAAGTTGCAAAAATGGTTTTGCAACAAAAGCATCCGTTCTACTCAATTAGACTCAAAATGATGTTTGGGAGTGTTTTGGAGCATTTCACTAACCTTCGGCATGAAAATAACTTGTGTTCCGGGCCTGAATGCACTGTTACGGGGTACCGAAGTTGCAAAAATGGTTTTGCATCAAAATCATTCGTTCTACTTAATTAGACTCAAAATGATGTTTGGGAGTGTTTTGGAGCATTTCGCTAACCTTCGGCATGAAAATAACTTGTGTTCCGGGCCTGAATGCACTGTTACGGGGTACCGAAGTTACAAAAATGGTTTTGCAACAAAAGCATCCGTGGTACTCCATTAGACTCAAAATGATGTTTGCGAGTGTTTTGGAGCATTTCGCTTACCTTCGCCATGTAAATAACTTGTGTTTCAGGCCTGAATGCACTGTTACGGGGTGCCGAAGTCGCAAAAATGGTTTTGCAACAAAAGCATATGTTTTACTCCATTGGACTCAATATGATGTTTCGGCGTGTTGCATTTCGCTAACCTTCGGCATGTAAATAACTTGTGTTCCGAGCCTGAATGCACTGTTACGGGGTACCGAAGTTGCAAAAATGGTTTTGCAACAAAAGCATCCGTTCTACTCCATTAGACTCAAAATGATGTTTGGGAGTGTTTTGGAGCATTTCGCTAACCTTCGGCATGTAAATAACTTGTGTTTCTGGCCTGAATGCATTGTTACGGGGTACCGAAGTTGCAAAAATGGTTTTGCAACAAAAGCATATGTTCTACTCCATTAGTCTCGAAATGATGTTTCGGAGTGTTGCATTTCGCTAACCTTCGGCATATAAATAACTTGTGTTTCGGGCCTGGATGCACAGTTACGGGGTACCAAAGTTGCAAAAATGGTTTTGCAACAAAAGCATCCGTTCTACTCAATTAGACTCAAAATGATGTTTGGGAGCGTTTTGGAGCTTTTCGCTAACCTTCGGCATGAAAATAACTTGTGTTCCGGGCCAGAATGCACTGTTACGGGGTACCGTAGTTGCAAAAATGGTTTTGCAACAAAAGCATCCGTTCTACTCAATTAGACTCAAAATGATGTTTGGGAGTGTTTTGGAGCATTTCGCTAACCATCGGCATGTAAATAACTTCTGTTTCGGGCCTGAATGCACTGTTACGGGGTACCGAAGTTGCAAAAATGGTTTTGCAACAAAAGCATCCGTTCTACTCAATTAGACTCAAAATGATGTTTGGGAGTGTTTTGGAGCATTTCACTAACCTTCGGCATGAAAATAACTTGTGTTCCGGGCCTGAATGCACTGTTACGGGGTACCGAAGTTGCAAAAATGGTTTTGCATCAAAATCATTCGTTCTACTCAATTAGACTCAAAATGATGTTTGGGAGTGTTTTGGAGCATTTCGCTAACCTTCGGCATGAAAATAACTTGTGTTCCGGGCCTGAATGCACTGTTACGGGGCACCGAAGTTACAAAAATGGTTTTGCAACAAAAGCATCCGTGGTACTCCATTAGACTCAAAATGATGTTTGCGAGTGTTTTGGAGCATTTCGCTTACCTTCGCCATGTAAATAACTTGTGTTTCAGGCCTGAATGCACTGTTACGGGGTGCCGAAGTCGCAAAAATGGTTTTGCAACAAAAGCCTATGTTCTACTCCATTGGACTCAAAATGATGTTTCGGCGTGTTGCATTTCGCTAACCTTCGGCATGTAAATAACTTGTGTTCCGAGCCTGAATGCACTGTTACGGGGTACCGAAGTTGCAAAAATGGTTTTGCAACAAAAGCATCCGTTCTACTCCATTAGACTCAAAATGATGTTTGGGAGTGTTTTGGAGCATTTCGCTAACCTTCGGCATGTAAATAACTTGTGTTTCTGGCCTGAATGCATTGTTACGGGGTACCGAAGTTGCAAAAATGGTTTTGCAACAAAAGCATATGTTCTACTCCATTAGTCTCGAAATGATGTTTCGGAGTGTTGCATTTCGCTAACCTTCGGCATATAAATAACTTGTGTTTCGGGCCTGGATGCACAGTTACGGGGTACCAAAGTTGCAAAAATGGTTTTGCAACAAAAGCATCCGTTCTACTCAATTAGACTCAAAATGATGTTTGGGAGCGTTTTGGAGCTTTTCGCTAACCTTCGGCATGAAAATAACTTGTGTTCCGGGCCAGAATGCACTGTTACGGGGTACCGTAGTTGCAAAAATGGTTTTGCAACAAAAGCATCCGTTCTACTCAATTAGACTCAAAATGATGTTTGGGAGTGTTTTGGAGCATTTCGCTAACCATCGGCATGTAAATAACTTCTGTTTCGGGCCTGAATGCACTGTTACGGGGTACCGAAGTTGCAAAAATGGTTTTGCAACAAAAGCATCCGTTCTACTCAATTAGACTCAAAATGATGTTTGGGAGTGTTTTGGAGCATTTCACTAACCTTCGGCATGAAAATAACTTGTGTTCCGGGCCTGAATGCACTGTTACGGGGTACCGAAGTTGCAAAAATGGTTTTGCATCAAAATCATTCGTTCTACTCAATTAGACTCAAAATGATGTTTGGGAGTGTTTTGGAGCATTTCGCTAACCTTCGGCATGAAAATAACTTGTGTTCCGGGCCTGAATGCACTGTTACGGGGTACCGAAGTTACAAAAATGGTTTTGCAACAAAAGCATCCGTGGTACTCCATTAGACTCAAAATGATGTTTGCGAGTGTTTTGGAGCATTTCGCTTACCTTCGCCATGTAAATAACTTGTGTTTCAGGCCTGAATGCACTGTTACGGGGTGCCGAAGTCGCAAAAATGGTTTTGCAACAAAAGCATATGTTTTACTCCATTGGACTCAATATGATGTTTCGGCGTGTTGCATTTCGCTAACCTTCGGCATGTAAATAACTTGTGTTCCGAGCCTGAATGCACTGTTACGGGGTACCGAAGTTGCAAAAATGGTTTTGCAACAAAAGCATCCGTTCTACTCCATTAGACTCAAAATGATGTTTGGGAGTGTTTTGGAGCATTTCGCTAACCTTCGGCATGTAAATAACTTGTGTTTCTGGCCTGAATGCATTGTTACGGGGTACCGAAGTTGCAAAAATGGTTTTGCAACAAAAGCATATGTTCTACTCCATTAGTCTCGAAATGATGTTTCGGAGTGTTGCATTTCGCTAACCTTCGGCATATAAATAACTTGTGTTTCGGGCCTGGATGCACAGTTACGGGGTACCAAAGTTGCAAAAATGGTTTTGCAACAAAAGCATCCGTTCTACTCCATTAGACTCAAAATGATGTTTGGGAGTGTTTTGGAGCATTTCGCTAACCTTCGGCCTGTCAATAACTTGTGTTCCGGGCCTGAATGCACTGTTACGGGGTACCGGCGTTGCAAAAATGGTTTTGCAACAAAAGCATATGTTTTACTCCATTGGACTCAATATGATGTTTCGGCGTGTTGCATTTCGCTAACCTTCGGCATGTAAATAACTTGTGTTCCGAGCCTGAATGCACTGTTACGGGGTACCGAAGTTGCAAAAATGGTTTTGCAACAAAAGCATCCGTTCTACTCCATTAGACACAAAATTATGTTTGGGAGTGTTTTGGAGCATTTCGCTAACCTTCGGCATGTAAATAACTTGTGTTTCAGGCCTGAATGCACTGTTACGGGGTACCGAAGTTGCAAAAATGGTTTTGCAACAAAAGCATATGTTCTACTCCATTAGACTCGAAATGATGTTTCGGAGTGTTGCATTTCGCTATCCTTCGGCATATAAATAACTTGTGTTTCGGGCCTGGATGCACAGTTACGGGGTACCAAAGTTGCAAAAATGGTTTTGCAACAAAAGCATCCGTTCTACTCAATTAGACTCAAAATGATGTTTGGGAGCGTTTTGGAGCTTTTCGCTAACCTTCGGCATGAAAATAACTTGTGTTCCGGGCCAGAATGCACTGTTACGGGGTACCGTAGTTGCAAAAATGGTTTTGCAACAAAAGCATCCGTTCTACTCAATTAGACTCAAAATGATGTTTGGGAGTGTTTTGGAGCATTTCGCTAACCATCGGCATGTAAATAACTTCTGTTTCGGGCCTGAATGCACTGTTACGGGGTACCGAAGTTGCAAAAATGGTTTTGCAACAAAAGCATCCGTTCTACTCAATTAGACACAAAATGATGTTTGGGAGTGTTTTGGAGCATTTCGCTAACCTTCGGCATGAAAATAACTTGTGTTCCGGGCCTGAATGCACTGTTACGGGGTACGGAAGTTGCAAAAATGGTTTTGCAACAAAATCATTCGTTCTACTCAATTAGACTCAAAATGATGTTTGGGAGTGTTTTGGAGCATTTCGCTAACCTTCGGCATGAAAATAACTTGTGTTCCGGGCCTGAATGCACTGTTACGGGGTACCGAAGTTACAAAAATGGTTTTGCAACAAAAGCATCCGTGGTACTCCATTAGACTCAAAATGATGTTTGCGAGTGTTTTGGAGCATTTCGCTTACCTTCGCCATGTAAATAACTTGTGTTTCAGGCCTGAATGCACTGTTACGGGGTGCCGAAGTCGCAAAAATGGTTTTGCAACAAAAGCATATGTTTTACTACATTGGACTCAATATGATGTTTCGGCGTGTTGCATTTCGCTAACCTTCGGCATGTAAATAACTTGTGTTCCGAGCCTGAATGCACTGTTACGGGGTACCGAAGTTGCAAAAATGGTTTTGCAACAAAAGCATCCGTTCTACTCCATTAGACTCAAAATGATGTTTGGGAGTGTTTTGGAGCATTTCGCTAACCTTCGGCATGTAAATAACTTGTGTTTCAGGCCTGAATGCACTGTTACGGGGTACCGAAGTTGCAAAAATGGTTTTGCAACAAAAGCATATGTTCTACTCCATTAGACTCGAAATGATGTTTCGGAGTGTTGCATTTCGCTAACCTTCGGCATATAAATAACTTGTGTTTCGGGCCTGGATGCACAGTTACGGGGTACCAAAGTTGCAAAAATGGTTTTGCAACAAAAGCATCCGTTCTACTCAATTAGACTCAAAATGATGTTTGGGAGCGTTTTGGAGCTTTTCGCTAACCTTCGGCATGAAAATAACTTGTGTTCCGGGCCATAATGCACTGTTACGGGGTACCGTAGTTGCAAAAATGGTTTTGCAACAAAAGCATCCGTTCTACTCAATTAGACTCAAAATGATGTTTGGAAGTGTTTTGGAGCATTTCGCTAACCATCGGCATGTAAATAACTTCTGTTTCGGGCCTGAATGCACTGTTACGGGGTACCGAAGTTGCAAAAATGGTTTTGCAACAAAAGCATCCGTTCTACTCAATTAGACTCAAAATGATGTTTGGGAGTGTTTTGGAGCATTTCACTAACCTTCGGCATGAAAATAACTTGTGTTCCGGGCCTGAATGCACTGTTACGGGGTACCGAAGTTGCAAAAATGGTTTTGCAACAAAATCATTCGTTCTACTCAATTAGACTCAAAATGATGTTTGGGAGTGTTTTGGAGCATTTCGCTAACCTTCGGCATGAAAATAACTTGTGTTCCGGGCCTGAATGCACTGTTACGGGGTACCGAAGTTACAAAAATGGTTTTGCAACAAAAGCATCCGTGGTACTCCATTAGACTCAAAATGATGTTTGCGAGTGTTTTGGAGCATTTCGCTTACCTTCGCCATGTAAATAACTTGTGTTTCAGGCCTGAATGCACTGTTACGGGGTGCCGAAGTCGCAAAAATGGTTTTGCAACAAAAGCATATGTTTTACTCCATTGGACTCAATATGATGTTTCGGCGTGTTGCATTTCGCTAACCTTCGGCATGTAAATAACTTGTGTTCCGAGCCTGAATGCACTGTTACGGGGTACCGAAGTTGCAAAAATGGTTTTGCAACAAAAGCATCCGTTCTACTCCATTAGACTCAAAATGATGTTTGGGAGTGTTTTGGAGCATTTCGCTAACCTTCGGCATGTAAATAACTTGTGTTTCAGGCCTGAATGCACTGTTACGGGGTACCGAAGTTGCAAAAATGGTTTTGCAACAAAAGCATATGTTCTACTCCATTAGACTCGAAATGATGTTTCGGAGTGTTGCATTTCGCTAACCTTCGGCATATAAATAACTTGTGTTTCGGGCCTGGATGCACAGTTACGGGGTACCAAAGTTGCAAAAATGGTTTTGCAACAAAAGCATCCGTTCTACTCAATTAGACTCAAAATGATGTTTGGGAGCGTTTTGGAGCTTTTCGCTAACCTTCGGCATGAAAATAACTTGTGTTCCGGGCCAGAATGCACTGTTACGGGGTACCGTAGTTGCAAAAATGGTTTTGCAACAAAAGCATCCGTTCTACTCAATTAGACTCAAAATGATGTTTGGGAGTGTTTTGGAGCATTTCGCTAACCATCGGCATGTAAATAACTTCTGTTTCGGGCCTGAATGCACTGTTACGGGGTACCGAAGTTGCAAAAATGGTTTTGCAACAAAAGCATCCGTTCTACTCAATTAGACTCAAAATGATGTTTGGGAGTGTTTTGGAGCATTTCACTAACCTTCGGCATGAAAATAACTTGTGTTCCGGGCCTGAATGCACTGTTACGGGGTACCGAAGTTGCAAAAATGGTTTTGCAACAAAATCATTCGTTCTACTCAATTAGACTCAAAATGATGTTTGGGAGTGTTTTGGAGCATTTCGCTAACCTTCGGCATGAAAATAACTTGTGTTCCGGGCCTGAATGCACTGTTACGGGGTACCGAAGTTACAAAAATGGTTTTGCAACAAAAGCATCCGTGGTACTCCATTAGACTCAAAATGATGTTTGCGAGTGTTTTGGAGCATTTCGCTTACCTTCGCCATGTAAATAACTTGTGTTTCAGGCCTGAATGCACTGTTACGCGGTGCCGAAGTCGCAAAAATGGTTTTGCAACAAAAGCATATGTTTTACTCCATTGGACTCAATATGATGTTTCGGCGTGTTGCATTTCGCTAACCTTCGGCATGTAAATAACTTGTGTTCCGAGCCTGAATGCACTGTTACGGGGTACCGAAGTTGCAAAAATGGTTTTGCAACAAAAGCATCCGTTCTACTCCATTAGACTCAAAATGATGTTTGGGAGTGTTTTGGAGCATTTCGCTAACCTTCGGCATGTAAATAACTTGTGTTTCAGGCCTGAATGCACTGTTACGGGGTACCGAAGTTGCAAAAATGGTTTTGCAACAAAAGCATATGTTCTACTCCATTAGACTCGAAATGATGTTTCGGAGTGTTGCATTTCGCTATCCTTCGGCATATAAATAACTTGTGTTTCGGGCCTGGATGCACAGTTACGGGGTACCAAAGTTGCAAAAATGGTTTTGCAACAAAAGCATCCGTTCTACTCAATTAGACTCAAAATGATGTTTGGGAGCGTTTTGGAGCTTTTCGCTAACCTTCGGCATGAAAATAACTTGTGTTCCGGGCCAGAATGCACTGTTACGGGGTACCGTAGTTGCAAAAATGGTTTTGCAACAAAAGCATCCGTTCTACTCAATTAGACTCAAAATGATGTTTGGGAGTGTTTTGGAGCATTTCGCTAACCATCGGCATGTAAATAACTTCTGTTTCGGGCCTGAATGCACTGTTACGGGGTACCGAAGTTGCAAAAATGGTTTTGCAACAAAAGCATCCGTTCTACTCAATTAGACTCAAAATGATGTTTGGGAGTGTTTTAGAGCATTTCACTAACCTTCGGCATGAAAATTACTTGTGTTCCGGGCCTGAATGCACTGTTACGGGGTACCGAAGTTGCAAAAATGGTTTTGCAACAAAATCATTCGTTCTACTCAATTAGACTCAAAATGATGTTTGGGAGTGTTTTGGAGCATTTCGCTAACCTTCGGCATGAAAATAACTTGTGTTCCGGGCCTGAATGCACTGTTACGGGGTACCGAAGTTACAAAAATGGTTTTGCAACAAAAGCATCCGTGGTACTCCATTAGACTCAAAATGATGTTTGCGAGTGTTTTGGAGCATTTCGCTTACCTTCGCCATGTAAATAACTTGTGTTTCAGGCCTGAATGCACTGTTACGCGGTGCCGAAGTCGCAAAAATGGTTTTGCAACAAAAGCATATGTTTTACTCCATTGGACTCAATATGATGTTTCGGCGTGTTGCATTTCGCTAACCTTCGGCATGTAAATAACTTGTGTTCCGAGCCTGAATGCACTGTTACGGGGTACCGAAGTTGCAAAAATGGTTTTGCAACAAAAGCATCCGTTCTACTCCATTAGACTCAAAATGATGTTTGGGAGTGTTTTGGAGCATTTCGCTAACCTTCGGCATGTAAATAACTTGTGTTTCAGGCCTGAATGCATTGTTACGGGGTACCGAAGTTGCAAAAATGGTTTTGCAACAAAAGCATATGTTCTACTCCATTAGACTCGAAATGATGTTTCGGAGTGTTGCATTTCGCTAACCTTCGGCATATAAATAACTTGTGTTTCGGGCCTGGATGCACAGTTACGGGGTACCAAAGTTGCAAAAATGGTTTTGCAACAAAAGCATCCGTTCTACTCAATTAGACTCAAAATGATGTTTGGGAGCGTTTTGGAGCTTTTCGCTAACCTTCGGCATGAAAATAACTTGTGTTCCGGGCCAGAATGCACTGTTACGGGGTACCGTAGTTGCAAAAATGGTTTTGCAACAAAAGCATCCGTTCTACTCAATTAGACTCAAAATGATGTTTGGGAGTGTTTTGGAGCATTTCGCTAACCATCGGCATGTAAATAACTTCTGTTTCGGGCCTGAATGCACTGTTACGGGGTACCGAAGTTGCAAAAATGGTTTTGCAACAAAAGCATCCGTTCTACTCAATTAGACTCAAAATGATGTTTGGGAGTGTTTTGGAGCATTTCACTAACCTTCGGCATGAAAATAACTTGTGTTCCGGGCCTGAATGCACTGTTACGGGGTACCGAAGTTGCAAAAATGGTTTTGCAACAAAATCATTCGTTCTACTCAATTAGACTCAAAATGATGTTTGGGAGTGTTTTGGAGCATTTCGCTAACCTTCGGCATGAAAATAACTTGTGTTCCGGGCCTGAATGCACTGTTACGGGGTACCGAAGTTACAAAAATGGTTTTGCAACAAAAGCATCCGTGGTACTCCATTAGACTCAAAATGATGTTTGCGAGTGTTTTGGAGCATTTCGCTTACCTTCGCCATGTAAATAACTTGTGTTTCAGGCCTGAATGCACTGTTACGGGGTGCCGAAGTCGCAAAAATGGTTTTGCAACAAAAGCATATGTTTTACTCCATTGGACTCAATATGATGTTTCGGCGTGTTGCATTTCGCTAACCTTCGGCATGTAAATAACTTGTGTTCCGAGCCTGAATGCACTGTTACGGGGTACCGAAGTTGCAAAAATGGTTTTGCAACAAAAGCATCCGTTCTACTCCATTAGACTCAAAATGATGTTTGGGAGTGTTTTGGAGCATTTCGCTAACCTTCGGCATGTAAATAACTTGTGTTTCAGGCCTGAATGCACTGTTACGGGGTACCGAAGTTGCAAAAATGGTTTTGCAACAAAAGCATATGTTCTACTCCATTAGACTCGAAATGATGTTTCGGAGTGTTGCATTTCGCTAACCTTCGGCATATAAATAACTTGTGTTTCGGGCCTGGATGCACAGTTACGGGGTACCAAAGTTGCAAAAATGGTTTTGCAACAAAAGCATCCGTTCTACTCAATTAGACTCAAAATGATGTTTGGGAGCGTTTTGGAGCTTTTCGCTAACCTTCGGCATGAAAATAACTTGTGTTCCGGGCCAGAATGCACTGTTACGGGGTACCGTAGTTGCAAAAATGGTTTTGCAACAAAAGCATCCGTTCTACTCAATTAGACTCAAAATGATGTTTGGGAGTGTTTTGGAGCATTTCGCTAACCATCGGCATGTAAATAACTTCTGTTTCGGGCCTGAATGCACTGTTACGGGGTACCGAAGTTGCAAAAATGGTTTTGCAACAAAAGCATCCGTTCTACTCAATTAGACTCAAAATGATGTTTGGGAGTGTTTTGGAGCATTTCGCTAACCTTCGGCATGAAAATAACTTGTGTTCCGGGCCTGAATGCACTGTTACGGGGTACCGAAGTTGCAAAAATGGTTTTGCAACAAAATCATTCGTTCTACTCAATTAGACTCAAAATGATGTTTGGGAGTGTTTTGGAGCATTTCGCTAACCTTCGGCATGAAAATAACTTGTGTTCCGGGCCTGAATGCACTGTTACGGGGTACCGAAGTTACAAAAATGGTTTTGCAACAAAAGCATCCGTGGTACTCCATTAGACTCAAAATGATGTTTGCGAGTGTTTTGGAGCATTTCGCTTACCTTCGCCATGTAAATAACTTGTGTTTCAGGCCTGAATGCACTGTTACGGGGTGCCGAAGTCGCAAAAATGGTTTTGCAACAAAAGCATATGTTTTACTACATTGGACTCAATATGATGTTTCGGCGTGTTGCATTTCGCTAACCTTCGGCATGTAAATAACTTGTGTTCCGAGCCTGAATGCACTGTTACGGGGTACCGAAGTTGCAAAAATGGTTTTGCAACAAAAGCATCCGTTCTACTCCATTAGACTCAAAATGATGTTTGGGAGTGTTTTGGAGCATTTCGCTAACCTTCGGCATGTAAATAACTTGTGTTTCAGGCCTGAATGCACTGTTACGGGGTACCGAAGTTGCAAAAATGGTTTTGCAACAAAAGCATATGTTCTACTCCATTAGACTCGAAATGATGTTTCGGAGTGTTGCATTTCGCTAACCTTCGGCATATAAATAACTTGTGTTTCGGGCCTGGATGCACAGTTACGGGGTACCAAAGTTGCAAAAATGGTTTTGCAACAAAAGCATCCGTTCTACTCAATTAGACTCAAAATGATGTTTGGGAGCGTTTTGGAGCTTTTCGCTAACCTTCGGCATGAAAATAACTTGTGTTCCGGGCCATAATGCACTGTTACGGGGTACCGTAGTTGCAAAAATGGTTTTGCAACAAAAGCATCCGTTCTACTCAATTAGACTCAAAATGATGTTTGGAAGTGTTTTGGAGCATTTCGCTAACCATCGGCATGTAAATAACTTCTGTTTCGGGCCTGAATGCACTGTTACGGGGTACCGAAGTTGCAAAAATGGTTTTGCAACAAAAGCATCCGTTCTACTCAATTAGACTCAAAATGATGTTTGGGAGTGTTTTGGAGCATTTCACTAACCTTCGGCATGAAAATAACTTGTGTTCCGGGCCTGAATGCACTGTTACGGGGTACCGAAGTTGCAAAAATGGTTTTGCAACAAAATCATTCGTTCTACTCAATTAGACTCAAAATGATGTTTGGGAGTGTTTTGGAGCATTTCGCTAACCTTCGGCATGAAAATAACTTGTGTTCCGGGCCTGAATGCACTGTTACGGGGTACCGAAGTTACAAAAATGGTTTTGCAACAAAAGCATCCGTGGTACTCCATTAGACTCAAAATGATGTTTGCGAGTGTTTTGGAGCATTTCGCTTACCTTCGCCATGTAAATAACTTGTGTTTCAGGCCTGAATGCACTGTTACGGGGTGCCGAAGTCGCAAAAATGGTTTTGCAACAAAAGCATATGTTTTACTCCATTGGACTCAATATGATGTTTCGGCGTGTTGCATTTCGCTAACCTTCGGCATGTAAATAACTTGTGTTCCGAGCCTGAATGCACTGTTACGGGGTACCGAAGTTGCAAAAATGGTTTTGCAACAAAAGCATCCGTTCTACTCCATTAGACTCAAAATGATGTTTGGGAGTGTTTTGGAGCATTTCGCTAACCTTCGGCATGTAAATAACTTGTGTTTCAGGCCTGAATGCACTGTTACGGGGTACCGAAGTTGCAAAAATGGTTTTGCAACAAAAGCATATGTTCTACTCCATTAGACTCGAAATGATGTTTCGGAGTGTTGCATTTCGCTAACCTTCGGCATATAAATAACTTGTGTTTCGGGCCTGGATGCACAGTTACGGGGTACCAAAGTTGCAAAAATGGTTTTGCAACAAAAGCATCCGTTCTACTCAATTAGACTCAAAATGATGTTTGGGAGCGTTTTGGAGCTTTTCGCTAACCTTCGGCATGAAAATAACTTGTGTTCCGGGCCAGAATGCACTGTTACGGGGTACCGTAGTTGCAAAAATGGTTTTGCAACAAAAGCATCCGTTCTACTCAATTAGACTCAAAATGATGTTTGGGAGTGTTTTGGAGCATTTCGCTAACCATCGGCATGTAAATAACTTCTGTTTCGGGCCTGAATGCACTGTTACGGGGTACCGAAGTTGCAAAAATGGTTTTGCAACAAAAGCATCCGTTCTACTCAATTAGACTCAAAATGATGTTTGGGAGTGTTTTGGAGCATTTCACTAACCTTCGGCATGAAAATAACTTGTGTTCCGGGCCTGAATGCACTGTTACGGGGTACCGAAGTTGCAAAAATGGTTTTGCAACAAAATCATTCGTTCTACTCAATTAGACTCAAAATGATGTTTGGGAGTGTTTTGGAGCATTTCGCTAACCTTCGGCATGAAAATAACTTGTGTTCCGGGCCTGAATGCACTGTTACGGGGTACCGAAGTTACAAAAATGGTTTTGCAACAAAAGCATCCGTGGTACTCCATTAGACTCAAAATGATGTTTGCGAGTGTTTTGGAGCATTTCGCTTACCTTCGCCATGTAAATAACTTGTGTTTCAGGCCTGAATGCACTGTTACGCGGTGCCGAAGTCGCAAAAATGGTTTTGCAACAAAAGCATATGTTTTACTCCATTGGACTCAATATGATGTTTCGGCGTGTTGCATTTCGCTAACCTTCGGCATGTAAATAACTTGTGTTCCGAGCCTGAATGCACTGTTACGGGGTACCGAAGTTGCAAAAATGGTTTTGCAACAAAAGCATCCGTTCTACTCCATTAGACTCAAAATGATGTTTGGGAGTGTTTTGGAGCATTTCGCTAACCTTCGGCATGTAAATAACTTGTGTTTCAGGCCTGAATGCACTGTTACGGGGTACCGAAGTTGCAAAAATGGTTTTGCAACAAAAGCATATGTTCTACTCCATTAGACTCGAAATGATGTTTCGGAGTGTTGCATTTCGCTATCCTTCGGCATATAAATAACTTGTGTTTCGGGCCTGGATGCACAGTTACGGGGTACCAAAGTTGCAAAAATGGTTTTGCAACAAAAGCATCCGTTCTACTCAATTAGACTCAAAATGATGTTTGGGAGCGTTTTGGAGCTTTTCGCTAACCTTCGGCATGAAAATAACTTGTGTTCCGGGCCAGAATGCACTGTTACGGGGTACCGTAGTTGCAAAAATGGTTTTGCAACAAAAGCATCCGTTCTACTCAATTAGACTCAAAATGATGTTTGGGAGTGTTTTGGAGCATTTCGCTAACCATCGGCATGTAAATAACTTCTGTTTCGGGCCTGAATGCACTGTTACGGGGTACCGAAGTTGCAAAAATGGTTTTGCAACAAAAGCATCCGTTCTACTCAATTAGACTCAAAATGATGTTTGGGAGTGTTTTGGAGCATTTCACTAACCTTCGGCATGAAAATAACTTGTGTTCCGGGCCTGAATGCACTGTTACGGGGTACCGAAGTTGCAAAAATGGTTTTGCAACAAAATCATTCGTTCTACTCAATTAGACTCAAAATGATGTTTGGGAGTGTTTTGGAGCATTTCGCTAACCTTCGGCATGAAAATAACTTGTGTTCCGGGCCTGAATGCACTGTTACGGGGTACCGAAGTTACAAAAATGGTTTTGCAACAAAAGCATCCGTGGTACTCCATTAGACTCAAAATGATGTTTGCGAGTGTTTTGGAGCATTTCGCTTACCTTCGCCATGTAAATAACTTGTGTTTCAGGCCTGAATGCACTGTTACGCGGTGCCGAAGTCGCAAAAATGGTTTTGCAACAAAAGCATATGTTTTACTCCATTGGACTCAATATGATGTTTCGGCGTGTTGCATTTCGCTAACCTTCGGCATGTAAATAACTTGTGTTCCGAGCCTGAATGCACTGTTACGGGGTACCGAAGTTGCAAAAATGGTTTTGCAACAAAAGCATCCGTTCTACTCCATTAGACTCAAAATGATGTTTGGGAGTGTTTTGGAGCATTTCGCTAACCTTCGGCATGTAAATAACTTGTGTTTCAGGCCTGAATGCACTGTTACGGGGTACCGAAGTTGCAAAAATGGTTTTGCAACAAAAGCATATGTTCTACTCCATTAGACTCGAAATGATGTTTCGGAGTGTTGCATTTCGCTAACCTTCGGCATATAAATAACTTGTGTTTCGGGCCTGGATGCACAGTTACGGGGTACCAAAGTTGCAAAAATGGTTTTGCAACAAAAGCATCCGTTCTACTCAATTAGACTCAAAATGATGTTTGGGAGCGTTTTGGAGCTTTTCGCTAACCTTCGGCATGAAAATAACTTGTGTTCCGGGCCAGAATGCACTGTTACGGGGTACCGTAGTTGCAAAAATGGTTTTGCAACAAAAGCATCCGTTCTACTCAATTAGACTCAAAATGATGTTTGGGAGTGTTTTGGAGCATTTCGCTAACCATCGGCATGTAAATAACTTCTGTTTCGGGCCTGAATGCACTGTTACGGGGTACCGAAGTTGCAAAAATGGTTTTGCAACAAAAGCATCCGTTCTACTCAATTAGACTCAAAATGATGTTTGGGAGTGTTTTGGAGCATTTCACTAACCTTCGGCATGAAAATAACTTGTGTTCCGGGCCTGAATGCACTGTTACGGGGTACCGAAGTTGCAAAAATGGTTTTGCAACAAAATCATTCGTTCTACTCAATTAGACTCAAAATGATGTTTGGGAGTGTTTTGGAGCATTTCGCTAACCTTCGGCATGAAAATAACTTGTGTTCCGGGCCTGAATGCACTGTTACGGGGTACCGAAGTTACAAAAATGGTTTTGCAACAAAAGCATCCGTGGTACTCCATTAGACTCAAAATGATGTTTGCGAGTGTTTTGGAGCATTTCGCTTACCTTCGCCATGTAAATAACTTGTGTTTCAGGCCTGAATGCACTGTTACGGGGTGCCGAAGTCGCAAAAATGGTTTTGCAACAAAAGCATATGTTTTACTCCATTGGACTCAATATGATGTTTCGGCGTGTTGCATTTCGCTAACCTTCGGCATGTAAATAACTTGTGTTCCGAGCCTGAATGCACTGTTACGGGGTACCGAAGTTGCAAAAATGGTTTTGCAACAAAAGCATCCGTTCTACTCCATTAGACTCAAAATGATGTTTGGGAGTGTTTTGGAGCATTTCGCTAACCTTCGGCATGTAAATAACTTGTGTTTCAGGCCTGAATGCACTGTTACGGGGTACCGAAGTTGCAAAAATGGTTTTGCAACAAAAGCATATGTTCTACTCCATTAGACTCGAAATGATGTTTCGGAGTGTTGCATTTCGCTAACCTTCGGCATATAAATAACTTGTGTTCCGGGCCTGGATGCACAGTTACGGGGTACCAAAGTTGCAAAAATGGTTTTGCAACAAAAGCATCCGTTCTACTCAATTAGACTCAAAATGATGTTTGGGAGTGTTTTGGAGCATTTCGCTAACCTTCGGCATGTAAATAACTTGTGTTTCGGGCCTGAATGCACTGTTACGGGGTACCGAAGTTGCAAAAATGGTTTTGCAACAAAAGCATCCGTTCTACTCAATTAGACTCAAAATGATGTTTGGGAGTGTTTTGGAGCATTTCACTAACCTTCGGCATGAAAATAACTTGTGTTCCGGGCCTGAATGCACTGTTACGGGGTACCGAAGTTGCAAAAATGGTTTTGCAACAAAATCATCCGTTCTACTCAATTAGACTCAAAATGATGTTTGGGAGTGTTTTGGAGCATTTCGCTAAACTTCGGCATGAAAATAACTTGTGTTCCGAGCCTGAATGCATTGTTACGGGGTACTGAAGTTGCAAAAATGGTTTTGCAACAAAAGCATATGTTCTACTCCATTAGACTCGAAATGATGTTTCGGAGTGTTGCATTTCGCTAACCTTCGGCATATAAATAACTTGTGTTTCGGGCCTGGATGCACAGTTACGGGGTACCGAAGTTGCAAAAATGGTTTTGCAACAAAAGCATCCATTCTACTCAATTAGACTCAAAATGATGTTTGGGAGTGTTTTGGAGCATTTCGCTAACCTTCGGCATGAAAATAACTTGTGTTCCGGGCCTGAATGCACTGTTACGGGGTACCGAAGTTGCAAAAATGGTTTTGCAACAAAAGCATCCGTTCTACTCCATTAGACTCAAAATGATGTTTCGGAGTGTTGCATTTCGCTAACCTTCGACATATAAATAACTTGTGTTTCGGGCCTGGATGCACAATTACGGGGTACCGAAGTTGCAAAAATGGTTTTGCAACAAAAGCATCTGTTCTACTCCATTAGACTCAAAATGATGTTTGAGAGTGTTTTGGAGCATTTCGCTAACCTTCGGCATGTCATAACTTGTGTTCCGGGCCTGAATGCACTGTTACGGGGTACCGAAGTTGCAAAAATGGTTTTGCAACAAAAGCATATGTTCTACTCCATTAGACTCAAAATGATGTTTCGGAGTGTTGCATTTCGCTAACCTTCGGCATATAAATAACTTGTGTTTCGGGCCTGGATGCACAGTTACGGGGTACCGAAGTTGCAAAAATGGTTTTGCAACAACAGCATCCGTTCAACTCAATTAGACTCAAAATGATGTTTGGGAGTGTTTTGGAGCATTTCGCTAACCTTCGGCATGAAAATAACTTGTGTTCCGGGCCTGAATGCACTGTTACGGGGCACCGAAGTTACAAAAATGGTTTTGCAACAAAAGCATCCGTGGTACTCCATTAGACTCAAAATGATGTTTGCGAGTGTTTTGGAGCATTTCGCTTACCTTCGCCATGTAAATAACTTGTGTTTCAGGCCTGAATGCACTGTTACGGGGTGCCGAAGTCGCAAAAATGGTTTTGCAACAAAAGCCTATGTTCTACTCCATTGGACTCAATATGATGTTTCGGCGTGTTGCATTTCGCTAACCTTCGGCATGTAAATAACTTGTGTTCCGAGCCTGAATGCACTGTTACGGGGTACCGAAGTTGCAAAAATGGTTTTGCAACAAAAGCATCCGTTCTACTCCATTAGACTCAAAATGATGTTTGGGAGTGTTTTGGAGCATTTCGCTAACCTTCGGCATGTAAATAACTTGTGTTTCAGGCCTGAATGCACTGTTACGGGGTACCAAAGTTGCAAAAATGGTTTTGCAACAAAAGCATATGTTCTACTCCATTTGACTCGGAATGATGTTTCGGAGTGTTGCATTTCGCTAACCTTCGGCATAAAAATAACTTGTGTTTCGGGCCTGGATGCACAGTTACGGGGTACCAAAGTTGCAAAAATGGTTTTGCAACAAAAGCATCCGTTCTACTCAATTAGACTCAAAATGATGTTTCGGAGTGTTTTGGAGCATTTCGCTAACCTTCGGCATGTAAATAACTTGTGTTTCGGGCCTGAATGCACTGTTACGGGGTACCGAAGTTGCAAAAATGGTTTTGCAACAAAAGCATCCGTTCTACTCAATTAGACTCAAAATGATGTTTGGGAGTGTTTTGGAGCATTTCACTAACCTTCGGCATGAAAATAACTTGTGTTCCGGGCCTGAATGCACTGTTACGGGGTACCGAAGTTGCAAAAATGGTTTTGCAACAAAATCATCCGTTCTACTCAATTAGACTCAAAATGATGTTTGGGAGTGTTTTGGAGCATTTCGCTAACCTTCGGCATGAAAATAACTTGTGTTCCGAGCCTGAATGCATTGTTACGGGGTACTGAAGTTGCAAAAATGGTTTTGCAACAAAAGCATATGTTCTACTCCATTAGACTCGAAATGATGTTTCGGAGTGTTGCATTTCGCTAACCTTCGGCATATAAATAACTTGTGTTTCGGGCCTGGATGCACAGTTACGGGGTACCGAAGTTGCAAAAATGGTTTTGCAACAAAAGCATCCATTCTACTCAATTAGACTCAAAATGATGTTTGGGAGTGTTTTGGAGCATTTCGCTAACCTTCGGCATGAAAATAACTTGTGTTCCGGGCCTGAATGCACTGTTACGGGGTACCGAAGTTGCAAAAATGGTTTTGCAACAAAAGCATCCGTTCTACTCCATTAGACTCAAAATGATGTTTCGGAGTGTTGCATTTCGCTAACCTTCGACATATAAATAACTTGTGTTTCGGGCCTGGATGCACAATTACGGGGTACCGAAGTTGCAAAAATGGTTTTGCAACAAAAGCATCTGTTCTACTCCATTAGACTCAAAATGATGTTTGAGAGTGTTTTGGAGCATTTCGCTAACCTTCGGCATGTCATAACTTGTGTTCCGGGCCTGAATGCACTGTTACGGGGTACCGAAGTTGCAAAAATGGTTTTGCAACAAAAGCATATGTTCTACTCCATTAGACTCAAAATGATGTTTCGGAGTGTTGCATTTCGCTAACCTTCGGCATATAAATAACTTGTGTTTCGGGCCTGGATGCACAGTTACGGGGTACCGAAGTTGCAAAAATGGTTTTGCAACAACAGCATCCGTTCAACTCAATTAGACTCAAAATGATGTTTGGGAGTGTTTTGGAGCATTTCGCTAACCTTCGGCATGAAAATAACTTGTGTTTCGGGCCTGAATGCACTGTTACGAGGTACCGAAGTTGCAAAAATGGTTTTGCAACAAAAGCATCCGTTCTACTCAATTAGACTCAAAATGATGTTTGGGAGTGTTTTAGAGCATTTCGCTAACCTTCGGCAAGAAAATAACTTGTGTTCCGGGCCTGAATGCACTGTTACGGGGTACCGAAGTTGCAAAAATGGTTTTGCAACAAAAGCATCCGTTCTACTCCATTAGACTCAAAATGATGTTTGGGAGTGTTTTGGAGCATTTCGCTTACCTTCGGCATGTAAATAACTTGTGTTTCCGGACTGAATGAACTGTTACGGGGTACCGAAGTTGCAAAAATGGTTTTGCAACAAAAGCATATGTTCTACTCCATTAGACTCAAAATGATGTTTCGTTGTGTTGCATTTCGCTAACCTTCGGCATATAAATAACTTGTGTTTCGGGCTTGGATGCACAGTTACGGGGTACCGAATTTGCAAAAATGGTTTTGAAACAAAAGCATCTGTTCTACTCCATTAGACTCAAAATGATGTTTGGGAGTGTTTTGGAGCATTTCGCTTACCTTCGGCATGAAAATAACTTGTGTTCCGGGCCTGAATGCACTGTTACGGGGTACCGTAGTTGCAAAAATGGTTTTGCAACAAAAGCATCCGTTCTACTCAATTAGACTCAAAATGATGTATGGGAGTGTTTTGGAGCATTTCGCTAACCTTCGGCATGTAAATAACTTGTTTTTCGGGCCTGAATGCACTGTTACGGGGTACCGAAGTTGCAAAAATGCTTTTGCAACAAAAGCATCCGTTCTACTCAATTAGACGCAAAATGATGTTTGGGAGAGTTTTGGAGCATTTCACTAACCTTCGGCATGAAAATAACTTGTGTTCCGGGCCTGAATGCACTGTTACGGGGTACCGAAGTTGCAAAAATGGTTTTGCAACTAAAGCATCCGTTCTACTCCATTAGACTCAAAATGATGTTTGGGAGTGTTTTGGAGCATTTCGCTAACTTTGGGCATGTAAATAACTTATGTTTCAGTCCTGAATGCACTGTTACGGGGTGCCGAAGTTGCAAAAATGGTTTTGCAACAAAAGCATATGTTCTACTCCATTAGACTCAAAATGATGTTTCGGAGTGTTGCATTTCGCTAACCTTCGGCATATAAATAACTTGTGTTTCGGGCCTGGATGCACAGTTACGGGGTACCGAAGTTGCAAAAATGGTTTTGGAACAAAAGCATCCGTTCTACTCAATTAGACTCAAAATGATGTTTGGGAGTGTTTTGGAGCATTTCGCTAACCTTCGGCGTGAAAATAACTTGTGTTCCGGGCCTGAATGCACTGTTACGGGTACCGAAGTTGCAAAAATGGTTCTGCAACAAAAGCATCCGTTCTACTCAATTAGACTCAAAATGATGTTTGGGAGTGTTTTGGAGCATTTCGCTAACCTTCGGCATGTAAATAACTTGTGTTCCGGGCCTGAATGCCCTGTTACGGGGTACCGAAGTTGCAAAAATGGTTTTGCAACAAAAGCATATGTTCTACTCCATTTGACTCGAAATGATGCTTCGGAGTGTTGCATTTTGCTAACCTTCAGCATATAAATAACTTGTGTTTCGGGCCTGGATGCACAGTTACGGGGTACCAAAGTTGCAAAAATGGTTTTGCAACAAAAGCATCCGTTCTACTCAATTAGACTCAAAATGATGTTTCGGAGTGTTTTGGAGCATTTCGCTAACCTTCGGCATGTAAATAACTTGTGTTTCGGGCCTGAATGCACTGTTACGGGGTACCGAAGTTGCAAAAATGGTTTTGCAACAAAAGCATCCGTTCTACTCAATTAGACTCAAAATGATGTTTGGGAGTGTTTTGGAGCATTTCACTAACCTTCGGCATGAAAATAACTTGTGTTCCGGGCCTGAATGCACTGTTACGGGGTACCGAAGTTGCAAAAATGGTTTTGCAACAAAATCATCCGTTCTACTCAATTAGACTCAAAATGATGTTTGGGAGTGTTTTGGAGCATTTCGCTAACATTCGGCATGAAAATAACTTGTGTTCCGGGCCTGAATGCATTGTTACGGGGTACCGAAGTTGCAAAAATGGTTTTGCAACAAAAGCATATGTTCTACTCCATTAGACTCGAAATGATGTTTCGGAGTGTTGCATTTCGCTAACCTTCGGCATATAAATAACTTGTGTTTCGGGCCTGGATGCACAGTTACGGGGTACCGAAGTTGCAAAAATGGTTTTGCAACAAAAGCATCCATTCTACTCAATTAGACTCAAAATGATGTTTGGGAGTGTTTTGGAGCATTTCGCTAACCTTCGGCATGAAAATAACTTGTGTTCCGGGCCTGAATGCACTGTTACGGGGTACCGAAGTTGCAAAAATGGTTTTGCAACAAAAGCATCCGTTCTACTCCATTAGACTCAAAATGATGTTTCGGAGTGTTGCATTTCGCTAACCTTCGACATATAAATAACTTGTGTTTCGGGCCTGGATGCACAATTACGGGGTACCGAAGTTGCAAAAATGGTTTTGCAACAAAAGCATCTGTTCTACTCCATTAGACTCAAAATGATGTTTGAGAGTGTTTTGGAGCATTTCGCTAACCTTCGGCATGTCAATAACTTGTGTTCCGGGCCTGAATGCACTGTTACGGGGTACCGAAGTTGCAAAAATGGTTTTGCAACAAAAGCATATGTTCTACTCCATTAGACTCAAAATGATGTTTCGGAGTGTTGCATTTCGCTAACCTTCGGCATATAAATAACTTGTGTTTCGGGCCTGGATGCACAGTTACGGGGTACCAAAGTTGCAAAAATGGTTTTGCAACAAAAGCATCCGTTCTACTCAATTAGACTCAAAATGATGTTTGGGAGCATTTTGGAGCTTTTCGCTAACCTTCGGCATGTAAATAACTTGTGTTTCCGGACTGAATGCACTGTTACGGGGTACCGAAGTTGCAAAAATGGTTTTGCAACAACAGCATCCGTTCAACTCAATTAGACTCAAAATGATGTTTGGGAGTGTTTTGGAGCATTTCGCTAACCTTCGGCATGAAAATAACTTGTGTTTCGGGCCTGAATGCACTGTTGCGAGGTACCGAAGTTGCAAAAATGGTTTTGCAACAAAAGCATCCGTTCTACTCAATTAGACTCAAAATGATGTTTGGGAGTGTTTTAGAGCATTTCGCTAACCTTCGGCAAGAAAATAACTTGTGTTCCGGGCCTGAATGCACTGTTACGGGGTACCGAAGTTGCAAAAATGGTTTTGCAACAAAAGCATCCGTTCTACTCCATTAGACTCAAAATGATGTTTGGGAGTGTTTTGGAGCATTTCGCTTACCTTCGGCATGTAAATAACTTGTGTTTCCGGACTGAATGAACTGTTACGGGGTACCGAAGTTGCAAAAATGGTTTTGCAACAAAAGCATATGTTCTACTCCATTAGACTCAAAATGATGTTTCGTTGTGTTGCATTTCGCTAACCTTCGGCATATAAATAACTTGTGTTTCGGGCTTGGATGCACAGTTACGGGGTACCGAATTTGCAAAAATGGTTTTGAAACAAAAGCATCTGTTCTACTCCATTAGACTCAAAATGATGTTTGGGAGTGTTTTGGAGCATTTCGCTTACCTTCGGCATGAAAATAACTTGTGTTCCGGGCCTGAATGCACTGTTACGGGGTACCGTAGTTGCAAAAATGGTTTTGCAACAAAAGCATCCGTTCTACTCAATTAGACTCAAAATGATGTTTGGGAGTGTTTTGGAGCATTTCGCTAACCTTCGGCATGTAAATAACTTGTTTTTCGGGCCTGAATGCACTGTTACGGGGTACCGAAGTTGCAAAAATGCTTTTGCAACAAAAGCATCCGTTCTACTCAATTAGACGCAAAATGATGTTTGGGAGAGTTTTGGAGCATTTCACTAACCTTCGGCATGAAAATAACTTGTGTTCCGGGCCTGAATGCACTGTTACGGGGTACCGAAGTTGCAAAAATGGTTTTGCAACTAAAGCATCCGTTCTACTCCATTAGACTCAAAATGATGTTTGGGAGTGTTTTGGAGCATTTCGCTAACTTTGGGCATGTAAATAACTTATGTTTCAGTCCTGAATGCACTGTTACGGGGTGCCGAAGTTGCAAAAATGGTTTTGCAACAAAAGCATATGTTCTACTCCATTAGACTCAAAATGATGTTTCGGAGTGTTGCATTTCGCTAACCTTCGGCATATAAATAACTTGTGTTTCGGGCCTGGATGCACAGTTACGGGGTACCGAAGTTGCAAAAATGGTTTTGGAACAAAAGCATCCGTTCTACTCAATTAGACTCAAAATGATGTTTGGGAGTGTTTTGGAGCATTTCGCTAACCTTCGGCGTGAAAATAACTTGTGTTCCGGGCCTGAATGCACTGTTACGGGTACCGAAGTTGCAAAAATGGTTCTGCAACAAAAGCATCCGTTCTACTCAATTAGACTCAAAATGATGTTTGGGAGTGTTTTGGAGCATTTCGCTAACCTTCGGCATGTAAATAACTTGTGTTCCGGGCCTGAATGCCCTGTTACGGGGTACCGAAGTTGCAAAAATGGTTTTGCAACAAAAGCATATGTTCTACTCCATTTGACTCGAAATGATGCTTCGGAGTGTTGCATTTTGCTAACCTTCAGCATATAAATAACTTGTGTTTCGGGCCTGGATGCACAGTTACGGGGTACCAAAGTTGCAAAAATGGTTTTGCAACAAAAGCATCCGTTCTACTCAATTAGACTCAAAATGATGTTTCGGAGTGTTTTGGAGCATTTCGCTAACCTTCGGCATGTAAATAACTTGTGTTTCGGGCCTGAATGCACTGTTACGGGGTACCGAAGTTGCAAAAATGGTTTTGCAACAAAAGCATCCGTTCTACTCAATTAGACTCAAAATGATGTTTGGGAGTGTTTTGGAGCATTTCACTAACCTTCGGCATGAAAATAACTTGTGTTCCGGGCCTGAATGCACTGTTACGGGGTACCGAAGTTGCAAAAATGGTTTTGCAACAAAATCATCCGTTCTACTCAATTAGACTCAAAATGATGTTTGGGAGTGTTTTGGAGCATTTCGCTAACATTCGGCATGAAAATAACTTGTGTTCCGGGCCTGAATGCATTGTTACGGGGTACCGAAGTTGCAAAAATGGTTTTGCAACAAAAGCATATGTTCTACTCCATTAGACTCGAAATGATGTTTCGGAGTGTTGCATTTCGCTAACCTTCGGCATATAAATAACTTGTGTTTCGGGCCTGGATGCACAGTTACGGGGTACCGAAGTTGCAAAAATGGTTTTGCAACAAAAGCATCCATTCTACTCAATTAGACTCAAAATGATGTTTGGGAGTGTTTTGGAGCATTTCGCTAACCTTCGGCATGAAAATAACTTGTGTTCCGGGCCTGAATGCACTGTTACGGGGTACCGAAGTTGCAAAAATGGTTTTGCAACAAAAGCATCCGTTCTACTCCATTAGACTCAAAATGATGTTTCGGAGTGTTGCATTTCGCTAACCTTCGACATATAAATAACTTGTGTTTCGGGCCTGGATGCACAATTACGGGGTACCGAAGTTGCAAAAATGGTTTTGCAACAAAAGCATCTGTTCTACTCCATTAGACTCAAAATGATGTTTGAGAGTGTTTTGGAGCATTTCGCTAACCTTCGGCATGTCAATAACTTGTGTTCCGGGCCTGAATGCACTGTTACGGGGTACCGAAGTTGCAAAAATGGTTTTGCAACAAAAGCATATGTTCTACTCCATTAGACTCAAAATGATGTTTCGGAGTGTTGCATTTCGCTAACCTTCGGCATATAAATAACTTGTGTTTCGGGCCTGGATGCACAGTTACGGGGTACCGAAGTTGCAAAAATGGTTTTGCAACAACAGCATCCGTTCAACTCAATTAGACTCAAAATGATGTTTGGGAGTGTTTTGGAGCATTTCGCTAACCTTCGGCATGAAAATAACTTGTGTTTCGGGCCTGAATGCACTGTTGCGAGGTACCGAAGTTGCAAAAATGGTTTTGCAACAAAAGCATCCGTTCTACTCAATTAGACTCAAAATGATGTTTGGGAGTGTTTTAGAGCATTTCGCTAACCTTCGGCAAGAAAATAACTTGTGTTCCGGGCCTGAATGCACTGTTACGGGGTACCGAAGTTGCAAAAATGCTTTTGCAACAAAAGCATCCGTTCTACTCAATTAGACGCAAAATGATGTTTGGGAGAGTTTTGGAGCATTTCACTAACCTTCGGCATGAAAATAACTTGTGTTCCGGGCCTGAATGCGCTGTTACGGGGTACCGAAGTTGCAAAAATGGTTTTGCAAGTAAAGCATTCGTTCTACTCCATTAGACTCAAAATGATGTTTGGGAGTGTTTTGGAGCATTTCGCTAACTTTGGGCATGTAAATAACTTATGTTTCAGTCCTGAATGCACTGTTACGGGGTGCCGAAGTTGCAAAAATGGTTTTGCAACAAAAGCATATGTTCTACTCCATTAGACTCAAAATGATGTTTCGGAGTGTTGCATTTCGCTAACCTTCGGCATATAAATAACTTGTGTTTCGGGCCTGGATGCACAGTTACGGGGTACCGAAGTTGCAAAAATGGTTTTGGAACAAAAGCATCCGTTCTACTCAATTAGACTCAAAATGATGTTTGGGAGTGTTTTGGAGCATTTCGCTAACCTTCGGCGTGAAAATAACTTGTGTTCCGGGCCTGAATGCACTGTTACGGGTACCGAAGTTGCAAAAATGGTTCTGCAACAAAAGCATCCGTTCTACTCAATTAGACTCAAAATGATGTTTGGGAGTGTTTTGGAGCATTTCGCTAACCTTCGGCATGTAAATAACTTGTGTTCCGGGCCTGAATGCCCTGTTACGGGGTACCGAAGTTGCAAAAATGGTTTTGCAACAAAAGCATATGTTCTACTCCATTTGACTCGAAATGATGTTTCGGAGTGTTGCATTTTGCTAACCTTCGGCATATAAATAACTTGTGTTTCGGGCCTGGATGCACAGTTACGGGGTACCAAAGTTGCAAAAATGGTTTTGCAACAAAAGCATCCGTTCTACTCAATTAGACTCAAAATGATGTTTCGGAGTGTTTTGGAGCATTTCGCTAACCTTCGGCATGTAAATAACTTATGTTTCAGTCCTGAATGCACTGTTACGGGGTGCCGAAGTTGCAAAAATGGTTTTGCAACAAAAGCATCCGTTCTACTCAATTAGACTCAAAATGATGTTTGGGAGTGTTTTGGAGCATTTCCCTAACCTTCGGCATGAAAATAACTTGTGTTCCGGGCCTGAATGCACTGTTACGGGGTACCGAAGTTGCAAAAATGGTTTTGCAACAAAATCATCCGTTCTACTCAATTAGACTCAAAATGATGTTTGGGAGTGTTTTGGAGCATTTCGCTAACCTTCGGCATGAAAATAACTTGTGTTCCGGGCCTGAATGCATTGTTACGGGGTACCGAAGTTGCAAAAATGGTTTTGCAACAAAAGCATATGTTCTACTCCATTAGACTCGAAATGATGTTTCGGAGTGTTGCATTTCGCTAACCTTCGGCATATAAATAACTTGTGTTTCGGGCCTGGATGCACAGTTACGGGGTACCGAAGTTGCAAAAATGGTTTTGCAACAAAAGCATCCATTCTACTCAATTAGACTCAAAATGATGTTTGGGAGTGTTTTGGAGCATTTCGCTAACCTTCGGCACGAAAATAACTTGTGTTCCGGGCCTGAATGCACTGTTACGGGGTACCGAAGTTGCAAAAATGGTTTTGCAACAAAAGCATCCGTTCTACTCAATTAGACTCAAAATGATGTTTCGGAGTGTTTTGGAGCATTTCGCTAACCTTCGGCATGTAAATAACTTGTGTTTCGGGCCTGAATGCACTGTTACGGGGTACCGAAGTTGCAAAAATGGTTTTGCAACAAAAGCATCCGTTCTACTCAATTAGACTCAAAATGATGTTTGGGAGTGTTTTGGAGCATTTCCCTAACCTTCGGCATGAAAATAACTTGTGTTCCGGGCCTGAATGCACTGTTACGGGGTACCGAAGTTGCAAAAATGGTTTTGCAACAAAATCATCCGTTCTACTCAATTAGACTCAAAATGATGTTTGGGAGTGTTTTGGAGCATTTCGCTAACCTTCGGCATGAAAATAACTTGTGTTCCGGGCCTGAATGCATTGTTACGGGGTACCGAAGTTGCAAAAATGGTTTTGCAACAAAAGCATATGTTCTACTCCATTAGACTCGAAATGATGTTTCGGAGTGTTGCATTTCGCTAACCTTCGGCATATAAATAACTTGTGTTTCGGGCCTGGATGCACAGTTACGGGGTACCGAAGTTGCAAAAATGGTTTTGCAACAAAAGCATCCATTCTACTCAATTAGACTCAAAATGATGTTTGGGAGTGTTTTGGAGCATTTCGCTAACCTTCGGCATGAAAATAACTTGTGTTCCGGGCCTGAATGCACTGTTACGGGGTACCGAAGTTGCAAAAATGGTTTTGCAACAAAAGCATCCGTTCTACTCCATTAGACTCAAAATGATGTTTCGGAGTGTTGCATTTCGCTAACCTTCGACATATAAATAACTTGTGTTTCGGGCCTGGATGCACAATTACGGGGTACCGAAGTTGCAAAAATGGTTTTGCATCAAAAGCATCTGTTCTACTCCATTAGACTCAAAATGATGTTTGAGAGTGTTTTGGAGCATTTCGCTAACCTTCGGCAAGTCAATAACTTGTGTTCCGGGCCTGAATGCACTGTTACGGGGTACCGAAGTTGCAAAAATGGTTTTGCAACAAAAGCATATGTTCTACTCCATTAGACTCAAAATGATGTTTCGGAGTGTTGCATTTCGCTAACCTTCGGCATATAAATAACTTGTGTTTCGGGCCTGGATGCACAGTTACGGGGTACCGAAGTTGCAAAAATGGTTTTGCAACAACAGCATCCGTTCAACTCAATTAGACTCAAAATGATGTTTGGGAGTGTTTTGGAGCATTTCGCTAACCTTCGGCATGAAAATAACTTGTGTTTCGGGCCTGAATGCACTGTTACGAGGTACCGAAGTTGCAAAAATGGTTTTGCAACAAAAGCATCCGTTCTACTCAATTAGACTCAAAATGATGTTTGGGAGTGTTTTAGAGCATTTCGCTAACCTTCGGCAAGAAAATAACTTGTGTTCCGGGCCTGAATGCACTGTTACGGGGTACCGAAGTTGCAAAAATGGTTTTGCAACAAAAGCATCCGTTCTACTCCATTAGACTCAAAATGATGTTTCGGAGTGTTTTGGAGCATTTCGCTAACCTTCGGCATGTAAATAACTTGTGTTTCCGGACTGAATGCACTGTTACGGGGTACCGAAGTTGCAAAAATGGTTTTGCAACAAAAGCATATGTTCTACTCCATTAGACTCAAAATGATGTTTCGTTGTGTTGCATTTCGCTAACCTTCGGCATATAAATAACTTGTGTTTCGGGCTTGGATGCACAGTTACGGGGTACCGAAGTTGCAAAAATGGTTTTGGAACAAAAGCATCCGTTCTACTCAATTAGACTCAAAATGATGTTTGGGAGTGTTTTGGAGCATTTCGCTAACCTTCGGCGTGAAAATAACTTGTGTTCCGGGCCTGAATGCACTGTTACGGGTACCAAAGTTGCAAAAATGGTTCTGCAACAAAAGCATCCGTTCTACTCAATTAGACTCAAAATGATGTTTGGGAGTGTTTTGGAGCATTTCGCTAACCTTCGGCATGTAAATAACTTGTGTTCCGGGCCTGAATGCCCTGTTACGGGGTACCGAAGTTGCAAAAATGGTTTTGCAACAAAAGCATATGTTCTACTCCATTTGACTCGAAATGATGCTTCGGAGTGTTGCATTTTGCTAACCTTCGGCATATAAATAACTTGTGTTTCGGGCCTGGATGCCCAGTTACGGGGTACCAAAGTTGCAAAAATGGTTTTGCAACAAAAGCATCCGTTCTACTCAATTAGACTCAAAATGATGTTTCGGAGTGTTTTGGAGCATTTCGCTAACCTTCGGCATGTAAATAACTTGTGTTTCGGGCCTGAATGCACTGTTACGGGGTACCGAAGTTGCAAAAATGGTTTTGCAACAAAAGCATCCGTTCTACTCAATTAGACTCAAAATGATGTTTGGGAGTGTTTTGGAGCATTTCCCTAACCTTCGGCATGAAAATAACTTGTGTTCCGGGCCTGAATGCACTGTTACGGGGTACCGAAGTTGCAAAAATGGTTTTGCAACAAAATCATCCGTTCTACTCAATTAGACTCAAAATGATGTTTGGGAGTGTTTTGGAGCATTTCGCTAACCTTCGGCATGAAAATAACTTGTGTTCCGGGCCTGAATGCATTGTTACGGGGTACCGAAGTTGCAAAAATGGTTTTGCAACAAAAGCATATGTTCTACTCCATTAGACTCGAAATGATGTTTCGGAGTGTTGCATTTCGCTAACCTTCGGCATATAAATAACTTGTGTTTCGGGCCTGGATGCACAGTTACGGGGTACCGAAGTTGCAAAAATGGTTTTGCAACAAAAGCATCCATTCTACTCAATTAGACTCAAAATGATGTTTGGGAGTGTTTTGGAGCATTTCGCTAACCTTCGGCATGAAAATAACTTGTGTTCCGGGCCTGAATGCACTGTTACGGGGTACCGAAGTTGCAAAAATGGTTTTGCAACAAAAGCATCCGTTCTACTCCATTAGACTCAAAATGATGTTTCGGAGTGTTGCATTTCGCTAACCTTCGACATATAAATAACTTGTGTTTCGGGCCTGGATGCACAATTACGGGGTACCGAAGTTGCAAAAATGGTTTTGCAACAAAAGCATCTGTTCTACTCCATTAGACTCAAAATGATGTTTGAGAGTGTTTTGGAGCATTTCGCTAACCTTCGGCATGTCAATAACTTGTGTTCCGGGCCTGAATGCACTGTTACGGGGTACCGAAGTTGCAAAAATGGTTTTGCAACAAAAGCATATGTTCTACTCCATTAGACTCAAAATGATGTTTCGGAGTGTTGCATTTCGCTAACCTTCGGCATATAAATAACTTGTGTTTCGGGCCTGGATGCACAGTTACGGGGTACCGAAGTTGCAAAAATGGTTTTGCAACAACAGCATCCGTTCAACTCAATTAGACTCAAAATGATGTTTGGGAGTGTTTTGGAGCATTTCGCTAACCTTCGGCATGAAAATAACTTGTGTTTCGGGCCTGAATGCATTGTTACGAGGTACCGAAGTTGCAAAAATGGTTTTGCAACAAAAGCATCCGTTCTACTCAATTAGACTCAAAATGATGTTTGGGAGTGTTTTAGAGCATTTCGCTAACCTTCGGCAAGAAAATAACTTGTGTTCCGGGCCTGAATGCACTGTTACAGGGTACCGAAGTTGCAAAAATGGTTTTGCAACAAAAGCATCCGTTCTACTCCATTAGACTCAAAATGATGTTTGGGTGTGTTTTGGAGCATTTCGCTAACCTTCGGCATGTAAATAACTTGTGTTTCCGGACTGAATGCACTGTTACGGGGTACCGAAGTTGCAAAAATGGTTTTGCAACAAAAGCATATGTTCTACTCCATTAGACTCAAAATGATGTTTCGTTGTGTTGCATTTCGCTAACCTTCGGCATATAAATAACTTGTGTTTCGGGCTTGGATGTACAGTTACGGGGTACCGAATTTGCAAAAATGGTTTTGAAACAAAAGCATCTGTTCTACTCCATTAGACTCAAAATGATGTTTGGGAGTGTTTTGGAGCATTTCGCTTACCTTCGGCATGAAAATAACTTTTGTTCCGGGCCTGAATGCACTGTTACGGGGTACCGTAGTTGCAAAAATGGTTTTGCAACAAAAGCATCCGTTCTACTCAATTAGACTCAAAATGATGTTTGGGAGTGTTTTGGAGCATTTCGCTAACTTTCGGCGTGTAAATAACTTGTTTTTCGGGCCTGAATGCACTGTTACGGGGTACCGAAGTTGCAAAAATGCTTTTGCAACAAAAGCATCCGTTCTACTCAATTAGACGCAAAATGATGTTTGGGAGAGTTTTGGAGCATTTCACTAACCTTCGGCATGAAAATAACTTGTGTTCCGAGCCTGAATGCACTGTTACGGGGTACCGAAGTTGCAAAAATGGTTTTGCAACTAAAGCATCCGTTCTACTCCATTAGACTCAAAATGATGTTTGGGAGTGTTTTGGAGCATTTCGCTAACTTTGGGCATGTAAATAACTTATGTTTCAGTCCTGAATGCACTGTTACGGGGTGCCGAAGTTGCAAAAATGGTTTTGCAACAAAAGCATATGTTCTACTCCATTAGACTCAAAATGATGTTTCGGAGTGTTGCATTTCGCTAACCTTCGGCATATAAATAACTTGTGTTTCGGGCCTGGATGCACAGTTACGGGGTACCGAAGTTGCAAAAATGGTTTTGGAACAAAAGCATCCGTTCTACTCAATTAGACTCAAAATGATGTTTGGGAGTGTTTTGGAGCATTTCGCTAACCTTCGGCGTGAAAATAACTTGTGTTCCGGGTCTGAATGCACTGTTACGGGTACCGAAGTTGCAAAAATGGTTCTGCAACAAAAGCATCCGTTCTACTCAATTAGACTCAAAATGATGTTTGGGAGTGTTTTGGAGCATTTCGCTAACCTTCGGCATGTAAATAACTTGTGTTCCGGGCCTGAATGCCCTGTTACGGGGTACCGAAGTTGCAAAAATGGTTTTGCAACAAAAGCATATGTTCTACTCTATTAGACTCGAAATGATGTTTCAGAGTGTCGTATTTCGCTAACCTTCGGCATATAAATAACTTGTGTTTTGAGCCTGGATGCACAGTTACGGGGTACCGAAGTTGCAAAAATGGTTTTGCAACAAAAGTATCCGTTGTACTCAATTAGACTCAAAATGATGTTTGGGAGTGTTTTGGAGCATTTCGCTAACCTTCGGCATGAAAATAACTTGTGTTCCGGGCCTCAATGCACTGTTACGGGGTACCGAAGTTGCAAAAATGGTTTTGCAACAAAAGCATCCGTTCTACTCCATTAGACTCAAAATGATGTTTCGGAGTGTTGCATTTCGCTAACCTTCGACATATAAATAACTTGTGTTTCGGGCCTGGATGCACAATTACGGGGTACCAAAGTTGCAAAAATGGTTTTGCAACAACAGCATCCGTTCAACTCAATTAGACTCAAAATGATGTTTGGGAGTGTTTTGGAGCATTTCGCTAACCTTCGGCATGAAAATAACTTGTGTTTCGGGCCTGAATGCATTGTTACGAGGTACCGAAGTTGCAAAAATGGTTTTGCAACAAAAGCATCCGTTCTACTCAATTAGACTCAAAATGATGTTTGGGAGTGTTTTAGAGCATTTCGCTAACCTTCGGCAAGAAAATAACTTGTGTTCCGGGCCTGAATGCACTGTTACAGGGTACCGAAGTTGCAAAAATGGTTTTGCAACAAAAGCATCCGTTCTACTCCATTAGACTCAAAATGATGTTTGGGAGTGTTTTGGAGCATTTCGCTAACCTTCGGCATGTAAATAACTTGTGTTTCCGGACTGAATGCACTGTTACGGGGTACCGAAGTTGCAAAAATGGTTTTGCAACAAAAGCATATGTTCTACTCCATTAGACTCAAAATGATGTTTCGGAGTGTTGCATTTCGCTAACCTTCGACATATAAATAACTTGTGTTTCGGGCCTGGATGCACAATTACGGGGTACCGAAGTTGCAAAAATGGTTTTGCAACAAAAGCATCTGTTCTACTCCATTAGACTCAAAATGATGTTTGAGAGTGTTTTGGAGCATTTCGCTAACCTTCGGCATGTAAATAACTTGTGTTTCGGGCCTGAATGCACTGTTACGGGGTACCGAAGTTGCAAAAATGGTTTTGCAACAAAAGCATCCGTTCTACTCAATTAGACTCAAAATGATGTTTGGGAGTGTTTTGGAGCATTTCACTAACCTTCGGCATGAAAATAACTTGTGTTCCGGGCCTGGATGCACAGTTACGGGGTACCGAAGTTGCAAAAATGGTTTTGCAACAACAGCATCCGTTCAACTCAATTAGACTCAAAATGATGTTTGGGAGTGTTTTGGAGCATTTCGCTAACCTTCGGCATGAAAATAACTTGTGTTTCAGGCCTGAATGCACTGTTACGAGGTACCGAAGTTGCAAAAATGGTTTTGCAACAAAAGCATCCGTTCTACTCAATTAGACTCAAAATGATGTTTGGGAGTGTTTTAGAGCATTTCGCTAACCTTCGGCAAGAAAATAACTTGTGTTCCGGGCCTGAATGCACTATTACGGGGTACCGAAGTTGCAAAAATGGTTTTGCAACAAAAGCATCCGTTCTACTCCATTAGACTCAAAATGATGTTTGGGAGTGTTTTGGAGCATTTCGCTAACCTTCGGCATGTAAATAACTTGTGTTTCCGGACTGAATGCACTGTTACGGGGTACCGAAGTTGCAAAAATGGTTTTGCAACAAAAGCATATGTTCTACTCCATTAGACTCAAAATGATGTTTCGTTGTGTTGCATTTCGCTAACCTTCGGCATATAAATAACTTGTGTTTCGGGCTTGGATGCACAGTTACGGGGTACCGAATTTGCAAAAATGGTTTTGAAACAAAAGCATCTGTTCTACTCCATTAGACTCAAAATGATGTTTGGGAGTGTTTTGGAGCATTTCGCTTACCTTCGGCATGAAAATAACTTGTGTTTCGGGCCTGAATGCATTGTTACGAGGTACCGAAGTTGCAAAAATGGTTTTGCAACAAAAGCATCCGTTCTACTCAATTAGACTCAAAATGATGTTTGGGAGTGTTTTAGAGCATTTCGCTAACCTTCGGCAAGAAAATAACTTGTGTTCCGGGCCTGAATGCACTGTTACAGGGTACCGAAGTTGCAAAAATGGTTTTGCAACAAAAGCATCCGTTCTACTCCATTAGACTCAAAATGATGTTTGGGAGTGTTTTGGAGCATTTCGCTAACCTTCGGCATGTAAATAACTTGTGTTTCCGGACTGAATGCACTGTTACGGGGTACCGAAGTTGCAAAAATGGTTTTGCAACAAAAGCATATGTTCTACTCCATTAGACTCAAAATGATGTTTCGGAGTGTTGCATTTCGCTAACCTTCGACATATAAATAACTTGTGTTTCGGGCCTGGATGCACAATTACGGGGTACCGAAGTTGCAAAAATGGTTTTGCAACAAAAGCATCTGTTCTACTCCATTAGACTCAAAATGATGTTTGAGAGTGTTTTGGAGCATTTCGCTAACCTTCGGCATGTAAATAACTTGTGTTTCGGGCCTGAATGCACTGTTACGGGGTACCGAAGTTGCAAAAATGGTTTTGCAACAAAAGCATCCGTTCTACTCAATTAGACTCAAAATGATGTTTGGGAGTGTTTTGGAGCATTTCACTAACCTTCGGCATGAAAATAACTTGTGTTCCGGGCCTGGATGCACAGTTACGGGGTACCGAAGTTGCAAAAATGGTTTTGCAACAACAGCATCCGTTCAACTCAATTAGACTCAAAATGATGTTTGGGAGTGTTTTGGAGCATTTCGCTAACCTTCGGCATGAAAATAACTTGTGTTTCAGGCCTGAATGCACTGTTACGAGGTACCGAAGTTGCAAAAATGGTTTTGCAACAAAAGCATCCGTTCTACTCAATTAGACTCAAAATGATGTTTGGGAGTGTTTTAGAGCATTTCGCTAACCTTCGGCAAGAAAATAACTTGTGTTCCGGGCCTGAATGCACTATTACGGGGTACCGAAGTTGCAAAAATGGTTTTGCAACAAAAGCATCCGTTCTACTCCATTAGACTCAAAATGATGTTTGGGAGTGTTTTGGAGCATTTCGCTAACCTTCGGCATGTAAATAACTTGTGTTTCCGGACTGAATGCACTGTTACGGGGTACCGAAGTTGCAAAAATGGTTTTGCAACAAAAGCATATGTTCTACTCCATTAGACTCAAAATGATGTTTCGTTGTGTTGCATTTCGCTAACCTTCGGCATATAAATAACTTGTGTTTCGGGCTTGGATGCACAGTTACGGGGTACCGAATTTGCAAAAATGGTTTTGAAACAAAAGCATCTGTTCTACTCCATTAGACTCAAAATGATGTTTGGGAGTGTTTTGGAGCATTTCGCTTACCTTCGGCATGAAAATAACTTGTGTTCCGGGCCTGAATGCACTGTTACGGGGTACCGTAGTTGCAAAAATGGTTTTGCAACAAAAGCATCCGTTCTACTCAATTAGACTCAAAATGATGTTTGGGAGTGTTTTGGAGCATTTCGCTAACCTTCGGCATGTAAATAACTTGTTTTTCGGGCCTGAATGCACTGTTACGGGGTACCGAAGTTGCAAAAATGCTTTTGCAACAAAAGCATCCGTTCTACTCAATTTGACGCAAAATGATGTTTGGGAGAGTTTTGGAGCATTTCACTAACCTTCGGCATGAAAATAACTTGTGTTCCGGGCCTGAATGCACTGTTACGGGGTACCGAAGTTGCAAAAATGGTTTTGCAACTAAAGCATCCGTTCTACTCCATTAGACTCAAAATGATGTTTGGGAGTGTTTTGGAGCATTTCGCTAACTTTGGGCATGTAAATAACTTATGTTTCAGTCCTGAATGCACTGTTACGGGGTGCCGAAGTTGCAAAAATGGTTTTGCAACAAAAGCATATGTTCTACTCCATTAGACTCAAAATGATGTTTCGGAGTGTTGCATTTCGCTAACCTTCGGCATATAAATAACTTGTGTTTCGGGCCTGGATGCACAGTTACGGGGTACCGAAGTTGCAAAAATGGTTTTGGAACAAAAGCATCCGTTCTACTCAATTAGACTCAAAATGATGTTTGGGAGTGTTTTGGAGCATTTCGCTAACCTTCGGCGTGAAAATAACTTGTGTTCCGGGCCTGAATGCACTGTTACCGGTACCGAAGTTGCAAAAATGGTTCTGCAACAAAAGCATCCGTTCTACTCAATTAGACTCAAAATGATGTTTGGGAGTGTTTTGGAGCATTTCGCTAACCTTCGGCATGTAAATAACTTGTGTTCCGGGCCTGAATGCCCTGTTACGGGGTACCGAAGTTGCAAAAATGGTTTTGCAACAAAAGCATATGTTCTACTCCATTTGACTCGAAATGATGTTTCGGAGTGTTGCATTTCGCTAACCTTCGGCATATAAATAACTTGTGTTTCGGGCCTGGATGCACAGTTACGGGGTACCAAAGTTGCAAAAATGGTTTTGCAACAAAAGCATCCGTTCTACTCAATTAGACTCAAAATGATGTTTCGGAGTGTTTTGGAGCATTTCGCTAACCTTCGGCATGTAAATAACTTGTGTTTCGGGCCTGAATGCACTGTTACGGGGTACCGAAGTTGCAAAAATGGTTTTGCAACAAAAGCATCCGTTCTACTCAATTAGACTCAAAATGATGTTTGGGAGTGTTTTGGAGCATTTCACTAACCTTCGGCATGAAAATAACTTGTGTTCCGGGCCTGAATGCACTGTTACGGGGTACCGAAGTTGCAAAAATGGTTTTGCAACAAAATCATCCGTTCTACTCAATTAGACTCAAAATGATGTTTGGGAGTGTTTTGGAGCATTTCGCTAACCTTCGGCATGAAAATAACTTGTGTTCCGGGCCTGAATGCATTGTTACGGGGTACCGAAGTTGCAAAAATGGTTTTGCAACAAAAGCATATGTTCTACTCCATTAGACTCGAAATGATGTTTCGGAGTGTTGCATTTCGCTAACCTTCGGCATATAAATAACTTGTGTTTCGGGCCTGGATGCACAGTTACGGGGTACCGAAGTTGCAAAAATGGTTTTGCAACAAAAGCATCCGTTCTACTCAATTAGACTCAAAATGATGTTTGGGAGTGTTTTGGAGCATTTCGCTAACCTTCGGCATGAAAATAACTTGTGTTCCGGGCCTGAATGCACTGTTACGGGGTACCGAAGTTGCAAAAATGGTTTTGCAACAAAAGCATCCGTTCTACTCCATTAGACTCAAAATGATGTTTCGGAGTGTTGCATTTCGCTAACCTTCGACATATAAATAACTTGTGTTTCGGGCCTGGATGCACAATTACGGGGTACCGAAGTTGGAAAAATGGTTTTGCAACAAAAGCATCTATTCTACTCCATTAGACTCAAAATGATGTTTGAGAGTGTTTTGGAGCATTTCGCTAACCTTCGGCATGTCAATAACTTGTGTTCCGGGCCTGAATGCACTGTTACGGGGTACCGAAGTTGCAAAAATGGTTTTGCAACAAAAGCATATGTTCTACTCCATTAGACTCAAAATGATGTTTCAGAGTGTTGCATTTCGCTAACCTTCGGCATATAAATAACTTGTGTTTCGGGCCTGGATGCACAGTTACGGGGTACCGAAGTTGCAAAAATGGTTTTGCAACAACAGCATCCGTTCAACTCAATTAGACTCAAAATGATGTTTGGGAGTGTTTTGGAGCATTTCGCTAACCTTCGGCATGAAAATAACTTGTGTTTCGGGCCTGAATGCATTGTTACGAGGTACCGAAGTTGCAAAAATGGTTTTGCAACAAAAGCATCCGTTCTACTCAATTAGACTCAAAATGATGTTTGGGAGTGTTTTAGAGCATTTCGCTAACCTTCGGCAAGAAAATAACTTGTGTTCCGGGCCTGAATGCACTGTTACAGGGTTCCGAAGTTGCAAAAATGGTTTTGCAACAAAAGCATCCGTTCTACTCCATTAGACTCAAAATGATGTTTGGGAGTGTTTTGGAGCATTTCGCTAACCTTCGGCATGTAAATAACTTGTGTTTCCGGACTGAATGCACTGTTACGGGGTACCGAAGTTGCAAAAATGGTTTTGCAACAAAAGCATATGTTCTACTCCATTAGACTCAAAATGATGTTTCGTTGTGTTGCATTTCGCTAACCTTCGGCATATAAATAACTTGTGTTTCGGGCTTGGATGTACAGTTACGGGGTACCGAATTTGCAAAAATGGTTTTGAAACAAAAGCATCTGTTCTACTCCATTAGACTCAAAATGATGTTTGGGAGTGTTTTGGAGCATTTCGCTTACCTTCGGCATGAAAATAACTTGTGTTCCGGGCCTGAATGCACTGTTACGGGGTACCGTAGTTGCAAAAATGGTTTTGCAACAAAAGCATCCGTTCTACTCAATTAGACTCAAAATGATGTTTGGGAGTGTTTTGGAGCATTTCGCTAACTTTCGGCATGTAAATAACTTGTTTTTCGGGCCTGAATGCACTGTTACGGGGTACCGAAGTTGCAAAAATGCTTTTGCAACAAAAGCATCCGTTCTACTCAATTAGACGCAAAATGATGTTTGGGAGAGTTTTGGAGCATTTCACTAACCTTCGGCATGAAAATAACTTGTGTTCCGGGCCTGAATGCACTGTTACGGGGTACCGAAGTTGCAAAAATGGTTTTGCAACTAAAGCATCCGTTCTACTCCATTAGACTCAAAATGATGTTTGGGAGTGTTTTGGAGCATTTCGCTAACTTTGGGCATGTAAATAACTTATGTTTCAGTCCTGAATGCACTGTTACGGGGTGCCGAAGTTGCAAAAATGGTTTTGCAACAAAAGCATATGTTCTACTCCATTAGACTCAAAATGATGTTTCGGAGTGTTGCATTTCGCTAACCTTCGGCATATAAATAACTTGTGTTTCGGGCCTGGATGCACAGTTACGGGGTACCGAAGTTGCAAAAATGGTTTTGGAACAAAAGCATCCGTTCTACTCAATTAGACTCAAAATGATGTTTGGGAGTGTTTTGGAGCATTTCGCTAACCTTCGGCGTGAAAATAACTTGTGTTCCGGGCCTGAATGCACTGTTACCGGTACCGAAGTTGCAAAAATGGTTCTGCAACAAAAGCATCCGTTCTACTCAATTAGACTCAAAATGATGTTTGGGAGTGTTTTGGAGCATTTCGCTAACCTTCGGCATGTAAATAACTTGTGTTCCGGGCCTGAATGCCCTGTTACGGGGTACCGAAGTTGCAAAAATGGTTTTGCAACAAAAGCATATGTTCTACTCTATTAGACTCGAAATGATGTTTCAGAGTGTCGTATTTCGCTAACCTTCGGCATATAAATAACTTGTGTTTTGAGCCTGGATGCACAGTTACGGGGTACCGAAGTTGCAAAAATGGTTTTGCAACAAAAGTATCCGTTGTACTCAATTAGACTCAAAATGATGTTTGGGAGTGTTTTGGAGCATTTCGCTAACCTTCGGCATGAAAATAACTTGTGTTCCGGGCCTCAATGCACTGTTACGGGGTACCGAAGTTGCAAAAATGGTTTTGCAACAAAAGCATCCGTTCTACTCCATTAGACTCAAAATGATGTTTCGGAGTGTTGCATTTCGCTAACCTTCGACATATAAATAACTTGTGTTTCGGGCCTGGATGCACAATTACGGGGTACCGAAGTTGCAAAAATGGTTTTGCAACAACAGCATCCGTTCAACTCAATTAGACTCAAAATGATGTTTGGGAGTGTTTTGGAGCATTTCGCTAACCTTCGGCATGAAAATAACTTGTGTTTCGGGCCTGAATGCATTGTTACGAGGTACCGAAGTTGCAAAAATGGTTTTGCAACAAAAGCATCCGTTCTACTCAATTAGACTCAAAATGATGTTTGGGAGTGTTTTAGAGCATTTCGCTAACCTTCGGCAAGAAAATAACTTGTGTTCCGGGCCTGAATGCACTGTTACAGGGTACCGAAGTTGCAAAAATGGTTTTGCAACAAAAGCATCCGTTCTACTCCATTAGACTCAAAATGATGTTTGGGAGTGTTTTGGAGCATTTCGCTAACCTTCGGCATGTAAATAACTTGTGTTTCCGGACTGAATGCACTGTTACGGGGTACCGAAGTTGCAAAAATGGTTTTGCAACAAAAGCATATGTTCTACTCCATTAGACACAAAATGATGTTTCGTTGTGTTGCATTTCGCTAACCTTCGGCATATAAATAACTTGTGTTTCGGGCATGGATGTACAGTTACGGGGTACCGAATTTGCAAAAATGGTTTTGAAACAAAAGCATCTGTTCTACTCCATTAGACTCAAAATGATGTTTGGGAGTGTTTTGGAGCATTTCGCTTACCTTCGGCATGAAAATAACTTGTGTTCCGGGCCTGAATGCACTGTTACGGGGTACCGTAGTTGCAAAAATGGTTTTGCAACAAAAGCATCCGTTCTACTCAATTAGACTCAAAATGATGTTTGGGAGTGTTTTGGAGCATTTCGCTAACTTTCGGCATGTAAATAACTTGTTTTTCGGGCCTGAATGCACTGTTACGGGGTACCGAAGTTGCAAAAATGCTTTTGCAACAAAAGCATCCGTTCTACTCAATTAGACGCAAAATGATGTTTGGGAGAGTTTTGGAGCATTTCACTAACCTTCGGCATGAAAATAACTTGTGTTCCGGGCCTGAATGCACTGTTACGGGGTACCGAAGTTGCAAAAATGGTTTTGCAACTAAAGCATCCGTTCTACTCCATTAGACTCAAAATGATGTTTGGGAGTGTTTTGGAGCATTTCGCTAACTTTGGGCATGTAAATAACTTATGTTTCAGTCCTGAATGCACTGTTACGGGGTGCCGAAGTTGCAAAAATGGTTTTGCAACAAAAGCATATGTTCTACTCCATTAGACTCAAAATGATGTTTCGGAGTGTTGCATTTCGCTAACCTTCGGCATATAAATAACTTGTGTTTCGGGCCTGGATGCACAGTTACGGGGTACCGAAGTTGCAAAAATGGTTTTGGAACAAAAGCATCCGTTCTACTCAATTAGACTCAAAATGATGTTTGGGAGTGTTTTGGAGCATTTCGCTAACCTTCGGCGTGAAAATAACTTGTGTTCCGGGCCTGAATGCACTGTTACGGGTACCGAAGTTGCAAAAATGGTTCTGCAACAAAAGCATCCGTTCTACTCAATTAGACTCAAAATGATGTTTGGGAGTGTTTTGGAGCATTTCGCTAACCTTCGGCGTGAAAATAACTTGTGTTCCGGGCCTGAATGCCCTGTTACGGGGTACCGAAGTTGCAAAAATGGTTTTGCAACAAAAGCATATGTTCTACTCCATTAGACTCGAAATGATGTTTCAGAGTGTTGTATTTCGCTAACCTTCGGCATATAAATAACTTGTGTTTTGAGCCTGGATGCACAGTTACGGGGTACCGAAGTTGCAAAAATGGTTTTGCAACAAAAGTATCCGTTGTACTCAATTAGACTCAAAATGATGTTTGGGAGTGTTTTGGAGCATTTCGCTAACCTTCGGCATGAAAATAACTTGTGTTCCGGGCCTCAATGCACTGTTACGGGGTACCGAAGTTGCAAAAATGGTTTTGCAACAAAAGCATCCGCTCTACTCCATTAGACTCAAAATGATGTTTCGGAGTGTTTTGGAGCATTTCACTAACCTTCGGCACGTAAATAACTTGTGTTTCAGGCCTGAATGCACTGTTACGGGGTACCGAAGTTGCAAAAATGGTTTTGCAACAAAAGCATAAGTTCTACTCCATTAGACTCAAAATGATGTTTCAGAGTGTTGCATTTCGCTAACCTTCGGCATATAAATAACTTGTGTTTCGGGCTTGGATTCACAGTTACGGAGTACCGAAGTTGCAAAAACGGTTTTGCAACAAAAGCATCTGTTCTACTCCATTAGACTCGAAATGATGTTTGGGAGTGTTTTGGAGCATTTCGCTAACCTTCGGCATGAAAATAACTTGTGTTCCGGGCCTGAATGCACTGTTACGGGGTACCGAAGTTGCAAAAATGGTTTTGCAACAAAAGCATCCGTTCTACTCAATTAGACTCAAAATGATGTTTGGGAGTGTTTTGGAGCATTTCGCTAACCTTCGGCATGAAAATAACTTGTGTTACGGGCCTGAATGCACTGTTACGGGGTACCGAAGTTGCAAAAATGGTTCTGCAACAAAAGCATCCGTTCTACTCCATTAGAGTCAAAATGATGTTTGGGAGTGTTTTGGAGCATTTCGCTAACCTTCGGCATGAAAATAACTTGTGTTCTGGGCCTGAATACACTGTTACGGGGTACCGAATTTGCAAAAACGGTTTCGCAACAAAAGCATCTGTTCTACTCAATTAGACTCAAAATGGTGTTTGGGAGTGTTTTGGAGCATTTCGCTAACCTTCGGCATGAAAATAACTTGTGTTTCGGGCCTGAATGCACTGTTACGGGGTACCGAAGTTGCAAAAATGGTTTTGCCACAAAAGCATCCGTTCTACTCCATTAGAGTCAAAATTATGTTTGGGAGTGTTTTGGAGCATTTCGCTAACCTTCGGCATGAAAATAACTTGTGTTCCGGGCCTGAATGCACTGTTACGGGGTACCGAAGTTGCAAAAATGGTTTTGCAACAAAAGCATCTGTTCTACTCAATTAGACTCAAAATGATGTTTGGGAGTGTTTTGGAGCATTTCGCTAACCTTCGGCATGAAAATAACTTGTGTTCCGGGCCTGAATGCACTGTTACGGGGTACCGAAGTTGCAAAAATAGTTTTGCAACAAAAGCATCCATTCTACTCCATTAGAGTCAAAATGATGTTTGGGAGTGTTTTGGAGCATTTCGCTAACCTTCGGCATGTAAATAACTTGTGTTTCAGGCCTGAATGCACTGTTATGGGGTACCGAAGTTGCAAAAATGGTTTTGCAACAAAAGCATATGTCCTACTCCATTAGACTCAAAATGATGTTTCGGAGTGTTGCATTTCGCTAACATTCGGCATATAAATAACTTGTGTTTCGGGCCTGGATGCACAGTTACGGGGTACCGAAGCTGCAAAAATGGTTTTGCAACAAAAGCATCCGTTCTACACAATTAGACTCAAAATGATATTTGAGAGTGTTTTGGAGCAATTCGCTAACCTTCGGCATGAAAATAACTTGTGTTCCGGGCCTGAATGCACTGTTACGGGTACCGAAGTTGCAAAAATGGTTTTGCAACAAAAGCATCCGTTCTACTCCATTAGACTCAAAATGATGTTTCGGAGTGTTGCATTTCGCTAACCTTCGGCATATAAATAACTTGTGTTTCGGGCCTGGATGCATTGTTACAGGGTACCAAAGTTGAAAAATGGTTTTGCAACAAAAGCATCTGTTCTACTCAATTAGACTCAAAATGATGTTTGGGAGTGTTTTGGAGCATTTCGCTAACATTCGGTATGTAAATAACTTGTGTTTCGGGCCTTAATGCACTGTTACGGGGTACCGAAGTTGCAAAAATGGTTTTGCAACAAAAGCATATGTTCTACTCCATTAGACTCAAAATGATGTTTGGGAGTGTTTTGGAGCATTTCGCTAACCTTCGGCATGTAAATAACTTGTGTTTCGGGCCTGAATGCACTGTTACGGGGTACCGAAGTTGCAAAAATGCTTTTGCAACAAAAGCATCCGTTCTACTCAATTAGACGCAAAATGATATTTGGGAGTGTTTTGGAGCATTTCACTAACCTTCGGCATGAAAATAACTTGTGTTCCGGGCCTGAATGCACTGTTACGGGGTACCGAAGTTGCAAAAATGGTTTTGCAACTAAAGCATCCGTTCTACTCCATTAGACTCAAAATGATGTTTGGGAGTGTTTTGGAGCATTTCGCTAACTTTCGGCATGTAAATAACTTATGTTTCAGGCCTGAATGCACTGTTACGGGGTACCGAAGTTGCAAAAATGGTTTTGCAACAAAAGCATATGTTCTACTCCATTAGACTCAAAATGATGTTTCGGAGTGTTGCATTTCGCTAACCTTCGGCATATAAATAACTTGTGTTTCGGGCCTGGATGCACAGTTACGGGGTACCGAAGTTGCAAAAATGGTTTTGGAACAAAAGAATCCGTTCTACTCAATTAGACTCAAAATGATGTTTGGGAGTGTTTTGGAGCATTTCGCTAACCTTCGGCGTGAAAATAACTTGTGTTCCGGGCCTGAATGCACTGTTACGGGTACCAAAGTTGCAAAAATGGTTCTGCAACAAAAGCATCCGTTCTACTCAATTAGACTCAAAATGATGTTTGGGAGTGTTTTGGAGCATTTCGCTAACCTTCGGCATGTAAATAACTTGTGTTCCGGGCCTGAATGCCCTGTTACGGGGTACCGAAGTTGCAAAAATGGTTTTGCAAAAAAAGCATATGTTCTACTCCATTAGACTCGAAATGATGTTTCAGAGTGTTGCATTTCGCTAACCTTCGGCATATAAATAACTTGTGTTTCGGGCCAGGATGCACAGTTACGGGGTACCGAAGTTGCAAAAATGGTTTTGCAACAAAAGCATCCGTTCTACTCAATTAGACTCAAAATGATGTTTGGGAGTGTTTTGGAGCATTTCGCTAACCTTCGGCATGAAAATAACTTGTGTTCCGGGCCTGAATGCACTGTTACGGGGTACCGAAGTTGCAAAAATGGTTTTGCAACAAAAGCATTCGTTCTACTCCATTAGACTCAAAATGATGTTTCGGAGTGTTGCATTTCGCTAACCTTCGACATATAAATAACTTGTGTTTCGGGCCTGGATGCACAGTTACGGGGTACCGAAGTTGCAAAAATGGTTTTGCAACAAAAGCATCTGTTCTACTCTATTAGACTCAAAATGATGTTTGGGTGTGTTTTGGAGCATTTCGCTAACCTTCGGCATGTCAATAACTTGTGTTCCGGGCCTGAATGCACTGTTACGGGGTACCGACGTTGCAAAAACGGTTTTGCAACAAAAGCATCCGTTCTACTCAATTAGACTCAAAATGATGTTTGGGAGTGTTTTGGAGCATTTCGCTAAACTTCGGCATGAAAATAACTTGTGTTCCGGGCCTGAATGCACTGTTACGAGGTACCGAAGTTGCAAAAATGGTTTTGCAACAAAAGCATCCGTTCTACTCCATTAGACTCAAAATGATGTTTGGGAGTGTTTTAGAGCATTTCGCTAACCTTCGGCATGTAAATAACTTGTGTTTCAGGCCTGAATGCACTGTTACGGGGTACCGAAGTTGCAAAAATGGTTTTGCAACAAAAGCATAAGTTCTACTCCATTAGACTCAAAATGATGTTTCAGAGTGTTGCATTTCGCTAACCTTCGGCATGTAAATAACTTGTGTTTCGAGCCTGGATGCACAGTTACGGAGTACCGAAGTTGCAAAAACGGTTTTGCAACAAAAGCATCTGATCTACTCCATTAGACTCGAAATGATGTTTGGGAGTGTTTTGGAGCATTTCGCTAACCTTCGGCATGAAAATAACTCGTGTTACGGGCCTGAATGCACTGTTACGGGGTACCGAAGTTGCAAAAATGGTTCTACAACAAAAGCATCCATTCTACTCCATTAGAGTCAAAATGATGTTTGGGAGTGTTTTGGAGCATTTCGCTAACTTTCGGCATGAAAATAACTTGTGTTCCGGGCCTGAATGCACTGTTACGGGGTACCGAAGTTGCAAAAATGGTTTTGCAACAAAAGCATCCGTTCTACTCAATTAGACTCAAAATGATGTTTGGGAGTGTTTTGGAGCATTTCGCTAACCTTCGGAATGAAAATAACTCGTGTTACGGGCCTGAATGCACTGTTACGGGGTACCGAAGTTGCAAAAATGGTTCTACAACAAAAGCATCCATTCTACTCCATTAGAGTCAAAATGATGTTTGGGAGTGTTTTGCAGCATTTTGCTAACCTTCGGCATGAAAATAACTTGTGTTCTGGGCCTGAATGCACTGTTACGGGGTACCGAAGTTGCAAAAACGGTTTTGCAACAAAAGCATCCGTTCTACTCAATTAGACTCAAAATGGTGTTTGGGAGTATTTTGGAGCATTTCGCTAACCTTCGGCATGAAAATAACTTGTGTTTCGGGCCTAAATGCACTGTTACGGGGTACCGAAGTTGCAAAAATGGTTTTGCAAGAAAAGCATCCGTTCTACTCCATTAGAGTCAAAATTATGTTTGGGAGTGTTTTGGAGCATTTCGCTAACCTTCGGCATGAAAATAACTTGTGTTCCGGGCCTGAATGCACTGTTACGGGGTACCGAAGTTGCGAAAATGGTTTTGCAACAAAAGCATCCGTTCTACTCAATTAGACTCAAAATGATGTTTGGGAGTGTTTTGGAGCATTTCGCTAACCTTCGGCATGAAAATAACTTGTGTTCCGGGCCTGAATGCACTGTTACGGGGTACCGAAGTTGCAAAAATAGTTTTGCAACAAAAGCATCCGTTCTACTACATTAGAGTCAAAATGATGTTTGGGAGTGTTTTGGAGCATTTCGCTAACCTTCGGCATGTAAATAACTTGTGTTTTAGGCCTGAATGCACTGTTACGGGGTACCGAAGTTGCAAAAATGGTTTTGCAACAAAAGCATATGTTCTACTCCATTAGACTCAAAATGATGTTTCGGAGTGTTGCATTTCGCTAACATTCGGCATATAAATAACTTGTGTTTCGGGCCTGGATGCACAGTTACGGGGTACCGAAGCTGCAAAAATGGTTTTGCAACAAAAGCATCCGTTCTACTCAATTAGACTCAAAATGATGTTTGAGAGTGTTTTGGAGCAATTCGCTAACCTTCGGCATGAAAATAACTTGTGTTCCGGGCCTGAATGCACTGTTACGGGTACCGAAGTTGCAAAAATGGTTTTGCAACAAAAGCATCCGTTCTACTCCATTAGACTCAAAATGATGTTTCGGAGTGTTACATTTCGCTAACCTTCGGCATATAAATAACTTGTGTTTCGGGCCTGGATGAATAGTTACAGGGTACCAAAGTTGCAAAAATGGTTTTGCAACAAAAGCATCTGTTCTACTCAATTAGACTCAAAATGATGTTTTGGAGTGTTTTGGAGCATTTCGCTAACCTTCGGCATGTAAATAACTTGTGTTTCAGGCCTGAATGCACTGTTACGGGGTACCGAAGTTGCAAAAATGGTTTTGCAACAAAAGCATATGTTCTACTCCATTAGACTCAAAATGATGTTTGGGAGTGTTTTGGAGCATTTCGCTAACCTTCGGCATGTAAATAACTTGTGTTTCGGGCCTGAATGCACTGTTACGGGGTACCGAAGTTGCAAAAATGCTTTTGCAACAAAAGCATCCGTTCTACTCAATTAGACGCAAAATGATGTTTGGGAGTGTTTTGGAGCATTCACTAACCTTCGGCATGAAAATAACTTGTGTTCCGGGCCTGAATGCACTGTTACGGGGTACCGAAGTTGCAAAAATGCTTTTGCAACAAAAGCATCCGTTCTACTCAATTAGACGCAAAATGATATTTGGGACTGTTTTGGAGCATTTCACTAACCTTCGGCATGAAAATAACTTGTGTTCCGGGCCTGAATGCACTGTTACGGGGTACCGAAGTTGCAAAAATGGTTTTGCAACTAAAGCATCCGTTCTACTCCATTAGACTCAAAATGATGTTTGGGAGTGTTTTGGAGCATTTCGCTAACTTTCGGCATGTAAATAACTTATGTTTCAGGCCTGAATGCACTGTTACGGGGTACCGAAGTTGCAAAAATGGTTTTGCAACAAAAGCATATGCTCTACTCCATTAGACTCAAAATGATGTTTCGGAGTGTTGCATTTCGCTAACCTTCGGCATATAAATAACTTGTGTTTCGGGCCTGGATGCACAGTTACGGGGTACCGAAGTTGCAAAAATGGTTTTGGAACAAAAGAATCCGTTCTACTCAATTAGACTCAAAATGATGTTTGGGAGTGTTTTGGAGCATTTCGCTAACCTTCGGCATGAAAATAACTTGTGTTCCGGGCCTGAATGCACTGTTACGGGGTACCGAAGTTGCGAAAATGGTTTTGCAACAAAAGCATCCGTTCTACTCAATTAGACTCAAAATGATGTTTGGGAGTGTTTTGGAGCATTTCGCTAACCTTCGGCATGAAAATAACTTGTGTTCCGGGCCTGAATGCACTGTTACGGGGTACCGAAGTTGCAAAAATAGTTTTGCAACAAAAGCATCCGTTCTACTACATTAGAGTCAAAATGATGTTTGGGAGTGTTTTGGAGCATTTCGCTAACCTTCGGCATGTAAATAACTTGTGTTTTAGGCCTGAATGCACTGTTACGGGGTACCGAAGTTGCAAAAATGGTTTTGCAACAAAAGCATATGTTCTACTCCATTAGACTCAAAATGATGTTTCGGAGTGTTGCATTTCGCTAACATTCGGCATATAAATAACTTGTGTTTCGGGCCTGGATGCACAGTTACGGGGTACCGAAGCTGCAAAAATGGTTTTGCAACAAAAGCATCCGTTCTACTCAATTAGACTCAAAATGATGTTTGAGAGTGTTTTGGAGCAATTCGCTAACCTTCGGCATGAAAATAACTTGTGTTCCGGGCCTGAATGCACTGTTACGGGTACCAAAGATGCAACAATAGTTTTGCAACAAAAGCATCCGTTCTACTCAATTAGACTCAAAATGATGTTTGGGAGTGTTTTGGAGCATTTCGCTAACCTTCGGCATGTAAATAACTTGTGTTTCGGGCCTGAATGCACTGTTACGGGGTAACGAAGTTGCAAAAATGCTTTTGCAACAAAAGCATCCGTTCTACTCAATTAGACGCAAAATGATGTTTGGGAGTGTTTTGGAGCATTTCACTAACCTTCGGCATGAAAATAACTTGTGTTCCGGGCCTGAATGCACTGTTACGGGGTACCGAAGTTGCAAAAATGGTTTTGCAACAAAAGCATCCGTTCTACTCCATTAGACTCAAAATGATGTTTCGGAGTGTTGCATTTCGCTAACCTTCGGCATATAAATAACTTGTGTTTCGGGCCTGGATGCATAGTTACAGGGTACCAAAGTTGCAAAAATGGTTTTGCAACAAAAGCATCTGTTCTACTCTATTAGACTCAAAATGATGTTTGGGAGTGTTTTGGAGCATTTCGCTAACCTTCGGCATGTAAATAACTTGTGTTTCAGGCCTGAATGCACTGTTACGGGGTACCGAAGTTGCAAAAATGGTTTTGCAACAAAAGCATATGTTCTACTCCATTAGACTCAAAATGATGTTTGGGAGTGTTTTGGAGCATTTCGCTAACCTTCGGCATGTAAATAACTTGTGTTTCGGGCCTGAATGCACTGTTACGGGGTACCGAAGTTGCAAAAATGCTTTTGCAACAAAAGCATCCGTTCTACTCAATTAGACGCAAAATGATGTTTGGGAGTGTTTTGGAGCATTTCACTAACCTTCGGCATGAAAATAACTTGTGTTCCGGGCCTGAATGCACTGTTACGGGGTACCGAAGTTGCAAAAATGCTTTTGCAACAAAAGCATCCGTTCTACTCAATTAGACGCAAAATGATATTTGGGACTGTTTTGGAGCATTTCACTAACCTTCGGCATGAAAATAACTTGTGTTCCGGGCCTGAATGCACTGTTACGGGGTACCGAATTTGCAAAAATGGTTTTGCAACTAAAGCATCCGTTCTACTCCATTAGACTCAAAATGATGTTTGGGAGTGTTTTGGAGCATTTCGCTAACTTTCGGCATGTAAATAACTTATGTTTCAGGCCTGAATGCACTGTTACGGGGTACCGAAGTTGCAAAAATGGTTTTGCAACAAAAGCATATGCTCTACTCCATTAGACTCAAAATGATGTTTCAGAGTGTTGCATTTCGCTAACCTTCGGCATATAAATAACTTGTGTTTCGGGCCTGGATGCACAGTTACGGGGTACCGAAGTTGCGAAAATGGTTTTGCAACAAAAGCATCCGTTCTACTCAATTAAACTCAAAATGAGGTTTGGGAGTGTGTTGGAGCATTTCGCTAACCTTCGGCATGAAAATAAATTACGTTCCGGGCCTGAATGCACTGTTACGGGGTACCGAAGTTGCGAAAATGGTTTTGCAACAAAAGCATCCGTTCTACTCCATTAGACTCAAAATGATGTTTGGGAGTGTTTTGGAGCATTTCGCTAACCTTCGGCATGAAAATAACTTGTGTTCCGGGCCTGAATGCACTGTTACGGGGTACCGAAGTTGCAAAAATAGTTTTGCAACAAAAGCATCTGTTCTACTCAATTAGACTCAAAATGATGTTTTGGAGTGTTTTGGAGCATTTCGCTAACACTCGGCATGTAAATTACTTGTGTTTCGGGCCTGAATGCACTGTTACGGGGTACCGAAGTTGCAAAAATGGTTTTGCAACAAAAGCATATGTTCTACTCCATTAGACTCAAAATGATGTTTGGGAGTGTTTTGGAGCATTTCGCTAACCTTCGGCATGTAAATAACTTGTGTTTCGGGCCTGAATGCACTGTTACGGGGTAACGAAGTTGCAAAAATGCTTTTGCAACAAAAGCATCCGTTCTACTCAATTAGACGCAAAATGATGTTTGGGAGTGTTTTGGAGCATTTCACTAACCTTCGGCATGAAAATAACTTGTGTTCCGGGCCTGAATGCACTGTTACGGGGTACCGAAGTTGCAAAAATGGTTTTGCAACAAAAGCATCCGTTCTACTCCATTAGACTCAAAATGATGTTTCGGAGTGTTGCATTTCGCTAACCTTCGGCATATAAATAACTTGTGTTTCGGGCCTGGATGCATAGTTACAGGGTACCAAAGTTGCAAAAATGGTTTTGCAACAAAAGCATCTGTTCTACTCTATTAGACTCAAAATGATGTTTGGGAGTGTTTTGGAGCATTTCGCTAACATTCGGTATGTAAATTACTTGTGTTTCGGGCCTTAATGCACTGTTACGGGGTACCGAAGTTGCAAAAATGGTTTTGCAACAAAAGCATATGTTCTACTCCATTAGACTCAAAATGATGTTTGGGAGTGTTTTGGAGCATTTCGCTAACCTTCGGCATGTAAATAACTTGTGTTTCGGGCCTGAATGCACTGTTACGGGGTACCGAAGTTGCAAAAATGCTTTTGCAACAAAAGCATCCGTTCTACTCAATTAGACGCAAAATGATGTTTGGGAGTGTTTTGGAGCATTTCACTAACCTTCGGCATGAAAATAACTTGTGTTCCGGGCCTGAATGCACTGTTACGGGGTACCGAATTTGCAAAAATGGTTTTGCAACTAAAGCATCCGTTCTACTCCATTAGACTCAAAATGATGTTTGGGAGTGTTTTGGAGCATTTCGCTAACTTTCGGCATATAAATAACTTGTGTTTCGGGCCTGGATGCACAGTTACGGGGTACCGAAGTTGCAAAAATGGTTTTGGAACAAAAGAATCCGTTCTACTCAATTAGACTCAAAATGATGTTTGGGAGTGTTTTGGAGCATTTCGCTAACCTTCGGCGTGAAAATAACTTGTGTTCCGGGCCTGAATGCACTGTTACGGGTACCAAAGTTGCAAAAATGGTTCTGCAACAAAAGCATCCGTTCTACTCAATTAGACTCAAAATGATGTTTGGGAGTGTTTTGGAGCATTTCGCTAACCTTCGGCATGTAAATAACTTGTGTTCCGGGCCTGAATGCCCTGTTACGGGGTACCGAAGTTGCAAAAATGGTTTTGCAAAAAAAGCATATGTTCTACTCCATTAGACTCGAAATGATGTTTCAGAGTGTTGCATTTCGCTAACCTTCGGCATATAAATAACTTGTGTTTCGGGCCAGGATGCACAGTTACGGGGTACCGAAGTTGCAAAAATGGTTTTGCAACAAAAGCATCCGTTCTACTCAATTAGACTCAAAATGATGTTTGGGAGTGTTTTGGAGCATTTCCCTAACCTTCGGCATGAAAATAACTTGTGTTCCGAGCCTGAATGCACTGTTACAGGGTACCGAAGTTGCAAAAATGGTTTTGCAACAAAAGCATCCGTTCTACTCCATTAGACTCAAAATGATGTTTCGGAGTGTTGCATTTCGCTAACCTTCGACATATAAATAACTTGGATGCACAGTTACGGGGTACCGAAGTTGCAAAAATGGTTTTGCAACAAAAGCATCTGTTCTACTCCATTAGACTCAAAATGATGTTTGGGTGTGTTTTGGAGCATTTTGCTAACCTTCGGCATGTCAATAACTTGTGTTCCGGGCCTGAATGCACTGTTACGGGGTACCGACGTTGCAAAAACGGTTTTGCAACAAAAGCATCCGTTCTACTCAATTAGACTCAAAATGATGTTTGGGAGTGTTTTGGAGCATTTCGCTAACCTTCGGCATGAAAATAACTTGTGTTCCGGGCCTGAATGCACTGTTACGAGGTACCGAAGTTGCAAAAATGGTTTTGCAACAAAAGCATCCGTTCTACTCCATTAGACTCAAAATGATGTTTGGGAGTGTTTTGGAGCATTTCGCTAACCTTCGGCATGTAAATAACTTGTGTTTCAGGCCTGAATGCACTGTTACGGGGTACCGAAGTAGCAAAAATGGTTTTGCAACAAAAGCATAAGTTCTACTCCATTAGACTCAAAATGATGTTTCAGAGTGTTGCATTTCGCTAACCTTCGGCATGAAAATAATTCGTGTTACGGGCCTGAATGCACTGTTACGGGGTACCGAAGTTGCAAAAATGGTTCTACAACAAAAGCATCCATTCTACTCCATAAGAGTCAAAATGATGTTTGGGAGTGTTTTGGAGCATTTCGCTAACCTTCGGCATGAAAATAACTTGTGTTCTGGGCCTGAATGCACTGTTACGGGGTACCGAAGTTGCAAAAAACGGTTTTGCAACAAAAGCATCCGTTCTACTCAATTAGACTCAAAATGGTGTTTGGGAGTATTTTGGAGAATTTCGCTAACCTTCGGCATGTAAATAACTTGTGTTCCGGGCCTGAATGCACTGTTACGGGGTACCGAAGTTGCAAAAATGGTTTTGCAACAAAAGCATATGTTCTACTCCATTAGACTCAAAATGATGTTTGGGAGTGTTTTGGAGAATTTCGCTAACCTTCGGCATATAAATAACTTGTGTTTCGGGCCTGGATGCATAGTTACAGGGTACCAAAGTTGCAAAAATGGTTTTGCAACAAAAGCATCTGTTCTACTCCATTAGACTCAAAATGATGTTTGGGAGTGTTTTGGAGCATTTCGCTAACATTCGGCATGTAAATTACTTGTGTTTCGGGCCTGAATGCACTGTTACGGGGTACCGAAGTTGCAAAAATGGTTTTGCAACAAAAGCATATGTTCTACTCCATTAGACTCAAAATGATGTTTGGGAGTGTTTTGGAGCATTTCGCTAACCTTCGGCATGTAAATAACTTGTGTTTCGGGCTTGAATGCACTGTTACGGGGTACCGATGTTGCAAAAATGCTTTTGCAACAAAAGCATCCGTTCTACTCAATTAGACGCAAAATGATGTTTGGGAGTGTTTTGGAGCATTTCACTAACCTTCGGCATGAAAATAACTTGTGTTCCGGGCCTGAATGCACTGTTACGGGGTACCGAAGTTGCAAAAATGGTTTTGCAACAAAAGCATCCGTTCTACTCCATTAGACTCAAAATGATGTTTCGGAGTGTTGCATTTCGCTAACCTTCGGCATATAAATAACTTGTGTTTCGGGCCTGGATGCATAGTTACAGGGTACCAAAGTTGCAAAAATGGTTTTGCAACAAAAGCATCTGTTCTACTCTATTAGACTCAAAATGATGTTTGGGAGTGTTTTGGAGCATTTCGCTAACCTTCGGCATGTAAATTACTTGTGTTTCGGGCCTGAATGCACTGTTACGGGGTACCTAAGTTGCAAAAATGGTTTTGCAACAAAAGCATATGTTCTACTCCATTAGACTCAAAATGATGTTTGGGAGTGTTTTGGAGCATTTCGCTAACCTTCGGCATGTAAATAACTTGTGTTTCGGGCCTGAATGCACTGTTACGGGGTACCGAAGTTGCAAAAATGCTTTTGCAACAAAAGCATCCGTTCTACTCAATTAGACGCAAAATGATGTTTGGGAGTGTTTTGGAGCATTTCACTAACCTTCGGCATGAAAATAACTTGTGTTCCGGGCCTGAATGCACTGTTACGGGGTACCGAAGTTGCAAAAATGCTTTTGCAACAAAAGCATCCGTTCTACTCAATTAGACGCAAAATGATGTTTGGGAGTGTTTTGGAGCATTTCACTAACCTTCGGCATGAAAATAACTTGTGTTCCGGGCCTGAATGCACTGTTACGGGGTACCGGAGTTGCAAAAATGGTTTTGCAACTAAAGCATCCGTTCTACTCCATTAGACTCAAAATGATGTTTGGGAGTGTTTTGGAGCATTTCGCTAACTTTCGGCATGTAAATAACTTATGTTTCAGGCCTGAATGCACTGTTACGGGGTACCGAAGTTGCAAAAATGGTTTTGCAACAAAAGCATATGTTCTACTCCATTAGACTCAAAATGATGTTTCGGAGTGTTGCATTTCGCTAACCTTCGGCATATAAATAACTTGTGTTTCGGGCCTGGATGCACAGTTACGGGGTACCGAAGTTGCAAAAATGGCTTTGGAACAAAAGAATCCGTTCTACTCAATTAGACTCAAAATGATGTTTGGGAGTGTTTTGGAGCATTTCGCTAACCTTCGGCGTGAAAATAACTTGTGTTCCGGGCCTGAATGCACTGTTACGGGTACCAAATTTGCAAAAATGGTTTTGCAACAAAAGCATCCGTTCTACTCAATTAGACTCAAAATGATGTTTGGGAGTGTTTTGGAGCATTTCGCTAACCTTCGTCATGTAAATAACTTGTGTTCCGGGCCTGAATGCACTGTTACGGGGTACCGAAGTTGCAAAAATGGTTTTGCAACAAAAGCATCCGTTCTACTCCATTAGACTCAAAATGATGTTTCGGAGTGTTGCATTTCGCTAACCTTCGGCATATAAATAACTTGTGTTTCGGGCCTGGATGCATAGTTACAGGGTACCAAAGTTGCAAAAATGGTTTTGCAACAAAAGCATCTGTTCTACTCTATTAGACTCAAAATGATGTTTGGGAGTGTTTTGGAGCATTTCGCTAACATTCGGCATGTAAATTACTTGTGTTTCGGGCCTGAATGCACTGTTACGGGGTACCGAAGTTGCAAAAATGGTTTTGCAACAAAAGCATATGTTCTACTCCATTAGACTCAAAATGATGTTTGGGAGTGTTTTGGAGCATTTCGCTAACCTTCGGCATGTAAATAACTTGTGTTTCGGGCCTGAATGCACTGTTACGGGGTACCGAAGTTGCAAAAATGCTTTTGCAACAAAAGCATCCGTTCTACTCAATTAGACGCAAAATGATGTTTGGGAGTGTTTTGGAGCATTTCACTAACCTTCGGCATGAAAATAACTTGTGTTCCGGGCCTGAATGCACTGTTACGGGGTACCGAAGTTGCAAAAATGCTTTTGCAACAAAAGCATCCGTTCTACTCAATTAGACGCAAAATGATGTTTGGGAGTGTTTTGGAGCATTTCACTAACCTTCGGCATGAAAATAACTTGTGTTCCGGGCCTGAATGCACTGTTACGGGGTACCGAAGTTGCAAAAATGGTTTTGCAACTAAAGCATCCGTTCTACTCCATTAGACTCAAAATGATGTTTGGGAGTGTTTTGGAGCATTTCGCTAACATTCGGCATGTAAATTACTTGTGTTTCGGGCCTGAATGCACTGTTACGGGGTACCGAAGTTGCAAAAATGGTTTTGCAACAAAAGCATATGTTCTACTCCATTAGACTCAAAATGATGTTTGGGAGTGTTTTGGAGCATTTCGCTAACCTTCGGCATGTAAATAACTTGTGTTTCGGGCCTGAATGCACTGTTACGGGGTACCGAAGTTGCAAAAATGCTTTTGCAACAAAAGCATCCGTTCTACTCAATTAGACGCAAAATGATGTTTGGGAGTGTTTTGGAGCATTTCACTAACCTTCGGCATGAAAATAACTTGTGTTCCGGGCCTGAATGCACTGTTACGGGGTACCGAAGTTGCAAAAATGCTTTTGCAACAAAAGCATCCGTTCTACTCAATTAGACGCAAAATGATGTTTGGGAGTGTTTTGGAGCATTTCACTAACCTTCGGCATGAAAATAACTTGTGTTCCGGGCCTGAATGCACTGTTACGGGGTACCGGAGTTGCAAAAATGGTTTTGCAACTAAAGCATCCGTTCTACTCCATTAGACTCAAAATGATGTTTGGGAGTGTTTTGGAGCATTTCGCTAACTTTCGGCATGTAAATAACTTATGTTTCAGGCCTGAATGCACTGTTACGGGGTACCGAAGTTGCAAAAATGGTTTTGCAACAAAAGCATATGTTCTACTCCATTAGACTCAAAATGATGTTTCGGAGTGTTGCATTTCGCTAACCTTCGGCATATAAATAACTTGTGTTTCGGGCCTGGATGCACAGTTACGGGGTACCGAAGTTGCAAAAATGGCTTTGGAACAAAAGAATCCGTTCTACTCAATTAGACTCAAAATGATGTTTGGGAGTGTTTTGGAGCATTTCGCTAACCTTCGGCGTGAAAATAACTTGTGTTCCGGGCCTGAATGCACTGTTACGGGTACCAAAGTTGCAAAAATGGTTCTGCAACAAAAGCATCCGTTCTACTCAATTAGACTCAAAATGATGTTTGGGAGTGTTTTGGAGCATTTCGCTAACCTTCGTCATGTAAATAACTTGTGTTCCGGGCCTGAATGCACTGTTACGGGGTACCGAAGTTGCAAAAATGGTTTTGCAACAAAAGCATCCGTTCTACTCCATTAGACTCAAAATGATGTTTCGGAGTGTTGCATTTCGCTAACCTTCGGCATATAAATAACTTGTGTTTCGGGCCTGGATGCATAGTTACAGGGTACCAAAGTTGCAAAAATGGTTTTGCAACAAAAGCATCTGTTCTACTCTATTAGACTCAAAATGATGTTTGGGAGTGTTTTGGAGCATTTCGCTAACAGTCGGCATGTAAATTACTTGTGTTTCGGGCCTGAATGCACTGTTACGGGGTACCGAAGTTGCAAAAATGGTTTTGCAACAAAAGCATATGTTCTACTCCATTAGACTCAAAATGATGTTTGGGAGTGTTTTGGAGCATTTCGCTAACCTTCGGCATGTAAATAACTTGTGTTTCGGGCCTGAATGCACTGTTACGGGGTACCGAAGTTGCAAAAATGCTTTTGCAACAAAAGCATCCGTTCTACTCAATTAGACGCAAAATGATGTTTGGGAGTGTTTTGGAGCATTTCACTAACCTTCGGCATGAAAATAACTTGTGTTCCGGGCCTGAATGCACTGTTACGGGGTACCGAAGTTGCAAAAATGGTTTTGCAACAAAAGCATCCGTTCTACTCCATTAGACTCAAAATGATGTTTCGGAGTGTTGCATTTCGCTAACCTTCGGCATATAAATAACTTGTGTTTCGGGCCTGGATGCATAGTTACAGGGTACCAAAGTTGCAAAAATGGTTTTGCAACAAAAGCATCTGTTCTACTCTATTAGACTCAAAATGATGTTTGGGAGTGTTTTGGAGCATTTCGCTAACATTCGGTATGTAAATTACTTGTGTTTCGGGCCTGAATGCACTGTTACGGGGTACCGAAGTTGCAAAAATGGTTTTGCAACAAAAGCATATGTTCTACTCCATTAGACTCAAAATGATGTTTGGGAGTGTTTTGGAGCATTTCGCTAACCTTCGGCATGTAAATAACTTGTGTTTCGGGCCTGAATGCACTGTTACGGGGTACCGAAGTTGCAAAAATGCTTTTGCAACAAAAGCATCCGTTCTACTCAATTAGACGCAAAATGATGTTTGGGAGTGTTTTGGAGCATTTCACTAACCTTCGGCATGAAAATAACTTGTGTTCCGGGCCTGAATGCACTGTTACGGGGTACCGAAGTTGCAAAAATGCTTTTGCAACAAAAGCATCCGTTCTACTCAATTAGACGCAAAATGATGTTTGGGAGTGTTTTGGAGCATTTCACTAACCTTCGGAATGAAAATAACTTGTGTTCCGGGCCTGAATGCACTGTTACGGGGTACCGGAGTTGCAAAAATGGTTTTGCAACTAAAGCATCCGTTCTACTCCATTAGACTCAAAATGATGTTTGGGAGTGTTTTGGAGCATTTCGCTAACTTTCGGCATGTAAATAACTTATGTTTCAAGCCTGAATGCACTGTTACGGGGTACCGAAGTTGCAAAAATGGTTTTGCAACAAAAGCATATGTTCTACTCCATTAGACTCAAAATGATGTTTCGGAGTGTTGCATTTCGCTAACCTTCGGCATATAAATAACTTGTGTTTCGGGCCTGGATGCACAGTTACGGGGTACCGTAGTTGCAAAAATGGCTTTGGAACAAAAGAATCCGTTCTACTCAATTAGACTCAAAATGATGTTTGGGAGTGTTTTGGAGCATTTCGCTAACCTTCGGCGTGAAAATAACTTGTGTTCTGGGCCTGAATGCACTGTTACGGGTACCAAAGTTGCAAAAATGGTTCTGCAACAAAAGCATCCGTTCTACTCAATTAGACTCAAAATGATGTTTGGGAGTGTTTTGGAGCATTTCGCTAACCTTCGTCATGTAAATAACTTGTGTTCCGGGCCTGAATGCACTGTTACGGGGTACCGAAGTTGCAAAAATGGTTTTGCAACAAAAGCATCCGTTCTACTCCATTAGACTCAAAATGATGTTTCGGAGTGTTGCATTTCGCTAACCTTCGGCATATAAATAACTTGTGTTTCGGGCCTGGATGCATAGTTACAGGGTACCAAAGTTGCAAAAATGGTTTTGCAACAAAAGCATCTGTTCTACTCTATTAGACTCAAAATGATGTTTGGGAGTGTTTTGGAACATTTCGCTAACAGTCGGCATGTAAATTACTTGTGTTTCGGGCCTGAATGCACTGTTACGGGGTACCGAAGTTGCAAAAATGGTTTTGCAACAAAAGCATATGTTCTACTCCATTAGACTCAAAATGATGTTTGGGAGTGTTTTGGAGCATTTCGCTAACCTTCGGCATGTAAATAACTTGTGTTTCGGGCCTGAATGCACTGTTACGGGGTACCGAAGTTGCAAAAATGCTTTTGCAACAAAAGCATCCGTTCTACTCAATTAGACGCAAAATGATGTTTGGGAGTGTTTTGGAGCATTTCACTAACCTTCGGCATGAAAATAACTTGTGTTCCGGGCCTGAATGCACTGTTACGGGGTACCGAAGTTGCAAAAATGGTTTTGCAACAAAAGCATCCGTTCTAATCCATTAGACTCAAAATGATGTTTCGGAGTGTTGCATTTCGCTAACCTTCGGCATATAAATAACTTGTGTTTCGGGCCTGGATGCATAGTTACAGGGTACCAAAGTTGCAAAAATGGTTTTGCAACAAAAGCATCTGTTCTACTCTATTAGACTCAAAATGATGTTTGGAGTGTTTTGGAGCATTTCACTAACATTCGGCATGTAAATTACTTGTGTTTCGGGCCTGAATGCACTGTTACGGGGTACCGAAGTTGCAAAAATGGTTTTGCAACAAAAGCATATGTTCTACTCCATTAGACTCAAAATGATGTTTGGGAGTGTTTTGGAGCATTTCGCTAACCTTCGGCATGTAAATAACTTGTGTTTCGGGCCTGAATGCACTGTTACGGGGTACCGAAGTTGCAAAAATGCTTTTGCAACAAAAGCATCCGTTCTACTCAATTAGACGCAAAATGAAGTTTGGCAGTGTTTTGGAGCATTTCACTAACCTTCGGCATGAAAATAACTTGTGTTTCGGGCCTGAATGCACTGTTACGGGGTACCGAAGTTGCAAAAATGCTTTTGCAACAAAAGCATCCGTTCTACTCAATTAGACGCAAAATGATGTTTGGGAGTGTTTTGGAGCATTTCACTAACCTTCGGAATGAAAATAACTTGTGTTCCGGGCCTGAATGCACTGTTACGGGGTACCGGAGTTGCAAAAATGGTTTTGCAACTAAAGCATCCGTTCTACTCCATTAGACTCAAAATGATGTTTGGGAGTGTTTTGGAGCATTTCGCTAACTTTCGGCATGTAAATAACTTATGTTTCAGGCCTGAATGCACTGTTACGGGGTACCGAAGTTGCAAAAATGGTTTTGCAACAAAAGCATATGTTCTACTCCATTAGACTCAAAATGATGTTTCGGAGTGTTGCATTTCGCTAACCTTCGGCATATAAATAACTTGTGTTTCGGGCCTGGATGCACAGTTACGGGGTACCGAAGTTGCAAAAATGGCTTTGGAACAAAAGAATCCGTTCTACTCAATTAGACTCAAAATGATGTTTGGGAGTGTTTTGGAGCATTTCGCTAACCTTCGGCGTGAAAATAACTTGTGTTCCGGGCCTGAATGCACTGTTACGGGTACCAAAGTTGCAAAAATGGTTCTGCAACAAAAGCATCCGTTCTACTCAATTAGACTCAAAATGATGTTTGGGAGTGTTTTGGAGCATTTCGCTAACCTTCGTCATGTAAATAACTTGTGTTCCGGGCCTGAATGCACTGTTACGGGGTACCGAAGTTGCAAAAATGGTTTTGCAACAAAAGCATCCGTTCTACTCCATTAGACTCAAAATGATGTTTCGGAGTGTTGCATTTCGCTAACCTTCGGCATATAAATAACTTGTGTTTCGGGCCTGGATGCATAGTTACAGGGTACCAAAGTTGCAAAAATGGTTTTGCAACAAAAGCATCTGTTCTACTCTATTAGACTCAAAATGATGTTTGGGAGTGTTTTGGAGCATTTCGCTAACATTCGGCATGTAAATTACTTGTGTTTCGGGCCTGAATGCACTGTTACGGGGTACCGAAGTTGCAAAAATGGTTTTGCAACAAAAGCATATGTTCTACTCCATTAGACTCAAAATGATGTTTGGGAGTGTTTTGGAGCATTTCGCTAACCTTCGGCATGTAAATAACTTGTGTTTCGGGCCTGAATGCACTGTTACGGGGTACCAAAGTTGCAAAAATGCTTTTGCAACAAAAGCATCCGTTCTACTCAATTAGACGCAAAATGATGTTTGGGAGTGTTTTGGAGCATTTCACTAACCTTCGGCATGAAAATAACTTGTGTTCCGGGCCTGAATGCACTGTTACGGGGTACCGAAGTTGCAAAAATGGTTTTGCAACAAAAGCATCCGTTCTACTCCATTAGACTCAAAATGATGTTTCGGAGTGTTGCATTTCGCTAACCTTCGGCATATAAATAACTTGTGTTTCGGGCCTGGATGCATAGTTACAGGGTACCAAAGTTGCAAAAATGGTTTTGCAACAAAAGCATCTGTTCTACTCTATTAGACTCAAAATGATGTTTGGGAGTGTTTTGGAGCATTTCGCTAACATTCGGCATGTAAATTACTTGTGTTTCGGGCCTGAATGCACTGTTACGGGGTACCGAAGTTGCAAAAATGGTTTTGCAACAAAAGCATATGTTCTACTCCATTAGACTCAAAATGATGTTTGGGAGTGTTTTGGAGCATTTCGCTAACCTTCGGCATGTAAATAACTTGTGTTTCGGGCCTGAATGCACTGTTACGGGGTACCGAAGTTGCAAAAATGCTTTTGCAACAAAAGCATCCGTTCTACTCAATTAGACGCAAAATGATGTTTGGGAGTGTTTTGGAGCATTTCACTAACCTTCGGCATGAAAATAACTTGTGTTCCGGGCCTGAATGCACTGTTACGGGGTACCGAAGTTGCAAAAATGCTTTTGCAACAAAAGCATCCGTTCTACTCAATTAGACGCAAAATGATGTTTGGGAGTGTTTTGGAGCATTTCACTAACCTTCGGCATGAAAATAACTTGTGTTCCGGGCCTGAATGCACTGTTACGGGGTACCGGAGTTGCAAAAATGGTTTTGCAACTAAAGCATCCGTTCTACTCCATTAGACTCAAAATGATGTTTGGGAGTGTTTTGGAGCATTTCGCTAACTTTCGGCATGTAAATAACTTATGTTTCAGGCCTGAATGCACTGTTACGGGGTACCGAAGTTGCAAAAATGGTTTTGCAACAAAAGCATATGTTCTACTCCATTAGACTCAAAATGATGTTTCGGAGTGTTGCATTTCGCTAACCTTCGGCATATAAATAACTTGTGTTTCGGGCCTGGATGCACAGTTACGGGGTACCGAAGTTGCAAAAATGGCTTTGGAACAAAAGAATCCGTTCTACTCAATTAGACTCAAAATGATGTTTGGGAGTGTTTTGGAGCATTTCGCTAACCTTCGGCGTGAAAATAACTTGTGTTCCGGGCCTGAATGCACTGTTACGGGTACCAAAGTTGCAAAAATGGTTCTGCAACAAAAGCATCCGTTCTACTCAATTAGACTCAAAATGATGTTTGGGAGTGTTTTGGAGCATTTCGCTAACCTTCGTCATGTAAATAACTTGTGTTCCGGGCCTGAATGCACTGTTACGGGGTACCGAAGTTGCAAAAATGGTTTTGCAACAAAAGCATCCGTTCTACTCCATTAGACTCAAAATGATGTTTCGGAGTGTTGCATTTCGCTAACCTTCGGCATATAAATAACTTGTGTTTCGGGCCTGGATGCATAGTTACAGGGTACCAAAGTTGCAAAAATGGTTTTGCAACAAAAGCATCTGTTCTACTCTATTAGACTCAAAATGATGTTTGGGAGTGTTTTGGAGCATTTCGCTAACATTCGGCATGTAAATTACTTGTGTTTCGGGCCTGAATGCACTGTTACGGGGTACCGAAGTTGCAAAAATGGTTTTGCAACAAAAGCATATGTTCTGCTCCATTAGACTCAAAATGATGTTTGGGAGTGTTTTGGAGCATTTCGCTAACCTTCGGCATGTAAATAACTTGTGTTTCGGGCCTGAATGCACTGTTACGGGGTACCGAAGTTGCAAAAATGCTTTTGCAACAAAAGCATCCGTTCTACTCAATTAGACGGAAAATGATGTTTGGGAGTGTTTTGGAGCATTTCACTAACCTTCGGCATGAAAATAACTTGTGTTCCGGGCCTGAATGCACTGTTACGGGGTACCGAAGTTGCAAAAATGCTTTTGCAACAAAAGCATCCGTTCTACTCAATTAGACGCAAAATGATGTTTGGGAGTGGTTTGGAGCATTTCACTAACCTTCGGCATGAAAATAACTTGTGTTCCGGGCCTGAATGCACTGTTACGGGGTACCGAAGTTGCAAAAATGGTTTTGCAACTAAAGCATCCGTTCTACTCCATTAGACTCAAAATGATGTTTGGGAGTGTTTTGGAGCATTTCGCTAACTTTCGGCATGTAAATAACTTATGTTTCAGGCCTGAATGCACTGTTACGGGGTACCGAAGTTGCAAAAATGGTTTTGCAACAAAAGCATATGTTCTACTCCATTAGACTCAAAATGATGTTTCGGAGTGTTGCATGTCGCTAACATTCGGCATATAAATAACTTGTGTTTCGGGCCTGGATGCACAGTTACGGGGTACCGAAGCTGCAAAAATGGTTTTGCAACAAAAGCATCCGTTCTACTCAATTAGACTCAAAATAATGTTTGAGAGTGTTTTGGAGCAATTCGCTAACCTTCGGCATGAAAATAACTTGTGTTACGGGCCTGAATGCACTGTTACGGGTACCGAAGTTGCAAAAATGGTTTTGCAACAAAAGCATCCGTTCTACTCCATTAGACTCAAAATGATGTTTCGGAGTGTTGCATTTCGCTAACCTTCGGCATATAAATAACTTGTGTTTCGGGCCTGGATGCATAGTTACAGGGTACCAAAGTTGCAAAAATGGTTTTGCAACAAAAGCATCTGTTCTACTCACTTAGACTCAAAATGATGTTTGGGAGTGTTTTGGAGCATTTCGGTAACATTCGGAATGTAAATTACTTGTGTTTCGGGCCTGAATGCACTGTTACGGGGTACCGAAGTTGCAAAAATGGTTTTGCAACAAAAGCATATGTTCTACTCCATTAGACTCAAAATGATGTTTGGGAGTGTTTTGGAGCATTTCGCTAACCTTCGGCATGTAAATAACTTGTGTTTCGGGCCTGAATGCACTGTTACGGGGTACCGAAGTTGCAAAAATGCTTTTGCAACAAAAGCATCCGTTCTACTCAATTAGACGCAAAATGATGTTTGGGAGTGTTTTGGAGCATTTCACTAACCTTCGGCATGAAAATAACTTGTGTTCCGGGCCTGAATGCACTGTTACGGGGTACCGAAGTTGCAAAAATGCTTTTGCAACAAAAGCATCCGTTCTACTCAATTAGACGCAAAATGATGTTTGGGAGTGGTTTGGAGCATTTCACTAACCTTCGGCATGAAAATAACTTGTGTTCCGGGCCTGAATGCACTGTTACGGGGTACCGAAGTTGCAAAAATGGTTTTGCAACTAAAGCATCCGTTCTACTCCATTAGACTCAAAATGATGTTTGGGAGTGTTTTGGAGCATTTCGCTAACTTTCGGCATGTAAATAACTTATGTTTCAGGCCTGAATGCACTGTTACGGGGTACCGAAGTTGCAAAAATGGTTTTGCAACAAAAGCATATGTTCTACTCCATTAGACTCAAAATGATGTTTCGGAGTGTTGCATGTCGCTAACATTCAGCATATAAATAACTTGTGTTTCGGGCCTGGATGCACAGTTACGGGGTACCGAAGCTGCAAAAATGGTTTTGCAACAAAAGCATCCGTTCTACTCAATTAGACTCAAAATAATGTTTGAGAGTGTTTTGGAGCAATTCGCTAACCTTCGGCATGAAAATAACTTGTGTTACGGGCCTGAATGCACTGTTACGGGTACCGAAGTTGCAAAAATGGTTTTGCAACAAAAGCATCCGTTCTACTCCATTAGACTCAAAATGATGTTTCGGAGTGTTGCATTTCGCTAACCTTCGGCATATAAATAACTTGTGTTTCGGGCCTGGATGCATAGTTACAGGGTACCAAAGTTGCAAAAATGGTTTTGCAACAAAAGCATCTGTTCTACTCAATTAGACTCAAAATGATGTTTGGGAGTGTTTTGGAGCATTTCGGTAACATTCGGAATGTAAATTACTTGTGTTTCGGGCCTGAATGCACTGTTACGGGGTACCGAAGTTGCAAAAATGGTTTTGCAACAAAAGCATATGTTCTACTCCATTAGACTCAAAATGATGTTTGGGAGTGTTTTGGAGCATTTCGCTAACCTTCGGCATGTAAATAACTTGTGTTTCGGGCCTGAATGCACTGTTACGGGGTACCGAAGTTGCAAAAATGCTTTTGCAACAAAAGCATCCGTTCTACTCAATTAGACGCAAAATGATGTTTGGGAGTGTTTTGGAGCATTTCACTAACCTTCGGCATGAAAATAACTTGTGTTCCGGGCCTGAATGCACTGTTACGGGGTACCGAAGTTGCAAAAATGGTTTTGCAACAAAAGCATCCGTTCTACTCCATTAGACTCAAAATGATGTTTCGGAGTGTTGCATTTCGCTAACCTTCGGCATATAAATAACTTATGTTTCGGGCCTGGATGCATAGTTACAGGGTACCAAAGTTGCAAAAATGGTTTTGCAACAAAAGCATCTGTTCTACTCTATTAGACTCAAAATGATGTTCGGGAGTGTTTTGGAGCATTTCGCTAACATTCGGCACGTAAATTTCTTGTGTTTCGGGCCTGAATGCACTGTTACGGGGTACCGAAGTTGCAAAAATGGTTTTGCAACAAAAGCATATGTTCTACTCCATTAGACTCAAAATGATGTTTGGGAGTGTTTTGGAGCATTTCGCTAACCTTCGGCATGTAAATAACTTGTGTTTCGGGCCTGAATGCACTGTTACGGGGTACCGAAGTTGCAAAAATGCTTTTGCAACAAAAGCATCCGTTCTACTCAATTAGACGCAAAATGATGTTTGGGAGTGTTTTGGAGCATTTCACTAACCTTCGGCATGAAAATAACTTGTGTTCCGGGCCTGAATGCACTATTACGGGGTACCGAAGTTGCAAAAATGGTTTTGCAACAAAAGCATATGTTCTACTCCATTAGACTCAAAATGATGTTTCGGAGTGTTGCATTTCACTAACCTTCGGCATATAAATAACTTGTGTTTCGGGCCTGGATGCACAGTTACGGGGTACCGTAGTTGCAAAAATGGCTTTGGAACAAAAGAATCCGTTCTACTCAATTAGACTCAAAATGATGTTTGGGAGTGTTTTGGAGCATTTCGCTAACCTTCGGCGTGAAAATAACTTGTGTTCCGGGCCTGAATGCACTGTTACGGGTACCAAAGTTGCAAAAATGGTTCTGCAACAAAAGCATCCGTTCTACTCAATTAGACTCAAAATGATGTTTGGGAGTGTTTTAGAGCATTTCGCTAACCTTCGTCATGTAAATAACTTGTGTTCCGGGCCTGAATGCACTGTTACGGGGTACCGAAGTTGCAAAAATGGTTTTGCAACAAAAGCATCCGTTCTACTCCATTAGACTCAAAATGATGTTTCGGAGTGTTGCATTTCGCTAACCTTCGGCATATAAATAACTTGTGTTTCGGGCCTGGATGCATAGTTACAGGGTACCAAAGTTGCAAAAATGGTTTTGCAACAAAAGCATCTGTTCTACTCTATTAGACTCAAAATGATGTTTGGGAGTGTTTTGGAGCATTTCGCTAACATTCGGCATGTAAATTACTTGTGTTTCGGGCCTGAATGCACTGTTACGGGGTACCGAAGTTGCAAAAATGGTTTTGCAACAAAAGCATATGTTCTGCTCCATTAGACTCAAAATGATGTTTGGGAGTGTTTTGGAGCATTTCGCTAACCTTCGGCATGTAAATAACTTGTGTTTCGGGCCTGAATGCACTGTTACGGGGTACCGAAGTTGCAAAAATGCTTTTGCAACAAAAGCATCCGTTCTACTCAATTAGACGGAAAATGATGTTTGGGAGTGTTTTGGAGCATTTCACTAACCTTCGGCATGAAAATAACTTGTGTTCCGGGCCTGAATGCACTGTTACGGGGTACCGAAGTTGCAAAAATGCTTTTGCAACAAAAGCATCCGTTCTACTCAATTAGACGCAAAATGATGTTTGGGAGTGGTTTGGAGCATTTCACTAACCTTCGGCATGAAAATAACTTGTGTTCCGGGCCTGAATGCACTGTTACGGGGTACCGAAGTTGCAAAAATGGTTTTGCAACTAAAGCATCCGTTCTACTCCATTAGACTCAAAATGATGTTTGGGAGTGTTTTGGAGCATTTCGCTAACTTTCGGCATGTAAATAACTTATGTTTCAGGCCTGAATGCACTGTTACGGGGTACCGAAGTTGCAAAAATGGTTTTGCAACAAAAGCATATGTTCTACTCCATTAGACTCAAAATGATGTTTCGGAGTGTTGCATGTCGCTAACATTCGGCATATAAATAACTTGTGTTTCGGGCCTGGATGCACAGTTACGGGGTACCGAAGCTGCAAAAATGGTTTTGCAACAAAAGCATCCGTTCTACTCAATTAGACTCAAAATAATGTTTGAGAGTGTTTTGGAGCAATTCGCTAACCTTCGGCATGAAAATAACTTGTGTTCCGGGCCTGAATGCACTGTTACGGGTACCGAAGTTGCAAAAATGGTTTTGCAACAAAAGCATCCGTTCTACTCCATTAGACTCAAAATGATGTTTCGGAGTGTTGCATTTCGCTAACCTTCGGCATATAAATAACTTGTGTTTCGGGCCTGGATGCATAGTTACAGGGTACCAAAGTTGCAAAAATGGTTTTGCAACAAAAGCATCTGTTCTACTCAATTAGACTCAAAATGATGTTTGGGAGTGTTTTGGAGCATTTCGGTAACATTCGGAATGTAAATTACTTGTGTTTCGGGCCTGAATGCACTGTTACGGGGTACCGAAGTTGCAAAAATGGTTTTGCAACAAAAGCATATGTTCTACTCCATTAGACTCAAAATGATGTTTGGGAGTGTTTTGGAGCATTTCGCTAACCTTCGGCATGTAAATAACTTGTGTTTCGGGCCTGAATGCACTGTTACGGGGTACCGAAGTTGCAAAAATGCTTTTGCAACAAAAGCATCCGTTCTACTCAATTAGACGCAAAATGATGTTTGGGAGTGTTTTGGAGCATTTCACTAACCTTCGGCATGAAAATAACTTGTGTTCCGGGCCTGAATGCACTGTTACGGGGTACCGAAGTTGCAAAAATGGTTTTGCAACAAAAGCATCCGTTCTACTCCATTAGACTCAAAATGATGTTTCGGAGTGTTGCATTTCGCTAACCTTCGGCATATAAATAACTTGTGTTTCGGGCCTGGATGCATAGTTACAGGGTACCAAAGTTGCAAAAATGGTTTTGCAACAAAAGCATCTGTTCTACTCTATTAGACTCAAAATGATGTTCGGGAGTGTTTTGGAGCATTTCGCTAACATTCGGCACGTAAATTTCTTGTGTTTCGGGCCTGAATGCACTGTTACGGGGTACCGAAGTTGCAAAAATGGTTTTGCAACAAAAGCATATGTTCTACTCCATTAGACTCAAAATGATGTTTGGGAGTGTTTTGGAGCATTTCGCTAACCTTCGGCATGTAAATAACTTGTGTTTCGGGCCTGAATGCACTGTTACGGGGTACCGATGTTGCAAAAATGCTTTTGCAACAAAAGCATCCGTTCTACTCAATTAAACGCAAAATGATGTTTGGGAGTGTTTTGGAGCATTTCACTAACCTTCGGCATGAAAATAACTTGTGTTCCGGGCCTGAATGCACTGTTACGGGGTACCGAAGTTGCAAAAATGGTTTTGCAACAAAAGCATTCGTTCTACTCCATTAGACTCAAAATGATGTTTCGGAGTGTTGCATTTCGCTAACCTTCGGCATATAAATAACTTGTGTTTCGGGCCTGGATGCATAGTTACAGGGTACCAAAGTTGCAAAAATGGTTTTGCAACAAAAGCATCTGTTCTACTCTATTAGACTCAAAATGATGTTTGGGAGTGTTTTGGAGCATTTCGCTAACATTCGGCATGTAAATTACTTGTGTTTCGGGCCTGAATGCACTGTTACGGGGTACCGAAGTTGCAAAAATGGTTTTGCAACAAAAGCATATGTTCTACTCCATTAGACTCAAAATGATGTTTGGGAGTGTTTTGGAGCATTTCGCTAACCTTCGGCATGTAAATAACTTGTGTTTCGGGCCTGAATGCACTGTTACGGGGTACCGAAGTTGCAAAAATGGTTTTGCAACAAAAGCATCCGTTCTACTCAATTAGACGCAAAATGATGTTTGGGAGTGTTTTGGAGCATTTCACTAACCTTCGGCATGAAAATAACTTGTGTTCCGGGCCTGAATGCACTGTTACGGGGTACCGAAGTTGCAAAAATGCTTTTGCAACAAAAGCATCCGTTCTACTCAATTAGACGCAAAATGATGTTTGGGAGTGTTTTGGAGCATTTCACTAACCTTCGGCATGAAAATAACTTGTGTTCCGGGCCTGAATGCACGGTTACGGGGTACCGAAGTTGCAAAAATGGTTTTGCAACTAAAGCATCCGTTCTACTCCATTAGACTCAAAATGATGTTTGGGAGTGTTTTGGAGCATTTCGCTAACTTTCGGCATGTAAATAACTTATGTTTCAGGCCTGAATGCACTGTTACGGGGTACCGAAGTTGCAAAAATGGTTTTGCAACAAAAGCATATGTTCTACTCCATTAGACTCAAAATGATGTTTCGGAGTGTTGCATTTCGCTAACCTTCGGCATATAAATAACTTGTGTTTCGGGCCTGGATGCACAGTTACGGGGTACCGAAGTTGCAAAAATGGTTTTGCAACAACAGCATATGTTCTACTCAATTAGACTCAAAATGATGTTTGGGAGTGTTTTGTAGCATTTCGCTAACCTTCGGCATGTAAATAACTTGTGTTCCGGGCCTGAATGCACTGTTACGGGGTACCGAAGTTGCAAAAATGCTTTTGCAACAAAAGCATCCGTTCTACTCAATTAGACGCAGAATGATGTTTGGGAGTGTTTTGGAGCATTTCACTAACCTTCGGCATGAAAATAACTTGTGTTCCGGGCCTGAATGCACTGTTACGGGGTACCGAAGTTGCAAAAATGGTTTTGCAACAAAAGCATCCGTTCTACTCCATTAGACTCAAAATGATGTTTCGGAGTGTTGCATTTCGCTAACCTTCGGCATATAAATAACTTGTGTTTCGGGCCTGGATGCATAGTTACAGGGTACCAAAGTTGCAAAAATGGTTTTGCAACAAAAGCATCTGTTCTACTCTATTAGACTCAAAATGATGTTCGGGAGTGTTTTGGAGCATTTCGCTAACATTCGGCACGTAAATTTCTTGTGTTTCGGGCCTCAATGCACTGTTACGGGGTACCGAAGTTGCAAAAATGGTTTTGCAACAAACGCAAATGTACTACTCAAATAGACTCAAAAAGATGTTTGGGAGTGTTTTGGAGCATTTCGCTAACCTTCGGCATGTAAATAACTTGTGTTTCGGGCCTGAATGCACTGTTACGGGGTACCGAAGTTGCAAAAATGCTTTTGCAACAAAAGCATCCGTTCTACTCAATTAGACGCAAAATGATGTTTGGGAGTGTTTTGGAGCATTTCACTAACCTTCGGCATGAAAATAACTTGTGTTCCGGGCCTGAATGCACTATTACGGGGTACCGAAGTTGCAAAAATGGTTTTGCAACAAAAGCATATGTTCTACTCCATTAGACTCAAAATGATGTTTCGGAGTGTTGCATTTCGCTAACCTTCGGCATATAAATAACTTGTGTTTCGGGCCTGGATGCACAGTTACGGGGTACCGTAGTTGCAAAAATGGCTTTGGAACAAAAGAATCCGTTCTACTCAATTAGACTCAAAATGATGTTTGGGAGTGTTTTGGAGCATTTCGCTAACCTTCGGCGTGAAAATAACTTGTGTTCTGGGCCTGAATGCACTGTTACGGGTACCAAAGTTGCAAAAATGGTTCTGCAACAAAAGCATCCGTTCTACTCAATTAGACTCAAAATGATGTTTGGGAGTGTTTTGGAGCATTTCGCTAACCTTCGTCATGTAAATAACTTGTGTTCCGGGCCTGAATGCACTGTTACGGGGTACCGAAGTTGCAAAAATGGTTTTGCAACAAAAGCATCCGTTCTACTCCATTAGACTCAAAATGATGTTTCGGAGTGTTGCATTTCGCTAACCTTCGGCATATAAATAACTTGTGTTTCGGGCCTGGATGCATAGTTACAGGGTACCAAAGTTGCAAAAATGGTTTTGCCACAAAAGCATCTGTTCTACTCTATTAGACTCAAAATGATGTTTGGGAGTGTTTTGGAGCATTTCGCTAACATTCGGCATGTAAATTACTTGTGTTTCGGGCCTGAATGCACTGTTACGGGGTACCGAAGTTGCAAAAATGGTTTTGCAACAAAAGCATATGTTCTGCTCCATTAGACTCAAAATGATGTTTGGGAGTGTTTTGGAGCATTTCGCTAACCTTCGGCATGTAAATAACTTGTGTTTCGGGCCTAATGAGCTGTTACGGGGTACCGAAGTTGCAAAAATGGTTTTGCAACAAAAGCATCTGTTCTACTCCATTAGACTCAAAATGATGTTTGGGAGTCTTTTGGTGGATTTCGCAAACCTTCGGCACGTAATAACTTGTGTTTCGGGCCTAATGCACTGTTACGAGGTACCGAAGTTGCAAAAATGGTTTTGCAACAAAAGCATCTGTTCTACTCCATTAGACTCAATATGATGTTTCGGAGTGTTGCATTTCGCTAACCTTCGGCATGTAAATAACTTGTGTTTCGGGCCTGGATGCATAGTTACAGGGTACCAAAGTTGCAAAAATGGTTTTGCAACAAAAGCATCTGTTCTACTCTATTAGACTCAAAATGATGTTCGGGAGTGTTTTGGAGCATTTCGCTAACATTCGGCACGTAAATTTCTTGTGTTTCGGGCCTGAATGCACTGTTACGGGGTACCGAAGTTGCAAAAATGGTTTTGCAACAAAAGCATATGTTCTACTCCATTAGACTCAAAATGATGTTTGGGAGTGTTTTGGAGCATTTCGCTAACCTTCGGCATGTAAATAACTTGTGTTTCGGGCCTGAATGCACTGTTACGGGGTACCGAAGTTGCAAAAATGCTTTTGCAACAAAAGCATCCGTTCTACTCAATTAGACGCAAAATGATGTTTGGGAGTGTTTTGGAGCATTTCACTAACCTTCGGCATGAAAATAACTTGTGTTCCGGGCCTGAATGCACTGTTACGGGGTACCGAAGTTGCAAAAATGGTTTTGCAACAAAAGCATCCGTTCTACTCCATTAGACTCAAAATGATGTTTCGGAGTGTTGCATTTCGCTAACCTTCGGCATATAAATAACTTGTGTTTCGGGCCTGGATGCATAGTTACAGGGTACCAAAGTTGCAAAAATGGTTTTGCAACAAAAGCATCTGTTCTACTCTATTAGACTCAAAATGATGTTCGGGAGTGTTTTGGAGCATTTCGCTAACATTCGGCACGTAAATTTCTTGTGTTTCGGGCCTGAATGCACTGTTACGGGGTACCGAAGTTGCAAAAATGGTTTTGCAACAAAAGCATATGTTCTACTCCATTAGACTCAAAATGATGTTTGGGAGTGTTTTGGAGCATTTCGCTAACCTTCGGCATGTAAATAACTTGTGTTTCGGGCCTGAATGCACTGTTACGGGGTACCGAAGTTGCAAAAATGCTTTTGCAACAAAAGCATCCGTTCTACTCAATTAGACGCAAAATGATGTTTGGGAGTGTTTTGGAGCATTTCACTAACCTTCGGCATGAAAATAACTTGTGTTCCGGGCCTGAATGCACTATTACGGGGTACCGAAGTTGCAAAAATGGTTTTGCAACAAAAGCATATGTTCTACTCCATTAGACTCAAAATGATGTTTCGGAGTGTTGCATTTCACTAACCTTCGGCATATAAATAACTTGTGTTTCGGGCCTGGATGCACAGTTACGGGGTACCGTAGTTGCAAAAATGGCTTTGGAACAAAAGAATCCGTTCTACTCAATTAGACTCAAAATGATGTTTGGGAGTGTTTTGGAGCATTTCGCTAACCTTCGGCGTGAAAATAACTTGTGTTCCGGGCCTGAATGCACTGTTACGGGTACCAAAGTTGCAAAAATGGTTCTGCAACAAAAGCATCCGTTCTACTCAATTAGACTCAAAATGATGTTTGGGAGTGTTTTGGAGCATTTCGCTAACCTTCGTCATGTAAATAACTTGTGTTCCGGGCCTGAATGCACTGTTACGGGGTACCGAAGTTGCAAAAATGGTTTTGCAACAAAAGCATCCGTTCTACTCCATTAGACTCAAAATGATGTTTCGGAGTGTTGCATTTCGCTAACCTTCGGCATATAAATAACTTGTGTTTCGGGCCTGGATGCATAGTTACAGGGTACCAAAGTTGCAAAAATGGTTTTGCAACAAAAGCATCTGTTCTACTCTATTAGACTCAAAATGATGTTTGGGAGTGTTTTGGAGCATTTCGCTAACATTCGGCATGTAAATTACTTGTGTTTCGGGCCTGAATGCACTGTTACGGGGTACCGAAGTTGCAAAAATGGTTTTGCAACAAAAGCATATGTTCTGCTCCATTAGACTCAAAATGATGTTTGGGAGTGTTTTGGAGCATTTCGCTAACCTTCGGCATGTAAATAACTTGTGTTTCGGGCCTAATGAGCTGTTACGGGGTACCGAAGTTGCAAAAATGGTTTTGCAACAAAAGCATCTGTTCTACTCCATTAGACTCAAAATGATGTTTGGGAGTCTTTTGGTGGATTTCGCAAACCTTCGGCACGTAATAACTTGTGTTTCGGGCCTAATGCACTGTTACGAGGTACCGAAGTTGCAAAAATGGTTTTGCAACAAAAGCATCTGTTCTACTCCATTAGACTCAATATGATGTTTCGGAGTGTTGCATTTCGCTAACCTTCGGCATGTAAATAACTTGTGTTTCGGGCCTGGATGCATAGTTACAGGGTACCAAAGTTGCAAAAATGGTTTTGCAACAAAAGCATCTGTTCTACTCTATTAGACTCAAAATGATGTTCGGGAGTGTTTTGGAGCATTTCGCTAACATTCGGCACGTAAATTTCTTGTGTTTCGGGCCTGAATGCACTGTTACGGGGTACCGAAGTTGCAAAAATGGTTTTGCAACAAAAGCATATGTTCTACTCCATTAGACTCAAAATGATGTTTGGGAGTGTTTTGGAGCATTTCGCTAACCTTCGGCATGTAAATAACTTGTGTTTCGGGCCTGAATGCACTGTTACGGGGTACCGAAGTTGCAAAAATGCTTTTGCAACAAAAGCATCCGTTCTACTCAATTAGACGCAAAATGATGTTTGGGAGTGTTTTGGAGCATTTCACTAACCTTCGGCATGAAAATAACTTGTGTTCCGGGCCTGAATGCACTATTACGGGGTACCGAAGTTGCAAAAATGGTTTTGCAACAAAAGCATATGTTCTACTCCATTAGACTCAAAATGATGTTTCGGAGTGTTGCATTTCACTAACCTTCGGCATATAAATAACTTGTGTTTCGGGCCTGGATGCACAGTTACGGGGTACCGTAGTTGCAAAAATGGCTTTGGAACAAAAGAATCCGTTCTACTCAATTAGACTCAAAATGATGTTTGGGAGTGTTTTGGAGCATTTCGCTAACCTTCGGCGTGAAAATAACTAGTGTTCCGGGCCTGAATGCACTGTTACGGGTACCAAAGTTGCAAAAATGGTTCTGCAACAAAAGCATCCGTTCTACTCAATTAGACTCAAAATGATGTTTGGGAGTGTTTTGGAGCATTTCGCTAACCTTCGTCATGTAAATAACTTGTGTTCCGGGCCTGAATGCACTGTTACGGGGTACCGAAGTTGCAAAAATGGTTTTGCAACAAAAGCATCCGTTCTACTCCATTAGACTCAAAATGATGTTTCGGAGTGTTGCATTTCGCTAACCTTCGGCATATAAATAACTTGTGTTTCGGGCCTGGATGCATAGTTACAGGGTACCAAAGTTGCAAAAATGGTTTTGCAACAAAAGCATCTGTTCTACTCTATTAGACTCAAAATGATGTTTGGGAGTGTTTTGGAGCATTTCGCTAACATTCGGCATGTAAATTACTTGTGTTTCGGGCCTGAATGCACTGTTACGAGGTACCGAAGTTGCAAAAATGGTTTTGCAACAAAAGCATATGTTCTGCTCCATTAGACTCAAAATGATGTTTGGGAGTGTTTTGGAGCATTTCGCTAACCTTCGGCATGTAAATAACTTGTGTTTCGGGCCTGAATGCACTGTTACGGGGTACCGAAGTTGCAAAAATGCTTTTGCAACAAAAGCATCCGTTCTACTCAATTAGACGGAAAATGATGTTTGGGAGTGTTTTGGAGCATTTCACTAACCTTCGGCATGAAAATAACTTGTGTTCCGGGCCTGAATGCACTGTTACGGGGTACCGAAGTTGCAAAAATGGTTTTGCAACTAAAGCATCCGTTCTACTCCATTAGACTCAAAATGATGTTTGGGAGTGTTTTGGAGCATTTCGCTAACTTTCGGCATGTAAATAACTTATGTTTCAGGCCTGAATGCACTGTTACGGGGTACCGAAGTTGCAAAAATGGTTTTGCAACAAAAGCATATGTTCTACTCCATTAGACTCAAAATGATGTTTCGGAGTGTTGCATGTCGCTAACATTCGGCATATAAATAACTTGTGTTTCGGGCCTGGATGCACAGTTACGGGGTACCGAAGCTGCAAAAATGGTTTTGCAACAAAAGCATCCGTTCTACTCAATTAGACTCAAAATAATGTTTGAGAGTGTTTTGGAGCAATTCGCTAACCTTCGGCATGAAAATAACTTGTGTTCCGGGCCTGAATGCACTGTTACGGGTACCGAAGTTGCAAAAATGGTTTTGCAACAAAAGCATCCGTTCTACTCCATTAGACTCAAAATGATGTTTCGGAGTGTTGCATTTCGCTAACCTTCGGCATATAAATAACTTGTGTTTCGGGCCTGGATGCATAGTTACAGGGTACCAAAGTTGCAAAAATGGTTTTGCAACAAAAGCATCTGTTCTACTCAATTAGACTCAAAATGATGTTTGGGAGTGTTTTGGAGCATTTCGGTAACATTCGGAATGTAAATTACTTGTGTTTCGGGCCTGAATGCACTGTTACGGGGTACCGAAGTTGCAAAAATGGTTTTGCAACAAAAGCATATGTTCTACTCCATTAGACTCAAAATGATGTTTGGGAGTGTTTTGGAGCATTTCGCTAACCTTCGGCATGTAAATAACTTGTGTTTCGGGCCTGAATGCACTGTTACGGGGTACCGAAGTTGCAAAAATGCTTTTGCAACAAAAGCATCCGTTCTACTCAATTAGACGCAAAATGATGTTTGGGAGTGTTTTGGAGCATTTCACTAACCTTCGGCATGAAAATAACTTGTGTTCCGGGCCTGAATGCACTGTTACGGGGTACCGAAGTTGCAAAAATGGTTTTGCAACAAAAGCATCCGTTCTACTCCATTAGACTCAAAATGATGTTTCGGAGTGTTGCATTTCGCTAACCTTCGGCATATAAATAACTTGTGTTTCGGGCCTGGATGCATAGTTACAGGGTACCAAAGTTGCAAAAATGGTTTTGCAACAAAAGCATCTGTTCTACTCTATTAGACTCAAAATGATGTTCGGGAGTGTTTTGGAGCATTTCGCTAACATTCGGCACGTAAATTTCTTGTGTTTCGGGCCTGAATGCACTGTTACGGGGTACCGAAGTTGCAAAAATGGTTTTGCAACAAAAGCATATGTTCTACTCCATTAGACTCAAAATGATGTTTGGGAGTGTTTTGGAGCATTTCGCTAACCTTCGGCATGTAAATAACTTGTGTTTCGGGCCTGAATGCACTGTTACGGGGTACCGATGTTGCAAAAATGCTTTTGCAACAAAAGCATCCGTTCTACTCAATTAAACGCAAAATGATGTTTGGGAGTGTTTTGGAGCATTTCACTAACCTTCGGCATGAAAATAACTTGTGTTCCGGGCCTGAATGCACTGTTACGGGGTACCGAAGTTGCAAAAATGGTTTTGCAACAAAAGCATTCGTTCTACTCCATTAGACTCAAAATGATGTTTCGGAGTGTTGCATTTCGCTAACCTTCGGCATATAAATAACTTGTGTTTCGGGCCTGGATCCATAGTTACAGGGTACCAAAGTGGCAAAAATGGTTTTGCAACAAAAGCATCTGTTCTACTCTATTAGACTCAAAATGATGTTTGGGAGTGTTTTGGAGCATTTCGCTAACATTCGGCATGTAAATTACTTGTGTTTCGGGCCTGAATGCACTGTTACGGGGTACCGAAGTTGCAAAAATGGTTTTGCAACAAAAGCATATGTTCTACTCCAATAGACTCAAAATGATGTTTGGGAGTGTTTTGGAGCATTTCGCTAACCTTCGGCATGTAAATAACTTGTGTTTCGGGCCTGAATGCACTGTTACGGGGTACCGAAGTTGCAAAAATGCTTTTGCAACAAAAGCATCCGTTCTACTCAATTAGACGCAAAATGATGTTTGGGAGTGTTTTGGAGCATTTCACTAACCTTCGGCATGAAAATAACTTGTGTTCCGGGCCTGAATGCACTGTTACGGGGTACCGAAGTTGCAAAAATGCTTTTGCAACAAAAGCATCCGTTCTACTCAATTAGACGCAAAATGATGTTTGGGAGTGTTTTGGAGCATTTCACTAACCTTCGGCATGAAAATAACTTGTGTTCCGGGCCTGAATGCACTGTTACGGGGTACCGAAGTTGCAAAAATGCTTTTGCAACAAAAGCATCCGTTCTACTCAATTAGACGCAAAATGATGTTTGGGAGTGTTTTGGAGCATTTCACTAACCTTCGGCATGAAAATAACTTGTGTTCCGGGCCTGAATGCACTGTTACGGGTACCGAAGTTGCAAAAATGGTTTTGCAACAAAAGCATCCGTTCTACTCCATTAGACTCAAAATGATGTTTCGGAGTGTTGCATTTCGCTAACCTTCGGCATATAAATAACTTGTGTTTCGGGCCTGGATGCATAGTTACAGGGTACCAAAGTTGCAAAAATGGTTTTGCAACAAAAGCATCTGTTCTACTCAATTAGACTCAAAATGATGTTTGGGAGTGTTTTGGAGCATTTCGGTAACATTCGGAATGTAAATTACTTGTGTTTCGGGCCTGAATGCACTGTTACGGGGTACCGAAGTTGCAAAAATGGTTTTGCAACAAAAGCATATGTTCTACTCCATTAGACTCAAAATGATGTTTGGGAGTGTTTTGGAGCATTTCGCTAACCTTCGGCATGTAAATAACTTGTGTTTCGGGCCTGAATGCACTGTTACGGGGTACCGAAGTTGCAAAAATGCTTTTGCAACAAAAGCATCCGTTCTACTCAATTAGACGCAAAATGATGTTTGGGAGTGTTTTGGAGCATTTCACTAACCTTCGGCATGAAAATAACTTGTGTTCCGGGCCTGAATGCACTGTTACGGGGTACCGAAGTTGCAAAAATGGTTTTGCAACAAAAGCATCCGTTCTACTCCATTAGACTCAAAATGATGTTTCGGAGTGTTGCATTTCGCTAACCTTCGGCATATAAATAACTTGTGTTTCGGGCCTGGATGCATAGTTACAGGGTACCAAAGTTGCAAAAATGGTTTTGCAACAAAAGCATCTGTTCTACTCTATTAGACTCAAAATGATGTTCGGGAGTGTTTTGGAGCATTTCGCTAACATTCGGCACGTAAATTTCTTGTGTTTCGGGCCTGAATGCACTGTTACGGGGTACCGAAGTTGCAAAAATGGTTTTGCAACAAAAGCATATGTTCTACTCCATTAGACTCAAAATGATGTTTGGGAGTGTTTTGGAGCATTTCGCTAACCTTCGGCATGTAAATAACTTGTGTTTCGGGCCTGAATGCACTGTTACGGGGTACCGAAGTTGCAAAAATGCTTTTGCAACAAAAGCATCCGTTCTACTCAATTAGACGCAAAATGATGTTTGGGAGTGTTTTGGAGCATTTCACTAACCTTCGGCATGAAAATAACTTGTGTTCCGGGCCTGAATGCACTATTACGGGGTACCGAAGTTGCAAAAATGGTTTTGCAACAAAAGCATATGTTCTACTCCATTAGACTCAAAATGATGTTTCGGAGTGTTGCATTTCACTAACCTTCGGCATATAAATAACTTGTGTTTCGGGCCTGGATGCACAGTTACGGGGTACCGTAGTTGCAAAAATGGCTTTGGAACAAAAGAATCCGTTCTACTTAATTAGACTCAAAATGATGTTTGGGAGTGTTTTGGAGCATTTCGCTAACCTTCGGCGTGAAAATAACTTGTGTTCCGGGCCTGAATGCACTGTTACGGGTACCAAAGTTGCAAAAATGGTTCTGCAACAAAAGCATCCGTTCTACTCAATTAGACTCAAAATGATGTTTGGGAGTGTTTTGGAGCATTTCGCTAACCTTCGTCATGTAAATAACTTGTGTTCCGGGCCTGAATGCACTGTTACGGGGTACCGAAGTTGCAAAAATGGTTTTGCAACAAAAGCATCCGTTCTACTCCATTAGACTCAAAATGATGTTTCGGAGTGTTGCATTTCGCTAACCTTCGGCATATAAATAACTTGTGTTTCGGGCCTGGATGCATAGTTACAGGGTACCAAAGTTGCAAAAATGGTTTTGCAACAAAAGCATCTGTTCTACTCTATTAGACTCAAAATGATGTTTGGGAGTGTTTTGGAGCATTTCGCTAACATTCGGCATGTAAATTACTTGTGTTTCGGGCCTGAATGCACTGTTACGGGGTACCGAAGTTGCAAAAATGGTTTTGCAACAAAAGCATATGTTCTGCTCCATTAGACTCAAAATGATGTTTGGGAGTGTTTTGGAGCATTTCGCTAACCTTCGGCATGTAAATAACTTGTGTTTCGGGCCTAATGAGCTGTTACGGGGTACCGAAGTTGCAAAAATGGTTTTGCAACAAAAGCATCTGTTCTACTCCATTAGACTCAAAATGATGTTTGGGAGTCTTTTGGTGGATTTCGCAAACCTTCGGCACGTAATAACTTGTGTTTCGGGCCTAATGCACTGTTACGAGGTACCGAAGTTGCAAAAATGGTTTTGCAACAAAAGCATCTGTTCTACTCCATTAGACTCAATATGATGTTTCGGAGTGTTGCATTTCGCTAACCTTCGGCATGTAAATAACTTGTGTTTCGGGCCTGGATGCATAGTTACAGGGTACCAAAGTTGCAAAAATGGTTTTGCAACAAAAGCATCTGTTCTACTCTATTAGACTCAAAATGATGTTCGGGAGTGTTTTGGAGCATTTCGCTAACATTCGGCACGTAAATTTCTTGTGTTTCGGGCCTGAATGCACTGTTACGGGGTACCGAAGTTGCAAAAATGGTTTTGCAACAAAAGCATATGTTCTACTCCATTAGACTCAAAATGATGTTTGGGAGTGTTTTGGAGCATTTCGCTAACCTTCGGCATGTAAATAACTTGTGTTTCGGGCCTGAATGCACTGTTACGGGGTACCCAAGTTGCAAAAATGCTTTTGCAACAAAAGCATCCGTTCTACTCAATTAGACGCAAAATGATGTTTGGGAGTGTTTTGGAGCATTTCACTAACCTTCGGCATGAAAATAACTTGTGTTCCGGGCCTGAATGCACTATTACGGGGTACCGAAGTTGCAAAAATGGTTTTGCAACAAAAGCATATGTTCTACTCCATTAGACTCAAAATGATGTTTCGGAGTGTTGCATTTCACTAACCTTCGGCATATAAATAACTTGTGTTTCGGGCCTGGATGCACAGTTACGGGGTACCGTAGTTGCAAAAATGGCTTTGGAACAAAAGAATCCGTTCTACTCAATTAGACTCAAAATGATGTTTGGGAGTGTTTTGGAGCATTTCGCTAACCTTCGGCGTGAAAATAACTTGTGTTCCGGGCCTGAATGCACTGTTACGGGGTACCGAAGTTGCAAAAATGGTTTTGCAACAAAAGCATCCGTTCTACTCCATTAGACTCAAAATGATGTTTCGGAGTGTTGCATTTCGCTAACCTTCGGCATATAAATAACTTGTGTTTCGGGCCTGGATGCATAGTTACAGGGTACCAAAGTTGCAAAAATGGTTTTGCAACAAAAGCATCTGTTCTACTCTATTAGACTCAAAATGATGTTTGGGAGTGTTTTGGAGCATTTCGCTAACATTCGGCATGTAAATTACTTGTGTTTCGGGCCTGAATGCACTGTTACGGGGTACCGAAGTTGCAAAAATGGTTTTGCAACAAAAGCATATGTTCTGCTCCATTAGACTCAAAATGATGTTTGGGAGTGTTTTGGAGCATTTCGCTAACATTCGGCATGTAAATAACTTGTGTTTCGGGCCTGAATGCACTGTTACGGGGTACCGAAGTTGCAAAAATGCTTTTGCAACAAAAGCATCCGTTCTACTCAATTAGACGGAAAATGATGTTTGGGAGTGTTTTGGAGCATTTCACTAACCTTCGGCATGAAAATAACTTGTGTTCCGGGCCTGAATGCACTGTTACGGGGTACCGAAGTTGCAAAAATGCTTTTGCAACAAAAGCATCCGTTCTACTCAATTAGACGCAAAATGATGTTTGGGAGTGGTTTGGAGCATTTCACTAACCTTCGGCATGAAAATAACTTGTGTTCCGGGCCTGAATGCACTGTTACGGGGTACCGAAGTTGCAAAAATGGTTTTGCAACTAAAGCATCCGTTCTACTCCATTAGACTCAAAATGATGTTTGGGAGTGTTTTGGAGCATTTCGCTAACTTTCGGCATGTAAATAACTTATGTTTCAGGCCTGAATGCACTGTTACGGGGTACCGAAGTTGCAAAAATGGTTTTGCAACAAAAGCATATGTTCTACTCCATTAGACTCAAAATGATGTTTCGGAGTGTTGCATGTCGCTAACATTCGGCATATAAATAACTTGTGTTTCGGGCCTGGATGCACAGTTACGGGGTACCGAAGCTGCAAAAATGGTTTTGCAACAAAAGCATCCGTTCTACTCAATTAGACTCAAAATAATGTTTGAGAGTGTTTTGGAGCAATTCGCTAACCTTCGGCATGAAAATAACTTGTGTTCCGGGCCTGAATGCACTGTTACGGGTACCGAAGTTGCAAAAATGGTTTTGCAACAAAAGCATCCGTTCTACTCCATTAGACTCAAAATGATGTTTCGGAGTGTTGCATTTCGCTAACCTTCGGCATATAAATAACTTGTGTTTCGGGCCTGGATGCATAGTTACAGGGTACCAAAGTTGCAAAAATGGTTTTGCAACAAAAGCATCTGTTCTACTCAATTAGACTCAAAATGATGTTTGGGAGTGTTTTGGAGCATTTCGGTAACATTCGGAATGTAAATTACTTGTGTTTCGGGCCTGAATGCACTGTTACGGGGTACCGAAGTTGCAAAAATGGTTTTGCAACAAAAGCATATGTTCTACTCCATTAGACTCAAAATGATGTTTGGGAGTGTTTTGGAGCATTTCGCTAACCTTCGGCATGTAAATAACTTGTGTTTCGGGCCTGAATGCACTGTTACGGGGTACCGAAGTTGCAAAAATGCTTTTGCAACAAAAGCATCCGTTCTACTCAATTAGACGCAAAATGATGTTTGGGAGTGTTTTGGAGCATTTCACTAACCTTCGGCATGAAAATAACTTGTGTTCCGGGCCTGAATGCACTGTTACGGGGTACCGAAGTTGCAAAAATGGTTTTGCAACAAAAGCATCCGTTCTACTCCATTAGACTCAAAATGATGTTTCGGAGTGTTGCATTTCGCTAACCTTCGGCATATAAATAACTTGTGTTTCGGGCCTGGATGCATAGTTACAGGGTACCAAAGTTGCAAAAATGGTTTTGCAACAAAAGCATCTGTTCTACTCTATTAGACTCAAAATGATGTTCGGGAGTGTTTTGGAGCATTTCGCTAACATTCGGCACGTAAATTTCTTGTGTTTCGGGCCTGAATGCACTGTTACGGGGTACCGAAGTTGCAAAAATGGTTTTGCAACAAAAGCATATGTTCTACTCCATTAGACTCAAAATGATGTTTGGGAGTGTTTTGGAGCATTTCGCTAACCTTCGGCATGTAAATAACTTGTGTTTCGGGCCTGAATGCACTGTTACGGGGTACCGATGTTGCAAAAATGCTTTTGCAACAAAAGCATCCGTTCTACTCAATTAAACGCAAAATGATGTTTGGGAGTGTTTTGGAGCATTTCACTAACCTTCGGCATGAAAATAACTTGTGTTCCGGGCCTGAATGCACTGTTACGGGGTACCGAAGTTGCAAAAATGGTTTTGCAACAAAAGCATTCGTTCTACTCCATTAGACTCAAAATGATGTTTCGGAGTGTTGCATTTCGCTAACCTTCGGCATATAAATAACTTGTGTTTCGGGCCTGGATCCATAGTTACAGGGTACCAAAGTGGCAAAAATGGTTTTGCAACAAAAGCATCTGTTCTACTCTATTAGACTCAAAATGATGTTTGGGAGTGTTTTGGAGCATTTCGCTAACATTCGGCATGTAAATTACTTGTGTTTCGGGCCTGAATGCACTGTTACGGGGTACCGAAGTTGCAAAAATGGTTTTGCAACAAAAGCATATGTTCTACTCCAATAGACTCAAAATGATGTTTGGGAGTGTTTTGGAGCATTTCGCTAACCTTCGGCATGTAAATAACTTGTGTTTCGGGCCTGAATGCACTGTTACGGGGTACCGAAGTTGCAAAAATGCTTTTGCAACAAAAGCATCCGTTCTACTCAATTAGACGCAAAATGATGTTTGGGAGTGTTTTGGAGCATTTCACTAACCTTCGGCATGAAAATAACTTGTGTTCCGGGCTTGGATGCACTGTTACGGGGTACCGAAGTTGCAAAAATGCTTTTGCAACAAAAGCATCCGTTCTACTCAATTAGACGCAAAATGATGTTTGGGAGTGTTTTGGAGCATTTCACTAACCTTCGGCATGAAAATAACTTGTGTTCCGGGCCTGAATGCACGGTTACGGGGTACCGAAGTTGCAAAAATTGTTTTGCAACTAAAGCATCCGTTCTACTCCATTAGACTCAAAATGATGTTTGGGAGTGTTTTGGAGCATTTCGCTAACTTTCGGCATGTAAATAACTTATGTTTCAGGCCTGAATGCACTGTTACGGGGTACCGAAGTTGCAAAAATGGTTTTGCAACAAAAGCATATGTTCTACTCCATTAGACTCAAAATGATGTTTCGGAGTGTTGCATTTCGCTAACCTTCGGCATATAAATAACTTGTGTTTCGGGCCTGGATGCACAGTTACGGGGTACCGAAGTTGCAAAAATGGCTTTGGAACAAAAGAATCCGTTCTACTCAATTAGACTCAAAATGATGTTTGGGAGTGTTTTGGAGCATTTCGCTAACCTTCGGCGTGAAAATAACTTTTGTTCCGGGCCTGAATGGACTGTTACGGGTACCAAAGTTGCAAAAATGGTTCTGCAACAAAAGCATCCGTTCTACTCAATTAGACTCAAAATGATGTTTGGGAGTGTTTTGGAGCATTTCGCTAACCTTCGTCATGTAAATAACTTGTGTTCCGGGCCTGAATGCCCTGTTACGGGGTCCCGAAGTTGCAAAAATGGTTTTGCAACAAAAGCATCCGTTCTACTCCATTAGACTCAAAATGATGTTTTGGAGTGTTGCATTTCACTAACCTTCGACATATAAATAACTTGTGTTTCGGGCCTGGATGCACAGTTACGGGGTACCGAAGTTGCAAAAATGGTTTTGCAACAAAAGCATCTGTTCTACTCCATTAGACTCAAAATGATGTTTGGGTGTGTTTTGGAGCATTTCGCTAACCTTCGGGATGTCAATAACTTGTGTTCCGGGCCTGAATGCACTGTTACGGGGTACCGACGTTGCAAAAACGGTTTTGCAACAAAAGCATCCGTTCTACTCAATTAGACTCAAAATGATGTTTGGGAGTGTTTTGGAGCATTTCGCTAACCTTCGGCATGAAACTAACTTGTGTTCCGGGCCTGAATGCACTGTTACGAAGTACCGAAGTAGCAAAAATGGTTTTGCAACAAAAGCATCCGTTCTAATCCATTAGACTCAAAATGATGTTTGGGAGTCTTTTGGAGCATTTCGCTAACCTTCGGCATGTAAATAACTTGTGTTTCAGGCCTGAATGCACTGTTACGGGGTACCGAAGTTGCAAAAATGGTTTTGCAACAAAAGCATAAGTTCTACTCCATTAGACTCAAAATGATGTTTCAGAGTGTTGCATTTCGCTAACCTTCGGCATATAAATAACTTGTGTTTCGGGCCTGGATGCACAGTTACGGGGTACCGAAGTTGCAAAAATTATTTTGCAACAAAAGCATCCGTTCTACTCAATTAGACTCAAAATGATGTTTGGGAGTGTTTTGGAGCATTTCGCTAACTTTCGGCATGTAAATAACTTATGTTTCAGGCCTGAATGCACTGTTACGGGGTACCGAAGTTGCAAAAATGGTTTTGCAACAAAAGCATATGTTCTACTCCATTAGACTCAAAATGATGTTTCGGAGTGTTGCATTTCGCTAACCTTCGGCATATAAATAACTTGTGTTTCGGGCCTGGATGCACAGTTACGGGGTACCGAAGTTGCAAAAATGGCTTTGGAACAAAAGAATCCGTTCTACTCAATTAGACTCAAAATGATGTTTGGGAGTGTTTTGGAGCATTTCGCTAACCTTCGGCGTGAAAATAACTTGTGTTCCGGGCCTGAATGCACTGTTACGGGTACCAAAGTTGCAAAAATGGTTCTGCAACAAAAGCATCCGTTCTACTCAATTAGACTCAAAATGATGTTTGGGAGTGTTTTGGAGCATTTCGCTAACCTTCGTCATGTAAATAACTTGTGTTCCGGGCCTGAATGCCCTGTTACGGGGTCCCGAAGTTGCAAAAATGGTTTTGCAACAAAAGCATCCGTTCTACTCCATTAGACTCAAAATGATGTTTTGGAGTGTTGCATTTCGCTAACCTTCGACATATAAATAACTTGTGTTTCGGGCCTGGATGCACAGTTACGGGGTACCGAAGTTGCAAAAATGGTTTTGCAACAAAAGCATCTGTTCTACTCCATTAGACTCAAAATGATGTTTGGGTGTGTTTTGGAGCATTTCGCTAACCTTCGGGATGTCAATAACTTGTGTTCCGGGCCTGAATGCACTGTTACGGGGTACCGACGTTGCAAAAACGGTTTTGCAACAAAAGCATCCGTTCTACTCAATTAGACTCAAAATGATGTTTGGGAGTGTTTTGGAGCATTTCGCTAACCTTCGGCATGAAACTAACTTGTGTTCCGGGCCTGAATGCACTGTTACGAAGTACCGAAGTAGCAAAAATGGTTTTGCAACAAAAGCATCCGTTCTAATCCATTAGACTCAAAATGATGTTTGGGAGTCTTTTGGAGCATTTCGCTAACCTTCGGCATGTAAATAACTTGTGTTTCAGGCCTGAATGCACTGTTACGGGGTACCGAAGTTGCAAAAATGGTTTTGCAACAAAAGCATAAGTTCTACTCCATTAGACTCAAAATGATGTTTCAGAGTGTTGCATTTCGCTAACCTTCGGCATATAAATAACTTGTGTTTCGGGCCTGGATGCACAGTTACGGAGTACCGAAGTTGCAAAAACGGTTTTGCAACAAAAGCATCTGTTCTACTCCATTAGACTCGAAATGATGTTTGGAAGTGTTTTAGAGCATTTCGCTAACCTTCGGCATGAAAATAACTTGTGTTCCGGGCCTGAATGCACTGTTACGGGGTACCGAAGTTGCACAAATGGTTTTGCAACAAAAGCATCCGTTCTACTCAATTAGACTCAAAATGATGTTTGGGAGTGTTTTGGTGCATTTCCCTAACCTTCGGCATGAAAATAACTTGTGTTACGGGCCTGAATGCACTGTTACGTGGTACCGAAGTTGCAAAAATGGTTCTACAACAAAAGCATCCATTCTACTCCATTAGAGTCAAAATGATGTTTGGGAGTGTTTTGGAGCATTTCGCTAACCTTCGGCATGAAAATAACTTGTGTTCTGGGCCTGAATGCACTGTTACGGGGTACCGAAGTTGCAAAAACGGTTTTGCAACAAAAGCATCCGTTCTACTCAATAAGAGTCAAAATGGTGTTTGGGAGTATTTTGGAGCATTTCGCTAACCTTCAGCATGAAAATAACTTGTGTTTCGGGCTTGAATGCACTGTTACGGGGTACCGAAGTTGCAAAAACGGTTTTGCAACAAAAGCATCCGTTCTACTCAATTAGACTCAAAATGGTGTTTGGGAGTATTTTGGAGCATTTCGCTAACCTTCAGCATGAAAATAACTTGTGTTTCGGGCTTGAATGCACTGTTACGGGGTACCGAAGTTGCAAAAATGGTTTTGCAACAAAAGCATCCGTTCTACTCCATTAGAGTCAAAATTATGTTTGGGAGTGTTTTGGAGCATTTCGCTAACCTTCGGCATGAAAATAACTTGTGTTCCGGGCCTGAATGCACTTTTACGGGGTACCGAAGTTGCAAAAATTGTTTTGCAACAAAAGCATCCGTTCTACTCAATTAGACTCAAAATGATGTTTGGGAGTGTTTTGGAGCATTTCGCTAACCTTCGGCATGAAAATAACTTGTGTTCCGGGCCTGAATGCACTGTTACGGGGTACCGAAGTTGCAAAAATAGTTTTGCAACAAAAGCATCCGTTCTACTCCATTAGAGTCAAAATGATGTTTGGGAGTGTTTTGGAGCATTTCGCTAACCTTCGGCATGTAAATAACTTGTGTTTCAGGCCTGAATGCACGGTTACGGGGTACCGAAGTTGCAAAAAATGCTTTTGCAACAAAAGCATATGTTCTACTCCATTAGACTCAAAATGATGTTTCGGAGTGTTGCATTTCGCTAACATTCGGCATATAAATAACTTGTGTTTCGGGCCTGGATGCACAGTTACGGGGTACCGAAGCTGCAAAAATGGTTTTGCAACAAATGCATCCGTTCTACTCAATTAGACTCAAAATGATGTTTGAGAGTGTTTTGGAGCAATTCGCTAACCTTCGGCATGAAAATAACTTGTGTTCCGGGCCTGAATGCACTGTTACGGGTACCGAAGTTGCAAAAATGGTTTTGCAACAAAAGCATCCGTTCTACTCCATTAGACTCAAAATGATGTTTCGGAGTGTTGCATTTCGCTAACCTTCGGCATATAAATAACTTGTGTTTCGGGCCTGGATGCATAGTTACAGGATACCAAAGTTGCAAAAATGGTTTTGCAACAAAAGCATCTGTTCTACTCAATTAGACTCAAAATGATGTTTGGGAGTGTTTTGGAGCATTTCGCTAACATTCGGCATGTAAATAACTTGTGTTTCGGGCCTGAATGCACTGTTACGGGGTACCGTAGTTGCAAAAATGGTTTTGCAACAAAAGCATCCGTTCTACTCAATTAGACTCAAAATGATGTTTGGGAGTGTTTTGGAGCATTTCGCTAACCTTCGGCATGAAAATAACTTGTGTTCCGGGCCTGAATGCACTGTTACGGGGTACCGAAGTTGCAAAAATGGTTTTGCAACAAAAGCATCCGTTCTACTCCATTAGACTCAAAATGATGTTTGGGTGTGTTTTGGAGCATTTCGCTAACCATCGGCATGTAAATAACTTGTGTTTCAGGCCTGAATGCACTGTTACGGGGTACCGAAGTTGCAAAAATAGTTTTGCAACAAAAGCATATGTTCTACTCCATTAGACTCAAAATGATATTTCGTAGTGTTGCATTTCGCTAACCTTCGGCATATAAATAACTTGTGTTTCGGGCCTGGATGCACAGTTACGGGGTACCGAAGTTGCAAAAATTGTTTTGCAACAAAAGCATCCGTTCTACTCAATTAGACTCAAAATGATGTTTGGGAGTGTTTTGAAGCATTTCGCTAACCTTCAGCATGAAAATAACTTGTGTTCCGGGCCTGAATGCACTGTTACGGGGTACCGAAGTTGCAAAAATGGTTTTGCAACAAAAGCATCTGTTCTACTCCATTAGACTCAAAATGATGTTTCGGAGTGTTGCATTTCGCTAACCTTCGACATATAAATAACTTGTGTTTCGGGCCTGGATGCACAGTTACGGGGTACCGAAGTTGCAAAAATGGTTTTGCAACAAAAGCATCTGTTCTACTCCATTAGACTCAAAATGATGTTTGGGTGTGTTTTGGAGCATTTCGCTAACCTTCGGGATGTCAATAACTTGTGTTCCGGGCCTGAATGCACTGTTACGGGGTACCGACGTTGCAAAAACGGTTTTGCAACAAAAGCATCCGTTCTACTCAATTAGACTCAAAATGATGTTTGGGAGTGTTTTGGAGCATTTCGCTAACCTTCGGCATGAAACTAACTTGTGTTCCGGGCCTGAATGCACTGTTACGAAGTACCGAAGTAGCAAAAATGGTTTTGCAACAAAAGCATCCGTTCTAATCCATTAGACTCAAAATGATGTTTGGGAGTCTTTTGGAGCATTTCGCTAACCTTCGGCATGTAAATAACTTGTGTTTCAGGCCTGAATGCACTGTTACGGGGTACCGAAGTTGCAAAAATGGTTTTGCAACAAAAGCATAAGTTCTACTCCATTAGACTCAAAATGATGTTTCAGAGTGTTGCATTTCGCTAACCTTCGGCATATAAATAACTTGTGTTTCGGGCCTGGATGCACAGTTACGGAGTACCGAAGTTGCAAAAACGGTTTTGCAACAAAAGCATCTGTTCTACTCCATTAGACTCGAAATGATGTTTGGAAGTGTTTTAGAGCATTTCGCTAACCTTCGGCATGAAAATAACTTGTGTTCCGGGCCTGAATGCACTGTTACGGGGTACCGAAGTTGCACAAATGGTTTTGCAACAAAAGCATCCGTTCTACTCAATTAGACTCAAAATGATGTTTGGGAGTGTTTTGGTGCATTTCCCTAACCTTAGGCATGAAAATAACTTGTGTTACGGGCCTGAATGCACTGTTACGTGGTACCGAAGTTGCAAAAATGGTTCTACAACAAAAGCATCCATTCTACTCCATTAGAGTCAAAATGATGTTTGGGAGTGTTTTGGAGCATTTCGCTAACCTTCGGCATGAAAATAACTTGTGTTCTGGGCCTGAATGCACTGTTACGGGGTACCGAAGTTGCAAAAACGGTTTTGCAACAAAAGCATCCGTTCTACTCAATAAGAGTCAAAATGGTGTTTGGGAGTATTTTGGAGCATTTCGCTAACCTTCAGCATGAAAATAACTTGTGTTTCGGGCTTGAATGCACTGTTACGGGGTACCGAAGTTGCAAAAACGGTTTTGCAACAAAAGCATCCGTTCTACTCAATTAGACTCAAAATGGTGTTTGGGAGTATTTTGGAGCATTTCGCTAACCTTCAGCATGAAAATAACTTGTGTTTCGGGCTTGAATGCACTGTTACGGGGTACCGAAGTTGCAAAAATGGTTTTGCAACAAAAGCATCCGTTCTACTCCATTAGAGTCAAAATTATGTTTGGGAGTGTTTTGGAGCATTTAGCTAACCTTCGGCATGAAAATAACTTGTGTTCCGGGCCTGAATGCACTTTTACGGGGTACCGAAGTTGCAAAAATTGTTTTGCAACAAAAGCATCCGTTCTACTCAATTAGACTCAAAATGATGTTTGGGAGTGTTTTGGAGCATTTCGCTAACCTTCGGCATGAAAATAACTTGTGTTCCGGGCCTGAATGCACTGTTACGGGGTACCGAAGTTGCAAAAATAGTTTTGCAACAAAAGCATCCGTTCTACTCCATTAGAGTCAAAATGATGTTTGGGAGTGTTTTGGAGCATTTCGCTAACCTTCGGCATGTAAATAACTTGTGTTTCAGGCCTGAATGCACGGTTACGGGGTACCGAAGTTGCAAAAAATGCTTTTGCAACAAAAGCATATGTTCTACTCCATTAGACTCAAAATGATGTTTCGGAGTGTTGCATTTCGCTAACATTCGGCATATAAATAACTTGTGTTTCGGGCCTGGATGCACAGTTACGGGGTACCGAAGCTGCAAAAATGGTTTTGCAACAAATGCATCCGTTCTACTCAATTAGACTCAAAATGATGTTTGAGAGTGTTTTGGAGCAATTCGCTAACCTTCGGCATGAAAATAACTTGTGTTCCGGGCCTGAATGCACTGTTACGGGTACCGAAGTTGCAAAAATGGTTTTGCAACAAAAGCATCCGTTCTACTCCATTAGACTCAAAATGATGTTTCGGAGTGTTGCATTTCGCTAACCTTCGGCATATAAATAACTTGTGTTTCGGGCCTGGATGCATAGTTACAGGATACCAAAGTTGCAAAAATGGTTTTGCAACAAAAGCATCTGTTCTACTCAATTAGACTCAAAATGATGTTTGGGAGTGTTTTGGAGCATTTCGCTAACATTCGGCATGTAAATAACTTGTGTTTCGGGCCTGAATGCACTGTTACGGGGTACCGTAGTTGCAAAAATGGTTTTGCAACAAAAGCATCCGTTCTACTCAATTAGACTCAAAATGATGTTTGGGAGTGTTTTGGAGCATTTCGCTAACCTTCGGCATGAAAATAACTTGTGTTCCGGGCCTGAATGCACTGTTACGGGGTACCGAAGTTGCAAAAATGGTTTTGCAACAAAAGCATCCGTTCTACTCCATTAGACTCAAAATGATGTTTGGGTGTGTTTTGGAGCATTTCGCTAACCATCGGCATGTAAATAACTTGTGTTTCAGGCCTGAATGCACTGTTACGGGGTACCGAAGTTGCAAAAATAGTTTTGCAACAAAAGCATATGTTCTACTCCATTAGACTCAAAATGATATTTCGTAGTGTTGCATTTCGCTAACCTTCGGCATATAAATAACTTGTGTTTCGGGCCTGGATGCACAGTTACGGGGTACCGAAGTTGCAAAAATTGTTTTGCAACAAAAGCATCCGTTCTACTCAATTAGACTCAAAATGATGTTTGGGAGTGTTTTGAAGCATTTCGCTAACCTTCAGCATGAAAATAACTTGTGTTCCGGGCCTGAATGCACTGTTACGGGGTACCGAAGTTGCAAAAATGGGTTTGCAACAAAAGCATCTGTTCTACTCCATTAGACTCAAAATGATATTTCGGAGTGTTGCATTTCGCTAACCTTCGACATATAAATAACTTGTGTTTCGGGCCTGGATGCACAGTTACGGGGTACCGAAGTTGCAAAAATGGTTTTGCAACAAAAGCATCTGTTCTACTCCATTAGACTCAAAATGATGTTTGGGAGTGTTTTGGAGCATTTCGCTAACCTTCGGCATGTAAATAACTTGTGTTTCAGGCCTGAATGCACTGTTACGGGGTACCGAAGTTGCAAAAAATGCTTTTGCAACAAAAGCATATGTTCTACTCCATTAGACTCAAAATGATGTTTCGGAGTGTTGCATTTCGCTAACATTCGGCATATAAATAACTTGTGTTTCGGGCCTGGATGCACAGTTACGGGGTACCGAAGCTGCAAAAATGGTTTTGCAACAAAAGCATCCGTTCTACTCAATTAGACTCAAAATGATGTTTGAGAGTGTTTTGGAGCAATTCGCTAACCTTCGGCATGAAAATAACTTGTGTTCCGGGCCTGAATGCACTGTTACGGGGTACCGAAGTTGCACAAATGGTTTTGCAACAAAAGCATCCGTTCTACTCAATTAGACTCAAAATGATGTTTGGGAGTGTTTTGGTGCATTTCCCTAACCTTAGGCATGAAAATAACTTGTGTTACGGGCCTGAATGCACTGTTACGTGGTACCGAAGTTGCAAAAATGGTTCTACAACAAAAGCATCCATTCTACTCCATTAGAGTCAAAATGATGTTTGGGAGTGTTTTGGAGCATTTCGCTAACCTTCGGCATGAAAATAACTTGTGTTCTGGGCCTGAATGCACTGTTACGGGGTACCGAAGTTGCAAAAACGGTTTTGCAACAAAAGCATCCGTTCTACTCAATTAGACTCAAAATGGTGTTTGGGAGTATTTTGGAGCATTTCGCTAACCTTCAGCATGAAAATAACTTGTGTTTCGGGCTTGAATGCACTGTTACGGGGTACCGAAGTTGCAAAAACGGTTTTGCAACAAAAGCATCCGTTCTACTCAATTAGACTCAAAATGGTGTTTGGGAGTATTTTGGAGCATTTCGCTAACCTTCAGCATGAAAATAACTTGTGTTTCGGGCTTGAATGCACTGTTACGGGGTACCGAAGTTGCAAAAATGGTTTTGCAACAAAAGCATCCGTTCTACTCCATTAGAGTCAAAATTATGTTTGGGAGTGTTTTGGAGCATTTCGCTAACCTTCGGCATGAAAATAACTTGTGTTCCGGGCCTGAATGCACTTTTACGGGGTACCGAAGTTGCAAAAATTGTTTTGCAACAAAAGCATCCGTTCTACTCAATTAGACTCAAAATGATGTTTGGGAGTGTTTTGGAGCATTTCGCTAACCTTCGGCATGAAAATAACTTGTGTTCCGGGCCTGAATGCACTGTTACGGGGTACCGAAGTTGCAAAAATAGTTTTGCAACAAAAGCATCCGTTCTACTCCATTAGAGTCAAAATGATGTTTGGGAGTGTTTTGGAGCATTTCGCTAACCTTCGGCATGTAAATAACTTGTGTTTCAGGCCTGAATGCACTGTTACGGGGTACCGAAGTTGCAAAAAATGCTTTTGCAACAAAAGCATATGTTCTACTCCATTAGACTCAAAATGATGTTTCGGAGTGTTGCATTTCGCTAACATTCGGCATATAAATAACTTGTGTTTCGGGCCTGGATGCACAGTTACGGGGTACCGAAGCTGCAAAAATGGTTTTGCAACAAATGCATCCGTTCTACTCAATTAGACTCAAAATGATGTTTGAGAGTGTTTTGGAGCAATTCGCTAACCTTCGGCATGAAAATAACTTGTGTTCCGGGCCTGAATGCACTGTTACGGGTACCGAAGTTGCAAAAATGGTTTTGCAACAAAAGCATCCGTTCTACTCCATTAGACTCAAAATGATGTTTCGGAGTGTTGCATTTCGCTAACCTTCGGCATATAAATAACTTGTGTTTCGGGCCTGGATGCATAGTTACAGGATACCAAAGTTGCAAAAATGGTTTTGCAACAAAAGCATCTGTTCTACTCAATTAGACTCAAAATGATGTTTGGGAGTGTTTTGGAGCATTTCGCTAACATTCGGCATGTAAATAACTTGTGTTTCGGGCCTGAATGCACTGTTACGGGGTACCGTAGTTGCAAAAATGGTTTTGCAACAAAAGCATCCGTTCTACTCAATTAGACTCAAAATGATGTTTGGGAGTGTTTTGGAGCATTTCGCTAACCTTCGGCATGAAAATAACTTGTGTTCCGGGCCTGAATGCACTGTTACGGGGTACCGAAGTTGCAAAAATGGTTTTGCAACAAAAGCATCCGTTCTACTCCATTAGACTCAAAATGATGTTTGGGTGTGTTTTGGAGCATTTCGCTAACCATCGGCATGTAAATAACTTGTGTTTCAGGCCTGAATGCACTGTTACGGGGTACCGAAGTTGCAAAAATAGTTTTGCAACAAAAGCATATGTTCTACTCCATTAGACTCAAAATGATATTTCGTAGTGTTGCATTTCGCTAACCTTCGGCATATAAATAACTTGTGTTTCGGGCCTGGATGCACAGTTACGGGGTACCGAAGTTGCAAAAATTGTTTTGCAACAAAAGCATCCGTTCTACTCAATTAGACTCAAAATGATGTTTGGGAGTGTTTTGAAGCATTTCGCTAACCTTCAGCATGAAAATAACTTGTGTTCCGGGCCTGAATGCACTGTTACGGGGTACCGAAGTTGCAAAAATGGGTTTGCAACAAAAGCATCTGTTCTACTCCATTAGACTCAAAATGATATTTCGGAGTGTTGCATTTCGCTAACCTTCGACATATAAATAACTTGTGTTTCGGGCCTGGATGCACAGTTACGGGGTACCGAAGTTGCAAAAATGGTTTTGCAACAAAAGCATCTGTTCTACTCCATTAGACTCAAAATGATGTTTGGGAGTGTTTTGGAGCATTTCGCTAACCTTCGGCATGTAAATAACTTGTGTTTCAGGCCTGAATGCACTGTTACGGGGTACCGAAGTTGCAAAAAATGCTTTTGCAACAAAAGCATATGTTCTACTCCATTAGACTCAAAATGATGTTTCGGAGTGTTGCATTTCGCTAACATTCGGCATATAAATAACTTGTGTTTCGGGCCTGGATGCACAGTTACGGGGTACCGAAGCTGCAAAAATGGTTTTGCAACAAAAGCATCCGTTCTACTCAATTAGACTCAAAATGATGTTTGAGAGTGTTTTGGAGCAATTCGCTAACCTTCGGCATGAAAATAACTTGTGTTCCGGGCCTGAATGCACTGTTACGGGTACCGAAGTTGCAAAAATGGTTTTGCAACAAAAGCATCCGTTCTACTCCATTAGACTCAAAATGATGTTTCGGAGTGTTGCATTTCGCTAACCTTCGGCATATAAATAACTTGTGTTTCGGGCCTGGATGCATAGTTACAGGGTACCAAAGTTGCAAAAATGGTTTTGCAACAAAAGCATCTGTTCTACTCAATTAGACTCAAAATGATGTTTGGGAGTGTTTTGGAGCATTTCGCTAACATTCGGCATGAAAATAACTTGTGTTTCGGGCCTGAATGCACTGTTACGGGGTACCGTAGTTGCAAAAATGGTTTTGTAACAAAAGCATCCGTTCTACTCAATTAGACTCAAAATGATGTTTGGGAGTGTTTTGGAGCATTTCGCTAACCTTCGGCATGAAAATAACTTATGTTCCGGGCCTGAATGCACTGTTACGGGGTACCGAAGTTGCAAAAATGGTTTTGCAACAAAAGCATCCGTTCTACTCCATTAGACTCAAAATGATGTTTGGGAGTGTTTTGGAGCATTTCGCTAACCTTCGGCATGTAAATAAATTGTGTTTCAGGCCTGAATGCACTGTTACGGGGTACCAAAGTTGCAAAAATGGTTTTGCAACAAAAGCATATGTTCTACTCCATTAGACTCAAAATGATGTTTCATAGTGTTGCATTTCGCTTACCTTCGGCATATAAAAAACTTGTGTTTCGGGCCTGGATGCACAGTTACGGAGTACCGAAGTTGCAAAAACGGTTTTGCAACAAAAGCATCTGTTCTACTCCATTAGACTCAAAATGATGATTGGGAGTGTTTTGGAGCATTTCGCTAACCTTCGGCATGAAAATAACTTGTGTTCCGGGCCTGAATGCACTGTTACGGGGTACCGAAGTTGCAAAATCGGTTTTGCAACAAAAGCATCCGTTCTACTCAATTAGACTCAAAATGATGTTTGGGAGTGTTTTGGAGCATTTCGCTAACCTTCGGCATGAAAATAACTTGTGTTTCGGGCCTGAATGCACTTTTACGGGGTACCGAAGTTGCAAAAATGGTTCTGCAACAAAAGCATCCGTTCTACTCCATTAGAGTCAAAATGATGTTTGGGAGTGTTTTGGAGCATTTCGCTAACCTTCGGCATGAAAATAACTTGTGTTCTGGCCTGAATGCACTGTTACGGGGTACCGAAGTTGCAAAAACGGTTTTTCAACAAAAGCATCCGTTCTACAAAATTAGACTCAAAATGATGTTTGGGAGTGTTTTGGAGCATTTCGCTAACCTTCGGCATGTAAATAACTTGTGTTCCGGGCCTGAATGCACTGTTTCGGGGTACCGAAGTTGCAAAAATGGTTTTGCAACAAATTATCCGTTCTACTCCATTAGAGTCAAAATGATGTTTGGGAGTGTTTTGGAGCATTTCGCTAAACTTCGGCATGTAAATAACATGTGTTTCAGGCCTGAAAGCACTGTTACGGGGTACCGAAGTTGCAAAAATGGTTTTGCAATAAAAGCATATGTTCTACTCCATTAGACTCAAAATGATGTTTCGGAGTGTTGCATTTCGCTAACCTTCGGCATATAAATAACTTGTGTTTCGGGCCTGGATGCACAGTTACGGGGTACCGAAGTTGCAAAAATAGTTTTGCAACAAAAACATCCGTTCTACTCAATTAGACTTAAAATGATGTTTGAGTGTGTTTTGGAGAAATTCGCTAACCTTCGGCATGAAAATAACTTGTGTTCCGGGCCTGAATGCACTGTTACGGGTACCGAAGTTGCAAAAATGGTTTTGCAACAAAAGCATCCGTTCTACTCCATTAGACTCAAAATGATGTTTCGGAGTGTTGCATTTCGCTAACCTTCGACATATAAATAACTTGTGTTTCGGGCCTGGATGCACAGTTACGGGGTACCGAAGTTGCAAAAATGGTTTTGCACCAAAAGCATCTGTTCGACTCCATTAGACTCAAAATGATGTTTGGGAGTGTTTTGGAGCTTTTCGCTAACCATCGGCATGTAAATAACTTGTGTTTCAGGCCCGAATGCACTGTTACGGGGTACCAAAGTTGCAAAAATGGTTTTACAACAAAAGCATATGTTCTACTCCATTAGACTCAAAATGATGTTTCGGAGTGTTGCATTTCGCTAACCTTCGGCATATAAATAACTTGTGTTTCGGGCCTGGATGCACAGTTACGGGGTACCGAAGTTGCAAAAATTATTTTGCAACAAAAGCATCCGTTCTACTCAATTAGACTCAAAATGATGTTTGGGAGTGTTTTGAAGCATTTCGCTAACCTTCAGCATGAAAATAACTTGTGTTCCGGGCCTGAATGCACTGTTACGGGGTACCGAAGTTGCAAAAATGGTTTTGCAACAAAAGCATCCGTTCTACTCCATTAGACTCAAAATGATGTTTCGGAGTGTTTTGAAGCATTTCGCTAACCTTCAGCATGAAAATAACTTGTGTTCCGGGCCTGAATGCACTGTTACGGGGTACCGAAGTTGCAAAAATGGTTTTGCAACAAAAGCATCTGTTCTACTCCATTAGACTCAAAATGATGTTTCGGAGTGTTGCATTTCGCTAACCTTCGACATATAAATAACTTGTGTTTCGGGCCTGGATGCACAGTTACGGGGTACCGAAGTTGCAAAAATGGTTTTGCAACAAAAGCATCTGTTCTACTCCATTAGACTCAAAATGATGTTTGGGAGTGTTTTGGAGCATTTCGCTAACCTTCGGCATGTCAATAACTTGTGTTCCGGGCCTGAATGCACTGTTACGGGGTACCGGCGTTGCAAAAATGGTTTTGCAACAAAAGCATCCGTTCTACTCAATTAGACTAAAAATGATGTTTGGGACTGTTTTGGAGCATTTCGCTAACCTTCGGCATGAAAATATCTGGTGTTCCGGGCCTGAATGCACTGTTACGAGGTATCGAAGTTGCAAAAATGGTTTTGCAACAAAAGCATCCGTTCTACTCCATTAGACTCAAAATGATGTTTGGGAGTGTTTTGGAGCATTTCGCTAACCTTCGGCATGTAAATAAATTGTGTTTCAGGCCTGAATGCACTGTTACGGGGTACCAAAGTTGCAAAAATGGTTTTGCAACAAAAGCATATGTTCTACTCCATTAGACTCAAAATGATGTTTCAGAGTGTTGCATTTCGCTTACCTTCGGCATATAAATAACTTGTGTTTCGGGCCTGGATGCACAGTTACGGAGTACCGAAGTTGCAAAAACGGTTTTGCAACAAAAGCATCTGTTCTACTCCATTAGACTCAAAATGATGATTGGGAGTGTTTTGGAGCATTTCGCTAACCTTCGGCATGAAAATAACTTGTGTTCCGGGCCTGAATGCACTGTTACGGGGTACCGAAGTTGCAAAATCGGTTTTGCAACAAAAGCATCCGTTCTACTCAATTAGACTCAAAATGATGTTTGGGAGTGTTTTGGAGCATTTCGCTAACCTTCGGCATGAAAATAACTTGTGTTTCGGGCCTGAATGCACTTTTACGGGGTACCGAAGTTGCAAAAATGGTTCTGCAACAAAAGCATCCGTTCTACTCCATTAGAGTCAAAATGATGTTTGGGAGTGTTTTGGAGCATTTCGCTAACCTTCGGCATGAAAATAACTTGTGTTCTGGCCTGAATGCACTGTTACGGGGTACCGAAGTTGCAAAAACGGTTTTTCAACAAAAGCATCCGTTCTACAAAATTAGACTCAAAATGATGTTTGGGAGTGTTTTGGAGCATTTCGCTAACCTTCGGCATGTAAATAACTTGTGTTCCGGGCCTGAATGCACTGTTACGGGGTACCGAAGTTGCAAAAATGGTTTTGCAACAAATTATCCGTTCTACTCCATTAGAGTCAAAATGATGTTTGGGAGTGTTTTGGAGCATTTCGCTAAACTTCGGCATGTAAATAACATGTGTTTCAGGCCTGAAAGCACTGTTACGGGGTACCGAAGTTGCAAAAATGGTTTTGCAATAAAAGCATATGTTCTACTCCATTAGACTCAAAATGATGTTTCGGAGTGTTGCATTTCGCTAACCTTCGGCATATAAATAACTTGTGTTTCGGGCCTGGATGCACAGTTACGGGGTACCGAAGTTGCAAAAATAGTTTTGCAACAAAAACATCCGTTCTACTCAATTAGACTTAAAATGATGTTTGAGTGTGTTTTGGAGAAATTCGCTAACCTTCGGCATGAAAATAACTTGTGTTCCGGGCCTGAATGCACTGTTACGGGTACCGAAGTTGCAAAAATGGTTTTGCAACAAAAGCATCCGTTCTACTCCATTAGACTCAAAATGATGTTTCGGAGTGTTGCATTTCGCTAACCTTCGACATATAAATAACTTGTGTTTCGGGCCTGGATGCACAGTTACGGGGTACCGAAGTTGCAAAAATGGTTTTGCACCAAAAGCATCTGTTCGACTCCATTAGACTCAAAATGATGTTTGGGAGTGTTTTGGAGCTTTTCGCTAACCATCGGCATGTAAATAACTTGTGTTTCAGGCCCGAATGCACTGTTACGGGGTACCAAAGTTGCAAAAATGGTTTTACAACAAAAGCATATGTTCTACTCCATTAGACTCAAAATGATGTTTCGGAGTGTTGCATTTCGCTAACCTTCGGCATATAAATAACTTGTGTTTCAGGCCTGGATGCACAGTTACGGGGTACCGAAGTTGCAAAAATTATTTTGCAACAAAAGCATCCGTTCTACTCAATTAGACTCAAAATGATGTTTGGGAGTGTTTTGAAGCATTTCGCTAACCTTCAGCATGAAAATAACTTGTGTTCCGGGCCTGAATGCACTGTTACGGGGTACCGAAGTTGCAAAAATGGTTTTGCAACAAAAGCATCCGTTCTACTCCATTAGACTCAAAATGATGTTTCGGAGTATTGCATTTCGCTAACCTTCGACATATAAATAACTTGTGTTTCGGGCCTGGATGCACAGTTACGGGGTACCGAAGGTGCAAAAATGGTTTTGCACCAAAAGCATCTGTTCGACTCCATTAGACTCAAAATGATGTTTGGGAGTGTTTTGGAGCATTTCGCTAACCTTCGGCATGAAAATATCTGGTGTTCCGGGCCTGAATGCACTGTTATGAGGTATCGAAGTTGCAAAAATGGTTTTGCAACAAAAGCATCTGTTCTACTCCATTAGACTCAAAATGATGTTTGGGAGTGTTTTGGAGCATTTCGCTAACCTTCGGCATGTAAATAAATTGTGTTTCAGGCCTGAATGCACTGTTACGGGGTACCGAAGTTGCAAAAATGGTTTTGCAACAAAAGCATATGTTCTACTCCATTAGACTCAAAATGATGTTTCGGAGTGTTGCATTTCGCTAACGTTCGGCATATAAATAACTTGTGTTTCGGGCTTGGATGCACAGTTACGGGGTACCGAAGTTGCAAAAATAGTTTTGCAACAAAAGCATCCGTAATACTCAATTAGACTTAAAATGATGTTTGAGAGTGTTTTGGAGAAATTCGCTAACCTTCGGCATGAAAATAACTTGTGTTCCGGGCCTGAATGCACTGTTACGGGTACCGAAGTTGCAAAAATGGTTTTGCAACAAAAGCATCCGTTCTACTCCATTAGACTCAAAATGATGTTTCGGAGTGTTGCATTTCGCTAACCTTCGACATATAAATAACTTGTGTTTCGAGCCTGGATGCACAGTTACGGGGTACCGAAGTTGCAAAAATGGTTTTGTAACAAAAGCATCTGTTCTACTCCATTAGACTCAAAATGATGTTTGGGAGTGTTTTGGAACATTTCGCTAACCTTCGGCATGTCAATAACTTGTGTTCCGGGCCTGAATGCACTGTTACGGGGTACCGGCGTTGCAAAAATGGTTTTGCAACAAAAGCATCCGTTCTACTCAATTTGACTAAAAATGATGTTTGGGAGTGTTTTGGAGCATTTCGCTAACCATCGGCATGTAAATAACTTGTGTTTCAGGCTTGAATGCACTGTTACGGGGTACCGAAGTTGCAAAAATGGTTTTGCAACAAAAGCATATGTTCTACTCCATTAGACTCAAAATGATGTTTCGGAGTGTTGCATTTCGCTAACCTTCGGCATATAAATAACTTGTGTTTCGGGCCTGGATGCACAGTTACGGGGTACCGAAGTTGCAAAAATTGTTTTGCAACAAAAGCATCCGTTCTACTCAATTAGACTCAAAATGATGTTTGGGAGTGTTTTGAAACATTTCGCTAACCTTCAGCATGAAAATAACTTGTGTTTCGGGCCTGGATGCACAGTTACGGGGTACCGAAGTTGCAAAAATGGTTTTGCACCAAAAGCATCTGTTCGACTCCATTAGACTCAAAATGATGTTTGGGAGTGTTTTGGAGCATTTCGCTAACCTTCGGCATGTCAATAACTTGTGTTCCGGGCCTGAATGCACTGTTACGGGGTACCGGCGTTGCAAAAATGGTTTTGCAACAAAAGCATCCGTTCTACTCAATTAGACTAAAAATGATGTTTGGGAGTGTTTTGGAGCATTTCGCTAACCTTCGGCATGAAAATATCTGGTGTTCCGGGCCTGAATGCACTGTTACGAGGTATCGAAGTTGCAAAAATGGTTTTGCAACAAAAGCATCCGTTCTACTCCATTTGACTCAAAATGATGTTTGGGAGTGTTTTGGAGCATTTCGCTAACCTTCGGCATGAAAATAACTTGTGTTCCGAGCCTGAATGCACTGTTACGGGGTACCGAAGTTGCAAAAACGGTTTTGCAACAAAAGCATATGTTCTACTCCATTAGACTCAAAATGATGTTTCAGAGTGTTGCATTTCGCTAACCTTCGGCATATAAATAACTTGTGTTTCGGGCCTGGATGCACAGTTACGGAGTACCGAAGTTGCAAAAACGGTTTTGCAACAAAAGCATCTGTTCTACTCCATTAGACTCAAAATGATGATTGGGAGTGTTTTGGAGCATTTCGCTAACCTTCGCCATGAAAATAACTTGTGTTCCGGGCCTGAATGCAATGTTACGGGGTACCGAAGTTGCAAAAACGGTTTTCCAACAAAAGCATCCGTTCTACTCAATTAGACTCAAAATGATGTTTGGGAGTGTTTTGGAGCATTTCGCTAACCTTCGGCATGTAAATAACTTGTGTTCCGGGCCTGAATGCACTGTTACGGGGTACCGAAGTTGCAAAAATGGTTTTGCAACAAATTATCCGTTCTACTCCATTAGAGTCAAAATGATGTTTGGGAGTGTTTTGGAGCATTTCGCTAAACTTCGGCATGTAAATAACATGTGTTTCAGGCCTGAAAGCACTGTTACGGGGTACCGAAGTTGCAAAAATGGTATTGCAATAAAAGCATATGTTCTACTCCATTAGACTCAAAATGATGTTTCGGAGTGTTGCATTTCGCTAACCTTCGGCATATAAATAACTTGTGTTTCGGGCCTGGATGCACAGTTACGGGGTACCGAAGTTGCAAAAATAGTTTTGCAACAAAAACATCCGTTCTACTCAATTAGACTTAAAATGATGTTTGAGTGTGTTTTGGAGAAATTCGCTAACCTTCGGCATGAAAATAACTTGTGTTCCGGGCCTGAATGCACTGTTACGGGTACCGAAGTTGCAAAAATGGTTTTGCAACAAAAGCATCCGTTCTACTCCATTAGACTCAAAATGATGTTTCGGAGTGTTGCATTTCGCTAACCTTCGACATATAAATAACTTGTGTTTCGGGCCTGGATGCACAGTTACGGGGTACCGAAGTTGCAAAAATGGTTTTGCACCAAAAGCATCTGTTCGACTCCATTAGACTCAAAATGATGTTTGGGAGTGTTTTGGAGCTTTTCGCTAACCATCGGCATGTAAATAACTTGTGTTTCAGGCCCGAATGCACTGTTACGGGGTACCAAAGTTGCAAAAATGGTTTTACAACAAAAGCATATGTTCTACTCCATTAGACTCAAAATGATGTTTCGGAGTGTTGCATTTCGCTAACCTTCGGCATATAAATAACTTGTGTTTCGAGCCTGGATGCACAGTTACGGGGTACCGAAGTTGCAAAAATTATTTTGCAACAAAAGCATCCATTCTACTCAATTAGACTCAAAATGATGTTTGGGAGTGTTTTGAAGCATTTCGCTAACCTTCAGCATGAAAATAACTTGTGTTCCGGGCCTGAATGCACTGTTACGGGGTACCGAAGTTGCAAAAATGGTTTTGCAACAAAAGCATCCGTTCTACTCCATTAGACTCAAAATGATGTTTCGGAGTATTGCATTTCGCTAACCTTCGACATATAAATAACTTGTGTTTCGGGCCTGGATGCACAGTTACGGGGTACCGAAGGTGCAAAAATGGTTTTGCACCAAAAGCATCTGTTCGACTCCATTAGACTCAAAATGATGTTTGGGAGTGTTTTGGAGCATTTCGCTAACCTTCGGCATGAAAATATCTGGTGTTCCGGGCCTGAATGCACTGTTATGAGGTATCGAAGTTGCAAAAATGGTTTTGCAACAAAAGCATCTGTTCTACTCCATTAGACTCAAAATGATGTTTGGGAGTGTTTTGGAGCATTTCGCTAACCTTCGGCATGTAAATAAATTGTGTTTCAGGCCTGAATGCACTGTTACGGGGTACCGAAGTTGCAAAAATGGTTTTGCAACAAAAGCATATGTTCTACTCCATTAGACTCAAAATGATGTTTCGGAGTGTTGCATTTCGCTAACGTTCGGCATATAAATAACTTGTGTTTCGGGCTTGGATGCACAGTTACGAGGTACCGAAGTTGCAAAAATAGTTTTGCAACAAAAGCATCCGTTCTACTCAATTAGACTTAAAATGATGTTTGAGAGTGTTTTGGAGAAATTCGCTAACCTTCGGCATGAAAATAACTTGTGTTCCGGGCCTGAATGCACTGTTACGGGTACCGAAGTTGCAAAAATGGTTTTGCAACAAAAGCATCCGTTCTACTCCATTAGACTCAAAATGATGTTTCGGAGTGTTGCATTTCGCTAACCTTCGACATATAAATAACTTGTGTTTCGAGCCTGGATGCACAGTTACGGGGTACCGAAGTTGCAAAAATGGTTTTGTAACAAAAGCATCTGTTCTACTCCATTAGACTCAAAATGATGTTTGGGAGTGTTTTGGAACATTTCGCTAACCTTCGGCATGTCAATAACTTGTGTTCCGGGCCTGAATGCACTGTTACGGGGTACCGGCGTTGCAAAAATGGTTTTGCAACAAAAGCATCCGTTCTACTCAATTTGACTAAAAATGATGTTTGGGAGTGTTTTGGAGCATTTCGCTAACCATCGGCATGTAAATAACTTGTGTTTCAGGCTTGAATGCACTGTTACGGGGTACCGAAGTTGCAAAAATGGTTTTGCAACAAAAGCATATGTTCTACTCCATTAGACTCAAAATGATGTTTCGGAGTGTTGCATTTCGCTAACCTTCGGCATATAAATAACTTGTGTTTCGGGCCTGGTTGCACAGTTACGGGGTACCGAAGTTGCAAAAATTGTTTTGCAACAAAAGCATCCGTTCTACTCAATTAGACTCAAAATGATGTTTGGGAGTGTTTTGAAACATTTCGCTAACCTTCAGCATGAAAATAACTTGTGTTTCGGGCCTGGATGCACAGTTACGGGGTACCGAAGTTGCAAAAATGGTTTTGCACCAAAAGCATCTGTTCGACTCCATTAGACTCAAAATGATGTTTGGGAGTGTTTTGGAGCATTTCGCTAACCTTCGGCATGTCAATAACTTGTGTTCCGGGCCTGAATGCACTGTTACGGGGTACCGGCGTTGCAAAAATGGTTTTGCAACAAAAGCATCCGTTCTACTCAATTAGACTAAAAATGATGTTTGGGAGTGTTTTGGAGCATTTCGCTAACCTTCGGCATGAAAATATCTGGTGTTCCGGGCCTGAATGCACTGTTACGAGGTATCGAAGTTGCAAAAATGGTTTTGCAACAAAAGCATCCGTTCTACTCCATTAGACTCAAAATGATGTTTGGGAGTGTTTTGGAGCATTTCGCTAACCTTCGGCATGAAAATAACTTGTGTTCCGGGCCTGAATGCACTGTTACGGGGTACCGAAGTTGCAAAAACGGTTTTGCAACAAAAGCATATGTTCTACTCCATTAGACTCAAAATGATGTTTCAGAGTGTTGCATTTCGCTAACCTTCGGCATATAAATAACTTGTGTTTCGGGCCTGGATGCACAGTTACGGAGTACCGAAGTTGCAAAAACGGTTTTGCAACAAAAGCATCTGTTCTACTCCATTAGACTCAAAATGATGATTGGGAGTGTTTTGGAGCATTTCGCTAACCTTCGCCATGAAAATAACTTGTGTTCCGGGCCTGAATGCAATGTTACGGGGTACCGAAGTTGCAAAAACGGTTTTGCAACAAAAGCATCCGTTCTACTCAATTAGACTCAAAATGATGTTTGGGAGTGTTTTGGAGCATTTCGCTAACCTTCGGCATGAAAATAACTTGTGTTTCGGGCCTGAATGCACTGTTACGGGGTACCGAAGTTGCAAAAATGGTTCTGCAACAAAAGCATCCGTTCTACTCCATTAGAGTCAAAATGATGTTTGGGAGTGTTTTGGAGCATTTCGCTAACCTTCGGCATGAAAATAACTTGTGTTCTGGCCTGAATGCACTGTTACGGGGTACCGAAGTTGCAAAAACGGTTTTTCAACAAAAGCATCCGTTCTACAAAATTAGACTCAAAATGATGTTTGGGAGTGTTTTGGAGCATTTCGCTAACCTTCGGCATGTAAATAACTTGTGTTCCGGGCCTGAATGCACTGTTACGGGGTACCGAAGTTGCAAAAATTGTTTTGCAACAAATTATCCGTTCTACTCCATTAGAGTCAAAATGATGTTTGGGAGTGTTTTGGAGCATTTCGCTAACCTTCGGCATGAAAATAACTTGTGTTCTGGCCTGAATGCACTATTACGGGGTACCGAAGTTGCAAAAACGGTTTTTCAACAAAAGCATCCGTTCTACAAAATTAGACTCAAAATGATGTTTGGGAGTGTTTTGGAGCATTTCGCTAACCTTCGGCATGTAAATAACTTGTGTTCCGGGCCTGAATGCACTGTTACGGGGTACCGAAGTTGCAAAAATTGTTTTGCAACAAATTATCCGTTCTACTCCATTAGAGTCAAAATGATGTTTGGGAGTGTTTTGGAGCATTTCGCTAACCTTCGGCATGTAAATAACATGTGTTTCAGGCCTGAAAGCACTGTTACGGGGTACCGAAGTTGCAAAAATGGTTTTGCAATAAAAGCATATGTTCTACTCCATTAGACTCAAAATGATGTTTCGGAGTGTTGCATTTCGCTAACCTTCGGCATATAAATAACTTGTGTTTCGGGCCTGGATGCACAGTTACGGGGTACCGAAGTTGCAAAAATAGTTTTGCAACAAAAGCATCCGTTCTACTCAATTAGACTTAAAATGATGTTTGAGAGTGTTTTGGAGAAATTCGCTAACCTTCGGCATGAAAATAACTTGTGTTCCGGGCCTGAATGCACTGTTACGGGTACCGAAGTTGCAAAAATGGTTTTGCAACAAAAGCATCCGTTCTACTCCATTAGACTCAAAATGATGTTTCGGAGTGTTGCATTTCGCTAACCTTCGACATATAAATAACTTTTGTTTCAGGCCTGGATGCACAGTTACGGGGTACCGAAGTTGCAAAAATGGTTTTGCAACAAAAGCATCTGTTCTACTCCATTAGACTCAAAATGATGTTTGGGAGTGTTTTGGAGCATTTCGCTAACCTTCGGCATGTCAATAACTTGTGTTCCGGGCCTGAATGCACTGTTACGGGGTACCGGCGTTGCAAAAATGGTTTTGCAACAAAAGCATCCGTTCTACTCAATTAGACTAAAAATGATGTTTGGGAGTGTTTTGGAGCATTTCGCTAACCATCGGCATGTAAATAACTTGTGTTTCAGGCCCGAATGCACTGTTACGGGGTACCGAAGTTGCAAAAATGGTTTTACAACAAAAGCATATGTTCTACTCCATTAGACTCAAAATGATGTTTCGAAGTGTTGCATTTCGCTAACCTTCGGCATATAAATAACTTGTGTTTCGGGCTTGGATGCACAGTTACGGGGTGCCGAAGTTGCAAAAATTGTTTTGCAACAAAAGCATCCGTTCTACTCAATTAGACTCAAAATGATGTTTGGGAGTGTTTTGAAGCATTTCGCTAACCTTCAGCATGAAAATAACTTGTGTTCCGGGCCTGAATGCACTATTACGGGGTACCGAAGTTGCAAAAATGGTTTTGCAACAAAAGCATCTGTTCTACTCCATTAGACTCAAAATGATGTTTCGGAGTGTTGCATTTCGCTAACCTTCGACATACAAATAACTTGTGTTTCGGGCCTGGATGCACAGTTACGGGGTACCGAAGTTGCAAAAATGGTTTTGCACCAAAAGCATCTGTTCGACTCCATTAGACTCAAAATGATGTTTGGGAGTGTTTTGGAGCATTTCGCTAACCTTCGGCATGTCAATAACTTGTGTTCCGGGCCTGAATGCACTGTTACGGGGTACCGGCGTTGCAAAAATGGTTTTGCAACAAAAGCATCCGTTCTACTCAATTAGACTAAAAATGATGTTTGGGAGTGTTTTGGAGCATTTCGCTAACCTTCGGCATGTAAATAAATTGTGTTTCAGGCCTGAATGCACTGTTACGGGGTACCGAAGTTGCAAAAATGGTTTTGCAACAAAAGCATATGTTCTACTCCATTAGACTCAAAATGATGTTTCGGAGTGTTGCATTTCGCTAACCTTCGGCATATAAATAACTTGTGTTTCGGGCCTGGATGCACAGTTACGGAGTACCGAAGTTGCAAAAACGGTTTTGCAACAAAAGCATCTGTTCTACTCCATTAGACTCAAAATGATGATTGGGAGTGTTTTGGAGCATTTCGCTAACCTTCGCCATGAAAATAACTTGTGTTCCGGGCCTGAATGCAATGTTACGGGGTACCGAAGTTGCAAAAACGGTTTTGCAACAAAAGCATCCGTTCTACTCAATTAGACTCAAAATGATGTTTGGGAGTGTTTTGGAGCATTTCGCTAACCTTCGGCATGTAAATAACTTGTGTTCCGGGCCTGAATGCACTGTTACGGGGTACCGAAGTTGCAAAAATGGTTTTGCAACAAATTATCCGTTCTACTCCATTAGAGTCAAAATGATGTTTGGGAGTGTTTTGGAGCATTTCGCTAAACTTCGGCATGTAAATAACATGTGTTTCAGGCCTGAAAGCACTGTTACGGGGTACCGAAGTTGCAAAAATGGTTTTGCAATAAAAGCATATGTTCTACTCCATTAGACTCAAAATGATGTTTCGGAGTGTTGCATTTCGCTAACCTTCGGCATATAAATAACTTGTGTTTCGGGCCTGGATGCACAGTTACGGGGTACCGAAGTTGCAAAAATAGTTTTGCAACAAAAACATCCGTTCTACTCAATTAGACTTAAAATGATGTTTGAGTGTGTTTTGGAGAAATTCGCTAACCTTCGGCATGAAAATAACTTGTGTTCCGGGCCTGAATGCACTGTTACGGGTACCGAAGTTGCAAAAATGGTTTTGCAACAAAAGCATCCGTTCTACTCCATTAGACTCAAAATGATGTTTCGGAGTGTTGCATTTCGCTAACCTTCGACATATAAATAACTTGTGTTTCGGGCCTGGATGCACAGTTACGGGGTACCGAAGTTGCAAAAATGGTTTTGCACCAAAAGCATCTGTTCGACTCCATTAGACTCAAAATGATGTTTGGGAGTGTTTTGGAGCTTTTCGCTAACCATCGGCATGTAAATAACTTGTGTTTCAGGCCCGAATGCACTGTTACGGGGTACCAAAGTTGCAAAAATGGTTTTACAACAAAAGCATATGTTCTACTCCATTAGACTCAAAATGATGTTTCGGAGTGTTGCATTTCGCTAACCTTCGGCATATAAATAACTTGTGTTTCGGGCCTGGATGCACAGTTACGGGGTACCGAAGTTGCAAAAATTATTTTGCAACAAAAGCATCCATTCTACTCAATTAGACTCAAAATGATGTTTGGGAGTGTTTTGAAGCATTTCGCTAACCTTCAGCATGAAAATAACTTGTGTTCCGGGCCTGAATGCACTGTTACGGGGTACCGAAGTTGCAAAAATGGTTTTGCAACAAAAGCATCCGTTCTACTCCATTAGACTCAAAATGATGTTTCGGAGTATTGCATTTCGCTAACCTTCGACATATAAATAACTTGTGTTTCGGGCCTGGATGCACAGTTACGGGGTACCGAAGGTGCAAAAATGGTTTTGCACCAAAAGCATCTGTTCGACTCCATTAGACTCAAAATGATGTTTGGGAGTGTTTTGGAGCATTTCGCTAACCTTCGGCATGAAAATATCTGGTGTTCCGGGCCTGAATGCACTGTTATGAGGTATCGAAGTTGCAAAAATGGTTTTGCAACAAAAGCATCTGTTCTACTCCATTAGACTCAAAATGATGTTTGGGAGTGTTTTGGAGCATTTCGCTAACCTTCGGCATGTAAATAAATTGTGTTTCAGGCCTGAATGCACTGTTACGGGGTACCGAAGTTGCAAAAATGGTTTTGCAACAAAAGAATATGTTCTACTCCATTAGACTCAAAATGATGTTTCGGAGTGTTGCATTTCGCTAACGTTCGGCATATAAATAACTTGTGTTTCGGGCTTGGATGCACAGTTACGAGGTACCGAAGTTGCAAAAATAGTTTTGCAACAAAAGCATCCGTTCTACTCAATTAGACTTAAAATGATGTTTGAGAGTGTTTTGGAGAAATTCGCTAACCTTCGGCATGAAAATAACTTGTGTTCCGGGCCTGAATGCACTGTTACGGGTACCGAAGTTGCAAAAATGGTTTTGCAACAAAAGCATCCGTTCTACTCCATTCGACTCAAAATGATGTTTCGGAGTGTTGCATTTCGCTAACCTTCGACATATAAATAACTTGTGTTTCGAGCCTGGATGCACAGTTACGGGGTACCGAAGTTGCAAAAATGGTTTTGTAACAAAAGCATCTGTTCTACTCCATTAGACTCAAAATGATGTTTGGGAGTGTTTTGGAACATTTCGCTAACCTTCGGCATGTCAATAACTTGTGTTCCGGGCCTGAATGCACTGTTACGGGGTACCGGCGTTGCAAAAATGGTTTTGCAACAAAAGCATCCGTTCTACTCAATTTGACTAAAAATGATGTTTGGGAGTGTTTTGGAGCATTTCGCTAACCATCGGCATGTAAATAACTTGTGTTTCAGGCTTGAATGCACTGTTACGGGGTACCGAAGTTGCAAAAATGGTTTTGCAACAAAAGCATATGTTCTACTCCATTAGACTCAAAATGATGTTTCGGAGTGTTGCATTTCGCTAACCTTCGGCATATAAATAACTTGTGTTTCGGGCCTGGATGCACAGTTACGGGGTACCGAAGTTGCAAAAATTGTTTTGCAACAAAAGCATCCGTTCTACTCAATTAGACTCAAAATGATGTTTGGGAGTGTTTTAAAACATTTCGCTAACCTTCAGCATGAAAATAACTTGTGTTTCGGGCCTGGATGCACAGTTACGGGGTACCGAAGTTGCAAAAATGGTTTTGCACCAAAAGCATCTGTTCGACTCCATTAGACTCAAAATGATGTTTGGGAGTGTTTTGGAGCATTTCGCTAACCTTCGGCATGTCAATAACTTGTGTTCCGGGCCTGAATGCACTGTTACGGGGTACCGGCGTTGCAAAAATGGTTTTGCAACAAAAGCATCCGTTCTACTCAATTAGACTAAAAATGATGTTTGGGAGTGTTTTGGAGCATTTCGCTAACCTTCGGCATGAAAATAACTTGTGTTCCGGGCCTGAATGCACTGTTACGGGGTACCGAAGTTGCAAAAACGGTTTTGCAACAAAAGCATATGTTCTACTCCATTAGACTCAAAATGATGTTTCAGAGTGTTGCATTTCGCTAACCTTCGGCATATAAATAACTTGTGTTTCGGGCCTGGATGCACAGTTACGGAGTACCGAAGTTGCAAAAACGGTTTTGCAACAAAAGCATCTGTTCTACTCCATTAGACTCAAAATGATGATTGGGAGTGTTTTGGAGCATTTCGCTAACTTTCGGCATGAAAATAACTTGTGTTTCGGGCCTGAATGCACTGTTACGGGGTACCGAAGTTGCAAAAATGGTTCTGCAACAAAAGCATCCGTTCTACTCCATTAGAGTCAAAATGATGTTTGGGAGTGTTTTGGAGCATTTCGCTAACCTTCGGCATGAAAATAACTTGTGTTCTGGCCTGAATGCACTGTTACGGGGTACCGAAGTTGCAAAAACGGTTTTTCAACAAAAGCATCCGTTCTACAAAATTAGACTCAAAATGGTGTTTGGGAGTGTTTTGGAGCATTTCGCTAACCTTCGGCATGTAAATAACTTGTGTTCCGGGCCTGAATGCACTGTTACGGGGTACCGAAGTTGCAAAAATTGTTTTGCAACAAATTATCCGTTCTACTCCATTAGAGTCAAAATGATGTTTGGGAGTGTTTTGGAGCATTTCGCTAACCTTCGGCATGAAAATAACTTGTGTTCTGGCCTGAATGCACTGTTACGGGGTACCGAAGTTGCAAAAACGGTTTTTCAACAAAAGCATCCGTTCTACAAAATTAGACTCAAAATGATGTTTGGGAGTGTTTTGGAGCATTTCGCTAACCTTCGGCATGTAAATAACTTGTGTTCCGGGCCTGAATGCACTGTTACGGAGTACCGAAGTTGCAAAAATTGTTTTGCAACAAATTATCCGTTCTACTCCATTAGAGTCAAAATGATGTTTGGGAGTGTTTTGGAGCATTTCGCTAACCTTCGGCATGTAAATAACATGTGTTTCAGGCCTGAAAGCACTGTTACGGGGTACCGAAGTTGCAAAAATGGTTTTGCAATAAAAGCATATGTTCTACTCCATTAGACTCAAAATGATGTTTCGGAGTGTTGCATTTTGCTAACCTTCGGCATATAAATAACTTGTGTTTCGGGCCTGGATGCACAGTTACGGGGTACCGAAGTTGCAAAAATAGTTTTGCAACAAAAGCATCCGTTCTACTCAATTAGACTTAAAATGATGTTTGAGAGTGTTTTGGAGAAATTCGCTAACCTTCGGCATGAAAATAACTTGTGTTCCGGGCCTGAATGCACTGTTACGGGTACCGAAGTTGCAAAAATGGTTTTGCAACAAAAGCATCCGTTCTACTCCATTAGACTCAAAATGATGTTTCGGAGTGTTGCATTTCGCTAACCTTCGACATATAAATAACTTCTGTTTCAGGCCTGGATGCACAGTTACGGGGTACCGAAGTTGCAAAAATGGTTTTGCAACAAAAGCATCTGTTCTACTCCATTAGACTCAAAATGATGTTTGGGAGTGTTTTGGAGCATTTCGCTAACCTTCGGCATGTCAATAACTTGTGTTCCGGGCCTGAATGCACTGTTACGGGGTACCGGCGTTGCAAAAATGGTTTTGCAACAAAAGCATCCGTTCTACTCAATTAGACTAAAAATGATGTTTGGGAGTGTTTTGGAGCATTTCGCTAACCATCGGCATGTAAATAACTTGTGTTTCAGGCCCGAATGCACTGTTACGGGGTACCGAAGTTGCAAAAATGGTTTTACAACAAAAGCATATGTTCTACTCCATTAGACTCAAAATGATGTTTCGAAGTGTTGCATTTCGCTAACCTTCGGCATATAAATAACTTGTGTTTCGGGCCTGGATGCACAGTTACGGGGTGCCGAAGTTGCAAAAATTGTTTTGCAACAAAAGCATCCGTTCTACTCAATTAGACTCAAAATGATGTTTGGGAGTGTTTTGAAGCATTTCGCTAACCTTCAGCATGAAAATAACTTGTGTTCCGGGCCTGAATGCACTATTACGGGGTACCGAAGTTGCAAAAATGGTTTTGCAACAAAAGCATCTGTTCTACTCCATTAGACTCAAAATGATGTTTCGGAGTGTTGCATTTCGCTAACCTTCGACATACAAATAACTTGTGTTTCGGGCCTGGATGCACAGTTACGGGGTACCGAAGTTGCAAAAATGGTTTTGCACCAAAAGCATCTGTTCGACTCCATTAGACTCAAAATGATGTTTGGGAGTGTTTTGGAGCATTTCGCTAACCTTCGGCATGTCAATAACTTGTGTTCCGGGCCTGAATGCACTGTTACGGGGTACCGGCGTTGCAAAAATGGTTTTGCAACAAAAGCATCCGTTCTACTCAATTAGACTAAAAATGATGTTTGGGAGTGTTTTGGAGCATTTCGCTAACCTTCGGCATGTAAATAAATTGTGTTTCAGGCCTGAATGCACTGTTACGGGGTACCGAAGTTGCAAAAATGGTTTTGCAACAAAAGCATATGTTCTACTCCATTAGACTCAAAATGATGTTTCGGAGTGTTGCATTTCGCTAACCTTCGGCATATAAATAACTTGTGTTTCGGGCCTGGATGCACAGTTACGGAGTACCGAAGTTGCAAAAACGGTTTTGCAACAAAAGCATCTGTTCTACTCCATTAGACTCAAAATGATGATTGGGAGTGTTTTGGAGCATTTCGCTAACCTTCGGCATGAAAATAACTTGTGTTCCGGGCCTGAATGCACTGTTACGGGGTACCGAAGTTGCAAAAACGGTTTTGCAACAAAAGCATCCGTTCTACTCAATTAGACTCAAAATGATGTTTGGGAGTGTTTTTGAGCATTTCGCTAACCTTCGGCATGAAAATAACTTGTGTTTCGGGCCTGAATGCACTGTTACGGGGTACCGAAGTTACAAAAATGGTTCTGCAACAAAAGCATCCGTTCTACTCCATTAGAGTCAAAATGATGTTTGGGAGTGTTTTGGAGCATTTCGCTAACCTTCGGCATGAAAATAACTTGTGTTCTGGCCTGAATGCACTGTTACGGGGTACCGAAGTTGCAAAAACGATTTTTCAACAAAAGCATCCGTTCTACAAAATTAGACTCAAAATGATGTTTGGGAGTGTTTTGGAGCATTTCGCTAACCTTCGGCATGTAAATAACTTGTGTTCCGGGCCTGAATGCACTGTTACGGGGTACCGAAGTTGCAAAAATGGTTTTGCAACAAAAGCATATGTTCTACTCCATTAGACTCAAAATGATGTATCGTAGTGTTGCATTTCGCTAACCTTCGGCATATAAATAACTTGTGTTTCGGGCCTGGATGCACAGTTATGGGGTACCGAAGTTGCAAAAATTGTTTTGCAACAAAAGCATCCGTTCTACTCAATTAGACTCAAAATGATGTTTGGGAGTGTTTTGAAGCATTTCGCTAACCTTCAGCATGAAAATAACTTGTGTTCCGGGCCTGAATGCACTGTTACGGGGTACCGAAGTTGCAAAAATGGTTTTGCAACAAAAGCATCTGTTCTACTCCATTAGACTCAAAATGATGTTTCGGAGTGTTGCATTTCGCTAACCTTCGACATATAAATAACTTGTGTTTCGGGCCTGGATGCACAGTTACGGGGTACCGAAGTTGCAAAAATGGTTTTGCAACAAAAGCATCTGTTCTACTCCATTAGACTCAAAATGATGTTTGGGAGTGTTTTGGAGCATTTCGCTAACCTTCGGCATGTCAATAACTTGTGTTCCGGGCCTGAATGCACTGTTACGGGGTACCGGCGTTGCAAAAATGGTTTTGCAACAAAAGCATCCGTTCTACTCAATTAGACTAAAAATGATGTTTGGGAGTGTTTTGGAGCATTTCGCTAACCTTCGGCATGAAAATATCTGGTGTTCCGGGCCTGAATGCACTGTTACGAGGTATCGAAGTTGCAAAAATGGTTTTGCAACAAAAGCATCCGTTCTACTCCATTAGACTCAAAATGATGTTTGGGAGTGTTTTGGAGCTTTTCGCTAACCATCGGCACGTAAATAACTTGTGTTTCAGGCCCGAATGCACTGTTACGGGGTACCGAAGTTGCAAAAATGGTTTTACAACAAAAGCATCTGTTCTACTCCATTAGACTCAAAATGATGTTTGGGAGTGTTTTGGAGCATTTCGCTAACCTTCGGCATGTCAATAACTTGTGTTCCGGGCCTGAATGCACTATTACGGGGTACCGGTGTTGCAAAAATGGTTTTGCGACAAAAGCATCCGTTCTACTCAATTAGACTAAAAATGATGTTTGGGAGTGTTTTGGAGCTTTTCGCTAACCATCGGCATGTAAATAACTTGTGTTTCAGGCCCGAATGCACTGTTACGGGGTACCGAAGTTGCAAAAATGGTTTTACAACAAAAGCATATGTTCTACTCCAATAGACTCAAAATGATGTTTCGGAGTGTTGCATTTCGCTAACCTTCGACATATAAATAACTTGTGTTTCGGGCCTGGATGCACAGTTACGGGGTACCGAAGTTGCAAAAATGGTTTTGCAACAAAAGCATCTGTTCTACTCCATTAGACTCAAAATGAAGTTTGGGAGTGTTTTGGAGCATTTCGCTAACCGTCGGCATGTCAATAACTTGTGTTCCGGGCCTGAATGCACTGTTACGGGGTACCGGCGTTGCAAAAATGGTTTTGCAACAAAAGCATCCGTTCTACTCAATTAGACTAAAAATGATGTTTGGGAGTGTTTTGGAGCATTTCGCTAACCTTCGGCATGAAAATATCTGGTGTTCCGGGCCTGAATGCACTGTTACGAGGTATCGAAGTTGCAAAAATGGTTTTGCAACAAAAGCATCCGTTCTACTCCATTAGACTCAAAATGATGTTTGGGAGTGTTTTGGAGCATTTCGCTAACCTTCGGCATGAAAATAACTTGTGTTCCGGGCCAGAATGCACTGTTACGGGGTACCGAAGTTGCAAAAACGGTTTTGCAACAAAAGCATATGTTCTACTCCATTAGACTCAAAATGATGTTTCAGAGTGTTGCATTTCGCTAACCTTCGGCTTATAAATAACTTGTGTTTCGGGCCTGGATGCACAGTTACGGAGTACCGAAGTTGCAAAAACGGTTTTGCAACAAAAGCATCTGTTCTACTCCATTAGACTCAAAATGATGATTGGGAGTGTTTTGGAGCATTTCGCTAACCTTCGGCATGAAAATAACTTGTGTCCCGGGCCTGAATGCACTGTTAAGGGGTACCGAAGTTGCAAAAACGGTTTTGCAACAAAAGCATCCGTTCTACTCAATTAGACTCAAAATGATGTTTGGGAGTGTTTTGGAGCATTTCGCTAACCTTCGGCATGAAAATAACTTGTGTTCCGGGCCTGAATGCACTATTACGGGGTACCGGCGTTGCAAAAATGGTTTTGCAACAAAAGCATCCGTTCTACTCAATTAGACTAAAAATGATGTTTGGGAGTGTTTTGGAGCTTTTCGCTAACCATCGGCATGTAAATAACTTGTGTTTCAGGCCCGAATGCACTGTTACGGGGTACCGAAGTTGCAAAAATGGTTTTACAACAAAAGCATCTGTTCTACTCCATTAGACTCAAAATGATGTTTGGGAGTGTTTTGGAGCATTTCGCTAACCTTCGGCATGTCAATAACTTGTGTTCCGGGCCTGAATGCACTATTACGGGGTACCGGCGTTGCAAAAATGGTTTTGCAACAAAAGCATCCGTTCTACTCAATTAGACTAAAAATGATGTTTGGGAGTGTTTTGGAGCTTTTCGCTAACCATCGGCATGTAAATAACTTGTGTTTCAGGCCCGAATGCACTGTTACGGGGTACCGAAGTTGCAAAAATGGTTTTACAACAAAAGCATATGTTCTACTCCATTAGTCTCAAAATGATGTTTCGGAGTGTTGCATTTCGCTAACCTTCGACATATAAATAACTTGTGTTTCGGGCCTGGATGCACAGTTACGGGGTACCGAAGTTGCAAAAATGGTTTTGCAACAAAAGCATCTGTTCTACTCCATTAGACTCAAAATGATGTTTGGGAGTGTTTTGGAGCATTTCGCTAACCTTCGGCCTGTCAATAACTTGTGTTCCGGGCCTGAATGCACTGTTACGGGGTACCGGCGTTGCAAAAATGGTTTTGCAACAAAAGCATCCGTTCTACTCAATTAGACTAAAAATGATGATTGGGAGTGTTTTGGAGCATTTCGCTAACCTTCGGCATGAAAATATCTGGTGTTCCGGGCCTGAATGCACTGTTACGAGGTATCGAAGTTGCAAAAATGGTTTTGCAACAAAAGCATCCGTTCTACTCCAGTAGACTCAAAATGATGTTTGGGAGTGTTTTGGAACATTTCGCTAACCTTCGGCATGTAAATAAATTGTGTTTCGGGCCTGAATGCACTGTTACGGGGTACCGAAGTTGCAAAAACGGTTTTGCAACAAAAGCATATGTTCTACTCCATTAGACTCAAAATGATGTTTCAGAGTGTTGCATTTCGCTAACCTTCGGCTTATAAATAACTTGTGTTTCGGGCCTGGATGCACAGTTACGGAGTACCGAAGTTGCAAAAACGGTTTTGCAACAAAAGCATCTGTTCTACTCCATTAGACTCAAAATGATGATTGGGAGTGTTTTGGAGCATTTCGCTAACCTTCGGCATGAAAATAACTTGTGTTCCGGGCCTGAATGCACTGTTACGGGGTACCGAAGTTGCAAAAACGGTTTTGCAACAAAAGCATCCGTTCTACTCAATTAGACTCAAAATGATGTTTGGGAGTGTTTTGGAGCATTTCGCTAACCTTCGGCATGAAAATAACTTGTGTTTCGGGCCTGAATGCACTGTTACGGGGTACCGAAGTTACAAAAATGGTTCTGCAACAAAAGCATCCGTTCTACTCCATTAGAGTCAAAATGATGTTTGGGAGTGTTTTGGAGCATTTCGCTAACCTTCGGCATGAAAATAACTTGTGTTCTGGCCTGAATGCACTGTTACGGGGTACCGAAGTTGCAAAAACGGTTTTTCAACAAAAGCATCCGTTCTACAAAATTAGACTCAAAATGATGTTTGGGAGTGTTTTGGAGCATTTCGCTAACCTTCGGCATGTAAATAACTTGTGTTCCGGGCCTGAATGCACTGTTACGGGGTACCGAAGTTGCAAAAATGGTTTTGCAACAAAAGCATATGTTCTACTCCATTAGACTCAAAATGATGTTTCGTAGTGTTGCATTTCGCTAACCTTCGGCATATAAATAACTTGTGTTTCGGGCCTGGATGCACAGTTACGGGGTACCGAAGTTGCAAAAATTGTTTTGCAACAAAAGCATCCGTTCTACTCAATTAGACTCAAAATGATGTTTGGGAGTGTTTTGAAGCATTTCGCTAACCTTCAGCATGAAAATAACTTGTGTTCCGTGCCTGAATGCACTGTTACGGGGTACCGAAGTTGCAAAAATGGTTTTGCAACAAAAGCATCTGTTCTACTCCATTATACTCAAAATGATGTTTCGGAGTGTTGCATTTCGCTAACCTTCGACATATAAATAACTTGTGTTTCGGGCCTGGATGCACAATTACGGGGTACCGAAGTTGCAAAAATAGTTTTGCAATAAAAGCATCTGTTCTACTCCATTAGACTCAAAATGATGTTTGGGAGTGTTTTGGAGCATTTCGCTAACCTTCGGCATGTCAATAACTTGTGTTCCGGGCCTGAATGCACTGTTACGGGGTACCGGCGTTGCAAAAATGGTTTTGCAACAAAAGCATCCGTTCTACTCAATTAGACTAAAAATGATGTTTGGGAGTGTTTTGGAGCATTTCGCTAACCTTCGGCATGAAAATATCTGGTGTTCCGGGCCTGAATGCACTGTTACGAGGTATCGAAGTTGCAAAAATGGTTTTGCAACAAAAGCATCCGTTCTACTCCATTAGACTCAAAATGATGTTTGGGAGTGTTTTGGAGCATTTCGCTAACCTTCGGCATGTAAATAAATTGTGTTTCAGGCCTGAATGCACTGTTACGGGGTACCGAAGTTGCAAAAATGGTTTTGCAACAAAAGCATATGTTCTACTCCATTAGACTCAAAATGATGTTTCGGAGTGTTGCATTTCGCTAACCTTCGGCATATAAATAACTTGTGTTTCGGGCCTGGATGCACAGTTACGGAGTACCGAAGTTGCAAAAACGGTTTTGCAACAAAAGCATCTGTTCTACTCCATTAGACTCAAAATGATGATTGGGAGTGTTTTGGAGCATTTCGCTAACCTTCGGCATGAAAATAACTTGTGTTCCGGGCCTGAATGCACTGTTACGGGGTACCGAAGTTGCAAAATCGGTTTTGCAACAAAAGCATCCGTTCTACTCAATTAGACTCAAAATGATGTTTGGGAGTGTTTTGGAGCATATCGCTAACCTTCGGCATGAAAATAACTTGTGTTTCGGGACTGAATGCACTGTTACGGGGTACCGAAGTTGCAAAAATGGTTCTGCAACAAAAGCATCCGTTTTACTCCATTAGAGTCAAAATGATGTTTGGGAGTGTTTTGGAGCATTTCGCTAACCTTCGGCATGAAAATAACTTGTGTTCTGGCCTGAATTCACTGTTACGGGGTACCGAAGTTGCAAAAACGGTTTTTCAACAAAAGCATCCGTTCTACAAAATTAGACTCAAAATGATGTTTGGGAGTGTTTTGGAGCATTTCGCTAACCTTCGGCATGTAAATAACTTGTGTTCCGGGCCTGAATGCACTGTTACGGGGTACCGAAGTTGCAAAAATGGTTTTGCAACAAATTATCCGTTCTACTCCATTAGAGTCAAAATGATGTTTGGGAGTGTTTTGGAGCATTTCGCTAAACTTCGGCATGTAAATAACATGTGTTTCAGGCCTGAAAGCACTGTTACGGGGTACCGAAGTTGCAAAAATGGTTTTGCAATAAAAGCATATGTTCTACTCCATTAGACTCAAAATGATGTTTCGGAGTGTTGCATTTCGCTAACCTTCGGCATATAAATAACTTGTGTTTCGGGCCTGGATGCACAGTTACGGGGTACTGAAGTTGCAAAAATAGTTTTGCAACAAAAGCATCCGTTCTACTCAATTAGACTTAAAATGATGTTTGAGAGTGTTTTGGAGAAATTCGCTAACCTTCGGCATGAAAATAACTTGTGTTCTGGGCCTGAATGCACTGTTACGGGTACCGAAGTTGCAAAAATGGTTTTGCAACAAAAGCATCCGTTCTACTCCATTAGACTCAAAATGATGTTTCGGAGTGTTGCATTTCGCTAACCTTCGACATATAAATAACTTGTGTTTCGGGCCTGGATGCACAGTTACGGGGTACCGAAGTTGCAAAAATGGTTTTGCAACAAAAGCATCTGTTCTACTCCATTAGACTCAAAATGATGTTTGGGAGTGTTTTGGAGCATTTCGCTAACCTTTGGCATGTCAATAACTTGTGTTCCGGGCCTGAATGCACTGTTACGGGGTACCGGCGTTGCAAAAATGGTTTTGCAACAAAAGCATCCGTTCTACTCAATTAGACTAAAAATGATGTTTGGGAGTGTTTTGGAGCTTTTCGCTAACCATCGGCATGTAAATAACTTGTGTTTCAGGCCCGAATGCACTGTTACGGGGTACCGAAGTTGCAAAAATGGTTTTACAACAAAAGCATATGTTCTACTCCATTAGACTCAAAATGATGTTTCGGAGTGTTGCATTTCGCTAACCTTCGGCATATAAATAACTTGTGTTTCGGGCCTGGATGCACAGTTACGGGGTACCGAAGTTGCAAAAATTGTTTTGCAACAAAAGCATCCGTTCTACTCAATTAGACTCAAAATGATGTTTGGGAGTGTTTTGAAGCATTTCGCTAACCTTCAGCATGAAAATAACTTGTGTTCCGGGCCTGAATGCACTGTTACGGGGTACCGAAGTTGCAAAAATGGTTTTGCAACAAAAGCATCCGTTCTACTCCATTAGACTCAAAATGATGTTTCGGAGTGTTGCATTTCGCTAACCTTCGACATATAAATAACTTGTGTTTCGGGCCTGGATGCACAGTTACGGTGTACCGAAGTTGCAAAAATGGTTTTGCACCAAAAGCATCTGTTCGACTCCATTAGACTCAAAATGATGTTTGGGAGTGTTTTGGAGCATTTCGCTAACCTTCGGCATGTCAATAACTTGTGTTCCGGGCATGAATGCACTGTTACGGGGTACCGGCGTTGCAAAAATGGTTTTGCAACAAAAGCATCCGTTCTACTCAATTAGACTAAAAATGATGTTTGGGAGTGTTTTGGAGCATTTCGCTAACCTTCGGCATGAAAATATCTGGTGTTCCGGGCCTGAATGCACTGTTACGAGGTATCGAAGTTGCAAAAATGGTTTTGCAACAAAAGCATCCGTTCTACTCCATTAGACTCAAAATGATGTTTGGGAGTGTTTTGGAGCATTTCGCTAACCTTCGGCATGTAAATAAATTGTGTTTCAGGCCTGAATGCACTGTTACGGGATACCGAAGTTGCAAAAATGGTTTTGCAATAAAAGCATATGTTCTACTCCATTAGACTCAAAATGATGTTTCGGAGTGTTGCATTTCGCTAACCTTCGGCATATAAATAACTTGTGTTTCGGGCCTGGATGCACAGTTACGGGGTACCGAAGTTGCAAAAATAGTTTTGCAACAAAAGCATCCGTTCTACTCAATTAGACTTAAAATGATGTTTGAGAGTGTTTTGGAGAAATTCGCTAACCTTCGGCATGAAAATAACTTGTGTTCTGGGCCTGAATGCACTGTTACGGGTACCGAAGTTGCAAAAATGGTTTTGCAACAAAAGCATCCGTTCTACTCCATTAGACTCAAAATGATGTTTCGGAGTGTTGCATTTCGCTAACCTTCGACATATAAATAACTTGTGTTTCGGGCCTGGATGCACAGTTACGGGGTACCGAAGTTGCAAAAATGGTTTTGCAACAAAAGCATCTGTTCTACTCCATTAGACTCAAAATGATGTTTGGGAGTGTTTTGGAGCATTTCGCTAACCTTTGGCATGTCAATAACTTGTGTTCCGGGCCTGAATGCACTGTTACGGGGTACCGGCGTTGCAAAAATGGTTTTGCAACAAAAGCATCCGTTCTACTCAATTAGACTAAAAATGATGTTTGGGAGTGTTTTGGAGCTTTTCGCTAACCATCGGCATGTAAATAACTTGTGTTTCAGACCCGAATGCACTGTTACGGGGTACCGAAGTTGCAAAAATGGTTTTACAACAAAAGCATATGTTCTACTCCATTAGACTCAAAATGATGTTTCGGAGTGTTGCATTTCGCTAACCTTTGGCATATAAATAACTTGTGTTTCGGGCCTGGATGCACAGTTATGGGGTACCGAAGTTGCAAAAATTGTTTTGCAACAAAAGCATCCGTTCTACTCAATTAGACTCAAAATGATGTTTGGGAGTGTTTTGAAGCATTTCGCTAACCTTCAGCATGAAAATAACTTGTGTTCCGGGCCTGAATGCACTGTTACGGGGTACCGAAGTTGCAAAAATGGTTTTGCAACAAAAGCATCCGTTCTACTCCATTAGACTCAAAATGATGTTTCGGAGTGTTGCATTTCGCTAACCTTCGACATATAAATAACTTGTGTTTCGGGCCTGGATGCACAGTTACGGTGTACCGAAGTTGCAAAAATGGTTTTGCACCAAAAGCATCTGTTCGACTCCATTAGACTCAAAATGATGTTTGGGAGTGTTTTGGAGCATTTCGCTAACCTTCGGCATGTCAATAACTTGTGTTCCGGGCCTGAATGCACTGTTACGGGGTACCGGCGTTGCAAAAATGGTTTTGCAACAAAAGCATCCGTTCTACTCAATTAGACTAAAAATGATGTTTGGGAGTGTTTTGGAGCATTTCGCTAACCTTCGGCATGAAAATATCTGGTGTTCCGGGCCGGAATGCACTGTTACGAGGTATCGAAGTTGCAAAAATGGTTTTGCAACAAAAGCATCCGTTCTACTCCATTAGACTCAAAATGATGTTTGGGAGTGTTTTGGAGCATTTCGCTAACCTTCGGCATGTAAATAAATTGTGTTTCAGGCCTGAATGCACTGTTACGGGATACCGAAGTTGCAAAAATGGTTTTGCAACAAAAGCATATGTTCTACTCCATTAGACTCAAAATGATGTTTCGGAGTGTTGCATTTCGCTAACCTTCGGCATATAAATAACTTGTGTTTCGGGCCTGGATGCACAGTTACGGGGTACCGAAGTTGCAAAAATAGTTTTGCAACAAAAGCATCCGTTCTACTCAATTAGACTTAAAATGATGTTTGAGAGTGTTTTGGAGAAATTCGCTAACCTTCGGCATGAAAATAACTTGTGTTCTGGGCCTGAATGCACTGTTACGGGTACCGAAGTTGCAAAAATGGTTTTGCAACAAAAGCATCCGTTCTACTCCATTAGACTCAAAATGATGTTTCGGAGTGTTGCATTTCGCTAACCTTCGACATATAAATAACTTGTGTTTCGGGCCTGGATGCACAGTTACGGGGTACCGAAGTTGCAAAAATGGTTTTGCAACAAAAGCATCTGTTCTACTCCATTAGACTCAAAATGATGTTTGGGAGTGTTTTGGAGCATTTCGCTAACCTTTGGCATGTCAATAACTTGTGTTCCGGGCCTGAATGCACTGTTACGGGGTACCGGCGTTGCAAAAATGGTTTTGCAACAAAAGCATCCGTTCTACTCAATTAGACTAAAAATGATGTTTGGGAGTGTTTTCGAGCTTTTCGCTAACCATCGGCATGTAAATAACTTGTGTTTCAGGCCCGAATGCACTGTTACGGGGTACCGAAGTTGCAAAAATGGTTTTACAACAAAAGCATATGTTCTACTCCATTAGACTCAAAATGATGTTTCGGAGTGTTGCATTTCGCTAACCTTCGGCATATAAATAACTTGTGTTTCGGGCCTGGATGCACAGTTACGGGGTACCGAAGTTGCAAAAATTGTTTTGCAACAAAAGCATCCGTTCTACTCAATTAGACTCAAAATGATGTTTGGGAGTGTTTTGAAGCATTTCGCTAACCTTCAGCATGAAAATAACTTGTGTTCCGGGCCTGAATGCACTGTTACGGGGTACCGAAGTTGCAAAAATGGTTTTGCAACAAAAGCATCCGTTCTACTCCATTAGACTCAAAATGATGTTTCGGAGTGTTGCATTTCGCTAACCTTCGACATATAAATAACTTGTGTTTCGGGCCTGGATGCACAGTTACGGTGTACCGAAGTTGCAAAAATGGTTTTGCACCAAAAGCATCTGTTCGACTCCATTAGACTCAAAATGATGTTTGGGAGTGTTTTGGAGCATTTCGCTAACCTTCGGCATGTCAATAACTTGTGTTCCGGGCATGAATGCACTGTTACGGGGTACCGGCGTTGCAAAAATGGTTTTGCAACAAAAGCATCCGTTCTACTCAATTAGACTAAAAATGATGTTTGGGAGTGTTTTGGAGCATTTCGCTAACCTTCGGCATGAAAATATCTGGTGTTCCGGGCCTGAATGCACTGTTACGAGGTATCGAAGTTGCAAAAATGGTTTTGCAACAAAAGCATCCGTTCTACTCCATTAGACTCAAAATGATGTTTGGGAGTGTTTTGGAGCATTTCGCTAACCTTCGGCATGTAAATAAATTGTGTTTCAGGCCTGAATGCACTGTTACGGGATACCGAAGTTGCAAAAATGGTTTTGCAACAAAAGCATATGTTCTACTCCATTAGACTCAAAATGATGTTTCGGAGTGTTGCATTTCGCTAACCTTCGGCATATAAATAACTTGTGTTTCGGGCCTGGATGCACAGTTACGGGGTACCGAAGTTGCAAAAATAGTTTTGCAACAAAAGCATCCGTTCTACTCAATTAGACTTAAAATGATGTTTGAGAGTGTTTTGGAGAAATTCGCTAACCTTCGGCATGAAAATAACTTGTGTTCTGGGCCTGAATGCACTGTTACGGGTACCGAAGTTGCAAAAATGGTTTTGCAACAAAAGCATCCGTTCTACTCCATTAGACTCAAAATGATGTTTCGGAGTGTTGCATTTCGCTAACCTTCGACATATAAATAACTTGTGTTTCGGGCCTGGATGCACAGTTACGGGGTACCGAAGTTGCAAAAATGGTATTGCAACAAAAGCATCTGTTCTACTCCATTAGACTCAAAATGATGTTTGGGAGTGTTTTGGAGCATTTCGCTAACCTTCGGCATGTCAATAACTTGTGTTCCGGGCCTGAATGCACTGTTACGGGGTACCGGCGTTGCAAAAATGGTTTTGCAACAAAAGCATCCGTTCTACTCAATTAGACTAAAAATGATGTTTGGGAGTGTTTTGGAGCTTTTCGCTAACCATCGGCATGTAAATAACTTGTGTTTCAGGCCCGAATGCACTGTTACGGGGTACCGAAGTTGCAAAAATGGTTTTACAACAAAAGCATATGTTCTACTCCATTAGACTCAAAATGATGTTTCGGAGTGTTGCATTTCGCTAACCTTCGGCATATAAATAACTTGTGTTTCGGGCCTGGATGCACAGTTACGGGGTACCGAAGTTGCAAAAATTGTTTTGCAACAAAAGCATCCGTTCTACTCAATTAGACTCAAAATGATGTTTGGGAGTGTTTTGAAGCATTTCGCTAACCTTCAGCATGAAAATAACTTGTGTTCCGGGCCTGAATGCACTGTTACGGGGTACCGAAGTTGCAAAAATGGTTTTGCAACAAAAGCATCCGTTCTACTCCATTAGACTCAAAATGATGTTTCGGAGTGTTGCATTTCGCTAACCTTCGACATATAAATAACTTGTGTTTCGGGCCTGGATGCACAGTTACGGTGTACCGAAGTTGCAAAAATGGTTTTGCACCAAAAGCATCTGTTCGACTCCATTAGACTCAAAATGATGTTTGGGAGTGTTTTGGAGCATTTCGCTAACCTTCGGCATGTCAATAACTTGTGTTCCGGGCCTGAATGCACTGTTACGGGGTACCGGCGTTGCAAAAATGGTTTTGCAACAAAAGCATCCGTTCTACTCAATTAGACTAAAAATGATGTTTGGGAGTGTTTTGGAGCATTTCGCTAACCTTCGGCATGAAAATATCTGGTGTTCCGGGCCTGAATGCACTGTTACGAGGTATCGAAGTTGCAAAAATGGTTTTGCAACAAAAGCATCCGTTCTACTCCATTAGACTCAAAATGATGTTTGGGAGTGTTTTGGAGCATTTCGCTAACCTTCGGCATGTAAATAAATTGTGTTTCGGGCCTGAATGCACTGTTACGGGGTACCGAAGTTGCAAAAACGGTTTTGCAACAAAAGCATATGTTCTACTCCATTAGACTCAAAATGATGTTTCGGAGTGTTGCATTTCGCTAACCTTCGGCATATAAATAACTTGTGTTTCGGGCCTGGATGCACAGTTACGGGGTACCGAAGTTGCAAAAATAGTTTTGCAACAAAAGCATCCGTTCTACTCAATTAGACTTAAAATGATGTTTGAGAGTGTTTTGGAGAAATTCGCTAACCTTCGGCATGAAAATAACTTGTGTTCCGGGCCTGAATGCACTGTTACGGGTACCGAAGTTGCAAAAATGGTTTTGCAACAAAAGCATCCGTTCTACTCCATTAGACTCAAAATGATGTTTCGGAGTGTTGCATTTCGCTAACCTTCGACATATAAATAACTTGTGTTTCGGGCCTGGATGCACAGTTACGGGGTACCGAAGTTGCAAAAATGGTTTTGCAACAAAAGCATCTGTTCTACTCCATTAGACTCAAAATGATGTTTGGGAGTGTTTTGGAGCATTTCGCTAACCTTCGGCATGTCAATAACTTGTGTTCCGGGCCTGAATGCACTGTTACGGGGTACCGGCGTTGCAAAAATGGTTTTGCAACAAAAGCATCCGTTCTACTCAATTAGACTAAAAATGATGTTTGGGAGTGTTTTGGAGCTTTTCGCTAACCATCGGCATGTAAATAACTTGTGTTTCAGGCCCGAATGCACTGTTACGGGGTACCGAAGTTGCAAAAATGGTTTTACAACAAAAGCATATGTTCTACTCCATTAGACTCAAAATGATGTTTCGGAGTGTTGCATTTCGCTAACCTTCGGCATATAAATAACTTGTGTTTCGGGCCTGGATGCACAGTTACGGGGTACCGAAGTTGCAAAAATTGTTTTGCAACAAAAGCATCCGTTCTACTCAATTAGACTCAAAATGATGTTTGGGAGTGTTTTGAAGCATTTCGCTAACCTTCAGCATGAAAATAACTTGTGTTCCGGGCCTGAATGCACTGTTACGGGGTACCGAAGTTGCAAAAATGGTTTTGCAACAAAAGCATCCGTTCTACTCCATTAGACTCAAAATGATGTTTCGGAGTGTTGCATTTCGCTAACCTTCGACATATAAATAACTTGTGTTTCGGGCCTGGATGCACAGTTACGGTGTACCGAAGTTGCAAAAATGGTTTTGCACCAAAAGCATCTGTTCGACTCCATTAGACTCAAAATGATGTTTGGGAGTGTTTTGGAGCATTTCGCTAACCTTCGGCATGTCAATAACTTGTGTTCCGGGCCTGAATGCACTGTTACGGGGTACCGGCGTTGCAAAAATGGTTTTGCAACAAAAGCATCCGTTCTACTCAATTAGACTAAAAATGATGTTTGGGAGTGTTTTGGAGCATTTCGCTAACCTTCGGCATGAAAATATCTGGTGTTCCGGGCCTGAATGCACTGTTACGAGGTATCGAAGTTGCAAAAATGGTTTTGCAACAAAAGCATCCGTTCTACTCCATTAGACTCAAAATGATGTTTGGGAGTGTTTTGGAGCATTTCGCTAACCTTCGGCATGTAAATAAATTGTGTTTCAGGCCTGAATGCACTGTTACGGGGTACCGAAGTTGCAAAAATGGTTTTGCAACAAAAGCATATGTTCTACTCCATTAGACTCAAAATGATGTTTCGGAGTGTTGCATTTCGCTAACCTTCGGCATATAAATAACTTGTGTTTCGGGCCTGGATGCACAGTTACGGGGTACCGAAGTTGCAAAAATAGTTTTGCAACAAAAGCATCCGTTCTACTCAATTAGACTTAAAATGATGTTTGAGAGTGTTTTGGAGAAATTCGCTAACCTTCGGCATGAAAATAACTTGTGTTCCGGGCCTGAATGCACTGTTACGGGTACCGAAGTTGCAAAAATGGTTTTGCAACAAAAGCATCCGTTCTACTCCATTAGACTCAAAATGATGTTTCGGAGTGTTGCATTTCGCTAACCTTCGACATATAAATAACTTGTGTTTCGGGCCTGGATGCACAGTTACGGGGTACCGAAGTTGCAAAAATGGTTTTGCAACAAAAGCATCTGTTCTACTCCATTAGACTCAAAATGATGTTTGGGAGTGTTTTGGAGCATTTCGCTAACCTTCGGCATGTCAATAACTTGTGTTCCGGGCCTGAATGCACTGTTACGGGGTACCGGCGTTGCAAAAATGGTTTTGCAACAAAAGCATCCGTTCTACTCAATTAGACTAAAAATGATGTTTGGGAGTGTTTTGGAGCATTTCGCTAACCATCGGCATGTAAATAACTTGTGTTTCAGGCTTGAATGCACTGTTACGGGGTACCGAAGTTGCAAAAATGGTTTTGCAACAAAAGCATATGTTCTACTCCATTAGACTCAAAATGATGTTTCGGAGTGTTGCATTTCGCTAACCTTCGGCATATAAATAACTTGTGTTTCGGGCCTGGATGCACAGTTACGGGGTACCGAAGTTGCAAAAATTGTTTTGCAACAAAAGCATCCGTTCTACTCAATTAGACTCAAAATGATGTTTGGGAGTGTTTTGAAACATTTCGCTAACCTTCAGCATGAAAATAACTTGTGTTCCGGGCCTGAATGCACTATTACGGGGTACCGAAGTTGCAAAAATGGTTTTGCAACAAAAGCATCCGTTCTACTCCATTAGACTCAAAATGATGTTTCGGAGTGTTGCATTTCGCTAACCTTCGACATACAAATAACTTGTGTTTCGGGCCTGGATGCACAGTTACGGGGTACCGAAGTTGCAAAAATGGTTTTGCACCAAAAGCATCTGTTCGACTCCATTAGACTCAAAATGATGTTTGGGAGTGTTTTGGAGCATTTCGCTAACCTTCGGCATGTCAATAACTTGTGTTCCGGGCCTGAATGCACTGTTACGGGGTACCGGCGTTGCAAAAATGGTTTTGCAACAAAAGCATCCGTTCTACTCAATTAGACTAAAAATGATGTTTGGGAGTGTTTTGGAGCATTTCGCTAACCTTCGGCATGAAAATATCTGGTGTTCCGGGCCTGAATGCACTGTTACGAGGTATCGAAGTTGCAAAAATGGTTTTGCAACAAAAGCATCCGTTCTACTCCATTAGACTCAAAATGATGTTTGGGAGTGTTTTGGAGCATTTCGCTAACCTTCGGCATGAAAATAACTTGTGTTCCGGGCCTGAATGCACTGTTACGGGGTACCGAAGTTGCAAAAACGGTTTTGCAACAAAAGCATATGTTCTACTCCATTAGACTCAAAATGATGTTTCAGAGTGTTGCATTTCGCTAACCTTCGGCATATAAATAACTTGTGTTTCGGGCCTGGATGCACAGTTACGGAGTACCGAAGTTGCAAAAACGGTTTCGCAACAAAAGCATCTGTTCTACTCCATTAGACTCAAAATGATGATTGGGAGTGTTTTGGAGCATTTCGCTAACCTTCGGCATGAAAATAACTTGTGTTCCGGGCCTGAATGCACTGTTACGGGGTACCGAAGTTGCAAAAACGGTTTTGCAACAAAAGCATCCGTTCTACTCAATTAGACTCAAAATGATGTTTGGGAGTGTTTTGGAGCATTTCGCTAACCTTCGGCATGAAAATAACTTGTGTTCTGGCCTGAATGCACTGTTACGGGGTACCGAAGTTGCAAAAACGGTTTTTCAACAAAAGCATCCGTTCTACAAAATTAGACTCAAAATGATGTTTGGGAGTGTTTTGGAGCATTTCGCTAACCTTCGGCATGTAAATAACTTGTGTTCCGGGCCTGAATGCACTGTTACGGGGTACCGAAGTTGCAAAAATGGTTTTGCAACAAATTATCCGTTCTACTCCATTAGAGTCAAAATGATGTTTGGGAGTGTTTTGGAGCATTTCGCTAACCTTCGGCATGTAAATAACATGTGTTTCAGGCCTGAAAGCACTGTTACGGGGTACCGAAGTTGCAAAAATGGTTTTGCAATAAAAGCATATGTTCTACTCCATTAGACTCAAAATGATGTTTCAGAGTGTTGCATTTCGCTAACCTTCGGCATATAAATAACTTGTGTTTCGGGCCTGGATGCACAGTTACGGGGTACCGAAGTTGCAAAAATAGTTTTGCAACAAAATCATCCGTTCTACTCAATTAGACTTAAAATGATGTTTGAGAGTGTTTTGGAGAAATTCGCTAACCTTCGGCATGAAAATAACTTGTGTTCCGGGCCTGAATGCACTGTTACGGGTACCGAAGTTGCAAAAATGGTTTTGCAACAAAAGCATCCGTTCTACTCCATTAGACTCAAAATGGTGTTTCAGAGTGTTGCATTTCGCTAACCTTCGACATATAAATAACTTGTGTTTCGGGCCTGGATGCACAGTTACGGGGTACGGAAGTTGCAAAAATGGTTTTGCAACAAAAGCATCTGTTCTACTCCATTAGACTCAAAATGATGTTTGGGAGTGTTTTGGAGCATTTCGCTAACCTTCGGCATGTCAATAACTTGTGTTCCGGGCCTGAATGCACTGTTACGGGGTACCGGCGTTGCAAAAATGGTTTTGCAACAAAAGCATCCGTTCTACTCAATTAGACTAAAAATGATGTTTGGGAGTGTTTTGGAGCATTTCGCTAACCATCGGCATGTAAATAACTTGTGTTTCAGGCCCGAATGCACTGTTACGGGGTACCGAAGTTGCAAAAATGGTTTTACAACAAAAGCATATGTTTACACCATTAGACTCAAAATGATGTTTCGGAGTGTTGCATTTCGCTAACCTTCGGCATATAAATAACTTGTGTTTCGGGCCTGGATGCACAGTTACGGGGTGCCGAAGTTGCAAAAATTGTTTTGCAACAAAAGCATCCATTCTACTCAATTAGACTCAAAATGATGTTTGGGAGTGTTTTGAAGCATTTCGCTAACCTTCAGCATGAAAATAACTTGTGTTCCGGGCCTGAATGCACTATTACGGGGTACCGAAGTTGCAAAAATGGTTTTGCAACAAAAGCATCCGTTCTACTCCATTAGACTCAAAATGATGTTTCGGAGTGTTGCATTTCGCTAACCTTCGACATACAAATAACTTGTGTTTCGGGCCTGGATGCACAGTTACGCGGTACCGAAGTTGCAAAAATGGTTTTGCACCAAAAGCATCTGTTCGACTCCATTAGACTCAAAATGATGTTTGGGAGTGTTTTGGAGCATTTCGCTAACCTTCGGCATGTCAATAACTTGTGTTCCGGGCCTGAATGCACTGTTACGGGGTACCGGCGTTGCAAAAATGGTTTTGCAACAAAAGCATCCGTTCTACTCAATTAGACTAAAAATGATGTTTGGGAGTGTTTTGGAGCATTTCGCTAACCTTCGGCATGAAAATATCTGGTGTTCCGGGCCTGAATGCACTGTTACGAGGTATCGAAGTTGCAAAAATGGTTTTGCAACAAAAGCATCCGTTCTACTCCATTAGACTCAAAATGATGTTTGGGAGTGTTTTGGAGCATTTCGCTAACCTTCGGCATGTAAATAAATTGTGTTTCAGGCCTGAATGCACTGTTACGGGGTACCGAAGTTGCAAAAATGGTTTTGCAACAAAAGCATATGTTCTACTCCATTAGACTCAAAATGATGTTTCAGAGTGTTGCATTTCGCTAACCTTCGGCATATAAATAACTTGTGTTTCGGGCCTGGATGCACAGTTACGGGGTACCGAAGTTGCAAAAATAGTTTTGCAACAAAAGCATCCGTTCTACTCAATTAGACTTAAAATGATGTTTGAGAGTGTTTTGGAGAAATTCGCTAACCTTCGGCATGAAAATAACTTGTGTTCCGGGCCTGAATGCACTGTTACGGGTACCGAAGTTGCAAAAATGGTTTTGCAACAAAAGCATCCGTTCTACTCCATTAGACTCAAAATGATGTTTCGGAGTGTTGCATTTCGCTAACCTTCGACATATAAATAACTTGTGTTTCGGGCCTGGATGCACAGTTACGGGGTACCGAAGTTGCAAAAATGGTTTTGCAACAAAAGCATCTGTTCTACTCCATTAGACTCAAAATGATGTTTGGGAGTGTTTTGGAGCATTTCGCTAACCTTCGGCATGTCAATAACTTGTGTTCCGGGCCTGAATGCACTGTTACGGGGTACCGGCGTTGCAAAAATGGTTTTGCAACAAAAGCATCCGTTCTACTCAATTAGACTAAAAATGATGTTTGGGAGTGTTTTGGAGCATTTCGCTAACCATCGGCATGTAAATAACTTGTGTTTCAGGCTTGAATGCACTGTTACGGGGTACCGAAGTTGCAAAAATGGTTTTGCAACAAAAGCATATGTTCTACTCCATTAGACTCAAAATGATGTTTCGGAGTGTTGCATTTCGCTAACCTTCGGCATATAAATAACTTGTGTTTCGGGCCTGGATGCACAGTTACGGGGTACCGAAGTTGCAAAAATTGTTTTGCAACAAAAGCATCCGTTCTACTCAATTAGACTCAAAATGATGTTTGGGAGTGTTTTGAAACATTTCGCTAACCTTCAGCATGAAAATAACTTGTGTTCCGGGCCTGAATGCACTATTACGGGGTACCGAAGTTGCAAAAATGGTTTTGCAACAAAAGCATCCGTTCTACTCCATTAGACTCAAAATGATGTTTCGGAGTGTTGCATTTCGCTAACCTTCGACATACAAATAACTTGTGTTTCGGGCCTGGATGCACAGTTACGGGGTACCGAAGTTGCAAAAATGGTTTTGCACCAAAAGCATCTGTTCGACTCCATTAGACTCAAAATGATGTTTGGGAGTGTTTTGGAGCATTTCGCTAACCTTCGGCATGTCAATAACTTGTGTTCCGGGCCTGAATGCACTGTTACGGGGTACCGGCGTTGCAAAAATGGTTTTGCAACAAAAGCATCCGTTCTACTCAATTAGACTAAAAATGATGTTTGGGAGTGTTTTGGAGCATTTCGCTAACCTTCGGCATGAAAATATCTGGTGTTCCGGGCCTGAATGCACTGTTACGAGGTATCGAAGTTGCAAAAATGGTTTTGCAACAAAAGCATCCGTTCTACTCCATTAGACTCAAAATGATGTTTGGGAGTGTTTTGGAGCATTTCGCTAACCTTCGGCATGAAAATAACTTGTGTTCCGGGCCTGAATGCACTGTTACGGGGTACCGAAGTTGCAAAAACGGTTTTGCAACAAAAGCATATGTTCTACTCCATTAGACTCAAAATGATGTTTCAGAGTGTTGCATTTCGCTAACCTTCGGCATATAAATAACTTGTGTTTCGGGCCTGGATGCACAGTTACGGAGTACCGAAGTTGCAAAAACGGTTTTGCAACAAAAGCATCTGTTCTACTCCATTAGACTCAAAATGATGATTGGGAGTGTTTTGGAGCATTTCGCTAACCTTCGGCATGAAAATAACTTGTGTTCCGGGCCTGAATGCACTGTTACGGGGTACCGAAGTTGCAAAAACGGTTTTGCAACAAAAGCATCCGTTCTACTCCATTAGAGTCAAAATGATGTTTGGGAGTGTTTTGGAGCATTTCGCTAACCTTCGGCATGAAAATAACTTGTGTTCTGGCCTGAATGCACTGTTACGGGGTACCGAAGTTGCAAAAACGGTTTTTCAACAAAAGCATCCGTTCTACAAAATTAGACTCAAAATGATGTTTGGGAGTGTTTTGGAGCATTTCGCTAACCTTCGGCATGTAAATAACTTGTGTTCCGGGCCTGAATGCACTGTTACGGGGTACCGAAGTTGCAAAAATGGTTTTGCAACAAATTATCCGTTCTACTCCATTAGAGTCAAAATGATGTTTGGGAGTGTTTTGGAGCATTTCGCTAACCTTCGGCATGTAAATAACATGTGTTTCAGGCCTGAAAGCACTGTTACGGGGTACCGAAGTTGCAAAAATGGTTTTGCAATAAAAGCATATGTTCTACTCCATTAGACTCAAAATGATGTTTCAGAGTGTTGCATTTCGCTAACCTTCGGCATATAAATAACTTGTGTTTCGGGCCTGGATGCACAGTTACGGGGTACCGAAGTTGCAAAAATAGTTTTGCAACAAAATCATCCGTTCTACTCAATTAGACTTAAAATGATGTTTGAGAGTGTTTTGGAGAAATTCGCTAACCTTCGGCATGAAAATAACTTGTGTTCCGGGCCTGAATGCACTGTTACGGGTACCGAAGTTGCAAAAATGGTTTTGCAACAAAAGCATCCGTTCTACTCCATTAGACTCAAAATGATGTTTCGGAGTGTTGCATTTCGCTAACCTTCGACATATAAATAACTTGTGTTTCGGGCCTGGATGCACAGTTACGGGGTACGGAAGTTGCAAAAATGGTTTTGCAACAAAAGCATCTGTTCTACTCCATTAGACTCAAAATGATGTTTGGGAGTGTTTTGGAGCATTTCGCTAACCTTCGGCATGTCAATAACTTGTGTTCCGGGCCTGAATGCACTGTTACGGGGTACCGGCGTTGCAAAAATGGTTTTGCAACAAAAGCATCCGTTCTACTCAATTAGACTAAAAATGATGTTTGGGAGTGTTTTGGAGCATTTCGCTAACCATCGGCATGTAAATAACTTGTGTTTCAGGCCCGAATGCACTGTTACGGGGTACCGAAGTTGCAAAAATGGTTTTACAACAAAAGCATATGTTCTACTCCATTAGACTCAAAATGATGTTTCGGAGTGTTGCATTTCGCTAACCTTCGGCATATAAATAACTTGTGTTTCGGGCCTGGATGCACAGTTACGGGGTGCCGAAGTTGCAAAAATTGTTTTGCAACAAAAGCATCCGTTCTACTCAATTAGACTCAAAATGATGTTTGGGAGTGTTTTGAAGCATTTCGCTAACCTTCAGCATGAAAATAACTTGTGTTCCGGGCCTGAATGCACTATTACGGGGTACCGAAGTTGCAAAAATGGTTTTGCAACAAAAGCATCCGTTCTACTCCATTAGACTCAAAATGATGTTTCGGAGTGTTGCATTTCGCTAACCTTCGACATATAAATAACTTGTGTTTCGGGCCTGGATGCACAGTTACGGGGTACCGAAGTTGCAAAAATGGTTTTGCACCAAAAGCATCTGTTCGACTCCATTAGACTCAAAATGATGTTTGGGAGTGTTTTGGAGCATTTCGCTAACCTTCGGCATGTCAATAACTTGTGTTCCGGGCCTGAATGCACTGTTACGGGGTACCGGCGTTGCAAAAATGGTTTTGCAACAAAAGCATCCGTTCTACTCAATTAGACTAAAAATGATGTTTGGGAGTGTTTTGGAGCATTTCGCTAACCTTCGGCATGAAAATATCTGGTGTTCCGGGCCTGAATGCACTGTTACGAGGTATCGAAGTTGCAAAAATGGTTTTGCAACAAAAGCATCCGTTCTACTCCATTAGACTCAAAATGATGTTTGGGAGTGTTTTGGAGCATTTCGCTAACCTTCGGCATGTAAATATATTGTGTTTCAGGCCTGAATGCACTGTTACGGGGTACCGAAGTTGCAAAAATGGTTTTGCAACAAAAGCATATGTTCTACTCCATTAGACTCAAAATGATGTTTCGGAGTGTTGCATTTCGCTAACCTTCGGCATATAAATAACTTGTGTTTCGGGCCTGGATGCACAGTTACGGGGTACCGAAGTTGCAAAAATAGTTTTGCAACAAAAGCATCCGTTCTACTCAATTAGACTTAAAATGATGTTTGAGAGTGTTTTGGAGAAATTCGCTAACCTTCGGCATGAAAATAACTTGTGTTCCGGGCCTGAATGCACTGTTACGGGTACCGAAGTTGCAAAAATGGTTTTGCAACAAAAGCATCCGTTCTACTCCATTAGACTCAAAATGATGTTTCGGAGTGTTGCATTTCGCTAACCTTCGACATATAAATAACTTGTGTTTCGGGCCTGGATGCACAGTTACGGGGTACCGAAGTTGCAAAAATGGTTTTGCAACAAAAGCATCTGTTCTACTCCATTAGACTCAAAATGATGTTTGGGAGTGTTTTGGAGCATTTCGCTAACCTTCGGCATGTCAATAACTTGTGTTCCGGGCCTGAATGCACTGTTACGGGGTACCGGCGTTGCAAAAATGGTTTTGCAACAAAAGCATCCGTTCTACTCAATTAGACTAAAAATGATGTTTGGGAGTGTTTTGGAGCATTTCGCTAACCATCGGCATGTAAATAACTTGTGTTTCAGGCCTGAATGCACTGTTACGGGGTACCGAAGTTGCAAAAATGGTTTTGCAACAAAAGCATATGTTCTACTCCATTAGACTCAAAATGATGTTTCGGAGTGTTGCATTTCGCTAACCTTCGGCATATAAATAACTTGTGTTTCGGGCCTGGATGCACAGTTACGGGGTACCGAAGTTGCAAAAATTGTTTTGCAACAAAAGCATCCGTTCTACTCAATTAGACTCAAAATGATGTTTGGGAGTGTTTTGAAGCATTTCGCTAACCTTCAGCATGAAAATAACTTGTGTTCCGGGCCTGAATGCACTGTTACGGGGTACCGAAGTTGCAAAAATGGTTTTGCAACAAAAGCATCCGTTCTACTCCATTAGACTCAAAATGATGTTTCGGAGTGTTGCATTTCGCTAACCTTCGACATATAAATAACTTGTGTTTCGGGCCTGGATGCACAGTTACGGGGTACCGAAGTTGCAAAAATGGTTTTGCACCAAAAGCATCTGTTCGACTCCATTAGACTCAAAATGATGTTTGGGAGTGTTTTGGAGCATTTCGCTAACCTTCGGCATGTCAATAACTTGTGTTCCGGGCCTGAATGCACTGTTACGGGGTACCGGCGTTGCAAAAATGGTTTTGCAACAAAAGCATCCGTTCTACTCAATTAGACTAAAAATGATGTTTGGGAGTGTTTTGGAGCATTTCGCTAACCTTCGGCATGAAAATATCTGGTGTTCCGGGCCTGAATGCACTGTTACGAGGTATCGAAGTTGCAAAAATGGTTTTGCAACAAAAGCATCCGTTCTACTCCATTAGACTCAAAATGATGTTTGGGAGTGTTTTGGAGCATTTCGCTAACCTTCGGCATGTAAATATATTGTGTTTCAGGCCTGAATGCACTGTTACGGGGTACCGAAGTTGCAAAAATGGTTTTGCAACAAAAGCATATGTTCTACTCCATTAGACTCAAAATGATGTTTCAGAGTGTTGCATTTCGCTAACCTTCGGCATATAAATAACTTGTGTTTCGGGCCTGGATGCACAGTTACGGGGTACCGAAGTTGCAAAAATAGTTTTGCAACAAAAGCATCCGTTCTACTCAATTAGACTTAAAATGATGTTTGAGAGTGTTTTGGAGAAATTCGCTAACCTTCGGTATGAAAATAACTTGTGTTCCGGGCCTGAATGCACTGTTACGGGGTACCGAAGTTGCAAAAATGGTTTTGCAACAAAAGCATCCGTTCTACTCCATTAGACTCAAAATGATGTTTGGGAGTGTTGCATTTCGCTAACCTTCGACATATAAATAACTTGTGTTTCGGGCCTGGATGCACAGTTACGGGGTACCGAAGTTGCAAAAATGGTTCTGCAACAAAAGCATCCGTTCTACTCAATTAGACTCAAAATGATGTTTGGGAGTGTTTTGGAGCATTTCGCTAACCTTCGGCATGTCAATAACTTGTGTTCCGGGCCTGAATGCACTGTTACGGGGTACCGGCGTTGCAAAAATGGTTGTGCAACAAAAGCCTCCGTTATACTCTTTGCGACTCAAACTGTTTTTTGTGAGTGTTTTTGTGCCTTTCGCTAACGTTCGGCAGGTATATAACTTGTGTTACGGGCCTGAATGCACTGTTACGGGGTACCGAAGTTGCAAAAATGGTTTTGCAACAAAAGCATATGTTCTACTCCATTAGACTCAAAATGGTGTTTCGGAGTGTTGCATTTCGCTAACCTTCGGCATATAAATAACTTGTGTTTCGGGCCTGGATGCACAGTTACGGGGTACCGAAGTTGCAAAAATGGTTTTGCAACAAAAGCATCCGTTCTACTCCATTAGAGTCAAAATGATGTTTGGGAGTGTTTTGGAGCATTTCGCTAACCTTCGGCATGTAAATAACATGTGTTTCAGGCCTGAAAGCACTGTTACGGGGTACCGAAGTTGCAAAAATGGTTTTGCAATAAAAGCATATGTTCTACTCCATTAGACTCAAAATGATGTTTCAGAGTGTTGCATTTCGCTAACCTTCGGCATATAAATAACTTGTGTTTCGGGCCTGGATGCACAGTTACGGGGTACCGAAGTTGCAAAAATAGTTTTGCAACAAAATCATCCGTTCTACTCAATTAGACTTAAAATGATGTTTGAGAGTGTTTTGGAGAAATTCGCTAACCTTCGGCATGAAAATAACTTGTGTTCCGGGCCTGAATGCACTGTTACGGGTACCGAAGTTGCAAAAATGGTTTTGCAACAAAAGCATCCGTTCTACTCCATTAGACTCAAAATGATGTTTCAGAGTGTTGCATTTCGCTAACCTTCGACATATAAATAACTTGTGTTTCGGGCCTGGATGCACAGTTACGGGGTACGGAAGTTGCAAAAATGGTTTTGCAACAAAAGCATCTGTTCTACTCCATTAGACTCAAAATGATGTTTGGGAGTGTTTTGGAGCATTTCGCTAACCTTCGGCATGTCAATAACTTGTGTTCCGGGCCTGAATGCACTGTTACGGGGTACCGGCGTTGCAAAAATGGTTTTGCAACAAAAGCATCCGTTCTACTCAATTAGACTAAAAATGATGTTTGGGAGTGTTTTGGAGCATTTCGCTAACCATCGGCATGTAAATAACTTGTGTTTCAGGCCCGAATGCACTGTTACGGGGTACCGAAGTTGCAAAAATGGTTTTACAACAAAAGCATATGTTCTACTCCATTAGACTCAAAATGATGTTTCGGAGTGTTGCATTTCGCTAACCTTCGGCATATAAATAACTTGTGTTTCGGGCCTGGATGCACAGTTACGGGGTGCCGAAGTTGCAAAAATTGTTTTGCAACAAAAGCATCCGTTCTACTCAATTAGACTCAAAATGATGTTTGGGAGTGTTTTGAAGCATTTCGCTAACCTTCAGCATGAAAATAACTTGTGTTCCGGGCCTGAATGCACTATTACGGGGTACCGAAGTTGCATAAATGGTTTTGCAACAAAAGCATCCGTTCTACTCCATTAGACTCAAAATGATGTTTCGGAGTGTTGCATTTCGCTAACCTTCGACATACAAATAATTTGTGTTTCGGGCCTGGATGCACAGTTACGCGGTACCGAAGTTGCAAAAATGGTTTTGCACCAAAAGCATCTGTTCGACTCCATTAGACTCAAAATGATGTTTGGGAGTGTTTTGGAGCATTTCGCTAACCTTCGGCATGTCAATAACTTGTGTTCCGGGCCTGAATGCACTGTTACGGGGTACCGGCGTTGCAAAAATGGTTTTGCAACAAAAGCATCCGTTCTACTCAATTAGACTAAAAATGATGTTTGGGAGTGTTTTGGAGCATTTCGCTAACCTTCGGCATGAAAATATCTGGTGTTCCGGGCCTGAATGCACTGTTACGAGGTATCGAAGTTGCAAAAATGGTTTTGCAACAAAAGCATCCGTTCTACTCCATTAGACTCAAAATGATGTTTGGGAGTGTTTTGGAGCATTTCGCTAACCTTCGGCATGAAAATAACTTGTGTTCCGGGCCTGAATGCACTGTTACGGGGTACCGAAGTTGCAAAAACGGTTTTGCAACAAAAGCATATGTTCTACTCCATTAGACTCAAAATGATGTTTCAGAGTGTTGCATTTCGCTAACCTTCGGCTTATAAATAACTTGTGTTTCGGGCCTGGATGCACAGTTACGGAGTACCGAAGTTGCAAAAACGGTTTTGCAACAAAAGCATCTGTTCTACTCCATTAGACTCAAAATGATGATTGGGAGTGTTTTGGAGCATTTCGCTAACCTTCGGCATGAAAATAACTTGTGTTCCCGGGCCTGAATGCACTGTTACGGGTACCGAAGTTGCAAAAATGGTTTTGCAACAAAAGCATCGGTTCTACTCAATTAGACTCAAAATGATGTTTGGGAGTGTTTTGGAGCATTTCGCTAACCTTCGACATATAAATAACTTGTGTTTCGGGCCTGGATGCACAGTTACGGGGTACCGAAGTTACAAAAATGGTTTTGCAACAAAAGCATCCGTTCTACTCCATTAGACTCAAAATGATGTTTGGGAGTGTTTTGGAGCATTTCGCTAACCTTCGGCATGTCAATAACTTGTGTTCCGGGCCTGAATGCACTGTTACGGGGTACCTGCGTTGCAAAAATGGTTTTGCAACAAAAGCATCCGTTATACTCAATTAGACTAAAAATGATGTTTGGGAGTGTTTTGGAGCATTTCGCTAACCTTCGGCATGTAAATAACTTGTGTTTCAGGCCTGAATGCACTGTTACGGGGTACCGAAGTTGCAAAAATGGTTTTGCAACAAAAGCATATGTTCTACTCCATTAGACTCAAAATGATGTTTCGGAGTGTTGCATTTCGCTAACCTTCGGCATATAAATAACTTGTGTTTCGGGCCTGGATGCACAGTTACGGGGTACCGAAGTTGCAAAAATGGTTTTGCAACAAAAGCATCCGTTATACTCAATTAGACTAAAAATGATGTTTGGGAGTGTTTTGGAGCATTTCGCTAACCTTCGGCATGTAAATAACATGTGTTTCAGGCCTGAAAGCACTGTTACGGGGTACCGAAGTTGCAAAAATGGTTTTGCAATAAAAGCATATGTTCTACTCCATTAGACTCAAAATGATGTTTCAGAGTGTTGCATTTCGCTAACCTTCGGCATATAAATAACTTGTGTTTCGGGCCTGGATGCACAGTTACGGGGTACCGAAGTTGCAAAAATAGTTTTGCAACAAAATCATCCGTTCTACTCAATTAGACTTAAAATGATGTTTGAGAGTGTTTTGGAGAAATTCGCTAACCTTCGGCATGAAAATAACTTGTGTTCCGGGCCTGAATGCACTGTTACGGGTACCGAAGTTGCAAAAATGGTTTTGCAACAAAAGCATCCGTTCTACTCCATTAGACTCAAAATGATGTTTCGGAGTGTTGCATTTCGCTAACCTTCGACATATAAATAACTTGTGTTTCGGGCCTGGATGCACAGTTACGGGGTACCGAAGTTGCAAAAATGGTTTTGCAACAAAAGCATCTGTTCTACTCCATTAGACTCAAAATGATGTTTGGGAGTGTTTTGGAGCATTTCGCTAACCTTCGGCATGTCAATAACTTGTGTTCCGGGCCTGAATGCACTGTTACGGGGTACCGGCGTTGCAAAAATGGTTTTGCAACAAAAGCATCCGTTCTACTCAATTAGACTAAAAATGATGTTTGGGAGTGTTTTGGAGCATTTCGCTAACCATCGGCATGTAAATAACTTGTGTTTCAGGCCCGAATGCACTGTTACGGGGTACCGAAGTTGCAAAAATGGTTTTACAACAAAAGCATATGTTCTACTCCATTAGACTCAAAATGATGTTTCGGAGTGTTGCATTTCGCTAACCTTCGGCATATAAATAACTTGTGTTTCGGGCCTGGATGCACAGTTACGGGGTACCGAAGTTGCAAAAATTGTTTTGCAACAAAAGCATCCGTTCTACTCAATTAGACTCAAAATGATGTTTGGGAGTGTTTTGAAGCATTTCGCTAACCTTCAGCATGAAAATAACTTGTGTTCCGGGCCTGAATGCACTGTTACGGGGTACCGAAGTTGCAAAAATGGTTTTGCAACAAAAGCATCCGTTCTACTCCATTAGACTCAAAATGATGTTTCGGAGTGTTGCATTTCGCTAACCTTCGACATATAAATAACTTGTGTTTCGGGCCTGGATGCACAGTTACGGGGTACCGAAGTTGCAAAAATGGTTTTGCACCAAAAGCATCTGTTCGACTCCATTAGACTCAAAATGATGTTTGGGAGTGTTTTGGAGCATTTCGCTAACCTTCGGCATGTCAATAACTTGTGTTCTGGGCCTGAATGCACTGTTACGGGGTACCGGCGTTGCAAAAATGGTTTTGCAACAAAAGCATCCGTTCTACAAAATTAGACTCAAAATGATGTTTGGGAGTGTTTTGGAGCATTTCGCTAACCTTCGGCATGTGAATAACTTGTGTTCCGGGCCTGAATGCACTGTTACGGGGTACCGAAGTTGCAAAAATGGTTTTGCAACAAATTATCCGTTCTACTCCATTAGAGTCAAAATGATGTTTGGGAGTGTTTTGGAGCATTTCGCTAACCTTCGGCATGTAAATAACATGTGTTTCAGGCCTGAAAGCACTGTTACGGGGTACCGAAGTTGCAAAAATGGTTTTGCAACAAAAGCATATGTTCTACTCCATTAGACTCAAAATGATGTTTCGGAGTGTTGCATTTCGCTAACCTTCGGCATATAAATAACTTGTGTTTCGGGCCTGGATGCACAGTTACGGGGTACCGAAGTTGCAAAAATAGTTTTGCAACAAAAGCATCCGTTCTACTCAATTAGACTTAAAATGATGTTTGAGAGTGTTTTGGAGAAATTCGCTAACCTTCGGTATGAAAATAACTTGTGTTCCGGGCCTGAATGCACTGTTACGGGTACCGAAGTTGCAAAAATGGTTTTGCAACAAAAGCATCCGTTCTACTCCATTAGACTCAAAATGATGTTTCGGAGTGTTGCATTTCGCTAACCTTCGACATATAAATAACTTGTGTTTCGGGCCTGGATGCACAGTTACGGGGTACCGAAGTTGCAAAAATGGTTTTGCAACAAAAGCATCTGTTCTACTCCATTAGACTCAAAATGATGTTTGGGAGTGTTTTGGAGCATTTCGCTAACCTTCGGCATGTCAATAACTTGTGTTCCGGGCCTGAATGCACTGTTACGGGGTACCGGCGTTGCAAAAATGGTTTTGCAACAAAAGCATCCGTTATACTCAATTAGACTAAAAATGATGTTTGGGAGTGTTTTGGAGCATTTCGCTAACCATCGGCATGTAAATAACTTGTGTTTCAGGCCTGAATGCACTGTTACGGGGTACCGAAGTTGCAAAAATGGTTTTGCAACAAAAGCATATGTTCTACTCCATTAGACTCAAAATGATGTTTCGGAGTGTTGCATTTCGCTAACCTTCGGCATATAAATAACTTGTGTTTCGGGCCTGGATGCACAGTTACGGGGTACCGAAGTTGCAAAAATTGTTTTGCAACAAAAGCATCCGTTCTACTCAATTAGACTCAAAATGATGTTTGGGAGTGTTTTGAAGCATTTCGCTAACCTTCAGCATGAAAATAACTTGTGTTCCGGGCCTGAATGCACTGTTACGGGGTACCGAAGTTGCAAAAATGGTTTTGCAACAAAAGCATCCGTTCTACTCCATTAGACTCAAAATGATGTTTCGGAGTGTTGCATTTCGCTAACCTTCGACATATAAATAACTTGTGTTTCGGGCCTGGATGCACAGTTACGGGGTACCGAAGTTGCAAAAATGGTTTTGCACCAAAAGCATCTGTTCGACTCCATTAGACTCAAAATGATGTTTGGGAGTGTTTTGGAGCATTTCGCTAACCTTCGGCATGTCAATAACTTGTGTTCTGGGCCTGAATGCACTGTTACGGGGTACCGGCGTTGCAAAAATGGTTTTGCAACAAAAGCATCCGTTCTACTCAATTAGACTAAAAATGATGTTTGGGAGTGTTTTGGAGCATTTCGCTAACCTTCGGCATGAAAATATCTGGTGTTCCGGGCCTGAATGCACTGTTACGAGGTATCGAAGTTGCAAAAATGGTTTTGCAACAAAAGCATCCGTTCTACTCCATTAGACTCAAAATGATGTTTGGGAGTGTTTTGGAGCATTTCGCTAACCTTCGGCATGTAAATATATTGTGTTTCAGGCCTGAATGCACTGTTACGGGGTACCGAAGTTGCAAAAATGGTTTTGCAACAAAAGCATATGTTCTACTCCATTAGACTCAAAATGATGTTTCGGAGTGTTGCATTTCGCTAACCTTCGGCATATAAATAACTTGTGTTTCGGGCCTGGATGCACAGTTACGGGGTACCGAAGTTGCAAAAATAGTTTTGCAACAAAAGCATCCGTTCTACTCAATTAGACTTAAAATGATGTTTGAGAGTGTTTTGGAGAAATTCGCTAACCTTCGGTATGAAAATAACTTGTGTTCCGGGCCTGAATGCACTGTTACGGGTACCGAAGTTGCAAAAATGGTTTTGCAACAAAAGCATCCGTTCTACTCCATTAGACTCAAAATGATGTTTCGGAGTGTTGCATTTCGCTAACCTTCGACATATAAATAACTTGTGTTTCGGGCCTGGATGCACAGTTACGGGGTACCGAAGTTGCAAAAATGGTTTTGCAACAAAAGCATCTGTTCTACTCCATTAGACTCAAAATGATGTTTGGGAGTGTTTTGGAGCATTTCGCTAACCTTCGGCATGTCAATAACTTGTGTTCCGGGCCTGAATGCACTGTTACGGGGTACCGGCGTTGCAAAAATGGTTTTGCAACAAAAGCATCCGTTATACTCAATTAGACTAAAAATGATGTTTGGGAGTGTTTTGGAGCATTTCGCTAACCATCGGCATGTAAATAACTTGTGTTTCAGGCCTGAATGCACTGTTACGGGGTACCGAAGTTGCAAAAATGGTTTTGCAACAAAAGCATATGTTCTACTCCATTAGACTCAAAATGATGTTTCGGAGTGTTGCATTTCGCTAACCTTCGGCATATAAATAACTTGTGTTTCGGGCCTGGATGCACAGTTACGGGGTACCGAAGTTGCAAAAATGGTTTTGCAACAAAAGCATCCGTTATACTCAATTAGACTAAAAATGATGTTTGGGAGTGTTTTGGAGCATTTCGCTAACCTTCGGCATGTAAATAACATGTGTTTCAGGCCTGAAAGCACTGTTACGGGGTACCGAAGTTGCAAAAATGGTTTTGCAATAAAAGCATATGTTCTACTCCATTAGACTCAAAATGATGTTTCAGAGTGTTGCATTTCGCTAACCTTCGGCATATAAATAACTTGTGTTTCGGGCCTGGATGCACAGTTACGGGGTACCGAAGTTGCAAAAATAGTTTTGCAACAAAATCATCCGTTCTACTCAATTAGACTTAAAATGATGTTTGAGAGTGTTTTGGAGAAATTCGCTAACCTTCGGCATGAAAATAACTTGTGTTCCGGGCCTGAATGCACTGTTACGGGTACCGAAGTTGCAAAAATGGTTTTGCAACAAAAGCATCCGTTCTACTCCATTAGACTCAAAATGATGTTTCGGAGTGTTGCATTTCGCTAACCTTCGACATATAAATAACTTGTGTTTCGGGCCTGGATGCACAGTTACGGGGTACCGAAGTTGCAAAAATGGTTTTGCAACAAAAGCATCTGTTCTACTCCATTAGACTCAAAATGATGTTTGGGAGTGTTTTGGAGCATTTCGCTAACCTTCGGCATGTCAATAACTTGTGTTCCGGGCCTGAATGCACTGTTACGGGGTACCGGCGTTGCAAAAATGGTTTTGCAACAAAAGCATCCGTTCTACTCAATTAGACTAAAAATGATGTTTGGGAGTGTTTTGGAGCATTTCGCTAACCATCGGCATGTAAATAACTTGTGTTTCAGGCCCGAATGCACTGTTACGGGGTACCGAAGTTGCAAAAATGGTTTTACAACAAAAGCATATGTTCTACTCCATTAGACTCAAAATGATGTTTCGGAGTGTTGCATTTCGCTAACCTTCGGCATATAAATAACTTGTGTTTCGGGCCTGGATGCACAGTTACGGGGTACCGAAGTTGCAAAAATTGTTTTGCAACAAAAGCATCCGTTCTACTCAATTAGACTCAAAATGATGTTTGGGAGTGTTTTGAAGCATTTCGCTAACCTTCAGCATGAAAATAACTTGTGTTCCGGGCCTGAATGCACTGTTACGGGGTACCGAAGTTGCAAAAATGGTTTTGCAACAAAAGCATCCGTTCTACTCCATTAGACTCAAAATGATGTTTCGGAGTGTTGCATTTCGCTAACCTTCGACATATAAATAACTTGTGTTTCGGGCCTGGATGCACAGTTACGGGGTACCGAAGTTGCAAAAATGGTTTTGCACCAAAAGCATCTGTTCGACTCCATTAGACTCAAAATGATGTTTGGGAGTGTTTTGGAGCATTTCGCTAACCTTCGGCATGTCAATAACTTGTGTTCTGGGCCTGAATGCACTGTTACGGGGTACCGGCGTTGCAAAAATGGTTTTGCAACAAAAGCATCCGTTCTACTCAATTAGACTAAAAATGATGTTTGGGAGTGTTTTGGAGCATTTCGCTAACCTTCGGCATGAAAATATCTGGTGTTCCGGGCCTGAATGCACTGTTACGAGGTATCGAAGTTGCAAAAATGGTTTTGCAACAAAAGCATCCGTTCTACTCCATTAGACTCAAAATGATGTTTGGGAGTGTTTTGGAGCATTTCGCTAACCTTCGGCATGAAAATATCTGGTGTTCCGGGCCTGAATGCACTGTTACGAGGTATCGAAGTTGCAAAAATGGTTTTGCAACAAAAGCATCCGTTCTACTCCATTAGACTCAAAATGATGTTTCGGAGTGTTGCATTTCGCTAACCTTCGACATATAAATAACTTGTGTTTCGGGCCTGGATGCACAGTTACGGGGTACCGAAGTTGCAAAAATGGTTTTGCACCAAAAGCATCTGTTCGACTCCATTAGACTCAAAATGATGTTTGGGAGTGTTTTGGAGCATTTCGCTAACCTTCGGCATGTCAATAACTTGTGTTCTGGGCCTGAATGCACTGTTACGGGGTACCGGCGTTGCAAAAATGGTTTTGCAACAAAAGCATCCGTTCTACAAAATTAGACTCAAAATGATGTTTGGGAGTGTTTTGGAGCATTTCGCTAACCTTCGGCATGTGAATAACTTGTGTTCCGGGCCTGAATGCACTGTTACGGGGTACCGAAGTTGCAAAAATGGTTTTGCAACAAATTATCCGTTCTACTCCATTAGAGTCAAAATGATGTTTGGGAGTGTTTTGGAGCATTTCGCTAACCTTCGGCATGTAAATAACATGTGTTTCAGGCCTGAAAGCACTGTTACGGGGTACCGAAGTTGCAAAAATGGTTTTGCAACAAAAGCATATGTTCTACTCCATTAGACTCAAAATGATGTTTCGGAGTGTTGCATTTCGCTAACCTTCGGCATATAAATAACTTGTGTTTCGGGCCTGGATGCACAGTTACGGGGTACCGAAGTTGCAAAAATAGTTTTGCAACAAAAGCATCCGTTCTACTCAATTAGACTTAAAATGATGTTTGAGAGTGTTTTGGAGAAATTCGCTAACCTTCGGTATGAAAATAACTTGTGTTCCGGGCCTGAATGCACTGTTACGGGTACCGAAGTTGCAAAAATGGTTTTGCAACAAAAGCATCCGTTCTACTCCATTAGACTCAAAATGATGTTTCGGAGTGTTGCATTTCGCTAACCTTCGACATATAAATAACTTGTGTTTCGGGCCTGGATGCACAGTTACGGGGTACCGAAGTTGCAAAAATGGTTTTGCAACAAAAGCATCTGTTCTACTCCATTAGACTCAAAATGATGTTTGGGAGTGTTTTGGAGCATTTCGCTAACCTTCGGCATGTCAATAACTTGTGTTCCGGGCCTGAATGCACTGTTACGGGGTACCGGCGTTGCAAAAATGGTTTTGCAACAAAAGCATCCGTTATACTCAATTAGACTAAAAATGATGTTTGGGAGTGTTTTGGAGCATTTCGCTAACCATCGGCATGTAAATAACTTGTGTTTCAGGCCTGAATGCACTGTTACGGGGTACCGAAGTTGCAAAAATGGTTTTGCAACAAAAGCATATGTTCTACTCCATTAGACTCAAAATGATGTTTCGGAGTGTTGCATTTCGCTAACCTTCGGCATATAAATAACTTGTGTTTCGGGCCTGGATGCACAGTTACGGGGTACCGAAGTTGCAAAAATTGTTTTGCAACAAAAGCATCCGTTCTACTCAATTAGACTCAAAATGATGTTTGGGAGTGTTTTGAAGCATTTCGCTAACCTTCAGCATGAAAATAACTTGTGTTCCGGGCCTGAATGCACTATTACGGGGTACCGAAGTTGCAAAAATGGTTTTGCAACAAAAGCATCCGTTCTACTCCATTAGACTCAAAATGATGTTTCGGAGTGTTGCATTTCGCTAACCTTCGACATATAAATAACTTGTGTTTCGGGCCTGGATGCACAGTTACGGGGTACCGAAGTTGCAAAAATGGTTTTGCACCAAAAGCATCTGTTCGACTCCATTAGACTCAAAATGATGTTTGGGAGTGTTTTGGAGCATTTCGCTAACCTTCGGCATGTCAATAACTTGTGTTCCGGGCCTGAATGCACTGTTACGGGGTACCGGCGTTGCAAAACTGGTTTTGCAACAAAAGCATCCGTTCTACTCAATTAGATTAAAAATGATGTTTGGGAGTGTTTTGGAGCATTTCGCTAACCTTCGGCATGAAAATATCTGGTGTTCCGGGCCTGAATGCACTGTTACGAGGTATCGAAGTTGCAAAAATGGTTTTGCAACAAAAGCATCCATTCTACTCCATTAGACTCAAAATGATGTTTGGGAGTGTTTTGGAGCATTTCGCTAACCTTCGGCATGAAAATAACTTGTGTTCCGGGCCTGAATGCACTGTTACGGGGTACCAAAGTTGCAAAAACGGTTTTGCAACAAAAGCATATGTTCTACTCCATTAGACTCAAAATGATGTTTCAGAGTGTTGCATTTCGCTAACCTTCGGCATATAAATAACTTGTGTTTCGGGCCTGGATGCACAGTTACGGAGTACCGAAGTTGCAAAAACGGTTTTGCAACAAAAGCATCTGTTCTACTCCATTAGACTCAAAATGATGATTGGGAGTGTTTTGGAGCATTTCGCTAACCTTCGGCACGAAAATAACTTGTGTTCCGGGCCTGAATGCACTGTTACAGGGTACCGAAGTTGCAAAAACGGTTTTGCAACAAAAGCATCCGTTCTACTCAATTAGACTCAAAATGATGTTTGGGAGTGTTTTGGAGCATTTCGCTAACCTTCGGCATGAAAATAACTTGTGTTTCGGGCCTGAATGCACTGTTACGGGGTACCGAAGTTGCAAAAATGGTTCTGCAACAAAAGCATCCGTTCTACTCCATTAGAGTCAAAATGATGTTTGGGAGTGTTTTGGAGCATTTCGCTAACCTTCGGCATGAAAATAACTTGTGTTCTGGCCTGAATGCACTGTTACGGGGTACCGAAGTTGCAAAAACGGTTTTTCAACAAAAGCATCCGTTCTACAAAATTAGACTCAAAATGATGTTTGGGAGTGTTTTGGAGCATTTCGCTAACCTTCGGCATGTGAATAACTTGTGTTCCGGGCCTGAATGCACTGTTACGGGGTACCGAAGTTGCAAAAATGGTTTTGCAACAAATTATCCGTTCTACTCCATTAGAGTCAAAATGATGTTTGGGAGTGTTTTGGAGCATTTCGCTAACCTTCGGCATGTAAATAACATGTGTTTCAGGCCTGAAAGCACTGTTACGGGGTACCGAAGTTGCAAAAATGGTTTTGCAACAAAAGCATATGTTCTACTCCATTAGACTCAAAATGATGTTTCGGAGTGTTGCATTTCGCTAACCTTCGGCATATAAATAACTTGTGTTTCGGGCCTGGATGCACAGTTACGGGGTACCGAAGTTGCAAAAATAGTTTTGCAACAAAAGCATCTGTTCTACTCAATTAGACTTAAAATGATGTTTGAGAGTGTTTTGGAGAAATTCGCTAACCTTCGGCATGAAAATAACTTGTGTTCCGGGCCTGAAAGCACTGTTACGGGTACCGAAGTTGCAAAAATGGTTTTGCAACAAAAGCATCCGTTCTACTCCATTAGACTCAAAATTATGTTTCGGAGTGTTGCATTTCGCTAACCTTCGGCATATAAATAACTTGTGTTTCGGGCCTGGATGCATAGTTACGGGGTACCGAAGTTGCAAAAATGGTTTTGCAACAAAGAATCTGTTCTACTCAATTAGACTCAAAATGATGTTTGGGAGTGTTTTGGAGCATTTCGCTAACCTTCGGCATGTAAATAACTTGTGTTTCGGGCCTGAATGCACTGTTACGGGGTACCGTAGTTGCAAAAATGGTTTTGCAACAAAAGCATCCGTTCTACTCAATTAGACTCAAAATGATGTTTGGGAGTGTTTTGGAGCATTTCGCTAACCTTCGGCATGTAAATAACTTGTGTTTCGGGCCTGGATGTACAGTTACGGGGTACCGAAGTTGCAAAAATGGTTTAGCAACAAAAGCATCCGTTCTACTCAATTAGACTCAAAATGATGTTTGGGAGTGTTTTGGAGCATTTCGCTAACCTTGGGCATGAAAATAATTTGTGTTCCGGACCTGAATGCACTGTTACGTGGTACCGAAGTTGCAAAAATAGTTTTGCAACAAAAGCATCCTTTCTACTCCATTAGACTCAAAATGATGTTTGGGAGTGTTTTGGAGCATTTCGCAAACCTTGGGCATGAAAATAACTTGTGTTCCGGGCCTGAATGCACTGTTACGGGGTACCGAAGTTGCAAAAATGGTTTTACAACAAAAGCATCCGTTCTACTCAATTAGACTCAAAATGATGTTTGGGAGTGTTCTGGAGCAATTCGCAAACCTTCGGCATGTAAATAACTTGTGTTCCGGGCCTGAATGCACTGTTACGGGATACCGAAGTTGCAAAAATGGTTTTGCAACAAAAGCATCCGTTCTACTCCATTTTGACTCAAAATGATGTTTGGGAGTGTTTTGGAGCATTTCGCAAACCTTCGGCATATAAATAACTTGTGTTTTGGGACTGAATGCACTGTTACGGGGTACCGAAGTTGCAAAAATGGTTTTGCAACAAAAGCATCCGTTCAACTCCATTAGACTCAAAATGATGTTTCGGAGTGTTGCATTTCGCTAACATTCGGCATATAAATAACTTGTGTTTCGGGCCTGGATGCACAGTTACGGGGTACCGAAGTTGCAAAAATGGTTTTGCAACAAAAGCATCCGTTCTACTCAATTAGACTCCAAATGATGTTTGGGAGTGTTTTGGAGCATTTCGCTAACCTTCGGCATGTAAATAACTTGTGTTCTGGGCCTTTATGCACTGTTACGGGGTACCGAAGTTGCAAAAATGGTTTTGCAACAAAAGCATCCGTTCTACTCCATTTGACTCAAAATGATGTATGGGAGTGTTTTGGAGCATTTCGCAAACCTTCGGCATGTAAATAACTTGTGTTTCGGGCCTGAATGCACTGTTACGGGGTACCGAAGTTGCAAAAATGGTTTTGCAACAAAAGCATCTGTTCTACTCCATTAGACTCAAAATGATGTTTCGGAGTGTTGCATTTCGCTAACCTTCGGCATATAAATAACTTGTGTTTCGGGCCTGGATGCATAGTTACGGGGTACCGAAGTTGCAAAAATGGTTTTGCAACAAAAGAATCCGTTCTACTCAATTAGACTCAAAATGATGTTTGGGAGTGTTTTGGAGCATTTCGCTAACCTTCGGCCTGAAAATAACTTGTGTTCCGGGCCTGAATGCACTGTTACGGGGTACCGAAGTTGCAAAAATGGTTTTGCAACAAAAGCATCCTTTCTACTCCATTAGACTCAAAATGATGTTTGGGAGTGTTTTGGAGCATTTCGCAAACCATGGGCATGAGAATAACTTGTGTTCCTGGCCTGAATGCACTGTTACGGGGTACCGAAGTTGCAAAAATGGTTTTGCAACAAAAGCATCCTTTCTACACCATTAGACTCAAAATGATGTTTCGGAGTGTTGCATTTCGCTAACCTTCGGCATATAAATAACTTGTGTTTCGGGCCTGGATGCACAGTTACCGGGTACCGAAGTTGCAAATATGGTTTTGCAACAAAAGCATCCGTTCTACTCAATTAGACTCAAAATGATGTTTGGAGTGTTCTGGAGCATTTCGCTAACCTTCGGCATGTAAATAACTTGTGTTACGGGCCTGAATGCACTGTTACGGGGTACCGAAGTTGCAAAAATGGTTTTGCAACAAAAGCATCCGTTCTACTCCATTTTGACTCAAAATGATGTTTGGGAGTGTTTTGGAGCATTTCGCAAACCTTCGCGCATATAAATAACTTGTGTTTTGGGACTGAATGCACTGTTACGGGGTACCGAAGATGCAAAAATGGATTTGCAACAAAAGCATCCGTTCTACTCCATTAGACTCAAAATGATGTTTCGGAGTGTTTTGGAGCATTTCACTAACCTTCGGCATGTAAATAACTTGTGTTTCGGGCCTGAATGCACTGTTACGGGGTACCGAAGTTGCAAAAATGGTTTTGCAACAAAAGCATCCGTTCTACTCCATTAGCCTCAAAATGATGTTTTGGAGTGTTGCATTTCGCTAACCTTCGGCATATAAATAACTTGTGTTTCGGGCCTGGATGCACAGTTACGGGGTACCGAAGTTGCAAAAATGGTTTTGCAACAAAAGCATCTGTTCTACTCCATTACACTCAAAATGATGTTTGGGAGTGTTTTGGAGCATTTCGCTAACCTTCGGCATATAAATAACTTGTGTTTCGGGCCTGGATGCACAGTTACGGGGTATTGAAGTTGCAAAAATGGTTTTGCAACAAAAGCATCCGTTCTACTCAATTAGATTCAAAATGATGTTTGGGAGTGTTTTGAGGCATTTTGCTAACCTTCGGCATGTAAATAACTTGTGTTCCGGGCCTGAATGCACTGTTATGGGGTACCGAAGTTGCAAAAATAGTTTTGCAACAAAAGCATCCGTTCTACTCCATTAGACTCAAAATGTTGTTTTGTAGTGTTGCATTTCGCTAACCTTCGGCATATAAATAACTTGTGTTTCGGACCTGGATGCACAGTTACAGGGTACCGAAGTTGCAAAAATAGTTTTGCAACAAAAGCATCCGTTCTACTCCATTAGACTCAAAATGATGTTTGGGAGTGTTTTGGAGCATTTCGCTAACCTTCGGCATGTAAATAACTTGTGTTCCGAGCCTGAATGCACTGTTACGGGGTACCGAAGTTGCAAATATGGTTTTGCAACAAAAGCATCCGTTCTACTCCATTAGACTCAGAATGATGTTTGGGAGTGTTTTGGAGCATTTTGCTAACCTTCGGCATGTAAATAACTTGTGTTTCGGGCCTGAATGCACTGTTACGGGGTACCGAAGTTGCAAAAATGGTTTTGCAACAAAAGCATCCGTTCTACTCCATTAGACTCAGAATGATGTTTTGGAGTGGTTTGGAGCATTTCGCTAACCTTCGGCATGTAAATAACTTGTGTTTCGGGCCTGAATGCACTGTTACGGGGTTCCGAAGTTGCAAAAATGGTTTTGCAACAAAAGCATCCGTTCTACTCCATTTTGACTCAAAATGATGTTTGGGAGTGTTTTGGAGCATTTCGCAAACCTTCGGCATATAAATAACTTGTGTTTGGGGACTGAATGCACTGTTACGGGGTACCGAAGTTGCAAAAATGGTTTTGCAACAAAAGCATCCGTTCTACTCTATTAGACTCAAAATGATGTTTGGGAGTGTTTTGTAGCATTTCGCTAACCTTCGGCATGAAAATAACTTTTGTTTCGGGCCTGGATGCACATTTATGGGGTACCGAAGTTGCAGAAATGGTTTTGCAACAAAAGCATCCGTTCTACTCCATTAGACTCAAAATGATGTTTGGGAGTATTTTGGAGCATTTCGCTAACCTTCGGCATGTAAATAACTTGTGTTCCGGGCCTGAATGTACTGTTACGGGGTACCGAAGTTGCAAAAATAGTTTTGCAACAAAAGCTTCCGTTCTACTCCATTTTGACTCAAAATGATGTTTGGGAGTGTTTTGGAGCATTTCGCAAACCTTCGGCATATAAATAACTTGTGTTTTGGGACTGAATCCACTGTTACAGGGTACCGAAGTTGCAAAAATGGTTTTGCAACAAAAGCATCCGTTCTACTCCATTAGACTCAAAATGATGTTTCGGAGTGTTGCATTTCGCTAACATTCGGCATATAAATAACTTGTGTTTCTGGCCTGGATGCACAGTTACGGGGTACCGAAGTTGCAAAAATGGTTTTGCAACAAAAGCATCCGTTCTACTCAATTAGACTCCAAATGATGTTTGGGAGTATTTTGGAGCATTTCGCTAACCTTCGGCATGTAAATAACTTGTGTTCCGGACCTGAATGCACTGTTACGGGGTACCGAAGTTGCAAAAATGGTTTTGCAACAAAAGCATCCGTTCTACTCCATTTGACTCAAAATGATGTATGGGAGTGGTTTGGAGCATTTCGCAAACCTTCGGCATGTAAATAACTTGTGTTTCGGGCCTGAATGCACTGTTACGGGGTACCGAAGTTGCAAAAATGGTTTTGCAACAAAAGCATCCGTTCTACTCCATTAGACTCAAACTGATGTTTCGGAGTGTTGCATTTCGCTAACCTTCGGCATATAAATAACTTGTGTCTCGGGCCTGGATGCACAGTTACGGGGTACCGAAGTTGCAAAAATGGTTTTGCAACAAAAGAATCCGTTCTACTCAATTAGACTCAAAATGATGTTTGGGAGTGTTTTGGAGCATTTCGCTAACCTTCGGCCTGAAAATAACTTGTGTTCCGGGCCTGAATGCACTGTTACGGGGTACCGAAGTTGCAAAAATGGTTTTGCAACAAAAGCATCCTTTCTACTCCATTAGACTCAAAATGATGTTTGGGAGTGTTTTGGAGCATTTCGCAAACCTTGGGCATGAAAATAACTTGTGTTCCTGGCCTGAATGCACTGTTACGGGGTACCGAAGTCGCAAAAATGGTTTTGCAACAAAAGCATCCTTTCTACTCCATTAGACTCAAAATGATGTTTCGGAGTGTTGCATTTCGCTATCCTTCGGCATATAAATAACTTGTGTTTCGGGCCTGGATGCACAGTTACCGGGTACCGAAGTTGCAAAAATGGTTTTGCAATAAAAGCATCCGTTCCACTCAATTAGACTCAAAATGATGTTTGGGAGTGTTTTGGAGCATTTCGCTAACCTTTGGCATGTAAATAACTTGTGTTCCGGGCCTGAATGCACTGTTACGGGGTACCGAAGTTGCAAATATGGTTTTGCAACAAAAGCATCCGTTCTACTCCATTAGACTCAGAATGATGTTTGGGAGTGTTTTGGAGCATTTTGCTAACCTTCGGCATGTAAATAACTTGTGTTTCGGGCCTGAATGCACTGTTACGGGGTACCGAAGTTGCAAAAATGGTTTTGCAACAAAAGCATCCGTTCTACTCCATTAGACTCAGAATGATGTTTTGGAGTGGTTTGGAGCATTTCGCTAACCTTCGGCATGTAAATAACTTGTGTTTCGGGCCTGAATGCACTGTTACGGGGTTCCGAAGTTGCAAAAATGGTTTTGCAACAAAAGCATCCGTTCTACTCCATTTTGACTCAAAATGATGTTTGGGAGTGTTTTGGAGCATTTCGCAAACCTTCGGCATATAAATAACTTGTGTTTGGGGACTGAATGCACTGTTACGGGGTACCGAAGTTGCAAAAATGGTTTTGCAACAAAAGCATCCGTTCTACTCTATTAGACTCAAAATGATGTTTGGGAGTGTTTTGTAGCATTTCGCTAACCTTCGGCATGAAAATAACTTGTGTTTCGGGCCTGGATGCACAGTTATGGGGTACCGAAGTTGCAGAAATGGTTTTGCAACAAAAGCATCCGTTCTACTCAATTAGACTCAAAATGATGTTTGGGAGTATTTTGGAGCATTTCGCTAACCTTCGGCATGTAAATAACTTGTGTTCCGGGCCTGAATGCACTGTTACGGGGTACCGAAGTTGCAAAAATAGTTTTGCAACAAAAGCATCCGTTCTACTCCATTTTGACTCAAAATGATGTTTGGGAGTGTTTTGGAGCATTTCGCAAACCTTCGGCATATAAATAACTTGTGTTTTGGGACTGAATCCACTGTTACAGGGTACCAAAGTTGCAAAAATGGTTTTGCAACAAAAGCATCCGTTCTACTCCATTAGACTCAAAATGATGTTTCGGAGTGTTGCATTTCGCTAACATTCGGCATATAAATAACTTGTGTTTCGGGCCTGGATGAACAGTTACGGGGTACCGAAGTTGCAAAAATGGTTTTGCAACAAAAGCATCCGTTCTACTCAATTAGACTCCAAATGATGTTTGGGAGTATTTTGGAGCATTTCGCTAACATTCGGCATATAAATAACTTGTGTTCCGGACCTGAATGCACTGTTACGGGGTACCGAAGTTGCAAAAATGGTTTTGCAACAAAAGCATCCGTTCTACTCCATTTGACTCAAAATGATGTATGGGAGTGATTTGGAGCATTTCGCAAACCTTCGGCATGTAAATAACTTGTGTTTCGGGCCTGAATGCACTGTTACGGGGTTCCGAAGTTGCAAAAATGGTTTTGCAACAAAAGCATCCGTTCTACTCCATTAGACTCAAACTGATGTTTCGGAGTGTTGCATTTCGCTAACCTTCGGCATATAAATAACTTGTGTCTTGGGCCTGGATGCACAGTTACGGGGTACCGAAGTTGCAAAAATGGTTTTGCAACAAAAGAATCCGTTCTACTCAATTAGACTCAAAATGATGTTTGGGAGTGTTTTGGAGCATTTCGCTAACCTTCGGCCTGAAAATAACTTGTGTTCCGGGCCTGAATGCACTGTTACGGGGTACCGAAGTTGCAAAAATGGTTTTGCAACAAAAGCATCCTTTCTACTCCATTAGACTCAAAATGATGTTTGGGAGTGTTTTGGAGCATTTCGCAAACCTTGGGCATGAAAATAACTTGTGTTCCTGGCCTGAATGCACTGTTACGGGGTACCGAAGTTGCAAAAATGGTTTTGCAACAAAAGCATCCTTTCTACTCCATTAGACTCAAAATGATGTTTCGGAGTGTTGCATTTCGCTAACCTTCGGCATATAAATAACTTGTGTTTCGGGCCTGGATGCACAGTTACCGGGTACCGAAGTTGCAAAAATGGTTTTGCAATAAAAGCATCCGTTCCACTCAATTAGACTCAAAATGATGTTTGGGAGTGTTTTGGAGCATTTCGCTAACCTTTGGCATGTAAATAACTTGTGTTCCGGGCCTGAATGCACTGTTACGGGGTACCGAAGTTGCAAAAATGGTTTTGCAACAAAAGCATCCGTTCTACTCCATTTTAACTCAAAATGATGTTTGGGAGTGTTTTGGAGCGTTTCACTAACCTTCGGCATGTAAATAACTTGTGTTTCGGGCCTGAATGCACTGTTACGGGGTACCGAAGTTGCAAAAATGGTTTTGCAACAAAAGCATCCGTTCTACTCCATTAGACTCAAAATGATGTTTCGGAGTGTTGCATTTCGCTAACCTTCGGCATATAAATAACTTGTGTTTCGGGCCTGGATGTACAGTTACGGGGTACCGAAGTTGCAAAAATGGTTTTGCAACAAAAGCATCCATTCTACTCAATTAGACTCCAAATGATGTTTGGGAGTGTTTTGGGGCATTTCGCTAACCTTCGGCATGTAAATAACTTATGTTCCGGGCCTGAATGCACTGTTACGGGGTACCGAAGTTGCAAAAATGGTTTTGCAACAAAAGCATCCTTTCTACTCCATTAGACTCAAAATGATGTTTGGGAGTGTTTTGGAGCATTTCGCAAACCTTGGGCATGAAAATAACTTGTGTTCCTGGCCTGAATGCACTGTTACGGGGTACCGAAGTTGCAAAAATGGTTTTGCAACAAAAGCATCCTTTCTACTCCATTAGACTCAAAATGATGTTTGGGAGTGTTTTGGAGCATTTCGCTAACCTTCGGCATGTAAATAACTTGTGTTCCGGGCCTGAATGCACTGTTACGGGGTACCGAAGTTGCAAAAATGGTTTTGCAACAAAAGCATCCGTTCTACTCCATTTTGACTCAAAATGATGTTTGGGAGTGTTTTGGAGCATTTCACTAACCTTCGGCATGTAAATAACTTGTGTTTCGGGCCTGAATGCACTGTTACGGGGTACCGAAGTTGCAAAAATGGTTTTGCAACAAAAGCATCCGTTCTACTCCATTAGACTCAAAATGATGTTTCGGAGTGTTGCATTTCGCTAACCTTCGGCATATAAATAACTTGTGTTTCGGGCCTGGATGCACAGTTACGGGGTACCGAAGTTGCAAAAATGGTTTTGCAACAAAAGCATCCGTTCTACTCAATTAGACTCCAAATGATGTTTGGGAGTGTTTTGGGGCATTTCGCTAACCTTCGGCATGTAAATAACTTATGTTCCGGGCCTGAATGCACTGTTACGGGGTACCGAAGTTGCAAAAATGGTTTTGCAACAAAAGCATCCGTTCTACTCAATTTGACTCAAAATGATGTATGGGAGTGTTTTGGAGCATTTCGCAAACCTTCGGCATGTAAATAACTTGTGTTTCGGGTCTGAATGCACTGTTACGGGGTACCGAAGTTGCAAAAATGGTTTTGCAACAAAAGCATCAGTTCTACTCCATTAGACTCAAAATGATGTTTGGGAGTGTTTTGGAGTATTTCGCTAACCTTCGGCCTGAAAATAACTTGTGTTCCGGGCCTGAATGCACTGTTACGGGGTACCGAAGTTGCAAAAATGGTTTTGCAACAAAAGCATCCTTTCTACTCCATTAGACTCAAAATGATGTTTGGGAGTGTTTTGGAGCATTTCGCAAACCTTGGGCATGAAAATAACTTGTGTTCCTGGCCTGAATGCACTGTTACGGGGTACCGAAGTTGCAAAAATGGTTTTGCAACAAAAGCATCCTTTCTACTCCATTAGACTCAAAATGATGTTTCGGAGTGTTGCATTTCGCTAACCTTCGGCATATAAATAACTTGTGTTTCGGGCCTGGATGCACAGTTACCGGGTACCGAAGTTGCAAAAATGGTTTTGCAACAAAAGCATCCGTTCCACTCAATTAGACTCAAAATGATGTTTGGGAGTGTTTTGGAGCATTTCGCTAACCTTTGGCATGTAAATAACTTGTGTTCCGGGCCTGAATGCACTGTTACGGGGTACCGAAGTTGCAAAAATGGTTTTGCAACAAAAGCATCCGTTCTACTCCATTTTAACTCAAAATGATGTTTGGGAGTGTTTTGGAGCATTTCACTAACCTTCGGCATGTAAATAACTTGTGTTTCGGGCCTGAATGCACTGTTACGGGGTACCGAAGTTGCAAAAATGGTTTTGCAACAAAAGCATCCGTTCTACTCCATTAGACTCAAAATGATGTTTCGGAGTGTTGCATTTCGCTAACCTTCGGCATATAAATAACTTGTGTTTCGGGCCTGGATGCACAGTTACGGGGTACCGAAGTTGCAAAAATGGTTTTGCAACAAAAGCATCCGTTCTACTCAATTAGACTCCAAATGATGTTTGGGAGTGTTTTGGGGCATTTCGCTAACCTTCGGCATGTAAATAACTTATGTTCCGGACCTGAATGCACTGTTACGGGGTACCGAAGTTGCAAAAATGGTTTTGCAACAAAAGCATCCGTTCTACTCAATTTGACTCAAAATGATGTATGGCAGTGTTTTGGAGCATTTCGCAAACCTTCGGCATGTAAATAACTTGTGTTTCGGGTCTGAATGCACTGTTACGGGGTACCGAAGTTGCAAAAATGGTTTTGCAACAAAAGCATCAGTTCTACTCCATTAGACTCAAAATGATGTTTCGGAGTGTTGCATTTCGCTAACCTTCGGCATATAAATAACTTGTGTTCCTGGCCTGAATGCACTGTTACGGGGTACCGAAGTTGCAAAAATGGTTTTGCAACAAAAGCATCCTTTCTACTCCATTAGACTCAAAATGATGTTTCGGAGTGTTGCATTTCGCTAACCTTCGGCATATAAATAACTTGTGTTTCGGGCCTGGATGCACAGTTACGGGGTACCGAAGTTGCAAAAATGGTTTTGCAACAAAAGCATCTGATCTACTCCATTACACTCAAAATGATGTTTGGGAGTGTTTTGGAGCATTTCGCTAACCTTCGGCCTGAAAATAACTTGTGTTCCGGGCCTGAATGCACTGTTACGGGGTACCGAAGTTGCAAAAATGGTTTTGCAACAAAAGCATCCTTTCTACTCCATTAGACTCAAAATGATGTTTGGGAGTGTTTTGGAGCATTTCGCAAACCTTGGGCATGAAAATAACTTGTGTTCCTGGCCTGAATGCACTGTTACGGGGTACCGAAGTTGCAAAAATGGTTTTGCAACAAAAGCATCCTTTCTACTCCATTAGACTCAAAATGATGTTTCGGAGTGTTGCATTTCGCTAACCTTCGGCATATAAATAACTTGTGTTTCGAGCCTGGATGCACAGTTACCGGGTACCGAAGTTGCAAAAATGGTTTTGCAACAAAAGCATCCGTTCCACTCAATTAGACTCAAAATGATGTTTGGGAGTGTTTTGGAGCATTTCGCTAACCTTCGGCATGTAAATAACTTGTGTTCCGGGCCTGAATGCACTGTTACGGGGTACCGAAGTTGCAAAAATGGTTTTGCAACAAAAGCATCCGTTCTACTCCATTTTGACTCAAAATGATGTTTGGGAGTGTTTTGGAGCATTTCACTAACCTTCGGCATGTAAATAACTTGTGTTTCGGGCCTGAATGCACTGTTACGGGGTACCGAAGTTGCAAAAATGGTTTTGCAACAAAAGCATCCGTTCTACTCCATTAGCCTCAAAATGATGTTTCGGAGTGTTGCATTTCGCTAACCTTCGGCATATAAATAACTTGTGTTTCGGGCCTGGATGCACAGTTACGGGGTACCGAAGTTGCAAAAATGGTTTTGCAACAAAAGCATCTGTTCTACTCCATTACACTCAAAATGATGTTTGGGAGTGTTTTGGAGCATTTCGCTAACCTTCGGCCTGAAAATAACTTGTGTTCCGGGCCTGAATGCACTGTTACGGGGTACCGAAGTTGCAAAAATGGTTTTGCAACAAAAGCATCCGTTCTACTCAATTAGACTCCAAATGATGTTTGGGAGTGTTTTGGGGCATTTCGCTAACCTTCGGCATGTAAATAACTTATGTTCCGGGCCTGAATGCACTGTTACGGGGTACCGAAGTTGCAAAAATGGTTTTGCAACAAAAGCATCCGTTCTACTCAATTTGACTCAAAATGATGTATGGGAGTGTTTTGGAGCATTTCGCAAACCTTTGGCATGTAAATAACTTGTGTTTCGGGTCTGAATGCACTGTTACGGGGTACCGAAGTTGCAAAAATGGTTTTGCAACAAAAGCATCAGTTCTACTCCATTAGACTCAAAATGATGTTTCGGAGTGTTGCATTTCGCTAACCTTCGGCATATAAATAACTTGTGTTTCGGGCCTGGATGCACAGTTACGGGGTACCGAAGTTGCAAAAATGGTTTTGCAACAAAAGAATCCGTTCTACTCAATTAGACTCAAAATGATGTTTGGGAGTGTTTTGGAGCATTTCGCTAACCTTCGGCCTGAAAATAACTTGTGTTCCGGGCCTGAATGCACTGTTACGGGGTACCGAAGTTGCAAAAATGGTTTTGCAACAAAAGCATCCTTTCTACTCCATTAGACTCAAAATGATGTTTGGGAGTGTTTTGGAGCATTTCGCAAACCTTGGGCATGAAAATAACTTGTGTTCCTAGCCTGAATGCACTGTTACGGGGTACCGAAGTTGCAAAAATGGTTTTGCAACAAAAGCATCCTTTCTACTCCATTAGACTCAAAATGATGTTTCGAAGTGTTGCATTTCGCTAACCTTCGGCATATAAATAACTTGTGTTTCGGGCCTGGATGCACAGTTACCGGGTACCGAAGTTGCAAAAATGGTTTTGCAACAAAAGCATCTGTTCCACTCAATGAGACTCAAAATGATGTTTGGGAGTGTTTTGGAGCATTTCGCTAACCTTTGGCATGTAAATAACTGAAGGACCGATTAGGCGAACCAGAGAGGGGGGGGAGTGAATGGGAGCCGATAAAAATTCTTCTCGAAGGAGATGAGAACTCCAACAAGACGAACACGGCTTCCAACTCACGTCTCCGACCCAACTACCCAAGTTGGTCAAGACCACGCAGCCACTGGAGTACTACTGGTCCTAGGAACCAACACTCAACCTTCCTAGCCAAAACTCACCAAAACACACAGCGGAAACTTGCACGGCTTGCTGCCTGTGCTACACCGGTCAGACCGATGGCCTGCGCCGGTCAGACCGGTGACACCGGTCAGACCGGTGGACAGAGCCGGTCAGGCCGGTGGCTACAGCAGCCGAACAGCAAACGTTCCAGGAAGCCTCAATGAATCCTCTAGGCCCTGGAACAAAAACCACCACGAAACACAACCTGTGAGGAAGAAGAACCCCTCACAAATCCTAGCAAAACAACTCCAAACACTCCAAGAACTGAACAGCAGGACCACGGGACAAAACCACACGGACAAGGCTGTTCCCCGAGACAAAAACCCACCAAGGGCTAGCACCGGTCAGACCGGTCAAGAGCACCGGTCAGACCGGTCGTGCCTGGGCAGCTCGGGATGAACAGCGCCCGCGAGTCAACTCCTCCAAATCCAACTCCCGATCTCCCGATTCGCTCCAAGGTTTTGCACAAGACTTTGGGGATAGTAGGAACACCTCATGGGTACTCCATAGCCAAGATTTGGTCCACCAAAACTTGTCAAATCAAGAGGAATCGAAGAAATCCCACCAAGAACGCCTCTAACCCTAGAGCCACGAAAACCCCAAAATCGAGCCCCTTTGCTCACGGATTTGGAAGGGGAATCAAAGGGAAAAGAACCACGAAGGGTTCATGCATACATCCCCCACCAAATCCCAAAGAGAAAGGCCTCGAAATCGCTCCAAGAAAATCGCCAAGAAAGGGCTCCGAAAATCACCAAAAAGGAGAAACGGGAAAGACACATCCAAGCCTTGAGGAACCACGCCGAATCATCTATACATACCAAAGAGGTTCATACAAGGTCTAGCTTGCCGCCCGATCATCCTTCCCTCTCACAAGATCTCACCATGAAGCTCTCAAGCTAGTCCTACGAAAATCCTAAGAAAATAGGAAGGAAAATAGGAAAACCAAATGAGCTAGGGTTCCAAGAGATGGCTGCCATCCTCTCACCCCTTGGGTTATATGGAGGCAACCGAAAGACTAAAATACCCTTACTAGCTAACTAGGGATACATGCCCCTCGAGGGCAAAAATGGAAGTCTTTGTCTTCGCACCATCGGACGGATGCCCAGCAACCGCAAACTTGCTTAGCCTCGACGCAAGCCTTGCGATCCCGACACGTGTCCTCCGCTTCGAAGATTTCGGACTGCGTCGTCGCACACCGGTCAGACCGGTGATCCTCACCGGTCAGACCGGTACCCACCGGTCAGACCGGTCAGACCCACCGGTCAGACCGGTCTGGAGCTGCTGCACTTCCGTCTTCGGTTCTTCGGTCTTGGCTTTGTGGATCAACCAAGGAACCCAGTGGTTTTCTGGTGAACCACCGGAAACCCCGCGAACTCGGTGTAGCCTCCGCCAATCACCACTCATGACTCGGCTCCCACGTAGTCCCGGCTCGACCTTGGTTTTGAGGCTCAACCAAGACACCGTCCATGACTTCATCTTGCCGTTCTTGCCACCATGCGGCCCGCACTTGACCCCGCTGGCCACCGGGTCCCTCGAACCAAGCCTACTTGTCTTCTCCACACCTGGAGGCCTCACCGGCAACGACCTTTCACGCTTGTTCTTCACCTGCACCTGCACCAGTCAAGCCGCAACCTGCACCTGCAATACTTAGCCAAGAATCAGTCCACACCACGTTGTCAATCACTCATCACACCAGGAAGCGACCATCCACCGGTCCTCGAACCACACCTGGCTCTCAATCTCCCCCTTGATGAGTGCATTGACAACACACACGTTTTGGTAACCAAGAGAAAAGGAAAAGAAAAGAAACGACTAAAAGAAACTCCAACAAGCGATCGAAAGCCAAATAAAAGGCAAAGAGCAAGATCACTTGAAGAAGACAAGTCTCGGACCCCTTAGGCAAGGGCAACGGCTCGACACATCCGAGACAAAACATGCTCAAGCAAAGAGCACAAACCATCAAACCAAAGCTCGAAAACCACAAAGAGCTCCCCCTGCACACATGCAACTCCCCCTGGACAAATGCATGCGAACCACTTCACAAAACAGAGCAGCTGCAACAGCTCAGCTCTGACCGGTCAGACCGGTAGACACCACCGGTCAGACCGGTGGGCAACATGTGAACAGGACCAGCACTCTGACCGGTCAGACCGGTGACCTCAACCGGTCAGACCGGTGCACAACAGAGCCCAAAAATAGCTCGAAACCACCTGAAAACCTTCCAAATGCATTCAGTAGGCCAAAACATGCTCAAACTTCTCCCCCTTGTTGACAATGCATGAATCAAGTCAAAAATGCAAAAAATGCAACCTAGAGCTTCTCAAATAGACAAAATTCAACATAGGATGCTACACATGTCCAAACGAGCAAGTTAGATACTCTATAGCTTCGTAAAGACATAAACTTCATGATCACCAAGTTTCACAACCATTGGGCGAAGCTAAGATAGAATTTAGCAATTTTGCGAAAAAAAACACCCTCTCATGAGCAAAGTCCTAAACATGAGCAAAACATGTCAAAATGGCAAAGCCACACAAACTTCATGCTAGGACAACCATTCTAAGCATAAGACCATCATAAACACCCACAAGCACCTCATGTCATGTCAAAGCCACCGAGCCATGTGCCTACTTCTATATATGAGACTTCTCATTGGTAGGCATCATGCAACGATTTAGCACCCAAAGCAAATTAAAATTAGCACATATGACATGGGAGCACATTTTTCAAGTAATTTACATTTCATATTCAGATTTATAATTGGTACATTAAATGTCTTTGCGACAAAAAGGAACTTATGCCCCTCCACAAGATGAAGCATGGGGGCTAAACATTCAGGATGGCAAATGAGCCTTTGGCCCCATATGATCAAAATAAGCTATCCAACCACAAATGAAGCATAGCCAAGCCACTAAAACATGTCAAGATCATGTAAAGGCATTTACTCACAAGAGAGCATATATATGAAATTTTTCAAAAACATAGCCATCAACCATGGATACAAACCAAGATTATCAAGAGCTAAGCCAAACTAACCATAGCTTACCAAATTAGCTCACAAAGACATATATGTCATTCCATGGTGAACAATGTGTATAGGAGAAGCCTTTCCTAAACAATGCATATGATACAAAATGCATGCAACCTAAGATACAAAGATGCCTATACATCATGCTACATATGCCATGCCAAATGCAAGAAATGCACAAAGGAAAGCTATACATATGCTACAAAGGAGCTCCCACACGCCAACTCAAGAAATCAAACAAACACCAAGCTCCCCCCGCAAACGAGTGAAAGTTGCTTGATCTAGGGGTTTGGTGAAAATATCGGCTAGTTGTTCATGTGTGGGTACATGGATCAAAGCTATCTTCCCTTTCTCTACGTTGTCTCTCAGAAAATGATACCTCACTTCTATGTGCTTGGTTTTGGAATGGAGCACTGGGTTCTTTGCAACGCTTATGGCACTGGTGCTATCACATTGAAGTGGGACATGGGTATACTCCTCACCAAAGTCACTCATGGTGTATGTGATCCAAAGGAGCTGAGAGCAACAACTAGCTGCGGCCACATACTCTGCCTCAGTAGTGGATTGAGCAACACTCGACTGTTTGCGGGAAGACCAAGATACCAAAGAAGAACCCAAGAACTGGCAAGTCCCAGAAGTGGACTTCCTATCCAACCGACACCCGGCAAAATCCGCGTCTGAAAATCCATGAAGCGCCAAAGAAGAAGACGCAGAGTACCAAAGGCCAAAGTCGGGAGTGTGTCGCAAATACCTGAAAATGCGCTTGACTGCTTGCCGATGCGAAGTCCTCGGAGAAGCTTGAAAACGAGCGCACAGACACACTGAGAATTGAATGTCCGGCCTCGTCGCCGTCAAGTAGAGGAGTGACCCGATCATGCTCCGGTACTCCTTCTGGTCCACGTGTTCACCTTCCTCGTCCGCATCAAGAACTGTAGTCGTACTCATAGGCGTTGCCATGGCCTTGGAATCCTCCATCTTGAACTTCCTCACAATGTCCTTGGTGTACTTAGCTTGGTGCACAAATGTTCCTTCCTTTGATTGCTTGATTTGTAGCCCGAGGAAGAACTGCAACTCGCCCATCATGCTCATCTCAAATTCCCTGCTCATGTCTTCTGCAAACCTTGCAACAAGAGAGTTAGACGAGCCACCAAAGACAATATCATCCACGTATACCTGCACAATCAGGATATCTCTGTCCTGCCTGAGGAGAAACAAGGTCTGGTCGACCTTCCCCATCTCAAACCCTCTCTCAAACAGGAACCCCCTCAACCTACCATACCAAGCTCTAGGCGCCTGCTTCAACCCATACAGCGCCTTCCTCAACTTGTAGACCCGGTGAGGTTACTTCTCACTCTCAAACCCCGGTGGTTGCCTCACAAACACCTCTTCCTCCAAAACACCGTTCAGAAAAGCACTCTTCACATCCATCTGGTACAACTTGAACCCTTTAGCCACGGAAAAAGCTAGAAGGATCCTGATCGCCTCCAAACGAGCTACAGGAGCGAAAGTCTCCTCGTAGTCGATCCCCTCTTTCTGACTGTACCCCTGAGCAACAAGTCTCGACTTGTTCCTCACCACTTCTCCTTTCTCTCCCTCTTTATTTTTCCACACCCATTTTGTCCCAATCGGCTTACACCCTGGGGGAGGGTCAACCAACACCCAAACTTGGTTCCTCTCAAAATTCTCCAACTCCTCATGCATCGAGTTAACCCAATTATGATCAGATAACGCATGTCCAATGTCTTTGGGCTCAAAAGTGGCAACAAAAGCAGCATGAGCGAAATGAGAATTGTTCCGAACCCTCGACCGTGTAGTACGTTCATTCATGTCGCCGATGATTCTCGAAGCTGGGTGATCCACTTGCACTCGTCGGGGAGGTTCTCGCCTTGATGCTACCTCCCCCTCAACAGCAGCTTCGCCTTGATCTGGGTTTGTCGTTGTAGGTGTGGGAGAGGGTCCATTCTCGATCGTCGTCGAAGTAGTAGGTACATGTTCAGCCGCGGGCATCACACCGCCATCTTCATCATCTCCATGTTCATGCTCCTCCTCCTGAAAGATCTCCTCGCCAAGTTCGTCGTCACCTGCACACTCAAAAACAAGCTGACTACGTGGCTGTGTCTCGTCGAAGGTTACCTCGCAAGTCTCCACGATTTGGTTAGTTTCAAGATTGAGCACACGAAATGCTCTAGAATGAGATGCATAACCAAAGAAAATACCATCGACAGACCTAGCCTCGAACTTGTCCAACTTCTTCCCTTTCTTCAGAATGAAGCATTTACAACCAAAGACATGGAAGTGACTCACCTTGGGTGTGCGACCGTGCATCAACTCGTAACAGGTTTTCTTCTTGTGAACCCTGAGGTAGATCCTGTTCGACACATGGCACGCGGTATTGACCGCCTCAGCCCAGAACCTTCTCGGAGTCCTATGCTCGTCGAGCATCGTCCGAGCCATCTCGCACAAGGTCCTATTTTTCCTTTCCACCACGCCATTCTGGGGAGGCGTATACGGACTCGAAAACTGATGTTCAAGACCCAAGTCATGGCAAAAGGTTTCGAAGTGAGAGTTTTTGAATTCCGAGCCATTGTCACTGCGGATCGCTCGTATGGCATCTCCGTGCCTCTCGTTTCTTAACCTCAAGACAAGATCTCGAACAAAACCAAACGTCTCCCCCTTCTCCTCAAGAAAGAACACCCACGCATACCGAGAGTAGTCGTCCACCACAACAAGGACATACCACTTCCCACCCGCAGATCGCACACGAGCTGGGCCAACAAGGTCCATATGGAGCAGCTCGCATGGACGCTCAGTCATCACATCGGTGAGAGGCGGGTGAGAAGAGGCTACCATCTTGGCATGCCTACACGGCGCACAAACCAACTCTTTCTCAAACCTCAATCGTGGCAATCCTCGGACCAAATTGAGTTTACTCAAGCGAGACAAAAGGTCAAAGCTCAAGTGACCCAACTTCCTATGCCACTTCCACAACTCACTCGAAGAACCAGCCAAGAAGCAACGCTCCACACCAGAAGACTGAGAAAAATCAGCTCGGAACACTTGACCCTCGGGAACGACCATGCAAACAAGATCCCCCCGAGAATCTAAAATCCGAGAACCACCAGGCCGAAACAACACCTCAAAACCCTCATCCAACAACTGGGACACAGAAAGCAAATTGTATCCAAGCGATTGAACAAGAGCAACACGCCTGAGAGTGATCTTGTCACTTACCTTAATCTCACCTTCTGACAGCACACGCCCTCGCCCATTGTCCCCAAAGGTGATGTACTTCTTTGTCACCACCGGGACGAGACTTGAGAACCACCCCTTGTCTCCGGTCATATGCCTTGAGCAACCGGAGTCAATCAACCAAATGTTCTTCAAGTCTCCCACCTGAAATTCAAAAGCGAGCACGTGAGTGAACAAACGACTCAGCACTGGGGTTAGTACCAAAAGAGTAAAACCAGTGCCGAGCCATTTGCTCCAAAGTGGGGTTAGCACAAACCAAATCATCACGCCTATCAAAGCTACCACCACGGTAACCACCACGAGGGAACCAACCCTCTCTAGCTGGAGGAGGATGAAAACCACGAAAGGGAAACCGTGGATCGTACCTCCGCTCCATCTCAAAGCTACGACTCTTCTCACCCTCGTATTGAGCACGAGGTGGAGAACGCCTAGCAAACTGACCACCTGCAAACTTTCCAGACCAACCACCAGAACCACGACCTCCAGAACCAAACCGAGCATCCTCACGAGCACGAAACCTGACTCGCTGTCTGCCCAGACCTGCACCGGTCTGACCGGTGTAGTACACCGGTCTGACTGGTGTGGCTCGGCCAGCAGCAACACCTGCAGCCTTCCGGTCTCCCCAAGCCGGAACCGTCCTCACAATCGCCTTGGCCCTGGGCATCTGCATACGAGGCTCAGGTACACCATTAGAGGGGTGGTACCTGTCCCTGTTAGCCCACTCTCTAGCCATTCTCTCCTCACGCTTCCTCTTGAAGCAAAACTCATCCTTGTGACCATCTCTCCCACAATACCCACAATGGAACTTTATGGGCTGTGGCTTAGGCTTAGGCTTGGGTTGGGGCTGCCCACTCGGCTTCTCACCCTTCTTCTCTCCTTCCTCACCTCCCTTTGGGCTCACAAACTTCACCGGTTTCTGAAAATCATTTTTTGGGTGAGGGAATATGGGTGGATCTGGAGTAGTGTCAAGTTTATTTCTGAGATGGTTGGGCTTGGGCTCAAACTTGTTCTTGTGTCTGTTTGGTGGTGGGATAGGAATCTCTCCAACTCTCTCAACTCCCTCACCACAGTTCTCTCCAAGCTTGTCAGCCCCAAGTGCCTGACCATCATAGCGTTTGAAAGCCGCTATCATGATACCGAGCTGAGGCTCCTGACCTGACAACCAGCTCATACATTTTCTCAGCTCATCATTTTCATCCTGCAGGCGATCAACATAATGTGCAAGCTCCAAATTCTTAACCGCATGCAATTCACAAGTAGAGCAAGAAGTGGGAATAGGCTCTTTCAACTTAGCCTCAAGCGAAATAGTGTAAGCATGCATCTCATCAATCTTTCCATGCAAAACAGGGCAAGAAGTGCAAGCACCTAGCAAAGCAGATCTAGACTTAAGCTCAGCCACTTCAACCCTAAGCATATCTAGTTCATCACAAGTAGAAGCATGCTTATCCTTAAGAGCAGTAAGATCAGCTAGGTACACAGAGCAATCACAGCAATCAATCTCATCAGAAACCACAGGAGAAGCCTTAAGCGAATCAATCTCAAGCTTAGCATCTAGGTTCTGGGTTTCTAGCTCAGCCACACGGTTCCTAGCATCTTCTAGTGAGGCCCTAAGCTCTTTCCTCATCTTCTTGGCCTCTCTAAGCATGTGATCGCGGTTATCAAGCAAGTCAACCAACTCATCATTCTCCTTGCGCAAAGAAGAGAGCTCATCACATACCTCATCCTCGGAGTCAGAGTCCGAGTCACTCTGGTGGCTCTTCTTGCTGCCGGAGCTACGGGCCATGCCGCAGAAGCCATCTCTCGCGAAGCAGCTCAACCCGCTCAAGTTCCTGGATGACTTCTTGTTCTTGCGCCGATCACCTTCATCTTCACTGCTACTCGAGCTTGAGGAAGAGTAGGCGGAGCTGGAGTCGACGTCGCTCGCTCCGACCATTGCTCGGGCCTTCCTGCCGCGGCCATCCTTCTTCCTCGACCGTCGCTCGTCCTTGTGCTTGTTCTTGTGCTTTTGATCGCGCCTCGATCGGTACTTGCCATCCTTGCTCGATCGGTGCCTGTAGCCGTCCTTGTAGCCGTCCTTGTTCTCCGTCTTCTCCGGGCAGTCGGCAACGAAGTGTCCTGGCTTGCCGCACTGAAAGCACGTCCGTGCTGTCCTCCTCGTGTTCACCCGGTTCTCGTGCAGCCTCTCGAACCGCCTGGTCAGCAACGCCAGCTCGTCCTCTCCAAGCACGTCGAACTCCTCATCTGGCAAAGACATCAAAGAAGACAGAGAGTACATCCTGGAGGATGCGTTAGCGTTAGACTTAGCTCCTTTGCCACTAACGAGAGCGAGACTATGAGAATCAGTCAGGCTCTCGATCTTGGCTGTCATACCACGGTCCAACTCAGCCGACTTGAGCTTCGAGAACAGCTCGTTCACCGTCAAGGTGTCATACTTCTCGGACTCAACAATAGCCTCAAACTTCCCGTCCCATACGGTACGATCCAACGAGTGCAAGAGCTTCACGGCTCTATCATGATCATTGTATGGGAGGACGTCCACATTGGCTCTCATGTTGTTCACAACGACCGTAAATCGCTGGAAAAGGGCATCGACGGACTCGCCGGGGAGATGAGTGAAGTTCTCGTACTCTCTCCGGTAAGTCGCGTACATCCGAGCCTGAACCTGAGCATTCCCAGCATGAGCATCCTTCAACTGCTCCCAAATCCTACAAGCTAAGTCCTCTGTCTGAACCCGATCGAATTCAGGCTGACACAGAGCACGAAACAAGTAGTCGACAGCCTTGTTGTTGGCTTCGAACATATCCCTCGATCCTGGAGCAAGGAAGTTCATCGGATGAACATAAGCTGTGTTCACCGTGACATCCCAAAGGATCTGACCCTTTCCGCGGAGGAACGCCGCCATCCGCCTTTGCCACATCTGGTAGTTCTTCCCATCGAAGTGCGAAGGACCCGAACCCCGTTCCTGGTACGCCATCTTTGGATCTTAGACTGGTAAGAGTCAATAAAGACCCGAACCGGCTCTGATACCAATTGAAGGACCGATTAGGCGAACCAGAGAGGGGGGGAGTGAATGGGAGCCGATAAAAATTCTTCTCGAAGGAGATGAGAACTCCAACAAGACGAACACGGCTTCCAACTCACGTCTCCGACCCAACTACCCAAGTTGGTCAAGACCACGCAGCCACTGGAGTACTACTGGTCCTAGGAACCAACACTCAACCTTCCTAGCCAAAACTCACCAAAACACACAGCGGAAACTTGCACGGCTTGCTGCCTGTGCTACACCGGTCAGACCGATGGCCTGCGCCGGTCAGACCGGTGACACCGGTCAGACCGGTGGACAGAGCCGGTCAGGCCGGTGGCTACAGCAGCCGAACAGCAAACGTTCCAGGAAGCCTCAGTGAATCCTCTAGGCCCTGGAACAAAAACCACCACGAAACACAACCTGTGAGGAAGAAGAACCCCTCACAAATCCTAGCAAAACAACTCCAAACACTCCAAGAACTGAACAGCAGGACCACGGGACAAAACCACACGGACAAGGCTGTTCCCCGAGACAAAAACCCACCAAGGGCTAGCACCGGTCAGACCGGTCAAGAGCACCGGTCAGACCGGTCGTGCCTGGGCAGCTCGGGATGAACAGCGCCCGCGAGTCAACTCCTCCAAATCCAACTCCCGATCTCCCGATTCGCTCCACGGTTTTGCACAAGACTTTGGGGATAGTAGGAACACCTCATGGGTACTCCATAGCCAAGATTTGGTCCACCAAAACTTGTCAAATCAAGAGGAATCGAAGAAATCCCACCAAGAACGCCTCTAACCCTAGAGCCACGAAAACCCCAAAATCGAGCCCCTTTGCTCACGGATTTGGAAGGGGAATCAAAGGGAAAAGAACCACGAAGGGTTCATGCATACATCCCCCACCAAATCCCAAAGAGAAAGGCCTCGAAATCGCTCCAAGAAAATCGCCAAGAAAGGGCTCCGAAAATCACCAAAAAGGAGAAACGGGAAAGACACATCCAAGCCTTGAGGAACCACGCCGAATCATCTATACATACCAAAGAGGTTCATACAAGGTCTAGCTTGCCGCCCGATCATCCTTCCCTCTCACAAGATCTCACCATGAAGCTCTCAAGCTAGTCCTACGAAAATCCTAAGAAAATAGGAAGGAAAATAGGAAAACCAAATGAGCTAGGGTTCCAAGAGATGGCTGCCATCCTCTCACCCCTTGGGTTATATGGAGGCAACCGAAAGACTAAAATACCCTTACTAGCTAACTAGGGATACATGCCCCTCGAGGGCGAAAATGGAAGTCTTTGTCTTCGCACCATCGGACGGATGCCCAGCAACCGCAAACTTGCTTAGCCTCGATGCAAGCCTTGCGATCCCGACGCGTGTCCTCCGCTTCGAAGATTCCGGACTGCGTCGTCGCACACCGGTCAGACCGGTGATCCTCACCGGTCAGACCGGTACCCACCGGTCAGACCGGTCAGACCCACCGGTCAGACCGGTCTGGAGCTGCTGCACTTCCGTCTTCGGTTCTTCGGTCTTGGCTTTGTGGATCAACCAAGGAACCCAGTGGTTTTCTGGTGAACCACCGGAAACCCCGCGAACTCGGTGTAGCCTCCGCCAATCACCACTCATGACTCGGCTCCCACGTACTCCCGGCTCGACCTTGGTTTTGAGGCTCAACCAAGAAACCGTCCATGACTTCATCTTGCCGTTCTTGCCACCATGCGGCCCGCACTTGACCCCGCTGGCCACCGGGTCCCTCGAACCAAGCCTACTTGTCTTCTCCACACCTGGAGGCCTCACCGGCAACGACCTTTCACGCTTGTTCTTCACCTGCACCTGCACCAGTCAAGCCGCAACTTGCACCTGCAATACTTAGCCAAGAATCAGTCCACACCACGTTGTCAATCACTCATCACACCAGGAAGCGACCATCCACCGGTCCTCGAACCACACCTGGCTCTCAATAACTTGTGTTCCGGGCGTGAATGCACTGTTACGGGGTACCGAAGTTGCAAAAATGGTTTTGCAACAAAAGCATCCGTTCTACTCCATTTTAACTCAAAACGATGTTTGGGAGTGTTTTGGAGCATTTCACTAACCTTCGGCATGTAAATAACTTGTGTTTCGGGCCTGAATGCACTGTTACGGGGTACCGAAGTTGCAAAAATGGTTTTGCAACAAAAGCATCCGTTCTACTCCATTAGCCTCAAAATGATGTTTCGGAGTGATGCATTTCGCTAACCTTCGGCATATAAATAACTTGTGTTTCGGGCCTGGATGCACAGTTATGGGGTACCGAAGTTGCAAAAATGGTTTTGCAACAAAAGCATCTGTTCTACTCCATTACACTCAAAATGATGTTTGGGAGTGTTTTGGAGCATTTCGCTAACCTTCGGCCTGAAAATAACTTGTGTTCCAGGCCTGAATGCACTGTTACGGGGTACCGAAGTTGCAAAAATGGTTTTGCAACAAAAGCATCTGTTCTACTCAATTAGACTCCAAATGATGTTTGGGAGTGTTTTGGGGCATTTCGCTAACCTTCGGCATGTAAATAACTTATGTTCCGGGCCTGAATGCACTGTTACGGGGTACCGAAGTTGCAAAAATGGTTTTGCAACAAAAGCATCCGTTCTACTCAATTTGACTCAAAATGATGTATGGGAGTGTTTTGGAGCATTTCGCAAACCTTTGGCATGTAAATAACTTGTGTTTCGGGTCTGAATGCACTGTTACGGGGTACCGAAGTTGCAAAAATGGTTTTGCAACAAAAGCATCAGTTCTACTCCATTAGACTCAAAATGATGTTTCGGAGTGTTGCATTTCGCTAACCTTCGGCATATAAATAACTTGTGTTTCGGGCCTGGATGCACAGTTACGGGGTACCGAAGTTGCAAAAATGGTTTTGCAACAAAAGCATCTGTTCTACTCCATTACACTCAAAATGATGTTTGGGAGTGTTTTGGAGCATTTCGCTAACCTTCGGCCTGAAAATAACTTGTGTTCCGGGCCTGAATGCACTGTTACGGGGTACCGAAGTTGCAAAAATGGTTTTGCAACAAAAGCATCCTTTCTACTCCATTAGACTCAAAATGATGTTTGGGAGTGTTTTGGAGCATTTCGCAAACCTTGGGCATGAAAATAACTTGTGTTCCTGGCCTGAATGCACTGTTACGGGGTACCGAAGTTGCAAAAATGGTTTTGCAACAAAAGCATCCTTTCTACTCCATTAGACTCAAAATGATGTTTCGGAGTGTTGCATTTCGCTAACCTTCGGCATATAAATAACTTGTGTTTCGGGCCTGGATGCACAGTTACCGGGTACCGAAGTTGCAAAAATGGTTTTGCAACAAAAGCATCCGTTCCACTCAATTAGACTCAAAATGATGTTTGGGAGTGTTTTGGAGCATTTCGCTAACCTTTGGCATGTAAATAACTTGTGTTCCGGGCCTGAATGCACTGTTACGGGGTACCGAAGTTGCAAAAATGGTTTTGCAACAAAAGCATCCGTTCTACTCCATTTTAACTCAAAATGATGTTTGGGAGTGTTTTGGAGCATTTCACTAACCTTCGGCATGTAAATAACTTGTGTTCCTGGCCTGAATGCACTGTTACGGGGTACCGAAGTTGCAAAAATGGTTTTGCAACAAAAGCATCCTTTCTACTCCATTAGACTCAAAATGATGTTTCGGAGTGTTGCATTTCGCTAACCTTCGGCATATAAATAACTTGTGTTTCGGGCCTGGATGCACAGTTACCGGGTACCGAAGTTGCAAAAATGGTTTTGCAACAAAAGCATCCGTTCTACTCAATTAGACTCAAAATGATGTTTGGGAGTGTTTTGGAGCATTTCGCTAACCTTCGGCATGTAAATAACTTGTGTTCCGGGCCTGAATGCACTGTTACGGGGTACCGAAGTTGCAAAAATGGTTTTGCAACAAAAGCATCCGTTCTACTCCATTTTGACTCAAAATGATGTTTGGGAGTGTTTTGGAGCATTTCACTAACCTTCGGCATGTAAATAACTTGTGTTTCGGGCCTGAATGCACTGTTACGGGGTACCGAAGTTGCAAAAATGGTTTTGCAACAAAAGCATCCGTTCTACTCCATTAGCCTCAAAATGATGTTTCGGAGTGTTGCATTTCGCTAACCTTCGGCATATAAATAACTTGTGTTTCGGGCCTGGATGCACAGTTACCGGGTACCGAAGTTGCAAAAATGGTTTTGCAACAAAAGCATCCGTTCCACTCAATTAGACTCAAAATGATGTTTGGGAGTGTTTTGGAGCATTTCGCTAACCTTTGGCATGTAAATAACTTGTGTTCCGGGCCTGAATGCACTGTTACGGGGTACCGAAGTTGCAAAAATGGTTTTGCAACAAAAGCATCCGTTCTACTCCATTTTAACTCAAAATGATGTTTGGGAGTGTTTTGGAGCATTTCACTAACCTTCGGCATGTAAATAACTTGTGTTTCGGGCCTGAATGCACTGTTACGGGGTACCGAAGTTGCAAAAATGGTTTTGCAACAAAAGCATCCGTTCTACTCCATTAGCCTCAAAATGATGTTTCGGAGTGTTGCATTTCGCTAACCTTCGGCATATAAATAACTTGTGTTTCGGGCCTGGATGCACAGTTACGGGGTACCGAAGTTGCAAAAATGGTTTTGCAACAAAAGCATCTGTTCTACTCCATTACACTCAAAATGATGTTTGGGAGTGTTTTGGAGCATTTCGCTAACCTTCGGCCTGAAAATAACTTGTGTTCCGGGCCTGAATGCACTGTTACGGGGTACCGAAGTTGCAAAAATGGTTTTGCAACAAAAGCATCCTTTCTACTCCATTAGACTCAAAATGATGTTTGGGAGTGTTTTGGAGCATTTTGCAAACCTTGGGCATGAAAATAACTTGTGTTCCTGGCCTGAATGCACTGTTACGGGGTACCGAAGTTGCAAAAATGGTTTTGCAACAAAAGCATCCTTTCTACTCCATTAGACTCAAAATGATGTTTTGGAGTGTTGCATTTCGCTAACCTTCGGCATATAAATAACTTGTGTTTCGGGCCTGGATGCACAGTTACCGGGGTATTGAAGTTGCAAAAATGGTTTTGCAACAAAAGCATCCGTTCTACTCAGTTAGACTCCAAATGATGTTTGGGAGTGTTTTGAGGCATTTCGCTAACCTTCGGCATGTAAATAACTTGTGTTCCGGGCCTGAATGCACTGTTATGGGGTACCGATGTTGCAAAAATAGTTTTGCAACAAAAGCATCCGTTCTACTCCATTAGACTCAAAATGTTGTTTTGTAGTGTTGCATTTCGCTAACCTTCGGCATGTAAATAACTTGTGTTTCGGGTCTGAATGCACTGTTACGGGGTACCGAAGTTGCAAAAATGGTTTTGCAACAAAAGCATCAGTTCTACTCCATTAGACTCAAAATGATGTTTCGGAGTGTTGCATTTCGCTAACATTCTGCATATAAATAACTTGTGTTTCGGGCCTGGATGCACAGTTACGGGGTACCGAAGTTGCAAAAATGGTTTTGCAACAAAAGCATCCGTTCTACTCCATTAGACTCAAAATGATGTTTCGGAGTGTTGCATTTCGCTAACCTTCGGCATTTAAATAACTTGTGTTTCGGGCCTGGATGCACAGTTACGGGGTACCGAAGTTGCAAAAATGGTTTTGCAACAAAAGCATCTGTTCTACTCCATTACACTCAAAATGATGTTTGGGAGTGTTTTGGAGCATTTCGCTAACCTTCGGCATATAAATAACTTGTGTTTCGGGCCTGGATGCACAGTTACGGGGTACCGAAGTTGCAAAAATGGTTTTGCAACAAAAGCATCTGTTCTACTCAATTAGACTCCAAATGATGTTTGGGAGTGTTTTGGAGCATTTCGCTAACCTTCGGCATGTAAATAACTTGTGTTCCGGGCCTGAATGCACTGTTACGGGGTACCGAAGTTGCAAAAATGGTTTTGCAACAAAAGCATCCGTTCTACTCCGTTTGACTCAAAATGATGTATGGGAGTGTTTTGGAGCATTTCGCAAACCTTCGGCATGTAAATAACTTGTGTTCCGGGCCTGAATGCACTGTTACGGGGTTCCGAAGTTGCAAAAATGGTTTTGCAACAAAAGCATCCGTTCTACTCCATTAGACTCAAAATGATGTTTCGGAGTGTTGCATTTTCCTAACATTCGGCATATAAATAACTTGTGTTTCGGGCCTGGATGCACAGTTACGGGGTACCGAAGTTGCAAAAATGGTTTTGCAACAAAAGCATCCGTTCTACTCCATTTTAACTCAAAATGATGTTTGGGAGTGTTTTGGAGCATTTCACTAACCTTCGGCATGTAAATAACTTGTGTTCCTGGCCTGAATGCACTGTTACGGGGTACCGAAGTTGCAAAAATGGTTTTGCAACAAAAGCATCCTTTCTACTCCATTAGACTCAAAATGATGTTTCGGAGTGTTGCATTTCGCTAACCTTCGGCATATAAATAACTTGTGTTTCGGGCCTGGATGCACAGTTACCGGGTACCGAAGTTGCAAAAATGGTTTTGCAACAAAAGCATCCGTTCCACTCAATTAGACTCAAAATGATGTTTGGGAGTGTTTTGGAGCATTTCGCTAACCTTTGGCATGTAAATAACTTGTGTTCCGGGCCTGAATGCACTGTTACGGGGTACCGAAGTTGCAAAAATGGTTTTGCAACAAAAGCATCCGTTCTACTCCATTTTAACTCAAAATGATGTTTGGGAGTGTTTTGGAGCATTTCACTAACCTTCGGCATGTAAATAACTTGTGTTTCGGGCCTGAATGCACTGTTACGGGGTACCGAAGTTGCAAAAATGGTTTTGCAACAAAAGCATCCGTTCTACTCCATTAGCCTCAAAATGATGTTTCGGAGTGTTGCATTTCGCTAACCTTCGGCATATAAATAACTTGTGTTTCGGGCCTGGATGCACAGTTACGGGGTACCGAAGTTGCAAAAATGGTTTTGCAACAAAAGCATCTGTTCTACTCCATTACACTCAAAATGATGTTTGGGAGTGTTTTGGAGCATTTCGCTAACCTTCGGCCTGAAAATAACTTGTGTTCCGGGCCTGAATGCACTGTTACGGGGTACCGAAGTTGCAAAAATGGTTTTGCAACAAAAGCATCCTTTCTACTCCATTAGACTCAAAATGATGTTTGGGAGTGTTTTGGAGCATTTTGCAAACCTTGGGCATGAAAATAACTTGTGTTCCTGGCCTGAATGCACTGTTACGGGGTACCGAAGTTGCAAAAATGGTTTTGCAACAAAAGCATCCTTTCTACTCCATTAGACTCAAAATGATGTTTCGGAGTGTTGCATTTCGCTAACCTTCGGCATATAAATAACTTGTGTTTCGGGCCTGGATGCACAGTTACCGGGTACCGAAGTTGCAAAAATGGTTTTGCAACAAAAGCATCCGTTCTACTCAATTAGACTCAAAATGATGTTTGGGAGTGTTTTGGAGCATTTCGCTAACCTTCGGCATGTAAATAACTTGTGTTCCGGGCCTGAATGCACTGTTACGGGGTACCGAAGTTGCAAAAATGGTTTTGCAACAAAAGCATCCGTTCTACTCCATTAGCCTCAAAATGATGTTTTGGGAGTGTTTTGGAGCATTTCGCAAACCTTCGGCATGTAAATAACTTGTGTTTCGGGTCTGAATGCACTGTTACGGGGTACCGAAGTTGCAAAAATGGTTTTGCAACAAAAGCATCAGTTCTACTCCATTAGACTCAAAATGATGTTTCGGAGTGTTGCATTTCGCTAACATTCTGCATATAAATAACTTGTGTGTCGGGCCTGGATGCACTGTTACGGGGTACCGAAGTTGCAAAAATGGTTTTGCAACAAAAGCATCCGTTCTAGCATTTCGCTAACATTCTGCATATAAATAACTTGTGTGTCGGGCCTGGATGCACAGTTACGGGGTACCGAAGTTGCAAAAATGGTTTTGCAACAAAAGCATCCGTTCTACTCAATTAGACTCCAAATGATGTGTGGGAGTGTTTTGGAGCATTTCGCTAACCTTCGGCATGTAAATAACTTGTGTTCCGGGCCTGAATGCACTGTTACGGGGTACCGAAGTTGCAAAAATGGTTTTGCAACAAAAGCATCCGTTCTACTCCATTTGACTCAAAATGATGTTTGGGAGTGTTTTGGAGCATTTCGCAAACCTTCGGCATGTAAATAACTTGTGTTCCGGGCCTGAATGCACTGTTACGGGGTACCGAAGTTGCAAAAATGGTTTTGCAACAAAAGTATCCGTTCTACTCCATTAGACTCAAAATGATGTTTCGGAGTGTTGCATTTCGCTAACCTTCGGCATATAAATAACTTGTGTTTCGGGCCTGGATGCACAGTTACGGGGTACCGAAGTTGCAAAAATGGTTTTGCAACAAAAGCATCCGTTCTTCTCAATTAGACTCCAAATGATGTTTGGGAGTGTTTTGGAGCATTTCGCTAACCTTCGGCATGTAAATAACTTGTGTTTCGGGCCTGAATGCACTGTTAGGGGGTACCGAAGTTGCAAAAATGGTTTTGCAACAAAAGAATCCGTTCTACTCAATTAGACTCAAAATGATGTTTGGGAGTGTTTTGGAGCATTTCGCAAACCTTGGGCATGAAAATAACTTGTGTTCCTGGCCTGAATGCACTGTTACGGGGTACCGAAGTTGCAAAAATGGTTTTGCAACAAAAGCATCCTTTCTACTCCATTAGACTCAAAATGATGTTTCGGAGTGTTGCATTTCGCTAACCTTCGGCATATAAATAACTTGTGTTTCGGGCCTGGATGCACAGTTACCGGGTACCGAAGTTGCAAAAATGGTTTTGCAACAAAAGCATCCGTTCTACTCAATTAGACTCAAAATGATGTTTGGGAGTGTTTTGGAGCATTTCGCTAACCTTCGGCATGTAAATAACTTGTGTTCCGGGCCTGAATGCACTGTTACGGGGTACCGAAGTTGCAAAAATGGTTTTGCAACAAAAGCATCCGTTCTACTCCATTTTGACTCAAAATGATGTTTGGGAGTGTTTTGGAGCATTTCACTAACCTTCGGCATGTAAATAACTTGTGTTTCGGGCCTGAATGCACTGTTACGGGGTACCGAAGTTGCAAAAATGGTTTTGCAACAAAAGCATCCGTCCTACTCCATTAGCCTCAAAATGATGTTTCGGAGTGTTGCATTTCGCTAACCTTCGGCATATAAATAACTTGTGTTTCGGGCCTGGATGCACAGTTACGGGGTACCGAAGTTGCAAAAATGGTTTTGCAACAAAAGCATCCGTTCTACTCAATTAGACTCAAAATGATGTTTGGGAGTGTTTTGGAGCATTTCGCTAACCTTCGGCATGTAAATAACTTGTGTTCCGGGCCTGAATGCACTGTTACGGGGTACCGAAGTTGCAAAAATGGTTTTGCAACAAAAGCATCCGTTCTACTCAATTAGACTCAAAATGATGTTTGGGAGTGTTTTGGAGCATTTCGCTAACCTTCGGCATGTAAATAACTTGTGTTTCGGGCCTGAATGCACTGTTACGGGGTACCGAAGTTGCAAAAATGGTTTTGCAACAAAAGCATCCGTTCTACTCCATTTTGACTCAAAATGATGTTTGGGAGTGTTGCATTTCGCTAACCTTCGGCATGTAAATAACTTGTGTTTCGGGCCTGAATGCACTGTTACGGGGTACCGAAGTTGCAAAAATGGTTTTGCAACAAAAGCATCCGTTCTACTCAATTAGACTCCAAATGATGTTTGGGAGTGTTTTGGGGCATTTCGCTAACCTTCGGCATGTAAATAACTTGTGTTCCGGGCCTGAATGCACTGTTACGGGGTACCGAAGTTGCAAAAATGGTTTTGCAACAAAAGCATCCGTTCTACTCCATTAGACTCAAAATGATGTTTGGGAGTGTTTTGGAGCATTTCGCTAACCTTCGGCATGTAAATAACTTGTGTTTCGGGCCTGGATGCACAATTACGGGGTACCGAAGTTGCAAAAATGGTTTTGCAACAAAAGCATCCGTTCTACTCCATTAGACTCAAAATGATGTTTTGGAGTGTTGCATTTCGCTAACCTTCGGCATATAACTAACTTGTGTTTCGGGCCTGGATGCACAGTTACGGGGTACCGAAGTTGCAAAAATGGTTTTGCAACAAAAGCATCAGTTCTACTCCATTACACTCAAAATGATGTTTGGGAGTGTTTTGGAGCATTTCGCTAACCTTCGGCATATAAATAACTTGTGTTCCGGGCCTGAATGCACTGTTACGGGGTACCGAAGTTGCAAAAATGGTTTTGCAACAAAAGCATCCGTTCTACTCCATTAGACTCAAAATGATGTTTGGGAGTGTTTTGGAGCATTTCGCAAACCTTTGGCATGTAAATAACTTGTGTTTCGGGTCTGAATGCACTGTTACGGGGTACCGAAGTTGCAAAAATGGTTTTGCAACAAAAGCATCCTTTCTACTCCATTAGACTCAAAATGATGTTTCGGAGTGTTGCATTTCGCTAACCTTCGGCATGAAAATAACTTGTGTTCCGGGCCTGAATGCACTGTTACGGGGTACCGAAGTTGCAAAAATGGTTTTGCAACAAAAGCATCTGTTCTAGTCCATTACACTCAAAATGATGTTTGGGAGTGTTTTGGAGCATTTCGCTAACCTTCGGCATATAAATAACTTGTGTTTCGGGCCTGGATGCACAGTTACGGGGTATTGAAGTTGCAAAAATGGTTTTGCAACAAAAGCATCCGTTCTACTCAATTAGATTCAAAATGATGTTTGGGAGTGTTTTGAGGCATTTCGCTAACCTTCGGCATGTAAATAACTTGTGTTTTGGGACTGAATGCACTGTTACGGGGTACCTAAGATGCAAAAATGGATTTGCAACAAAAGCATCCGTTCTACTCCATTAGACTCAAAATGATGTTTCGGAGTGTTGCATTTCGCTAACCTTCGGCATATAAATAACTTGTGTTTCGGACCTGGATGCACAGTTACAGGGTACCGAAGTTGCAAAAATGGTTTTGCAACAAAAGCATCTGTTCTACTCCATTACACTCAAAATGATGTTTGGGAGTGTTTTGGAGCATTTCGCTAACCTTCGGCATGTAAATAACTTGTGTTCCGGGCCTGAATGCACTGTTACGGGGTACCGAAGTTGCAAAAATGGTTTTGCAACAAAAGCATCCGTTCTACTCCATTAGACTCAAAATGATGTTTGGGAGTGTTTTGGAGCATTTCACTAACCTTCGGCATGTAAATAACTTGTGTTTCGGGCCTGAATGCACTGTTACGGGGTACCGAAGTTGCAAAAATGGTTATGCAACAAAAGCATCCTTTCTACTCTATTAGCCTCAAAATGATGTTTGGGCCTGAATGCACTGTTATGGGGTACCGAAGTTGCAAAAATAGTTTTGCAACAAAAGCATCCGTTCTACTCCATTAGACTCAAAATGTTGTTTTGTAGTGTTGCATTCCGCTAACCTTCGGCATGTAAATAACTTGTGTTCCGGGCCTGAATGCACTGTTTCGGGGTACCGAAGTTGCAAAAATGGTTTTGCAACAAAAGCATCCGTTCTACTGCATTTGACTCAAAATGATGTATGGGAGTGTTTTGGAGCATTTCGCAAACCTTCGGCATGTAAATAACTTGTGTTTCGGGCCTGAATGCACTGTTACGGGGTACCGAAGTTGCAAAAATGGTTTTGCAACAAAAGCATCCGTTCTACTCCATTAGACTCAAAATGATGTTTCGGAGTGTTGCATTTCGCTAACCTTCGGCATTTAAATAACTTGTGTTTCGGGCCTGGATGCACAGTTACGGGGTACCGAAGTTGCAAAAATGGTTTTGCAACAAAAGCATCTGTTCTACTCCATTACACTCAAAATGATGTTTGGGAGTGTTTTGGAGCATATCGCTAACCTTCGGCATATAAATAACTTGTGTTTCGGGCCTGGATGCACAGTTACGGGGTACCGAAGTTGCAAAAATGGTTTTGCAACAAAAGCATCCGTTCTACTCAATTAGACTCCAAATGATGTTTGGGAGTGTTTTGGAGCATTTCGCTAACCTTCGGCATGTAAATAACTTGTGTTCCGGGCCTGAATGCACTGTTACGGGGTACCGAAGTTGCAAAAATGGTTTTGCAACAAAAGCATCCGTTCTACTCCATTAGACTCAAAATGATGTTTGGGAGTGTGTTGGAGCATTTTGCTAACCTTCGGCATGTAAATAACTTGTGTTTCGAGCCTGAATGCACTGTTACGGGGTACCGATGTTGCAAAAATGGTTTTGCAACAAAAGCATCCTTTCTACTCTATTAGACTCAAAATGATGTTTGGGAGTGGTTTGGAGCATTTCGCTAACCTTCGGCATGTAAATAACTTGTGTTCCGGGCCTGAATGCACTGTTACGGGGTACCGAAGTTGCAAAAATGGTTTTGCAACAAAAGCATCCGTTCTACTCCATTTTGACTCAAAATGATGTTTGGGAGTGTTTTGGAGCATTTCGCTAACCTTCGGCATGTAAATAACTTGTGTTCCGGGCCTGAATGCACTGTTACGGGGTACCGAAGTTGCAAAAATGGTTTTGCAACAAAAGCATCCGTTCTACTCAATTAGACTCAAAATGATGTTTGGGAGTGTTTTGGAGCATTTCGCTAACCTTCGGCATGTAAATAACTTGTGTTTCGGGCCTGAATGCACTGTTACGGGGTACCGAAGTTGCAAAAATGGTTTTGCAACAAAAGCATCCGTTCTACTCCATTAGACTCAAAATGATGTTTCGGAGTGTTGCATTTCGCTAACCTTCGGCATATAAATAACTTGTGTTTCGGGCCTGGATGCACAGTTACGGGGTACCGAAGTTGCAAAAATGGTTTTGCAACAAAAGCATCTGTTCTACTCCATTACACTCAAAATGATGTTTGGGAGTGTTTTGGAGCATTTCGCTAACCTTCGGCATATAAATAACTTGTGTTTTGGGCCTGAATGCACTGTTACGGGGTACCGAAGTTGCAAAAATGGTTTTGCAACAAAAGCATCCGTTCTACTCCATTAGACTCAAAATGATGTTTGGGAGTGTTTTGGAGCATTTCGCTAACCTTCGGCATGTAAATAACTTGTGTTCCGAGCCTGAATGCACTGTTACGGGGTACCGAAGTTGCAAAAATGGTTTTGCAACAAAAGCATCCTTTCTACTCCATTAGACTCAAAATGATGTTTGGGAGTGTTTTGGAGGTTTTCGCAAACCTTCGGCATGTAAATAACTTGTGTTTCGGGCCTGAATGCACTGTTACGGGGTACCGAAGTTGCAAAAATGGTTTTGCAACAAAAGCATCCTTTCTACTCTATTAGACTCAAAATGATGTTTGGGAGTGTTTTGGAGCATTTCGCTAACCTTCGGCATGTAAATAACTTGTGTTCCGGGCCTGAATGCACTGTTACGGGGTACCGAAGTTGCAAAAATGGTTTTGCAACAAAAGCATCCGTTCTACTCCATTAGACTCAAAATGATGTTTGGGAGTGTTTTGGAGCATTTCGCTAACCTTCGGCATGTAAATAACTTGTGTTCCGGGCCTGAATGCACTGTTACGGGGTACCGAAGTTGCAAAAATGGTTTTGCAACAAAAGCATCCGTTCTACTCCATTAGACTCAAAATGATGTTTCGGAGTGTTGCATTTCGCTAACCTTCGGCATATAAATAACTTGTGTTTCGGGCCTGGATGCACAGTTACGGGGTACCGAAGTTGCAAAAATGGTTTTGCAACAAAAGCATCCGTTCTACTCAATTAGACTCAAAATGATGTTTGGGAGTGTTTTGGAGCATTTCGCTAACCTTCGGCATGTAAATAACTTGTGTTCCGGGCCTGAATGCACTGTTACGGGGTACCGAAGTTGCAAAAATGGTTTTGCAACAAAAGCATCCGTTCTACTCCATTTTCACTCAAAATGATGTTTGGGAGTGTTTTGGAGCATTTCGCTAACCTTCGGCATGTAAATAACTTGTGTTCCGGGCCTGAATGCACTGTTACGGGGTACCGAAGTTGCAAAAATGGTTTTGCAACAAAAGCATCCGTTCTACTCCATTAGACTCAAAATGATGTTTTGGAGTGTTGCATTTCGCTAACCTTCGGCATATAAATAACTTGTGTTTCGGGCCTGGATGCACAGTTACGGGGTACCGAAGTTGCAAAAATGGTTTTGCAACAAAAGCATCTGTTCTACTCCATTACACTCAAAATGATGTTTGGGAGTGTTTTGGAGCATTTCGCTAACCTTCGGCATATAAATAACTTGTGTTTCGGGCCTGGATGCACAGTTACCGGGTACCGAAGTTGCAAAAATGGTTTTGCAACAAAAGCATCCGTTCTACTCAATTAGACTCAAAATGATGTTTGGGAGTGTTTTGGAGCATTTCGCTAACCTTCGGCATGTAAATAACTTGTGTTCCGGGCCTGAATGCACTGTTACGGGGTACCGAAGTTGCAAAAATGGTTTTGCAACAAAAGCATACATTCTACTCCATTAGACTCAAAATGATGTTTGGGAGTGTTTTGGAGCATTTCGCTAACCTTCGGCATGTAAATAACTTGTGTTTCGGGCCTGAATGCACTGTTACGGGGTACCGAAGTTGCAAAAATTGTTTTGCAACAAAAGCATCCTTTCTACTCCATTAGACTCAAAATGATGTTTGGGAGTGTTTTGGAGCATTTCGCTAACCTTCGGCATGTAAATAACTTGTGTTTCGGGCCTGAATGCACTGTTACGGGGTACCGAAGTTGCAAAAATGGTTTTGCAACAAAAGCATCCGTTCTACTCAATTAGACTCAAAATGATGTTTGGGAGTGTTTTGGAGCATTTCGCTAACCTTCGGCATGTAAATAACTTGTGTTCCGGGCCTGAATGCACTGTTACGGGGTACCGAAGTTGCAAAAATGGTTTTGCAACAAAAGCATCCGTTCTACTCCATTGACTCCAAATGATGTTTGGGAGTGTTTTGGAGCATTTCGCTAACCTTCGGCATGTAAATAACTTGTGTTTCGGGCCTGAATGCACTGTTACGGGGTACCGAAGTTGCAAAAATGGTTTTGCAACAAAAGCATCCGTTCTACTCCATTAGACTCAAAATGATGTTTCGGAGTGTTGCATTTCGCTAACCTTCGGCATTTAAATAACTTGTGTTTCGGGCCTGGATGCACAGTTACGGGGTACCGAAGTTGCAAAAATGGTTTTGCAACAAAAGCATCTGTTCTACTCCATTACACTCAAAATGATGTTTGGGAGTGTTTTGGAGCATTTCGCTAACCTTCGGCATGTAAATAACTTGTGTTCCGGGCCTGAATGCACTGTTACGGGGTACCGAAGTTGCAAAAATGGTTTTGCAACAAAAGCATCCGTTCTACTCCATTAGACTCAAAATGATGTTTGGGAGTGTTTTGGAGCATTTCGCTAACCTTCGGCATGTAAATAACTTGTGTTCCTGGCCTGAATGCACTGTTACGGGGTACCGAAGTTGCAAAAATGGTTTTGCAACAAAAGCATCCGTTCTACTCCATTAGACTCAAAATGATGTTTGGGAGTGTTGCATTTTGCTAACATTCGGCATATAAATAACTTGTGTTTCGGGCCTGAATGCACTGTTACGGGGTACCGATGTTGCAAAAATGGTTTTGCAACAAAAGCATCCTTTCTACTCTATTAGACTCAAAATGATGTTTGGGAGTGGTTTGGAGCATTTCGCTAACCTTCGGCATGTAAATAACTTGTGTTCCGGGCCTGAATGCACTGTTACGGGGTACCGAAGTTGCAAAAATGGTTTTGCAACAAAAGCATCCGTTCTACTCCATTTTGACTCAAAATGATGTTTGGGAGTGTTTTGGAGCATTTCGCTAACCTTCGGCATGTAAATAACTTGTGTTTCGGGCCTGAATGCACTGTTACGGGGTACCGAAGTTGCAAAAATGGTTTTGCAACAAAAGCATCCGTTCTACTCCATTAGACTCAAAATGATGTTTCGGAGTGTTGCATTTCGCTAACCTTCGGCATATAAATAACTTGTGTTTCGGGCCTGGATGCACAGTTACGGGGTACCGAAGTTGCAAAAATGGTTTTGCAACAAAAGCATCTGTTCTACTCCATTACACTCAAAATGATGTTTGGGAGTGTTTTGGAGCATTTCGCTAACCTTCGGCATATAAATAACTTGTGTTCCGGGCCTGAATGCACTGTTACGGGGTACCGAAGTTGCAAAAATGGTTTTGCAACAAAAGCATCCGTTCTACTCCATTAGACTCAAAATGATGTTTGGGAGTGTTTTGGAGCATTTCGCTAACCTTCGGCATGTAAATAACTTGTGTTCCGGGCCTGAATGCACTGTTACGGGGTACCGAAGTTGCAAAAATGGTTTTGCAACAAAAGCATCCGTTCTACTCCATTAGACTCAAAATGATGTTTGGGAGTGTTTTGGAGCATTTCGCTAACCTTCGGCATGTAAATAACTTGTGTTTCGGGCCTGAATGCACTGTTACGGGGTACCGAAGTTGCAAAAATGGTTTTGCAACAAAAGCATCCTTTCTACTCCATTAGACTCAAAATGATGTTTCGGAGTGTTGCATTTCGCTAACCTTCGGCATATAAATAACTTGTGTTCCGGGCCTGAATGCACTGTTACGGGGTACCGAAGTTGCAAAAATGGTTTTGCAACAAAAGCATCCGTTCTACTCCATTTTGACTCAAAATGATGTTTGGGAGTGTTTTGGAGCATTTCGCTAACCTTCGGCATGTAAATAACTTGTGTTCCGGGCCTGAATGCACTGTTACGGGGAACCGAAGTTGCAAAAATGGTTTTGCAACAAAAGCATCCGTTCTACTCCATTTGACTCAAAATGATGTATGGGAGTGTTTTGGAGCATTTCGCAAACCTTCGGCATGTAAATAACTTGTGTTTCGGGCCTGAATGCACTGTTACGGGGTACCGAAGTTGCAAAAATGGTTTTGCAACAAAAGCATCCGTTCTACTCCATTAGACTCAAAATGATGTTTCGGAGTGTTGCATTTCGCTAACCTTCGGCATATAAATAACTTGTGTTTCGGGCCTGGATGCACAGTTACGGGGTACCGAAGTTGCAAAAATGGTTTTGCAACAAAAGCATCCGTTCTACTCCATTACACTCAAAATGATGTTTGGGAGTGTTTTGGAGCATTTAGCTAACCTTCGGCATATAAATAACTTGTGTTTCGGACCTGGAATGCACTGTTACGGGGTACCGAAGTTGCAAAAATGGTTTTGCAACAAAAGCATCCGTTCTACTCCATTAGACTCAAAATGATGTTTGGGAGTGTTTTGGAGCATTTCGCTAACCTTCGGCATGTAAATAACTTGTGTTCCGGGCCTGAATGCACTGTTACGGGGTACCGAAGTTGCAAAAATGGTTTTGCAACAAAAGCATCCGTTCTACTCCATTAGACTCAAAATGATGTTTGGGAGTGTTTTGGAGCATTTCGCTAACCTTCGGCCTAAAAATAACTTGTGTTCCGGGCCTGAATGCACTGTTATGGGGTACCGAAGATGCAAAAATGGTTTTGCAACAAAAGCATCCTTTCTACTCCATTAGACTCAAAATGATGTTTGGGAGTGTTTTGGAGCATTTCGCTAACCTTCGGCATATAAATAACTTGTGTTTCGGTCCTGAATGCACTGTTACGGGGTACCGAAGTTGCAAAAATGGTTTTGCAACAAAAGCATCCGTTCTACTCCAATTAGACTCAAAATGATGTTTGGGAGTGTTTTGGAGCATTTCGCTAACCTTCGGCATGTAAATAACTTGTGTTCCGGGCCTGAATGCACTGTTACGGGGTACCGAAGTTGCAAAAATGGTTTTGCAACAAAAGCATCCGTTCTACTCCATTAGACTCAAAATGATGTTTGGGAGTGTTTTGGAGCATTTCGCTAACCTTCGGCATGTAAATAACTTGTGTTTCGGGCCTGAATGCACTGTTACGGGGTACCGAAGTTGCAAAAATGGTTTTGCAACAAAAGCATCCGTTCTACTCCATTAGACTCAAAATGATGTTTGGGAGTGTTTTGGAGCATTTCGCTAACCTTCGGCATATAAATAACTTGTGTTTCGGGCCTGGATGCACAGTTACGGGGTACCGAAGTTGCAAAAATGGTTTTGCAACAAAAGCATCTGTTCTACTCCATTACACTCAAAATGATGTTTGGGAGTGTTTTGGAGCATTTCGCTAACCTTCGGCATGTAAATAACTTGTGTTCCGGGCCTGAATGCACTGTTACGGGGTACCGAAGTTGCAAAAATGGTTTTGCAACAAAAGCATCCGTTCTACTCAATTAGACTCCAAATGATGTTTGGGAGTGTTTTGGAGCATTTCGCTAACCTTCGGCATGTAAATAACTTGTGTTCCGGGCCTGAATGCACTGTTACGGGGTACCGAAGTTGCAAAAATGGTTTTGCAACAAAAGCATCCGTTCTACTCCATTTTACTCAAAATAATGTATGGGAGTGTTTTGGAGCATTTCTCTAACCTTCGGCATGTAAATAACTTGTGTTTCGGGCCTGAATGCACTGTTACGGGGTACCGAAGTTGCAAAAATGGTTTTGCAACAAAAGCATCCGTTCTACTCCATTAGACTCAAAATGATGTTTGGGAGTGTTGCATTTCGCTAACCTTCGGCATGTAAATAACTTGTGTTTCGGGCCTGGATGCACAGTTACGGGGTACCGAAGTTGCAAAAATGGTTTTGCAACAAAAGCATCTGTTCTACTCCATTACACTCAAAATGATGTTTGGGAGTGTTTTGGAGCATTTCGCTAACCTTCGGCATATAAATAACTTGTGTTTTGGGACTGAATGCACTGTTACGGGGTTCCGAAGTTGCAAAAATGGTTTTGCAACAAAAGCATCCGTTCTACTCCATTAGACTCAAAATGATGTTTGGGAGTGTTTTGGAGCATTTCGCTAACCTTCGGCATGTAAATAACTTGTGTTTCGGGCCTGAATGCACTGTTACGGGGTACCGAAGTTGCAAAAATGGTTTTGCAACAAAAGCATCTGTTCTACTCCATTACACTCAAAATGATGTTTGGGAGTGTTTTGGAGCATTTCGCTAACCTTCGGCATATAAATAACTTGTGTTTCGGACCTGGATGCACAGTTACAGGGTACCGAAGTTGCAAAAATGGTTTTGCAACAAAAGCATCCGTTCTACTCCATTAGACTCAAAATGATGTTTGGGAGTGTTTTGGAGCATTTCGCTAACCTTCGGCATGTAAATAACTTGTGTTCCGAGCCTGAATGCACTGTTACGGGGTACCGAAGTTGCAAATATGGTTTTGCAACAAAAGCATCCGTTCTACTCCATTAGACTCAAAATGATGTTTGGGAGTGTTTTGGAGCATTTTACTAGCCTTCGGCATGTAAATAACTTGTGTTTCGGGCCTGAATGCACTGTTACGGGGTACCGAAGTTGCAAAAATGGTTTTGCAACAAAAGCATCCTTTCTACTCTATTAGACTCAAAATGATGTTTGGGAGTGGTTTGGAGCATTTCGCTAACCTTCGACATGAAAATAACTTGTGTTCCGGGCCTGAATGCACTGTTACGGGGTTCCGAAGTTGCAAAAATGGTTTTGCAACAAAAGCATCCTTTCTACTCCATTAGACTCAAAATGATGTTTCGGAGTGTTGCATTTCGCTAACCTTCGGCATACAAATAACTTGTGTTTCGGGCCTGGATGCACAGTTATGGGGTACCGAAGTTGCAGAAATGGTTTTGCAACAAAAGCATCCGTTCTACTCCATTAGACTCAAAATGATGTTTGGGAGTGTTTTGGAGCATTTCGCTAACCTTCGGCATATAAATAACTTGTGTTTCGGGCCTGGATGCACAGTTACAGGGTACCGAAGTTGCAAAAATAGTTTTGCAACAAAAGCATCCGTTCTACTCCATTAGACTCAAAATGATGTTTGGGAGTGTTTTGGAGCATTTCGCTAACCTTCGGCATGTAAATAACTTGTGTTCCGAGCCTGAATGCACTGTTACGGGGTACCGAAGTTGCAAAAATGGTTTTGCAACAAAAGCATCCGTTCTACTCCATTAGACTCAAAATGATGTTTCGGAGTGTTGCATTTCGCTAACATTCGGCATATAAATAACTTGTGTTTCGGGCCTGGATGCACAGTTACGGGGTACCGAAGTTGCAAAAATGGTTTTGCAACAAAAGCATCCGTTCTACTCAATTAGACTCCAAATGATGTTTGGGAGTGTTTTGGAGCATTTCGCTAACCTTCGGCATGTAAATAACTTGTGTTCCGGGCCTGAATGCACTGTTACGGGGTACCGAAGTTGCAAAAATGGTTTTGCAACAAAAGCATCCGTTCTACTCCATTAGACTCAAAATGATGTTTCGGAGTGTTGCATTTCGCTAACCTTCGGCATATAAATAACTTGTGTTTCGGGCCTGGATGCACAGTTACGGGGTACCGAAGTTGCAAAAATGGTTTTGCAACAAAAGCATCCGTTCTACTCAATTAGACTCCAAATGATGTTTGGGAGTGTTTTGGAGCATTTCGCTAACCTTCGGCATGTAAATAACTTGTGTTCCGGGCCTGAATGCACTGTTACGGGGTACCGAAGTTGCAAAAATGGTTTTGCAACAAAAGCATCCGTTCTACTCCGTTTGACTCAAAATGATGTATGGGAGTGTTTTGGAGCATTTCGCAAACCTTCGGCATGTAAATAACTTGTGTTCCGGGCCTGAATGCACTGTTACGGGGTTCCGAAGTTGCAAAAATGGTTTTGCAACAAAAGCATCCGTTCTACTCCATTAGACTCAAAATGATGTTTCGGAGTGTTGCATTTCGCTAACCTTCGGCATATAAATAACTTGTGTTTCGGGCCTGGATGCACAGTTACGGGGTACCGAAGTTGCAAAAATGGTTTTGCAACAAAAGCATCCGTTCTACTCCATTAGACTCAAAATGATGTTTGGGAGTGTTTTGGAGCATTTCGCTAACCTTCGGCATGTAAATAACTTGTGTTCCGGGCCTGAATGCACTGTTACGGGGTACCGAAGTTGCAAAAATGGTTTTGCAACAAAAGCATCCGTTCTACTCCATTAGACTCAAAATGATGTTTCGGAGTGTTGCATTTCGCTAACCTTCGGCATTTAAATAACTTGTGTTTCGGGCCTGGATGCACAGTTACGGGGTACCGAAGTTGCAAAAATGGTTTTGCAACAAAAGCATCTGTTCTACTCCATTACACTCAAAATGATGTTTGGGAGTGTTTTGGAGCATTTCGCTAACCTTCGGCATATAAATAACTTGTGTTTCGGACCTGGATGCACAGTTACAGGGTACCGAAGTTGCAAAAATAGTTTTGCAACAAAAGCATCCGTTCTACTCCATTAGACTCAAAATGATGTTTGGGAGTGTTTTGGAGCATTTCGCTAACCTTCGGCATGTAAATAACTTGTGTTCCGAGCCTGAATGCACTGTTACGGGGTACCGAAGTTGCAAATATGGTTTTGCAACAAAAGCATCCGTTCTACTCCATTAGACTCAAAATGATGTTTGGGAGTGTTTTGGAGCATTTTGCTAACCTTCGGCATGTAAATAACTTGTGTTTCGGGCCTGAATGCACTGTTACGGGGTACCGATGTTGCAAAAATGGTTTTGCAACAAAAGCATCCTTTCTACTCTATTAGACTCAAAATGATGTTTGGGAGTGGTTTGGAGCATTTCGCTAACCTTCGGCATGTAAATAACTTGTGTTCCGGGCCTGAATGCACTGTTACGGGGTACCGAAGTTGCAAAAATGGTTTTGCAACAAAAGCATCCGTTCTACTCCATTAGACTCAAAATGATGTTTCGGAGTGTTGCATTTCGCTAACCTTCGGCATACAAATAACTTGTGTTTCGGGCCTGGATGCACAGTTATGGGGTACCGAAGTTGCAGAAATGGTTTTGCAACAAAAGCATCCGTTCTACTCAATTAGACTCAAAATGATGTTTGGGAGTATTTTGGAGCATTTCGCTAACCTTCGGCATGTAAATAACTTGTGTTCCGGGCCTGAATGCACTGTTATGGGGTACCGAAGTTGCAAAAATGGCTTTGCAACAAAAGCATCCGTTCTACTCCATTAGACTCAAAATGTTGTTTTGTAGTGTTGCATTTCGCTAACCTTCGGCATATAAATAACTTGTGTTTCGGGCCTGGATGCACAGTTACGGGGTACCGAAGTTGCAAAAATGGTTTTGCAACAAAAGCATCCGTTCTACTCAATTAGACTCAAAATGATGTTTGGGAGTGTTTTGGAGCATTTCGCTAACCTTCGGCATGTAAATAACTTGTGTTCCGGGCCTGAATGCACTGTTACGGGGTACCGAAGTTGCAAAAATGGCTTTGCAACAAAAGCATCCGTTCTACTCTATTAGACTCAAAATGATGTTTGGGAGTGTTTTGTAGCATTTCGCTAACCTTCGGCATGAAAATAACTTGTGTTCCGGTCCTGAATGCACTGTTACGTGGTACCGAAGTTGCAAAAATGGTTTTGCAACAAAAGCATCCGTTCTACTCCATTAGACTCAAAATGATGTTTCGGAGTGTTGCATTTCGCTAACATTCGGCATATAAATAACTTGTGTTTCGGGCCTGGATGCACAGTTACGGGGTACCGAAGTTGCAAAAATGGTTTTGCAACAAAAGCATCCGTTCTACTCAATTAGACTCCAAATGATGTTTGGGAGTGTTTTGGAGCATTTCGCTAACCTTCGGCATGTAAATAACTTGTGTTCCGGGCCTGAATGCACTGTTACGGGGTACCGAAGTTGCAAAAATGGTTTTGCAACAAAAGCATCCGTTCTACTCCGTTTGACTCAAAATGATGTATGGGAGTGTTTTGGAGCATTTCGCAAACCTTCGGCATGTAAATAACTTGTGTTCCGGGCCTGAATGCACTGTTACGGGGTTCCGAAGTTGCAAAAATGGTTTTGCAACAAAAGCATCCGTTCTACTCCATTAGACTCAAAATGATGTTTCGGAGTGTTGCATTTCGCTAACATTCGGCATATAAATAACTTGTGTTTCGGGCCTGGATGCACAGTTACGGGGTACCGAAGTTGCAAAAATGGTTTTGCAACAAAAGCATCCGTTCTACTCAATTAGACTCAAAATGATGTTTGGGAGTGTTTTGGAGCATTTCGCTAACCTTCGGCATGTAAATAACTTGTGTTCCGGGCCTGAATGCACTGTTACGGGGTACCGAAGTTGCAAAAATGGTTTTGCAACAAAAGCATCCGTTCTACTCCATTTGACTCAAAATGATGTATGGGAGTGTTTTGGAGCATTTCGCAAACCTTCGGCATGTAAATAACTTGTGTTTCGGGCCTGAATGCACTGTTACGGGGTACCGAAGTTGCAAAAATGGTTTTGCAACAAAAGCATCCGTTCTACTCCATTAGACTCAAAATGATGTTTCGGAGTGTTGCATTTCGCTAACCTTCGGCATTTAAATAACTTGTGTTTCGGGCCTGGATGCACAGTTACGGGGTACCGAAGTTGCAAAAATGGTTTTGCAACAAAAGCATCTGTTCTACTCCATTACACTCAAAATGATGTTTGGGAGTGTTTTGGAGCATTTCGCTAACCTTCGGCATATAAATAACTTGTGTTTCGGACCTGGATGCACAGTTACAGGGTACCGAAGTTGCAAAAATAGTTTTGCAACAAAAGCATCCGTTCTACTCCATTAGACTCAAAATGATGTTTGGGAGTGTTTTGGAGCATTTCGCTAACCTTCGGCATGTAAATAACTTGTGTTCCGAGCCTGAATGCACTGTTACGGGGTACCGAAGTTGCAAATATGGTTTTGCAACAAAAGCATCCGTTCTACTCCATTAGACTCAAAATGATGTTTGGGAGTGTTTTGGAGCATTTTGCTAACCTTCGGCATGTAAATAACTTGTGTTTCGGGCCTGAATGCACTGTTACGGGGTACCGATGTTGCAAAAATGGTTTTGCAACAAAAGCATCCTTTCTACTCTATTAGACTCAAAATGATGTTTGGGAGTGGTTTGGAGCATTTCGCTAACCTTCGGCATGTAAATAACTTGTGTTCCGGGTCTGAATGCACTGTTACGGGGTACCGAAGTTGCAAAAATGGTTTTGCAACAAAAGCATCCGTTCTACTCCATTTTGACTCAAAATGATGTTTGGGAGTGTTTTGGAGCATTTCACTAACCTTCGGCATGTAAATAACTTGTGTTTCGGGCCTGAATGCACTGTTACGGGGTACCGAAGTTGCAAAAATGGTTTTGCAACAAAAGCATCCTTTCTACTCTATTAGACTCAAAATGATGTTTGGGAGTGGTTTGGAGCATTTCGCTAACCTTCGGCATGAAAATAACTTGTGTTCCGGGCCTGAATGCACTGTTACGGGGTTCCGAAGTTGCAAAAATGGTTTTGCAACAAAAGCATCCTTTCTACTCCATTAGACTCAAAATGATGTTTCGGAGTGTTGCATTTCGCTAACCTTCGGCATACAAATAACTTGTGTTTCGGGCCTGGATGCACAGTTATGGGGTACCGAAGTTGCAGAAATGGTTTTGCAACAAAAGCATCCGTTCTACTCAATTAGACTCAAAATGATGTTTGGGAGTATTTTGGAGCATTTCGCTAACCTTCGGCATGTAAATAACTTGTGTTCCGGGCCTGAATGCACTGTTATGGGGTACCGATGTTGCAAAAATAGTTTTGCAACAAAAGCATCCGTTCTACTCCATTAGACTCAAAATGTTGTTTTGTAGTGTTGCATTTCGCTAACCTTCGGCATATAAATAACTTGTGTTTCGGACCTGGATGCACAGTTACAGGGTACCGAAGTTGCAAAAATAGTTTTGCAACAAAAGCATCCGTTCTACTCCATTAGACTCAAAATGATGTTTGGGAGTGTTTTGGAGCATTTCGCTAACCTTCGGCATGTAAATAACTTGTGTTCCGAGCCTGAATGCACTGTTACGGGGTACCGAAGTTGCAAAAATGGCTTTGCAACAAAAGCATTCGTTCTACTCTATTACACTCAAAATGATGTTTGGGAGTGTTTTGTAGCATTTCGCTAACCTTCGGCATGAAAATAACTTGTGTTCCGGTCCTGAATGCACTGTTACGGGGTACCGAAGTTGCAAAAATGGTTTTGCAACAAAAGCATCCGTTCTACTCCATTAGACTCAAAATGATGTTTCGGAGTGTTGCATTTCGCTAACATTCGGCATATAAATAACTTGTGTTTCGGGCCTGGATGCACAGTTACGGGGTACCGAAGTTGCAAAAATGGTTTTGCAACAAAAGCATCCGTTCTACTCAATTAGACTCCAAATGATGTTTGGGAGTGTTTTGGAGCATTTCGCTAACCTTCGGCATGTAAATAACTTGTGTTCCGGGCCTGAATGCACTGTTACGGGGTACCGAAGTTGCAAAAATGGTTTTGCAACAAAAGCATCCGTTCTACTCCGTTTGACTCAAAATGATGTATGGGAGTGTTTTGGAGCATTTCGCAAACCTTCGGCATGTAAATAACTTGTGTTCCGGGCCTGAATGCACTGTTACGGGGTTCCGAAGTTGCAAAAATGGTTTTGCAACAAAAGCATCCGTTCTACTCCATTAGACTCAAAATGATGTTTCGGAGTGTTGCATTTCGCTAACATTCGGCATATAAATAACTTGTGTTTCGGGCCTGGATGCACAGTTACGGGGTACCGAAGTTGCAAAAATGGTTTTGCAACAAAAGCATCCGTTCTACTCAATTAGACTCCAAATGATGTTTGGGAGTGTTTTGGAGCATTTCGCTAACCTTCGGCATGTAAATAACTTGTGTTCCGGGCCTGAATGCACTGTTACGGGGTACCGAAGTTGCAAAAATGGTTTTGCAACAAAAGCATCCGTTCTACTCCATTTGACTCAAAATGATGTATGGGAGTGTTTTGGAGCATTTCGCTAACCTTCGGCATGTAAATAACTTGTGTTCCGGGCCTGAATGCACTGTTACGGGGTACCGAAGTTGCAAAAATGGTTTTGCAACAAAAGCATCCGTTCTACTCCATTAGACTCAAAATGATGTTTCGGAGTGTTGCATTTCGCTAACCTTCGGCATTTAAATAACTTGTGTTTCGGGCCTGGATGCACAGTTACGGGGTACCGAAGTTGCAAAAATGGTTTTGCAACAAAAGCATCTGTTCTACTCCATTACACTCAAAATGATGTTTGGGAGTGTTTTGGAGCATTTCGCTAACCTTCGGCATATAAATAACTTGTGTTTCGGACCTGGATGCACAGTTACAGGGTACCGAAGTTGCAAAAATAGTTTTGCAACAAAAGCATCCGTTCTACTCCATTAGACTCAAAATGATGTTTGGGAGTGTTTTGGAGCATTTCGCTAACCTTCGGCATGTAAATAACTTGTGTTCCGAGCCTGAATGCACTGTTACGGGGTACCGAAGTTGCAAATATGGTTTTGCAACAAAAGCATCCGTTCTACTCCATTAGACTCAAAATGATGTTTGGGAGTGTTTTGGAGCTTTTTGCTAACCTTCGGCATGTAAATAACTTGTGTTCCGAGCCTGAATGCACTGTTACGGGGTACCGAAGTTGCAAAAATGGCTTTGCAACAAAAGCATTCGTTCTACTCTATTAGACTCAAAATGATGTTTGGGAGTGTTTTGTAGCATTTCGCTAACCTTCGGCATGAAAATAACTTGTGTTCCGGTCCTGAATGCACTGTTACGGGGTACCGAAGTTGCAAAAATGGTTTTGCAACAAAAGCATCCGTTCTACTCCATTAGACTCAAAATGATGTTTCGGAGTGTTGCATTTCGCTAACATTCGGCATATAAATAACTTGTGTTTCGGGCCTGGATGCACAGTTACGGGGTACCGAAGTTGCAAAAATGGTTTTGCAACAAAAGCATCCGTTCTACTCAATTAGACTCCAAATGATGTTTGGGAGTGTTTTGGAGCATTTCGCTAACCTTCGGCATGTAAATAACTTGTGTTCCGGGCCTGAATGCACTGTTACGGGGTACCGAAGTTGCAAAAATGGTTTTGCAACAAAAGCATCCGTTCTACTCCGTTTGACTCAAAATGATGTATGGGAGTGTTTTGGAGCATTTCGCAAACCTTCGGCATGTAAATAACTTGTGTTCCGGGCCTGAATGCACTGTTACGGGGTTCCGAAGTTGCAAAAATGGTTTTGCAACAAAAGCATCCGTTCTACTCCATTAGACTCAAAATGATGTTTCGGAGTGTTGCATTTCGCTAACATTCGGCATATAAATAACTTGTGTTTCGGGCCTGGATGCACAGTTACGGGGTACCGAAGTTGCAAAAATGGTTTTGCAACAAAAGTATCCGTTCTACTCAATTAGACTGCAAATGATGTTTGGGAGTGTTTTGGAGCATTTCGCTAACCTTCGGCATGTAAATAACTTGTGTTCCGGGCCTGAATGCACTGTTACGGGGTACCGAAGTTGCAAAAATGGTTTTGCAACAAAAGCATCCGTTCTACTCCATTTGACTCAAAATGATGTATGGGATTGTTTTGGAGCATTTCGCAAACCTTCGGCATGTAAATAACTTGTGTTTCAGGCCTGAATGCACTGTTACGGGGTACCGAAGTTGCAAAAATGGTTTTGCAACAAAAGCATCCGTTCTACTCCATTAGACTCAAAATGATGTTTCGGAGTGTTGCATTTCGCTAACCTTCGGCATTTAAATAACTTGTGTTTCGGGCCTGGATGCACAGTTACGGGGTACCGAAGTTGCAAAAATGGTTTTGCAACAAAAGCATCTGTTCTACTCCATTACACTCAAAATGATGTTTGGGAGTGTTTTGGAGCATTTCGCTAACCTTCGGCATATAAATAACTTGTGTTTCGGACCTGGATGCACAGTTACAGGGTACCGAAGTTGCAAAAATAGTTTTGCATCAAAAGCATCCGTTCTACTCCATTAGACTCAAAATGATGTTTGGGAGTGTTTTGGAGCATTTCGCTAACCTTCGGCATGTAAATAACTTGTGTTCCGAGCCTGAATGCACTGTTACGGGGTACCGAAGTTGCAAATATGGTTTTGCAACAAAAGCATCCGTTCTACTCCATTAGACTCAAAATGATGTTTGGGAGTGTTTTGGAGCTTTTTGCTAACCTTCGGCATGTAAATAACTTGTGTTTCGGGCCTGAATGCACTGTTACGGGGTACTGATGTTGCAAAAATGGTTTTGCAACAAAAGCATCCTTTCTACTCTATTAGACTCAAAATGATGTCTGGGAGTGTTTTGGAGCATTTCGCTAACCGTCGGCATGTAAATAACTTGTGTTCCGGGCCTGAATGCACTGTTACGGGGTACCGAAGTTGCAAAAATGGTTTTGCAACAAAAGCATCCGTTCTACTCCATTTTGACTAAAAATGATGTTTGGGAGTGTTTAGGAGCATTTTGCAAACCTTCGGCATATAAATAACTTGTGTTTTGGGACTGAATGCACTGTTACGGGGTACCAAAGTTGCAAAAATGGTTTTGCAACAAAAGCATCCGTTCTACTCTATTAGACTCAAAATGATGTTTGGGAGTGTTTTGTAGCATTTCGCTAACCTTCGCCATGAAAATAACTTGTGTTCCGGTCCTGAATGCACTGTTACGGGGTACCGAAGTTGCAAAAATGGTTTTGCAACAAAAGCATCCGTTCTACTCCATTAGACTCAAAATGATGTTTCAGAGTGTTGCATTTCGCTAACATTCGGCATATAAATAACTTGTGTTTCGGGCCTGGATGCACAGTTATGGGGTACTGAAGTTGCAGAAATGGTTTTGCAACAAAATCAACCGTTCTACTCAATTAGACTCAAAATGATGTTTGGGAGTGTTTTGGAGCATTTCGATAACCTTCGGCATGTAAATAACTTGTGTTCCGGGCCTGAATGCACTGTTACGGGGTACCGAAGTTGCAAAAATGGTTTTGCAACAAAAGCATCCGTTCTACTCCATTTTGACTCAAAATGATGTTTGGGAGTGTTTTGGAGCATTTCGCAAACCTTCAGCATATAAATAACTTGTGTTTTGGGACTGAATGCACTGTTACGGGGTACCGAAGTTGCAAAAATGGTTTTGCAACAAAAGCATCCGTTCTACTCTATTAGACTCAAAATGATGTTTGGGAGTGTTTTGTAGCATTTCGCTAACCTTCGGCACGAAAATAACTTGTGTTCCGGTCCTGAATGCACTGTGACGGGGTACCGAAGTTGCAAAAATGGTTTTGCAACAAAAGCATCCGTTCTACTCCATTAGACTCAAAATGATGTTTCGGAGTGTTGCATTTCGCTAACATTCGGCATATAAATAACTTGTGTTTCGGGCCTGGATGCACAGTTATGGGGTACCGAAGTTGCAGAAATGGTTTTGCAACAAAAGCATCAGTTCTACTCAATTAGACTCAAAATGATGTTTTGGAGTGTTTTGGAGCATTTCGCTAACCTTCGGCATGTAAATAACTTGTGTTCCGGGCCTGAATGCACTGTTACGGGGTACCGAAGTTGCAAAAATGGTTTTGCAACAAAAGCATCCGTTCTACTCCATTAGACTCAAAATGATGTTTGGGAGTGTTTTGGATCATTTCGCAAACCTTCGGCATATAAATAACTTGTGTTTTGGGACTGAATGCACTGTTACGGGGTACTGAAGTTGCAAAAATGGTTTTGCAACAAAAGCATCCGTTCTACTCTATTAGACTCAAAATGATGTTTGGGAGTGTTTTGTAGCATTTCGCTAACCTTCGGCATGAAAATAACTTGTGTTCCGGTCCTGAATGCACTGTTACGGGGTACCGAAGTTGCAAAAATGGATTTGCAACAAAAGCATCCGTTCTACTCCATTAGACTCAAAATGATGTTTCAGAGTGTTGCATTTCGCTAACATTCGGCATATAAATAACTTGTGTTTCGGGCCTGGATGCACAGTTACGGGGTACCGAAGTTGCAAAAATGGTTTTGCAACAAAAGCATCCGTTCTACTCAATTAGACTCCAAATGATGTTTGGGAGTGTTTTGGAGCATTTCGCTAACCATCGGCATGTAAATAACTTGTGTTCCGGGCCTGAATGCACTGTTACGGGGTACCGAAGTTGCAAAAATGGTTTTGCAACAAAAGCATCTGTTCTACTCCGTTTGACTCAAAATGATGTATGGGAGTGTTTTGGAGCATTTCGCAAACCTTCGGCATGTAAATAACTTGTGTTCCGGGCTTGAATGCACTGTTACGGGGTTCCGAAGTTTCAAAAATGGTTTTGCAATAAAATCATCCGTTCTACTCCATTAGACTCAAAATGATGTTTCGGAGTGTTGCATTTCGCTAACCTTCGGCATATAAATAACTTGTGTTTCGGGCCTGGATGCACAGTTACGGGGTACCGAAGTTGCAAAAATGGTTTTGCAACAAAAGAATCCGTTCTACTCAATTAGACTCAAAATGATGTTTGGGAGTGTTTTCGAGCATTTCGCTAACCGTCGGCATGTAAATAACTTGTGTTCCGGGCCTGAATGCACTGTTACGGGGTACCGAAGTTGCAAAAATAGTTTTGCAACAAAAGCATCCGTTCTACTCAATTAGACTCAAAATGATGTTTGGGTGTGTTTTGGAGCTTTTCTCTAACCTTCGGCATATAAATAACTTGTGTTCCGGGCCTGAATGCACTGTTACGGGGTACCGAAGTTGCAAAAATAGTTTTGCAACAAAAGCATCGGTTCTACTCCATTAGACTCAAAATGATGTTTCGGAGTGTTGCATTTCGCTAACCTTCGGCATATAAATAACTTGTGTTTCGGACCTGGATGCACAGTTACAGGGTACCGAAGTTGCAAAAATGGTTTTGCAACAAAAGCATCCGTTCTACTCCATTAGACTCAAAATGATGTTTGGGAGTGTTTTGGAGCATTTTGCTAACCTTCGGCACGTAAATAACTTGTGTTCCGAGCCTGAATGCACTGTTACGGGGTACCGAAGTTTCAAAAATGTTTTTGCAACAAAAGCATCCGTTCTACTCCATTAGACTCAAAATGATGTTTGGGAGTGTTTTGGAGCATTTTGCTAACCTTCGGCATGTAAATAACTTCTGTTTCGGGCCTGAATGCACTGTTACGGGGTACCAAAGTTGCAAAAATGGTTTCGCAACAAAATCATATGTTCTACTCCATTAGACTCAAAATGGTGTTTCGGAGTGTTGCATTTCGCTAACCTTCGGCATATAAATAACTTGTGTTTTGGGACTGAATGCACTGTTACGGGGTACCGAAGTTGCAAAAATGGTTTTGCAACAAAAGCATCCGTTCTACTCTATTAGACTCAAAATGATGTTTGGGAGTGTTTTGTAGCATTTCGCTAACCTTCGGCATGAAAATAACTTGTGTTCCGGTCCTGAATGCACTGTTACGGGGTACCGAAGTTGCAAAAATGGATTTGCAACAAAAGCATCCGTTCTACTCCATTAGACTCAAAATGATGTTTCAGAGTGTTGCATTTCGCTAACATTCGGCATATAAATAACTTGTGTTTCGGGCCTGGATGCACAGTTACGGGGTACCGAAGTTGCAAAAATGGTTTTGCAACAAAAGCATCCGTTCTACTCAATTAGACTCCAAATGATGTTTGGGAGTGTTTTGGAGCATTTCGCTAACCTTCGGCATGTAAATAACTTGTGTTCCGGGCCTGAATGCACTGTTACGGGGTACCGAAGTTGCAAAAATGGTTTTGCAACAAAAGCATCCGTTCTACTCCGTTTGACTCAAAATGATGTATGGGAGTGTTTTGGAGCATTTCGCAAACCTTCGGCATGTAAATAACTTGTGTTCCGGGCCTGAATGCACTGTTACGGGGTTCCGAAGTTGCAAAAATGGTTTTGCAACAAAAGCATCCGTTCTACTCCATTAGACTCAAAATGATGTTTTGTAGTGTTGCATTTCGCTAACCTTCGGCATATAAATAACTTGTGTTTCGGGCCTGGATGCACAGTTACGGGGTACCGAAGTTGCAAAAATGGTTTTGCAACAAAAGCATCCGTTCTACTCAATTAGACTCAAAATGATGTTTGGGAGTGTTTTGGAGCATTTCGCTAACCTTCGGCATGTAAATAACTTGTGTTCCGGTCCTGAATGCACTGTTACGGGGTACCGAAGTTGCAAAAATGGTTTTGCAACAAAAGCATCCGTTCTACTCCATTAGACTCAAAATGATGTTTGGGTGTGTTTTGGAGCTTTTCTCTAACCTTCGGCATATAAATAACTTGTGTTCCGGGCCTGAATGCACTGTTACGGGGTACCGTAGTTGCAAAAATGGTTTTGCAACAAAAGCATCGGTTCTACTCCATTAGACTCAAAATGATGTTTCGGAGTGTTGCATTTCGCTAACCTTCGGCATATAAATAACTTGTGTTTCGGACCTGGATGCACAGTTACAGGGTACCGATGTTGCAAAAATGGTTTTGCAACAAAAGCATCCGTTCTACTCCATTAGACTCAAAATGATGTTTGGGAGTGTTTTTTAGCATTTTGCTAACCTTCGGCACGTAAATAACTTGTGTTCCGAGCCTGAATGCACTGTTACGGGGTACCGAAGTTTCAAAAATGTTTTTGCAACAAAAGCATCCGTTCTACTCCATTAGACTCAAAATGATGTTTGGGAGTGTTTTGGAGCATTTTGCTAACCTTCGGCATGTAAATAACTTCTGTTTCGGGCCTGAATGCACTGTTACGGGGTACCAAAGTTGCAAAAATGGTTTTGCAACAAAAGCATCCGTTCTACTCCATTAGACTCAAAATGGTGTTTCGGAGTGTTGCATTTCGCTAACCTTCGGCATATAAATAACTTGTGTTTTGGGACTGAATGCACTGTTACGGGGTACCGAAGTTGCAAAAATGGTTTTGCAACAAAAGCATCCGTTCTACTCTATTAGACTCAAAATGATGTTTGGGAGTGTTTTGTAGCATTTCGCTAACCTTCGGCATGAAAATAACTTGTGTTCCGGTCCTGAATGCACTGTTACGGGGTACCGAAGTTGCAAAAATGGTTTTGCAACAAAAGCATCCGTTCTACTCCATTTGACTCAAAATGATGTATGGGAGTGTTTTGGAGCATTTCGCAAACCTTCGGCATGTAAATAACTTGTGTTTCGGGCCTGAATGCACTGTTACGGGGTACCGAAGTTGCAAAAATGGTTTTGCAATAAAAGCATCCATTCTACTCCATTAGACTCAAAATGATGTTTCGAAGTGTTGCATTTCGCTAACCTTCGGCATATAAATAACATGTGTTTCGGGCCTGGATGCACAGTTACGGGGCACCAAAGTTGCAAAAATGGTTTTGCAACAAAAGCATCCGTTCTACTCAATTAGACTAAAAATGATGTTTGGGAGTGTTTTGGAGCTTTTCGCTAACCTTCGGCATATAAATAACTTGTGTTCCGGGCCTGAATGCACTGTTACGGGGTACCGAAGTTGCAAAAATAGTTTTGCAACAAAAGCATCGGTTCTACTCCATTAGACTCAAAATGATGTTTCGGAGTGTTGCATTTCGCTAACCTTCGGCATATAAATAACTTGTGTTTCGGACCTGGATGCACAGTTACAGGGTACCGAAGTTGCAAAAATGGTTTTGCAACAAAAGCATCCGTTCTACTCCATTAGACTCAAAATGATGTTTGGGAGTGTTTTGGAGCATTTTGCTAACCTTCGGCATGTAAATAACTTGTGTTCCGAGCCTGAATGCACTGTTACGAGGTACCGAAGTTTCAAAAATGTTTTTGCAACAAAAGCATCCGTTCTACTCCATTAGACTCAAAATGATGTTTGGGAGTGTTTTGGAGCATTTTGCTAACCTTCGGCATGTAAATAACTTCTGTTTCGGGCCTGAATGCACTGTTACGGGGTACCAAAGTTGCAAAAATGGTTTCGCAACAAAATCATATGTTCTACTCCATTAGACTCAAAATGGTGTTTCGGAGTGTTGCATTTCGCTAACCTTCGGCATATAAATAACTTGTGTTTTGGGACTGAATGCACTGTTACGGGGTACCGAAGTTGCAAAAATGGTTTTGCAACAAAAGCATCCGTTCTACTCTATTAGACTCAAAATGATGTTTGGGAGTGTTTTGTAGCATTTCGCTAACCTTCGGCATGAAAATAACTTGTGTTCCGGTCCTGAATGCACTGTTACGGGGTACCGAAGTTGCAAAAATGGTTTTGCAACAAAAGCATCTGTTCGACTCCATTAGACTCAAAATGATGTTTCGGAGTGTTGCATTTCGCTAACCTTCGGCATATAAATAACTTGTATTTCCGGCCTGGATGCACAGTTACGGGGTACCGAAGTTGCAAAAATGGTTTTGCAACAAAAGCATCCGTTCTACTCAATTAGACTCCAAATGATGTTTGGGAGTGTTTTGGAGCATTTCGCTAACCTTCGGCATGTAAATAACTTGTGTTCCGGGCCTGAATGCACTGTTTCGGGGTACCGAAGTTGCGAAAATGGTTTTGCAACAAAAGCATTCGTTCTACTCCATTTGACTCAAAATGATGTATGGGAGTGTTTTGGAGCATTTCGCAAACCTTCGGCATGTAAATAACTTGTGTTTCGGGCCTGAATGCACTGTTACGGGGTACCGAAGTTGCAAAAATGGTTTTGCAATAAAAGCATCCGTTCTACTCCATTAGACTCAAAATGATGTTTCGAAGTGTTGCATTTCGCTAACCTTCGGCATATAAATAACATGTGTTTCGGGCCTGGATGCACAGTTACGGGGCACCGAAGTTGCAAAAATGGTTTTGCAACAAAAGCATCCGTTCTACTCAATTAGACTAAAAATGATGTTTGGGAGTGTTTTGGAGCTTTTCGCTAACCTTCGGCATATAAATAACTTGTGTTCCGGGCCTGAATGCACTGTTACGGGGTACCGAAGTTGCAAAAATAGTTTTGCAACAAAAGCATCCGTTCTACTCCATTAGACTGAAAATGATGTTTCGGAGTGTTGCATTTCGCTAACCTTCGGCATATAAATAACTTGTGTTTCGGACCTGGATGCACAGTTACAGGGTACCGAAGTTGCAAAAATGGTTTTGCAACAAAAGCATCCGTTCTACTCCATTAGACTCAAAATGATGTTTGGGAGTGTTTTGGAGCATTTTGCTAACCTTCGGCATGTAAATAACTTGTGTTCCGAGCCTGAATGCACTGTTACGAGGTACCGAAGTTTCAAAAATGTTTTTGCAACAAAAGCATCCGTTCTACTCCATTAGACTCAAAATGATGTTTGGGAGTGTTTTGGAGCATTTTGCTAACCTTCGGCATGTAAATAACTTCTGTTTCGGGCCTGAATGCACTGTTACGGGGTACCAAAGTTGCAAAAATGGTTTCGCAACAAAATCATATGTTCTACTCCATTAGACTCAAAATGGTGTTTCGGAGTGTTGCATTTCGCTAACCTTCGGCATATAAATAACTTGTGTTTTGGGACTGAATGCACTGTTACGGGGTACCGAAGTTGCAAAAATGGTTTTGCAACAAAAGCATCCGTTCTACTGTATTAGACTCAAAATGATGTTTGGGAGTGTTTTGTAGCATTTCGCTAACCTTCGGCATGGAAATAACTTGTGTTCCGGTCCTGAATGCACTGTTACGGGGTACCGAAGTTGCAAAAATGGTTTTGCAACAAAAGCATCTGTTCGACTCCATTAGACTCAAAATGATGTTTCGGAGTGTTGCATTTCGCTAACCTTCGGCATATAAATAACTTGTATTTCCGGCCTGGATGCACAGTTACGGGGTACCGAAGTTGCAAAAATGGTTTTGCAACAAAAGCATCCGTTCTACTCAATTAGACTCCAAATGATGTTTGGGAGTGTTTTGGAGCATTTCGCTAACCTTCGGCATGTAAATAACTTGTGTTCCGGGCCTGAATGCACTGTTTCGGGGTACCGAAGTTGCAAAAATGGTTTTGCAACAAAAGCATCCGTTCTACTCCATTTGACTCAAAATGATGTATGGGAGTGTTTTGGAGCATTTCGCAAACCTTCGGCATGTAAATAACTTGTGTTTCGGGCCTGAATGCACTGTTACGGGGTACCGAAGTTGCAAAAATGGTTTTGCAATAAAAGCATCCGTTCTACTCCATTAGACTCAAAATGATGTTTCGAAGTGTTGCATTTCGCTAACCTTCGGCATATAAATAACATGTGTTTCGGGCCTGGATGCACAGTTACGGGGCACCGAAGTTGCAAAAATGGTTTTGCAACAAAAGCATCCGTTCTACTCAATTAGACTAAAAATGATGTTTGGGAGTGTTTTGGAGCTTTTCGCTAACCTTCGGCATATAAATAACTTGTGTTCCGGGCCTGAATGCACTGTTACGGGGTACCGAAGTTGCAAAAATAGTTTTGCAACAAAAGCATCCGTTCTACTCCATTAGACTGAAAATGATGTTTCGGAGTGTTGCATTTCGCTAACCTTCGGCATATAAATAACTTGTGTTTCGGACCTGGATGCACAGTTACAGGGTACCGAAGTTGCAAAAATGGTTTTGCAACAAAAGCATCCGTTCTACTCCATTAGACTCAAAATGATGTTTTGGAGTGTTTTGGAGCATTTTGCTAACCTTCGGCAAGTAAATAACTTGTGTTCCGAGCCTGAATGCACTGTTACGGGGTACTGAAGTTGCAAAAATGTTTCTGCAACAAAAGCATCCGTTCTACTCCATTAGACTCAAAATGATGTTTGGGAGTATTTTGGAGCATTTTGCTAACCTTCGGCATGTAAATAACTTGTGTTTCGGGCCTGAATGCACTGTTACGGGGTACCGAAGTTGCAAAAATGGTTTTGCAACAAAATCATATGTTCTACTCCATTAGACTCAAAATGGTGTTTCGGAGTGTTGCATTTCGCTAACCTTCGGCATATAAATAACTTGTGTTTCGGGCCTGGATGCATAGTTACGGGGTACCGAAGTTGCAAAAATGGTTTTGCAACAAAAGCATCTGTTCTACTCAATTAGATTCAAAATGATGTTTGGGAGTGTTTTGTAGCATTTCTCTAACCTTCGGCATGAAAATAACTTGTGTTCTGGGCCTGAATGCACTGTTACGGGGTTCCGAAGTTGCAAAAATGGTTTTGCAACAAAAGCATCCGTTCTACTCCATTAGACTCAAAATGATGTTTGGGAGTGTTTTGGAGCATTTTGCTAACCTTCGGCATGTAAATAACTTCTGTTTCGGGCCTGAATGCACTGTTACGGGGTACCAAAGTTGCAAAAATGGTTTTGCAACAAAATCATATGTTCTACTCCATTAGACTCAAAATGGTGTTTCGGAGTGTTGCATTTCGCTAACCTTCGGCATATAAATAACTTGTGTTTTGGGACTGAATGCACTGTTACGGGGTACCGAAGTTGCAAAAATGGTTTTGCAACAAAAGCATCCGTTCTACTCTATTAGACTCAAAATGATGTTTGGGAGTGTTTTGTAGCATTTCGCTAACCTTCGGCATGAAAATAACTTGTGTTCCGGTCCTGAATGCACTGTTACGGGGTACCGAAGTTGCAAAAATGGTTTTGCAACAAAAGCATCTGTTCGACTCCATTAGACTCAAAATGATGTTTCGGAGTGTTGCATTTCGCTAACCTTCGGCATATAAATAACTTGTATTTCCGGCCTGGATGCACAGTTACGGGGTACCGAAGTTGCAAAAATGGTTTTGCAACAAAAGCATCCGTTCTACTCAATTAGACTCCAAATGATGTTTGGGAGTGTTTTGGAGCATTTCGCTAACCTTCGGCATGTAAATAACTTGTGTTCCGGGCCTGAATGCACTGTTTCGGGGTACCGAAGTTGCAAAAATGGTTTTGCAACAAAAGCATCCGTTCTACTCCATTTGACTCAAAATGATGTATGGGAGTGTTTTGGAGCATTTCGCAAACCTTCGGCATGTAAATAACTTGTGTTTCGGGCCTGAATGCACTGTTACGGGGTACCGAAGTTGCAAAAATGGTTTTGCAATAAAAGCATCCGTTCTACTCCATTAGACTCAAAATGATGTTTCGAAGTGTTGCATTTCGCTAACCTTCGGCATATAAATAACATGTGTTTCGGGCCTGGATGCACAGTTACGGGGCACCGAAGTTGCAAAAATGGTTTTGCAACAAAAGCATCCGTTCTACTCAATTTGACCCAAAATGTTGTTTGGGAGTGTTTTGGAGCTTTTCGCTAACCTTCGGCATATAAATAACTTGTGTTCCGGGCCTGAATGCACTGTTACGGGGTACCGAAGTTGCAAAAATAGTTTTGCAACAAAAGCATCCGTTCTACTCCATTAGACTGAAAATGATGTTTCGGAGTGTTGCATTTCGCTAACCTTCGGCATATAAATAACTTGTGTTTCGGACCTGGATGCACAGTTACAGGGTACCGAAGTTGCAAAAATGGTTTTGCAACAAAAGCATCCGTTCTACTCCATTAGACTCAAAATGATGTTTGGGAGTGTTTTGGAGCATTTTGCTAACCTTCGGCATGTAAATAACTTGTGTTCCGAGCCTGAATGCACTGTTACGAGGTACCGAAGTTTCAAAAATGTTTTTGCAACAAAAGCATCTGTTCTACTCAATTAGATTCAAAATGATGTTTGGGAGTGTTTTGTAGCATTTCTCTAACCTTCGGCATGAAAATAACTTGTGTTCTGGGCCTGAAGGCACTGTTACGGGGTTCCGAAGTTGCAAAAATGGTTTTGCAACAAAAGCATCCGTTCTACTCCATTAGACTCAAAATGATGTTTGGGAGTGTTTTGGAGCATTTTGCTAACCTTCGGCATGTAAATAACTTCTGTTTCGGGCCTGAATGCACTGTTACGGGGTACCAAAGTTGCAAAAATGGTTTCGCAACAAAATCATATGTTCTACTCCATTAGACTCAAAATGGTGTTTCGGAGTGTTGCATTTCGCTAACCTTCGGCATATAAATAACTTGTGTTTTGGGACTGAATGCACTGTTACGGGGTACCGAAGTTGCAAAAATGGTTTTGCAACAAAAGCATCCGTTCTACTCTATTAGACTCAAAATGATGTTTGGGAGTGTTTTGTAGCATTTCGCTAACCTTCGGCATGAAAATAACTTGTGTTCCGGTCCTGAATGCACTGTTACGGGGTACCGAAGTTGCAAAAATGGTTTTGCAACAAAAGCATCTGTTCGACTCCATTAGACTCAAAATGATGTTTCGGAGTGTTGCATTTCGCTAACCTTCGGCATATAAATAACTTGTATTTCCGGCCTGGATGCACAGTTACGGGGTACCGAAGTTGCAAAAATGGTTTTGCAACAAAAGCATCCGTTCTACTCAATTAGACTCCAAATGATGTTTGGGAGTGTTTTGGAGCATTTCGCTAACCTTCGGCATGTAAATAACTTGTGTTCCGGGCCTGAATGCACTGTTTCGGGGTACCGAAGTTGCAAAAATGGTTTTGCAACAAAAGCATCCGTTCTACTCCATTTGACTCAAAATGATGTATGGGAGTGTTTTGGAGCATTTCGCAAACCTTCGGCATGTAAATAACTTGTGTTTCGGGCCTGAATGCACTGTTACGGGGTACCGAAGTTGCAAAAATGGTTTTGCAATAAAAGCATCCGTTCTACTCCATTAGACTCAAAATGATGTTTCGAAGTGTTGCATTTCGCTAACCTTCGGCATATAAATAACATGTGTTTCGGGCCTGGATGCACAGTTACGGGGCACCGAAGTTGCAAAAATGGTTTTGCAACAAAAGCATCCGTTCTACTCAATTAGACTAAAAATGATGTTTGGGAGTGTTTTGGAGCTTTTCGCTAACCTTCGGCATATAAATAACTTGTGTTCCGGGCCTGAATGCACTGTTACGGGGTACCGAAGTTGCAAAAATAGTTTTGCAACAAAAGCATCCGTTCTACTCCATTAGACTGAAAATGATGTTTCGGAGTGTTGCATTTCGCTAACCTTCGGCATATAAATAACTTGTGTTTCGGACCTGGATGCACAGTTACAGGGTACCGAAGTTGCAAAAATGGTTTTGCAACAAAAGCATCCGTTCTACTCCATTAGACTCAAAATGATGTTTGGGAGTGTTTTGGAGCATTTTGCTAACCTTCGGCATGTAAATAACTTGTGTTCCGAGCCTGAATGCACTGTTACGAGGTACCGAAGTTTCAAAAATGTTTTTGCAACAAAAGCATCCGTTCTACTCCATTAGACTCAAAATGATGTTTGGGAGTGTTTTGGAGCATTTTGCTAACCTTCGGCATGTAAATAACTTCTGTTTCGGGCCTGAATGCACTGTTACGGGGTACCAAAGTTGCAAAAATGGTTTCGCAACAAAATCATATGTTCTACTCCATTAGACTCAAAATGGTGTTTCGGAGTGTTGCATTTCGCTAACCTTCGGCATATAAATAACTTGTGTTTTGGGACTGAATGCACTGTTACGGGGTACCGAAGTTGCAAAAATGGTTTTGCAACAAAAGCATCCGTTCTACTCTATTAGACTCAAAATGATGTTTGGGAGTGTTTTGTAGCATTTCGCTAACCTTCGGCATGAAAATAACTTGTGTTCCGGTCCTGAATGCACTGTTACGGGGTACCGAAGTTGCAAAAATGGTTTTGCAACAAAAGCATCTGTTCGACTCCATTAGACTCAAAATGATGTTTCGGAGTGTTGCATTTCGCTAACCTTCGGCATATAAATAACTTGTATTTCCGGCCTGGATGCACAGTTACGGGGTACCGAAGTTGCAAAAATGGTTTTGCAACAAAAGCATCCGTTCTACTCAATTAGACTCCAAATGATGTTTGGGAGTGTTTTGGAGCATTTCGCTAACCTTCGGCATGTAAATAACTTGTGTTCCGGGCCTGAATGCACTGTTTCGGGGTACCGAAGTTGCAAAAATGGTTTTGCAACAAAAGCATCCATTCTACTCCATTTGACTCAAAATGATGTATGGGAGTGTTTTGGAGCATTTCGCAAACCTTCGGCATGTAAATAACTTGTGTTTCGGGCCTGAATGCACTGTTACGGGGTACCGAAGTTGCAAAAATGGTTTTGCAATAAAAGCATCCGTTCTACTCCATTAGACTCAAAATGATGTTTCGAAGTGTTGCATTTCGCTAACCTTCGGCATATAAATAACATGTGTTTCGGGCCTGGATGCACAGTTACGGGGCACCGAAGTTGCAAAAATGGTTTTGCAACAAAAGCATCCGTTCTACTCAATTAGACTAAAAATGATGTTTGGGAGTGTTTTGGAGCTTTTCGCTAACCTTCGGCATATAAATAACTTGTGTTCCGGGCCTGAATGCACTGTTACGGGGTACCGAAGTTGCAAAAATAGTTTTGCAACAAAAGCATCCGTTCTACTCCATTAGACTGAAAATGATGTTTCGGAGTGTTGCATTTCGCTAACCTTCGGCATATAAATAACTTGTGTTTCGGACCTGGATGCACAGTTACAGGGTACCGAAGTTGCAAAAATGGTTTTGCAACAAAAGCATCCGTTCTACTCCATTAGACTCAAAATGATGTTTGGGAGTGTTTTGGAGCATTTTGCTAACCTTCGGCATGTAAATAACTTGTGTTCCGAGCCTGAATGCACTGTTACGGGGTACCGAAGTTTCAAAAATGTTTTTGCAACAAAAGCATCCGTTCTACTCCATTAGACTCAAAATGATGTTTGGGAGTGTTTTGGAGCATTTTGCTAACCTTCGGCATGTAAATAACTTCTGTTTCGGGCCTGAATGCACTGTTACGGGGTACCAAAGTTGCAAAAATGGTTTCGCAACAAAATCATATGTTCTACTCCATTAGACTCAAAATGGTGTTTCGGAGTGTTGCATTTCGCTAACCTTCGGCATATAAATAACTTGTGTTTTGGGACTGAATGCACTGTTACGGGGTACCGAAGTTGCAAAAATGGTTTTGCAACAAAAGCATCCGTTCTACTCTATTAGACTCAAAATGATGTTTGGGAGTGTTTTGTAGCATTTCGCTAACCTTCGGCATGAAAATAACTTGTGTTCCGGTCCTGAATGCACTGTTACGGGGTACCGAAGTTGCAAAAATGGTTTTGCAACAAAAGCATCTGTTCGACTCCATTAGACTCAAAATGATGTTTCGGAGTGTTGCATTTCGCTAACCTTCGGCATGTAAATAACTTGTGTTCCGGGCCTGAATGCACTGTTTCGGGGTACCGAAGTTGCAAAAATGGTTTTGCAACAAAAGCATCCGTTCTACTCCATTAGACTCAAAATGATGTTTGGGAGTGTTTTCGAGCATTTCGCTAACCTTCGGCATGTAAATAACTTGTGTTCCGGGCCTGAATGCACTGTTACGGGGTACCGAAGTTGCAAAAATGGTTTTGCAACAAAAGCATCTGTTCGACTCCATTAGACTCAAAATGATGTTTCGGAGTGTTGCATTTCGCTAACCTTCGGCATATAAATAACTTGTGTTTTGGGACTGAATGCACTGTTACGGGGTACCGAAGTTGCAAAAATGGTTTTGCAACAAAAGCATCCGTTCTACTCTATTAGACTCAAAATGATGTTTGGGAGTGTTTTGTAGCATTTCGCTAACCTTCGGCATGAAAATAACTTGTGTTCCGGTCCTGAATGCACTGTTACGGGGTACCGAAGTTGCAAAAATGGTTTTGCAACAAAAGCATCCGTTCTACTCCATTAGACTCAAAATGATGTTTGGGAGTGTTTTCGAGCATTTCGCTAACCGTCGGCATATAAATAACTTGTGTTTCGGGCCTGGAATGCACAGTTACGGGGTACCGAAGTTGCAAAAATGGTTTTGCAACAAAAGCATCTGTTCGACTCCAATAGACTCAAAATGATGTTTCGGAGTGTTGCATTTCGCTAACCTTCGGCATATAAATAACTTGTGTTTTGGGACTGAATGCACTGTTACGGGGTACCGAAGTTGCAAAAATGGTTTTGCAACAAAAGCATCCGTTCTACTCTATTAGACTCAAAATGATGTTTGGGAGTGTTTTGTAGCATTTCGCTAACCTTCGGCATGAAAATAACTTGTGTTCCGGTCCTGAATGCACTGTTACGGGGTACCGAAGTTGCAAAAATGGTTTTGCAACAAAAGCATCCGTTCTACTCCATTAGACTCAAAATGATGTTTCGGAGTGTTGCATTTCGCTAACCTTCGGCATATAAATAACTTGTATTTCCGGCCTGGATGCACAGTTACGGGGTACCGAAGTTGCAAAAATGGTTTTGCAACAAAAGCATCCGTTCTACTCAATTAGACTCCAAATGATGTTTGGGAGTGTTTTGGAGCATTTCGCTAACCTTCGGCATGTAAATAACTTGTGTTCCGGGCCTGAATGCACTGTTACGGGGTACCGAAGTTGCAAAAATGGTTTTGCAACAAAAGCATCCGTTCTACTCCATTTGACTCAAAATGATGTATGGGAGTGTTTTGGAGCATTTCGCAAACCTTCGGCATGTAAATAACTTGTGTTTCGGGCCTGAATGCACTGTTACGGGGTACCGAAGTTGCAAAAATGGTTTTGCAATAAAAGCATCCGTTCTACTCCATTAGACTCAAAATGATGTTTCGAAGTGTTGCATTTCGCTAACCTTCGGCATATAAATAACTTGTGTTTCGGGCCTGGATGCACAGTTACGGGGCACCGAAGTTGCAAAAATGGTTTTGCAACAAAAGCATCCGTTCTACTCAATTAGACTAAAAATGATGTTTGGGAGTGTTTTGGAGCTTTTCGCTAACCTTCGGCATATAAATAACTTGTGTTCCGGGCCTGAATGCACTGTTACGGGGTACCGAAGTTGCAAAAATAGTTTTGCAACAAAAGCATCCGTTCTACTCCATTAGACTCAAAATGATGTTTCGGAGTGTTGCATTTCGCTAACCTTCGGCATATAAATAACTTGTGTTTCGGACCTGGATGCACAGTTACAGGGTACCGAAGTTGCAAAAATGGTTTTGCAACAAAAGCATCCGTTCTACTCCATTAGACTCAAAATGATGTTTGGGAGTGTTTTGGAGCATTTTGCTAACCTTCGGCATGTAAATAACTTGTGTTCCGAGCCTGAATGCACTGTTACGGGGTACCGAAGTTTCAAAAATGTTTCTGCAACAAAAGCATCCGTTCTACTCCATTAGACTGCAACAAAAGCATCCGTTCTACTCCATTAGACTCAAAATGATGTTTGGGAGTGTTTTGGAGCATTTTGCTAACCTTCGGCATGTAAATAACTTCTGTTTCGGGCCTGAATGCACTGTTACGGGGTACCAAAGTTGCAAAAATGGTTTTGCAACAAAATCATATGTTCTACTCCATTAGACTCAAAATGGTGTTTCGGAGTGTTGCATTTCGCTAACCTTCGGCATATAAATAACTTGTGTTTTGGGACTGAATGCACTGTTACGGGGTACCGAAGTTGCAAAAATGGTTTTGCAACAAAAGCATCCGTTCTACTCTATTAGACTCAAAATGATGTTTGGGAGTGTTTTGTAGCATTTCGCTAACCTTCGGCATGAAAATAACTTGTGTTCCGGTCCTGAATGCACTGTTACGGGGTACCGAAGTTGCAAAAATGGTTTTGCAACAAAAGCATCTGTTCGACTCCATTAGACTCAAAATGATGTTTCGGAGTGTTGCATTTCGCTAACCTTCGGCATATAAATAACTTGTATTTCCGGCCTGGATGCACAGTTACGGGGTACCGAAGTTGCAAAAATGGTTTTGCAACAAAAGCATCCGTTCTACTCAATTAGACTCCAAATGATGTTTGGGAGTGTTTTGGAGCATTTCGCTAACCTTCGGCATGTAAATAACTTGTGTTCCGGGCCTGAATGCACTGTTTCGGGGTACCGAAGTTGCAAAAATGGTTTTGCAACAAAAGCATCTGTTCTACTCCATTTGACTCAAAATGATGTATGGGAGTGTTTTGGAGCATTTCGCAAACCTTCGGCATGTAAATAACTTGTGTTTCGGGCCTGAATGCACTGTTACGGGGTACCGAAGTTGCAAAAATGGTTTTGCAATAAAAGCATCCGTTCTACTCCATTAGACTCAAAATGATGTTTCGAAGTGTTGCATTTCGCTAACCTTCGGCATATAAATAACTTGTGTTTCGGGCCTGGATGCACAGTTACGGGGCACCGAAGTTGCAAAAATGGTTTTGCAACAAAAGCATCCGTTCTACTCAATTAGACTAAAAATGATGTTTGGGAGTGTTTTGGAGCTTTTCGCTAACCTTCGGCATATAAATAACTTGTGTTCCGGGCCTGAATGCACTGTTACGGGGTACCAAAGTTGCAAAAATAGTTTTGCAACAAAAGCATCCGTTCTACTCCATTAGACTCAAAATGATGTTTCGGAGTGTTGCATTTCGCTAACCTTCGGCATATAAATAACTTGTGTTTCGGACCTGGATGCACAGTTACAGGGTACCGAAGTTGCAAAAATGGTTTTGCAACAAAAGCATCCGTTCTACTCCATTAGACTCAAAATGATGTTTTGGAGTGTTTTGGAGCATTTTGCTAACCTTTTGCAAGTAAATAACTTGTGTTCCGAGCCTGAATGCACTGTTACGGGGTACTGAAGTTGCAAAAATGTTTCTGCAACAAAAGCATCCGTTCTACTCCATTAGACTCAAAATGATGTTTGGGAGTGTTTTGGAGCATTTTGCTAACCTTCGGCATGTAAATAACTTGTGTTTCGGGCCTGAATGCACTGTTACGGGGTACCGAAGTTGCAAAAATGGTTTTGCAACAAAATCATATGTTCTACTCCATTAGACTCAAAATGGTGTTTCGGAGTGTTGCATTTCGCTAACCTTCGGCATATAAATAACTTGTGTTTCGGGCCTGGATGCATAGTTACGGGGTACCGAAGTTGCAAAAATGGTTTTGCAACAAAAGCATCTGTTCTACTCAATTAGATTCAAAATGATGTTTGGGAGTGTTTTGTAGCATTTCTCTAACCTTCGGCATGAAAATAACTTGTGTTCTGGGCCTGAATGCACTGTTACGGGGTTCCGAAGTTGCAAAAATGGTTTTGCAACAAAAGCATCCGTTCTACTCCATTAGACTCAAAATGATGTTTGGGAGTGTTTTGGAGCATTTTGCTAACCTTCGGCATGTAAATAACTTCTGTTTCGGGCCTGAATGCACTGTTACGGGGTACCAAAGTTGCAAAAATGGTTTTGCAACAAAATCATATGTTCTACTCCATTAGACTCAAAATGGTGTTTCGGAGTGTTGCATTTCGCTAACCTTCGGCATATAAATAACTTGTGTTTTGGGACTGAATGCACTGTTACGGGGTACCGAAGTTGCAAAAATGGTTTTGCAACAAAAGCATCCGTTCTACTCTATTAGACTCAAAATGATGTTTGGGAGTGTTTTGTAGCATTTCGCTAACCTTCGGCATGAAAATAACTTGTGTTCTGGTCCTGAATGCACTGTTACGGGGTACCGAAGATGCAAAAATGGTTTTGCAACAAAAGCATCTGTTCGACTCCATTAGACTCAAAATGATGTTTCGGAGTGTTGCATTTCGCTAACCTTCGGCATATAAATAACTTGTATTTCCGGCCTGGATGCACAGTTACGGGGTACCGAAGTTGCAAAAATGGTTTTGCAACAAAAGCATCCGTTCTACTCAATTAGACTCCAAATGATGTTTGGGAGTGTTTTGGAGCATTTCGCTAACCTTCGGCATGTAAATAACTTGTGTTCCGGGCCTGAATGCACTGTTTCGGGGTACCGAAGTTGCAAAAATGGTTTTGCAACAAAAGCATCTGTTCTACTCCATTTGACTCAAAATGATGTATGGGAGTGTTTTGGAGCATTTCGCAAACCTTCGGCATGTAAATAACTTGTGTTTCGGGCCTGAATGCACTGTTACGGGGTACCGAAGTTGCAAAAATGGTTTTGCAATAAAAGCATCCGTTCTACTCCATTAGACTCAAAATGATGTTTCGAAGTGTTGCATTTCGCTAACCTTCGGCATATAAATAACTTGTGTTTCGGGCCTGGATGCACAGTTACGGGGCACCGAAGTTGCAAAAATGGTTTTGCAACAAAAGCATCCGTTCTACTCAATTAGACTAAAAATGATGTTTGGGAGTGTTTTGGAGCTTTTCGCTAACCTTCGGCATATAAATAACTTGTGTTCCGGGCCTGAATGCACTGTTACGGGGTACCGAAGTTGCAAAAATAGTTTTGCAACAAAAGCATCCGTTCTACTCCATTAGACTCAAAATGATGTTTTGGAGTGTTGCATTTCGCTAACCTTCGGCATATAAATAACTTGTGTTTCGGACCTGGATGCACAGTTACAGGGTACCGAAGTTGCAAAAATGGTTTTGCAACAAAAGCATCCTTTCTACTCCATTAGACTCAAAATGATGTTTTGGAGTGTTTTGGAGCATTTTGCTAACCTTCGGCAAGTAAATAACTTGTGTTCCGAGCCTGAATGCACTGTTACGGGGTACTGAAGTTGCAAAAATGTTTCTGCAACAAAAGCATCCGTTCTACTCCATTAGACTCAAAATGATGTTTGGGAGTGTTTTGGAGCATTTTGCTAACCTTCGGCATGTAAATAACTTGTGTTTCGGGCCTGAATGCACTGTTACGGGGTACCGAAGTTGCAAAAATGGTTTTGCAACAAAATCATATGTTCTACTCCATTAGACTCAAAATGGTGTTTCGGAGTGTTGCATTTCGCTAACCTTCGGCATATAAATAACTTGTGTTTCGGGCCTGGATGCATAGTTACGGGGTACCGAAGTTGCAAAAATGGTTTTGCAACAAAAGCATCTGTTCTACTCAATTAGATTCAAAATGATGTTTGGGAGTGTTTTGTAGCATTTCTCTAACCTTCGGCATGAAAATAACTTGTGTTCTGGGCCTGAATGCACTGTTACGGGGTTCCGAAGTTGCAAAAATGGTTTTGCAACAAAAGCATCCGTTCTACTCCATTAGACTCAAAATGATGTTTGGGAGTGTTTTGGAGCATTTTGCTAACCTTCGGCATGTAAATAACTTCTGTTTCGGGCCTGAATGCACTGTTACGGGGTACCAAAGTTGCAAAAATGGTTTTGCAACAAAATCATATGTTCTACTCCATTAGACTCAAAATGGTGTTTCGGAGTGTTGCATTTCGCTAACCTTCGGCATATAAATAACTTGTGTTTTGGGACTGAATGCACTGTTACGGGGTACCGAAGTTGCAAAAATGGTTTTGCAACAAAAGCATCCGTTCTACTCTATTAGACTCAAAATGATGTTTGGGAGTGTTTTGTAGCATTTCGCTAACCTTCGGCATGAAAATAACTTGTGTTCTGGTCCTGAATGCACTGTTACGGGGTACCGAAGTTGCAAAAATGGTTTTGCAACAAAAGCATCTGTTCGACTCCATTAGACTCAAAATGATGTTTCATAGTGTTGCATTTCGCTAACCTTCGGCATATAAATAACTTGTATTTCCGGCCTGGATGCACAGTTACGGGGTACCGAAGTTGCAAAAATGGTTTTGCAACAAAAGCATCCGTTCTACTCAATTAGACTCCAAATGATGTTTGGGAGTGTTTTGGAGCATTTCGCTAACCTTCGGCATGTAAATAACTTGTGTTCCGGGCCTGAATGCACTGTTTCGGGGTACCGAAGTTGCAAAAATGGTTTTGCAACAAAAGCATCTGTTCTACTCCATTTGACTCAAAATGATGTATGGGAGTGTTTTGGAGCATTTCGCAAACCTTCGGCATGTAAATAACTTGTGTTTCGGGCCTGAATGCACTGTTACGGGGTACCGAAGTTGCAAAAATGGTTTTGCAATAAAAGCATCCGTTCTACTCCATTAGACTCAAAATGATGTTTCGAAGTGTTGCATTTCGCTAACCTTCGGCATATAAATAACTTGTGTTTCGGGCCTGGATGCACAGTTACGGGGCACCGAAGTTGCAAAAATGGTTTTGCAACAAAAGCATCCGTTCTACTCAATTAGACTAAAAATGATGTTTGGGAGTGTTTTGGAGCTTTTCGCTAACCTTCGGCATATAAATAACTTGTGTTCCGGGCCTGAATGCACTGTTACGGGGTACCGAAGTTGCAAAAATGGTTTTGCAACAAAATCATATGTTCTACTCCATTAGACTCAAAATGGTGTTTCGGAGTGTTGCATTTCGCTAACCTTTGGCATATAAATAACTTGTGTTTCGGGCCTGGATGCATAGTTACGGGGTACTGAAGTTGCAAAAATGGTTTTGCAACAAAAGCATCTGTTCTACTCAATTAGATTCAAAATGATGTTTGGGAGTGTTTTGTAGCATTTCTCTAACCTTCGGCATGAAAATAACTTGTGTTCTGGGCCTGAATGCACTGTTACGGGGTTCCGAAGTTGCAAAAATGGTTTTGCAACAAAAGCATCCGTTCTACTCCATTAGACTCAAAATGATGTTTGGGAGTGTTTTGGAGCATTTTGCTAACCTTCGGCATGTAAATAACTTCTGTTTCGGGCCTGAATGCACTGTTACGGGTTACCAAAGTTGCAAAAATGGTTTTGCAACAAAATCATATGTTCTACTCCATTAGACTCAAAATGGTGTTTCGGAGTGTTGCATTTCGCTAACCTTCGGCATATAAATAACTTGTGTTTTGGGACTGAATGCACTGTTACGGGGTACCGAAGTTGCAAAAATGGTTTTGCAACAAAAGCATCCGTTCTACTCTATTAGACTCAAAATGATGTTTGGGAGTGTTTTGTAGCATTTCGCTAACCTTCGGCATGAAAATAACTTGTGTTCTGGTCCTGAATGCACTGTTACGGGGTACCGAAGTTGCAAAAATGGTTTTGCAACAAAAGCATCTGTTCGACTCCATTAGACTCAAAATGATGTTTCATAGTGTTGCATTTCGCTAACCTTCGGCATATAAATAACTTGTATTTCCGGCCTGGATGCACAGTTACGGGGTACCGAAGTTGCAAAAATGGTTTTGCAACAAAAGCATCCGTTCTACTCAATTAGACTCCAAATGATGTTTGGGAGTGTTTTGGAGCATTTCGCTAACCTTCGGCATGTAAATAACTTGTGTTCCGGGCCTGAATGCACTGTTTCGGGGTACCGAAGTTGCAAAAATGGTTTTGCAACAAAAGCATCTGTTCTACTCCATTTGACTCAAAATGATGTATGGGAGTGTTTTGGAGCATTTCGCAAACCTTCGGCATGTAAATAACTTGTGTTTCGGGCCTGAATGCACTGTTACGGGGTACCGAAGTTGCAAAAATGGTTTTGCAATAAAAGCATCCGTTCTACTCCATTAGACTCAAAATGATGTTTCGAAGTGTTGCATTTCGCTAACCTTCGGCATATAAATAACTTGTGTTTCGGGCCTGGATGCACAGTTACGGGGCACCGAAGTTGCAAAAATGGTTTTGCAACAAAAGCATCCGTTCTACTCAATTAGACTAAAAATGATGTTTGGGAGTGTTTTGGAGCTTTTCGCTAACCTTCGGCATATAAATAACTTGTGTTCCGGGCCTGAATGCACTGTTACGGGGTACCGAAGTTGCAAAAATAGTTTTGCAACAAAAGCATCCGTTCTACTCCATTAGACTCAAAATGATGTTTTGGAGTGTTGCATTTCGCTAACCTTCGGCATATAAATAACTTGTGTTTCGGACCTGGATGCACAGTTACAGGGTACCGAAGTTGCAAAAATGGTTTTGCAACAAAAGCATCCTTTCTACTCCATTAGACTCAAAATGATGTTTTGGAGTGTTTTGGAGCATTTTGCTAACCTTCGGCAAGTAAATAACTTGTGTTCCGAGCCTGAATGCACTGTTACGGGGTACTGAAGTTGCAAAAATGTTTCTGCAACAAAAGCATCCGTTCTACTCCATTAGACTCAAAATGATGTTTGGGAGTATTTTGGAGCATTTTGCTAACCTTCGGCATGTAAATAACTTGTGTTTCGGGCCTGAATGCACTGTTACGGGGTACCGAAGTTGCAAAAATGGTTTTGCAACAAAATCATATGTTCTACTCCATTAGACTCAAAATGGTGTTTCGGAGTGTTGCATTTCGCTAACCTTTGGCATATAAATAACTTGTGTTTCGGGCCTGGATGCATAGTTACGGGGTACTGAAGTTGCAAAAATGGTTTTGCAACAAAAGCATCTGTTCTACTCAATTAGATTCAAAATGATGTTTGGGAGTGTTTTGTAGCATTTCTCTAACCTTCGGCATGAAAATAACTTGTGTTCTGGGCCTGAATGCACTGTTACGGGGTTCCGAAGTTGCAAAAATGGTTTTGCAACAAAAGCATCCGTTCTACTCCATTAGACTCAAAATGATGTTTGGGAGTGTTTTGGAGCATTTTGCTAACCTTCGGCATGTAAATAACTTCTGTTTCGGGCCTGAATGCACTGTTACGGGTTACCAAAGTTGCAAAAATGGTTTTGCAACAAAATCATATGTTCTACTCCATTAGACTCAAAATGGTGTTTCGGAGTGTTGCATTTCGCTAACCTTCGGCATATAAATAACTTGTGTTTTGGGACTGAATGCACTGTTACGGGGTACCGAAGTTGCAAAAATGGTTTTGCAACAAAAGCATCCGTTCTACTCTATTAGACTCAAAATGATGTTTGGGAGTGTTTTGTAGCATTTCGCTAACCTTCGGCATGAAAATAACTTGTGTTCTGGTCCTGAATGCACTGTTACGGGGTACCGAAGTTGCAAAAATGGTTTTGCAACAAAAGCATCTGTTCGACTCCATTAGACTCAAAATGATGTTTCATAGTGTTGCATTTCGCTAACCTTCGGCATATAAATAACTTGTATTTCCGGCCTGGATGCACAGTTACGGGGTACCGAAGTTGCAAAAATGGTTTTGCAACAAAAGCATCCGTTCTACTCAATTAGACTCCAAATGATGTTTGGGAGTGTTTTGGAGCATTTCGCTAACCTTCGGCATGTAAATAACTTGTGTTCCGGGCCTGAATGCACTGTTTCGGGGTACCGAAGTTGCAAAAATGGTTTTGCAACAAAAGCATCTGTTCTACTCCATTTGACTCAAAATGATGTATGGGAGTGTTTTGGAGCATTTCGCAAACCTTCGGCATGTAAATAACTTGTGTTTCGGGCCTGAATGCACTGTTACGGGGTACCGAAGTTGCAAAAATGGTTTTGCAATAAAAGCATCCGTTCTACTCCATTAGACTCAAAATGATGTTTCGAAGTGTTGCATTTCGCTAACCTTCGGCATATAAATAACTTGTGTTTCGGGCCTGGATGCACAGTTACGGGGCACCGAAGTTGCAAAAATGGTTTTGCAACAAAAGCATCCGTTCTACTCAATTAGACTAAAAATGATGTTTGGGAGTGTTTTGGAGCTTTTCGCTAACCTTCGGCATATAAATAACTTGTGTTCCGGGCCTGAATGCACTGTTACGGGGTACCGAAGTTGCAAAAATAGTTTTGCAACAAAAGCATCCGTTCTACTCCATTAGACTCAAAATGATGTTTCGGAGTGTTGCATTTCGCTAACCTTCGGCATATAAATAACTTGTGTTTCGGACCTGGATGCACAGTTACAGGGTACCGAAGTTGCAAAAATGGTTTTGCAACAAAAGCATCCGTTCTACTCCATTAGACTCAAAATGATGTTTTGGAGTGTTTTGGAGCATTTTGCTAACCTTCGGCAAGTAAATAACTTGTGTTCCGAGCCTGAATACACTGTTACGGGGTACCGAAGTTGCAAAAATGTTTCTGCAACAAAAGCATCCGTTCTACTCCATTAGACTCAAAATGATGTTTGGGAGTGTTTTGGAGCATTTTGCTAACCTTCGGCATGTAAATAACTTGTGTTTCGGGCCTGAATGCACTGTTACGGGGTACCGAAATTGCAAAAATGGTTTTGCAACAAAATCATATGTTCTACTCCATTAGACTCAAAATGGTGTTTCGGAGTGTTGCATTTCGCTAACCTTCGGCATATAAATAACTTGTGTTTCGGGCCTGGATGCATAGTTACGGGGTACCGAAGTTGCAAAAATGGTTTTGCAACAAAAGCATCTGTTCTACTCAATTAGATTCAAAATGATGTTTGGGAGTGTTTTGTAGCATTTCTCTAACCTTCGGCATGAAAATAACTTTTGTTCTGGGCCTGAATGCACTGTTACGGGGTTCCGAAGTTGCAAAAATGGTTTTGCAACAAAAGCATCCGTTCTACTCCATTAGACTCAAAATGATGTTTGGGAGTGTTTTGGAGCATTTTGCTAACCTTCGTCATGTAAATAACTTCTGTTTCGGGCCTGAATGCACTGTTACGGGTTACCAAAGTTGCAAAAATGGTTTTGCAACAAAATCATATGTTCTACTCCATTAGACTCAAAATGGTGTTTCGGAGTGTTGCATTTCGCTAACCTTCGGCATATAAATAACTTGTGTTTTGGGACTGAATGCACTGTTACGGGGTACCGAAGTTGCAAAAATGGTTTTGCAACAAAAGCATCCGTTCTACTCTATTAGACTCAAAATGATGTTTGGGAGTGTTTTGTAGCATTTCGCTAACCTTCGGCATGAAAATAACTTGTGTTCTGGTCCTGAATGCACTGTTACGGGGTACCGAAGATGCAAAAATGGTTTTGCAACAAAAGCATCTGTTCGACTCCATTAGACTCAAAATGATGTTTCGGAGTGTTGCATTTCGCTAACCTTCGGCATATAAATAACTTGTATTTCCGGCCTGGATGCACAGTTACGGGGTACCGAAGTTGCAAAAATGGTTTTGCAACAAAAGCATCCGTTCTACTCAATTAGACTCCAAATGATGTTTGGGAGTGTTTTGGAGCATTTCGCTAACCTTCGGCATGTAAATAACTTGTGTTCCGGGCCTGAATGCACTGTTTCGGGGTACCGAAGTTGCAAAAATGGTTTTGCAACAAAAGCATCTGTTCTACTCCATTTGACTCAAAATGATGTATGGGAGTGTTTTGGAGCATTTCACAAACCTTCGGCATGTAAATAACTTGTGTTTCGGGCCTGAATGCACTGTTACGGGGTACCGAAGTTGCAAAAATGGTTTTGCAATAAAAGCATCCGTTCTACTCCATTAGACTCAAAATGATGTTTCGAAGTGTTGCATTTCGCTAACCTTCGGCATATAAATAACTTGTGTTTCGTGCCTGGATGCACAGTTACGGGGCACCGAAGTTGCAAAAATGGTTTTGCAACAAAAGCATCCGTTCTACTCAATTAGACTAAAAATGATGTTTGGGAGTGTTTTGGAGCTTTTCGCTAACCTTCGGCATATAAATAACTTGTGTTCCGGGCCTGAATGCACTGTTACGGGGTACCGAAGTTGCAAAAATAGTTTTGCAACAAAAGCATCCGTTCTACTCCATTAGACTCAAAATGATGTTTCGGAGTGTTGCATTTCGCTAACCTTCGGCATATAAATAACTTGTGTTTCGGACCTGGATGCACAGTTACAAGGTACCGAAGTAGCAAAAATGGTTTGGCAACAAAAGCATCCGTTCTACTCCATTAGACTCAAAATGATGTTTTGGAGTGTTTTGGAGCATTTTGCTAACCTTCGGCAAGTAAATAACTTGTGTTCCGAGCCTGAATGCACTGTTACGGGGTACCGAAGTTGCAAAAATGTTTCTGCAACAAAAGCATCCGTTCTACTCCATTAGACTCAAAATGATGTTTGGGAGTGTTTTGGAGCATTTTGCTAACCTTCGGCATGTAAATAACTTGTGTTTCGGGCCTGAATGCACTGTTACGGGGTACCGAAGTTGCAAAAATGGTTTTGCAACAAAATCATATGTTCTACTCCATTAGACTCAAAATGGTGTTTCGGAGTGTTGCATTTCGCTAACCTTCGGCATATAAATAACTTGTGTTTCGGGCCTGGATGCATAGTTACGGGGTACCGAAGTTGCAAAAATGGTTTTGCAACAAAAGCATCTGTTCTACTCAATTAGATTCAAAATGATGTTTGGGAGTGTTTTGTAGCATTTCTCTAACCTTCGGCATGAAAATAACTTGTGTTCTGGGCCTGAATGCACTGTTACGGGGTTCCGAAGTTGCAAAAATGGTTTTGCAACAAAAGCATCCGTTCTACTCCATTAGACTCAAAATGATGTTTGGGAGTGTTTTGGAGCATTTTGCTAACCTTCGGCATGTAAATAACTTCTGTTTCGGGCCTGAATGCACTGTTACGGGGTACCAAAGTTGCCAAAATGGTTTTGCAACAAAATCATATGTTCTACTCCATTAGACTCAAAATGGTGTTTCGGAGTGTTGCATTTCGCTAACCTTCGGCATATAAATAACTTGTGTTTTGGGACTGAATGCAATGTTACGGGGTACCGAAGTTGCAAAAATGGTTTTGCAACAAAAGCATCCGTTCTACTCTATTAGACTCAAAATGATGTTTGGGAGTGTTTTGTAGCATTTCGCTAACCTTCGGCATGAAAATAACTTGTGTTCTGGTCCTGAATGCACTGTTACGGGGTACCGAAGTTGCAAAAATGGTTTTGCAACAAAAGCATCTGTTCGACTCCATTAGACTCAAAATGATGTTTCGGAGTGTTGCATTTCGCTAACCTTCGGCATATAAATAACTTGTATTTTCGGCCTGGATGCACAGTTACGGGGTACCGAAGTTGCAAAAATGGTTTTGCAACAAAAGCATCCGTTCTACTCAATTAGACTCCAAATGATGTTTGGGAGTGTTTTGGAGCATTTCGCTAACCTTCGGCATGTAAATAACTTGTGTTCCGGGCCTGAATGCACTGTTTCGGGGTACCGAAGTTGCAAAAATGGTTTTGCAACAAAAGCATCTGTTCTACTCCATTTGACTCAAATTGATGTATGGGAGTGTTTTGGAGCATTTCGCAAACCTTCGGCATGTAAATAACTTGTGTTTCGGGCCTGAATGCACTGTTACGGGGTACCGAAGTTGCAAAAATGGTTTTGCAATAAAAGCATCCGTTCTACTCCATTAGACTCAAAATGAGGTTTCGAAGTGTTGCATTTCGCTAACCTTCGGCATATAAATAACTTGTGTTTCGGGCCTGGATGCACAGTTACGGGGCACCGAAGTTGCAAAAATGGTTTTGCAACAAAAGCATCCGTTCTACTCAATTAGACTAAAAATGATGTTTGGGAGTGTTTTGGAGCTTTTCGCTAACCTTCGGCATATAAATAACTTGTGTTCCGGGCCTGAATGCACTGTTACGGGGTACCGAAGTTGCAAAAATAGTTTTGCAACAAAAGCATCCGTTCTACTCCATTAGACTCAAAATGATGTTTCGGAGTGTTGCATTTCGCTAACCTTCGGCATATAAATAACTTGTGTTTCGGACCTGGATGCACAGTTACAGGGTACCGAAGTTGCAAAAATGGTTTTGCAACAAAAGCATCCGTTCTACTCCATTAGACTCAAAATGATGTTTTGGAGTGTTTTGGAGCATTTTGCTAACCTTCGGCAAGTAAATAACTTGTGTTCCGAGCCTGAATGCACTGTTACGGGGTACCGAAGTTGCAAAAATGTTTCTGCAACAAAAGCATCCGTTCTACTCCATTAGACTCAAAATGATGTTTGGGAGTGTTTTGGAGCATTTTGCTAACCTTCGGCATGTAAATAACTTGTGTTTCGGGCCTGAATGCACTGTTACGGGGTACCGAAGTTGCAAAAATGGTTTTGCAACAAAATCATATGTTCTACTCCATTAGACTCAAAATGGTGTTTCGGAGTGTTGCATTTCGCTAACCTTCGGCATATAAATAACTTGTGTTTCGGGCCTGGATGCATAGTTACGGGGTACCGAAGTTGCAAAAATGGTTTTGCAACAAAAGCATCTGTTCTACTCAATTAGATTCAAAATGATGTTTGGGAGTGTTTTGTAGCATTTCTCTAACCTTCGGCATGAAAATAACTTGTGTTCTGGGCCTGAATGCACTGTTACGGGGTTCCGAAGTTGCAAAAATGGTTTTGCAACAAAAGCATCCGTTCTACTCCATTAGACTCAAAATGATGTTTGGGAGTGTTTTGGAGCATTTTGCTAACCTTCGGCATGTAAATAACTTCTGTTTCGGGCCTGAATGCACTGTTACGGGGTACCAAAGTTGCAAAAATGGTTTTGCAACAAAATCATATGTTCTACTCCATTAGACTCAAAATGGTGTTTCGGAGTGTTGCATTTCGCTAACCTTCGGCATATAAATAACTTGTGTTTTGGGACTGAATGCACTGTTACGGGGTACCGAAGTTGCAAAAATGGTTTTGCAACAAAAGCATCCGTTCTACTCTATTAGACTCAAAATGATGTTTGGGAGTGTTTTGTAGCATTTCGCTAACCTTCGGCATGAAAATAACTTGTGTTCTGGTCCTGAATGCACTGTTACGGGGTACCGAAGTTGCAAAAATGGTTTTGCAACAAAAGCATCTGTTCGACTCCATTAGACTCAAAATGATGTTTCGGAGTGTTGCATTTCGCTAACCTTCGGCATATAAATAACTTGTATTTCCGGCCTGGATGCACAGTTACGGGGTACCGAAGTTGCAAAAATGGTTTTGCAACAAAAGCATCCGTTCTACTCAATTAGACTCCAAATGATGTTTGGGAGTGTTTTGGAGCATTTCGCTAACCTTCGGCATGTAAATAACTTGTGTTCCGGGCCTGAATGCACTGTTTCGGGGTACCGAGTTGCAAAAATGGTTTTGCAACAAAAGCATCTGTTCTACTCCATTTGACTCAAAATGATGTATGGGAGTGTTTTGGAGCATTTCGCAAACCTTCGGCATGTAAATAACTTGTGTTTCGGGCCTGAATGCACTGTTACGGGGTACCGAAGTTGCAAAAATGGTTTTGCAATAAAAGCATCCGTTCTACTCCATTAGACTCAAAATGATGTTTCGAAGTGTTGCATTTCGCTAACCTTCGGCATATAAATAACTTGTGTTTCGGGCCTGGATGCACAGTTACGGGGCACCGAAGTTGCAAAAATGGTTTTGCAACAAAAGCATCCGTTCTACTCAATTAGACTAAAAATGATGTTTGGGAGTGTTTTGGAGCTTTTCGCTAACCTTCGGCATATAAATAACTTGTGTTCCGGGCCTGAATGCACTGTTACGGGGTACCGAAGTTGCAAAAATAGTTTTGCAACAAAAGCATCCGTTCTACTCCATTAGACTCAAAATGATGTTTCGGAGTGTTGCATTTCGCTAACCTTCGGCATATAAATAACTTGTGTTTCGGACCTGGATGCACAGTTACAAGGTACCGAAGTTGCAAAAATGGTTTTGCAACAAAAGCATCCGTTCTACTCCATTAGACTCAAAATGATGTTTTGGAGTGTTTTGGAGCATTTTGCTAACCTTCGGCAAGTAAATAACTTGTGTTCCGAGCCTGAATGCACTGTTACGGGGTACCGAAGTTGCAAAAATGTTTCTGCAACAAAAGCATCCGTTCTACTCCATTAGACTCAAAATGATGTTTGGGAGTGTTTTGGAGCATTTTGCTAACCTTCGGCATGTAAATAACTTGTGTTTCGGGCCTGAATGCACTGTTACGGGGTACCGAAGTTGCAAAAATGGTTTTGCAACAAAATCATATGTTCTACTCCATTAGACTCAAAATGGTGTTTCGGAGTGTTGCATTTCGCTAACCTTCGGCATATAAATAACTTGTGTTTCGGGCCTGGATGCATAGTTACGGGGTACCGAAGTTGCAAAAATGGTTTTGCAACAAAAGCATCTGTTCTACTCAATTAGATTCAAAATGATGTTTGGGAGTGTTTTGTAGCATTTCTCTAACCTTCGGCATGAAAATAACTTGTGTTCTGGGCCTGAATGCACTGTTACGGGGTTCCGAAGTTGCAAAAATTGTTTTGCAACAAAAGCATCCGTTCTACTCCATTAGACTCAAAATGATGTTTCGGAGTGTTGCATTTCGCTAACCTTCGGCATATAAATAACTTGTGTTTTGGGCCTGGATGCACAGTTACGGGGTACCGAAGTTGCAAAAATGGTTTTGCAACAAAAGCATATGCACCGGGAGTCCCCCTGCCCAAGATGCACAAAATCGTCAGAACGACGTACCTAACAATTTGCTAAGGTTGAGTAAAGCAGGAAAAACAAGCTCCACGACGTACCCGCTGCTGGATTTCAGCCGAACCTGAAACGTTCTGGGCGGCGCCCGCCTTGGCTTCTTCTGCGACCCTTGGTCGCTCGCGCCTTCCGCGCTCAGCTTCGGCTGCTGCTCGCCTACAACACCGAGCGCGGTGTCATCTTCTCCCGCGGCCGCTACATCGCCCGACCCTGTGGCGACGTCGTGCGACCGCGCATCGTCCTGCTCCTCGAAGACGACCTCGGTGCTAGTCGTTGCCGTCTCCGACGATGCAGTGGTGTCCTTCCTCTTCCTCTTCTCTTCTCCGCCTCGATGGTGGCGGAGACGATCTTGGCGCCCTTGTGCGCCGGGATCTTGCCAGCGACCTGCCGCGTGTGCCGGGTCATTGGTGCTGAACTCACCGTAGGCGGATCTTCCTCATCACTACCTCCCACCGATGAGTCGGAGAGGTAGTTCTCAACTAACTCTGGCGGCGGAGCCTGCACGTCCTCCGCCGCGCGGACCTTGAAGCTGCGCTCGCCCTCATCAGCAAGGGGAGCCGGGCACCAAAACAAGCCCTCGCGACCCTGAAATAGGCGACCTTCGTCTTAGTTCAAACTAAAGCATGCCTAACCACAAGTAAAGACAAGGTCAATCAGCGACTTACCACTTCGGCGGGTCGCTTGAGGGAGAACGCCTTGGGGCACGTCCGATTCCGGATCACCCTGTTGAAGAGCTCCCTCACCCGCACCACCATCTCCTGCTTGGAGACCATGCGCTGCTGTACGCGGGTCGGGTCGGTTTGACCCCAGTACTCGTAGGCCGGATGCACCCGATCTTGGATCGGTTGCAGCAGCCTCCGGCTGAAACTGATGGCCACCGTGCCGCCCGTCAGCCCTTCCTCCTTCCACGCCTTGAGGTCCTCCAGTAGTGGCTTGATGGTGTCCATCTCTCGCGACGTCAGCTGGTTGGTCCACTCCGGCACCGGGACCGGCGCGAGCCCCGACCTGGTGGCCAGCGCCGGCTTCAGATTGTCGATGTAGAACCACCCTCGCCTCCAGCCCTGGGTGTTGTCCGGCAGCTCCATGTCGATGTACACCGTCTTCATGTGGCGGCGTAGCATGAAGCCGACGGCCCCGACGACACCATTCTTCCCTGTCTTCTTCACCTCGAAGATGTACCGCCACAGGTCGAAGTGTGGCGGTATCCGCAAATATGCCTCGCACAAATGGATGAACGAGGACATGGTGGTGACGGCGTTGGGGACGAGGTGCACCAGGTCGATGCGGTAGAAGTGGAGTAGCCCGCGGAAGAAGTCACCCGCCGGAACTCCAAATCCGCGCTCCACGTGCGTGACGAAGGTGACGGTCTCCTCGGTCCCCTAGGAGGGGAAGGCTTCGCCGGCAGCTGGCCTCCAGCCCACCTGCTCCTTGGGCTTCAGTAGCCCGCGCTCCACCAGACCTTGGAGCTGCGCCTCCGTCACCGTCGAGTGCTCCCAAAACTTCTCCGGCGGCGGCACAAGCTCTGGGGCCATTTCTTCTTCTTCACTGAAGCCGGTGGATCTAGCTCTAAACACTACCAAGGACATCTGGCGCATACGGCGGCGCTGGGTGCGGTGGATCTAAGCACGGCGGCACCGGCGGATCTATGCGCTAAAGCTCCTGGCGGCAGATCAAAAACCCTAGCTGTTGCGGGGAATGGAAGTGAGTGGAGTCCTCGACCCTTCACTTGGCCTTTTATAACTGGGCCGCATCAGTGTGGTGGGCTGTGACGCCCCAAACATCCCCTCGGATACGGCGATATTCTCGGAGACCCAACGGATACATCGCCCAACGGTTCTATCGGCCTAACGGCTACAGGCAGTAACGGCTAGCGCCGTGCGGGAATCCATGCCCATTAGCCTCCTGGCCAACAGCCCGATGTCCATGGACTCGTTATGCCCCACTTCAAGCCCTTTTCCCATCATTTTCTTCAAGGTCTTTTGGCCTCTTACGACCTCCGGGTCTATGACAACACCTCCACAAGGTCGATAGGTACTACCGCTTGGTAGGTCGACCAAGCTTTCACTAGCGGGTTCCACACCCCTGGCTCCTAGGTCCTGTTACCTACTGGATTGCCTCAGCCTTCATGGCTGGTTTAACACCAACGGCCCTGTGCTTAAAGGCTCCACTGCCCGTTGGCGACCTTCGGGTCAAGTAGCACCTCCCCGAGGTTGCTAAGGTCCTGTTACCTACTACATTGCCTTAATGGCTATACCAACAGCCCCGTGCTTAATGGCTCCACTGCCCGTTGGCGACCTCTTGGTCAAGTAGCACCTCCCTGAGGTTGCTAAGGCCCTGCTGCCTTCTAGGTCGTGTAGACCTAGAGTTTCCAGGCTGACTTCCTGCATTGTGTCACTGCACAGCGGCCGACACGGGTTCCTTGTCTCTACGAAAGGCCTCCCGAAGGTCGGCGTGCTATTAATAGCCCTGCCGGGACCTTGGTATCCGTACCATTGCAGCTTGGGCGCCCTTACAACTAGTGAAATCATGTCATTCCTCATGTAAAACTATATTTACAGCTTCATAAGCTACAAGGAGTTTGGCCCTTGGCCAAATTACAAGATACAAAGATCTTAAAGGTCCTGAATTACCTTCCAAAGTGCTTACGACTCAGTCTACACTAATAAGGCTTGTCGCAAGCTTTCTTCTAGCTTCAGGACCTACTTGACGACCTCTACAGCCACTGTGGAGGTAGCTGCCACACAGCCACCTCTACTCGCGCACCAACCGGTCTCCTGCGGCGCCCAGCATCAAATCTGAGCTTCCCCGCAAGATTGCAGAAGGTCCGAGCTTTAACACCAACTTCGCCGGGTGGAGCGCAGCGCTCACCAGCATCACCTCAGGCCTAAAAGTGTCAGGGCCGACGATGCAGCTGCTGCTTCATACTCCTCCTGGGTTCCTCGACGGGACTGGGAGAAGAGGCCAATCGAGTTCTTCGAGCCTCGCAAGCATTCTTCTAGCTCCAAGCATGAACTACATCAACCCTACACTCCGGAGGGCGGACACAAGCCCCTGGCACGGCAATATTACTACATTGGACCATCTCGGTTCACCTTTGGAGATTTGTACGGTTTGCTTCAGCGTTTGGGTACCTATTTATACTATCAAGCACCTGCCACTCAGTCTTGTCCGCAAGCCAGCTTGCGTGGCATCCTCATCCTCAAGATCACTGTACCCTCGTGTAGCACGAGGTTACTGTTCGCCCGTGGAAGGCATTGGCGCGCTTATCCCCTACCTGACCACAAACTGGAGCACCTTTGTCTTCTGCGGGTGAATGCGACAAGTGCTACGCCAGCAAGCCAGCCTGTGACCGTACAGTGCACGCGTGACTCTTGCTATGCCAGACCTGTGGCCTGCTGACCTCTGCAAGATTCTGGAGCTTTTGTCCTATAGCGTCGGCATTTCAAGAGCATCTGTTCCCTAAGTGGAAGGTCGTAGGTTCGGATTATTTTTCTCTTCTTCTTTGGAGTATCAAACCGGCCATCCTGGTCGCTTTACTACTCAGGGGCTACTACACTAGTGCGTCTTCGACGCCCTATTTTTTTCGGGTCGCCTCGACCTAATGGAAGCCTGCTTCCATCACATCTCTGCTTGACCTACCCTTGGTAGGCTTGTCGACCTTTCTGAAGGTCGTGGCTGCCATTACAACATGCCTGACTCAGGTCAGGTCGGCGGTTCTGCAAGATCTACGCCTTGCCTTCACTTCGACCTCATGGTCCTTCGATCCTGAAGCTCGACGCTCAACTTCGTGCGCGCATCGGAGGGGTTTCGTTTCTTTTTAGATCCCCATGCACCCTTCACGACCTCGACGGTGCTGCGCCTTGCTAACTCCTCGACACAACCCCACCTCGGCCACTACGCCTACACGTCGATCGGGGCTTGAGAGACATGGGTACCCATGGGTCCCCACTGGCCAGGGTCCCAGGGGCCCCTGACAAGTGGACTCGACCTTCCAGGAGACCCGCCGACCTGTCAAGTGGGCCCAGCGACCTTATCCGCATCCCCGATGACCACGGACGACCTGATCAGGATCCCGGAAGACCCGCGAAGCCTTGACGTGCAAGACAAGACACGGCGACCTGGCGCGCCGCCGCCTGTATCTCCGAGTATCACAGGATACTCCATGTAATCCGGGAAATATGCTTCCCGTATTTGTAACCGACCCCGACACGGGTCAACCGACCTGCGCATGCAAACCCTAGCCCATCCCCCCATATAAGGCGGCCTAGGGCTCCATGCATAGGGACAACTCATCTTCATCCTCGCATAATCCACCACAACTGGACGTAGGGTTTTACTCTCCGGAGGCCTGAACCAGTATAAACCCTTGTCTCCTTGTTCCTTGCCGCCATACTCGCCTTGTTCCGTGTGCATCTCGTGCACAACCACTTACGCTCTTAGGTCCCGATCCTCCATTAACCTGCAAACCACTAGGGCGACCCCCTAGCGGATCTTTCCAGGTCTCACCCCCTGACAATCACGATACCACCAACTTGGCCTTTCGCTTGCTGGGAGCTGGATATGATTGGTCCTCTCCCAAATGCGCCAAGAGGATTCAACAGAATTCTGGTGGCTATCGACAAGTTTACCAAGTGGATTGAGGTCAAGCCTGTTACCTGCCCCAAGGCTGATAGGGTCCTCGACTTCTTGGATGAAATCGTACATTGCTATGGGTTCCCTAATCGCATTATAACAGACCTAGGTTCGAATTTCAACAATCACCAGTTCTGGGAGTATTGTGAGAACAGTGGAATTGACATCTGGTATGTCTCCATCGCTCATCCACGCACTAATGGCCAAGTGGAACGCGCCAACAGGGTGGTACTCGATGCTCTCAAAAAGTGACTGTATGATGCTGCAAATACCAAGGGCGGCAAGTGGATCAAGGAACTACCCAATGCACTCTGGGGGCTACGTACTCAGCCTACTACTCCCACAGGGCAATCACCCTATTTCCTGGTCTACGGCTCTGAAGCCGTCTTGCCTGCTGATGTCATGTGGCGTTCTCCGGCGGTTGACCAGTACGAAGAAGGCGTAGCTGAAGAAACAAGATAGATCGATGTTGATAGTCTCGAAGAAGCTCGCTGCAACGCACTCGTTCAATCAGCTCAATATCTTGAGAAGACTCGCCGCTACCATGACCGCAACGTTAAGGAACGCTCCTTCAACGTTGGTGACTTAGTCCTTCATTGTATCCAGAACATGACAGGGCTACACAAACTCAACTCGCCATGGGAAGGTCCTTTCTCTGTTGCGAAGGTCACCGGCCCTGGCTCATATCATCTCCAAACTCTTGAAGGCGAAGAAGTCGACAACTCTTGGAACATTGACCAGCTTTGTCGCTTCTACCCGTAGGGGGTCACGACAACCCTCTCCAGACAGCTACGGCTGTAAACAACCCGTAGAGGGTCTCAACAACCCTCTCCAGGTAGCTACGGCTGCAACAACTCTCTAGGCAGGTACAGTTGCCACAACTCGTGGGGGATCATGACAATCCTCTCCAGGCAGTTTCAGCTGCGACTACTCGTAGGGGATCACGACAATCCTCTACAGGCGGCTTCGGCTGCGATTACTAGTAGGGGATCTTGATAATCCTCTCCAGGCAGTCTCATTCTGCGACAACTCGTAGGGAGTCATGACAACTCTCTCCAGATGACTCCGTGTCGTATAAAGCAATAAGTGGCACATGTTGTCCATGTCTCTATTTTTAATAAGAGGCTGCAGCCTAGAGTAACACCCTTCATAGTAGGGTCTCAGTGGAACTCTCATACAAGTTGCTGCTACAGCAAGGATGAGTTCATCACGCTGTCTCTTATGGTCTTGCTCGTTCTTCAGAACATTCTTGCGAGTACTCTCTCACTAGGCTCATAGCCTCAGAGGTACTTAAGGCACTATTACTCAATAGTGTATCCAGACATTGTAAACTCAATACAATGTGTTCAGTAATAAAGTTGTTATTCTATATATCGACTTGTTACTGTCCCTTTGCTTATTTCACAAACAAAATTTTCTTTTACGCTGCTACAGCTAAGGTTTTCAACTCGTTGTGATTAAGCTAACGTTCTTCGGAACAAATCTAGACTTGAGTACTTCTACTTGAGTATTGTATCTCTTTTTGCATCCGCACACTCATTATCAACTCGAGTACATGGCATTCACACAAGCATACAAGGGATCTAGATAATTGACTTACTCAAGTTTTCAATTATAAAAACACTTTTATGGAATTGCACTTGTTTTTTCCTTAGTGTTTGTCCTACAGGTTCATCTAACGAAGATCTATGAACTTGGAGACAGCTTCCGCGATTGGAGATGTCTGCTGCATCAACTCGTTCAGTCTGTCATCGGTGCAATCTCCAGATCTTCCGTTCATGATGACTGTCAGATCCGCGTCTGTGTAGAAGGACTTGATGAAGCTCAGCACTTGATTGGGAATTGTGCAAGCCAGCTTCTGAGCATACTCCAATATCTTCTTTGGCGAGTCCTTCAACCTCTCCACAAGTGGACAGGGCTGAACTCCAGCTACTCTGGGCTCAAAGAGATTGGCTACTAGCTCGGCTGCCTCCATCAAAGCCTTCAACTCAGCATGCAGGCATTCAGATTCTTCGATCTTGATCTTGAGTGACTGCATACAAGTCAACAAATCATTCCAACCATCAAGACGAATCTGCATTTCACGCTCAAGTTCCATGCACCGCACCTTATAATCTGCCTCGAGGTCAACACGAGCTGATTCTTCACGGTTATAGGCCAACTGCCAGTCAAGCGACTTGTTCTTGTGCCTCTCAACCTCTTCAGCCAGTTCTACAATACACCAAGACTACTTATAAGCATGCAGTACGCAAGGAAAAAGTACTCCAAGATGAGTTCAGAAAGGGGGAATACCTTTATTCTTCTGGCGCAGTAACTTGTTCTTCCCAACAATGTTTTCTGGATTTCATGGTGGTACTCTGCGGCATTACCATCAAGTTTTTCTTGCAGCTTCAGAGCCATGGCTTTCTGCTCCTTGAGTTCTTCTCTGAGCTACGAGACTTCTTCTATGTCTGTCGCGTATTGTTTGAGCAGACGAGTCTTGCATTTCGACTGCTTGACAACTTCCGGCAAAAGCAAAACAACTCAAGGGTCAAAGACAGGATATCTTTGGCTAAAGTACTCTACAAGAGATTATAACTTACCGCAAATAGCTTCTCCACACTACGGAACATCTCGGAGTGCACCTGCAAGTTGTCCTCATCCAGGCATGAGTCATCATATGGCATCAAGCCTTCAGCTCTGGATTGAGTACTTACGCTCGCCTCTGAGTACATCACAGCACTGCGCAGAGGAGCTCGGTCTTCAATTTCTGGCTCATGCGGCACTATGCGACCTTCTGGGCTATCTGCAAGCACTAGCCATGCATCTATCTGACGCACAGGGGCTTCAGCATTTGAGACTTCTTCGGGGCGCAATCCGGCTTCTGGATCAACTTCCAGGCCTTCATTTACTACCGCCTCTATGTCTTTGAGTTGCTGAGCCCTTGGCTTGGAAGCTGCATCCACTGCTGCCTTGACTACATCACTCCAAAGCAGGCGCAGTGCTTGTGTAGCATCAGCTTCAGCAGCTACCACTTGGGGTTCTGGAAGCACATCTTCTTGTTCTTCTTGAGGGTTCTGATTTCCTCCAATAGGACTACTTCCAGAAGCTCCCCACTTTGCATCAGTGAATTTACTTCATCAACAAGTTGGTCAGCATATTCAAAATTAACAACATCAAGAAGTACTCGAGTTCTCAGGTACTTACAGAGCATCACGATGCACCACGACCTTTGCTCCTAGCATGTCAAAGAATGTGGGCGCTGCCGGCTCCACTAGGACACTCTCCACCGGTGGCACACTTCTCGGCGTCGTAACTTCTTGTTGCTCAGGCATCACCGTCTCGACGGTTGATGCTGGAACCATCTCAGGTTCTATCGATCTTGTAGGGCTACTCGCGGGTACATGACTAGTACTCTCGATAACCTGCGCAAGTCAATATTTCAAGTCATTACAAAGAGTACAAGTACCCAACACGATATTGGCTACTTAAAGTACTCAAAACTCACTGTAATGGATGGCAGGGCTGTGATCTTCTTCACAACACGCTTCCCCACAGTGGTCCTTTTCTTCCGCGGTGGCTGCGTCACATCATCTGCAAGGGATGAAGCTGGCCTCTTCAATGACCCTGCGGAGACACCACTGGGGATTGGCGCTCCAGAGTACCCGTATCGACCTTTCACTTCAAAGCGCTGTTGAAGTGTCTGCTCGTCGTCGTCACTCGAAGAGGCGTCCTCCACCAAGACTTCATCTTCCCCTTGAGCAGATCGACTACTCTCGGGGGCTTGAGCCTCAACTTGAGATGGCTCTTCCTCCGGTGCTTGTAGCGGATCGCGGGGGCGAGGAGGAGGGATGGAGACAAACTTCAGAACATCCTCTTGCAAAACAAAGCAAAATTTTAAGTTCATGACTACTTTTAATAAGTACTCGGGAGCTAGTTTGTGGATACTCACCAAACGCGAAGGATTGTCAGCACTGAACTCTTGAACAACTGCTGGAATTCCATGAAGGTTCTTGAAGATCTTCTGTAGCCTCTCCATCACGAGGTCATCGCTGATCTCCTCAGCAGACAGTCTTGAGCCATCTCCAAGACTCGTGTACTCGTACCCTAGATGCTCCCGCTGCATCAAAGGTTGTACTCGGTGCTTCATGAAGCTGAAGGCTACTCTCTCAGCTGTCAAGCCTTGCGCTTTCTTCTGCGCAATCTTGGCTAGCAATTTTGGAATTTGAATGCACTCCTGCATTGTTGGCTCGTCCTTCCAGAGTCTATCATACCCTGGTGCAAACATGCTTGGCTTCGATAGTTGAGGCAGGGCATTGTCAATATAAAACCACTTGGTCTTCCAATCTTGGTTGGAATCTATCAAGTCGTACTTAAAGTACAACTCTTGTGCCTTCTGGCGCATCTGAAGGCCACCTCCACCGACTACTACCGGGAAGTTGGCATTGGGCTGTGGCTTCAAGCGGAATATCTTCCTAAACAAAGCCCAATGTGGGCGAATCCCAAGGAAAGCTTCACAGAAGTGCACGTACAATGCGATCTGGAAGATGCTATTCGGATTCAAGTGTACGTGCTCCAACTTGAAGAAGTCAAGGAATCCTCTGAAGAAATCTGAAGACGGCAGAGTCAACCCACGCTCGACGAAGTGGCCGAACATCGGGATTTCATCTGGAGTCTTCTCCATGGGCCACGCATCCCCAGTGGCAGAGCTCCATCCTGCGACTGCCTTCTCGCGCAGCAAGCCAGCGACCTCAAGGGCCTTGATGTCATCCTCCCTCATCTTCGACTTCTTCCAAGAGGAGGCTTGGCTTGGTGGTTTCTTGATTACCACGGCCTTGTACTTTGGCTCCGGCAACTGATTTTTGCCGCGGCCAGATTTCTTCTTCTTCATCTGTCCCTTGTTCGGCGTAGTCTTCATCCTTCCAGTCACAAGAGTCTTCTTTCGCATCGGCTCGAGGGCTGCGAGAGGGTGGAGGTGGAAGCACTTGGCGGCGTAGACGCTCAAATTCTGTGGCAGCTACGGGTGCTAGGGCTTTCTTTCTGGATCTAAAGGCGAATGGAAGCAGTGAAACCCTAAGGGATACCCCCTCGGGTATTTATAAATCAAAACCCTAACGGTTCGACCTGGTGACCCTTCGTATTCAATAGATTGGTTTCACACAGGGCAAAATTTTTGGCTAAGTCAGTGGACTTTCTTCCAAGACCTGCTCGGCTCCATCTCGGGGGCTCGACTACTTGATGGGATTGGTTTTCACTCAGCTACAGTACACTGAATTCAGGCCACTATTCTACAGTCAGATTGGATCCTTCAATTCGAGAAAGTACTCGACTCAAGGCTCGGGGGCTCCGTGCCACATGTCCTTCAGTTTTTCTCAAGATTTCACGGGATTATTTGACAAAGACTTCAGATTGACCCTCAACTTGAATTGTCAATTCGAACTAAGACTCGGGGGCTACATCCATATAGGATGCGATTTTAGTAATCGCATTCCTATATAATTTATTCGGACTTTCTATGGATTTTTCAGAGCAAGATCAAATGCTAGAAGATTGACCCTCAGCTTGAATTCTGGATTCGACCTAAGGCTCGGGGGCTACATTCCATATGGAATGCGATTTTAGTAATCGCATTTCCATATAGATCTTTGATGAAAAATTTCCAAGAACGAAGCGGGTATTATTGAAGACCTTCAAGGGAAGTACTCGGGGACGCTTGGGAACAACTCGAGAAGACTTCAAGACTACTCGTGGAGTTAGCTGGAGTACCTTCCAGCCTCATGATAATTCAAGTAATATTGAAGATTGAAGCTTGTAGAACTCGGGGACGCTTGGGAACTACTCGCGGAGACCTTCAAGACTACTTGGAAGCATCACACTAGACTACAAAATACTCAGGGGCTTGTCGACCGGGCATCCCTGGGCCCATCACACATGTGGGCCATACACGGGAGATAAGATCTTGCACACCTGGACTACTCGACTAGTGGGCTACGGTGCAAGATTACCGTGGACCACAAGGCAAGACAAGACGGACAAGGACTTGTACTAAGATTAGGATAGCTTTCTATAACTCGTTAGGCTATTCCTAGTCCTACTCGAATAGTACTCTTGTACCAATCCGACTTGTAACCCTGCCTCCCATGGCATATAAGGCGAGGCAGGGACCCCTCTCAAAATATATGCAATCAATACAGAGCCACGCAGCATACAGGACGTAGGGTATTACGCACATTGCGGCCCGAACCTGTCTAATTGTGTGCCCGTGTCTCACCATCGTGTTCCTGATCTCGGTGAGCCCCACCGCACAATCTACTACTTCGGGTACCCCGTGGTAAGCTCGGTGTCTAAAACACTGACAGTAGGCCAGTAGGTATCTCCTCTGGGAAAACATCATTGAAAGTCTGCAACACATTAGAAACAACACTAGGAAGAGGGGTCATGTTGTTAGTAGAAAGAATTGCATCTTTGTACAGCAGCACAAAATGCATCATATGGGGGTTGTCTCTCATTTCTTTCATCTCTGAATTTGTGGCTAACATAACCCTCCCTTTTCCCTCATCCTCTCTAGTTTTACCACTCAAGTTGGGCTTGTGGCGCTCACTCACCGATTTGTGGACAGCACTAGAGTTTTTCTTCTCTTCCTCACTCTCTCGCTTTCTTTTGCATGTTTGCTGCTATAATTTGAGCGGGAGTCATGGGCAGCAACTTAACTCCTTTCCCCTGCCATTTGAAAGCATATGTATTGTCATGGCCTTCATGCATAGCATTTCGATCAAATTGCCACGACCTCCCCAAGAGCAGGTGGCACACTGTCATGGGAACAACATCACATTCAACAGTGTCGGTGTAATCATGTATGCTGAAGGTAACCTTCACCATATGCTGCACTTTTACATCTCCACAATCACTAAACCATTGAACATGGTAAGGATGAGGATGCTTTATCATGGTCAGCCCCAATTTCTCACACATTTCATTGCTAGCAAGGTTGTGGCAGCTACCACCATCCATGATTAACTTGATCAACTTGTTGTTTACCTTGGCTTGGGTCTGAAATAAGTTGCACCTCTGCACTCTCTCTTCCTCCTTGAGCTGAACACTAAATGCTTTGGTGACCACAATGGTGTTACTGGCCTCAAAAGGATAGTTTTTGTAGTCACCATCTTCAGTTTCTTGTGCATCATCAAACTTGTCATTTTCAGTTGGAGGTTCATACTCATCCTCGCTAGCCGAATCATACTCTCCACCCTCTATAACAATCACAACTCGATTGTTAGGGCAATCTTTTATGACATGACCTCGGCCCAAGCACTTAAAACATTGAATCCCACTACTCCTAGAGGCTGAACCTACTGGAGTACGGGTATTGGATGATGTTGGCCTAACAGATTTCTCCACATTTGGTGACGCATTAGAATTTTCAGCAGTGGTGGAACGAGCATTAGAATTGGAGCTTGCACTGGATGAAAACATGCCTCATCCCAAATCAAACCTTGCTGTTTTTGGAGTACTTGATGATGCTCTTGAGCCGAAAGTTGAATGCTTGGTTGGTTTAACATCATCATTTACTTGTCTCTCTGCCTTTTGTGTAATGTGCACTAGCTCCACTACATTGTTGTAGGTCTGAAATTCCACAACATGTTTGATTGGCTTGTTTAGGCCAGAGAGAAAATGTGCCATGGAATGCTCTTCATCCTCATGAACATGAGCTCTGATCATGGCTTGCTCCATTTCGTTGTAGTACTCTTCCACAGACTTATTTCCTTGATTTAAATTCTGTAGCTTGTCAAAGAGGTCACGTTTATAATGTGCTGGGACAAAACGTGCTCTCATTTCCTTCTTCATTTCAGCCCATGTTGCCACTGGTCAAACCGCCAAAGTCGCCCCGCCGTACTTAGTGTCAACATCCTGTCACGATGGTCTCCTTCTTCATTTCAGCTCATTAAAAGCATCTTTAAACCTTGACCTTCAGTCAAACCCCCTAAGTCGCCCCTCGTACTTAGTGTCAACATCCTATCACGATGGTCTCCTTTCTTCGCAGTCGAATCTAAGAGCACACTCACAAGGAGCGCGTTGAACTACTTGGTAGATCGGGTATGCACATCTAGCCACCGTAGCTACAAGAACATCCCATGCAATCTATCTCGAGAATAGATTGAGGAAGAAAACACTAAAGCAAGAACAAGAATCATAAACAAAGGTACTCGATCGCTAGAAATCGGATCCATTAAAACTCCGTCATAAGTGTTTACATGAATAAGATCACAACCGGGATCCTACCTTGATCTTGATTGAAGCCTCCAGAACTCCGATGTGGTCTTCCTTGCAAGGTTCCCATGCCGACTAGGTAAACCCTAGACAACTAGCACGACCCTCCTCTCTGAGATGGTGTCCATCTAGCTCCTTTGCTCCTCGGCTGCGAATGACGAATGGCTTGATGAATGACACTTCGCACGGGGACTATAAATAGCCCGAATGGGTGCTAGGTCAAAGGGGGTGGCCAACTGACCCACAAGAGGGCCAGCCCGGCCAGCCTGGGCCGATCGGCCCAGGGCCTCCTTAGCCCGGTTTGCCCCCAGTTTTCTTCCCGAAGCTTCTCGCGTCTTCCTGAGTTTTTGCCGAGCTGCATGTGGGTCCTTGATGTCATTTTCCTCACGGTTTAGATAAGGGTGCTTGGCGCATGAAGTCCCGCATCTTCCGTCTAGGTCCTCGATACTTCTTGGCTTCACGCTTTAGTCCTTGGTTCTATTGGAGTCATGTTCATCTTGTATCTTGACTTGTACTGGGCTCCATGATCTTCTTGTAAAACCCTTGATGAACTTTACCCGGAAGTCCTCATTTAGGCTCTTGATTCCTGTGTAAACAATAAACTCCAAAAACCATGCGCGAGTGCGAACTTAACATATAATGGGGGTTAGGATCGTTAGTGTGAATATCAAATTAATACGAACATTGAAGGTAAACTCATTGCTAGGTTGACGGAAATCGACCGCCAACATGGAGCTGCCACACTCGTGGAATGTGGACAGCCTAAAAAGGTACTACTCGTAAGAAAAACTAGAACCAAGAGTTTAATTAGATCTTAGGCTAAATTAAGAAAATTGTAAAAAACCTCGACCTGTGAATCTATAAACAACGTCGAGGGAAAAAAAGAAGTTTACTTTTTCAGTAGTTTATTTTTACCTAAAAGGACCGTACTCTTTTCCTTGCAAGGGGAACTCCACCATGGAGGCAAGGTTTTTAATGAGGCGGGTCTTGTGTAAATTTTCTTTCTGTCATCAATGAAAGAGAAGTTTCCCCTAAAGATTTTTTCTTATATTATTATTCTTGCGAAGTTCATGTGACTGAAAGCCGAAGGCAACTCAAGGTTGCGGCCATATTCTAGAAAGTGTGATTAACCATGAAAATCATGAAGGCCGAAGGCAACTGAAGGTTGCGGCCAAATTCCCAAGAAAGTGTGATTACCTTTGATTCAAAGAACTGCGCTTAGCCGGCTTTCCGCAGAATTCTATAGGGATCTACGGGCAAATCAAGAATTTCACTTCGAATTCCGGACCTCAACATCCTGCTGCTCATGGTGTTTCACGATCAGTATTGGAAATGAATGGAGAAGTGGTGGAACGTGCGGAACCACATATTGGATCACTCCAGTGCGGCACGAAGCCGCTGACGCTGTGTAGGCTCCTATGCCGCTAGCACGGTGGAGGTTCGGTAGCGCGTCATGAGCACCGGGCAAAGGGACGGTTGAGGAACTCAAGCGAACCGCTCTACCTGACTTTGGATAAAGATAGAAGGGAGAAGGTTGTGAAGGTGGCCTCGTTATCCACACATCTGGTCGGAGGACCGACCTGGGTTTTCACGAGTGTAGGCGGGTCCTGGAGTGCCCGTCAAGGGTGCTAGCGCATACCCCAGGGTGATCATCACCACCTGCACCTCACATCTCGACACAGTGGAACGTGTAACCCGCCTGCTGTCCAAGTCAACCACTTAATTTCCTGTAATTCATAGCACCTAACAGAACGCAGCAGCAAGGGACAACCCACCCATACAAACAGCCTGCGGGGAGGATGGCACTACTGGCAAAGACCGTCTGGCGAAAACACCACTGGCGTGAAGCTCCTTCACTTCACTACTCTACTACAGGCTTTTTTCACTCAACTCCTTGCTAGCTACTCAAACTCTACGTTACTCTTTTTTGGTGTTACCTACTCTACTACTCTTTTTGTTGCCGTACGGGAAGGTGACGGGACATGATTTGTGTGTGTTTCAGCCCCGAATTGAAAGATAGGACAGTTGGATCAACTCGGAAATCTCCTCAAATGAGTTCCTTATCACTGCATCAGATGCCACGCATGAGATTGTCCTTACCAATATCTTTATGACTTGGATGAGGAGGGGTCAGGTATTCATCTACTTCTGGTACGGTTAAGGCTCGTCAGAGGTTCTCGCACTGCTGCTGCCCTCGGTACTAGAATCTTTTCAATATGAAAATAGGTGGTATTCAATCCAAAAGGACAAAAACTGCAACTAGGGATCTGGGCAACAAAGGTTGCGGCCTTATTACAAACTCTATCGTTTCTTACTATTACTGAAAGAGCATGGACTATATTCCAACTTTCAGATCCTATCTCCTCACAGCACTTCCTCATACAATCTAGATTATTAGAGAAATTTTTTTCTCTTTTACGAAAAATACATTTCACAGTACTCGTTGAAGGCAACCAAGAGTTGCCATATCAACATTAGATTTCGATCATATAGAGCTAAGTCCACAAAACTCAGAGCAAGTTTTATTGACATATCGCTTTCCTTTTTAAAAATTCGCTGAAACAGGGAGGGTGACGTTTTTTGCAACAACAGCTTTCCCAATAAAACGATGCACTCTCATGCTACAAAACGCAAGACAGGGAGGGTGACGTTTTTTGCAAAAACAGCTTTCCAAGTTGCTTTTTCGTACCGCGAAGGGCATCATTTTATTGCAACAAGTTACACTTATTTCAATAAGATTGAAGAAAATTACAAAGGAAGCTCAAGCACATGACCAGGCTTAGAGCCTCGCTGTTCAGCAATGTCGCAAATGTACGCGAAGTCATCATCCACAGCTAAGGGGCTAAGGGGCTCTGTCTTCACGGGGCGCACAACATTTTCATCCAGCTTCGAGATAGCGAAGTCATCTCGCAAGGAAAAAAACCAACCCAAAGGAAAGCTATGCACTGAAAAATATTCACAACAAAAGACCCAGAAATCTCTAAAAGAGCTTTCAGGGTGAGCTTCTTTATACAAATGCCAAGACGCTCCGTTGGCCATAACCCGTTCATGATACATACAAATCGGAAGAACATCCTACGCAGGCCCCCCTGCAAGTACCTACGCAGGAATAATATGTCACAAGTTTTTCTTCTACATCACAAATAACTAAAATTTCATAACTCATCATAATCCTAAGGTTGCCCTTGATCAACCTGCGGCGTGTCCATCCCAGCATCACCCTCGCCTCCGGTTCCCCCACCACCAACCTTCTCAGCAACATCCTTAGGATCCTCCTCTAGTGCCGCCCTCGGTTCTTCTTGAGCTTCATCTTCCAAAATCTAAAAAAGAGAGCATTACAGCAAATAGACATCACAAGTACAAGAAAAAGCACAGAACAAAATGCGAAGCTCACAAATGGAAAGCTCCCCTTAGCAAGTTTCTCACGAGCTATTTCCTTAGCATATTCTTTGACCCCAGCCATCCAAAGTTCCTAACAAAGTTTTTCTTGATACTCCGTACATCTTCATTAGCACGATCAACACAATCCTTAATCTCTAGAAGTTTCAAGAGACTCTCGGAGCAAAATGCAGCGACAAAGTCACTAACAGAACCGATCAATTCAGGAAGAGTTTCAAATTCCTCTAAAAGCTAGTTAATGACTGCCTGAGAATCTGCAGTACTCCCCAAGAGCCTAGCACCATAATCCCCAAGAGCTTCGCTGTACTTCTTGTTGGCGGTCGATTTTCGTCAACCTAGCCAAATGTTTACCTTCTATGTTAGTATTAATTTGATATTCACACTAACGATCCAAACCCTCATTATATGTCAAGTTCGCACTCGTGCATGGTATTTGGAGTTTATTGTTTACACAGAGATTAAGAGCCTAAATGAGGACTTCTGGGTAAAGTTCATCAAGGGTTTTACGAGAAGATCAAGATGAACATGACTCCAAATCAACCAAGGACTAAAGCGTGAAGCCGAGAAGTGTCAAGGACGTAGATGAAAGATGCGGGAGTTCATATGCAAAGCACCCTTATCTAAACCGCGAGGAAAATGATGTCAAGGACCCACATGCAACTCGGTAAAAGTTCTAGAAGACACGAGAAGTGACGGGGAGGAAGCCAGGTCCGAAATGGGCCGAAATGGGCCCAGGTCGGCCGGCCCAGCTCATTCCGAGCCCGGTTCGACGCCCCCTTTGACCTAGACGACCTTCGGCTATTTATAGTCCCCGTGCCTCGAGCCACGCATGAGGCCATTCGTCATCCGCCGCCGAGGAGCAGAGAAGAGAGGGACAACCTTCCGGAGAGGAGAGGGTTGAGATGGTTGACTAGGGTTTCCCTCAGTGGCGGAGCTAGAGGGTGGTCCGGTTGGGCCACGGACCACCCTAGAAATTTAGCTCAACTAATTATCCTTGTTGTGAACAATAAAAAATAAACAACATTACTTGCATTCTTCCATGAGTATTTTGCAACAGAAGCTTGTATCTTGGGAAGTTGGACCACCCTAGGATGAACTGCTAGCTACGCCACTGGTTTCCCTAGCTGACGTGGGAACCTTGCATGGAAGACCACATCGGAGTTCTAGAAGCTAGGATCAAGATCAAGGTAGGATCCCGGTGGTGATCTTGTCCATGTATTATACTTTATGTTGAAGTTGCAAGATTGAATCCGATTTCTAGTGATCAAGTGCTTTCTCTACGACTTTGTCTTCGTTTGGGTTTTCTTGTTCTCCAATCTATTCCGCGGATAGATTGCATAGGATGTTCTTGTTGCCATGGTGGCTAGAGGTGCATACCTGACCAACCAAGCATTTTCAACACGTTCCTCGTGAACGTGCTCTTAGGTTCACCTACAAAATAAGCGGGACATCGTGACAGGATGTTGATCATGTGTACGGTAGGTGCCTTTGAGGGTTGGAATGGAAGCCATGATTTAAAGAGGCTTTTAATGAGATTCGTTTGCTTTATTCTTCTTGGTTTTGGAACTTCAACAAAAGACCTGATCCAATCTCTAGATTGGTTTTACCTCCCCTCTCTTTCTCTTGCTACCTCCGATGTTAAGTAGATTAGATGTGTTTTCATGGTTCTTCCATAGATTAGATGCAAAAACCCTTGTCAAGATCAAAGTGTTTTCCGCTTAATAGATTGGATCTTGCGTTACACATTGTTCCACGGATTCGATACCTTTGGTTCACCACTCAAGGGAAGAAGGGTCCCTTGACTACGACGGGGGATTTGTCCGCTTGCAAGTCCAAACGAACTTTGATACGACTATCAACCGTCAACAAGCCCCTTTTTCTAGCTTTGTTCCGGGGAACAAGTAATCAAGATTCAATCTAGTATTGCGTTTGTGAATATTTTCAGTTTTTCTCTTGATTTTTCTTTTGCATCTCTTAATTTTGATCATCCTCAATAAAAAAATCAATCTAGGGTTTTGCTAAACCCTAGTTTTCTTTTAGTTTTTGTATATATTTGGCTAACCCTAATGGGAGGTGGACGGCTACATCTCCAACAAAAAACATATATTTTGTGGATGGTCTAGAAAAATTTTGCAGGCAAAGGTGACGTGCAACACGAAGATCTAAAAGCGGAGGTCGGACATCGTCAGAATCTCCAAGAGAAACTCCACCTCCAAGATCAAAAAAAGATCAACCTCATCCGCCACTCATCCTAGGGAGATCGTTCCTCAAGACCGTCGGAGCAATAATCGACGTCGGCAAGGGGGAGATCAAGTCATGGTGAGAGGAGTGCATTCAAGTTAACCACGATTCGAGGTATGTAACGTGGTCAATATAAGATACATTCTACCTCATCATCGCATCGGAAGGAGTCTAAGGAGTACGAAGCGACGGAGACACAAAAGTTGATGCATCTGTTAAGACCAAGAATCAACGCCCGCCTGTGAAGACCAAAAAGATGACTAAGCCGAAGAATAAACCTACACCAAGGCCAAGGATGGTGTAGAAGTGGGGTCCCCAAGATTGCAACGCACGCAAAGAGCATTGATCCAAAGTGACAAAGAGAAGAAGTCTGGCTATAGACTAAACGAAGCGCTTGGCGGGAGGCAAGTAGTTCGTCGAGTCAAGAATAAGCTACCGAGAGGACAACCCGATCAAGAATAAACCTACCGGGAGGGCAACCCAGAAGATTTCCGAATTTCAAGTAAGTGAGTCTTAGAATTTGCTACGCAAGACATTTTATTAACTCTTAAGTGGTTGAACAAGTTTCGGAGAACCTTTTATTTGCTCAGTCGTTTTATTTGGATTTTTCGATCTTAAACCAATGACATGAGCCATCCCATGATTTATTTTCCTCTTTTCCAGAAACTAGACCCAAAAATTCAGATTCTATCCAAGCCTTTCATCCTCTCCATGATGTTAAGGTTGGCTAGTTTTACATGTTAAAAACACACGAGTAGAGCCTTGCTATGTTCCTTAATGGTTTTTAATCTTTGACGCATGGCCGGACTTGTGAGAACCTTGATTTTTAGTTTCTTTCAGCTTGACATCTACCGGTTTCTCTAGAATTAGAATTTTTCTAAGCCCCATTGAATTTATTTTTATTCAAAATCTCTCTCTCTCTCATGTTTGACTAAAATTAGAACCTAAAAACCTATGCCCCCACGGTCAAGTCGGAGGAGCTTGCTATCAATTAATGAAAGCAATCGATCCCGGTGCAACCAAAATAAATTTTACAATTGTTTCGGATGATTAAAATCTCCTCTAATGATATATTTGGACTCATCGCTAGCGCTGAGTTAATTTTTCAAATTTTCAAAATTAGAGGAGTAATTAGCATCTAAACATGATTGAGGGGAGGTCTTTGAGTTTGATTAACATATAGTGCTCCATGATGCATCGCGGGAAGGCATCCATCATTTGGCATCTTGGGCACATGCAAAGGACAAGCATGGGGGAAGCAAGGGCTTTGTTTTGCAGGAATTGAGTGGAAGCACATAAAGCAAGGAAACAAGGAAGTGACACAAAGCAAAATAATGGAGGTGGAACCCTAAATCACGCAAGCAAAGGAGTGGTTGTGAACGTTTGGGCGATGGAATCTCGTGGATCACGCGGACACAAGGCAACAAGGGAGCAAGGAGCATCTCGGAGAAAGATCAGAGCAAATGGAGCAGGAGGGCCCCTAGGCCAATTGGCCTAGGCCGGCCGGCCTGGCCTCCATTGATGACCCCCGATGCTCCCCTTCGCCTGGTAAGTATTTTATCCATTTGTTAATTCGTGTTCTTGAGTTCATAGCCCAAAAGTTCTGAAAACCACCCAGAAAAATTCATGTCTCACTTCCTTCTCTAAAAATTCCTGAAAAATCATTACAATTCTTGTCAATCCATATACTTTCTTTGTCTGTATTTCCACCGGCGAGAAACCCCCGGGGGAGTTGTTTGTGACTTTGTGCAGCAAGGCACGATTAGAGAGGCCATGAACATCATCCTCGGAAGGAAGACACGTTCATCATCATCGAAGGTCATCATTCATCCACTCCACCACCATACACTCTGAGGCATTCCAATGGATTCATCATGAAGACGGTGGAGGAGGAGAAACTTGTACGTCTTGAGAGGAGGATTGTGCCGAATGTTGACTACGATGACGCCCTCCAAGTGTAGGATTCTACTCGGATATCAAATCTTGAGCAACCTTGGATGGGTGCAATTCTTTAATGGAGTTGGTGTGACTACTCACAAGGATCTTGCCTTGGAAATTCTTATACATTAGCACCAGTCATTAATGAAGGAATGTCGTGCCTCTCATTCCGCCTTGAAGATAAAGAGCAACTAGTTCCTTATGGATATATTGGAGGACTACTCGGTTACAAGAACGGAGCCCCGGAGCAAGTTGATGTCCAAGAAAATATGTTACAAGGATTTTCGGGGAATGATTTTGAGAGAAGATAACAAGGAACCCAACATTTATCCTTGTCGGGAATTCTTGGGATCGAGTACATGAAGCAAGGAAAATTTATTAGTGAAGATGAGAGGAGAAGGTACAAGTTGGCAAAGATTAGTGTTCGTTCGCAACATGAGGTTGAGATTGAATGAAGACAAAATTGGTTAGAGGAAGGATTTCTTGTACCGGCAAAGAAGGAGGAAGTATGGCAATGCAAGCATGGGGGAGTGGGGCAGCCATGCTACAATCAAGATCATCAATATCAACCACCGTAAGATGAAGAATGGAGAAGGAGGAAGAATAAAAATAATAATGATGCCTTCAACTTCGGTTCGATTTTCCCTCTTTCCTTTTCTTTATTTTCAGCTTTTATACAAATTTGTGTATGCGTAGCATTTTCTATTTTTATTTATTTTCAGCATGTGTGTTTGCTTTAAATCAACATGAATAAAGTTTGTCACCATGATTATCACCTTTAGTGAAGATAATAAGTTCATGCCATGTTGATATATGATGAAAATTGCCGCTTTGCTCATCTTTGTGCTTGATAGATGCATGTTTAAGCTAATGCTCTCTATAAACGCGAATATGAAATTTAATTAAATGCTAGCTTAATCTTGTGTGGAGGTTATGATAACTCAAGTCCCATAGTTCTCTTTCGTTGCTCTCAACTTTGAATGAATCAAAGAACCTTTCTATTCTTAAAAAGTTATGCTAACCTTGTCACAAGTACCGCTTGCATTTTGCTCTACCCATCCAAAGCCTAAATTTACTTGAGTGCAAAACCTTATTATATATACAAGATTTATTTTGGGTGCATTAATTCAAGGCCTGATTTCTCTGGCCCGAGACTAAGAAGCTGGTCATTCCGTTTTTGCGTATCGTTCTTTATGCTAGCCTCTTCTATCTGTGCATTGTGAGTTTCCACATTGGGAATTTTGCAAACCTCGCCGGATATCCAACCACAAAACCCAAACATATCTTTTTTTTGTGTTCACCTCCTTGACCACAACCCAATATACGAGTATGGATGAATATTTTGAGGAAGATTACAAGGAAGGTGCTTCAAGTGAGTAAGGGAGACTTCAAAAAGGACCCCTAGAAGATTTTTTGAGTATCTCTCTCTAAGAAAATATGAGAGCTTCAATTTCCACCTTGGCATATTTATCACCTTTTTTACCCGAGGACGAGCAAATGTCAAAGCATGTCGGCGGGGGGGTTGCCAAGGAAGTGCTAGTATAGTCTAGAGTTCAAGGGGAGCAAATAAAAAAAGAAAAGAAAAAAAGAGAGAAAAAGTATGATGAAAGAAAAAAATGATGAAAAAATGATAAAGAAGAAAAAGTATGATGAGAAAAAGAAAGAAAGTAGAAAGAAAAAAAATATATAATAAAGCTCACCGGTTCTCTAGCTATGTTTAGTGCTTTTTGAGTTTTCAAGAGGATTCAAGATCAAGACCCATACTCATCTTTCCAACCATGTGCAATCCAATAACGAGGACTTCGGTTGTGCCTTGGGATCACTCTTTGCCATTTGCACATGTCCACCTATCTAAAAGTGTGTGTTCATCTCTCCCTCCTCCTTGATAACATTATATTTCCAATGACCTTTTTGACGAGTCTCGGTAAGACCATGAGAAGCTAGTCTTGTTTTAATAATACCTCAACTATAATATCTTGGTAGGACTAAACTTTCCCATAGCTCCACATAAAGCCTTCCACTTTACTTTGAGAGAGGAAAGGAGTAGAACAAGTAGGCTTGAGAGACAAGATGAGATGAGAGTACATGAGCAAAGTGCAAGATAATTATTTTTGATCTTGGTAAAGCAATTTTTCTCTTTATCTCATTCTTTATTTTCAAAATTTCTGAGATTTGTTTAAAAGTTTGAGAGCATGATCAATTACTTGTGGAAAGAGCTTGAACAATATCTACCCTCCATAAAGATAAAAGTTAGTACATTATGAAACTTTAATGAATATAAATCTAGAGAGCAATATGTTTTCTCATGTATGATCAAGTGTAGGGTATGAACATCGAAGGGCAACGCTGATATCCATTGAAGGCTTACTCGAGGACGAGCAAGGTTTAAGCATGGGGGGATGTTGGCGGTCGATTTCCGTCAACCTAGCCACATGTTTACCTTCTATGCTAGTATTAATTTGATATTCACACTAACGATCCTAACCCTCATTATATGTCAAGTTCGCACTCGTGCATGGTATTTGGAGTTTATTGTTTACACAGGTATTAAGAGCCTAAATGAGGACTTCCCGGTAAACTTCATCAAGGGTTTTACGAGAAGATCATGGACCCCGGGACAAGTCAAGATACAAGATGAACATGACTCCGAATGAACCAAGGACTAAAGCGTGAAGCCAAGAAGTGTCGAGGACCTAGACGGAAGATGTGGGAGTTCATACGCAAAGCACCCTTATCTAAACCGCAATGAAAATGATGTCAAGGACCCACATGCAACTCGGCAAAAGTGCTAGAAGACACGAGAAGCGACGGGGAGGAAGCCGGGGCCGAACTGGGCCGAAATGGGCCCAGGCCGGCCAGCCCAGCCCATTCCGGGCCCGGTTCGGCACCCCCTTAGACCTAGACGACCTTCGGGCTATTTATAGTCCCCGTGCCTCGAGCCACGCATGAGGCCATTCGTCATCCGCCATCGAGGAGCAGAGAAGAGAGGGACACCCTTCCGGAGAGGAGAGGGTCGAGATGGTTGACTAGGGTTTCCCTATCCGTCGTGGGAACCTTGCATGGAAGACCACGTCGGAGTTCTAGAAGCTAGGATCAAGATCAAGGTAGGATCCCGGTGGTGATCTTGTCCATGTATTATACTTCATGTTGAATTTGCAAGATTGAATCTGATTTCTAGCGATCAAGTCCTTTCTCTACGACTTTGTCTTCATTTGGGTTTTCTTATTCCCCAATCTATTCCGCGGATAAATTGCATAGGATGTTCATGTAGCCATGGTGGCTAGAGGTGCATACCTGACCTACCGAGAGTTTTCAACACGTTCCTCGTGAACGTGCTCTTAGGTTCACCTACACAATAAGCGGGACATCGTGACAGGATGTTGATCACGTGTACGGTAGGTGCCTTCACTAGTAGGGATGTTGTCATCCATGACGTTGACATAACGTCACTGAAGATGCCATAATCATCACTAATGTTCATTTGTGATGATTTTGTGACGATTTGGGTTTCGTCACTATGGTCGCTTCACATTTGGTCATCCGTGATGAAACACAATATTTCGTCATAGATGTGTGTCCATTCTGTGACGAATTATATGTCGTCATAGAACTGATTTCAATCTATGACGAAAGCTGTTGGTCACAGATGAATCCCCGTTTTTGTCACAATCAGCCGTCTGCCTGACGTACTGACAGCGCTGTTAACGGCGTCTATTTTTTGTGACGATCAGGTTTGGTCATGGAACTTCGTTTGTTTCATCATAACCTGCCGTTTGGGAGCACAGCGACGGCATATGCCACGCTGGCAACTGACGTCATTGCTGACATGGTAGTAACATCATGGTTGATGTGGCAGGTGACGTCATCATCTTGGAATCGTCATTGAATACATGTTCGCACTGTCACAGAATACTATTTCCCATCGTCACACTTTGAAGTAATGTGGTCACAAATTTGCCATATAAATGGTCACAGATTGGACTTGATTTGGTCACAGATATAACATAACTATGGTCACAGATGTGACATCACTTTGGTCACAGATAAATTGCAGTTTATAATGGAATTGTAATTTGCAGATGATACTAGAATGGGAACACCATTCGATAAGATTAAAACTAGAATTCCAGTGTGCATACAACTGAGTGGACAACACCACTTGACATCACATTTCACTAAACAAGACCAAACATAACTAAAAGTTGCACACACGACCAAACCAAGTTCCTGAGTACCCAAAAGAACATCCAGTTCACAGCAGATCTGAGTAGCAATTGTGTTCATGGGGACGAAGAACTATTTCCATGGAGGGACAAGAGCTTCTTGAGGAGCAAATTGGTCCCTGCCATCTCCTTGGTGTTCTTCTCTGTAATCTTCTTGTACTCCTCCAGCTCCTTTTGTGTCTTCCCCCGCTCTTTCTCAGCTTCTTGAATTTTCTTCCTGAGGTCGTCTAGTTCACCTTGAACAGCTGCCGTCGCTTCAGCTGGAAGTTGTTCCTGAAGCTCACTGTCATTTGATGAACCTGACTTGTAGGATGGCGGTGTTTGGAAGCCAACACTCTTCAGGAAATGGTTGGAGCTGTCCTGGGAGAGCACCTTGGACACGACTTGCACACTTGATGCAGGCATCTCATCTTCAGGAACAGGTTCAGCCCTCAAAGCTTCCATATCAGCCTAAAATTTATGAACATAAAACAGTTACATGTAAATACCTTTAGCAACAGTAAGATGATAATTGATAAGACCAACATCCAATGCAATTAGAATTAAATATCAACTAGTAGAGATAGACCCTTTGCACTTACAAGTGCCTCTCTTGCCGGCTCACTCAGCCCACGTTTGGAGCTGGTATGGTAAGTCTTGAAGGCCTCCACCGCATCTATTGCTTCATTCTAATCTAGGTTGGGGTCGTCTATGATTCTATTCTTCTTCTGTATAGTGGATAAAAATCACAGCAAAGTAATCACAGATGAAATGAAAATGAATTTGTTTAGTGCCAATGTGCATGTAAGTGAAAAAGGTAATGTTTTACTTACATATGCATGTAAGTGTGCCACATAGCAGCGAGAACCTGTAGCCTGATTATACTTGACTTGACTGCGGTTGTGCTTGTTCTTTTCACATGTTTCCTACAAGAGATTCAACATGTGAGATGATATCACAAGTTCAGAATGTTAAGAGTCTTTGGAAAATAAGTGAATGAAGAATATATTGCAGTATACCCATACCATATTCTTTGGATCAGACCACTTTGCAACAAGTGCCCTCCATTCTGCATCAGTCATGTAACCAATAGGAGAAGTTGTCCGAACCTCATTTGCAAGTACACCATTGAAGTATCGCTTCTTGAGCCGATAACGTTGGTTTTTTATCGCAACACGCATCAAATCAGTCATAGCTACCTTTGTTGGGGCATGGTTTGTGTTAACAGCCAAGCGACCCTAGGCATATGATAGTTCGATACTTAGTTAGACAAATAAGGTTAAGCATGTATGAAAGTTTCAAATAGGAACAGTAATGCACTTACAGCTAGCTGTCCCTCAAAGGTCTTGATGTGTTTGTCCTCTTTCTTGTAATCCTTCCAATGTGGAAGGACAGGAATGCTTTCCCGAATGATGACGCCGGCCTCTGAAGCTAACTTGGCAACTTGAACAGGTTCATGTGGCCTTTTTTTCCTTCCTCAACAACTATGGGCAATCTTCTTCCCATAGCTTTAGTCATCCTATCTAGCTGTTTTCCAACAGTAGCTGGTCTGGGCCTCCTTGAACGTCTCTGTTGAGGACCTACAAAATAGAAATTGCATTTAGTTAAATGATTTAATTTCTGCAAAATGAACAAAAGAGATGTCATAACTGACTGGAAAAATAGAACTTGCCTTTAGCAAGTGTATTGTCATCAGCAGCTCCAATATCTTCCTCTACATCTGCATTGTCATGACCAGCTGTGACATTGGCTTCCTCTGATGCTGTGTTGTCATGCCCGGCTGTTCCATTGGCTTCTTCTGCAGGTGTAGTGTCATCATTAGCAGCTGTAGGCTCCTGCACATGTAGCCTTTTTGACCTTGCTGTTTCAGATGCAGAAGGCTGCACTTCAGCTTCAGCAGTTGCCCTCACTCTCTTACTATTCCTAACCCCAGGTGCCATTGTGGGAATAGACTTCTTGATCTTTGAAGAGATGATTTTGCGACTACGCGGTGAGGGAATCTGTGGGGAAAATACTCAGGTAAGTCATGTGCATTAATAACGAATAGCATATATTAAACAAGATGTATGTTTCAAAGAATGTGCATCTAAATCCTATAGCATACTTTAGAACAGAAACATGTAATTGCAATGCTAGTATGGCCCATGGACTACACTGAAGATAGAAGAACCAGCTCATTTGCCATGAGTTGTGGCTGCTCATTAGATTCAGTGTCATCATCATCAGTACTATCTCCTTGATCATCCGCATCAACGAGATACTCCGATGATGATGAATCTTCATTATCTGTTCCCTTGTTTGCTGTTTTTCCCCTTCTTTTGTGCAGATTGGGGCAAGGAATTATTAAGGTCAGAAGCTAGTGTATTCAATCCGAGCTCTCCAAAGATCTTTTGATTCTCCGCAACTTGTCTATCTCGGATTCTCTCATAGTCCTCAACTATTGTAGGTTCTTTGAAGGACAAGAAATTGGGTGTATTGGAAATTTAAAAATGCTTCAACTAATAGGTAAGAGGTAGTAAGACTACTTCAGAGGTCTAAGGTCTGAGATAAGAGGTACAACTATTTCTGGAGTCCTAGATTTTAAATCCCCTGGTTATGACACTGAACCAAACACTCTTATAACTCTATGAAAAAAGTAAGTACATAGATGGGACTGAACTATTATTTTCGTATCAACATACATGGACGAAAAATTCTAATAGCACACACTGAACTTAAGAATGGACCCATGAATCAGACAAATGCAATTAAAATGGCCAGACAAATAGAATTGAATAAGAAGCATGGACTGAAGCAATTTCACAAATTCTATTATCTAGAACTAGATTGGTTTGACACAAGAAATTGCAACAATATAAAGTAAACAGAATGGTACTGCGCAGACAAGTCCTCCACAATTTCAACAAAATTGCAGTTGTACTTCAACAAAATTGTAGATCTCGTTTAACAAATAAAGTTGCAGTATTCCACATACCTGCAGGTGCGTTCATACGTTGACCCCTAGTGGCCACCATTGAGCTTGTGGCCAAGTTGGGAATTGAGACCTGCAGACCTGCTTAGGGTTAGGTTCGGGAATCAAAAGAGGTGGATGGGGAGAGAAATGTAGGTGATAGAGAGGGATAGGGAGGCGTCGTGTAACCAAATCGTATTCGAAGAGAAAGGAAGGTTGTGGACGGATCTGCTCATCAGGGGCGACTGTGGTTAGGGTTTCATTGTTGTGAGTGAGAGGTTGATGGGGAGAGATGGGTAGGTGGGTCGTTGAGAGAGAGGGATAGGTGGAGGTAGGGTGGAACCAACTTACCTGGGATGAGGAAGCAGGTCATCGCCGGCGATGGGGTCTTGTGGCGGCGTCGGCTTCTCCGGTTCGAGGAATAGGGAGGGGAGAAGATAGAAAGTTTGGGGGAGGTTTGACGAGAAGTGGGGGAGGGAGGTTAATAATCCGGGATTTAGGCACAATTTTTTTCGGGACAAAAGGCACAGAAAACATTTGGCGCCAATCTTGGCGCCCTTTTTTTGTCAGTCAGATATATTGTTTAAGTAAACTGTCTCCTGACTCATAACCAACAAACTAAAATAGCCTAATGGTAAGGCCAATTGACTGCCAAGACTTGGCTCCCGGGTTCGAATCCTAAGGGGCCCATATTTTTTGGACAATGTTTTTATGATACTTTGTAAAAAGGCGTTTGTTTCTATGTTGTTTAATTTTTTTTGCATTTTTTTTGCAGAAAACCTCTTAGTTTGTGTCCATGAACACCCTATTAAAGTTGAAGATGATTTGGAGATAGTGGTGATACGAATATCTCACAAAGGGGGCCACAGTCTCACATAGTCACATAGGTCTTAGTTAGACATGTAAGCCGTTGTGAGGATGTGTAGTACCAGTTGCTTAAAATCATTTGAAACTTTTTTGAGATGCTTATGGATCCAATCTATGATGTTGTGTGAAGTTTTGGAATTTTCAGACCAAGTTTGCCTATTATTGTAAGTATTTGTTGATTTAATAAAGAGTAAATGCTAAAAACATCTAATCTTGCTTAAAAAAACTCAAAACTTCCAGGAGCTCCTCCTTTTGGTCTATTATGTTGTCAAAAAAGTTTCAAGTGATTCTGAGAAAGTGATGATGCACATCCCCACTAAAGCATACATGTCTCACACATGTCATTGTCACACAGCGGGAGATGTTCATCCCTGTGTGGGATGTGTAGTACCAGTTGCTTGAAATCATTTGAAACTTTTTTGGGATGCTTATGGATCCAAACTATGATGTTGTGTGAAGTTTTGAAATTTTCAGACCAAGGTTCCCTATTATTGTAAATATTTGTTGATTTCATAAAGAATAAATGTAAAAAACATCTAATATTGCTTAAAAAATCTCAAAACTTGCAGGGGTTCCTCCTTTTGGTCTATTATGTTGTAAAAAAAGTTTTAAGTGATTCTGAGAAAGTGATGATGCACATCCCCACTAAAGCATACATGTCTCATAGATGTCATTGTCACTCAGCGGGAGATGTTCATCCCTATGCGGGATGTGTAGTACCAGTTGCTTGAAATCATTTGAAACTTTTTTGGGATACTTATGGATCCAAACTATGATGTTGTGTGAAGTTGTGGAATTTTCAGACCAAGTTTGCCTATTATTGTAAATATTTGTTGATTTAATAAAGAATAAATGTTAAAAACATCTAACTTGCTTAAAAAATCTCAAAACTTGCTGGAGCTCCTCCTTTTGGTCTATTATGTTGTCAAAAAAGTTTCAAGTGATTCTAAGAAAGTGATGATGCACATCCCCACTAAAGCATACATGTCTCACACATGTCATTGTCACTCAGCGGGAGATGTTCATCCCCATGTGGGATGTGTAGTACCAGTTGCTTGAAATCATTTGAAACTTTTTTGGGATGCTTATGCATCCAAACTATGATGTTGTGTGAAGTTTTGGAATTTTCAGACCAAGGTTGACTATTATTGTAAATATTTGTTGATTTAATAAAGAATAAATGTTAAAAACATCTAATCTTGCTTAAAAAATCTGAAAACTTGCAGGAGCTCCTCCTTTTGGTCTATTATGTTGTCAAAAAAGTTTTAAGTGATTCTGAGAAAGTGATGATGCACATCCCCACTAAAGCATACATGTCTCACAAATGTCATTGTCACTCAGCGGGAGATGTTCATCCCTATGCGGGATGTGTAGTACCAGTTGCTTGAAATCATTTGAAACTTTTTTGGGATGCTTATGGATCCAAACTATGATGTTGTGTGAAGTTGTGGAATTTTCAGACCAAGTTTGCCTGTTATTGTAAATATTTGTTGATTTAATAAAGAATAAATGTTAAAAACATCTAATCTTGCTTAAAAAATCTCAAAACTTGCTGGAGCTCCTCCTTTTGGTCTATTATGTTGTCAAAAAAGTTTCAAGTGATTCTGAGAAAGTGATGATGCACATCCCCACTAAAGCATACATGTCTCACACATGTCATTGTCACTCAGCGGGAGATGTTCCTATGTGGGATGTGTAGTACCAGTTGCTTGAAATCATTTGAAACATTTTTGGGATGCTTATGGATCCAAACTATGATGTTGTGTGAAGTTTTGGAATTTTCAGACCAAGGTTGCCTATTATTGTAAATATTTGTTGATTTAATAAAGAATAAATGTTAAAAACATCTAATCTTGCTTAAAAAATCTCAAAACTTGCAGGATCTCCTCCTTTTGGTCTATTATGTTGTCAAAAAAGTTTCAAGTGATTCTGAGAAACTGATCCCCACTAAAGTGATTCTGAAACAAAATAAAACAAAAAAATAAAACAAAATAAAGGCTCCCAGAGGATTCGAACCTGGGAGCTGTGGTGTTAGATTCAAAGCGCATTGCCATTGGGCTAGGAAGGTGTATTCGTTTGATGTGAAGATCTATTCTATTTAAAACGTTGAAGAGCCGCCTGTCACCCCAGATCTATTAGAGTCGTTTTCCCCCAAATCGTCACACACAGTTTTACACCACCTCGTCTCCTCCGCTTCCTCTCCCGCGTGCGCCACCACCACATCCGCCTGCTTGCGCCGCCGTAGTCGCCGCCGGAGGGAAGATGGCGAAGCGGGTGAAGAAGAACCCCGCGTAGTCCGCCCGTGCGAGCAACCAGAAGCGGGACCCAACGACTGGGAGGTTCACCAAGGCTCCCCATGGCGTGGTGCTGCGCCGGGGCTCTGCCGCCTCTGGCACCTCCGCCGCCTCCGCAGGTGTCATGGACATCGTTCCTGACGTCCCACCAGGCTATGGGAGGGTCAGGAACGATCCCAATCGCGCCGGCGGATCTACATTTTCGTCTGCACAACCTGAGGTTCCATCTATTGCCTTTCCCAGTTTGTATTCAGGGTTTCTTTAGAATTTTTTTTAGTGCAGCTGCTGAATAAATGAAGGAGATTATGTTGAATCTTTTTTAGTTCAATTAGTCACTGAAAAAGAGTTAGCCCTAGATCAGATGATGTTGATGCTTTACACAGAGTGCGGGAAATGATTTGTGGGTCTTCTAATTCTACGAGAGGGTTTTCAATTAGTCACTGAATCAGACGCTTGCATTTGTCAGTACAAGATAAGGAATCACAGATTTAGTTTTATGCATAGTTCATATTAGGCACATGTATCCTTATGTATTAGTGTAAAGTTATTATATGATTTGTGGGTTTTTCCTTTTGCTGGATTAATTCAAAAATTTAAAGTTACTTGTCAATGATTTAGGTAGTGTAGAAATTTTGCATGCTCACTTAGTCTTCTTTATCAAATATCAGCATTTAACTAGGCTGATTCATGGTCTTGCTTATCAAATTTGCAGGCCAGCGCGCACCGGGGGATCTCGTCCAGTGCCGCCAAGCGCGCGCTGAGAGTCAGCGAGCGCCGCAACAAGAAGTCAGAGGAGAAGGGCAAGGAGACGCTGACAGAGGTCAAGATAGAGGAGAAGGGGAAGGAGACACTAACACAGATGACCTTAGAGCTGAGGGGGAAGGAGAAGAAGGTGAGTTGACTGCTGCAGTCATCTACTTTTTTTTACTTCGAGTTACTGCTATAGTCATCCATAATCTATAACTGGCAAAGCTTGAATTTGCTTGAGTATGCATGTTTAAGTGTATCCATAAACTGTTGTTTTAGTAATGTCCAGTATACATGCTAAGCATGTTGAATTATATGCATGCTAAGTATACATGTCCAGTAATGTTTTACTTACATATGCATGCTGCTCATTTTTCAACAGATGGACTTCTGGGAGTTACAAAAAGCAGTGGCAGAGTCTCAGGAAAATGTCACGTGGCTTGAGGGTGAGCTCAATGCGGAGAAGAAAAGGAAAGCAAGACTGCATGCTGCACTCATTGCTGCATCTGAGAAGGCTTTAGGGTTTAAGTAGTGCTTGTCAGTGATGGATGCTTTTGAATTTTGGTGGAACCTCTCTATGCTAACAGATGGAAACATGAACCTCTTACTTAGTTGTGCCGTAGCAGGCTGGAAGGCTTAATTATTCTGTGCCTCGCTTGCTTTAGCTTGTAAATTTAAATGCTCACTGCAATGTGCCTAGTTAGTATTGCCCTATGTGGCAACAAGACAAGTAACCTTCATCTGGTGGCATGTACATGCCTACAAATATATGATATTAGCTTGTTAAAGTATCATTAGTGTTCATCAATCTGTTTTTTATGGATTTCGAGCTTTTAAAATCTAAGTTAAACTTGTTCATGTGAATTTATACATCAATCTGGTGGCTGAAGCATTTATACATATGAAATCCATAATGTCATAACAAATTTTTGAAATCTCAAACAAACTCTGGCTGTTCGAAACAAATAGTATAAATGATATCAACTACTTATACTGGGATAAACATAATTATTATACTAGAAATCTTCATCTTCATCAGCTGGGGACATGTCATCATTGTTATCATTGCAATCATCACTAACTGCAGCACTATCTCATCCTCCTCTTCATCCTTGCTACCTTCATCAATAATTGGAGCTTGCTTCTTGTTTCTTATAAATTGTTGCAAATTGCCTTCAATTATAGTGGCTTCCCCACCTTGAATATTTGGCAATGGCACGTTATCGTCACCTTATTGCACCACATGCTCAGTATCTAAATGGTAATCATCCTGATGCACATCATGACTAGCCTCATCTTTTTCAACCACATCATAAATATTCCTATGTTCAAATTTCTGCACAAATCGCCAATCTTTACCTAAAGATGTATCTTGAATGTAAAATATCTTTTTCGATTGAGATGATAGGATGAAAGGATCGGTCTTGTACCATAATGACTGCACATTGATGGATTTGAAATGTCCGTCATCTTGAAGGCCTTTCCCCCTGCCTTCTTGGCTGTACCAATCACATCGAAATATAACCAAAGTCCGACGAACTTGAAGATTCGAGTTATACTGCAACTCAATTACCTCTTTAAGGTCTCCATAAAAATCTGTGATGTTGTTATTATGTTCACCTAGAGTCATCACATCACTATTTTGTGTCTGCAGGAACTTTTCGCGATCCGCTGTGCTATACCGAACACCATTAATCTTGCAAGCTGCAGAAAACTTAACTCGTAGACATGGTCCACAAGACAGTGCCCACAATCCTTCGCTAACCGAATCTGGATTCTCCATGCGTTTCATCTCAATCTGTAGCAACAAAAATAATTAATTGAACAATTACATATGCATTTAATTACTAAATCTGTGTAGTTACTTACGTGGCGCCTAAACCACTTGGCAAATCCTTGTTCAACCATTTTATCAACATTACTTAGTTGTGCACCTTCCTGCAACAGCTCATCTCTGTACAACCTGCAAGGACAAGTTTAATCAAATGAAAATTTTGTATAATCAGAAACAATTCAGAAAGTAATAAAACTCATACTCACTCCTTATATTCATCAGCTTCTTCACAATTATGTAGGACATACCAAACTAACTTATCCATGACATCATCATCAATGTACTGGACCCTATTACCTCCAACAAGAGTAACACCATGCTTAAAAACAGAGGTGTCATTAGGCAATGGCACCTCTCCACCACTATCATCCTCCATGTTGAATCTAGTGTCCATATCCTCCATGTACCTAGAACAAAAGGTCAAGGTGTCACTTGCCACATATGTCTCAGCAATTGATCCTTCTGGCTTGACCCTGTTCCTTACAAAATTCTTCAAAGTGCCTAGTCGCCTTTCTATTGGGTACATCCAGCCAAACTGAACAGGACCTCTCAGCAGTGCCTCGTCTGGTAGATGGACACACAAGTGCACCATGACATCAAAGAATGCAGGGGGAAATATTTTCTCAAGGTTGCATAGGATCAATGGAATTTGTTCTTTCAACCGCTTCACAACATCAATCCTTAGATTTCTACTGCATAGCTCCCTAAAAAATATCCCCAGCTCTGCAATTGCTCCATACACATCCTTAGGCACCAGTCCTCTAAGTCCAGCAAGTATGATTCTTTGCAGGAGTATGTGGCAAGAATGTGTCTTGAGCTTTCCAACCACCCTCGAACCGTCTTCACTTATATATCTTGCTAGGTTAGCAGCATATCCATCAGTAAACTTGATACCTTTTAGAAACTTGCAAAATTGGACTTTTTGCTCCTTCCACAAGACATAAGGAGCAGGTGGAGCACTGACTGAGTTGTTGCCTTTCTCCTATAAGTGCAAATGATGTCTGATGCCCATATCGTACAGATCTAGCCTAGCATTATGTGTGTCCTTTGTCTTCCTGGTACATTGAGTAATGTGCATAGAATGTTTTCACATACGTTTTTCTCTATGTGCATCACATCAAGATTATGTGGAAGCTTCAAATGTTTGCAATAAGGCAATCTCCACAACACAGATTTGCGGGTATAAATCTTTGGACCCACATCACACTTCCTTTTTTTACCAGTGATTTCAGGTTCCTTCACTTGCTTCCCTGGCCTAACATCTTTCACCTTCTCTAGCTCCACTAGGACCTCACCCAAAGTGAACTTCTGTGGTGCATCTTTGTTTTCACGCTTACCATCAAAAGCCAAGGTTCTCCTCCATGCATGTGTCCTTGGAAGATATCGACGATGTCCAATGTAACATATCTTATTCCTTATTGCCCGAGACAACGGATCCTTGCTGCAGTGAATACATGCATAATACCCTTTTGTTGTTCGCCCAGACAACGTGCTCAACGCTGGAAAATCATGTATACACCATAGCATAGCACCGCGAAGGTCAAACTTCCTACCAGTACATGCATCATTGGTACTGACACCCTTCCATAGCTCTAGCAGTTCTTTAATTAGGGGCTCAAGGAAAACATCAAAATCCTTTCCTAGAGATTTTGGACCTGGGATGAGTAAAGACATAAAACAATTTGCTGGATTCACACATTCCCATGGTGGGAGATTCAGTGGAGTCAGCAGCACTGGCCACATACTGTACTGGGTACTCATGTTGCCAAATGGATTGAACCCATCTGTAGCTAAGGCAAGTGATGAGGACATCACCGGCTCGGATACGACCATAATAGCAAGTTTTGATTCTAAGGTGAACCAATTCTTTATCATCATTGTATTTGGTATATTTGATGAATTGTTGCTGCACCGTGATGTATGTTGCTTGTCATTTTCAGAAATACTAACGTGGTCGAAAAAGAGTGTTAATCGTACATGGCATGCATGGAGGACCAAAGAAGTTGATTGGGGACCAGTCCAAGTGTTTCCTACGTCCTCCACAAGGCCACCACGTCACTTTTGGCCTAAAGATGGAAAGAGATCAAGGCCAACACGTTTTGGGCGCTGGATTAGGACTGCAACACAGCACGAACTTGTGACGGACGCCACGGATGCATACGGAGTTGGATTGGAGCGTTCAAGTACTTCCTGGAACCGTGTTGAAGTTAACTTTCATATGGATCTGGACTCATGCCCATATCTATCCTGAGGCGTCCGCAATCTACGAATCTTTGACCAGAGGTCTTTCTGTCCAGGGTGCTGCGCCACCGTATTTTGGCCCAATGGGCCGTGTATCAAGTTGGGTCCATTAGGGACGCGTCCTAGGGTTGGAGCATGACCCCTGCCCCCTTGTGGTCATCCTCCCCCTTTCATATACTCTTTAGTCGCCGTCGAGAACACTGGGGTTTTGTTTCGTTGTAAGTTTAGCCATTGCTACTTCCTTGTAGACGCATGTGTCGGCTAGACCACCCGTTCTACCTGATTCGGAACCCCAACTTGGTGATATCAGATTGGTTTCCATCTCCACATTTGCAATTGAGTTGCTTGTTATACTTGTTCTTGCTTGTTATACTTGTTCTTGCTTGTTCTTCGATTGCTTGTAGGAACGGGTACCCTAGTGGCGGTTGACGCGCTCCACAAGATCGTGACAGCCATAGGAGACGGTGTATTAGTTGCTAAGGCGCATCCTTGGAAGGTCGTAGTCGGGTCATGAACGTCGTTTCCTCCAATCGAGTTATCCTCCACACCTCTCATCGAAAGATCGGCCACAAACCCTAGCGGGTTCACATCAGCAAGCCTCAAGTTCCTCAGGTCAGCTGCAAAGTCTTTTTCCTTATTGTCGAAGTATTTCCATGCATCCCCATCAGCTGGATGGCTCATTACATTGTCCACTGGCGTCCTCACCTTCGCATGCCATTTAGTTTCCTCAGAAGTACGCTTTGAAGCATATATTCTCTTCAACCTAGGCAAAACTGGAAAATGCCTCAATACCTTATGTGGAACCTGCTTGGTCCCAGTCTCGTCTTTCCATCTAGACTCCTTGCATACTGGGCACACATTCAACTTAGCATACATGGATGTTTTCGAATCCCGAAACAACACACAATTGTTCTTGCACACATGTATGTTTTCGTATCCAAGGCCCAACTCTCGAAGGTATTTCTTTGCCTCATCATAAGATTTTGGCAACTCACTCTTAGGGTATCCTGATGAGATCAAGTTCATCATCGTGGAAAATCCTGCATTGCTGATTCGATAACGAGACTTGATATACAACATCCTCACCATAAAAGAGAATTTCGAATGGCTAGATCCTGGGCTAAGTGCCTTTTTGGCATCTTCAAGGACTCTTGCAAACCTTGGCTGTTCTCCATCAGCCTCTGTTTGAGCATATAGATCTCCAATCATCTCTGGTACTCCAAGATCATCGTCAAGATCACCATCATCACCCACATCCACATGTATCCCATAGTCATGATCACCTTCAACATCCTGGTGCTCTGTATTCTCAACTTCAATAGTATCTGCTGACTCCCCATGATGAATCCACGTGGTATATGTGGCTGACATTCCAAAGATGTGTATATGGTTTTCTACACCACTCTGCTGTCGCACCCTTTGATTAAGACAAGTGCGGCAAGGACAACGTATGTCAGTGTCTTCGGGGTATCTTTCTCTAACAAATTTCATAAACTCTTCAACTCCTTTCAAATATGCAGGTGTGAATTGTTTCCCAAATATCCAGCTTCTATCCATCTGTTTTGACAAAACAAAACACATCTTTTACCAAGACCCAAACTGAGATTAAAACGAACAAAATACAAAAAAAATCATCACGAAGTAAACAGATGCATATATGATCAAATAATTGATAAATTGATAAACAGGGGGTACAAATTCAACAGGGGGTAAACAGATGCATATATGATCAAATAATTGATAAATTGACAAACAGGGGGTACAAATTCAACAGGGTGACTAACAAAACACATCAATATGCTATTTCAACAAATAAATTGAAAAATAGATGCATATAAGAACAAAAAAGTCAATACATTAATGCATATATGAACAAAGCTTACAAACAAATTATTTAAGCATCAAATTCATCAAACCTTGCAACACCTTGATCACCACGCGAGGGTTTCTGGCCGCCGCGTCGTCAACTCGATGACCTCGATCACCTGCCGCCGCGTCGACAACTCGCGATTGGGTCTCTAGCTGCAGCGTCGTGATACCCAGATGATGTAAGATGATGTAACGCCAACAATCAAGTCGGCCCATAACATCTGATCGATGCAGTTAAAGGCCCATGCTTCATTTATAAAGTTACATATACAAAAACAGCATACATACAACACGAAACAACACGTAGTGCAGTGGTAGAGTTCCTACCTGTGTACTGCCTGGTCCCTGTTTCGAGGCTCCGCGGGAGCTGATTTGTTTGCCTAATAAAATTAACAAAACTGCTGTGTAGATCGGGCTGACACATCCACGCCGTCAATTGCAAAACTAATCTGTGACCAATTTGTTTCATCATTAGGTGTGCCAAAACGATGTAATAAAATTATGATGATATCAAATTCAATCTGTGACCACTATGGTTCATCATTACATTACGCCCCACCAAAACATAATTTATGATGTTCTCCTTTAACTATTCTGTGACGCTTTGTTCATTTTCGTCATTATTCTTCAACCCAAATCTTCGTCACTCGACACCTATGACGAATATGGACATTTCATCATAGAAGACATATCATTTTGTGACAAAAGGAAGCAGCGTCACGAGCAAATCATCACTGATTATCACTTTTCTAGTAGTGCTTTGAGGGTTGGAACGGAAGCCATGATTTAAAGAGACTTTTAATGAGATTCGTTTGCTTTATTCTTCTTGGTTTTGGAACTTCAACAAAAGACCCGATCCAATCTCTAGATTGGTTTTACCTCCCCTCTCTTTCTCTTGCTACCTCTAGTGTTAAGTAGATTAGATGTGTTTTCATAGTTCTTCCATAGATTAGATGCAAAAACCCTTGTCAAGATCAAAGTGTTTTCCGCTTATTAGATTGGATCTTGCGTTACACATTGTTCCACGGATTCGATACCTTGGGTTCACCACTCAAGGGAAGAAGTGTCCCTTGACTACGACGGGTATTTGTCCGCTTGCAAGTCCAGATGAACTTTGATACGACTATCAACCGTCAACACTTCTCAAAGAAAAATTCAAAAATTTTTATAATCTGCTTCGCCCCGTCGTCCATAAGCTTAATCCTTTCAGCAAGCTCCTTTTCCATGGAAAGAATGCTCAAGTCCTTCTCCCCGTTACCCTTAGCAAGATTGGCATTTTGCTTCATAGCTTCGGCATTCTTAACCTTAAGTTCCGAAATCTGGTCCGTGTCATGTTCAACAGTCCCGCGCAGTTCCTCAAGAATCTTCAAATCGTTAGTATGAGATTGCTGAAGCTTCGCATATTCAATCTTGAGACTGTTATAAGCATCATCAGCATGCTTCTTCCCTTCATTAGCAATATCTACCATCTACTTCAAAGTCTTGTTCATGGTTTGAAGTTCTTGAGACACCTTCTTATAGGAGGATAAATCTTGCTCAAGATTCAAGATCCGACCAGATAATTACAGAACACGCTTCTTATCTGCACGGGTCTTCTCAGAAGCAACCTTCCCGGCGATCACAGATTTTAAACCAAGTGTGGTACTAACCATAGACAAGTCCCTCGCAGGGAACTTACGTAGAGCATCTTCAAAAACTGTAAACAATAAAGATAAAAATAAAATCATCAAAACAGAAAACCAAAGAAAAGGAAGGCACACAGAAGCCGAGGCTCTCAAACCTGCAGCATCAAAGTAATTTCCTACATCCTCATGTGCTGACTTCACGATTGCATGAGCATTATCTTGAATAGTATCCATCTGGCAATCAGGAATTTGTTCCAAGTCTTGACTAGAGAACAAGGGTTTCTTCAAAGCCTCGCCTCCGGATGAGCTTGCGAAGGCGGCAAGCGATCCTGGAGCATGCCATAGCATATCAAAGCTATAAGGATCATCATCCCGCCCAATCCCAGCACCACCAACAAACAACAACTTACCCTTCAAGTTTGTCCCAAAAGTTTGGTTGTATCCATAGGTTTCAGGAGGAACACCCTCGCTCACAGGAACATCTTGGCGACCTTGAATAAGAAGGGGAAAGTCAGAAGAAGAACCATGCTGCACTATCTTTTCAAGATCAGCCATAAAGTTAGGAGAAGCGTCGTTATCACCAGTCTTGTCTTCCAAAATCACAATTTCCTTCTCCGAAGTCTGGGCAATCTCAGGAGTCTTAAATTCACCAAGAACCTTGATAGCAGCAGGCTCCTTATTTGAAAGAGAATCATTATCAACAAAAGAATCTTCTGAAAAGGAGAACACACTACGCGACATGGAACTACTTCACACCAGAGCGGGGCATCACCTGAAGTTCGGCAGACTTCTTCCTCGTCATCATCCGACAATGCAGACACAATACAAGTGCGAGCCTTAGAAGAGATCACCTTAACACTACCCTTCTTCTTCTTAAGTTCTGCCAAACCAACAACAGCAGCCTTCTCAGCTTCAGAAATCTGAGAAGGCGAGGAGGAGCCTCCGGAAATCAACTTCATCTTCTTTGAAATTTCCAAAGTTCTTGTCTTCCCAGAAACTTTACCAGAGTCAGAAGCCTTATTTGCAGTCTTCTCAGAAATGGCCAAAGCTTTGGTTTGGCGCTCTTTCTCTTTCGAGATTTTGCAGGGGCACCAATGGTAACAGACCCGGTAACACCTGGTGCCTGCATCAATTTCTTTGGACCAGGAGGCCTCGGACGCAAAGCCAGATCCGCGCCAAGTTCCAAAAATACACGGTTCACTCGTCTCTTATGTTTCACAATATTTTTATACTGCTTATATTCAGTCAAATAGCATTTCCCAACCTTGTCAACCACCAACTCTTCGACGAGGTAGATAAAATCTTCCAAAGACTGACCCTTAGGAAGGCGAAGATCAAATCTTGGAAAAGGAACTTTGCATGGCGCCCAATCCACTGAATGGTAGACAATTTTCTTCGGTTTCCAGCCAAAAGATAACGGCCAAACAGAAGCAGCAACATATTCTTCAATCACATCTCGACCACCGAGAATGGTGCAAGCAAAAAAGAACATGCCTTCGCCCTTCTTCAAATCTTGAGGTTTACGATTGAAGGGAGCCGTCAACACATCAGTCATTGCCCCTATAGGCGTGTAAAAGGGATTCAAAGGACCACCGAGGCCTTTCTCCTTAGCCATATCAACCTTCACGTAGAACCAAAACCTCTGCCAGTCATCAGCCCATTTGTCGTTGCTACACGGAGCAAGCTGAATTCTCTCAATTTTCTGACTCACATTTTTTCTGCGAGTATTGAAAGTACTGCAACCATAGTGAGCTTCATAGGAGTTGTCATCGTCAAGCTTGATAATTTTCCGCTGAATGTGAAGCTCAAAGAGCCTCGCAAAGACATCAGCACTTATGTGACCCTCAAACGTCTTTTGAATCTAGAAGAATTTTGAGAGCTGCAAAAAAGAATTAGGAGTAAGTTGGTGCATCTTCACTTGAAACCGATCAAGGATAGAGGGAAGCCGTTCATCGCTTGGAAATCTAAGACTAGCGGTGAAAAAATCCCTGAATACCACAATCTTATCAGGCTGCGGAAGAGGAATCTCTTCATCCGTTGGTGCCCTGCCACAACCAGCCGGAAAGAATTCCGCATCTTCGAAATCCTTGATCAGATCAGGGGTTACTTGAGACTTCCCAAAGACAAAAGTAGGTGGATAAGCCACCATCGGAGGCATCAACCTCAACTTGAGAAATATCCTCTTCACTACCAGTATCATCACCCGAGTTCACCTCTCCCTCCTCAATAGAAGTAGTGTCTTAAGGATTCTGGGGCGAGGGAGCAACACTTGAAGAGGGCGTTTCTGTAGGTTTCGGGACCTCAGAACCCGAAGAGGCAGCAGCCTGAGCAATCTCCTCCTCAGTCATTGGCCTAGCAGTACTCTTAATACGAGCCACCTACGATTGTAAAAACCAGAGAATCTACAACATCAAAACGAAAAACTAAGCCTGCCACTAATGAACAAAATAAAAGTAAGGTAAAAGCAAATACATTACCTTCGGGGGCACGATGAAGAGGAATCTAGAAAACCAAAAGCCCAAAGATCACAAGAGCTTGAAAACTTTCCAAAATTCCAAAAGCAAGGAAGCAGTGAAAACGGAAGTCACCTCGACCCCCTATTTATAGGAATAGAGAGACGCATCGAGAAGATGCCTCGAGAAAAGAAACAACAACCAATAGAACGATGACGCGTGTCTCCTCCGACGCCCGAGGGTGACGTTTTTTACCTGATCCTTAAATTTTCACGTGGAAATAGGTCGTCGGAGTCTACCCGCTTCCCCGAGGGGCTACTATTGAGAATCAGCTAAAAAGATGCCACTCTTGAGGGTTCAGAGAAGGCACGCGTCCTCGAAATGATCAGCGAACAGGAAGTTCTGAGAATTTCTGTAGACTCACAGATTTCCGAATATGAGGGGAATCATTGTTTTTCATAATTGGAGAAAGATTTCCTATAGAAAAAATAGTTTAATGAGTTGGTTTTTTATATCTAAACATAGTACTAACCCTCGGAGATCCTGAAAACCAGGATTCCTATCATTCTTGAATATTCTTTGTTATGTTCAGAAAACTGAGAACTCCGTGGAAACTTCATCAATACAGACGACTCAAGAGGGAGTAAAAGGGCAGCAAGACATGGCAGATTTCTTCTCCGAGGCTGATGATTGCTGAATCCCAAGATTCGTGAAGATATCCAAGAAGCCCTGAGTTGAATCAGTCAATGGCGTGATCAGGAAGACACAAGGAAACGTGAGAAGCTTGACTACGCAAGAAGAAAGAAGCTAATACACGCGAGGGCATGTTTGTAATAAAGATGAAATTCTTGTGATTACCGCGGACAAATGTACCCTCAGCTTTCCTTCTATATACGCCAAAGTTAGGGGTAGAATCAGAATGTAAAAGTGACCTCCGGGCACTATAAAAGGAGTCCCCATGCCTCCGTGTAAAGGGATCAGCTTTTTCAGAGATAAAGTGATAGCTTTTATCAGCACTTTTCATCTTGTTGTCGGAGAATTTTCGGATTTCCAACAATGAAACTTCGTTAGTTGCTCTCACATTGTATATAGTTTTCTAAATTAAATCCTTAACTTGGTATACATCCTAATAAATCTTTATAAATAAAATATGACTAGGTTTATCTCGTGCCTTACATCTAAATATAATATGATTAAGTTCCAACATGTGGTATTTTCCTAAATACCCATCACACATATTTATTTAATTAAAATAAATGAAGCATATAGTTCCTTCATTCCTAATCGTTTAAACCCAACCAACAAATGTGCCTTTTCACCCGTACCTTCGCTTTATCCTTTCTCGTGCTCTCTTGTTCGTAGCTAGCTCGTGTTAGCTAGTAGTACGCTTTACTAAAATTTTTTTATTGTCTGGTGCCTTGTTCTTAGTGTAGCATTGTGTTGTTTCAGCTGGTTGTTGCGCGTGAAGGAACACTTCTGAGCAGTGGAACATCGGGAAACGGGCAAGTGTCCTTGACATCTTGCTATTTTATACCTTTATGTTTTATTCACCATAATCACTGCTTTATTTATGCTTTCTTGCATTAGATGTTAATTTTGTTGGGAATCCTATTAAGGACTGTTTACTAGATTTTCTTTATCATTCCTTGCTTACCCTTAGAGGTTACCTATATGGGTAGTTTATGCTTAGTTTGCACAACATGGCTTGGGTTTAATCTTAAACTTGATTAATCACTATGCAACATGTTAATGTGGGTTATGGTTAGCAACATATGAGCACCCTAGGTATCTCAGGCAAGTTGTTTGGATGGTGGCTTGTGATGTTTGATGTTAGTCTTGCCTGAGTTAATCTTATAAGGACCGGTCTGTGGAGCGACCACCCAGGACTTACAGTACAACCACGAGAACTAATGGGCTATGGTCTTGGCCAAGTAAGTAGGGTAAACCAGCGGTCTGTGTTAAGCTGTCTGGGCTGGATGAGGGCGTAGTTCCCAAGAGTTTGGCAAGGAACCTCGGGTGTCGCAGACACTCCGTAACCCGGTTAATGCGCGTTAGTGAACCTATGTAACGGCCTTGTAGTGAACCCATGCCAGCACATCTCGGAAATGTGTTGTGAAGAGGCTCGCAACCTCTTGCGTGACGGGTATCACAACTCGTGGGTAAAGTTGTACAACCTCTGCAGAGTGTTACAAACTGTTATTACAGCCGTGCTCACGGTCATAAGCGGCCTGGACCCTCACATGGTTAGTTAGTGGTTTGGGTGGACTACAGTGCTGGTGACTGTGGTTTGGGAGCTGGTTATAGATTTATGATGTTTAACCCTAGGATCAAGACAAGTGGGTGCTTGTGCCTTGAATGGGTTGGGAAGCCTTATACACAATAAATCTTAGGTGGTTAATTAAAATTTGACCAACTAAAACTTGAGCTTCGCAATCCACCAAATAAAGCCTTCCTTGTCCTAAGCCTACATATTATGCATACTTTTCCCTCCACTTGTGGAGTACATGCCTCCAGGTCTACTCACCCTTTCCCTTTCAACCCCGTCTGTTCTCTCCCCACTGCTGTTCAAATAGTCAGAAGCTAGAAGAAGAAGGAGCCGGATCATGAAGGCCATGAAGACCTGGAGTTCTAGGTTGGCGTGCTCCCAGTCGACGTTCCTGTGGAAGATGGTGGCTACTCCGTTGCGATAGATATACGATGTGTAATTTTCTATTTAGACCCTCTATTCTTTTTGTAATATAAATGTTGTAACAATATATGTTGTGATATTACACTGATGATGTCACTTTATGCATGAATTTGATCCTGGGCATGCATAAAGGGTGCATTCGGTTTTTCCTTTAAAAACCGGGTGTCACAGAGACGCGTGTAGATAGCACGCGTCTCCTTTCGTCAACACAGACGAGACACGCACTGACAAGACGTGTCTCCTTTCGTCGAGACAGAGAAGACGCGTTATGGAAGTATTTTCCGCGTCACTGATGTTGAGTTCTTGTAACGAGCTCGGTTTCTGTACCCGTTACCAAAGGTCCCTATGGGCCCAGAGAAACAGGCATTTCAAGTGACCGGTAACTAGTTGTGGTAACGGTCTTTGTTAGACGCCCGTTACAAATACGTGTTATCAGTAACGGGCTTAGTGACTGTGCCCGTTACTAAAGGGCCCGGTGGGCCCGGAGAAACAGCCATTTCAAGAGACCAGTAAGTTGTTGTGGTAACAGTCTTTGTTAGACGCCTGTTACACTTACGTGTCATCAATAATTGGCATCGGCCCGTTACCTTTGTTGGCTCATTTGTAACGCTTGCGCCTGTTACCAATGTCTGTTTTTCACGTAGTGTGACCAAATTCAAAACAAGCATTAGGCCTCTTATTGCCAAACATCTGAAATGCTAATGCATCCCAAACCCAAACCATGTTTGTGATTTTGGTTATCGTTTGTTCATTGATCAATCCCCTTATTTCTGCTCTATTTCCCTGACCATCTCTCTTCCTTGTCTCCCTATAAATGTTATCCTATTTTAGCTCTCTCTCATAAACTATGAAATCCTAGATCACCTTTGCCCAAAATCAAAACAAGCATCTTTTACAAGACCGAAAATATATGTCCTTTTTGTACATTTTTCCTAGACCCAAACATCCAGTCTCTTATTGCAAAACATCTGATCTGTTAATGCATCCCAAACCCAAACATCAGGTTTAATGGTAGTGAAACAGTTCATCTCTGCATGTTGAAGAGGAGGTAAATATAGTTTGCTCCGAATTCACTAAGATTACAAATTTACATAGTTCTTTCCTTTGCAAAAGACTGTTACATTATTAGAGATTGAGGCGCCTCCTTGCATTAGGGTGATACCCCGCGAAGAGACACCCCGCCTTTCCCTAAAACTGAGATCTATTAATACCGGACTCTCCCAACTCCCTCCATTGCCTTGTCTCAAACTCTCTTCATCCAGAAAACCACAACCACCATGCCTACTTCTCCGATTCGACAGCCCGCATCCCCCTTCCCTTCCAACCCCTCCTTCGTCGGGACACCGCCCGACTCCCCCAACCTAGCGCATGCAAGCCATCCAAGCCCTCCTCGAGTGAAACTGATGTAGAAGACATGGAAAGGCAGGAGAGCGAGGACAACAAGGACAAGTACAACTACATATAAGAAGATGAAGATGAAGATGAAGATGAAGAGGACGAGGATGAGGTGGAGATGTGGGGGGCATTGAGATGAAGCAATTGGCGGCCAAGAAGAGGAAGCAGGTGGAGGCCAAGAAGAGGAATCGTCGGACGAAGGCATTTGTGAGGCAACTTTTGAAGGATGACAAGGCCGGTAAGCTTGATTCATTCAAGGACATTCCATTGGTGAAGAAGAAGAAGATTGCGGAGGAAGAGGAGGAGGAGGTGGACTCGAAGATGACCAAGAAGAAGATGGATGTCGGCGCTGGTCCTTCAAATGCCGGCCCCGCCAATCCCGATCCCATGGCTCCCCTAGCCATTGAAGCTCCCGCTACGCCAGAGTCATCAGGGAACTCCTCAGAGGGGTCGACGTAGATTACTCGGATTTGGGTTTTCTTTTTCATGTTCATATAGGTGGTCTTTTGGATGGAAAGATCAATGGTATGTTTTCTTTTGGATGGAAAGATCGATCCCCTGTTTTCCTGCTCTGTGAATCTTGTAGTGGTAGGAAAATCCCTTGTATCCCCTATTATCTATGAAGAACATTGGTGTTCTTCTTTTCCATGATCACCTTCCTTGCTTCAGTGTTTTTCCCTGGTCATGATGCGTTGTCATAGTCTGAGATGTAATGTCTTGTCATGTGATATTTTATTCTTATCCCACCGTACCGCATTGCAAGATACACACGTAAATGATGACCGGTTTTACCAATTTACCGTTTGACCAAATTCACCATTTTGCCAAGAATATACACAACGTAAACGATGGTCACCTTGCCCAAATTATTCAACTTAAATGTGCACATACATGATACATCCCCATAGACCCACACTCGTACAGTGGCACTAGCACAGGCACGCGTGCGCACACACACACACACACACACACACACACACACACACACACCCCCAGCAACGAATCCTTCGGACTTAGCAACGAGGATACAACAGACACAGTCATGGAGATGGATATGGCACACGCCAATTCCGCCATACCTAATGCACGACAGAATGTAGCAAAACGAGGATCCGTACGGAGATATTCCTCCAATGCACGATGCCTACCCCTCGACTTCATGGTACATCTCGAGCGACCAATGCCAGAAGCATGCTGCAGGATGTCACGGAAACCCCACTGCTGGTGGGCAAGATTGCAGTAGGGCACACACAGCGACCATGGCGAAGCACACGAGTGTAACCCTGCTCCTGCAGCCAAGCCAAGGCATCTTTCTTCATCTCCTCTGTTTCTTCCTGGTTCGCTTCGTCCATGTCGTACGGATCACATGGATCCAAGTATCATGGCCGCTGCAGAGGTGGCACAGCATGGAAGTTGGCGGTTCCTCCGATCGCATTAAAAGCCATCCTCCTACACACACTCGACAAAAAAAGTAAACATGATAAGCACTGACCACAAACAATGATGGTAACCTGTAAGAACACGACGCGGAAGCTAAGAGCTCACCTTTTTTCACAGCACGTAGAACCAAATAGAGGTCTGCTAGCACAATGCGTGGAGGATGAAGAGGCGATGAGCAAAGGCCTTGGGGGCATGCCTATTTATTGAACCATGACCGATCATAAGGCAGCGTGCACCTCGTGGTAGAGCATGCCTCACGGGATTACAGTAGCTACGAAAATACGTGGGATGCTCGGAATACACAGGCCTACACTGCTCAGGAATCGTATCACAAGTATAGGGAGGAATATGCAGGCTTTTTCATTGGTAGGCATGCGAAATATTTGTTGGGTACACGAGTGTGCTTTGCTCCAGATAAGAATGCAGAAGGAAGATCCTTATATCCGCATGACTTAAAAAAATAGACATGTAGGCATTATATTGGAAGAAGCAGCTGATAGGCTTTGTGATCTACAACTGGAAACACACCTAGCTTCACTGAAGCGTGGGCCTCTTCCAGATATCCGTCTCCCACCTATATTGTATGCCACCGGAACCCACCCAAACTCGCTGACAATATGGGCCGCGCTTGCACAGCCCCTCTTGTCAGTGGCCCCGAAGCAAGTGCAGCTTACCAAATTTTCATTTCGCGGTCAGCAAGTGGCAAGCAGGATTTTCAAATTCTGTATTCCCTCAGCTCCCCAAATAATAAATACTCTACTCCATTGCTATTGCGTTGCGCCACTAAACTCCCGCCTTCGTTTTCCAAAAAGCATCACTCTGCTCAGCTAGATCTGCGGTGGCGGTCTGACCTCACCGTCGCTGGTGGAGAGGGAGGGGTATCTCACGAGATGGTGGGCGGTAGATATTGGTGTTCTGCTTGCGTCTACTATGCTGGCCAAGCTGAGCAGTTGAGTGACGGTGCGGCGCAAGCACCGGCTCCCAATGCCCCCTCAATCCATGGGCCCCTGAATGTTGGAGCTTCACAAGTGAGAATCTCACTTCCTTTTCTCTCTAGTCCCCTAGGAGTATTTTTGTTAGCTTAGAAAGTAAATTGCTTTGTGTATTGTGTTATTTCTGAGATTCTCTTACCTTTGCTGCTCTAGATCCAGTCACTGATTTGTAACACAAGTTAATCGATGAGCCATGCTTAGAAAGTAAATTGCTTTGTGTATTGTGTTAGATTTGAGATTCTTCTCTTACCTTGGCCGCTCTAGATCCAGTTACTAATTTATAACACAACTTAGTCGACGAGCCATGCTTAGAAAGTAATTTGCTTTGTTTATTGTGTTAGATTTGAGATCCTTCTCTTACCTTGACCGCTCTAGATCCATTTCCTGATTTGTAACACAAGTTAGGATGGGTCATTATTTCTCATATGTTGTTTCGTGAACTCATGATTTAATTTCTAAGCATCAATTTGTAGATGGTCAATACTCCTTGCAATTGACAGCTGACCAGTGTCTAGATCTATCCGCAGGTCTACTAATGGTCACTGTACACTCTGTTATTGTGCAGGGCCTAGCATCCCGCTCCTGCATTGCTGAGATTCAATCACATGTCGTGGTATGTAACATAACGCATAATTATCCTGCTACTTTATTCTTAGGATTATTCTTAAGTTTATTTGTTTGTTGTGTTTAAGGTTAAAGTTTTTCTTCTCCTTTCATTTTTAGGCTGAAATATTGAGGACAATCCTTGCGGTTCAAATATCAAATTCCTGTCCCTCCAATGTGAAGTCAAATCCATTCATTGATTACATGCCTCGAGATTATCCAGATGTCGCTACATGGTCAAGGCCTGAAGTTTCATTGGGAGGGCTAGATGAAGCTGCTGACCTTGGTGAAATCTTTGTTGAACAGGACCAAGTCTTGATAGACTTGATGATCAAAGCACAAGCTTGAGATGTAGCAATGAAAGTGCAGACTAATGAGATTGAGAGGTTGAAGAAACAAGTAGAAACTATTGAAACTTTCCTTCGTCAACTGCTAAGCTCGCGCCTTGGGTAAGGTGTTGGCGTTTCTTAACGTCACTACTAAAGACGCCGAGTTAGAGTGAGCATCAAGACTTGCCAAAGGTAAATCAAACGATCATGAGCGAATCCGCAAGCGCATAGATAAACCATTCTAGAATTTTCCCAGGGAAGTGAGTGTTCCAAGGGTATCGTATGCGTGGAAGGCAATGGCAGATATCGAGACTTATGCTTTTGCACTGAATGTAAACCAAGAGATAGATATAGAAGACAACAGCTCAAAGACAGGGGTAAGGTAAATGATATGATAAGGGTAGTGTGAGACACACTCTGATCTATCTCTACACTAGCACACTACGGCTTAGGGGGGACATACGAAGCTAGCTCCAGGTTCTATGGTACTAAATATACAGAGTTAGATGATACAGGAGATAAGCATAAAGCATTGCATGAGAGGAAGGTTCAGCACCCAGGTACAAACGGGGAGATAGCCCGCGACGACCAGCACTCTGCGAAACTATCCTTTAGACTCCTACAGCAATACCCCAGCGCGGAGGGTTTCGAAGGGTCCAACAACTGTCACCACTGCGGCCTACCTCAATAGTTACGGGGGGCAAGCTCATAACTAACGTAGCCACACAACCCAGGCAACATGCCTGCATTGCTGCTAGACTTCACCCGGGCCGGTCTATTGTGACCCAGGATGAAGCCACCAGAAGACTGGTCAACTTAGACCGAGTACCGTAGCTTAAACACAAACTTCATGCAACACAACAATGCTATCAAACAAGATCAAACTAGTGCTAGTCATACGAATAGATACAATCTCTTTTATGTCTAGTCAACAAGATCAAAGGGGCGTGTTCGTGAAGAACACGAGCCTCTAACTTATGAACAAACACATAACGAATGAGTAAATCATCCTTCAACTGGATCGAAAGGTAGTGTTCACGAAGAACACGAGCCTCCAAATGATGAACAAGGGATGAACTCAAGAACATATCAATCATATGATGTACCACAACTTTATATGAAATAGCTGAATAACTGAAGTAGATCAAAGTCATACATAGAAATAAAGATACAAGAGAACTCATACCTAGACTCCCAAGTAGACTTGGAACCTGAATAAGAGCTGCTCTAGCCTACCCCTTAGCCTTGGAAACTAAAAGTGAGAGGAGAGTCAAGAGAGATGTGTGTGAGAAATGGGAGCCCCTCCCCTTCTATTTATAGGCAAGGACCAGGCTTGCTCGGAGCACCAAATGGCCTCAAAACACCCGGGGATGCAGCAAGTGACCAATGAGCAACCACCACGTGGAGGGCTAGGATGGGCGGCCACTAGGTCGGTTCGGCCGAATCTAGGATCGGCCGACCATCTAGGGCGGCCCCACCTGGTGTGCTTCCTCGTGGTGGCTTGCAGGTGGGCCCTCTGAGCTTTCCTCGGTGCATGGCTTGTTCGGAATCCTAGGTGGGCCCGCGGATCCTTGTGAAGTCCATGTGTCACTCTCTGATTCGTCGAAGAGTGCCTTCCTTGGATCAGTGACGTGGATGCCACCTAGAATAGTGTGGCAGCCACCTCCTCAGCTGAGTTGGCATGGATCATTCCATATAAAGGTGGGTCTCCTTTTTTTATGCTTATTTCACCTACATACAAATAATCTCCAAGGACAAGTGAAACTACATTATTCAAACCAAAATGCAAGTAATAAATGCATATGCCTCCATTTATGTGAGAATATTAATGGCTGAAAGTAGTACTTAACAGCCGTCAATAAACTCCGCCAAGCTAACCTCTTGCTCGTCTCAAAGCAAGACATTAAGGACTTAGGTTGGTTGATCAGGAGTTGCTACGATGTCGTATCCTTAACTTATGGCAAACATACAGCAAAGTACTCTACCAAGAGTTGAATAAGTTGGCAATGTTCTTACCATTTGCTTGATGATGTGGGGCATGTAGCTTTACCTACCTTGGGCGGTTGAGAGACAGAATGGTTATATAGTAAATGCATAATCACTCATACCTTGATCAGCTATTAATCCGAAGGTGAAGGAGCGAATAGGCAACCAGAGGGTGGGGGGAGTGAATGGGAGCCGATAAAAATTCTTCCCGAAGGATGAACTCTGCCTATACCCCTATTGCCACTCCGATCACTCGCACACACCAAAGAAGCTCTAGACTAGGCACACACAAGCCTACAAGTCCTAGAGACAAGCCTCGAATCAAAGCGCGAAAGCACAAGACAAGAATAAAAGCACTTAGTCAAATCTGCGAAGGCTAGGCGCGGACTGTCCGTGCAGTACGGGCGGACCGTCCACAGCACCTGGGCGGACTGTCCGAACCCCCTACGCGGACTGTCCGAAAACCCTAACAGAACCACTAGAGACGCACCGACAAATTTGGACTGTCCGGCTGAGCCACGCGGACCGTCCGCCAGTGTCTCGGACTGTCCGGGTAGGCCTCGCGGACCGTTCGACAAAGCCACCAGAAACACCTGCTCAAAACTCGCCCACACAGACTGTCCGTCACTGACCAGCGGACTGTCCGCAAAACCGCCTGCAACAAAACCCTGGGGGCGCTACAGATCGAAACACGAACTCACACGAACACGCGACGAACTGCAATGAACACAGGCCACGCAGACTGTCTGCCACAGCCCCGCGGACTGTCCGCGGCTCACGAACAGAGCAGAAACATCACACACGCGGGAAGTCAACCCCTCCTTTCCATCACCGGATCTCTGAAACTGCTAGAGCTCTTGAGACAAGATTTGGGGGAGATGAGAAGCATCACAAGATGAAGCTATGCCCCAAAAATCTTGGCCTCTAACTCACTAAATCACCAGGAATCACGGATCACATGAACCACCACCAAGAACTCGGGCTCCAACCAAAAACTCGCGAATCGAAGGGGTTTACTGGCATTTGAGGGGTCAAGATCACACACAAAGATGCTCAAGGCATCCACCCATGATCCCCTCAAAGAATTCCGAGAGAAAACACCTTCAAATCAATGAATCGAGCGAAGAACGGAACACCCCAAAAATAGTCCCGAAAATGACACGAAAACCACAAAGAGCTAGGAGATCATCACAACGCCGAATGCTTCCATACATCCAGCCTAAGGAATAGCAGAGAAAAGAAGCAGTCCAGAGCGATCTACTGGGGGAGGAAATCCTAGAGTCCAAGAGAGAGAGATGCCATCCACCTCTCCGCTATTTATATGAACTCCACCGGAGCAGGCAAATGACCACGCTACCCCTACAACTCAAATAGAAGATACACACCCCACAGGGGAAATATGGTCAAGTCTTCATCGAGCGGACACGCTTCCACCACGAACTTGCTTAGCATCGATGCAAGCCCCGCGATCACGCCATGTGCCCCCACCTTGAAGCTTCCCATCGCTCCCGGATCCTCGTCTCCGTCACATCGGGCCTCCGGACTTGGTTTTGCGGCCCAAACCAAGAAACCATCCACCGATGGTTTTTGTGGGCAAACCACAAAACCCTGCGTGCAAGCTTCGGCCTCGATCCGCTACCCTGCACTGGCCCATGTTCACGACTTCAACTTGCTAGTCTTGCACCGCACGGCTCGCACTTGACCCCATCGGCCACCAGATTAATCGAACCAAGCCTACTTGCCTCTCCATCACCCGGAGGCCACCACGGGTAAGGCCTTTTGTGCTTGTTCTTCACCTGCACCAACACGAGTCAAGCCGCAACCTGTACCTGCACACTTAGCTAAGCATAAGTCCACACAACGTCGTCAATCACTCATCACTAAGGAGCAACCCTCCACTGGTCTTCGGAGACACCTGGTCCTTAATCTCCCCCTTGATGAGTGCATTGACAACACCCATAGTAACCATTATAGAGAAAATGGAAAAGAAAACAACCACGAACACAAACCTCCAAGCAAGTGATCCAAAGCCAAAGAACAAGCAAAAACAACGATCACTCGCCAGACCAAGTCTCGGCCCCCTAAGGCAAGGGCAACAGCTCAACACAGCCGAGACAAACCAAGCTCACAAAGAGCACACCACAAAGCACAAAACTCAGTCAAACCAAAAGAGCTCCCCCTGCACACATATGCAAACTCCCCCTGAGCAAATGCAACTTCTTTTCTCAAATTTTTCTCCTCACATGCAAAAATCTCACAAAACTCTCCCTTTTATACATATTCTCCCCCTTGTTGACAATGCATGAATCAAGATATCATGAAGCTCTCCCCCTTGTTTTCATGAAAAATGCATGTCAAAGCATATACAATCTACCAAGCTTCTCAGACATACAAAGAGCACAACAAAATGCTACAAATGAGACATAGAGCAAGCAAAGTAGACATGGTGTAGTTAGCGCATTGCCATCAAGAAAGTGGAGACATATAAGCATGTGACATGGCCAAAAGCAATTTTTAAGAAAATTTTCACAAAGAAACATTCATCTCATGAGCAAAGCCCTATCCATGGCAATTTGAGCAAAAAATAAACTAGATCATACAAAGCTCATACAAGATCACAAGTTCTCATCACAAGATCATAACAAACACCCATAAGCTACTACATGTCATGTTAAAGCCACCAAGCCATGTGTCTACTTCTTAAAATGAGACTTCTCATGGTAGACAACATGCTACGGTTTAGCACCCAAGATATGATTATCAAAACATAAATACATGACTTAGAGCTCATTTCTCAAGCACAAGGCAATTCATACACCAATTTCATTTTCAAGGTTAAACATGGTACATGAAATGCCTTTGCGGCAAAAAGAAGCTTATGCTCCTCCCAAAGTGAACAAATGGGCTAAACATTTACAATGACAGATGGGTCTTTGACCCCAAGCAAGGAGAACATGATACTCAAGCACAAACTAAACAAGATATAGTCATTTGAGCACAAATTGAGCATCGACAAGCATCTACTCATGAGAGACACAATTTTAGCATTTTCATCAAAAGGAAGCTATCTCAACATAAGTATATGGCAAAACCATTAAAAGCATAGCATTCACATCCACCATTTACCAAACATGCACATATCTCACAAATAGCACATCGGTGATTAATGTATATAAGAGAAGCTTTTCCTAGCACAAGTGATCCAAAGATGGCTATCCAACCAGGTTTTGTACAGAAAGTAAAATGCATGAATGGAATGCAACAAAATGAAACATATGACACATATATACATGAGAAGCTCCAAGACCCAACTAGAAAGGAAAGCACACCCCAAGTTCACCCCTCAAGCGAGTGAAAGTGACTTGGTCAAGTGGTTTAGTGAAAATGTCGGCTAGCTGATCTTGGGTAGGGACATAGGACAAAGATATGTTTCCCTTCTCAGCATTGTCCGTCAGAAAGTGGTACCTCACTTCTATGTGTTTTGTTTTGGAGTGGAGGACAGGGTTTTTGGCTACACTTATGGCACTGGTGTTGTCACAGAAAAGTGGAACCTGGGAGCACTTCTCACCAAAATCACTCATAGTGTAGGTCATCCATAGGAGCTGGGAACAACAGCTAGCAGCAGCTACATACTCGGCCTCTGTAGCGGACTTTGCTACACTGGATTGCTTGCGAGATGACCAAGAGACCAAAGAAGAACCAAGGAACTGGCAACACCCAGAGGTAGACTTGCTGTCCAATCGACACCCAGCAAAATCAGCATCGGAGTAACCGTGAAGACTGAGTGTCGAGGAGGCAGAATACCAAAGACCAAACTCAGGAGTGTAGTTCAAGTACCTGAAAATCCGCTTGACGGCCTGCCGATGTGAAGTCCTCGGTGAAGCCTGAAAACAAGCGCACAGACACACACTGAATTGTATGTCCGGCCTCGTCGTCGTCAAGTAGAGGAGGGAACCGATCATGCTCGGGTACTCCTTCTGGTCCACGGGTTCACCATCCTCGTCCGCGTCCAAAGCCGTAGAGGTACTCATCAGTGTAGTCAGCGGCTTGGAGTCGTTCATGCCAAACTTCTTCACCATATCCCTGGTGTACTTCGCCTGATGTACAAACGTCCCGTCCTTGCACTGCTTGATCTAGAGTCCCAAGAAAAACAGCAGCTCGCCCATCATGGACATCTCAAATTCCCTGGACATGTCATCTGCAAATCTAGCAAGAAGATCATGAGAAGAGCCACCAAAGATTATGTCATCCACGTATGTCTGAACAATCAAAAGGTCATTCGCATGCTTAAGGAGAAACAGGGTCTTATCAACTGTGCCCATCACAAACCCCTTACTCAGCAAAAAACCTCTCAACCTGCCATACCAAGCTCTCGGTGCCTGTTTCAACCCATAGAGCGCTCTCTGGAGTTTGTATACACGGTGTGGGTATTTATCGCTCTCAAACCCCGGGGGTTGCCTCACATACACTTCTTCCTCTATCACTCCATTCAAGAAAGTACTCTTGACATTCATTTGGTACAACTTGAACCCTTTAGCCACGGCAAAGGCTAGAAGGATCCTAATTGCCTCCAAACGGGCCACAGGAGCAAATGTCTCCTCATAGTCTATGCCCTCTTTCTGGTTGAACCCCTGAGCCACCAACCTCGACTTGTTTCTCACAACCATCCCATTCTCACCCTCTTTGTTCTTCCACACCCACTTGGTTCCTATGGGACGGCAATTTGGTGGTGGCTCGACTAACACCCAGACTTGGTTTCTCTCAAAGTTTTCCAACTCCTCATGCATGGAATTCACCCAATTCTCATCAGACAAAGCGTGTCGAATATCTTTGGAATCGAAAGAAGCAACAAAAGCAGAGTGAGCGAAATGAGAAGAATTCCTTGACCTCGACCGTGTAGTGCATTCATGAAGGTCACCTATGATCGTCGTCGGTGGGTGATCCACTTGTACCCGCCGGGGTGCCTCTCGCCTTGACACGATCTCCCCCTCAGCAACAGCCTCCACTCGAACAGCCTCAGTCGTAGTGGGTGTAGGGGATGGACCATCGTCAATCGTCGTCGTAGTAGTGGAAGTAGCATGTACACGATCAGCCACGGGAGCATCACCTCCATCATCGTCTTCATCTCCATCTCCATCTTGCTCATCCTCAAAGATCCTCGCCCCAATCTCCTCGTCACATGCACACTCAAAAGCAGAAGAGCTACATGGCTGTGTCTCGTCGAAGGTTACCTCGCAAGTCTCCATGATTCGGTTAGTGTCAAGGTTGAGCACACAATATGCTCTAGAGTGAATCGCATACCCGAGAAAGATACCATCCGAACACCTAGACTCGAACTTATCCAACTTGCCCTTCTTCAGAATGAAACACTTACAACCAAAAGCTCTAAAGTGACTCACCTTGGGTTGTCGCCCATGCATCAGCTCATAAGAGGTCTTCTTCTTGAAAGCACGAAGGAATATGAGATTTGAGACATAGCAAGCGGTATTGACCGCCTCGGCCCAGAAACACCTAGGAGTCCTATGCTCATCAAGCATCGTCCTGGCCATCTCACAAAGGGTCTGGTTCTTCCTCTCCACTACGCCATTCTGGCAAGAGACGTATGGAGAAGAGTACTGATGATCAAGACCAAGATCACTGCAAAAGGCATCAAAATGAGAGTTTTTCAACTCCGTGCCATTGTCACTGCGTATAGCTCGAATGGCATCACCTTGTCTCTCATTCTTCAACCTCAAGATCAAGTCTCGAACAAATCCAAATGTCTCACTCTTATCCTCCAAAAAGAAAACCCAAGAGTACCTCGAAATATCATCAACAACCACAAGAACATACCACTTCCCACCCGCAGAGCGAACACGAGCTGGCCCAACCAAATCCATGTGCAACAGCTCACAAGGTTGCTCGGTCATGACTGCAGTCAGAGGGGCGAGAGAAGCAGCAACCATCTTTCCATGCCGACAAGAAGCACAAACCAAATCCTTCTCGAATTTCAACTTGGGCAATCCTCGGACAAGATCAAGACCACTCAAACAGGAAAGCAACTCAAAGCTCAAGTGTCCCAACCTCCTATGCCATTTCCAAAGCTCGGCTAAAACGCCAGCAACAAAGCATTGAGGAGGACCAACAAAATGGGAAAAATCGGCACGAAAGATTTGACCCTCGGGGACTATCGTACAGACAAGATCGCCTCGAGAATCAAGCACACGAGAAGCGCCTGACTTAAAACGAACCTCAAAACCTTCGTCCAGTAACTGAGATACTGACAATAGGTTAAAACCAAGTGACTTGATCAGGGCCACACTTCTTAAGGTCACCTTGCTACTCACCTTCACCATACCTTCAGCAAGCACTCGTCCTCTCCCATTGTCCCCGAAAGTGATGTACTCCCTCGTACTCACCGGGGTGAGGCTGGAGAACCACCCACGATCTCCGGTCATGTGTCGTGAGCAACCGGAGTCGATCAACTAAAAGTCCTCGAAGCCTCCCACCTGCAATAAAAAATGAGAACGAGAATGAGCAAGCGACTCAACACTAGGGTTAGTACCAAAATAGTCAAACCAGTGTCGAGCCATTTGCTCAAAAAGAAGGGTTAGCAAAGTCCATCCTACCGAAACCTCTAGGTGGAGCCCTCTCACACCTACCACCAAAGGACCTGTCACATCTCACTGGAGGAGTACGCGCACCACGAGGGGGTAAACGTGGCCCGTAGTCCATCTAAGACCCAAAGCTCCGATCGTGCCTCCCAAACTTGTAACGGTCACGAGAAGGAGCACGTCGAGCCAACTCACAATGCCCAAACCCAACACGCCTATCTCTCTGAGGGAAACCACCTCCACCTCCACCTCCACGAGTGGGAACTGTACGCACATACACCTCACCCCTAGGTAGAGGCCCTCTACGAGGCTCAGGCACACCAAGAGAAAGGTGGTACCTGTTCTTGTTTTCCATCTCCCTAGCAAACCTCTCATCCCTCTTTCTCCGGAAACAAAAATCATCCTTGTACCCATCCCTCCTACAATACTCACAATGGAAGCGGATCGGCTGTGGCTTAGGCGGTGGCTTTTCTATGGTCTTCTCAACACCTTTCTCTCCTGACTTCCCATCAAAGACACTCCCCTAGGTGCTCACAAACTTGATGGGTTTTTGGTAGTTTTCAGCTTTGTGGGGGAACACTGGTGGATCTGGTGTTGTGTCTAGCTTGTTTCTGAGGTGGTTTGGCTTGGGTGCAAATTTGTTCATTGGTGTGGTATGTGGCGGAATAGGAATCTCTCCAGCTTTCTCTTCTCCCTCACCACTCTTCTCACCACACTTGTCAGCCCCCAACGCCTGACCATCAAAGCTCTTAAACTGAGCCAACATCAAACTCAATTGTGGCTCATGCCCAGACAACCACCCCATCATTTTTCTCAACTCATCATTTTCATCCTGCAGACGATCAACATAGTTTGCAAGTTCCATGTTTTTCAAAGCATGCATTTCACAGGTAGAGCATGATGTAGGAATAGGAGCTTTCAATGCCGCCTTAAGAGAAACAATTCTAGTGTGAGACTCATCTAGCCTAGCATGCAAAACAGGACATGAGGTACAAGACCCCAACAAAGCTGGCCAAGACTTCAATTCATCACACTCAATCCTAATCACATCTAGTTCCTCCAAAGTAGAGGCATGCTTCTCCTTGAGAGGAGTCAAATTAGCAAGAAAAACTGAACAATCACCACAGTCAATCTCATCAGACACAACAGGAGCAGATTTCAAAGAGCCTATCTCATTTCTAGCATCCACAAGCAAGGATTCAAGCTTAGAAATCTTATCCTTAGCATCACCCAACAAAGACCTAAATTCCCTCTTCTCCTTGTTGGTCTTTCTAAGCACATCATCACAGTTATCAAGCAACTCATTGAGCCTAGCATTCTCCTCTAGCAAGAAGTTGGGATCATGTCATACCTCTTCCTCGGAGTCGGAGTTCGAATCCGAGCTGTGCTTCCCACCCTTCTTGGAGTGCACAATACTGCAAAATCCACCTTGTGTGATGAAGCTTAGGCCGGTGAAGTTCTTGCCCGTGTGCCGCTTGTCCTTGCGCCTTTCTTGCTCTTCATCGCTGCTTGAGTCGGAAGAAGCGTCGCTTGATGTGGAGTCGATGTCGCTCGCTCCGACAACCATCGCTCAAGCCGTCTTCTTCTTGTACCCGCTGCTCTTCTTGTGCCTTCTCTCGCCCTTGTCCTTGTGCTTGTCCTTGTAGTCATTCCGGGAGTGGTGCTTGTTGTAGTCGTGCTTGGGCTTGCCCTTGTAGTCATTATTGATCTCCATGGCTTCAGGGCATTCGGCGATGAAGTGCCCGTGCTTCCGCACCGATAGCACATGCCCGAGCTCCGCCTTGCATTCTTGCGGTTCTCGTACATCCGCCCAAACCTCTTGCTCAACAAGGCGAGATCCTCCTCGCTCAGCACCTCAAAGTCCTCATCTGGCAAGTACACAAGACAAGACAAAGAGAAACCATCGGAGTTAGTGTTAGACCTTGATCCGGAGACAAGAGCCAAACTATGAGGGCTCTCGATCTTGACTCTCAAGCCACGATCAACCTCTGAAGACCTGAGCTTGGAAAACAGCTCATCAAGCGAAAGTGTTTCGTACACGCTCGACTTCTCAATGGCCTCGATCTTGGCTTCCCACACAGACCTATCCAGGGCATGCAAAAGCTTGATAACTTGATCATGATCCGTGTACGGGAGCACTGTCACATTGGCCCTCATGTTGTTGACTATGCTAGTGAAGCGCTAGAACATAGCATCGGTCAACTCGCTGGGGAGATGAGTGAAGTTCTCGTATTCTCTCCGGTAAGTGGAAAACAAACGGGCTTGCACTTGGGCATTACCAACATGAGCATTTCTCAACTTGAGCCATATCGTTCCGGCCACATTCTCTCCGTACACTCGCTCGAACTCCGAGGCACAGAGAGCACGGAACAAGTAATCAACGGCCTTGCTGTTGTCCTGCGTTCCTGGAAGCAGAAAACTGTCTGGAATGACATAATTTGGATTCTGAGTGACATCCCAAATCAGAGTTCCCTTCCCACGCAAAAACGCGCCCATGCGCCTTTCCCACATCTGGTAATTCTGGCCATCGAAGTGCGGAGGACCCGACCCCTTGCCATAATCGCCCATCTTTAGACCTTAGACTGGTTAGAATTAAAAAGATCCGTAAACGACTCTTATACCAATTGAAGGACCGAATAGGTGACCAGAGGGAGGGAGAGTGAATGGGAGCCGATAAAAATTCTTCCCGAAGGTCGAACTCAGCCTATACCCCGATTGCCACTCCGAGTACTCCAACACACCAAAGAAGCATTAGACAAGGCTCACAAGCTCAAAAGACAAGTCTTGAATCAAACCGCAGAAGCAAAAGTCAAGAATCGAAGCACTTGGTCAATTCTGGAAACGACCAGTGCGGACTGTCCGTGCAGTACGGGCGGACCATCCGCTAGGGTACGACAGACTGTTCGCGGGTGCTGCTCGGACTGTCCGAGAAACACAACCGAAGCACCAGAGACGCACTGGGAAATTCGGACCGTCCGAAGAGACCAAGCGGACTGTCCGCCAGTGTCGCGGACCGTCCGTGAGGCCTGGGCGGACTGTCCGCCAACCTCGCTGGAAACCCTAGACAAACTCAGCTCCACCCCAGACAAAATCTAGGCCACGCAGACTGTCCGTGAGTGACACGCGGACTATCCGCAAAATACTTGCAACAAAACTCTAGCTCCACGACAGATCAAAACGCGAGTTCGCAAGAACAGACGACGAACACGCAACGAACCCTAGGCGCGCAGACTGTCCACGGGGTCCTTGCGGACTGTCCGCTAGCCCCGGACAGAGCAGCTCGAGCTCGCGAAGTCAACCCTCCAAATCCATCATCGGATCTCCCAAACGGCTAGAGCTCTTGAGGCAAGACTTTGGGGAGATGAGAAGCGTCACACAAGGAAGCTATGCCCCAAAAATCTTGACCTCTAACTCCCTAAATCACCGAGAATCGCGGATCACACGAACTACCACCAAGAACTTGAACTCCGGCCAAAAACTGAGGGGTCAAGATCACACACAAAGATGCGCAAGGCATCCACCCATGATCCCCTCAAAAAAATCCGAAGGAAAACGCCCTCAAATCCCCGAATCGAGCGAAAAACGAAACCCCCAAAAATAGCCCCGAAAATGACACGAAAATCACAGAGGACTAGGAGATCACCGCAACGCCAAATGCTTCCATACATCCAGAGGTCAGAGTCTATACAAGAATCTAGCCTAAGGAATACAGAGGGAAAAGAAGCAGTTAAGAGCAATCTACTGAGGGAGGAAAACCTAGAGTCGAAGAGAGACAGATGCCATCCACCTCTCCGCTATTTATACAAAGTCCACCGGAGGGAGGTAAATGACCACACTACCCCTACAACTTGAAATGAAGATACAACCCCTCACGGACATTTTGGTCTAGTCTTCATCGAGCGGACACGCTTCCACCGCAGCCTTGCTTAGCATCGACGCAAGCCCCGCGATCACGCCACGTGCCCCCCGCCTTGAAGCTTCCTGAAGCTCCCGGATCACCGTCTCCGTAGCCTGGGGCCTCCAGACTTGGTTTTGCGGCCCAAACCAAGAAACCGTCCACCTGATGGTTCTGTGGGCAAACCAACAAACCCCGCGTGCAAGCTTCCGCCTCGATCCGCTACCTCGCACCGGCCCATGTTCACGACTTCAGCCTGCTAGTCTTGCACCGCACGGCTTGCACTTGACCCCATCGGCCACTGTGTCCATCGAACCAAGCCTACTTGCCTCTCCATCACCCGAAGGCCGCCACGGCTAAGGCCTTTCGCGCTTGTTCTTCACCTGCACTGTCACGAGTCAATCCACAACATGTACCTGCACACTTAGCCAAGCATCAGTCCACACAACGTTGTCAATCACTCATCACTAAGGAGCGACCGACCACTAGTCTTCGGACACACCTAATCCTCAATTTTCAACAAAAAGGAAGCTATCTCATCATGAACATGTGACAATACCATCAAGAGCATAGCATTCACATCACCATTACCAAAGAATACACATATCTCACATATAACACATCATAGTGATCAAAGTATATAAGAGAAGCTCATCCTAGCACAATAATCCAAAGATGGCTATCCTACCAGGTTTTGTACAGAAAGTAAAATGCATGCATGGAATGCAACAAATGGTACATATAACACATATATACATGAGAAGCTCCAAGACCCAGCTAGAAAGGAAAACACACTCCAAGTTCACCTCGCAAGCGTGTGAAGGTAACTTGGTCAAGTGGTTTAGTGAATATGTCGGCTAGCTTATCTTGGGTAGGTACATAGGACAAGAATATGTTGCCTTTCTCAATATTGTCCCTCAGAAAGTGGTATCTCACTTCGATGTGTTTCGTTTTGGAGTGAAAGACTGGGTTTCTGGCTACACTTATGGCACTGGTGCTGTCACAAAAGAGTGAAACCTGGGAGCACTCCTCACCAAAATTGCTCATAGTGTAGGTCATCCATAGGAGCTGTGAACAACAATTGGCTGCAGCTACATATTCGGCCTCTGTAGTGGACTGGGCTACACTGGGTTGCTTGCGAGATGACCAAGAGACCAAAAAAGAACCAAGAAACTAGCAACACCCAGAGGTAGACTTGCGGTCCAAATGACACCTAGCAAAATCAGCATCGGAGTACCCGTGAAGTCTGAGTGTCGAGGAGGCAGAATACCAAACTCAGGAGTGTAGTTCAAGTACCTGAAAATCCGTTTGACGGCCCGCCGATGTGAAGTCCTCGGTGAAGCCTGAAAACGAGCGCACAAACACACACTGAACTGTATGTCCGGCCTCGTCGCCGTCAAGTAGAGGAGGGAGCCGATCATGCTCCGGTACTCCTTCTGGTCCATGGGTTCGCCATAGTGGTACCCATCGTTCACGGCTGTTATCTACTCATTTTATACCCGTCAAACATGTACCTTATGAAATGAGAAATGATCATCAGCACTAGAATAGAGCTTAAACTAATCATTTCCACAAGTGTTGGTGATTATGCAAATACAGGTGATTAGCACTAGAAAGAGGAGTGAAAGCACAAGTCTTTGATCCAAGTACTTCAAGCCCAGACAATGAGGGGATGCCACCTAGGATTCCCTTGGATCACTGACGTCATCAATCCAAGAGAGGCAAGCCTGACGAATCACGTATCACCACATGGACATCACATGGATTCAAGGGCCCACTTATCCCCCAAAACCGTCGGGAAACTTGGCATGCACGGGGAAGTGACTTCAGGGCCCACTAGTCGGCCACCAAGAAGAAGCACATGCACCACGTGGCACGGCGGTTTCGGCCGAACAGTGGATCGGCCGAACCAACCTTGGTTCGGCTGATCCCGGCCTTCCACGTGGCAGCCCCTGATAGGTCCTTGGTTGTGATCCCGGGCGTTTTGGGGCACTTTGAGCCCCGGAGCAAGCTCCCCTCTTGCCTATAAATAGAAGGGGAGGGGCCTCATTCTTGAACACACACTTCTCCTCCTCCTCTTCATTTTGGCCTTGGAACCTCTCTCTTTAGGAGAGGAGAGCTCTTAGTATAGGATTAGTGCTAGGAAGTGAGGTGGGAGGCTTGGGGCCGTGTCATGTTCATGACATCTTCCTCAAGAACGATCCTCCGCGGTGCCTTTGTTCTTCATCTAGACTAAAGTGAGTATTTCGACATTTTCTATTTAGACTAAAGTCATATGCATGCTTAGTTGCTTTGTTCTTGTGTTCTTCGTTTGTTCTTGGTTTAGAGGCTTTTGCTCATCGAACACAACCCTTTCGATCTAGTAGACTTAGATCATAAGTTTGCATCTAGTTTGCCAGCTTGTCTATTAGAGTAAAGTTGATGCTCCTGCATATCTCTAGTTAGATCAAAGTGCATTCGTGATCTTGCATAAGTGATAGAGTATACCTTGAGCTAGTGCCAGTATCTCCGTCGCGGATTCTTAGTTCCGTATTTATACGGAGTGCTATAGTCGGGCTATCGGGACGTCAGACGGTGTCCGGCTATAGTAGTAGTCAGTGGTGTAGACGTGGTGTCTGGACCATAGGTTATCCTGCGAATTCCAAGTACATTCGCGTAATGATAGAGGTAGGCCGCAATGGTGACAGCTTGTTGGACCCTTTGGAACCCTCCGCGCCTGTGTACTGAGTAGGGCCCCGTTGCCAGAACATATTGCCTAGCCTTAAACAGCTAGGGTGGGTTGGCGCCCAAAGCGAGTGTTATACCTGAGAGATCGTGCTAGACTCTGCGCTCGGTCAAGGCAGATCCTTTCTACCTATCCTACCAATCAGTGTTGTGTCCTTGGACCATCTATACTAGAGTAGAAGATAGTGCACATCGTTCCTTGGATTGGATACCCTTGGAATACTCTCCTTCTTTGGGGAAGTGCTATAGCGGTATTTCTGTGCGCTTGCGGTATACCCGATTGCTCTTATACGCTCCCTCTAGGTGTACAACTAGTGGTGACGTTAAGAAACACCAACAAGCATTTCTGGCACCGTTGCCGGGGAACGGTTGCTGTATCTATCTTCAAACCTAGTGGTCCTCGTAGTTACCTTTTTCATTTTCTTCTACCTTTACCCCAGTTACCATGGAGCAAACTTCTATCCAAAACCTTTCTGCTCCCAAACCTGAGTTGTTAGAGCCTCTGCCACCAGAATACCCAGTTACCACATCTAGCTATCAACTCAGTACCGATCTTATCTCTTTGATTGGGAAATCGTATTCCTTTTCCGGGGACCGTCAAAACCCCTATGAGCATTTGCGAGAGTTTGATCATTTGTGTTCATGTTAGTCCTTTGCTGGCATGACACACGATACCGTTAGTTGGAAATTGTTTCCTTTTTCCCTTACGGGAAGCGCGAGGCAGTGGTACAACGAACGCGCGGGCTCTGTTAGCGGCAGATGGTCGAAACTTGTCGGTAAATTCTGTCGACGGTTTTTTCCACCTGCGAAAGGATGTGCTCGGATTTAAGCAACATGATAAGGAAACCTTGGGTGCGGCATGGGAAATACTCTTACGTCTAGTAAATTCGGGCCCCACGCTGTCGATACCCGACCATGTGCTCTATCAGCAGTTTTATGCGAGATTGGACGTCAAGTCCGCCGGGCACCTCGATGATGCCTCGGGAGGCTCATTTCCGGATAAGACTCTAAGTGAGGGAAGGTAGATTCTTGACCTTATAGCAGCTAATGCCTCCTTCATGGCCGAGCCGGAAGACCCTCAAGAGGAATACGCACCTGAAAAATAGACCACTCCTGAATCTGAGCCCGAACTTTCATCATCCAAATCCATAAGCCTAGTTCAGGAGGCCACAACACTAGAGAAAGAGGCAATTCAACCTCCGGAGTCCCTTCCAAAGTTTGAGGATGATATAGTTGGCGATTATGGAAACACCTCAAACTATTGTTGCGTGAGAAAACCACCATCATCTGTGTCTTCCCCAGACCCTGTGGAAATTGCCTTCCTTAGGGACAATGTTCGGGAGTTAACGGCCATCATGACCCAAGAATGGTTGAGAGAGTCAGAATCAACAGCCGGAATTTTCCAGCTCCTTCCGCCTCGATCGACCCTTCCTTGTGTAATGAATGGAAAGGTAGTGAAAGTTCTCTACAACCCCCTGGTGGGAGTCAACATCATGTCCAGTACTTATGCTCTGAGAAACTTTACGGACGAACCTCTGACTCCTACCCAGACGTCTATCAGGACTCCTGAAGGAGAAATCCTAGAAGGAGTAGGGATCTTGAACGCTATTCCCGTCATGTATAAGGAGGCTGACTTTGCTCTTGATTTCCGTACCTATGATGTCCTTAGCTTCGACCTCATGATAGGATTGCCCCTCGAGAAATTTCTCATAGATGCCCCTACCCAAGGTAAGCTTAACGTTTGCCTTGGGAAGGAGTTTTTCTCTGTAGGAATTTCAAGAGCGAAAAATGCAAGAACTGACCCTCCTGATGACTCTACACAAATTGAGGAGGTCAAGGCAATCATTCTGGGAGATTCGCCGGAATCCCTCCTCGACGAGTGGGCACCTGAGTTCATAAATGAGATAGAAGAGCCTGATGAGCCTATAGATATATCCAAATCCCAGGCTCCACCTAATCCTCCTATCGAACTCAAACCACTGCCCACCGGCCTTCGATATGTTTTCCTCCATGTGGACACTGAGTCCCTAGTGATCATTAATGACAATCTTTCTGACGAGGAATCCAGAAGGCTCATCTCCGTCCTAGAGAAGCACCGATCTGTGTTCGGGTACTCTCTTCAGGATCTTAAGGGGATAAGCTCGACTCTCTGCACCCATCGCATCCCCGCAGATACAGACATACCATCGACGAGGGAGCCTCAGAGAAGGCTGAACAATGCGATGAGAGATGTCGTGAAGAAAGAAGTTCTTAAACTTCTTCACGCTGGGATCATCTATCTAGTGCCCTATAGTGAACGGGTTAGCCCCGTTCAATGCGTACCCAAGAAGGGAGGAATGACGACAGCCCCCAATGAGTTCGGCGAGCAGATTGCTCAACGCCTTCCCACGGGGTGGAGGATGTGCATAGATTATAGGAAGCTCAACAAGGCTACAAAGAAGGATCACTTCCCGCTCCCATTCATAGATGAGATGCTTGAGCGGTTGGTGAATCACTCTTTCTTCTGTTTCCTTGATGGGTATTCTGGCTACCATCAAATCCCTATCCATCCTGATGACCAAAACAAGACCACCTTCACCTGCCCTTACGGAACCTATGCTTATCAGAGAATGTCTTTCGGGTTGTGCAATGCACCCGCATAGTTCCAGAGGTGCATGATGTCTATCTTCTCAGACATGATCGAGCAAATCATGGAGGTTTTTATGGACGACTTCTCCGTCTATGGTAAAACTTTCGATGAGTGTCTCAGGAATTCAGACAAGGTTTTGCAAAGGTGTCATGAGAAGGACTTAGTCCTCAATTGGGAGAAATGCCATTTCATGGTTAGAGAGGGCATCGTGTTAGGACACCTGGTGTCCGAACGAGGGATAGAAGTGGATTGTGCTAAGATCGAGGTAATAGAAAAGCTTCCTCCTCCTGTTAATGTCAAGGGCATCCGTAGCTTCCTCAGCCATGCTGGGTTCTACCGACGATTCATTAAGGACTTCTCGTAGGTAGCTAGACCCCTTACCAATCTCTTGGCCAGGGATGCGCCCTTCGAATTCACACAGGAGTGTATGGAATCTTTTCTCACCCTCAAGAAAGCACTCATCTCTACCCCAGTCGTCCAGCCTCCCGATTGGATGCTGCCTTTCGAGATCATGTGTGATGCTAGTGATTACGCTGTAGGGGCCGTCTTAGGCCAAACTAAAGATAAGAAACATCATGCTATAGCCTATGCTAGCAAAACCATTATAGGAGCTCAGTTAAACTACGCTACTATTGAGAAAGAGCTCCGTGCTGTTGTCTTCACTATAGACAAGTTTAGATCCTACTTAGTGGGAGCCAAGGTAATAGTTTATACTGACCATGCTGCTCTTAAATACTTGCTCACTAAGAAAGATGCTAAACCCCGCCTGATTAGATGGATTCTGCTCCATCAAGAATTCGATTTAGAAATAAGAGATAAAAAAGGAGTAGAAAATTCTGTTGCGGATCATTTGTCTCGTATGCGTACTACTAACCTGTAGGAAGCACCCATCAATGACTCTCTACGAGACGACATGTTGCTGAAGGTCACGGACAACAACCCCTGGTATGCAAACACTGTGAATTATCTGGTTACAGGGTACATACTCCCAGGAGCCGATAGGAAGAAATTGATCTATGAAGCCAAAAGACACATGTGGGATGATCTGTACCTATATAAAGTCTGCGCTGATGGGCTGCTGAGAAGATGTGTACCGAGTATTGTGGAATGCAAATCATTGAAAAATGCCATGTTGGACCATATGGTGGCCACTACAGCACTTACCGTACACATGCAAAGATATGGCAAAGTGGGTTCTTCTAGCCAACCATGTATGACGACACGAGGAATTTCATCCGAAGATGCAAGGCTTGCCAGAAGCACAGAGGAATTACTACTAGAGACGCAGTGCCCCTACATGATAATTTGCAAGTGGAGCTTTTCGATGTATGGGTATTGATTTCATGGGCCCATTCCCAAAGTCTGAGGGAGCTAAATATATCTTAGTGGCAGTCGACTATGTGTCAAAATGGGTGGAAGCTATAGCCTGCAAGTCGGTCGATGCCAAGCAGTCCAAAAAGATGTTCAATGAAGTTATATTTCCTCGCTTCACCATTCCAAGGATGGTATTTAGTGATGGGGGATCCCACTTCACTGATGCAGACTTTAGAAGATTCCTGAAAGGACATGGGATCCAACACAGCATACCACCCCCAGACTAATGGCCAAGTAGAAACCTCCAATAAGCAGATCAAGAATATTCTACAGAAAACAGTACAGGAGGCTGGCAGAGCTTGGAGGAAGCATCTCCCTGATGCCTCATGGGCCTATCGAATAGCATACAAAACCCCACTGGGAATGTCTCCATATCAATTGGTATATGGGAAAACATGTCACCTACCAGTGGAGGTAGAACATAAAGCTCATTGGGCAATCAAAAGGTTTAATCTGGAATTCCTAAAGTCGGGAAGGAATAGGCAGAAACAATTAGCAGAATTGGAACAGTGGAGAGAGAAAGCCTATCACAGCGCAAAGATCTATAAAGAGAGAACCAAGAGGTGGCATGATAAGATAATCAAGAAGAAAGAATTTGCACCAGGTGATAAAGTGCTACTGTTCAACTCCCGATTCAAGTTATTTGGAAAAGGGAAATTGCACAGCAAATGGGAAGGACCATTCACAGTAGTAGAGGTAGCCCCTCATGGAGCTATCACTCTACAAAATGATGAAGGGAACTGTTTTAAGGTGAATGGCCATCGATTGAAAAATCTTCCTCGAGCCGGATGGCATTGAATATGAAGTGATCAACTTCATCGAGGATGAGTACAATGGGTAAGAGTGTGCCCAACATCAGGTAAGTCCTACTCTCCCTACTCTCTTTATCTTTTCAAGCTTATTTTCATTTCTTAGAAAAAGACATTGTGGGGGAAATCCCCACCCTGCAGAATAAAAGAAGGACCTGAGGTACGCATCTTCCCTATCTCATTCCCCTGTATCTTTGAGTTTGTTTGAATCTCAAAATCAATCTTTTATATCAAACTCAGGAGATAACTTTTCCATGTCATGCATGAATTCCAAGGTTGGCTTGCATATGTTCTATTCCTTACCTATCATCTTGATGTTTGTGAACAAATATCATTAGGGAACTCATGCTTATCTAAGTAGTTGGTGTTTGTGATATGGTTTGATGAATAATCTTCGCTCTGAATATTTGAGTGCTTGGGAATTTTATTTGAAAACTTGAAAACCCTTTGCAAAGCTCCTCTTTGATAAGCCACCGTCCTACCAAAGCCATATGATGTTTTTATTTGAAAACCTTATACTCATATGCTGCTTGTTATTGCATTGAGCTTTGTCAAATTCTGTGACCTTTGTGTGAATTCTTTTCATTACTCTCATGATCAAGATTCATGTGCACACTGCCTATTTCCCCCTTGCTATGCTTCTACACTGGAAGTTAGCATTGTATCATTCATCCATTCCGTGAAAATAAGGCTCCATATGTGTTGATCTCTCCCTCCTAGTTTTTGTTACACAAGAGACATGGCTATCGGAAAAAAAATATGGACACATGAGGGTCCAGGTATTGAAAAAAAGGAGTTGGACACATGAAGGTCCACAAAGAAAAAAAATAGATAGATAGCCACGTTCTCAAAAGATTTTTATACAAGAAGGAGAATCATGCAAAAAGGAGTTCCCTAACTTAGATGGTGATAACTAGTATCCATTCCGGGGCTAGTGTCCACCTCACCATCGATCAACATTCATCATACATGTATGGTAATATCTGGCACCCATTCCGGGCCTAGTATCCACCTTACTATACTCACCATATCCATACACGTGCACATCTTGTTCTGATGGTGTGATTTGATTTTCTCTGTGGATCCAGTTTTTGACTTTGCAATATATGTGATACAAGTATGCCTTATCCTTTATCTTACCTTAAGCTCCACATATAGCCATCATTAGAAGTAGGATGAAGAAAGGCAGCAATGCCTTGGTGAGGACATATACACATCGAGTGATCTGAGAGAATCAAATGAGGAGCTAAGCAAGGTTTGTTTTAAAAATTTATCGCCAAACCCCAAGTTACTTGACATGATGAGCAGGAGTGATTTGATTCATGACCGTTTCATTCCTCAACCACCCAAGATAGCATGATAGACACTTCAGAGTTCACAAGTGCAAGGTATGGTTCGGAATATCACTTATGCTTACTTCGTACCTATGGATATCATGTCTCACCTTGATCTTGTTCTTTCCTTCACTCGGGACGAGCAAAGGTCAAGTGTGGGGGTATTTGTTGACGGCTATTATCTACTCATTTTATACCTGTCAAACATGTACCTTTTGACATGAGAAATGATCATCAACACTAGAATAGGGCTTAAACTAATCATTTCCACAAGTGTTGGTGATTATGCAAATACAGGTGATTAGCACTAGAAAGAGGAGTAAAAGCACAAGTTTTTGATCCAAGTACTTCAAGCCCAGACAATGAGGGGATGCCACCTAGGATTCCCCTGGATCACTGACGTCATCAATCCAAGAGAGGCAAGCCTGACGAATCATGTATCGCCACATGGAGATCACATGGATTCAAGGGCCCACTTATCCCCCAAAACCGTTGAGAAACTTGGCATGCATGGGGCAGTGACTTCCGGGCCCACTAGTTAGCCACCACGAAGAAGCACAAGGCACCACGTGGCACGACGGTTTCGGCCGAACCGTGGATCGGCCGAACCGACCTTGGTTCGGCTGATCCCGACCTTCCACGTGGCAGCCCCTGATTGGTCCTTGGTTGCGATCCCGGGCGTTTTGGGGAACTTTGAGCCCCGGAGCAAGCTCCCCTCTTGCCTATAAATAGAAGGGGAGGGGCCTCATTCTTGAACACACACTTCTCCTCCTCCTCTTCATTTTGGCCTTGGAGCCTCTCTCTTTTGGAGAGGAGAGCTCTTTGTATAGGATTAGTGCTAGGAAGTGAGGTGGGAGGCTTTGGGCCATGTCATGTTCCTCAAGAACGATCCTCAGCGGTGCCTTTGTTCTTCATCCAGACTAAAGTGAGTATTTCGACATTTTCTATTTAGACTAAAGTCGTATGCATGCTTAGTTGCTTTGTTCTTGTGTTCTTCGTTTGTTCTTGGTTTAGAGGCCTGTGTTCTTCGAACACAACCCTTTCGATCTAGTAGACTTAGATCATAAGTTTGAATCTAGTTTGCCAGCTTGTCTATTAGAGTAAAAGTTAGATAAAAGTGCATTCGTGATCTTGCATAAGTGATAGAGTATACCTTGAGCTAGTGCCAGTATCTCCCTCGCGGATTCATAGTTCCGTATTTATACGGAGTGCTATAGTCGAGCTATCGGGACGTCTGACGGTGTCCGGCTATAGTAGTAGTCAGTGGTGTAGACATGGTGTCTGGACCATAGGTTATCCTGCGAATACCAAGTACATTCACGTAACAATAGAGGTAGGCCGCAGTGGTGACAGCCTGTTGGACCCTTTGGAACCCTCTGCACCTGTGTACCGAGTAGGGCCCCGTTGCCAGAACATATTACCTAGCCTTAAACAGCTAGGGTAGGCCCCAAAGAGAGTGTTGTACCTGAGAGATCGTGCTAGACTCCGCACTCGGTCAAGGCAGATCCATTCTACCTATCCTATCAATCAGTGTTGTGTCCTTGGACCATCTATACTAGAGTAGAAGATAGTGCACATCGTTCCTTGGATTCGATACCCTTGGAATACTCTCCTTCCTTGGGGAAGTGCTATAGCGGTATTTCTGTGCGCTTGCGGTATACCCGGTTGCTCTTATACGCTCCCTCTAGGTGTACAACTAGTGGTGACGTTAAGAAACGCCAACACCCATTGGTGTAGTCAGCAGCTTGGAGTCGTTCATGCCAAACTTCTTCACCATGTCCCTGGTATACTTCGCCTGATGTACAAACGTCTTGTCCTTGCACTGCTTTATCTGGAGACCTAAGAAAAACTGCAGCTCACCCATCATGGACATCTCAAATTCCCTGCTCATGTCATCTACAAATCTGGCAACAAGATCATGAGAAGAGCCACCAAAGATTATGTCATCCACGTAAATCTGAACAATCAACAGGTCATTTCCATGCTTAAGGAGAAACAGGGTCTTATCAACTGTGCCCATCACAAATCCCTTACTCAGCAAAAAGCCTCTCAACCTGCTATACCAAGCCCTCGGTGCCTGTTTCAACCCATAGAGCGCTCTCTGGAGTTTGTATACACGGTGTTGGTATTTCTCGCTCTCAAACCCCGGGGGTTTCTTCCTCTATCACCCCATTCAAGAAAGCACTCTTCACGTCCATCTGGAACAACTTGATCCCTTTAGCCACGGCAAAGGCTACAAGGATCCTAATTGCCTCCAAATGGGCCACAGGAGCAAATGTCTCCTCATAATCTATACCCTCTTTCTGGTTGAACAGCTGAGCCACCAACCTCGACTTGTTTCTCACAACCATCCCATTCTCACCTTCCTTGTTCTTCAACACCCACTTGGTACCTATGGGACGGCAATTTGGTGGTGGATCGACTAACACCCAAACTTTGTTTCTCCCAAAATTCTCCAACTCCTCATGCATGGAATTCACCCAATTCTCATCAGACAAAGCGTGTCGAATATCTTTGGGCTCAAATGAAGCAACAAATGCAGAGTGAGCAAAATGAGAAGTGTTCCTTGACCTCGATCGTGTAGTGCGTTCATGAAGGTCACCTATGATCGTCGTCGGTGGGTGATCCACCTGTACACGCCGGGGAGCCTCTCGCCTGGACACAATCACCCCCTCAGTAGCAGCCTCCACTCGAACAGCCTCAGTCGTAGTGGGTGTAGGGATTGGACCATCCTCGATCGTCGTCGTCGTAGTGTAAGTAGCATGTACACGATCAGGCATGGGAGCATCACCACCATCATCGTCTTCATCTCCATCTCCATTCTTCTCATCCTCAAAGATCCTCACTCCAATCTCCTCGTCACCTGCACACTCAAAAGCAGAAGAACTACAATGTTGTGTCTTGTCGAAGGTTACCTCGCAAGTCTCCACGATTCAGTTAGTGTCAAGGTTGAGCACACGATATGCTCTAGAAGGAATAGCATAATCGAGAAAGATATCATCTGAACATCTAGACTCAAACTTATCCAACTTGCCCTTCTTCAGAATGAAACACTTGCAACTGAAAGCTCTAAAGTGACTCACCTTGGGTTTTCACCCATGCATGAGCTCGTAAGAGGTCTTCATCTTGGAAGCATGAAGGAAGATGCGATTTGAGACATAGCAAGCGGTATTGACCGCCTCGGCCCAGAAACGCCTAGGAGTCCTATGCTCATCGAGCATCGTCCTGGCCAAATCACAAAGGGTCCGGTTCTTCCTCTCCACTATGCCATTCTGGCAAGCGACGTATGGAGAAGAGTACTGATGATCGAGACCAAGATCACTGCAAAAGGCATCAAAATGAGAGTTCTCGAATTTCGTGCCATTGTCACTGCATATAGCTCGAATGGCATCACCATGTCTCTCATTCTTCAACCTCAAGATCAAGTCCCGAACAAAGCTAAATGTCTCGCTCTTATCCTCCAAAAAGAAACCCAAGAGTACCTCGAAAAATCATCAACCATAACCAACACATACCACTTCCCACACGCAGAGCGAACACGAGTCGGTCCAACCAAATCCATGTGCAACAGCTCAAGGTCGCTCGGTCATGACCGCAGTCAGAGGGGCGTGAGAAGCAGCAACCATCTTTCCATGCTGACAAGAAGCACAAACCAAAACCTTCTCGAATTTCAACTTAGGCAATCCTCGGACAAGATCAAGACCACTCAAGTGGGAAAGCAACTCAAAGCTCAAGTGTCCTAACCTCCTATGCCATTTCCAAAGCTCGGCCGAAACGCCAGCAACAAAGCATCGAGGAGGACCAATAGACTGGGAAAAATCGACACAAAATATTTGACCCTCGGGGACGATCATACAGACAAGATCGCCTCGAGAATCAAGCACACGAGAAGCGCCCAACTTAAAACAAACCTCAAACCCTTCGTCAATTAACTGGGATACTGCCAATAGGTTAAAACCAAGTGACTTGACCAAAGCCACACTCTTCAGGGTCACCTTGTTACTCACCTTCACCATACCTTCAGCAAGCACTCGTCCTCTCCCATGTACCCCCTCGTACTCACCAGAGTGATGCTGGAGAACCACCAACGATCTCCGGTCATGTGGCGTGAGCAACCAGAGTCGATCAACCAAAAGTACTCCAAGACTCCCACCTGCAATCAAAAACCAGGACGAGAATGAGCAAGCGACTCAACACTGGGGTTAGTACCAAAAGAGTCAAACAAGTGTCGAGCCATTTGCTCAAAAGAAGGGTTAGCAAAATCCATTCTATCAAAACCTCTAGGCGGAGCCCTCTCACGCCTACCACAGAAGAATCTGTCATGTCTCACTGGAGGAGTACGCGCACCACGAGGGGGAAAACATGGCCCGTAGTCCATCTGAGACCCAAAGCTCTGATCGTTCCTCCCAAACTCATAACGGTCATGAGCAGGAGCACGTCCAACAAACTCACCACACCCAAACCCAACACGCCTATCTCTCTGAGGAAAACTACCTCTACCTCCACGAGTGGGAACTGTATGCACAAACACATCACCCCTAGGTAGAGGCCCTCTACGAGGCTCAGGCACACTATGAGAAGGGTGGTACCTGTCCTTGTTTGCCAACTCCCTAGCAAACCTCTCATCTATCTTCCTCCTAAAACAGAACTCATCCTTATGCCCATCCCTCCCACAATACTCACAATGGAAGCGGATCGGCTGTGGCTTAGGCTGTGGCTTCTCTGTGGGCTTCTCAACAACTTTCTCTCCTGACTTCCCACCAAAGACACTCCCCAGGGTGCTCACAAACTTGATGGATTTCTGGTAGTTTTCTGACTTGTGGGGGAACACTGGTGGATCTGGGGTTGTATCAAGCTTGTTCTGAGATGGTTTGGCTTGGGTTCGAATTTGTTCATGGGTGTAGTGTGTGGTGGAATAGGAATCTCTCCAGCTTTCTCTTCTCCCTCACCACTCTTCTCACCACTCTTGCCAGCCCCCAACGCCTAACCATCAAACCTCTTAAACTGAGCCAACATCAAACTCAATTGTGGCTGATGCCCAGACAACCATCCCATCAATTTCATCAACTCATCATTCTCATCCTGCAAACAGTCAACATAGTGTGCAAGTTCCATGTTTTTCAAAGCATGCATTTCACAGGTACAACATGATGTAGGAATAGGAGCTTTCAATGCAGCCTCAAGAGAAACTATCTTGGTGTGAGATTCATCTAGCCTAGCATGCAACACAGGACAAGAAGTGCAAGCACGTAACAAAGCAGGTGTAGATTTCAATTCATCACACTCAACCCTAAGCACATCTAGTTCCTCAAGAGTTGAGGCATGCTTCTCCTTGAGAGTAGTCAAGTCAGCCAAGAAAACATTGCAATCACCACAATCAATCTCATCAGACACAATAGGAGCAGCTTTCAAAGAACCTATCTCAGTTTTAGCATCAACAAGCAAGGACTCAAGCTCAACTATATTGTTCTTCATTGCTTCTCGATCCGGAAGAAGAGTCGCTGGAAGTAGAGTCAATGTCCCTTGCTCCGGCAACCTTCGCTCGAGCCGTCTTCGTCTAGTACCCGCTGCTCTTCTTGGGCCTTCTCTCACCCTTGTCCTTGCGCTTGTCCTTGTAGTTGTTCTGGGAGCGGTGCTTGTTGTAGTCATGCTTGGGCTTGCCCTTGTAGTTGTTCTTGATCTCCATGAAGTGCTCGTCCTTCCCGCACCGATAGCACATCCCCGAGCTTCTCCTCGCATTCTTGCGGTTCTCGTACATCCGCCCAAATCTCTTGCTCAATAAGGTGAGATCCTCCTCGCTCAGCACCTCAAAGTCCTCATCTGGCATGGACACAAGACAAGACAAAGAAAAACTAGTAGAGTAAGCATTAGTCCTCGATCCTGAGAGAAGAGCCAAACTATGAGGATCAGTGGGGCTCTCGCTCTTGGCTCTCAAGCCACGATCAACCTCCGAAGACCTGAGCTTGGAGAACAGCTCATCAAGCGACAAAGTATCATACACGCTCAACTCCTCAATGGCCTCGACCTTGGCACTCCACATAGACCTATCCAGGGCATGCAAAAGCTTGATAGCTTGATCATGATCCGTGTATGGGAGCACTATCACATTGGCCCTCATGTTGTTGACTATGCTGGTGAAGCACTAAAACATCGCATCAGTCGACTCAATGGGGAGATGAGTGAAGTTCTCGTACTCTCTCCGGTAAGTGGAAAACAAACGAGCTTGCACCTGGGCATTACCAACATGTGCATTCCTGAGCTTAAGCCATATCTTTCCGGCCACATTCTCTCCGTACACTTGCTCAAATCCGAGGCACAGAGAGCACGTAACAAGTAATCAACAGCCTTGTTGTTGGCCTCAAACATGTCCCGCGATCCTGGAAGAAGGAAACTGTTTGGAATGACATAGTGAGGATTTTGAGTCACATCCCAAATCAGAGTCCCCTACCCACGCAAAAACGCGCCCATGCGCCTCTCCCACGTCAGGTAATTCTAGCCATCGAAGTGCGGAGGACCCGACCCCTTTCCATAGTCACCCATCTTTGGATCTTAGACTGGTTAGAATCACGAAGATCCGTAACCGGCTCTGGTACCAATTGAAGGACCGAATTGGCGACCAGAGAGGGGGGGGAGTGAATGGGAGCCGATAAAAATTCTTCCCGAAGGACGAACTCGGCCTATACCCTGATTGCCACTCTGATCACTCGCACACACCAAAGAAGCTCTAGACTAGGCACACACAAGCCTACAAGTCCTAGAGACAAGCCTCGAATCAAAGCGCGGAAGCACAAGACAAAAATCAAAGAACTTAGCCAAATCTGCGAAGGCTAGGCGCGGACTGTCCATGCAGTACAGGCGGACTGTCCACAGCACCTGGGCGGACTGTCTGGACCCCCTACGCGGACTGTCCGAAAACCCTAACAGAACCACCAGAGACGCACTGAGAAATTTGGACTGTCCAGCTGAGCCACACGGACCGTCCGCCAGTGTCGCGGACTATCCGGGTAGGCCTCGTGAACCGTCCGACAAAGCCACCAGAAACACCTGCTCAAAACTCGCCCACGCGGACCGTCCGTCACTGACCGGCGACTATCCGCAAAACAGCCTGCAACAAAACTCTAGGGGCACTACGAATCGAAACATGAACTCACACGAACACGCGACGAATTGCGTCGAACACAGGCCACGCGGACTGTCCGCCACAGCCCCGCGGACTGTCCACGGTTCACGAACAGAGCAGAAACAGCACGCGCGCGGGAAGTCAACCCATCCTTTCCATCACCGGATCTCGCAAACGGCTAGAGCTCTTGAGACAAGATTTGGGGGAGATGAGAAGCGTCACAAGACTGGTCTTTGGACACACCTAGTCCTCAGGAGGTTTTGCAAATTTTTCAAAAGAAAATCAGAGTTCCTCAAATGATACTCTCGGATCGCTCAAAGTGTATGGTTCCTCACCAAGCCATTAAGTTGCCTTTCTTCACATCCTACTCCTAATAGGCTTATGTGGAGTTGTAGGTAGGGAAGAAATGTGGCATACTTGTCTCTCATATTTTGCTGTCAAAAACCGGATCCTTGGAAGAAACAAACATACATCCTGATCAAGATGTGCATATGTGTGTGATGATAATGAGCATGGTAAGGTGTATACTAGGCCCGGAAATGGGTGCTACATATTACCACACTTTATATGAAAAATGAGGGGTTGATGGTAAGGTGGACACTAGCCCCGGAGTAGGTACTAGTTATTACCATCTACATGGTGGAACTCTTTTTCTTGCACATATCAATCCCATTTTCTCCTTTTGGAATTTTTCGAGACTTGGGCTAGCTCTCTTTATTTTATTTTGCCATGCTTTGAGCATGCTTTTTTTACTAGCCCTTTGTCTCTTTTGGAGATATTCGGAGAGGGATGAATGATACAAAGATGCATAGAGTTCTATTTGTGGAAGAATGCGTAAGCAAATGGAACAAATGATAAATGCTAACTTCCAGTGTAGAAGTTTTAGCATGAACGTGTACGTGATCTTGATCAGGGGAGTATAAGTTCTAACAAGGGTCACAACAATTTGACAAAGCTCAATAGAGAACAAGCTGCATATGTGGAGGCTAACAAGAGCTAGAATCTACGTATGGCCTTGGATAGGAAATGCTCATCATTGAAGAACTCGTCATGTTTATATTTTTTTCAAAAAGGAAAACTCCGAATGTCAAATATCACTAGGTACAAGATCATAGCACTCTATTACACCATATCATGTCTCACAACAACTTAGGCATGGTTCATGCTTTTTGCTACCCACATTTTTTAAGCTATGGTTTGAACATGCAAGCCTGTTGGCGTTTCTTAACGTCACCACTATGGCGTCGGTTAGCATGAGCGTGTAAGAAACTCCCGGGTACACTGACGAGTGCAAACGAATCCACAAGCGCAAGGATACACTATTGTAGCACTTCTCCCTCGGAGAATGAGTATTTCCATCGACTTTCGTTCCTAGGACGGGAGAGCTCTAGCTCAAGCCTAGCTGGTGGTCTAAGGACACAACACTGGATGATAGGATAGGTAAAAAGAATCTGCTTGACAGAGCGTAGAGTCTAGCACGGTCTCTCAAGTATAAACACTCGCCTTGGGCGCCAACCCACACTAGTTGTTTAGGACTAGGAATATGTTCTGGCAACAGGGCCCTACTCGGTACACAAGCGCGGAGGGTATCGAAGGGTCCAACAGGCTGTCACCACTATGGCCTACCTCTATCGCTACACGAATGCACTTGATATTCGAAGGATAACCTATGGTCCAGACACCACATCTACACCACTGACTACTACTATATCCTAACACCGTCTGACGTCCCGATAGCCCTACTATAGCACTCCGTATAAATACGGAAGTACAAATCCGCGAGGGAGATACTGGCAATAGCTCAAGGTATACTCTATCACTCGTGCAAGATCACGAATGCACTTTGATCTAATTAGAGATATGCAGAGCATCAACTTTATTCTAATAGACAAGCTAACATACAAACGAAAAGCCAACTTGTGATCTAGCTCTACTAGATTGAAAGGGTTGTGTTCGAAGAACACAAGCCTCTAAATCAAGAACGAATGAAGAACACAAGAACTATTCACCTATGCATACATACGACTTTAGTCTAAATAGAAAATGTCGAAATACTCACTTTAGTCTAAATGAAAAACAAAGGCACCGCCGAGGATCGTTCTTGAGGAAGATGTCATGAACATGACATGGCCCCAAGCATTCCCCCTCACTTCCTAGCACTAATCCTATACAAAGAGCTCTCCTCTCCTAAAGAGAGAGGCTCCAAGGCCAAAATGAAGAGGAGGAGAAGTGTGTGTCCCAAAAGTGAGCCCCTCCCCTTCTAGTTATATGCAAGGAGGTGGCTTGCTTAGGGGCTCAAAGTGCTCCAAAACACCCTAGAATGCAGCCAAGAATCAATGGGAAGAAGACACGTGGAGGGCCAGGATCAACCGACCCTAGGTTGGTTCGGCCGAACCTAGGGTCGGCCGGCCCCTTAGGGTGGCCTCCTAGCCTGTGCTTCCTCTGAGTGACTTCCATGTGGGCCCTGATGCTTATCCCCCATGCATGCCAAGTTTCCTGGTGGTTTGGTTAACAAAGTGGGCCCATGGATCCATGTAATGCTGACGTAGCAGCGTGTGATTCGTTGAGAGTGGTTCACATGGATTGGTGATGTCATTGATCCAGGGGAATCCTATGTGGCAATCCCTCATTGGCTGAGCTTGGAGTACTAGGATCAAAGACATATGCTTGTGCTCCTCTTTCTAGTGCTAGTTACCTGTATTTGCATAATCACCGACACTTGTAGAAATGATTAGTTTAAGCCCTATTCTAGTGTTGGTGAACATTTCTTATGCCAAAATGTACATGTTGACGGGTATGAAATGAGTAGATAACAGCCTTCAACAAAGCCAACAAACTCAAAACTTAGGTAGGATACAAAGCTATGTGCAAGACATATGAGAAGAATAAACAGAGCAACTATTCATCATTTCAACCATAGAGGCAAAGCATTCTTACTATGTGTATCGAATCAAACTAAAGCAAACTTGATGATGAAAGCAAATAAATCTTTTTAGTCTTTTTATTTTTGTAGATTTTATGGGTTTTCATTATAAGACATTCTGAAAACAAAGAAAGATACAAGTTACCTCTGGATGGGGGTCCTACCCCAAGCTAGCATCAGGTTCACTGCGGTGGAGGGTAGAAGAAATCCTGACTCGCAAAGTTAGCTCTCTGCTCCTCTATCTGTCGATGTTGCGCCTGCTACATGCCGTCGATCCTCTCGCCAGTCTGACGATGCCACGCTGAGTTAGCCTCAACGTGTGTGTTCAACATCTCCTCCACTCCCGTGACATGGATGGTGAGCTCCCCCAGCTGCTGCGCGAGCTGACCCTCTCGTGCTGAGATCGAAGAGTGCCGTCTGAAAGACGAAGACGGAGGTGGACCACCAGAGCTGGAACTAGTGGGTGTAGCCCACCGGTCTCTGCTCATGTCAGCCGAAGCCGTACTACTCGCACCCTGATGGTAGGTGGGCTGGTCCCAACCGGGTGCATCCCAGGGGTTACCCCCGCCATGTACCCCTCAGAGGACCCTCATGCCATAGGTGGCGCAGTAGGCTGTGGCTGTGGTGGCTACGACTGCTACTGCTGCTGCATGTGTGCTCTCTTCGCCGTGCTTTTGGTGGACCTACCTGAAACACTAGTATGACGGCCTTCCTTTTGTGTAACAAGGGGAATGGTTAATGACTCCGAGTTATACAATTGAAACCCCGGGTTAGGTAACGGGATCTGATTTGTATAACTCGGGGAGAAGAAAGTCAAAGAATCACTTGGGCCCCTCTTAAGTTTATGTCCTTGGATCAAGTACGCCTCATCAATGAGAACTCGGGGCGTCCCAATGAACGGGACGGGATTCCCGCTTAGAACCCCAAGTCTGAGAGCAATACGAGTCACCAAAGATGTACAATCAATAGGACCTATCATCTTAAAATTCATCAACCACTGCCGAATCATAGCTTTAACGAGGAAGACCTTAATCCATTTAGTAGCGGCATATAGAAGCATAAACTCATCACTGCGCACGGGGCGAACATCCTCTTGTGGAAAGAGAGTAATGGCGAGCCACTTGTGCCACAATCGAAGAGTGGGATGCACGATATCATTGCACCATGGTACAAATTTACCGCTATAAACTAGACCTGAAATGTCTTCCCAGAAAGAATCTCGAACAAAACCCTCACAAGCCTTTTTCAAAGAAACAACACAACGATGATCAAAACCAAGGAGACGACTAAGTTCTTTCCATGAAAGTCGGTAATCGGTCCCGAAAAGACGAAACTGAACACCATTCGCTTCCTCAGTAAAAGAGCAAAGAAACTGGATGGTGAGGGGCCGAGATCCAAGCTCTGTAACCGACACAAAATCCTCCCAACCGAGAGCATGCCAAATAGAAGCGAACTCGAGGTGCATACCTGTTTTCTCCATAAGTGCTAGGTCGAAGTCCTGGGTGTGGGCGAAGACTCGGTCCTTTAGGAGAGTGTAGGCTTGCTCCTCTCGAGCACCTCGCAAGCTGAGGTAGGGGGTGTCATCGACGACCTCCCCCGTTGCTTGTGGTTCGGCTTGTTCTTCTTGCTCTTCTTCATAGTCGATCATTAATGGGCTCGACGTCGGCTCGGCGGGGACGGATGAACTTGCGCTTGCCCGCGAACGGGAGTGTGTCACCCTCTGGAGAGCGTTCGCCGCCCAACTCATGCTAGCACAACAAAGAGACAACAAAAGCAACTCGGTGATGGATTAGTGAAATCGAATGAAATTCTTACTGAGCTTGCTCCACCAATAGCAATACTTGCAGCAACACAATAAAGAGAGTACTTGATGATTCCAAACTTGAGCAAGAAATCCAAGAAAACCAAGAGAGCAAGGAGTAGAGAGGGGGGTGTGAGTGAAAAGAGTTGAATGGGTGAAGAACACTCCCTCTCGGGTCTAATTTATAGAGCAAGGGGCAGCGCACCGCGGGATAGCAGTTGCCCAATGGCTAGGAGCCGTTGGCCAAGGCTGGCCCACTTGACCGTTACCTGGGTTCGACCAAACCCAGGCTTGGCCGACCATGTTGTTGGCCTGGTGCTGGCCCCCTTTGGCAGGTGTGTCACCAACGGCTATGTGATGATATACCCTGGTGCACTGGCCAAAGTTTGCTCTAGAAATTCCTCAAATGATTTTTCAAGAATTTTCAAACTCAGGAATTATTTTTAGAAATTTTATTCGAAAGGGAAATTGCGCTAGATAAATCTAGCATGCAGATGCAAGGTTTGGAAAAATCAAATATGCAATTTGGAAAATCAAATAAAATTTTGGAAAGGGAAATATGAGATAAATACCATCTTTAACCTTTTTGGTAGAAAGGACTCATCATTTTTAGTCCGACGAGTGGGACTCTTTTCAGCGGTCAATACCACTCGGCATCCCACTCCTGAGAAGTAGAGGGTAATGCCTTCTCAACCTTTCGCCACTCTTTAAAAATTTTCTTTTGCTTCAATGTTGACAGAGATTTCTTCATTGGGGTGAAGGCTCCGTCCTTCCCCCAAGCTACTCAACACTATCCTGCACTAGATAGCACTGCTCCTCTTTATCTTGAAACCTGAACATCAAGTTCCTCTTCCCAATGTGGAAATGGATCACTCCGTCTCCCACATTGATTCTAGCTCTGACATCACTGAGAAATGGTTGCCCAAGGATGAGCGGCATCCCTCCCTCATCGTCCATATCAAGGACCACGAAATCCGCGAAGATATAAGAGTTCTTGACCTTGACCAATAGACTCTCAACAATTCCTTCTGGATATCGTATCGATGAATCCGCGAGTTGGATAGTCCGTGCTGTTGGAGAGAGAGGTGGATATCCTAGTTGCTCGAACATGGCCTTGGACATGAGATTGACACTTGCACCAAGGACACAAAGAGCATGCTTGATCATCTTGTAACAAATTGTGAATGTGATAGTTGGATAGCCAGGATCTCTTCTGTGAAAACTGCTGATTCCTCCCATGGATCTTGGATTTGATGTATGGGCTTTCCTGCATAGTTAGGAGCACACAACTTCCTAGGTGGCTTACCCCACCTAGTCGACACTACACTAACATTTTCACAAGAGAACACGGGTTGCCCCGGGATCCTCTCGTTATCAGCAGACGGAACCAAAGCAGCTAACTGAGCTAACTGAGTTTCTAACATTTTATTAAAACTTAGCTGGCTCATCTGAGCAGAAGAAAAACTTTCAAGCTTAATGTTGAGACTTTCCAAGGATTTCTCAAGGGCAGCTAACTTTTTATTAACACCTTGATTAATTTTAGCCTGCCCGAAGACAAGATCTCTCAAGGAGGGCTGGTTAGAATTGTAAGTACTACCTTGGTTACCTCCTTGATAATAAGGGTGTTGTTGATTCCACATTTGGCCTCCTTGTTGTTGGGGACGATAACCATTGTTATTGCCATTCATGTACATCACTTCCTCCTGAGTTTCAGGACAGAAATTTCTCGAATGCCTAGTGTTGCCACAGACTATACAAGTCATATGAGAATCCATAAGCAGAGTAGTGGTGGCCATGGCAGCCTTCTCGCTGGTGTAGTTATCCAATCTTTTTCATAAGAAGGTCCAGCTTGGCAGTAATCCTATCTGCTTCCTTGACAGTATGAGTACCCCTCTGACGTGGCTGGAGTCTTTCATCGCTCCACCCTTGGTTGGATACCATCTTCTCAAAAAGTGATTTGGCATTATCAACAGTGAGTGAGAAGAATGCTCCCTGAGCAGCAGCATCAATATGGCATCGGGCTATCGGAGTCAGTCCATTATAGAAGCTTTGAAGAATTAGCCAATCCTCCATCCCATGGTGAGGACAGGCCAGGACGCACTCCTGAAGCCTTTCCGAAGCCTCTGGAATAGATTCACTTGCTGCTTGCTGAAAGCTAGAAATCCTTCCACGAAGAGCATTGGTTTTGCCCAACGGAAAGAACTTCTTAAGGAATGCTTCTGAACACTTGCCCCAAGTATTGATAGCATCACGATTCGCATAGAACCATTGCTTGGCTTTCCTCAGGAGAGAAAAAGGAAACAGTTGAAGACGAACAACGTCTATATTTGCATCCCTTATGATGAAAGTGCTGCATAGCTCTAGGAACTGCTGCAGATGGGCTTTAGCATCCTCATTTGGCTTGCTGCAAAACAAACTAGCCTGTACCATCGTGATTAAACCCGTCTTGATCTCAAAGTTTTCAGTCCCCACTGCCCCCTCAGGGCCTTGCAGTACCTGGTCGGCAAAAGGAGCTGAGTACTCATGAAGCGTCTTCTGGGCCATAGCTTTTGACATGGATGGTACAAAGGAAGTTGGATCACCTTCCGGACGAGTACGACGAGATGAGTCAAAATGAACTCGAGCTTTCCTAACTAATGACTCGAGATCTTCTGTGAAATTCTCCGGTAAGTCGAAACCAGTCGTACACTACCTGTCTTCATCATCCGAAGATAAAAGAAGACAATCAAGGTTAGCCTGCATTGAGAGTTACTCTAACCTACTCATGATTTAATAACAGATGCAAAGCATAGTCATGATAATCCTGTTCCTTCCCCGGCAATGGTGCCAGAAATGCTTGTTGGCATTTCTTAACATCACTACAAACGACGCCGAGTTAGAGTGAGCATCAAGACTTGCCAAAGGTAAATCTAACGATCGTGCACGAATCCGCAAGCGCACAAATAAACCATTGTAGCATTTCCCCAGGGAAGTGAGTGTTCCAAGGGTATCGTATCCGTGGAAGGCAATGGCGGATATCAAGACTTATGCTTTTGCACTGAATGTAAACAAGAGATAGATATAGAAGGCAACAGCTCAAAGACAGGGTAAGGTAAATGATATGATAAGGGTAGTGTGACAAACACTCTGATCTATTTCTACACTAGCACACTACGGCTTAGGGGGGACATACGAAGCTAGCTCTAGGTTATATGCTACTAAACATACAAAGTTAGATGATACAAGAGATAAGCATAAAGCATTGCATGAGAGGAATGTTCAGCACCCAAGTACAAACAGCGAGATAGCCCGCGAGGACCAGCACTATGCGAAACTATCCTTTAGACTCCTACAGCAATACCCCAACACGGAGGGTTTAAAAGGGTCCCACAGCTGTCACCATTGCGGCCTACCTCAATCGTTACGGGGGGCAAGCTCATAACTAACGTAGCCACACAACCCAGGCACCATGCCTGCATTGCTACTAGACTTCACCCGGCCCGAGCTATTGTGACCCAGGACGAAGCCACCAGAAGACTGGTCAACTTAGACCGAGTACCGTAGCTTAAACACAAACTTCATGCAACACAACAATGCTATCAAACAAGATCAAACTAGGGCTAGTCATACAAACAGATACGAACTCTCTTATGTCTAATCAACAAGATCAAAGGGGCGTGTTCGTGAAGAATTCAAGCCTCTAACTTATGAACAAACACATAAGGAAGGAGTAAATCATCCTTCAACTAGATCGAAAGGTAGTGTTCACGAAGAACACGAGCCTCTAAATGATGAACAAGGGATGAACTCAAGAACGTATCAATCATATCATCTACCACAACTTTATATGAAATAGCTGAATAACTGAAGTAGATCAAAGTCATACATAGAAATAAAGATACAAGAGAACTCATACCTAGACTGCCAAGTAGACTTGGAACCTGAAGGACCGAATAGGGTGACCAGAGAAGGGGGGGAGTGAATGGGAGCTGATAAAAATTCTTCCCGAAGGTCGAACTCAGCCTATACCCCGATTGCCACTTCGAGTTCTCGCACACACAAAGGAAGCTCCAAACAAGGCACATACAAGCCTACAAGAACAAGAGACAAGCCTAGGAGCAAAGAGCGGAAGCAACTAGACAAGAATCAAAGGACTTAGGCAACTCTGCGAAGTCCTTGGCGGACCATCCGGGAGGACCTCACGGACTGTCCGCGATGACAACACGGACCGTCCGTGGGGTCTCGGCAGACCGTCCGAAAATACCACCAGAACCTCCAGTAGCGCACCGAGAAAACGAACCGTCCGTGATGGACCCGCGGACCGTCCGCCTCGTCACGGACTGTCCGACACTTTAGTACGGACCGTCCGCAAACTTCGCGCACCAAAAACCAACCGGCTCAACGAATCGAACGAAGGACCCTCAAGAACACGTGAAGAACACGAAGAACAGCCGCCTGTCAGGCACGTCGCGGACTGTCCGCACGGAGGCCGCGGACTGTCCGTCGAGCTCGAGAGTCAACTCCACCTTTCCATCATCGGATCTCCCAAATGGCTAGAGCTCTTGAGACAAGATTTTAGGGAGAAGAGAAGCGTCACACAAGGAAGCTATGCCCCAAAAATCTTGACCTCTAACTCCCTAAATCACCGGGAATCGCGGATCACACGAACCACCACCAAGAACTCGGACTCCGGACAAAAACTCACGAATCGAAGGCTCTTCACGGCGTTTGAGGAGTCAAGATCACACACAAAGATGCGCAAGGCACCCACCCATGATCTCCTCAAAGAAATCCGAAGGAAAACGCCCACAAATCCCCGAATCGAGCGAAGAACGAAACTCCCCAAAAATAGCCTCGAAAATGACACGAAAATCACAAAGGACTAGGATATCACCGCAACGCCGAATGCTTCCATACATCCAGAGGTCAGAGTCTATACAAGAATCTAGCCTAAGGAAAAGAAGCAGTTCAGAGCAATCTACCGGGGGAGGAAACCCTAGAGAGCAAGAGAGAGAGATGCCATCCACCTCTCCGCTATTTATACGAAGTCCATCGGAGGGAGGTAAATGACCACGCTACCCCTACCACTAGAAATAAAGATACGACCCCTCAGGGGCATTTTGGTCAAGGCTTCATCGGACGGACACGCTTCCACCGCGGCTTCACTTCATATCGACGCAAACCCTGCGATCACGCCACGTGCCCTCCGCCTCGAAGCTTCCCAAAGCTCTTGGATCACCGTCTCCGTCGCCTCGGGCCTCCGGGCTTGGTTTTGCGGCCCAAACCAAGAAACCGTCCACCTGATGGTTTTGTGGGCAAACCACCAAACCCTGCGTGCAAGCTTCGGGCTCCATCCGCTACCTTGCCCCGGCCCATGTTCACGACTTCAGCCCGCCAGTCTTGCACCGCACGGCTCGCACTTGACCCCATCGGCCACCGGGTCTATCGGACCAAGCCTACTTGCCTCTCCATCACCCGGAGACCGCCACGGCTAAGGCTTTTAGCGCTTGTTCTTCACCTGCACCGACACGAGTCAAGCCGCAACCTGTACCTGCACACTTAGCCAAGCATCAGTCCACACAACGTTGTCAATCACTCATCACTAAGGAGCGGTCCTCCACTGGTCTTCGGACACACCTGGTCCTCAGAACCTGAATAAGAGCTACTGTAGCCTACGCCCTAGCCTTGGAAACTAAAAGCGAGAGGAGAGTCAAGAGAGATGTGTGTGAGAAATAGGAGCCTCTCCCCTTCTATTTATAGGCAAGGACCAGGCTTGCTCGGAGGTCCAAATGGCCTCAAAACACCCGAGGATGCAGCAAGTTTCCAATGAGCAACCACCACGTGGAGGGCCAGGATGGGCAGCCACTAGGTCGGTTCGGCCGATCCTATGACCGGCTGACCATCTAGGGCGGCCCCACCTGGTGTGCTTCCTCGTGGTGGATTGCAGGTTGGCCCTATGAGCTTTCCCCGGTGCATGGCTTGTTTGGAATCCTAGGTGGGCCCATGTATCCTTGTAAAGTCCATGTGTCACTCTCTGATTCGTCGATGAGTGCCTTTCTTGGATCAGTGATGTGGATGCCACCTAGAATTAGTGTGGCGACCACCTCCTCAGCTGAGTTAGCATGGATCATTCCATAGAAATGTGGGTTTCCTTCTATTTTTATGCTTATTTCACCTACATACAAATAATCTCCAAGGACAAGTGGAACTACATTATTGAAATCAAAATGCAAGTAATAAATGCATATGCCTCCATGTATGTGAGAATATTGATGGCTGAAAGTAGTACTTAACAACCGTCAACATAAGGCCACTATGTTTCTTAGTCTCCTGCTTGTGTCCTCCCAACTAGTTGTGCTGGTTTGTGAGTACTAAGCCTTGTTATCTTAGTGGGTTCTATTTCAAGATCAGCTTTATTTGTGAGCAGGGAGATATCATGTATATTGGTCTCCTACTGACAATCTGCTTGTGGTTGTTCTGTGTTCATTGATAATAATGTTTCAGGTGTGATCCGAAACATTAATTTGTATCAGTGGTATGGAAATATTATCTGTGATGTCAATTACTGAATTGATTAGCATGTAATATGCGATTGAATTATATTTAATTAAGCACTACCTGGATTGCAGACCAAAATAATAGGGCAAAAAATTATGTGGGCTTGCCCCCTCGGCCCATTATTTTTTTATAAATTCAAAAAATGATCCAAAATGAACTGGGCCGAATCCGAAATGACGTCAGTGATTGGTGGGCTCGGTCCAACATCATTTGGGCCTAAATCAATTTATGGCGTCATCAAATATTAGACTCGATCCAACCAGTACTGGACTTAAAACAAATTAATGACGACTGTAATTATTGGGCTCGGTCCATCTAAAATCGGGCCTAAAATGTTCTATGATGACTACAATTATTGGGCTCCATCCAACCAGAATAAGGCCTAAAACAATATATGACGACAACAATATTGGGCTCCATCCAACCTTAATAAGGTTTAATACAATCAGTGACGACCACATTATTGGCCTCATTACAACCTTGATAGGGCCTAAAACCAATTTATGATGACCGAAACTATTGGGCTCAGCATAACATTAAGTGGGCTAAATTCAATCTATGACGACCAGGTTTTTGGGGTTTGGCGCAACAAAATATGGGCTGAATTCACTTAATGATGAAACGGTTTGTCACAAAACACCATGCCACATCAGATTTTGGTCCGACGTGGCATGTAGCTTATGTCGCTGTAGTGTTACGAATTTATACACGTCATTAAACTCATGACACCGCGAAATAAGGTCTCATCATTAATCGCGGTTTATGACGCTCAATTAATGGCAGAGGGTTTTTGTAACAACCGGCATCATTAACTAAGGTTTATGATGAGAACTGCCCTTTTTTGTGTCACTAGTCGGCACATTCCTTGTAGTGGTTCTTCCTCAGGCGTTTAGTCTTTTGAGCGGCCGTTTCGCCATCGTGGGTGTGCTGATCCTCTAAGACCACTAGGGGCATGTTGGCAGCTACCGCTGCCGCGTAGACGAAGGCAGACATTCGAAGGACGAGGCGCTACCAGATTCGACCTCCGACGTCGAACTGAGAGTCTCAAAGCTATCATCAAGGCTTAGAGCTGCTCTCAAGGACGTGAAGGAACCTCCTGATTTAGAGCTGGAATTAGGCTGCCTAGCCGAGTAGTTTGGCCAGTGCAGATTCTCAGATCCGTCAGTGGTCCAGTCTCCAAGTTGTCAGTCCTCTTCCAAGATGGGGAAGAGGGAAGCATCGAGGTCATCATCCTCTAGGGGGTGATTACCATCGACACAAAGCGCAGCGCGTCCTCGTCCGAGTGGTACTCCACCGGCTGGGGCGAGGAGGGCGTGGCTAGGTCTGTTTTCATCATCTCCGAGGCAGAGGGGGCGATGCTCTTCAACCAGTGGGGAAAGCACTCAGCCTGCGGGACATCGAGGGTGGCCTTGTAGATCGCGATGGTATCGGCCATGTGGCCTATGACCCGATCCATAGATTGGACCAGATCCCATGCGGGAGGGTCAGAGGACCCTGCTACCGTTAGATCTTCAACCGGGAGGCGTGGCTTCCTGGTTGGTGACGTCATGCCGAAAAGGACTCGGCAAGCCTTAGGCTTGTCCAGATTGGATCTGGAAGTCGGTCTGTTGCCCGCAGGTGATGTGGAAATAGCTCCGGAGGACATTTTTGTGGTGATCGCGGTGTCGGAGATGATGCAAGGGATCTCCCCAATGACGATGTGACCCCGAGGCGGAGTCACGTAGCCGGCCGCCTGCACGCCGACGGTGGAGACAGGATCGAAGCTCCCAGAAGGGATTCCCACTCCCAACACGGTGAAGGAAAGGCAGCTAGCTGGGATCTTGATTGCGGCCATCAAGCTCACCAATTATCATGGCGAAGCCCATACCTGGCACGCCAACTGTCGGTACATTGGTGCCAGCAGTCCACCAATGGGTAGGCTATGGTGGTAGATTGTGTGGAGGGGATTGCCGAGTCTAGAGCTAGATGGTGAACAAAGGACACATGTGTTTATCCATGTTTGGGCCACAGAAATGCGTAATACCATATGTCCTGTGTTCGGTGGTTGTATTGAGTGTTTCGCAATTGGGAATCAGATTGGACTTGTTTTGGAGGGGGGTCCCTGCTGCCCTTATATAGGCTTGGGGGTAAGTGTTACAGATCACATGGGATATATCCTAGTCAGTTATACAAGATCTTTCTTTGAATACAAGTATTATCTTTCCTAACCAACTAGTCCTTATCTATGGAAGTCTATCTCATCATGTGCCATCTCGTTCCTGATCTGTACGTGCGTGCCGAGTGCCCACGTGTGGGCCCTTATCATTCCCGTAGATACGCTGTGGGGCCCATCCGAGCTAGGGCCGACCTGTGTTGTCAGGCACCGTGATGCATGTGAAGACGACTGCTGCAGAGCAACAGCTTTATGATGTAAAGGTCAAGGCGGTGGAGGAGGTCCGTCGCATGAAGGATGATATGGCCAAGCAGGTGGCCAAGGAGGCAGCAGAGGCCAAGAAGGTGTTTGAGGCCCAGCTTGAGGTAGAAAGGAAGAGGTACACCGACCTCAAAGAAGACCTGGACGCGGTGATTAAAGGTAAGCCTGGGCTCACTTGTAATATTTCCTGAAGTGAATCAGGCCGTTGGACCTGTACGGATTCTTAGCGACCTGCATGGGCTGACCAGAAGGAGAAGCGCATGGCCAAGAATCTCAAGGAGGCCATGGAGATGATCAAGACACTCATGGAGAGCATAAAGGCTGCCAACGATAGTGAGTATGCAATGACTAGGAAGTTTGCATACGAGAAGCGGGTTAGGAGGGACCTGGTGGTCGACCTTGTAGTAGCCATGCAGACATTATAGAATGACCAAGTGACCATTGTAGGGCTTGGAGCAGAGGTAGCCGACCTGACAGAGGCCATTGTCGGGTGCATCATGGACATGGTCGTCCCTCAGGAGAAGCCGACAGAGCCGACTCCGTTGCTGGATCGCCTGATGGCAGTGCCAGAGTGCGTGAAGAAGCTGCTGATGTCGACCGGTAGGTTGGCCGCCGTTGAAGCCTTGACTTGGGTGAAGTCCCATTATCCAGAGGTGGAAATCACCAAGGCGGAGCCCGGCCCAAATAAGGATGTCGACCTGGAGGCCTTGGATGTAGAGGTGCATGTCGCCCCTGACAAGGTCGTAGAGCATCTGGAGCTATAAAGTAGTTAAACTAGGTGTATTAAACTGTAAATGAAACCTTGGAAGTAATGAAGTTGTTGGCCTGAGTAGGCTTTTCAGATCTCTTGTTTTATTTGTTTGAAAGCATTTCCTATTTTAATGCCATGCACAAATTATGCAAAGTTATAGCTATGGAGCTGCAAAGTGTTTCACCCCGCTAACCAGTACTCATGAAGAGGATGACTTACCGACTACACAGCTCAGCGTGGACGCTTACGTGCAGCCAGCACGCGCAGGGAGTCAGGGACCCAGGTTTTGCAATCACACAACAAAAAATTCTCATAATAAGATAGGGACACCTTAAGAGGAAACACACTAGAAAAAAAAAGGAGACCCCGCAGGTCTGACGACCTTGAGTCTAGCGAGGTCAAGCCCCCGAGCGTGCTGAGGTCGGCGTGGCCAAGCCCCCGAGTGTATTGAGGTCGGCATAGCCATGGCCCTGAGCGTGTCGAGGGTGAGGGGAGAGAAAAACATGCAGGATGACAAGAGGTTTGGCAAGATGAAATATCTTTAATATAACATATAAAGGAAAGAGTACATAGCTTTATTGTAATCTCCTAAGGGTAGAAGAGGCGCATGTGTTCTATGTTCCAAGGGTTCGGGATGATGGAGCCATCACCGTATTACAGCTAGTACGTAGCAGGTCCGATGACCTCGGTCACGATGAAGGGGCCTTCCCATGGTGCTGATAGCTTGTGCATGTCTTTGGTGTTCTGGATCCTGTGGAGGACTAGGTCGTCGATGTTGAAGGAATGCTCCCTGACGTTAAGGTCATGGTAGCGACATAGCTACTGCTCTCGGCGGGCATGCCACATGAGGACCGCCATTCTATGTTCTTCCAGGCTATCAAGGTCCGTGGAGCTCCAAAGGTGACGTCTGTTGGGAGTACGGCCTCTGAACCATAGACTAGGAAAAAGGGCGAGAACCCTGTCGTAGAGCTAACCTAAGTCTGGAGACCCCAGATCACACGAGAAGGCTCGGCCAGCCACCTTGTGGCGTAGGGCGATGCGTCATTAAAGATGTGATCTTTGAGGGCCTGGAGGACCATGCAGTTGGCGCGTTCGACCTGACCATTGCACCATGGATGTGCAACTGACGAGTAGTAGACGCCGATAAGGATGTCCTGGTAGAAGTCCCTGAATTCGGAGCTAGTGAAAGCCGAACTGAGGTTAGTGATGATTCTATTGGGCACACCGAAGCAGTGCGTTATCTCTTTGATGAACTCGGCTGCCGTTCCAGATGTGACGCTAATCACCGGTTGACCTTGTCGGTACAATGGTGCCGGTAGTCCACCACGGGGTAGGCTATGGTGGTAGATTGTGTGGGGGGATCGCCGAGACTGAAACTAGATGGTAACGAAGGACACAGGGGGTTTATCCAGGTTCGGGCTGCAAAAATGTGTAATACCCTACGTCCTGCGTTGGTGGTTGTATTGATTGTTCCGCGAATGGGAATCTGATTGGACTTGTTTGAGAGGAGGGTCCATGCCGCCCTTATATTGGCATGGGGGGCAGGGTTACAGATCACGTGGGATCTATCCTAGTCGGTTATGCAAGATCTTCCTTTGATTACAAGCAATATCTTTCCTAACCAACTAGTCTTTATCTATGGGAGTGTATCTCTTCAGGCGCCGTATCATTCTTGATCCGTACGCTCGTGCCGAGTGCCCCAAATGTGGGCCCATGCCGTCCTCATAGATACATCATGGGGCCCTTCTGTGTGGCACCCCGAAGGTATATCCCCCACAGAAGTCCCCGAGCACTTCTTAACCAGACTGCAACTTCGATCCTGAGCTTCGAATGTCGTCTGAGTGCTTTGTTAACTTCCGTTGAGTGCTTTACGCCTTTGGCCGAGAGGTTTGATCTACATTCTCCTCGCATCTTGATGCAGCCGAGTGGTTCCCGAAGCTTGACTCGTGGTTGCCGGGTGGTTGAGGAGAGCTCTCCCCGTTTTAGACCTTGATAAGATTACCGAGCCAGAAAATGTACACTCTCGTCGCAGATGTTGACGGCTGTTATTCACTCACTTTTTACCGGTCAAACATATACCTTTTGGCATGGAAAATGATTATCAACACTAGAATAGGGCTCAAACTAACCATTTCCACAAGTGTTGGTGATTATGCATTTACAGGTGATTAGCACTAGAAAAAGGACTAAAAACACAAGTCTTTGATCCAAGTACTTCAAGACCAGCCAATGAGGGGATGCCACCTAAGATTCCCCTGGATCACTGACGTCATCAATCCAAGAGAGGCAAGCCCGACGAATCACGAAGTGCCACATGGACATCACATGGATTCAAGGGCCCACTTATCCCCCAAAACCGTCGAGAAACTTGGCATGCACGGGGGTGTGACTTTAGGGCCCACCAGTCAGCCACCACGAAGAAGCACAGGGCGCCATGTGGCGCCGTGGTTTCGGCCGAACCGTGGATTGGCCGAACCGACTTTGGTTCAGCTGATCTTGGCCCTCCACGTGGCAGCTCCTGATTGGTCCCTGGTTGCGATCCCGGGCGCTTTGGGGCACTTTGAGTCCCGGAGCAAGCTCCCCTCTTGCCTATAAATAGAAGGGGAGGGGCTCACTTTTGGAACACACACTTCTCGTCCTCCTCTTCATTTCGGCCTTGGAGCCTCTCTCTTTAGGAGAGGAGAGCTCGTTGTATAGGATTAGTGCTAGGAAGTGAGGTGGGAGGCTTGGGGACATGTCATGTTCATGACATCTTCCTCAAGAACGATCCTCAGCGGTGCCTTTGTTCTTCAACTAGACTAAAGTGAGTATTTCGACATTTTCAATTTAGATTAAAGTCGTATGCATGCTTAGTTACTTTGTTCTTGTGTTCTTTGTTTGTTCTTGGTTTAGAGGCTTGTGTTCTTCGAACACAACCCTTTCGATCTAGTAGACTTAGATCATAAGTTTGCATCTAGTTTGCCAGCTTGTCTTTTATAGTAAAGTTGATGCTCCTGCATATCTCTAGTTAGATCAAAGTGCATTCGTTATCTTGCATGAGTGATAGAGCATACCTTGAGCTAGTGCCAGTATCTCCCTCGCAGATTCATAGTTCCGTATTTATACGGAGTGCTATAGTCGGGCTATCGGGACGTCCGACGGTGTCCGGCTATAGTAGTAGTCAGTGGTGTAGACGTGGAGTCTGGACCATAGGTTATCCTGTGAAGACCATGTATGTTCGTGTAATGATAGAGGTAGGCCATAGTAGTGACAGCCTGTTGGACCCTTTGCAACCCTCCGCGCCTGCGTACCGAGTTGGGCTCGTTGTCAGTACATTGGCCTCTCCCTAAAAAGTTAGGATGTTCTGGCGCCCAAAGTGAGTGTTATACCTGAGAGACCCTAACTAGACTCCACGCTCGGTCAAGGAAGATCCTTTCTACCTATCCTACTAATCAATGTTGTGTCCTTGGACCATCTATACTAGAGTAGGAGATAGTGCACATCGTTCCTTGGATTCGATACCCTTGGAATACTCTCCTTCCTTGGGGAAGTGCTACAGCGTTATTTCCGTGCACTTGCGGTATACCCTGTTGCTCTTATACGTTCCCTCTAGGTGTACAACTAGTGGTGACATTAAGAAACACCAACAAGCATTTCTGGCGTCGTTGCCTGGGAACGGTTGCTGTATCTATCTTCGAACCTAGTGGTCCTCGTAGTTACCTTTTTCGTTTTCTTCTACCTTTACCCCAGTTACCATGGAGCAAACTTCTATCCAAAACCTTTCTACTCCCAAACCTGAGTTGTTAGAGCCTTCGCCATCAGAACACCCAATTACCACACCTAGCTATCAAGTCAGTACCGATCTTATCTCTTTGATTGGGGAATCGTATTCCTTTTCCGGGGACCGTCAAAACCCCTACGATCATTTGTGAGAATTTGAGCAGTTGTGTTCATGTTACGCCTTTGCTGGCATGACACACTATACCATTCGTTGGAAATTGTTTCCTTTTCCCTTACGGGAAGCGCGAGGCAATGGTACAACGATCGTGCAGGCTTTGTTGGTGGAAGCTGGACGAAACTTGTCGGTGAATTCTACCGACGGTTTTTTCCACCTGCTCGTCTCATCGCCCTGCGTAAGGATGTGCTCAAATTTAAGCAAAATGACAAGGAAACCCTGGGTGCGGCGTGGGAAAGACTTTTACTTTTACTAAATTCGGGTCCCACGCTGTCGATACCCGACCATGTGCTCTATCAGCATTTTTATGCGGGGTTGGACGTCAAGTCCGCTGGGCACCTCGACGATGCCTCAGGAGGCTCCTTTCCGGATAAGACTCCAAGTGAGGGAAGAGAGATCCTTGACCTCATAGCAGCTAATGACTCCTTCACAGCCGAGCCGGAAGAGCCTCAAGAGGAATGCGCACCTAAAGAAGAGACCACTCCTGAATCTGAGCCGGAGCCTTCGTTATCCGAATCCATAAGCCGAATTCAGGAGGCCACGACACTAGAGGTAGAGGCAATTCAACCTTCGGAGCCCCTTCCGAAGTTTGAGGATGATATAATTGGCGATTATGGAAACACCTCAAACTATTGTTGCGAGAGAAAACCACAATCACCCGTGTCTCCCCCAGATCCTGTGGAAATTGCCTTCCTTAGGGACAACGTTTGGGAGTTAACAGCCATCATGACCCAAGAGTGGTTGAGAGAGTCGGAATCAACTGCCGGTATCTTCCAGCTCCTTCTGCCTCGATCGACCCTTGTGTCATGAATGGAAAGGTAGTGAAAGTTCTCTACAACCCTCTGGTGGGAGTCAATGTCATGTCCAGTACTTACGCTCTGAGGAACTTTGCGGACGAACCTCTGAGTCCTATCCAGACGTCCATCAGGACTCCTGAAGGAGAAATACTAGAAGGAGTCGGGATCTTGAAGGCTATCCCTGTCATGTATAAGGAGGCCGACTTTGCTCTTGACTTCCACACCTATGACGTCCTTAGCTTCGACCTCATGATAGGACTGCCCCTTGAGAAATTTCTCCTAGTGGCCCCTACCCAAGGTAAGCTTAACGTTTGCCTCGGGAAGGAGGTTTTCTCAGTAGAAATCTCGAGAGCGAAAAACGCGAGAACTGATCCTCCTGATGACTCTACACAAATTGAGGAGGTTAAGGCAATCATTCCGAGAGATTCGCCAGAATCCCTCCTCGACGAGTGGGCACCTGAGTTCATAGATGAGAAAGAGGAGCCTGATGAGCCTATAGATATATCCGATTCCCAGGCTCCACCTAAGCCTCCTATCGAACTCAAACCTCTACCCACCGGCCTTTGATATGTTTTCCTCCATGGGGACACTGAGTCCCCAGTGATCATTAATGACAATCTCTCTGACGAGGAATCTAGAAGGCTCATCTCCGTCCTTGAGAAGCACCGATCTGTATTCGGATACTCTCTTCAGGATCTTAAAGGGATAAGCCCGACTCTCTGCACCCATCGCATCCCCATACATTCAGACATTCCACCGACGAGGGAACCTCAGAGAAGGCTGAATAATGCAATGAGAGATGTCGTGAAGAAAGAAGTTCTCAAACTTCTCCACGCTGGGATCATTTATCCAGTGCCCTATAGTGAATGGGTTAGCCCCGTTCAATGCGTACCCAAGAAGGGAGGAATGACGACAACCCCCAATGAGTTTGGCGAGCAGATCGCTCAACGCCTTCCCACAGGGTGGAGGATGTGCATAAATTATAGGAAGCTCAACAAGGCTACAAAGAAGGATCACATCCCGCTCCCATTCATCGATGAGATGCTTGAACGGTTGGCGAATCACTCTTTCTTCTGTTTCCTTGATGGGTACTCTGGTTACCATCAAGTCCCTATCCACCCTGATGACCAAAACAAGACCACTTTCACCTGCCCTTACGGAACCTATGCCTATCGGAGAATGTATTTCGGGTTGTGCAATGCACCCGCATCGTTCCAGAGGTGCATGATGTCTATCTTCTCAGACACGATCAAGCAAATCATGCAGGTTTTCATGGACGATTTCTCCGTCTACGGTAAAACTTTCGATTAATGTCTCTGGAATTTAGACAAGGTTTTGCAAAGGTGTCATGAGAAGGACTTAGTACTCAATTGGGAGAAATGCCATTTCATGGTAAGAGAGGGCATCGTGTTAGGACACCTGGTGTCCGAACGAGGGATAGAAGTAGATCGTGCTAAGATCGAGGTAATAGAAAAGCTTCCTCATCCTGTTAATGTCAAGGGCATCTGTAGCTTCCTCGGCCATGCTAGGTTCTACCGATGGTTCATTAAGGACTTCTCTCAGGTAGCTAGACCCCTTACCAATCTCTTGGCCAAGGATGCACCCTTTGAATTCACAGAGGAGTGTATGAAATCTTTCCTCACCCTCAAGAAGGCACTCATCTCCACCCCAGTCATCCAGCCCCCCGACTGGACGCTGCCTTTTGAGATCATGTGTGATGCTAGTGATTACGCTGTAGGGGCCGTCCTAGGCCAAACTAAGGATAAGAAACATCATGCTATAGCCTATGCTAGCAAAACCGTGACAGGAGCTCAGCTGAACTATGCTACTACTAAGAAGGAGCTCCTTGCTGTTGTCTTTTTTATAGACAAGTTTAGATCCTATTTGGTGGGAGCCAAGGTAATAGTTTATACTGATCATGCTGCCCTTAAATACCTGCTCACTAAGAAAGATGCTAAACCCCGCCTGATTAGATGGATTCTGCTCCTTCAAGAATTTGATTTAGAAATAAGGGATAAAAAGGGAGTAGAAAATTCTGTTGCAGATCATTTGTCTCGTATGCGTGCCACTAACCTGCAGGAAGCACCCATCAATGACTCTCTACGAGACAACATGTGGCTGAAGGTCACGGATAGCAACCCCTGGTATGCAAACATTGTGAATTATCTGGTTACTAGGTACATACCCCCAAGGGCCGATAGGAAGAAACTGATTCATGAGGCGAAAAGACACATATGGGATGATCCGTACCTCTATAAAGTCTGCGCTGATGGGTTGCTGAGAAGATGTGTACCGCGTACTGAAGGAATACAAATCATTGAGAAATGCCATGCTGGGCCATATGGTGGCCACTATAGCACTTACCGTACACATGCAAAAATATGGCAAAGTGGGTTCTACTGGCCAACTATGTATGACGACACGAGAAATTTCATCCAAAAATGCAAAGCTTGCCAGAAGCACGGGGGAATTACTACCAGAGATGCAATGCCCCTACATGATAATTTGCAAGTGGAGCTTTTTGATGTATTGGGTATTGATTTCATGGGCCCATTCCCAAAGTCTGAGGGAGCTGAATATATCTTAGTGGCAGTTGACTATGTGTCAAAATGGGTGGAAGCTATAGCTTGCAAATCGGCTGATGCCAAGCAATCCAAAAGGATGTTCAACGAAGTGATATTCCCTCGCTTCGGCATTCCAAGGATGGTAATTAGTGATGGGGGATCCCACTTCACTGATATAGATTTTAGAAGATTCCTGAAAAAACAAGGGATCCAACACAGGATTGCTACTCCATACCACCCAAGACTAATGGCCAAGCGGAAACCTCCAATAAGCAGATCAAGAATATTCTACAGAAAACAGTACAGGAGGCTGCCAGGTTTTGGAGGAAGCATCTCACTGATGCCTTATGGGCCTATCGAACAGCTTACAAAACTCCATTGGGAATGTCTCCGTATCAATTGGTATATGGAAAAACATGCCACCTACCAGTGGAAGTGGAACATAAAGCTCATTGGGCAATCAAAAGGTTTAATCTGGATTTCCTGAAGTCCGGAAGGAATAGGCAGAAGCAATTAGCAGAATTGGAAGAATGGAGAGAAAAAGCCTACCACAGTGCAAAGATCTATAAAGAGAGAACCAAGAGGTGGCACGATAAGAAAATCAAGAAGAAAGAATTTGCACCAGGTGATAAAGTGCTACTTTTCAACTCCCGATTTAAGCTATTCAGAAAAGGGGAATTACGCAGCAAATGGGAAGGACCATTCACAGTGATAGAGGTAGCCCCTCATGGAGCTATCACTCTGCAAAATGATGAAGGCAACTGTTTTAAGGTGAATGGCCATCGGTTGAAAGTCTTCCTCGAACCGGACGATGTTGAATATGAAGTGATCAACTTCATAGAGAACGAGTACAATGAGTAAGAGCGTGCCCAACACCAGGTAAGTCCTCTTTCTTCTACCCTCTTTATCTTTTCAAGCTTATTTTCATCTCTTAGAAAAAGACAGTGTGGGGGAAATTCCCACCCTGCAGAATAAAAAAGAAGGACCTAGGTACGCATCTTCCCTATCTCATTCCCTTGTACCTTTGAGTTTGTTTTGAATTTCGAAAATTAATCTTTTATATCAAACTCAGGAGGTAATTTTTCTATGTGATGCATGAATCCCAAGGTTGGTTTGCATATGTTCTATTCCTTACTTATCATCTTGATGCTTGTGAACAAATATCATTAGGGAACTCATGCTTATCTAAGTAGTTGGTGTTTGTGATATAGTTTGGTGATATGATCTTCGCTCTTTATGTTTGAGTGCTTGGGAATTTTATTTGAAAACTTGAAAACCCTTTGCAAAGCTCCTCTTTGATATGCCACCATCCTACTAGAGCCATCTGATGTTTTAGTTGAAAACCTTCTACTCATATGCTGCTTGTTATTGCATTGAGCTTTGTCAAATCCTGTGACCCTTGTGAGAATTCTCTTCATTACTTTCATGATCAAGATCCATGTGCACACCATCATATCCCCCTTGCTATGCTTCTACACTAGAAGTTAGCATTGTATCATCCATCCATTTCATAAAAATAAAGCTCCATATGTGGTGTGACATATCTCTCCAAAAGTATCCTTCAAAAAGAGACATGGACTAAAAAAAAGAGAGAGAGAGACACATGCTTAAGGCATGATGAAAAAAATATATATAGCCCATGTCCAAAATAAAGGAGAAATAGGAGAGAGATGAGATCATACAAAAAGGAGTTCCATATCATAGATGGTAATAATTAGTATCCATTCCGGAGCTAGTGTCCACCTTACCATCACCTCAGCTCCCATCATATATGTATGGTAATATCTAGCACCCATTCCAGGCCTAGTATCCACCTTACCATACTCACCATATACATACATGTGCATATCTTGATATGATTGTATGATTTGATTTTCTCTGTGGATCTAGTCTTTGACTTTGCAATATATGTGATGCAAGTATGCCTTATCCTTTATCCTACCTTGAGCTCCACATATAGCCATCATTAGAAGTAGGGTGAAGAAAGGCAATCTAATGCCTTGGTGAGGACATATACACATTGAGCGATCTGAGAGAATCAAATGAGGAGCCAAGCAAAGTTTGTTTTGAAAACTTATTACAAAACCCCAAGTTACTTGACATGATGAGCAGGAGTGATTTGATTCATGACTATTCCATTCCTCAACTACCCAAGATGGCATGATAGACACTTCACAAAGTTCGCAAGTGCAAGGTATGGTTCGGAATATCTCTTATGCTTACTTCACACCTATGGATATCTTATCTCACCTAGATCTTGTTCTTCCCTTCACTCGGGACGAGCAAAGGTCGACTGTGGGGGTATTTGTTGACGGCTATTATTCACTCACTTTTTACCCGTCAAACATATACCTTTTGGCATGGAAAACGATTATCAACACTAGAATAGGGCTCAAACTAACCATTTCCACAAGTGTTGGTGATTATGCATTTACAGGTGATTAGCACAAGAAAGAGGAGTAAAAGCACAAGTCTTTGATACAAGTACTTCAAGACCAGCCAATGAGGGGATGCCACCTAGGATTCCCCTAGATCACTGACGTCATCAATCCAAGAGAGGCAAGCCCGACGAATCACGAAGCGCCACATGGACATCACATGGATTCAAGGGCCCACTTATCCCCCAAAACCGTCGGGAAACTTGGCATGCACGAGGGAGTGACTTCAGGGCCCACCAGTCAGCCACCACGAAGAAGCATAGGGCGCCATGTGGCGTCGTGGTTTCAGCCGAACCGTGGATCGGCCGAACCGACTTTGGTTCGGCTGATCCCGGCCCTCCACGTGGCAGCTCCTGATTGGTCTCTGGTTGCGATCCTGGGCATTTTGGGGCACTTTGAGCCCCGGAGCAAGCTCCCCTCTTGCTTCTAAATAGAAGGGGAGGGGCTCATTTTTGGAACACACACTTCTCCTCCTCCTCTTCATTTTGGCCTTGGAGCCTCTCTCTTTAGGAGAGGAGAGCTCTTTGTATAGGATTAGTGCTAGGAAGTGAGGTGGGAGGCTTGGGGACATGTCATGTTCATGACATCTTCCTCAAGAACGATCCTCAGCGGTTCCTTTGTTCTTCAACTAGACTAAAGTGAGTATTTCGACATTTTCTATTTAGATTAAAGTCGTATGCATGCTTAGTTGCTTTGTTCCTGTGTTCTTCATTTGTTCTTGGTTTAGAGGCTTGTGTTCTTCGAACACAACCCTTTCGATCTAGTAGACTTAGATCATAAGTTTGCATCTAGTTTGCCAGCTTGTCTTTTAGAGTAAAGTTGATGCTCATGCATATCTCTAGTTAGATCAAAGTGCATTCGTGATCTTGCATGAGTGATAGAGCATACCTTGAGCTAGTGCCAGTATCTCCCTCGCGGATTCGTAGTTCCGTATTTATACGGAGTGCTATAGTCGGGCTATCGGGACGTCCGACGGTGTCCGGCTATAGTAGTAGTCAGTGGTGTAGACGTGGTGTCTGAACCATAGGTTATCCTGCGAAGACCACGTACGTTCGCGTAACGATAGAGGTAGGCCGCAGTGGTGACCCTTTGCAACCCTGCGCACCTGCGTACCGAGTTGGGCTCGTTGTCAGTACATTGGCATTTCCCTAAAAATTTTGGATGTGCTGGTGCCCAAAGTGAGTGTTATACTGAAAGACCGTAACTAGACTCTGCGCTCGGTCAAGGTAGATCATTTCTACCTATCCTATCAATCAGTGCTGTGTCGTTGGACCATCTATACTAGAGTAGGAGATAGTGCACATCGTTCCTTGGATTCGATACCCTTGGAATACTCTCCTTCCTTGGGGAAGTTCTACAGCGGTATTTCCGTGCGCTTACGATATACCCGGTTGCTCTTATACGTTCCCTCTAGGTGTACAACTAGTGGTGACGTTAATAAATGCTAACAGAAGACGAAGTGTACACACTTAGTTCCCAAGCCTTGATAAAGATTAAAATGGTTTATCAATGGTCAAAAAGAAATCCAAGTGACTGAAACCCGATGTCTTTAGCCAGGCTTCCCCTTGGGAGAAATAAAACCATGTCTCCCAGACCTCCGTTGTTCGGCCATGATTGAATGCTTGGCCAAGGACCTTGCTTCTGGCTCCGGTTGGTCATGGTGACACTATGCGTGCTCACTGAATGGGCGCATCTCCAGATGCGCCCATTAGGGCAGTCCCCGAGGTTCGGAATAGTTATAATAACTATTTCGAAGCTCTAAAAAAGAGATTATAATGGAATTACCATCATCCCTTTAGGGAGAGTACCTCTCAGGTCATCTGACCTGGTACTGTGCCTGGGGAGAGCTCCAGCTCTGACCCAGATTTGCCATATGGCCCATCGTGTTCTCAAGGAGAACTCACGCAAGGTCACCCATCCTAGCCATCATACAGTGTCTTCTTAACAGCTCTGGCCTTTGTATGGCCTGCTTTCGGGGGAACACTCATGAGCTAGCCGATCGAACCTACTTTGAGATTCGTGCCGTAAGATTTTCAAGGGCGGGTTATCTGATAACCTGGCAGCTCGTGACTCTGAGTCAGAGCCTCTATGCGGCTTGTGCTCCAAATTTATTTGGAAAGCCTTTTCATAAATTTGGGGTGCGAAACTCCTTTGCCCGTTAAGGAACGTGGCCCATCAAGGCCCGAGAAGGCCCGAATTTGAAGCGTTGGGGGTAACGGCGCTGACGCCGTGTTGAAGACGAATCGCCCGCAAGTATCTCGCGAGTCAATCCCGCGTGTGACGTGGCGAAACGATGGGACGGGGCGGGGCCCGCCACGACTCCCTTTTCGGCCACCCTGATTTAAGGCATGCTAGGGGCGTCCTCTCTCACTCTCCATCACTTCACGTCGCCTCGCATTCCATAGGAAGCAACGATCCGCCTTCTCCAGCAGCTCTACCGCCGCTTCCGCTCAATCCGTCGCCGCATTAGTTCGATTTGCCGGATCTAGAGCCGGGGGAGGCCCAGATCCAGATCCACTGTGCGAATCGCCCTCATCCCCTTCGCCTCCGGTAGTCCCCGAGCCCAGCGAGGGCCATGACTTCGAAGTCCCATCGGGGCATGAATAGCTCGAAGGAGAGCACGGCAGTCACGAGGAGATCTCCGTCGCAGACTCCTTCACCGCCAGTGCCTCCCCGCCGCGACGAGGAGTGGGTCCGCTCCATCTCGACACGAGAGCGGATCGTCGCACTGATTTCCCCACGTCGGAGATGCACGAGGCGGTGGTCTTCGAGTTGTGGTACCCCCGCAGATTTGGGTTGCCCGCGCACCCCTTCTTCCAAGGGTTGTTGTACTACTACGGGTTGGAGCTCTGCAACCTCAACCCTAACTCCATCCTGCACATCTCCATCTTCATCCATCTGTGCGAGGCGTACCTCGGTATCGCCCCGCACTTCAACCTCTTCCGGTACTTCTTTTGGGTGTAGCCCTGTTGACGGTCGATTTTCGTCAACCAAGACCACTTGTTACACTTTGGTTTGATCTTTGAATTATAACTAACCCGCCAATAGGCATACTAATGATGTAACAAGTTCACACTTGCATATGGTTTTTGGAGTATAATGTTTACGTAGGATTTACGCTCTTAAAGGAGCACTTCTGGGTAAAGTTCATCGAGCATTTTATGAGAAGATCACGAAGCCCGGCATAAGTCAAGACACGAAGTGAACATGACTCCAAATAACTCGAGGACCGAAGCGCGAAGCCGTGAAACTCCGAGGACCTAAACAGAAGATGCGGGAGTTCGCCCGCCAACTACCCTTATCTAAACCACGGGGAAAACGACGTCAAGGACCCACATGAAGTTCGGCAAGTATTCATAAAGACACGAGAAGTGTCGGGGAGAGAACAGGGGCCGAACCGGGCTGAAAAGGGCCCCGACCTACCCCGTTTCGGTGCCGATTCGGCCTACCCTTTGACCTAGACCCTCCTCGGTCTATTTATATCGCCTGTCTCCGACGGCCGCCGCATCCATTCATCAGAGAGCCACCGAATCGAGGAATACACACCGAAGGAAGCCGTCGCTACCGCAAGTCCTTGACGTTGCCTAGGAGATGGCTTAGGCTAGACCCTAGCCGCCATGGTTGGCCCTGCGTGGTGAAGCCATGGTGGAGTTCCGGAGCCATGCCTTGGATTCATCAAGGCACATGTACTTTTGACGGTGATGTCAATCTAATCTTGACTCTACTTTTGATCTACTTTGATGCATGCCTTCTCTCATTCAGGTGTGTAGCTAGCATATGATCTTAGTAGGAATAGATCTAATCTATATCTTGCGGATACATCAAGGTGGTGCAGGGACTTACGAGTAGTCGTTCGGTGTCGATTACCTTCCGTAGTGACAGTACGATATAGGGAAAGCGTCGAACGAACCTGCAATGGATATCTCCTTATCATGGTATGAGGTTTAGGTTAGTTTATCACTTGGCCGGAGTTGCAACTAGGAGACGGTAGGCTAGTGCTACCTTTTGGCGTGTTACCGTTTGGCTATCGAATGTGATCCATACATCCACTCGTGTTTGTATGTTAAACCCTTATACAATCTATGCTTAAAGTAGGACAAGACCGGTTAGATGGAGAACCATAGGTAGTTTGTGTTGGCGTTTCTTAACCTCAATGCTAGGCGCCGTGGTAGCGTGAGCGTGTAAGAGACTCCCGGGTACACTGACGGGTGCGAACGAATCCGCAAGCGCATGGATACACCATTGTAGCAATTCTCCCTCGGAGAATGAGTATTCCTATCGGGTTTCGTTCCTAGGACGGAGGAGTAACCAGAGAGGGTCTATCCAAGGACACCATCTACTGCTGGGATAGGTAGGGATATGAGAAGCACTTTCTTAAGGGACTTAACTGTCAAGATGGATCTGTCCGCTATTAGTCCACCCCATGGGACGCCGGCCCATCCTAACTTTTTAGGGAGAGGCCAATGTACTGGCAACGGGGCCCGACTCGATACGCAGACGCGGAGGGTTCCAAAGGGTCCAACAGGCTGTCACCACTGCAGCCTACCTCTATCGTTAAGTGAATGCACGTGGTCTTCGTAGGATAACCAGAGCCCAGACACCACCTCTGCACTCCCGATAACAACTATAGCGCGGTTACGTCTGTCGACCTGCTAACAACACTATAGCAACCCATATAAATACGGAACCAAGAACTAGAGAGAGAATGGATCAGATCGTACTAGTCATCAAGTTACGGTGCAGCAAGAAAGGTTTGGATGCAAACAAACGAGATACAACAAACTTACTCAGCTAAACAGGATCAGAGCATGCATACAGATACTGGAACTAGAGAACTAGCTCTAAAGGATCGAAGCCTTGTGTCACGAAGAACACAAGCCTCTAACTTATGAACGAGCTAAGAACACAATAACAAATCATTCATGCATGATGTCCACCTTAGTCTCAATAAGAAATGTTGAAATACTCACTTTGGTCTAAATGAAGAACAAGCATCCATGAGGACATCAACTCACTCCTCACTCCTACTCTATCTCTCAACTAATCCTAGTCTAGATATCTTCTCAACCCCATTCTAGCATGTAGATGTGAGAATCACCTCACATGGGCAGAATTAGAGAGAGGGAGAGAGAGCTACACAAGAGAGAAGTGGAACTTGAGAGCTTGGAGGTGTGTGTGAAATGAGGCCCCTCCCCCTCTATTTATAGATAAGGGAGTGGCTTGCTATGGGGCTCCAAATGCTCCAAAACACCCCGGGATGCAGCCAAGAGCCAATGGGAGAGAGCCACGTGGAGGGCCAGGATGAACTGACCCTAGGTCGGTTCGGCCGAACCTAGGGTCGGCCGGCCCCCTCGGGTGGCTCCCTGGCCCGTGCTTCCTCTGGCTCACTTCCATGTGGGCCCTGATGCCCCTCCTCCGTGCATGGCATGTTTCCTGGCGGTTTGGTTAGCAAAGTGGGCCCATGGATCCATGTGACGCTGACGTGGCAGCGTGTGATTCGTCGAGAGCTCTTCACATGGATTGGTGACATCATGGATCCAGGAGAATCCATGTGGCAGCCCCTGTTGACGGCTGTTAAGTACCAATTTCATGGCCGTCAACTCCTGCAAATTGAAGCATGAATTACACATTGAGCAATCTGAAAGAATCAAATGAGGAAGCTACCAAGAACTTTGTTTATGAAAAACTCGCAAAACCCCAAGGTGTTTATCATCAGGTGCATAAGTGACTTGATTCATAGCTGTTCTACTTTTCAATTACCCAAGGAGGCATGATAGCCACTGCATAGAGGTTCACAGGAGCAAGGTATGACTTGGAATATCTCTTATGTTTGACTTACTCTTTGGTTTTCATGACCCACTTGGCTTTGTTTCCCCTTCACTCAGGACGAGCAAAGGTCAAGTGTGGGGGTGTTGTTGACGGCTGTTAAGTACCATTTTCATCACCGTCAACTCCTGCAAATTGAAGCATGAATTGCACATCCACACTAGAATAGGAGCTTAAACTAATACTTTCCACCAGTGTCGATGTCTATTCGAATGCAGGTATTTAGCATAGGAAATGAGAGGAATCCATGCACATTCACTCCACTCCAATCCAAGGCACTCAAGTGCTGGCCAATGAGGGGCTGCCACATGGATTCTCCTGGATCCATGATGTCACCAATCCATGTGAAGAATTATCGACGAATCATACGTTGCCACGTCAGCATCACATGGATCCATGGGCCCACTTTGCTAACCAAACCGCCAGGAAACGTGCCATGCATGAAGGAGGTGCATCAGGGCCCACATGGAAGCGAGCCAGAGGAAGGACAAGCCGGGAGGCCACCCGAGGGGGCCGGCTAACCCTAGGTTCGGTCGCACAGACCTAGGGTCGGTTCATCCTGGCCCTCCATGTTGCTCTCTCCCATTGGCTGTTGGCTGCATCCCGGGGTGTTTTGGGGCACTTGGAGCCCTGGAGCAAGCCACTCCCTTGTCTATAAATAGAGGGGGAGGGGCCTCATTTCACATACACCTCCAAGCTCTCAAGTTCCACTTCTCTCTTGTGTAGCTCTCTCTCCCTTTCTTTAATTCTGCCCATGTGAGGTGATTCTCACCTCTATGTGGTAGAATGGGGTTGAGAAGAGATCTAGACTAGGATTAGTTGAGAGATAGAGTAGGAGTGAGGAGTGAGTTGATGTTCTCGTGGATGCTCGTTCTTCATTTAGACCAAAGTGAGTATTTCAGCATTTCTTATTTAGACTATAGTGGACATCATGCATGCTTGATTTGTTCTTGTGTTCTTAACTCATTCATAAGTTAGAGGCTTGTGTTCTTCATGACACAAGGCTTCGATCCTTTAGAGCTAGTTCGTGAGTTCATATATCTGTTTGCATGCTCTGATCCTGTTTAGCTAAGTAAGTCCGCTGTATCTCGTTTGTTTGCATCCATAGATTTCTTTCTACTCCGTAGCTCGATGACTAGTATGATTTGATCCGTTCTCTCTCTAGTTCATGGTTCCGTATTCATACGGGTTGCTATAGTGTTGTTAGCGGGTCGACAGACGTAACCACGCTATAGTAGTTATCTGGGGTGCAGACGGGGTGTCTGGGCTCTGGTTATCCTACAAAGACCATGTGCGTTCGCGTAACGATAGAGGTAGGCCGCAGTGGTGACAGCCTGTTGGACCCTTTGGAACCCTTCGCGCCTGCATACCGAGTTGGGCCCCGTTGCCATTACATTGGCCTCTCCCTAAAAATTTAGGATCGGCTGGCACCCCATGGGGAGGACTAATAGCGGACAGATCCATCTTGAGAGTTAAGTCCCTTAAGAAAGTGCTTCTCATATCCCTACCTATCCCAGTAGTAGTTGGTGTCCTTGGATAGACCCTCACTAGTTACCCCTCCATCCTAGGAACAATACCCTTTGGGAATACTCATTCTCTTAGGGGAAATGCTACAACGGTGTATCCGTGCGCTTGCGGATTCGTTCGCACTCGTCAGTGTACCCGGTTGTCTTTTACACGCTCACGCTACCCGACGACGCCTAGCGTTGAGGTTATGAAATGCCAACAGCCCCTCATTGGCCAGCACTTGAATGCCTTGGATTGGAGTGGAGTGAATGTGCATGGATTCCTCTCATTTCCTATGCTAAATACCTGCATTCGAATAGACATCGACACTGGTGGAAAGAATTAGTTTAAGCTCCTATTCTAGTGTGCATGTGCAATTCATGCTTCAATTTGCAGGAGTTGACGGCCATGAAAATGGTACTTAACAGCAATCAACAACACCCCCACACTTGACATTTGCTCGTCCCGAGTGAAGGGGAAACAAAGCCAAGTGGGTCATGAAAACCAAAGAGTAAGACAAACATAAGAGATATTTCAAGTCATACCTTGCTCCTGTGAACCTCTGTGGAGTGGCTATCATGTCTCCATGGGTGATTGAAAAGTAGAACATCTATGAATCAAGTAACTTATGCACCTGATGATAAACACCTTCAGGTTTTGCGAGTTTTTCATAAACAAAGCTCTTGGTAGCTTCCTCATTTGATTCTTTCAGATCGTTCAATGTGTATATGTCCTCGCCAAGGTATTATAGCCTTTCTTCATCCTACTTCTAATGATGGCTATATGTCGAGCTCAGGGTAGGATAAAAGATAAAGCATACTTGCATCACATATATTGCAAAGTCAAAAACTGGATCTACAGAGAAAATCAAATCATACCATCAGATCAAGATGTTCACGTGTATGGATATGCTGAGTATGGTATGGTGGATACTAGGCCCGGAATGGGTGCTAGATATTACCATACATGTATGATGAGAACTATGGGTTGATGGTATGGTAGACACTAGCCCCAGAGGGGACACTAGTTATTAGCATCAAAATTATTGAACTCCTCTTTGCATGACCATCTCTCTCCTTTTTCTCCTTTATTTTGGACATGGCTATTCTTTCTCTCTTTTTTTTCATCACGCTTTGAGCATTGGATCACTTGCTCTCAGCTGTACCATTTGGCACGTATTTTTGTGCATCCTGCAACAAAAGCTAGAAACACCAACACTTGTGGAAACTATCAGTATCAAGCCCTATTCTAGTGTTGATGATCACTTTACAATTATTTTATGCAGGTATTGACGTTGTAAAAGTAGCACTTAACAACCGTCAACAGTGTTCTGATGGCATTTTTTGGTTATGCTATTCACTCTAGAGCATATCGTGTGCTCAATCTTGACACTAACCGATTCATGGAGACTTGCGAGGTAACCTTCGACGAGACACAACCATGTAGTTCTTCTGTCTTTGTGTGTGTAGGTGACGATGAAATTGGAGAGAAGATATTTGATGATGAAAAGGATGGTGATGGAGAAGATGATTATGGTGGTGATGGAGAATATGATTATGGTGGTGATGCTCGTGCGACTGACTGTGTACCTACTACTTCCACTATAATGACGATGATCAAGGATGGCCCATCCCCTACTCCTACGATGACTAAGGGTGTTCGAGTGGAAGCTGCTACTGAGGGGAAGGTTGTCTCCAGGCGTAAGGCTCCCCGGTGTGTACAGGTGGATAATCCACCTTCGAGGATCATAGGTAACCTTCATGAACGTACTACACGGTCCAGGTCACAGAGAATCTCTCAATTTGCTCACTCTGCATTTGTTGCTACTTTTGAGCCCAAGGATATTAAACACACACTTTTTGATCCAAATTGGGTAAATGCTATGCATGAGGAGCTTGAGAACTTTGAGAGAAACTAGGTGTGGGAGATAGTAGATCCACCTCCAAATTTCAAATCGATAGGCACCAAACGGGTTTGCAAAAATGAAGAGGGAGAAAATGGGGAGATTGTGAGAAACAAGTCGAGGTTGGTTGCCCAGGGGTATAGTCAGAATGAAGGGGTAGATTATGAGGAAACCTTTGCACCGGTACCCTGTTTGGAGGCAATTTGAATTCTTCTAGCATTTTCCGTTGTACCAAATGGATGTGACGAGTGCTTTCTTGAATGGGTTCCTAGAGGAAGAAGTGTATATGAGGCAACCTCCGGGTTTTGAGAGTGAGAAGTATCCCCACCGACTGTACAAACTTAGAAAAGCTCTATATGGCCTAAAACAAGCACCCAGGGCGTGGTATGGTAGGTTGAGAGGGTTCTTGTTTAGCAAGGGGTTTGTGATGGGGAAGGTTGACCAGACTCTCATTCTCCTTAGGCAAGACGATGACATTCTGACCGTGCAAGTATATGTGGATGATATTATCTTTGGCGGCTCATCTCACTCAGTAGTTGCCAAGTTTGTAGATGACATGAGCAGGGAGTTCGAGATGTTGATGTTGGGCGAGTTGCAGTTCTTCCTCGGGCTTCAGATCAAGCAATGCAAGGATGGGACGTTCCTGCACTAGGCCAAGTACACCAAGGACATCGTGAATAAGTTTGGCATGTAGAACTCCAAGTCGCTGACGACACCGATGAGTACCACTACGGCTTTGGATGCGGATGAAGATGGCAAACCCGTGGACCAGAAGGAGTACAGGAGCATGATCGGCTCTCTCCTCTACTTGATGGTGACGACGCCGAATATATAGTTCAGTGTGTGTCTGTGTGCTCATTTTCAGGTTTCACCGAGGACTTCACATCAATAGGCCGTCAAAAGGATTTTCAGGTACTTGAACTACTGTCAGTACAATGGTGCCGACAGTCCACCCCGGGGTAGGCTATGGTGGTAGATTGTGTGGAGGGGATCGCCAAGACTGGAGCTAGTTGGTGAACAAAGGACACTGTTGACGGTCGATTTCCGTCAACCAAGAGCACTTGTTACACTTTGGTTTGAGCTTGCATACTAATGATGTATTGATGTAACAAGTTCACACTTGCATGTGGTTTTTGGAGTATGTTGTTTACGCATGATTTAAGTACTTAAAGGAGCACTTTCGGGCTAGGTTCGTCAACCACTTTATGAGAAAATCATGAAGCCCGGTACAAGTCAAGACATGATGTGAACATAACTCCAAATGATCGAGGACCGAAGTATGAAGCCGTGAAACTCCGAGGACCTGAACATAAGATGTGGGAGATCGCGCGCCAAGTACCCTTATCTAAACCATGGGGAAAACGACGTCAAGGACAGACATGAAGTTCGACAAATATTCAAGAAGGCACGAGAAGCATCGGGGAGCGAGCCAGGGCCGAACTGGGCCGAAACAGGCCCAGGCCGGCCCACCCCCTTTTTGGCTCAGTTCAGCAACCCCTTTGACCTACCGCCTCTTTGGTCTATTTATAGCTCCTGCCTCCGACGGCCGCCACATCCATTCATCAGAGACCGACCAAATCGAATGAGACACACCGAAGGGAGCCAACGGCCGCCACTAGTCCTCGTGTTGCCTAGGAGATGGCCTAGGCCATGCCCTGGCCGCCATGGTTGGCCCTGCGTGGTGAAGCCATGGTGGAGTTCCGGAGCCATGCCTTGAATTCTTCAAGGCATTTGTACATTCAACATTCGATGGTGATATAAATCATACCTTATCCTTACTTTGATCTACTATGAGTTGTGCTTATTCATATGTGTAGCTACCATATGCCTTTAGTAGGAATAGATCTAATCGGGGTGATTAGTCTTTGTCTTGCGGATATCTCGTAGTAGTGCACGAACATATAGTCGTTCGGTTGTGTTTACCTTCGCGTAGTGACAGTACGAAGGAAGGGAAAGCACCGAGCAAATGTGCAAGGGTTTACTCCTTATCATGGTTTGAGATTAGATTGGTTTTCTGTTGGTGTTTCTTAACGTCACTACTAACGACACCGAGTTAGCGTGAGCATCAAGACTTGCCAAAGGTAAATCTAACGATCATGAACGAATCCGCAAGTGCACAGATAAACCTTTGTAGCATTTCCCCAGGGAAGTGAGTGTTCCAAGGGTATCGAATCCGTGGAAGGCAATGGCAGATATTAAGACTTATGCTTTTGCACTAAATGTAAACCAAGAGATAGATATAGAAAACCACATCTCAAAGACAGGGGTAAGATATATGACACACACTCTGATCTATCTCTACACAAGCACACTACGACTTAGGGGGGACATACGACGCTAGATCTAGGTTCTATGGTACTAAACATACAGAGTTAGATGATACAAGAGATAAGCATAAAGCATTGCATGAAAGGTAAGGTTCAGCACACAGGTACAAACAGGGAGATAGCCCACGACGACCAGCACTCTGCGAAACTATCCTTTAGACTCCTACAGCAATACCCCAGCGCGGAGGGTTTCAAAGGGTCCAATAGCTGTCACCACTGCAGCCTACCTCAATCGTTACGGGGGGCAAGCTCATAACTAACATAACCACACAACCCAGGCACCATGCCTACGTTGCTGCTAGACTTCACCCGGCCTGGGCTATTGTGACCCAGGGTGAGAGCCACCAGAAGACTGGTCAACTTAGACCGAGTACCGTAGCTTAAATACAAACTTCATGCAACACAACAATGCTATCAAAAAGATCAAAGTAGGGCTAGTCATACGAACGGATACGAACTCTCTTATGTCTAGTCAACAAGATCAAAGGGTCGTATTCGTGAAGAACACGAGCCTATAACTTATGAACAAACACATAAGGAATGAGTAAATCATCCTTCAACTGGATCGAAAGGTAGTGTTCATGAAGAACACGAGCCTCTAAATGATGAACAATGGATGAACTCAAGAACATATCAATCATATGATCTACCACAACTCTATATGAAATAGCTGAATAACTAAAGTAGATCAAAGTCATACAAAGAAATAAAGATACAAGAGAACTCATACCTAGACTCCCAAGTAGACTTGGAACCTGAATAAAAGCTACTCTAGCCTACCCCCTAGCCTTGGAAACTAAAAGTGAGAGGAGAGTCAAGAGAGATGTGTGTGAGAAATAGAGCCCCTCCCCTTCTATTGATAGGCAAGGACCAGGCTTGCTTCGGGCACCAAACGCGTCCAAGACACTCGGGAATGTAGCAAGTGGCCAATGAGCAACCACCACATGGAGGGCGACGATGGGGCGCCACTAGGTCAGTTTGGCTGATCCTAGGATCGGCCGACTATCTAGGGCGGACCCACCTAGTGTGCTTCCTTTGGGTGGCCTCCATGTGGGCCCTCTGAGCTTTCCCCGGTGCATGGCTTGTTTTGGAATCCTAGGTTGGCCCATGGATCCTTGTGAAGTCCATGTGTCGCTCTCTGATTCGTCGGTGAGTGCCTTCCTTGGATTAGTGACGTGGATGGCACCTAGAAGTAGTGTGGCAGCCACCTCCTCAGCTGAGTTGGCATGGATCATTCCATAGAAGGTGGGTTTCCATCTCTTTTCATGCTTATTTCACCTACATAAAAATAATCTCCAAGGACAAGTGGAACTACATTATTCAAACCAAAATACAAGTAATAAATGCATATGCCTCCATTTATGTGAGAATATTGATGGCTGAAAGTGGTACTTAACAGCCGTCAACAAACTCCCCCAAGCTAACCTCTTGCTCGTCTCGTAGCAATACATTAAGGACTTAGGTTGGTTGATCAGGAGTTGCTACAATGTTTTATCCTTAACTTATGGCAAACATACAACAGAGTACTCTACCAAGAGTTGAACAAGTTGGCAATGTTCTTACCATTCGCTTGATGATATGGGGCGTGTAGCTTCACCTGCCTTGGGCGGTTGAGAGACAGAATGGTTATATAGCAAATGCATAATCACTCATACCTTGATCAGCTATTAATCCAGAGGTTTTGCAAATTTTTCAAAAGAAAATCAGAGTTCCTCAAATGATACTCTCGGATTGCTCAAAGTGTATGGTTCCTCACCAAAGCATTAAGTTGCCTTTCTTCACATCCTACTCCTAATAGGCTTATGTGGAGCTGTAGGAAGGGAAGAAATGTAGCATACCTGTCTCTCATATTTTGCTAAGTCAAAAACCGGATCCTTGGAAGGAACAAACATACATCCTGATCAAGATGAGCATATGTGTGTTATGATAATGAGCATGGTAAGGTGTATACTAGGCCCGGAAATGGGTGCTAGATATTACCACACTTTATATGAAAAATGAGGGATTGATGGTAAGGTGGACACTAGACCTGGAGCAGGTACTAGTTATTTCCATCTATATGGTGGAACTCTTTTTCTTGCACATATCAATCCCCTTTTCTCCTTTTGGAATTTTTCGAGACTTGGGCTAGCTCTCTTTATTTTATTTTGCCATGCTTTGAGCATGCTTCTCTTTCTCTTTTTCTCTCTTTTTTTCAACTAGCCCTTCGTCTCTTTTGGAGATATTCAGAGAGGGATGAATGATACAAAGATGCATAGAGTTTCATTTGTGGAAGAATGCGTAAGCAAATGGAACAAATGAGGAATGCTAACTTCCAATGTAGAAGTTCTAGCATGAACGTGTACGTGATCTTGATTAGGGCAGTATGAGTTCTAACAAGGGTCACAACAATTTGACAAAGCTCAATGAGAGAACAAGCTGCATATATGAAGGCTAACAAGAGCTAGAATCTACATATGGCCTTGGATAGGAAATGCTCATCATTGAGGAACTCATCATGTTTAGATTTTTTTTTCAAAATGGAAAACTACGGATGTCAAGCATCACTAGGTACAAGATCATAGCACTCTATTATACCATATCATGTCTCACAACAACTTAGGCATGGATCATGCTTTTTGCTACCCACAGTTTTCAAGCTAAGGTTCGAACATGCAAGCCATCAAACTCAAAACTTTGGTAGGATACAAAACTATAAGCAAGACATATGAGAAGAGTAAATGGAGCAACTATTCATCAATTCAACCATAGAGGCAAAGCGTTCTATCGGTGTCCGGATTAGCTCCGGCACTAACTAGTAATTAGCGCTGCGATCAGTCTCTCGATGGTCGATGCTAAGCTAAAGGGAGGCGAGGGATTATCCTGGTTCCGGCCACGGGGCCGTACGTCCAGCAGGGTGTGCTTGCGCACTGTATTAGCTTGCACCGGGGGTGCTCGTAGAGGGCGGCTACAAGCAAGGAGGGAGAGGAGGCAAGTCCTCCAGGTCCCAACTACGATGATTGAGGCAAGTGCCAATATCAGGGATGGTGGAGTGTGGAGTGAGCGAACGAGTGCTGGGAGTCTGTGTGCGTATGTAAGCGTGCCCGCGCAGGGGCGTTTGCCTCTCCCTTTTGTAGACCAAGGGAGGGCAGCTATAGTAGAGCTACACAGTGATCTGTACAGTAGCTGTGTACTAGCAGGCATGGCGCCAGGGGTCTTGTCCTCGCACGTCCTTGCTCCTGACGCGAGTAGGTGATGAGCTTAGGCTTTTGTGGGTGGCGTGGCGACTCCTGTTGCTTGTCCGGGTGTGACTTCGAGGGTGCGCGCCTACCGATTCGAGGGTCCAGTCGCAGGGAAGAGGACGGGAGTTGGTGGTACAGGCCGTGGAACATCACCGGCCTGTCCGCACAGTGCGGTGCAGTCTGTTGCACAGCACTAGGGATGGTGGCACAGCACCGGGGATGGCGGCACAGCGCCGGGGATGGCCGCATGACGTCAGAGTTGGCGGAGGAGACGCAGCGCATGCCATCAGTATGGTGGCACCGGTCAGTACGCACGCCTGCACGCCGCCCATACACCTTTGGAGGGTGCCCCCACGCCCATTCGAGGGCCTTACTGCTGGGGGAGGATGGGAGCAAGTGGCATAGTAGCGCGGAATGATGTCGGCCTGTCCGCACAGTGTCGCGCAGCACCTGCACAGGACCAGGAGTGGCTACCCAGTGGCGGGTTAGGCCGCACAGTGGTGGTGTCAGATGCTCAGGCTGTGTCAGCCTCGCGGCGTGGTGGAGGATTCGCCTTTGACTTTGGCGCCCTGCCGCGGATCCGGGCATTGAATGCCGTTGTCAGATGGAGTGGAGGAGCGGGCTGCTGTTGGCCGAGGGGTGGCCTCAAGCGATGCGGAGTTGGTCGCCCGCTCGAGGGGGGTCGAGTCCCTCGAGCGAGACGGAAACCTGCTCGAGGGGCCGGGACCCTCGAGCGAGGCGGAAACCTGCTCGAGGGGCCGGGACCCTCGAGTGAGGCGGAAACCTACTCGAGGGGCCTGGACCCTTGAGCGAGGCGGAGGGCGGGGTGCGTGAGTTGGCTTCTCTGATGAGGAACCCTGGGCCGTTGCTGGGCCGTAGCAGGCTATGGGCCTATCACGTACCTTGCTCCCTTTTTAGATTCATGGGGGTTAGTCCGTACGTGATTGTGTTTAACGAGGGCGATTACCCCCTTAGTGAGGGGACCCCTAATGACCGTCCCCGATAGTAGCCCCCGAGCCTTTGCGGGAATGGGAAGCAGTCCGGCAAAGGTTGCAGGTCCTGAGGAGACGTCCTCAGATGCTATGTGTGGGACTTTCCCATTGATCATGCGTGTTTTTCCGTGGGGGTGCACTAGCGCACCCGCGGGTGGAAGCCCCCGAAGTCCTGCAGGAGTGTGTGCACTCATGCAGGGGTTAAAAGCGTCGAGTGACGGGCTCGCCTCGTGTTTGTTTCAGTCGGCCTCGGCGGTATCTCAGCCGGCATCGGCGATTTACACGGGCGGAGTAGCGTCGAGTTTGCCCGAGGCACCCTTAGACGGGTTTGCTTGTTTGTTCGGGGCTTAACCCTCCACAGATCAGCACGGCTAAGCGAGTATGATCATCGGGATGGTCGTGGTGCGAGGAGCCCCCGAGCCCTGGCCCAATGAGGGACGATCAGGAAAACTCCTCGGCTTCGTATTACGACCCTTGTCGCCCTTTTGCAGGGAGGAGGGGTGAAGCGATCCATGCTTCCCTCGAGCGGGCAGCGAGTCATGGATGCCTCGGTGAGCTGTTAGCGGATAGTTCAAGTGGACGTCCGTGCCCCGTTCGCTAGGGGTCGGCTCGTGGTCCGGAGACACGTCCATGTGAGCGCTTGCAAAGGTTTGCTAAGCAGGGCTCGGTCCCGTTCGATAGGGGCTGAGGGCGCGGAAGCACTCCCTCGATGGGATCCCTCAGTTAGCTGCCTTTGTCCTGGTCTTGAACACGATATGTGGGGCGCCCCCGAAGTTCGCGTTCGGGGATAGGCTCGGTCGTGCACGCCCTAATCGTTCCTGACTCTGTTGATCTAAGGTGCCTGTTCGAACCCTTCGAGGGTCAGGCTCCGTACCCCTGATCAGTAGGGCTTTTGCGGGGAGCGTCGTGCGTCCACGTCTTGGTGTATCTGTGGCGCCTGTCGAACCCTCGAGGGCCCAGGCTTCAAACCACTGATCAGTAAGTCCTCGCTACGAGGTGCATCTGCGGTGCCCGTCGTACCCTCAGCGGGCCGGGCCTTGAGCCACTGATCAGTAACGGTTTGAGGAGTGAGCTCTGGATGCCCCTCGAATTCCGCTTTCAAGGGTATGCTCGGTCGAGCGCATTCCCGTGTCTTTAACTCCCTCGAACCGGGGTGCCAGTCGAACCCTTTCGAGGGGCCAGGCCTCGAATCCCTGGTTAGCGGGCTCAAGGGGTCTTCCTTACACAAGAAGGAACCCCATGACGTTTGAATTCCGGCCGTGGACCGGTTGGTTGCCGTGCCTGTGCGGTCGTGGCTGATGTGGCACGGAGCAAGCGGAGTGGGCGCGCCTTTTCAGGCAAGATGGCGTGGGCGGCGGGCGAATAGAAAAGGACGTGCTACAGTTCCCCCTAGTTTACCGTGCGGTAATAACTGTGCACGTGCACGCGCGTCGCGGTTTCAGGGTGGTGGGGCCCTACTGTCAGTGTCAGGCGGCCCCTCGAATCCGCCCCTCCTACCCTATAAAAATAGGAGACGAGGGAAAAGGGACTTTTACCGTAGCCATTTGCAAATGCTGCTCCCGCTTCGCCTTCTCCACCACTGCGTGCTCCGCCGTTCCAGATCCGTACACGCACACCCGCTCCACTTTGCCCCCGCATCTGTCTTCTCCTTCCGCCTGCAGCCATGATCAGGATATTGGAGGCTGCGCCATGGTTCCCATCGTCGGTGGACAAGAAGACCATGGAGGGGCTCGTCCTCGGCGGGCAACTGGCGTGGATAATCCCGCTGGCGTCGCACCGGGAGCCGTCTCCACTGCCGGGCTACATCGTGAGCTTCGTGCGGCTGCACCAGCGTAGGTTCAACGCCCCCACAAGCAAGTTCAACCAGGGGTTGTGCTACCACTACGGGGTGGAGCTCTAGAACTTCACCACCAACGCCATCTCGCAGGCAGCGTCCTTAATCGCCGTCTATGAGGGATTCCTGGGAATCGAGGTGCACTAGGACCTGTGGATTCATCTCTTTCGAGGTGAGCTCCACACGGTCGCCACTAGGGAGAGGAGGACACGCAGGGCCGTCCGTGCCGGCGGCCTCATGTTCGCGGCCCGCGAGTCTAGGAGGGATCTCTACCCGTCCTGCACCATGACGTTGAACAACTCTGACCGGGAGAAAGGGTGGTTCTACCTTCGCAACGACGGTGCCGGACTCCCGCCATATACCGGGAAGGTGTTCACGGCGAAGCCAGACGAGTTGTCGCACAGGGTGTCACCTCAGGCGAGGCAAAAGAAGCTCGAGCCCCTCACCGATGCCCTGCATAAGCTAGCAGATGCCGGGTTGACCGTGGCGGCCGCCATCGCGAACTTCCACCACCAGTGGGTGATCCCCCTCATGGAGAGGGCACTCACCATCTTCGCGATGAGGAGCAACGCCGATGCCGCGGCCCTGGCGAGCTCGTGGTTGCTGGAGGAGCCACTCGCCATGGCGTACGCGGCCACGAGGGCGTGGCGCGCGGTGAACCTCAATGCGGTGGCTCACAGCGACGACGACTTGTGGTCATTCGTGATGTGCCCTGATCCAGACCATCACGAGTTGGTAAGATCCGATTGGTCGCTCCGTTCGCTTTGTTCCGGTGCTTGACTCGATCGTGATTGTGGTGACAGGGGGTGCGCCTTGACGTCCCCACATCAGACCCTCCAATGCCCAGATCTCGCGCTGCCAATCGTGCCGAGCAACAGAGGTAGAAGGAGAAGGCGGACCGGGCGAGGGCAAGGAAGACGAGGAGGCAGGAGCGGATAGACGCGTACAACGAGGAGTACCGTCGGTGGGAGTAGCGGGGCCTCTCCCGCCCCGCCGCATCTGATACACTTGGATTCGGACTAGGATGACAGCGACAGGGAGCGAACCGTCTCGGACAGGGAGGAGGAAGCACCAGCCTCGACGTCAAAGGGCAAGGGGACCCTCGCTGTGCCCACTTCTGCGGCAGACTCGGCGTTCCTTGACGAAGCCGCATCGTCGAGGGTGCCGATCAAATCGGGGGCCGTGCCCCCAGACCCCTCGAAGAAGCACAAGCTGTGTGTCTCTGACCTGCAGTGAGTCATGTTTCGCTCTCTGTGTTCTTGATATCATAGATTAGTCTGCTAACCTCTCCTTTCCAATTTCGCCAGGCGGGCGCCCGCTGTTCCTGGGCTCGCGCCTACCAAGGCGCTTAACGTGGGGGCGCTGGATGCGTCGCGCATGATGAGGCCTTGTTCGACGAGGACACCACGGTCGGCGAGAGCGGCTGCAGCGGTGGCACCGGCGACGAGGGGGACACCGCGATCGGAGGTGGCGATTGCGGGATCGCTGTGACTGGAAGAGGCGGCAGCAGAGGCCCTTCGCGCTGCGATGATTTGAGGATCCTGGCAGGGGCAGGAACGGCTTCGCACCGCCAGCCGAGAAGCAGAGGGCCGCAGGGACGATGCGGCTCCTACTGATGGTGATTCGACCCCTCCTAGGGGTCAGGGGATGGTGGCGGCCGCACTAATACCCGAGCCCGCACCCGGGGTGTTGCTGGTGCGGCCTGATGGCCGAGTCGTGCCGCAGGTGCCAACGACTGGTGCCGGAGTGGCGCAGGGGGCGGACATATTGACGTTGTGCCGCCCCAACCACATCAAAGGCTACTACCCATGGGAGCTGAAGTTTGACCGCCCCGGGGTCCCACCAGGCTTGGTGGAGAACGCGAAGAAGGAGAGGGATCTGTAGCAGGAGTTCAACAACCTTGGCTCCTCCATGCAGAACTCACTTGACTTCGCCCTCAAGACCCACATGGGCAGGTCGCTCCAGGTTTTCCGGGTGAGTGTTCTTGCATGAACGTTGTCCAGCTCTTCTTTTTCTGTTCGCGTGAGTTTCATTCGATCTTTTACCCCCCCTTTTTGCAGGAGCTGCAAATGCAGGATGGAGAGAAAATCTCCTACATCGCCGACCTGTGTGCCGAGGTTGACAAGCTCCAGGCAGAGAACGAGGGCCTGGACGCGATGGTGGAGGCGCTGCGGGTAGACTGTGACAGAACCGCCCAAATTAATTCTATATTATTGCCTAAACCATTCCATTTGGTCACTAAGCAATAATACATAAGTAACTTGTCGCCTCTGCTGGGTCAAGCCCAGTAAATCACTTTAGCAAGGATCTAACACTTGTACATCAAAACTCACTCGAAGGTGAGTCCAGAGACAGACATTTCACAAATATTACATCATGCTCCATAAGTTTCATTATTACAAACCCAAGTCTTTTGCGTAAGACTAAATAGTTCTGAGTTCGAAACACAGCAGAAATAAAATACTAAACATCATAAGTAACATCATAGGAGGCCATGCGTGATGTCACTAAGCACTGTCATCCTCCCACTCCACTTCCCAACCGGGTGGGAGAAAACCAGGCCACGGGAACCCATCATCATTCACATCTCCTGAAAACAATGACAAAAGCAAGGCTGAGTATACTAATACTCAGCAAGACTTAACCGTCGGGTCATGGGAGATCACCAACTCTGTAGACATGCACGGCTTTATGGTTAGTAGGTTGTTTTGCTGAAAAGCAACAAAGAGTATGTCCTTACTTTCAAGTTTTAGCTCAAAATTCTAGTTGATTATCCATTACTAAATAGGCAACTATTGCAAGCATAAGTTATGCAAACAATTAAGCATATATCCAAATTAAATGTCAATTCCATCATTAACGGGACATAGAGTGTATGGTTAAGCAATCTCGGGTAACGGTGAGAGGCCAACGATCGATCGATTAATAACCTTGCAAGGGAAACCTAAACACATGGGAGAATGCATACCCCAAAAATAGCCAACTAGAAACCAAAAGGGGTGGGGTATGCACCAACCAGGTGGTTACCAACCGTCCTTGACTCAGGATCCATTTCTACAGTCTTTGGTACAGGGTGGTTGGTTACGGCCTCGCCTCCCCAACCCTACACATTCACCACTCTGTTGCAAGCAGAGGGGACTCTTCCCAAGATTAGTGGTCATAGATCCCTTACCGGATCAAGAAGGTACTAGGCTTACCAGTCCCATTCCCGGCAAATGTTTAGTACGTTCAAATGCTTAACCACAGACCTACTAGCCGGAGCCGGTCCCATGCTCATACCACATGAGCATATCCATTTTACAAAATCTTATGATTCCAACATAAGAAACCTGTAGCTCGCGAGTGACGAACATCACTCGACTTTTACTGTGTCCTTAGAGCATGGCAACTAGAGACCTATCATGCTAGTATTTGAGCAAAGGAATCTAGGATCATGCATCTAGGGTTTCAATTCAACTCCTGAAACTTAAATGCACAAACATAGACAAACATAATTGTAAAAGTTAGAAAACTGGGTTATGTTCTGGGGCTTGCCTTCACAAGCAAAGTCAATGACGATGTCCTCCGAAACTTGATTTGGGTCTTGCTGCACCTCCACCATGTTCACTTCTCCTTCAGCTAGATCTCCCTCGAATTCTGGCACCAACTCGTAGTTTCCGTCCGGATGTTCTACACGACATGCATATGCATTAATTTCATGTATTTATAATCGAGGAGTGAAAACGTAGTTTAGACTTGAAGGGTAAACATGGGGTGCATGAGTGACCACATTCACCTAGACAAGGATATATTCAGCATACTCTTCCTACAAGAGCAAGGGTGTGTGTGTGGTTTAACTCCTTATTTGATGGTGATTGTGTGCACATCTAAATTAAGTAATTAATTTTTCTTCACCAAATTAAGGGGTGATGTTCATGGTTTGATTTGGTGAAGCTCAAACAAGCGATTTAAATTGCACACAGAAGGGATTTCTATTTTCCTTTTATTTCTGGGATTAAGCTTGATTTACTTTGAAAATTAATTTTGGAAGAAATACAAAAGAATGTGATCATGAAACTTTGAAGACAGGAACATCATACTATACATGAGCTACTACCAAAAATTCAGATCAATCCAAGCCACAGATTTAGCATGACAAATACAACTAGATTCATCCATTAAAAACACAAATAAATCATACAAAAATATATATACCACATCTTGAGCTAGAAAACCATGTAGAAGTGCAACACATCTAACCATGAAGAGATATGCACTTACTCAGCAAAGAAAATTTAAATTACTTTAAATTTATGAAGGAAGGTTAAACTTGTGCAAAAATTATTTGACCCTATTAAACATGGTAAAAACATCTCTACTGTTTAGCACGAGTGCAAAACCATTAAACAGGACCACAGCAAAAAGATTGGATCCAAAAGACCAGCAAATTAATTTACAAAAAAACGTATACAGGAACATTACTGAAAATCAACTTTAATTTATATCTAAGGATCTACTTGATAACTATGTGCCAAATTTGAACGAGAAGACCAACATGACATAGCAAACAACATATCCAAAATTGAGCTTTAGATCATGCATATAATTTAAATTATTTCAAATCTAGCCAAACTGGTAAATTCAAGATTATTTAAAATATACACAGAAGTTTGAAAACTCCCTTTGTAGAAAAGTTTGTTCTAGTCACAAGGATCACAACAAAATTGAGTTTGCATTTTTATGATTTTTCTGTGATTTGATATGTATTTTACCTGATCCAGAAATTTGAAAGTAAAAAGGAAGAATCCTTTTGCAGAAAGGCCCTTGGATTTTACACAGAGGCCCCTAGGAAGAACTCGATGTCCACAAGAAGGTCCTCGGCGGTGCGGCTGAGATCGCCGGCGGTGAGGTGGGGCCGGACTTGCTTGGGCGAGCGGCGGGGAAGGACCAGAGGCTCACCTAGGAGCTATCCGTGGCCGGAGTTGGGCAGGGGAAGGCACCGGTGAGGGGGCTCGGCGGCGCAGGGGATCTGCAGCCGCGGCACAGGTTGCTCCGGCGAGCTCTGCGATGGAGCTCTAATGGCGGCGGCGGAGCAGCACTAGCGGAGCAGGGGTCAGCGGCGGAGGGTGATGGCAGCCTGCTCTACTTATAGGCGTCAGCGAGTAGCTGCATGGCGACACGCGGCTAGACTTTCCTGCGCACATGGGCGGGCAGCCTAGGCGGGCACAAGCAGCGCCCCAACGCGGCGCAAAGCGCGCGTGGGCGTGGGTGTGGCGCAGTGCGGCGCGACAGCCGTCCCCCTGGCGCGAGCCATCCGGGTCGGTAGAGCCTCAAGGAGGTGGCGCCTGGGCGCGACTCGACTGGTGGCGCAGTGGGGCCCAGCAGACGGCGCGTGGACGGCGGGCACGGACGTCGGGGCAGGGGCTCGGTGCGAGGAGACGTGCACGCGCACTGTCGTTCTGGTGTTCTAGGCAGTTCAACCTTGGCACGTTTGACCGGCTCAAACAACCAAAATTTGAACCGAACTTTGAATTCGCCAAAAATAGAAGTTGTTATCCACATAACCAGCTCCAACTTTTCCATAGGTCGACCCGTGGAATTCCGAATAGATTAGCCAGAAATTAAGATCAAAGATTAGAATTTTCTCGACCCCTGTCATGTCCAGATTTGGACTTTGACCGAATTTTTGAATGTCTTCCACTTCGAATTTCAAAAACCGCCAATTGAATGAAATGTGTCCCATGAAAAACTTAGCAACTTTCATATTGGCAGATTTTGAAGTTGTTATATGAAAAGTGGAGTTTGACCTGAGCCATCAAAAAAGGTCAAATAGGAGCTTTAGGGGGTGATTAGGATAGCTAGGGTTTTTCTCCCACTTATAAGCCAAAACTCAAAAAGTGCCAATGGACAAAGTTGTGTCCCATGAAATTCTTGACAACTTTTATTTTGGCTGAATTTGAAGTGTTTAGGGAAAATTTGGAGAACGAGCTAGATCATCAAAGAAAGGCATAGAGTTCTAGGGGTTTGACTTAGGTTTTGAGGGGTTTGACTTGGGGTTAGGGGTTTGACCAAGTCAACAATGCCAAGTACCATGCTTACCCTTACTAATGATGGTGATTACTGTTACATAAACATCAGGGATATTACAGCCTACCCCCCTTAAACAGAATCTCGTCCCGAGATTTGACAACAAGATTAGATGAAATTCTTCAGGGTAAGATAAAGGGTTACATGAGAAAACTAGCAGAGCAAGGCTAAACTCTTCGAGATCTAAAGCTCAGAGAGGATAACAGATACATGGTTTTCTTCACACACTTTTACGTCGCTCATGAGGAAGCGGGTGTTGAATGTACACGTGAAAAGCTAGAGCCAGCGAGAACTGGTGCGCAAAGCAAACATACACTCCTACTAGATCCCAATGTACAGAATCAAACATTTCCAGAAAACTAGCCATGGGGTGACGCAGGAGTGGATCCTTCTCTTAGACTTCTTCTTGAGCTTCTTCTTTTCATCACCGACGAATGCCGTAGGCGGAGAAGATGGATGGCATGCGTGCTCAAAAGAGCATCCGGTAGGGAGTGAGAGTGGTGGGGATGCAAAGCTCAAGTGGAGGCAAGCTCTGAGTGGGGAGAGCCGACGGGAGGAGGTGCTCCTTTTATTGATGCTCACCGTGGTGCAGTGGTGGTGGTGCTCACACCACTAGGGTAGGGGCCGGCGGATAAGGAGGTGTAGTGGCGGCATGTGGCAAGCTAGTGGCTGGCATTGGATGCCAGGGTGACAAGACGGCTATCGTAATGGTGCGTAGGTGGCGATCAGCTGCTGCGGTAGAAAGGTGGCAGAGTGATGGAATGACAGAGAATAGGCGAAGCACGTATACGGATGAAGTCAAATTGACTCTCGAGAACCGATGAGAACTTGGGGTATCCATAATTCCAAAATGAGATTGTATCGAGGAAAGCGCAGAAAAGGATTTTTCCTGTCTTTTGATTACTCCAATCTTGATTCCTTTGATTTCAAATAATTGTGCAAAAAGGATCATGGATCACTAATCAATAGAAAAACTCCTCGTATCTTGATTGTGGTTGACAGAAGAAAGAGGCGGAAGTTTAAAACTATGGCAGACGTCAAGTACCTGTGACAACTTGTGATCCTTCGGGCATGTTCCAGGCCAGGCTCTCACGCTCCTGATCTCTTGGTCGAGATGTTATCTTAACTTTTTGGTTCTTGCGATCATATGACTACTGCTTTCTTCGGAGCTGGGGGCAATCACAGGCGAAATGACCCAATTCAAAGCAATTGTAGCAACCCATTGGGTCACTAGATTCTTCTTGGTAGTACAAATGACCGGACTGATGACTAGAGAAAGGAATCCTAGGAGTTGTAAAATACTGGAGTGATTCCCTTACCTCTAGAAATTTCATACTAATTTCAATCCTCTCTCCTTGGGGTGACACGATGTCCCGGTCTTTTGGGTCGCCCCATGTGTTAGAAGGCATTCACGAAAGGAATGACCACGCTCTCCACATTTAAAACAAATTTGGCATTGTCAGGGATGTTACATAGACCTCGGCTGGTAAGAATACGATCTGCTCTGCGTGGGCGAGGAGCGTGATGCTCAGTGGGCCGTGGCAGAGCAGAAGGCCAAGGAGGCCGAGGGGCTGAGCGCCGCACTCTAGGGGAAGGAGGAGGCACAGGCGAAGGCAAATGAGGAGCTCTGACAGGCACGCGAGGCGCTTGCCGAGGCCCAGTCTTCACGCAGAAGGACACAGCCCTCACCGAGGCGCAAGCTCAACTCCAGCAGGATCGCGTGACCCTCGAGGGAGTGAGATCCAAGCAGACTCAGGCCGAGCAAAAGACCCAAGAGGTCGAACAGCTGGGTGCTGCTCTGTGGGTGAAGGATGAGGCGCTCACGAGGGTCGAGAGCCAGCTCCAGCAGGAGCGCGCGGCGCACGAGGAGGCACAGACCCAGCTCCAACAAGAGCGCGCAGCACTTGAGGAGGTCAAGTCCACGCTCTGGTAGCGGGATGCAGAGGCAGCGACGGCGAACTCCCAGCTCCAAATCCGGTAGGTGGCGGCCGAGCTGCTCACCGGGGTTCTGGTCCGGGAGGGCATCGCTGTCGAGACCCTGCAGGCCACCGTCGAAGAGAAGGATGCCTCGATCCTGCAGCTGCAGCAAGAGACCGGGGCCGTGCGTGCAGAGCTCAAGACGGAGAAGAGGCGGACCGAGGGTAAGTCGTAGCCCTCAGGCCCTTGATTATCTTAGGCTTCTCAAGATTCGCTCTAGACGCATCTTTGCTTGTCTCAGGACTGCGAAAGGCCCTGGAGGAGTCGTCGACGCAGGCGGAGACTCTCCTGGTCGCCTATACCTCAGCTCAGCGGGAGCTCGAGGCCTTGGAGGGAGCGGCCCTCGAAGTGTGCCGGGAGATCGAGGGGGGCGCCGGCTCGTCGGGGAGCTCGTTGGCAAGCCGCCTTAGGGCTCTGGGGAGCCGCGTTTTCGAGCGTGTAAAGGGCGCTCTTCGACTTGGTGTCTAGAAGACCTTAGGCGCGGTGTCGATGCACTACATCGTCGAGTTCGAGGCTTTGGCGACAGGCTACATCATCACGGATGATCTTGATGACCATGGGATGAACGCCGCCATGGATCAAGCCAATGCCGTTGCTGCTGGTGCTGCCGCTGAGCTTGCCGACATGTTCGAGGAGATGATCGTACTCGTGAGTAACTTGGGGGTAGAGTGGTGAGAGAGAAGCCATATCCTGCTGGAGGCGTTGGCAGTCTCAGACTCAGCCAGCCCTAACCTTAGTTATTCACGTCCTGCTTCCGTTTTTCTAAGCATTCGAGGCCTAACACGTTAGCATTTTTGAAAGTAAAGGTGTTTGCAAAAAAATGGGACCGTTTAGGGGGAGTGCCCCCCATAGTAGCCCCCGAGGGGGACTAAGTTTTCAGAAGAAAGTCGAGTCTCCCTAACTTTTATTCACAACCTTGGTGTATCTACAGCTCACCCGGGCGTCAGATCTATACAAAACGATTTGGAATTTCAAGGATAGAAACAACATAGCTGTTGAATGTTCCAAGCTTTGGTGAAGATTTTGCCCTTCTCATTTGCGAGCTTGTACATGCCCTTCGGCGATGATGTATGGCCCTTCCCATGGCGGTGTGAGTTTGTGACGGCCTTTGTTCTTCTGCCGAAGCCTGAGCACCAGGTCTCCCTTGCTAAGGTCTCGAGGCCGGACCTTTCGCGCTTGATATTGTTGCAGGGATTACTGGTACTTCTCTGAATGTAGGATTGCCACGTCCTGTGCCTTGTCGACGCAGTCCAGCAAGTCTTCGCGATCTTGCTGGATCTGCCCTTCTTGGTAGGCTCTGACCCTCGGGGATTAGTAATCCAAGTTTGTGGGGAGGACGGCCTCGGCGCCATAGACAAGGAAGAATGGGGTGAAACCCGTGGCTCTGCTTGGGGTGTTCTTGAGATTCCAAACGACCGACGGCAGCTCCTGTATCCATCTCTGGCCAAACTGATTGAGCTTGTTAAAGATTCTTGGCTTTAGGCCTTGTAAAATCATGCCGTTGGCACGTTCTACTTGACCGTTGGTCTGTGGGTGTGCTACGGTTGACCAATCCATGCAGATGTGGTAGCTGTCACAGAATTCCAGGAACTTCTTGCTGATGAACTGGGTGCCGTTGTCCGTTATGATGGAGTTTGGTACCCCGAACCGGTGGACTATGTCCGTGAAGAACAGCACGGCCTGCTCAGACCTGAGGCTGCTGATGGGGCGGACCTCGATCTATTTGGAGAACTTGTCGATGGCCACCAATACGTGGGTGAAGCCCCCGGGCGCCTTCCGTAAGGGCCCGACCATGTCCAGTCCCCACACAGCGAATGACCACGTGATGGGGATGGTTTGTACCGCGTGAGCCAGAAGATGAATCTTACGAGCATAGTACTGGCACCCTTCGCAGGTGTGCACGACCTCGTTGGTGTCAGCGACTGCCATTGGCCAGTAGAAACGCTGGCAGAATGCCTTGCCCACGAGGGTGCGCGGCGCAGCGTGGTGGCTGCACATGCCAGCGTGGACGTCTTGGATCAACTCCCGACTTTCGGGGATAGAGATGCACCGCTACATGATCCCCGAGGCGTTGCGCTTGTATAGCTCGCTGTCGATGACGACACAGGACTTGGCCTTCCTGGCGATACGTCTTGCCTCGGTTCGATCCGAGGGTAACTCCCCCCGGTCGAGCCAGGTGAGATACTCGTCGCGCCAGTCCCGCAGAGGGGGCGGGAGCTTGTCGATCTCCATTGCCTCTGCATCGTCCACCTGGGACCCTTCGTGGTCTGAGGTCTCGAGTTCCCCATTCGAGGGGTCCTCGTCCATGGGCTCGGCGCCTGTGGTCTTCGAGGGGCCAGCCCCCGAGGCCTTGCCAGAAATCTTGGCGGGTTTGTTGAGGTCGATGGAGGGCTCGGTGAGGTCACTGGTGAAGACGTTCGGGGGAACGGTGATTCGCCCCGACGCGATCTTGGCCAGCTCGTCCGCCTCCTCTGATGAGGACATGACACCCATGCATACGACCATGATTGGTGCATGGAATGGAGTAAAAGAAGTCCAGCAAGGGTGTCCAAGTCGAAGAGGAGGCACGAGGCTAATCCGGTTCGAGTCCCCAAGGTGGAGGCTGAAAAGAATTCAAGTTCGAGCCCAGTTCGGAGTCCAGGACCAGTGCGCAATACAAACGACACCCAGGTTGCATACGAAGTTGGTTTTGGACGTTCTTTATATGGCTGGAAGCAGAATTTCATAAGGCTTCCAATGGCACTGGTTTGAGGCCCAAATTCGTCCTGAGTCAATGGGAATCGTCGAAAGAAGTTGACGTCCAGAATCTGCCAAGGTGCTGCGTCGTCGGTTTGTTGGGCCTTAAGCCCAAGTTGAGGGCGCCCCATCCTAGGTCGCCCTCAACCCTAGGACGCCCCTCTTCATATACTCAGTAGCCGCCGCATTTAGAACTCGAGTTTTGTTTTACATCTAGCTTTAGCTACACCAGAACACGCACAAATATGTGCTGTCCTCTGTGATTCAGAACTCCACCTTCGAGTGATATTAAGATTGCTCGCCTCAGATTCTTTTTCGTTCTTCGATTGCGTACAGGAATCGATCTTCGTGATCAGCCTGATCTTGCGCCAGCAAGGTTGGTAACCATCGGGAGTTGGTTCAGCGATTGCATTAGCGCTTCGAGCTCGCTCGTCGTAGTCAGATCGTGAGGGTCAACAACCACCAGATCGAAGTTATCTCCACTAACCGAAAGATCGGGCACTCCGCCTCTATCGAGTGGTATCAGTTTTCCAGGTTGCTCGGTGAGTTTATCCAGTGTTTTTTTATTTCCTACAGTCCACAAAAACCAAACAAAAATTTACTTTCAGGTTAGATCCTTGTCCCAGCAACCGTTTAGCCTTGCACATTCTTTCAATAAATGTCTTTGTTGAATTTTTGTGCTTACTCGTTCAATTGTTGCTGGTTACTTGTGTTTAATCTCTTGTTTCTCATTCTTTTTTCTAACCCTAAGTTCGCTGCCGCCGCACTCACCATCAGCGCCGCACCCATCTCCCCTCGCGCCGCGACGGCCCGCCCATCGCGTTCGCCCCCCTCCCTGTCCTGTGAGTTTGGAAAGTTCAAAAAAAGAAAGAAAAGGAAAGAAAAGGAAAAAAAAAGGAAAGCAATCAAAAAAAGAGAAAAAAAAAGCAATAAAAAAAAGAGAAAGTCCAAACAGGAAGGGAGACGGACACCGCTCACGCGTGACGTGCCCTCTCGGTCGCGACAACCCTGGGTGACGCCGAGGCCACCTGCTAGGTCACGTTCCGAGCCCCTCCCCCACGAACCCCCCTCTCTTCCCCCACGCCTTACCAGCTTCTCTTCCTCTCTTTCTAGGTACCATATTCTGAGTTTGGTCTTACTCTAGAGAGAGAGAGAGAGTATTTTTTTACCGGAATACCCCTGTACTTTCGGAAAAAGTGTGTGTGGTGATTTGCGGTTGGAGATCCTCTGTGTTCATATTATCAGTTTTGAGGACTCCTGCATGAAAAAAACAGAAGCAAAAAAATAGCAAATTGTTGCGCCCTCCACCTTCCTTGTTGTCTTTTCAGGTTTTCACTTGTTGCCAGCCGCTTTTGTTTCGTGTTTAGCAATATAATTTAACTTTGCATTATTGTTTGAGTGTGCTAATCCTTGACTTGAGTGCAGCCTACCCAGAACTCCACATATTTCTACGACGAGCAGATTTTGTTTCTCCAGGCAATCGCTCATCTAATCTTTCGCGAGTTCCACTGGTTGGTTGCAGGTCGCCCCTGTGTGCGTGGTAAGAACGTATAAGAATTTGATAACAACACTAGTTTGAGCACCTTGTGAGCCGTTACGCCCCTGTTTTGTTGTCGATTTTGTTTTTGTGTTTGCGCTAACCATGGCAGGCGACGACAAAAGGGATGACCAGCTGCAGAACATGCGGACACGAGTTGGTGGACTTGCCGCGGACATTCAGACGATACATGCACGGCTGGATTCGATGACCACTTCGTCGACAGAGCGGTTCGATACGCTCGACCTCGCACAGACGGCCGCTAAGACCACACTCGACACCGTCGTGGCATGACTCGATGCTTTGCACACAACGCTCACAGAGTTGCAGAAGGACGACAGAGACCGCCGAGACCGCGCCCGCCGTGTGCTCCACCATTCCGGTAATGATTCATTGGCTACGATTATATTTAAACTTCCACCTTATAATGGCAAATATGATCCTGCTGCATATCTTGATTGGGAATTAGAAGTTGAACATCAATTTTCATACCATGATATTTCTGCTAATTCTCAAGTTCAAACTGCTATTAGTGAATTTACGGATTTTGCTTTAATGTGGTGGCGTGATTATAAAAAAAGGCATCCGAGTACAATTCCAACCACTTGGGATCAATTAAAAGCTGCTATGCGACATAGATTTGTACCTTCTTATTATGCTCGAGATTTGCTTAAAAAAATGCAGCATTTTCAGCAAGGTTCTCAATCTGTTCAGGATTATTACCAGGCGTTACAAAAAGACATGATTCGGTGTGGGTTATTAGGGAAAATTGATGCTGCAGTGGCATGTTTTTGTGGTGGTTTGAACTGCGAAATTCAGGACATACTAGATCATAAGGAATATGCAAATATGACCATGTTATTTGAATATGCTTGCAAAGCTGAACGTGAAGTGTAGGGACATCGCTCGAAGACATATCCTAACTCTTTTGCAGAAAGAAGCTCGACATCCAGTTCAGCGGCCGCTCTCCCTGCGCCATGCACGCCCACCGCTACACCACGCGAGAGGACGGCCACACCTGCGGGCGCATCCTCATGTACAAATTCAGAACCATCACTCCATAATGCACCGAATACTCCTACTGAGAACATAGGTAATGCCCATGGTGCTGCACTCACAGAAGGTGAGAATTCTGTTAATGTGCTGAATTTTTCCACTAATCATGCTTTAGTTGAGCAATTAATAGTGGAACCATCTCTTGCTTTATCTTTGTCACATGGTGATTTGCTTGATGTTTCTTGTGATAAAGATGAATTGTGTGCTACTACTTCAGATTTACATGCTAGTGCTAAAAATAAATATGTTATGCATGTTGCTAGTAAAAATGATGAGCTACATTTGTTGTCTTCTTTACATACTTTGGGTTACATTGAATTTGATGATTTGTGTAATCTAGATTGTTTAAAAGAGAGACTTTTTGCATATACTGATTTGCCATGGTTGTCTAGACATTCATATCATGTTATTGGCAAATATAACAACAAAGGACAATATATGGTACATCGGGTTTACATTTGTACAAATCTGAATTCTCCTTTTGTTGTGCACGATTGTGATCGATTAGAGGGAAACCATCCTACAAATATTTTCACATGTTCCTCTAGTAGTTTTGTTTTGCAAGAAGGGAAGCATTGCTGGCGGCTCCCTATGATTTTTGGTGCTAAATTTTCTTGCAAGCAACCAGCCATTAGTGTTGTGTCTTTTGTTGGTGCTAATCTTTTGCAGGATAGTAATGACAAACCTCATGCGTTTTTCGATAACGAATTCTCCAGAGATGCTGACAATTTGATGCGACATGACATGATACATATTTGGAAACATGGTCACATTCCTCCTCACAATTGTTTTGATTTGCTTTATTTGCGCAACCCTGTTCTCCCTTGTGTTGTGCAGGATCGTTTTCACGTACACTCGACGTCGAGGATGACTTTTCTTCAAGAAGGGGGGAATGATGAGGACATGACACCCATGCATACGACCATGATTGGTGCATGGAATGGAGTAGAAGAAGTCCAGCAAGGGTGTCCAAGTCGAAGAGGAGGCACGAGGCTAATCCGGTTCGAGTCCCCAAGGTGGAGGCCCAAAAGAATTCAAGTTCGAGCCCAGTTCGGAGTCCAGGACCAGTTCGCACTAAAAACAACGCCTAGATCACATACGAAGTTGGTTTTGGGCATTATTTATATGGCTGGAAGCATAATTTCATAAGGCTTCCAATGGCACCGGTTTGAGGCCCAAATTCGTCCCGAGTCAACGGGAATCGTCGAAAGAAGTTGATGTCCAGAATCTGCTAAGGTGCTGCGTCGCCGGTTTGTTGGGCCTTAAGCCCAAGTTGAGGGCGCCCCATCCTAGGTCGTCCTCAACCCTAGGACGCCCCTCTTCATATACTCAGTAGCCACTGCATTTATAACTTGACTTTTGTTTTACATCTAGCTTTAGCTACACCATAACACGCACAAATACGTGCTGTCCTCTGTGATTCAGAACTCCACTTTCGAGTGATATTAAGATTGCTCGCCTCAGATTCTTGTTCGTTCTTCGATTGCGTACAGGAATCGATCTTCGTGATCAGGCTGATCTTGCGCCAGCAAGGTTGGTAACCATCGGGAATTGGTTCAGCGATTGCATTGGCGCTTCGAGCTCGCATGTCGTAGTCGGATCATGAGGGTCAACAACCACCAGATCGAAGTTATCTCCACTCACCGAAAGATCGGGCACTCCGCCTCTATCATCCTCATTGTGCGCATGCGATGTGGTTGAGCTTGAAGCCAAAGAACTTGTCCTCGAGCTTGCGCACTGCACTACAGTATGCCTCCATCTTCTCGTCGTGGCAGCTTGCGTCCTTCATCACCTGGTCTATGACCTGCTGAGAATCTCCCCAGATATCAAGGCGCTTGATGCTGAGCTCGATGGCGATGCGGAGGTTGCTGAGAAGGGCCTCGTATTCCACCATGTTGTTCGACACGGGGAAGTGCAAGCGCACCAAGTAGCGCATGTGTTCTGTGAGGGGTGAAACAAAGAGCAGGCCCGCACCTGCACCTGTTTTCATCACCGAACCGTCGAAGTACATGGTCCAGCATTCAGCCTGGATCTAGGGCGTGGGCAGCTGAATGTCGGTCCATTCAGCCACGAAATCTGCCAAGACCTGCGATTTTATCACCTTGCATGGTGCGTAGGTGAGAGCTTGACCCATGAGCTCCACTGACCACTTTGCTATCCTACCCGAGACGTCCTGATTGTGAACTATCTCTCCCAGGGGGAAAGAGGAGACCACGGTGACAGGGTGAGCCTCGAAGTAGTGCCGCAGCTTGCGCCGTGCGAGCAATACCACGTAGAGCAGGTTCTGGATCTGAGGATATCGCGTCTTGGTTTCGGACAATACTTAGCTAATGTAGTACACCAGCCTCTGAACAGGTAGAGCGTGCCCCTCCTCCGTTCTCTCTAGGACGATGACCGTGCTAACCACCTGGGTCATCGCAGCTATGTAGAGATAAAGAGGCTCACCTTCTTGGGGCGGCGTCAGTATCGGAGCGTGGGCAAGTGTTACCTTAAGCTTGTCGAGAGCTTCCTCGGCCTCGGTGGTCCAGGAGAAACGCTTGTTCTTCTTCAGGAGTCGATACAGGGGTAAGCCCCTCTCACCGAGGCGTGAGATAAAGCGACTCAGAGCTGCCAGGCAGCCCAGGACCCTCTGTACCCCCTTCAGATCACGGATCAGCCCCATCCGCTCAAGGGCCGACACTTTCTCTGAGTTGGGTTTGATGCCTCACTAGGAGATGATGAAACCCAAGAGCATGCCACGCGGCACCCCAAAGACGCATTTCTCGGGGTTTAGCTTCACCTCGTTTGCCTGGAGGCAATCTTACGCAATGCACAAATTGTTCACCAGGTCATCCGCCTTCCTGGATTTCACTACGATATCGTCGACATATGCCTCAACAGTCCGCCTGATGCGATCCCCGAAGACGTGGAGCATACATCGCTGGTATGTCGCCCCGGCGTTTCGGAGACCAAATGGCATGTCACGTAGCAAAACATACCAAAAGGCGTGATAAAAGAGGTCGCAAGCTGGTCGAATTCTTTCATCTTGATTTGGTGATAACCGGAATAAGCATCAAGGAAGCATAATAATTCGCACCCTACAGTAGAATCTACTATTTGATCGATACGTGGCAAAGGAAAAGGAACTTTGGGACATGCCTTGTTTAAGACAGTGTAATCTATGCACATCCTCCACTTCCCATTCTTTTTCTTAACTAGTACAGGATTAGCTAGCCACTCGGGATGAAATACCTCCTTGATGAATCCGGCCTCTAAGAGCTTGCGCAGCTCCTCTCCGATTGCCCAGCGCTTCTCTTCGTCAAATTGTCGCAGACGTTGAGACACCGGCTTGGAGTTGGGTAGGATATCAAGTGAGTGCTCGGCGACCTCCCTCGGAATGCCCGACATGTCCGCGGGACTCCACGCAAACATGTCAACGTTGGCGCAGAGAAAGTCGACGAGCACCACTTCCTATTTCGGGTCGAGGGTGGAGCAGATCCTCAACACCTTGCCCTCGGGGGCACTGGAATCGAGGGGTACAGCCTTGGTGTGCTCCGCGGCCTCGAAGTTGCCGGCGTGCTTGTTGGGGGGAGTCGAGGACCTCATTGGCCATCTTCTCCAGGCCCGCTACAAGGGTCTCGTCATGTACAAATGCCTCAGCGCGCTCGACACACTCGACGTCGCACTCGAACGTGTGCTCGAACGACGGGCCCACCGTGATGACACCCTTTGGCCCCGACATCTTGAGCTTGAGGTAGGTGTAGTTCGGGACCCCCATGAACTTGGCGTAGCAGGGCCGACCAAGGATGGGGTGGTACGCTCTCCAGAATCCCACCACCTCGAAGGTGTGGACTTCCTTGCGGAAGTTGCTCAGCGTGCCGAAGCAGACAGGCAGGTCGATCTGCCCGAGAGGCTGGACTCGCTTGCCCGGCGCAACGCCATGGAATGGCAACTTGCTAGGCCGCAGCTTGTCCAGTCCGATCCCCATGAGCTCCAACGTGGAGGAGTACATGATGTTGAGGCTGTTGCCCCCGTCCATCAACACCTTAGAGAACTGTGTGTTGCCGATGATGGGATCGACAACAAGCGGGTACTAACCCGGATTGTGGATGTGATCCGAGTGGTCTTCGTGGCCGAAGGAGATCGTCTCCTCCGACCAGTCGAGATACGATGGCACGGCCAGGTGAACGGAGTAGACCTCTCGACGTTCACGCCTGCGCTGCCGGGTGTCATATCGACCGTCGGCCCCCCAAAGATGAAGAACACATTCTCCACCTTCGGGAAGTCGTCTTTGCCCCCGTCGATCGCATCCTTCTTGGCGTTGTCCTCCTTCGCGGTGACTTGGTTGTAGTACTTCTTGAGCATGTCACACTGCTCAAGGGTGTGCGCGACCGGGGTCTTCTGGTACGAGCAGGGCTTCTTTAGCATGTCGTTGAACACACCGCCTCGAGGGGGGCCTCGAGCCCCTTGTTGGCTGCATCAACCGCGTGGACTTCATCAGAGCCCTAGCATTGCTCCATGGGCTTCTTGCCCGTGTTCTTCTTGTCTTTCTTGCCCTGCTTATGCTTCTTTGAGGCATCCTTGGGCTTGCTGCCCTCCACGGGTGCATCCTCTGCTCGCTTGTCCTTTTTGCCGTTGAATATCGCCCCCACTGCCTCTTCTGCAGAGGCATAGCTGGTGGCGATGTCAAATAGCTTGTTGACGGTGGTGGGAGGGTTCCCCCCCAAGTCGCGCACAAGGTCCCGGTAGGTCGTGCCCTCCAGGAAGGCGTGCACAACCTCGGACTCACCGACACTTGGGAGCTCGGTGCAGCACTTGGAGAAACGGCGGATGAAGTCCCTCAAAGACTCGCCATTATTCACGGTCGTGGGTTGCCGGAAGCGCGAGAGGATCGGGGCCGTGCGGATCGCTCGGCTGAACACACGCGTGCCCGGCGGCTCCAGCGTCAGGCTCCTATCCTCTTGGCTGTCGTAATGACCACCACGTCGAGGGTAGTAGCTGTGTGATGCAGCAGCGTCCTTCTCCTTCTTGTTCAGGATGTTGCGAGCATCGCCATCGTCGGCCTTGCCGCGCATATCCTGAATCCGCTCCTTAGCGGGCTTTCTCTGGTTGCCTTCGTGGATCGTGAGTGCCCGGTGCGAGGTGTGAACCGATGCCTCCGGATCCCGGCCGCCTCCACCAGTTTTCACACTGGACTGGTGGCGCATGCGGGACGCGGAGCTTTCGGCTTGTTGCACCGCGGCTTGCTCGATGAGGGCCTGTGCCTCGCGGCGCAGGTTGCGTCCCTCGGGCATCGATGGTTCAGGCAGGGCCCGAATCAAAGTTGCTGCAGCTACGAGCTTCTGACTGGCTCTTGCCAAGTTTGGCAGGCCATCCACGTTGGCGTCAGTGTTGATGCGGTCGCGGGTTACGCACCCCGCGGTGCGTGCCTCATGTGATGAGGGCCCGGCTTGGTCCTTCTCGATCGTGGCCTTCAGCTGCCGCACCTGCTCGCGTTCTGCGTTGAGCTTCGCCTCGAGCTCGCGGACCTGGGCCAGTTGCGCAGCGCGCGCTGCGTCGTGCGGTGGTGTCCCTATTGGCGGGTTTTCCACCGGGTTGTTGCGAACCGTTGTGTCGCTCGCTCCTCCTCCGTCTTCACCCTCGCCAATGACGACGACGAAGCACTCGCGGGTGGGATCATAATCCCCCTCGCTAGAATCGTCGAAGCAAGTGAGGCAGTAGTCCGCTACGGCCTGAAACTGCCTGAGAGCGCCGGGGTCCCGGAGTCCAGAGTAATCCCACTCCGGCCCCCCGCGTGCATGCTCGCATTCCTCGCTGTCAGAGTTGCAGTAGGACTCGCCGGCCGAGGTAGGGATGAGGTTCTGGATCGACATGAAGTGGTGACCTGGGAGGTCCTTGTACGTGGCCAGATCAGTACTGACCGACGAGGAATACGCCACGGATGCGCTGCGCATCCCGTGGGGAAACTGCGACCGCGGCTTCCCTGACAAGACAGACCGCTGAGTTCGCCGGTGGAGGTGTGTCTCCTTGCGCTGCGACAACAAGCGGGAGCTCACCTGCTTCGACCCGCTGGGGGGAGCCGGCGCGCGCCGCCCTGCGTCACTCCGCGCGCGCTCGTCGTGAGCGCTTGCCCGAACGCTTACGCCATCGGGGTGGCAATGGAGCAGGCACCGCTGATGGCGCGGCTTGTGTTCCTGGCGGTGCGGTCCTAACGGCGTCCAAGTTGCAGATACGCATGATGTAGCCGTTGCCGTTTGCCTCGAACTCCAGGCTCCCGAGCCGGATGATGAGCCCGGCCGGGAGAGGGTCGGAGGTCCCCATAGGGTACCGCATCGGCAACGACTCGGTGATGATTACCATCGAGAGAACAGGTGGATGATTTCAGCACAGCCCCCTACCTGGCATGCCAACTGTCGGTGTCCGGATTAGCTCCGGTACTAACTAGTAATTAGCACTGCGATCAGTCTCTCGATGGTCGGTGCTAAGCTAAAGGGAGGCGAGGGATTATCCTGGTTTCGGCCACAGGGCTGTACGTCCTGCAGAGTGTGCTTGCGCACTGTATTAGCTTGCACCGGGGGTGCTCATAGAGGGGGCTACAAGCAAGGCGGGAGAGGAGGCAAGTCCTCCAGGTCCCAACTACGATTATTGAGACAAGTGCCAATATCAGGGATGGTGGAGTGTGGAGTGAGCGAACGAGTGCTGGGAGTCTGTGTGCATATGTCAGCGTGCCCGCGCAGGGGCGTCTGCCTCTCCCTTTTATAGACCAAGGGAGGGCAGCTACAGTAGAGCTGCACAGTGATCTGTACAGTAGCCATGTACTAGCAGGCGTGGCGCCAGGGGTTTTGTCCTCGCACGTCCTTGCTCCTGACGTGAGTAGGTGATGAGCTCTGGCTTTCGTAGGCGGCGTGACGACTTGTGTTGCTTGTCCAGGCGTGACTTCGAGGGTGCGCGCCTGCCGATTCGAGGGTCCGGTCGCAGGGGAGAGGACGGGAGTTAGCGGTACAGGGCCGTGGAACATCACCAGCCTGTTCGAACCGTGCGGTGCAGTCTGTTGCACAGTACCAGGGATGGTAGTATAGCACCGGGGATGGCGGCACAGCGCCGGGGATGGCCACTTGACGTCGGAGTTGGCGGAGGAGACGCGACGCACGCCATCCGTATGGTGGCACTGGTCAGTACGCACGCCTGCACGCCGCCCGTACACCTTTCGAGGGTGCCCCCACGCCCATTCGAGGGCCTTGCTGCTGTGAAAGGACGGGAGCAGGTGGCACAATGGCACGGAATGACGCCGCCCTGTCCGTACAGTGCCGTGTAGCGCCTGCACAGGACCAGGAGTGGCTACAGAGTGGCGGGTTAGGCTGCACAGTGGTGGTGTCAGATGCTCAGGCTGTGTCAGCCACGCTGCGTGGTGGAGGATTCGCCTTTGACTTTGGCGCCCTACCACGGATCCGGGCATTGAATGTCGTTGTCAGACGGAGTGGAGGAGCAGGGCGTTGTTGGCCGAGGGGTGGCCTCGAGCGAGGCGGAGTTGGTCGCCCGCTCGAGGGGGGTCGAGTCCCTCGAGCGAGACGGAAACCTGCTCGAGGGGCTGGCCGAGGGGTGGCCTCGAGCGAGGCGGAGTTGGTCGCCCGCTCGAGGGGGGTCGAGTCCCTCGAGCGAGACGGAAACCCGCTCGAGGGGCCAGGACCATCGAACGAGGCGGAAACCTGCTCGAGGGGCCTGGACCCTCGAGCAAGGCGGAGGGTGGGGCGCGTGAGTGGGCTTCTCCGACGAGGAACCCTGGGCTGTTGCTGGGCCGTAGCAAGCTATGGGCCTGTCGCGTACCTTGCTCCCTTTTTGGATTCATGGGGGTTAGTCCGTACGTGATTGCGTTTAATGAGGACGATTATCCCCTTAGTTTGGGGACCCCTAATGATCGTCCCCGACACATTCTTACTATGCATATCAAAGCAAACTTGATGATGAAAGCAAATAAATCTTTTTGGTCTTTTTATTTTTGTAGATTTTTATGGGTTTTCATTATAAGACATTCTGAAAAACAAAAGAAGATACAAGTTACCTCAGGATGGGGGTCCTCCCCCAAGCTAGCTTCAGGCTCACTGCGGTGGAGGGTAGAAGAAACACTGACTCACATAGAAAGCCCTCTGCTCCTCTATCTGTCGCTGTTGCGCCTGCTGCATGGCGTCAATCCTCTCGCCATGAGGACCAGGTGTGTCCGAGGACTAGTGGAGGGTCGCTCCTTAGTGATGAGTGATTGACAATGTGGTGTGGACCGATGTTGGCTAAGTGTGCAGGTACAGGTTGTGGCTTGACTCATGTTGGTGCAGGTGAAGAACAAGCACGAAAGGCCTTAGCCGTGGCGGCCTCCGGGTGATGGAGAGGCAAGTAGGCTTGGTTCGAAGTAACCGGTGGCCGATGGGGTCAAGTGCAAGCCGTGCGGTGCAAGACTAGCAAGTTGAAGTCGTGGACATGGGCCGGTGCAAGGTAGCGTATCGAAGCCGAAGCTTGCACGCGGGGTTTGGTGGTTTGCCCACAAAACCATCAGTGGACGGTTTTTTGGTGTGGGCCGCAAAACCAAGTCCGGAAGCCCGATGCGACGGAGGCGAGGATTTGGGAGCGTCGGGAATCTTCGAGGCGGGGGCCACGTGGCATGATCGCGGGGTTTGCGTCGATGCTAAGCAAGACCGCGGTGGAAGCGTGTCCACTAGATGAAGACTTGACCAAAATGCCCCCGAGGGGTGTGTATCTTCAATTTGAGTTGTAGGGGTAGCGTGGTCATTTGCCTTCTCCGGTGGACTTCGTATAAATAGCGGAGAGGTGGATGGCATCTCTCTGTCTTGGACTCTAGGGTTTCCTCCCCCGGTAGATCGCTCTGGACTGCTTCTTTTCTCTGCTATTCCTTAGGCTAGATTCTTGTATAGACTCTGACCTCTGGATGTATGGAAGCATTCGGCGTTGTGATTTTCATGTCATTTCCGGGGCTATTTTTGGGGTGTTTTGTTCTTCGCTCGATTCGTTCATTTGAGGGCATTTTCTCTCGGATTTCTTTGAGGGAATCATGGGTGGATGCCTTGCGCATCTTTGTGTGTGATCTTGACCCCTCAAACGCCGGGAAACCTCTTCGATTTGCGAGTTTTTGTTGGAGCCCGAGTTCTTGGTGGTGGTTCGTGTGATCCGCGATTCCCGATGATTTAGTGAGTTAGAGGCCAAGATTTTTGGGGCATAGCTTCCTCTTGTGACGCTCCTCATCTCCCCCAAATCTTGTCTCAAGAGCTCTAGCCATTTGGGAGATCTGGTGATAGAAAGGTGGAGTTGACTCCCGAGCTCGAGCAATTTTTGGTTCTGTTCGTGCGTGGCGGACAGTCCGCCTGGTACGCGCGGACAGTCCGCGTGGCTCCTATTCGTCGTAGTTCGTCGCGTGTTCGTGCGCATTCATGTTTCGATCCATTTCACCCCTAGGGTTTTGTTGCAGGAGGTTTTGCGGACAGTCCACCAGTCAGTGACGGACGGTCCGCGTGGGCGAGTTTGAGCAGGTGTTTCTGGTGCTCTTGCCGGACGGTCAGCAAGGCCTACCCGGACAGTCCGCGACACTAGCGGACGGTCTGCGTGGCTCAGCCGGACAGTCCGATTACCTCAGTGTATCCCTGGAGTTTCTGTTAGGTTTTTTGGACAGTCCGCGTAGGGGGTCCGGACAGTCCGCCCAGGTACAGCGGACGGTCCGCCCGCACTGCACGGACAGTCCGCGCCTAGCCTTCGCAGATTTGGCTAAGTGCTTTGTTTCTTGTCTTGTGCTTTCGCGCTTTGATTCGAGACTTGTCTCTAGGACTTCTAGGCTTGTGTGTGCCTAGTCTAGAGCTTCTTTGGTGTGTGCGAGTGATCAGAGTTGCAATCGGGGTATAGGCCGAGTTCATCTTTCGAGAAAAAATTTTATCGGCTCCCATTCACTCCCCCCCCTCTCTAGTCGCCTATTCGGTCCTTCAATTGGTATCAAAGCTGGTTACGGATCTCCATGATTCTAACCAGTCTAAGATACAAAGATGGGTGACTATGGTAAGTGGTCGGGTCCTCCGCACTTCGATGGCAAGAATTACCTAATGTGGGAGAGGTGCATGGGCGCATTTTTGTGTGGGAAGGGGACTCTGATTTGGGATGTGACTCAAAATCCGAATTATGTTATTCCAGACAGTTTCCTTCTTCTAGGATCGCGGGACATGTGTGAGGCCAACAACAAGGCCGTTGTTTACTTGTTTCGTGCTCTTTGTGCCTCGGAGTTCGAGCGAGTGTACAGAGAGAATGTGGCCAGAAAGATATGGCTTAAGCTCAGGAATGCTCATGTTGGCAATGCCCAGGTGCAAGCCCGTTTGTTTTCCACTTACCGGAGAGAGTACGAGAACTTCACTCATCTCCCCAGTGAGTCGACTGATGCTATGTTTCAGCGCTTCACCAGCATAGTCAACAACATGAGGGCCAATGTGACAGTGCTCCCATACACGGATCATGATCAAGCTATCAAGCTTTTGCATGCCCTGGATAGGTCTGTGTGGAGTGCCAAGGTCGAGGCCATTGAGGAGTCGAGCGTGTATGATACCTTGTTGCTTGATGAGCTGTTCTCTAAGCTCAGGTCTTCGGAGGCTGATCGTGGCTTGAGAGCCAAGAGCGAGAGCCCCACTGATCCTCATAGTTTGGCTCTTGTCTTAGGATCGAGGACTAATGCTAACTCTGTTAGTTTTTCTTTGTCCTGTCTTGTGTCCTTGCCAGACGAGGACTTTGAGGTGCTGAGCGAGGATGATCTCACATTGTTGAGTAAGAGGTTTGGGCGGATGTACGAGAACCGCAAGAATGCGAGGAGACGGGGATGTGCTATCGGTGCGGGAAGTACGGGCACTTCATCGCTGAATGCCCTAAAGCTATGGAGATCAAGGACGACTACAAGGGCAAGCCCAAGCACAACTACAACAAGCACCGCTCCTGGAACGACTGCAAGGACAAGCACAAGGACAAGGGTGAGAAAGGGCCAAAGAAGAGCAGCGTGTACAAGAAGAAGACGGCTCGAGCGATGGTTGCCAGAGCGAGCGACATCGACTCTACTTCCAACAACTCTTCTTCCGGTTCGAGCAGCGATGAAGATCAAGATCGGCACAAGGACAAGTGGCACACGGGCAAGAACTTCACCGGCCTCAGCTTTGTCGCACGAGGTGGATTTTGCGGCATGGCACACTCCAAGAAGGGTGGGAAGCACAGCTCGGATTCGAACTCCGACTCCGAGGAAGAGGTACGACATGATCCCGACTTCTTGCTAGAGGAGAATGCTAGGCTGAATGAGTTGCTTGATAACTGTGATGATGTGCTTAGGAAGACCAACAAGGAGAAGAGAGAGTTTAGGTCTTTGTTGGGTGATGCTAAGGACAAGATAGTTGAGCTAGAGTCTTTGCTTGTTGATGCTAGAACTGAGATAGACTCTTTGAAAGCTGCTCCTGTTGTTTCTAATGAGGTTGATTGTGGTGATTGCATTGTTTTCCTGGCTGACTTGACTGCTCTCAAGGAGAAGCATGCCTCAACTCTTGAGGAACTAGATGTGCTTAGGGTTGAGTGTGATGAATTGAAATCTAGACCTGCTTTGTTAGGTGCTTGCACTTCTTGTCCTGTGTTGCATGCTAGGCTAGATGAATCTCACACCAAGATAGTTTCTCTTGAGGCTGCATTGAAAGCTCCTATTCCTACATCATGCTCTACCTGTGAAATGCATGCTTTGAAAAACATGGAACTTGCACACTATGTTGACCGTTTGCAGGATGAGAATGATGATTTGAGATAAATGATGGGGTGGTTGTCTGGGCATGAGCCACAATTGAGTTTGATGTTGGCTCAGTTTAAGAGGTTTGATGGTCAGGCGTTGAGGGCTGGCAAGAGTGGTGAGGGAGAAGAGAAAGCTGGAGAGATTCCTATTCCACCACACACTACACCCATGAAAAAATTCAAACCCAAGCCAAACCATCTCAGAAACAAGCTTGATACAACCCCAGATCCACCCGTGTTCCCCCACAAGTCAGAAAACTACCAAAAACCCATCAAATTTGTGAGCACCCAGGGGAGTGTCTTTGGTGGGAAGTCAGGAGAGAAAGTTGTTGACAAGCCCACAGAAAAGCCACAGCCTAAGCCACAGCCGATCTGCTTCCATTGTGAGTATTGTGGGAGGGATGGGCATAAGGATGACTTCTGTTTCAGGAGGAAGAGAGATGAGAGGTTTGCTAGGGAGATGGCAAACAAGGACAGGTACCACCCGTCCGATGGGGTGCCTGAGCCTCGAAGAGGGCCTCTACCTAGGGGTGAGGTGTTTGTGCGTACAGTTCCCACTCGTGGAGGTGAAGGTGGTTTTCCTCTGAGAGATAGGCATGTTGGGTTTGGGTGTGGTGAGTTTGCTGGACGTGCTCCTGCTCGTGACCGTTACGAGTTTGGGAGGCACGATCGGAGCTATGGGTCTCAGATGGACTACGGGCCACGTTTTCCTCCTCGTGGTGCGCGTACTCCTCCTGTGAGACGTGACAGGTTGTTCGGTGGTAGGCGTGAGAGGGCTCTACCTAGAGGTTTTGGTATAATGGATTTTGCTAACCCTTCTTTTGAGCAAATGGCTTGACACTGGTTTTACTTCTATGGTGGCTCTTCTCAAGATCTTGTTGCCATATTTGCAGATGACATTAGTAGGGAATTTGAGATGTCCATGATGGGCAAACTGCAATTTTTCTTAGGACTCCAGATCAAGCAGTGCAAGGACGGGACGTTTGTACATCAGGCGAAGTACAATAGGGACATGGTGAAGAAGTTTGGCATGAACAACTCCAAGCCGCTGACTACACCGATGGGTACCACTACGACTTTGGATGCGGATGAAGATGGCGAACCCATGGACCAGAAGGAGTACCGAAGCATGATTGGCTCCCTCCTCTACTTGACGGCGACGAGGCCGGACATACAGTTCAGTGTGTGTCTGTGCGCTCATTTTCAGGCTTCACCGAGGACTTCACATCGGCAGGCCATCAAGCGGATTTTTAGGTACTTGAACTACACTCCTAAGTTTGCTCTTTGGTATTCTGCCTCCTCGACACTCAGACTTCACGGGTACTCCCATGCTGATTTTGCTGGGTGTCGATTGGACTGCAAGTCTACCGCTGGGTGTTGCCAGTTTCTTGGTTCTTCTTTGGTCTCTTGGTCATCTCGCAAGTAATCCAGTATAGCCCAGTCCACTACAGAGGCCGAGTATGCAGTTGTAGCCAGTTGTTGTTCCCAGCTCTTATGGATGACCTAAACTATGAGCGATTTTGGTGAGGAGTGCTCCCATGTTCCACTCTTTAGTGACAGCACCAGTGCCATAAGTGTAGCTAAAAACCCAGTCCTTCACTCCAAAACGAAACACATTGAAGTGAGATACCACTTTCTGAGGGACAATGTTGAGAAAGGGAAGATATCCTTGTCCTATGTTCCTACCCAAGATTAGCTAGCCGATAGATTCACTAAACCACTTGACCAAGTTACTTTCACACGCTTGCGAGGTGAAGTTGGAGTGTGTTTTCCTTTCTAGCTGGGTCTTGGAGCTTCTCATGTATATATGTGATATATGTATCATTTGTTGCATTCCATGCATGCATTTTACATTTCGATACAAAACCTGGTAGGATAGCCATCTTTGGATCATTTGTGCTAGGATGAGCTTCTCTTATATACTTTGATCACTATGATGTGCTATATGTGAGATATGTGTATGCTTTGGGAATGGTGATGTGAATGCTATGCTCTTGATGGTATTGTCATATGGTCGTGATGAGATACCTTCTTTTTGTTGAAAATGCTAAAAATGATTCACTCATGAACAGATACTTGTCTATGCTCAATTTGTGCTCAAATGCCTATATCATGCTTAGTTTGTGCTTGAGTATCATGCTCTCTTTGCTTGGGGTCAAAGACTCATTTGTCTTGGTAAATGTTTAGCCCATATGTTCACTTGTGGAGGAGCATAAGCTTCGTTTTGCCGCAAAGACATTTCATGTACCATGCTTAAATTTGAAAATGAATTTGGTGTATGAATTGCCTTATGCTTGAAAAATGAGCTCTTCATCATGTCTTTATGCTTTGATGTATATATCTTGGGTGCTAAACTGTTGCATGTTGTCTACCATGAGAAGTCTCATTTTAAGAACTAGACACATGGCTCGGTGGCTTTGACATGACATTTAGTAGCTTATGGGCGTTTGCTATGATCTTGTGATGAGAACTTGTGATCTTGTATGAGCTTTGTATGATCTAGTTTATTTTTGCTCAAATTGCCATGGATAGGGCTTTGCTCATGAGATGAATGTTTCCATGTGAAAATTGCTTAAAATTGCTTTTAGCCATGTCACATGCTTATATGTCTCTACTTTCTTGATGGCAATGCGCTAACTACACCATGTTTACTTTGCTTGCTCTATGTCTCATTTGTAGCATTTTGTTGTGCTCTTTGTATATCTTAGAAGCTTGGTAGATTGTATATGCTTTGACATGCATTTTTCATGAAAACAAGCGGGAGAGCTTCATGATATCTTGATTCATGCATTGTCAACAAGGGGGAGAATTTGGGGAGAATTGATATGCATTTGTGAGAATTTCGCATGTGGGTAGAAAATTTTAGAAAAGAGGTTGCATTTACTCAGGGGGAGTTTGCACATGTGCAGGGGGAGCTCTTTTGGTTTGCCTGAGTTTTGTGCTTTGTGGTGTGCTCTTTGTGAGCTTTTTTTTTGTCTCGGCTGTGTTGAGCCGTTGTCCTTGCCTTAGGGGGCCGAGATTTGGCCTGGCGAGTGATCGTGGTTTTCGCTTGTTCTTTGGCTTTGGATTACTTGCTTGGAGGTTTGTGGTCGTGGTTGTTTTCTTTTCCTTTTTCTCTATAATGGTTACTATGGGTGTTGTCAATGCACTCATCAAGAGGGAGATTGAGGACCAGGTGTGTCCGAGGACCAATGGAGGGTCGCTCCTTAGTGATGAGTGATTGGCAACATGGTGTGGACTGATGCTTGGCTAAGTGTGCAGGTACAAGTTGCGGCTTGACTCGTGTTGGTGCAGGTGAAGAACAAGCGTGAAAGGCCTTAGCTGTGGAGGCCTCTGGGTGATGGAGAGGCAAGTAGGCTTGGTTCGATGGACCCGGTGGCCGATGGGGTCAAGTGTGAGCCGTGCGGTGCAAAACTAGCAAGTTGAAGTCGTGGACATGGGCCGGTGCAAGGTAGCGGATCGAGACCGAAGCTTGCACGCGGGGTTTGGTGGTTTGCCCACAAAACCATCGGTGGACGGTTTCTTGGTTTGGGCCGCAAAGCCAAGTCCAGAGGCCCGATGCGACGGAGACGAGGATCCAGGAGCATTGTGCAGCTTCGAGACGAGGGGCACATGGCGTGATCGCGGGTTTGCATTGAACCTAAGCAAGGCCGCGGTGGAAGCATGTCCGCTCGATGAAAACTTGACCAAAATGCCCCTGAGAGGTGTGTATCTTCAATTTGAGTTGCAGGGGTAGCGTGGTCATTTGCCTCCTCCGGTGGACTTCGTATAAATAGCGGAGAGGTGGATGGCATCTCTCTCTCTTGGACTTTAGGGTTTCCTCCCTCGGTAGATCGCTCTGGGCTGCTTCTTTTCTCTGCTATTCCTTAGGCTAGATTCTTGTATAGACTCTGACCTCTGGATGTATGGAAGCATTCGGCGTTGTGATGATCTCCTACCTCTTTGTGATTTTCATGTCATTTTCGGGGCTATTTTTGGGGTGTTTTGTTCTTCTCTCGATTCGTTGATTTGAGGGCGTTTTCTCTCGGATTTCGTTGAGGGGATCATGGGTGGATGCCTTGCGCATCTTTGTGTGTGATCTTGACCCCTCAAACGCCGGGAAACCCCTTTGATTTGTGAGTTTTGTTTGGAACCTGAGTTCTTGGTGGTGGTTCGTGTGATCCGCGATTCTCGGTGATTTAGTGAGTTAGAGGCCAAGATTTTTAGGGCATAGCTTCCTCTTCTGATTCTTCTCATCTCCCACAAATCTTGTCTCAAGAGCTCTAGCCCTTTGGGAGATCTGGTGATGGAAAGGTGGAGTTGACTCCCGAGCTCGAGCAGTTTTTGGTTCTGTTCGTGCGTGGCGGACAGTCCGTCAGGTACACGCGGACAATCCGCATGGCCCCTGTTCGTCGCAGTTCGTCGCGTGTTCGTGTTTCGATCCGTTTCGCCCCTAGGGTTTTGTTGCAGGAGGTTTTGCAGACAGTCCGTCGGTCAGTGACGGACGGTCCGTGTGGGCGAGTTTGAGAAGGTGTTTTTGGTGCTCTTGCCGGACAGTCCGCGAGGCCTACCCGGACAGTCCGCGACACTGGCGGACGGTCCGCGTGGCTCAACTGCACAGTCCGATTTTCTCGGTGCCTCCCTGGAGGTTATGTTAGGTTTTTCGGACAGTGCGCGTAGGGGGTCCGGACAGTCCGCCCAGGTGCAGCGGACGGTCCACCCGTACTGCACGGACAGTCCGTGCCTAGCCTTCGCGGATTTGGCTAAGTGCTTTGTTTCTTGTCTTGTGCTTCCGCGCTTTGATTCGAGGCTTGTCTCTAGGACTTGTAGGCTTGTGTGTGCCTAGTCTAGAGCTTCTTCGGTGTGTTCGAGTGATCGGAGTGGCAATCGGGGTATAGGCCGAGTTCATCTTTCGAGAAGAATTTTTATCGGCTCCCATTCACTCCCCCCCTCTCTGGTCGCCTATTGGGTCCTTCACGGCAGTCTGATGCTGCCATGCTGAGTTAGCCTCGACGTGTGTGTTCAGTGTCTCCTCCACTCCCGTGACCTGGACAGTGAGCTCTCCCAGCTACTGCGCGAGCTGAGCCTCTCGTGTAGAGGCCGAAGAGTGCCATCTGAAGGACGAAGACGGAGGCAGACCACCGGAGCTAGAACTAGTGGGTGTAGCCCACTGAGCACTGCTCGCACTCGCCCAAGCCGTGCCACTCGCACTCGGTCGGTAGGTGGGCTAGTCCCAACCAGGTGCATATCCAGGGGTAACCCCGAACATGTACCCTGCATGGGCCCCTTCTGCCACCGGTCGTGTAGTAGGCTGTGGCTGCGGTGGTGGCTACGACTGCTGCTGCTGCTGCATGTGTGCTCTCCTCGCCTCACTTCTGGTGGACCTGCCTGAAACACTAGTACGACGGTCTTCCTCTTGTGTAACAAGGGGAATGGTTAATGACTCCGAGTTATACAATTGAAACCCCTGGTTAGGTAACAGGATCTGATTTGTATGACCCGTGGAGAAGAAAGTCAAAGAATCATTTGGGCCCCTCTTAAGTGTATGTCCTTGGATCAAGTACGCCTCATCAATGAGAACTCGGGGCGTCCCAATGAAGGGAACGGGATTCCCGCTTAGAACCCCAAGTCTGAGAGCAATACAAGTCACCAAAGATGTACACTCAATAAGACCTATCATCTTAAAATTCATCAACCACTGCTGAATCATAGCTTTAACGGGGGAGACCTTGATCCGTTTAGTAGCGGCATATAGAAGCATCAACTCATCATTGCGCACGGGCCGAACATCCTCTCGTGGAAAGAGAGTAATGGCGAGCCACTTGTGCCACAATCGAAGAGTGGGATACACGATATCATTGCACCGAAGTACAAATTTACCACTATAAACTAGACCGGAAATCTCTTCCCAGAAAGAATCTCCAACAAAACCCTCACAAGCTTTTTTCAAAGAAATAGCACAGCGCTGATCAAAACCAAGGAGATGACTAAGATCTTTCCATGAAAGTTGGTAATCGGTCCGAAAAGACAAAACTGAACACCATTCGCTTCCTCAGTAAAAGAGCAAAGAAACTGGATGGTGTGGGGCCGAGAGCCAAGCTCTATAACCGGCACAAACTCCTCCCAACCGAGAGCATGCCAAATAGTAGCGAACTCGAGGTGCATACCTGTTTTCTCCATAAGAGCAGGGTCGAAGTCCCGGGTGTGGGCGAAGACTCGGTCCTTTAGGAGAGCGTAGGCTAGCTCCTCTCGAGCACCCCGCAAGCGGTGGTAGGGGGTGTCATCGACGACCTCCTCCGTTGCTTGTGGTTCGGCTTGTTCTTGTTGCTCTTCTTCATAGTCCATCATTGATGGGCTCGGTGTCAGCTCGGCGGGGACGGATGAACTTACGCTTGCCCGTGAACGGGAGCATGTCACCCTCCGAAGAGTGTTCGCCGGCCAACTCATACTAGCACAACAAAGGGACAACAAAAGCAACTCGGTGATGGATTAGTGAAATCGAATGAAATTCTTACCGAGCTTACTCCACCAATAGCAATACTTGCAGCAACACAATAAAGAGAGTACTTGATGATTCCGAACTTGAGCAAGAAATCCAAGAAAACCAAGAGAGCAAGGAGTAGAGAGGGGAGTGTGAATGAAATGAGTTAAATGGGTGAAGAGGACCCCCTTTCCCCCTACTATTTATAGGAAAATGCGCTGGGCACCAAGACATGGCTGTTGGGAAACGGCTAGGAGCCGTTGGAGCAAGGTGGGGCCAGCAGCCGTTGGGCTGCTTCGGCCGACCTAGGGATCGGCCAATCCCTAGTCTGGCCCACCTCCCCCTGCTTTGGCCAGTGGCTCCCCAATAGCTAGCTAGGGGCCTACCTGAGTGTCTCGGCCCAAATTCGCCCAAAATATTTTTCAAATGATTTTTTCTAGAATTTTCAAACTCAGAAATTATTTTCAGAAATTTTATTTGAAAAGGGAAAATGGGTTAAATAAATTTAGCATGCAGATGCAAGGTTTGGAAAAATCAAATATGCAGTTTGGAAAATTAAACAAAATTTTTGGAAAGGGAAATATGAGATAAATACCACCTTTAACCTTTCTGGTAGAAAGGACTCATCATTTTTAGTGCGACGAGTATGACTCTTCTCAGCGGTTAATACCACTCGGCATCCCACTCCTGAGACGTAGAGGGTAATGCCTTCTCCATCTTCTGCCACTCTTTACGAATTTTCTTTTGCTTCAATGTGGACGGAGATTTCTTTGTTGGGGGTGAAGGCTCCGTCCTTCCCCCAAACTGTTCAAACAGAACGGACTGTCTGTCATGTCCTCACAGACTGTACGTGGTGGTCCAGTTCGTCGTGTGTTCGTCATGTTCTTGCGAGCTCACGTTTTTGATCGATCGAGTTGCTAGGGTTCGATTGCACCAGGTTTGATGGACAGTACGTGTTGGCATTTCTTAACGTCACTACTAGCGACGCCGAGTTAGCGAGAGCATCAAGACTTGCCAAAGGTAAATCTAACGATCATGAACGAATCTGCAAGCGCACAGATAAACCATTGTAGCATTTCCCCAGGGAAGTGAGTGTTCCAAGGGTATCGTATCCGTGGAAGGCAATGGCAGATATCAAGACTTATGCTTTTGCACTGAATGTAAACCAAGAGATAGATATAGAAAACAACAACTCAAAGACAGGGGTAAGATAAATGATATGGTAGGGGTAGTGTGACACACACTCTGATATATCTCTACACTAGCACACTGCGGCTTAGGGGGGACATACGAAGCTAGCTCAAGGTTCTATGGTACTAAACATACAGAGTTAGATGATACAAGAGATAAGCATAAAGCATTGCATGAAAGGTAAGGTTCAGCACCCAGGTACAAACGGGGAGATAGCCCGCGACGACCTGCACTCTGCGAAACTATCCTTTAGACTCCTACAGCAATACCCCAGTGCAGAGGGTTTCAAAGGGTCCAACAGCTGTCACCACTGCGGCCTACCTGAATCGTTACGAGGGCCAAGCTCATAACTAACGTAGCCACACAACCCAGACACCATGCCTACGTTGCTGCTAGACTTCACCTAGCTCGGGCTATTGTGACCCAGGGTGAGAGCCACCAGAAGACTGGTCAACTTAGCCCGAGTACAGTAGCTTAAACAAAAACTTCATGCAACACAACAATGCTATTAAACAAGATCAAACTAGGGCTAGTCATACGAACAGATACGAACTCTGTTATGTCTAGTCAACAAAATCAAAGGGTCGTGTTCGTGAAGAACACGAGCCTCTAACTTATGAACAAACACATAAGGAATGAGTAAATCATCCTTCAACTGGATCGAAAGGTAGTGTTCACGAAGAACACGAGCCTCTAAATGATGAACAATGGATGAACTCGAGAACATATCAATCATATGATCTACCACAACTTTATATAAAATAGCTGAATAACTGAAGTAGATCAATGTCATACAAAGAAATAAAGATACAAGAGAACTCATACCTAGACTCCCAAGTAGACTTGGAACCTGAATAAGATCTACTCTAGCCTACCCCCTAGCCTTGGAAACAAAAAGTGAGAGGAGAGTCAAGAGAGATGTGTGTGAGAAATGGAGACCCTCCCCTTCTGTTTATAGGCAAGGACCAGGCTTGCTTCGGGCACCAAATGCCTCCAAAACACCCGGGGATGCAGCAAGTGACCAATGAGCAAGCACCACGTGGAAGGCCAGGATGTGGCGCCCCTAGGTCGGTTCGGCCGACCATCTAGGGGGTCCCCACCTGGTGTGCTTCCTCGTGGTGGCTACCAGGTGTGCCCTCTGAGCTTTCCCCGGTGCATGGCTTGTTTGATGGCAGTTTGGAATCCTAGGTGGGCCCATGGATCCTTGTGAAGTCCATGTGTCGCTCTCTGATTTGTCGGTGAGTGCCTTCCTTTGACCAGTGACGTGGATGCCACCTAGAAGTAGTGTGGCAGCCACCTCCTCAGCTGAGTTGGCATGGATCATTCCATAGAAGGTGGGTTTCCATCTCTTTTCATGCTTATTTCACCTACATACAAATAATCTCCAAGGACAAGTGGAACTACATTATTCAAACCAAAATGCAAGTAATAAATGCATATGCCTCTATTTATGTGAGAATATTGATGGCTGAAAGTGGTACTTAACAGCCGTCAACAAACTCCCCCAAGCTAACCTCTTGCTCGTCTTGAAGCAAGACATTAAGGACTTAGGTTGGTTGATTAGGAGTTGCTACGATGTTGTATCCTTAACTTATGGCAAACATTCAGCAGAGTACTCTACCAAGAGTTGAACAAGTCAGCAATGTTCATACCATTCGCTTGATGATATGGGGTGTGTAGCTTCACCTGCCTTGGGCGGTTGAGAGACAGAATGGTTATATAGCAAATGCATAATCACTCATACCTTGATTAGCTATTAATCCGGAGGTTTTGCAAATTTTTCAAAAGAAAATCAGAGTTCCTCAAATGATACTCTCGGATCGCTCAAAGTGTATGGTTCCTCTCCAAGGCATTAAGTTGCCTTTCTTCACATCCTACTCCTAATAGGCTTATGTGGAGCTGTCGGTAGGGAAGAAATGTGGCATACTTGTCTCTCATATTTTGCTAAGTCAAAAACCGGATCCTTGGAAGGAATAAACATACATCCGGATCAAGATGTGCATATATGTGTGATGATAAAGAGCATGGCAAGGTGTATACTAGGCCCGGGAATGGATGCTAGATATTACCACACTTTATATGAAAAATGAGGGATTGATGGTAAGGTGGATACTAGCTGAAGGACCGAATAGGTGACCAGAGAGCAGGGAGTGAATAGGAGCCGATAAAAATTCTTCTCCAAAGAGAGAACTCGGCCTATACCCCGATTGCCACTCCGATCACTCGCACACACCAAAGGAGCTCTAGACTAGGCACACACAAGCCTACAAGTCCTAGAGACAAGCCTTGAATCAAAGCGCGGAAGCACAAGACAACAATCAAAGCACTTAGCCAAATCTTCAAAGGCTAGGCGCGGACTGTCCGTACAGTACGGGCGAACCGTCCGCAGCACCTGGGCGGACTGTCCGGACCCCCTACGCAGACTGTCCGAAAACTCCAACAAAACCTCCAGGGACACACCGAGAAATTCGGACTATCCGGCTGAGCCACGCGGACCATCCGCCAGGGTCACGCAGACCGTCTGGCAGGGTCACGTGGACCGTCCGGAAAAAGCACCAAAAAAACCTACTCAAACTCGCCCAAGTGGACCGTCCGTCACTGACCGGTGGACTGTTCGCAAAACAGCCTACAACAAAACCCTGGGGGCGAAACGGATCGAAACAGGAACACGCGACGAACTCCAACGAACAGGAGCCATGCGGACTGTCCGCGCATACCAGACGGACTATCCGCCACGCACGAATAGAACCAAAAACTGCTCGAGCTCGGGAGTCAACTCCACCTTTCCATCACCGTATCTCCCAAACGGATAGAGCTCTTGAGACAAGATTTGTGGGAGATGATAAGCGTCACAAGAGGAAGCTATGCCCGAAAAATCTTGGCCTCTAACTCACTAAATCACCGGGAATCGTGGATCACACGAACCACCACCAAGAACTCGGGCTCCAACCAAAAACTCATGAATCGAAGGGGTTTCCCGGCGTTTGAGGGGTCAAGATCACACACAAAGATACGCAAGGCATCCACCCGTGATCTCCTCAAAGAAATCCGAGAGAAAACGCCCTCAAATCTACGAATCGAGCGAAGAATGAACCACCCCAAAAATAGCTCTGAAAAAGACACGAAAATCACAAAGAGCTAAGAGATCACCGCAACGCCGAATGCTTCCTTACATCCAGAGGTCAGATTCTATACAAGAATCTAGCCTAAGGAAAGCAGAGGAAAAGAAGCAGTCTAGAGCGATCTACCGGGAGAAGAAACCCCTAGAGTCCAAGCGAGAGAGATGCCATCCACCTCTCCGCTATTTATACGAAGTCCGCCAGAGGAGGCAAATGACCACGCTACCCCTACAACTCAAATAGAAGATACACACCCCTCAGGGGCAATATGGTCCAGTCTTCATCGAGCGGACACGATTCCACCGCGGACTTGCTTCCACCGCGGACTTGCTTAGCCTCAACGCAAGCCCCGTGATCACGCCACATGCCCCCGCCTCGAAGCTTCCCGACGCTCCCAGATCCTCGTCTCCGTCGCATCGGGCCTCCGGACTTGGCTTTGCGGCCCAAACCAAGAAACCGTCCACCGATGATTTTGTGGGCAAACCACCAAACCCCGCGTGGAAGCTTCGGCCTCGATCCGCTACCTTGCACCGGCCCATGTTCACGACTTCAACTTGCTAGTCTTACACCGCATGGCTCGCACTTGACCCCATCGGCCACCGGGTCCATCGAACCAAACCTACTGGCCTCTCCATCACCCAGAGTTCACCACGGCTAAGGCCTTTCGCGTTTATTCTTCACCTGCACCAACACGAGTCAAGCCGGAACCTGTACCTACAAACTTAGCCAAGCATCAGTCCACACAACGTTGTCAATCACTCATCACTAAGGAGCGACCCTCCACTGGTCTTCGGACACACCTGGTCCTCAATCTCCCCCTTGATGAGTGCATTGACAACACCCATAGTAACCAACATAGAGAAAAAGAAAAGAAAACAACCACGAACATAAACCTCTAAGCAAGTGATCCAAAACCAAAGAAAAAGCGAAAAACCACGATCACTCGCCAGACCAAGTCTCGGCCCCCTAAGGCAAGGGCAACGGCTCAACACAGCCGAGACAAAACAAAGCTCACAAAGAGCATACCACAAAGCACAAAACTCAGGCAAACCAAAGGAGCTCCCCCTGCACATATGCAAACTCCCCCTGAGCACATGCAACCTCTTTTCTCAATTTTTTCTCCCCACATGCAAAATCTCACAAATCTCCACAAATTCTCCCCCTATCATACATATTATCCCCCTTGTTGACAATGCATGAATCAAGATATCATGAAGCTCTCCCCCTTATTTTCATGAAAGATGCATGTCAAAGCATATACAATCTACCAAGCTTCTCAAATATACAAAGAGCACAACAAAATGCTACAAATGACACATAGGTCAAGCAAAGTAGACATGGTGTAGTTAGCGCATTGCCATCAGGAAGGTAGAGACATATAAGCATGTGACATGACCAAAAACAATTTTAAGCAATTTTCACAAAGAAACATTTGTCTCATGAGCAAAACCCTATCCATGGCAATTTGAGCAAAAATACGCTGGATCATACAAAGCTCATACAAGATCACAAGTTCTCATCACAAGATCATAGCTTATGCTCCTCCACAAGTGAACATATGGGCTAAACATTTACCATGACCAATGGGTCTTTGACCCAAAGCAAAGAGAGCATGATGCTCAAGCACAAACTAAGCATGATATAGGCATTTGAGCACAAATTGAGCATAGACAAGTATCTACTCATGAGTGAATCATTTTTAGCATTTTCAACAAAAGGAAGCTATCTCATCATGAACATATGACAATACCATCAAGAGCATAGCATTCACATCACATTCCCAAAGCATACACATATAGCACATCATAGTGATCAAAGTATATAAGAGAAGCTCATCCCTACCACAAATGATCCAAAGATGGCTATCCTACCAGGTTTTGTACAAAAAGTAAAATGCATGCATGGAATGCAACAAATGATACATATGCTACAAAGTGAGCTCCCAAGGACCGAAGAGGCAAACAGCAAGCAAAGCTAGCAAGCTCCCCCTAAACACATGCATAAGGGCCAAAGAGCATACAAAGCTCACCCAAAGTACATGTCATAGGGAAAGAACAAGCAAGCTCACAAGCTTCCCATAAACTCATGCATTAGGGCTAAAGAGCATACAAAACCTAAACACATGCGATATGGAAAAGCCTCAAACTAAAAAGGGAAACTCACAATGACCCAAAGAAGAAACAATAGAGACTAGCTCCAACACTTACCTGAAACACTCCTTCGGTCAACACTCGTCCATTTCCCCAAATGTGATGTGCTCCAAAGACACCATGGTGATGAGGCTGGAGAACCATCACCTAACTCTGGTCAAGAGACAAACAACCAGAGTCAATCCGCCAAATGTTCTCCATGCCTCCTACATGCAACATCAAAAACGAGACCGAGAGCGAGCAAACGTCTCAACACTGGGGTTAGCAAGGAAAGAGTCAAATCAGTGTCGTGCTATTTGCTCAAAAGTGGGGTTAGCAACATCACGCCTATCGCGTCCACCAAAGCTACGACCACCACGCTGAACTACCTCACGTCTCACTGGAGGAGTACGGTCACCACGATAGGGAAAACGTGGCCCATAGCCCCTCTGAGACTCAAAGTTGCGACTGTCTCTCCCATCCTCATATTGACCAAGAGGTGGAGAACGTCCAGCAAACACACCACGCTCAAACCCAACACGCCTATCTCTCTGAGAAAAACCGCCTCCACCACCACGAGTGGGAACTGTACGCACAAACCCATCACCTCTAGGCAAAGGCCCTCTACGAGGCTCAGGCACACCATGAGAAGGGCTGTACCTGTCCTTGTTTGCCCTCTCCCTAGCAAACCTCTCATCCCTTCTTCTCCTGAAACAAAACTCCTCCTTATGACTATCCTTCCCACAATAGTCACAATGGAATAGGATTGGCCTTGGCTTTGGGTTTCCTTTTGGCTGTGGGTTCTTCTCTTTCTCACATCGCTCACTCGGATGGTTGTTTTGTGGGATGGGGTTGTTTGGTATCTCTCGCTCTTTCTTACCACCACTCTCATCAAACTTCCCAAAACTCAACCCATGGCCATCCGTTCTCTTAAACTTAGCCACCAACTTCCCCAGTTGTGGCTCCTGTGACCTCAACCAACTCAACAATGTGCACAACCCATCATTCTTATTCTGTAGCCGATCAATAATTTGTGCAAGCTCTAGATTTTTCTCGGCATGCAAATCACATGTAGAACAAGAGGTAGCAACAGGAGCTTTCAAGGCTGCCTCAAGAGAAACAATTCTAGCATGAGACTCATCTAGTTTACCATGCAATACAGGGCAAGATGTGCAAGCACCAAGCAAAGAATTCCTAGACTTCATCTCATCAAGCTCAGCCCTAAGAACATCTAGTTCCTCCAACTTAGAGGCATGCTTCTCCTTAAGCACAGTCAAATCAGCCAAGAAAGCATTGCAATCAGTGCAATCAACCTCATCACTAACAATAGGAGAAGCCTTGAGACAATCTAAAGCAAGCATGTCATCTAGATACCTAGCCTCTAACTCAGCTACCCTCTCCCTAGCTTCCTCCAGAGAAACCCGAAGCTCTCTTCTCTTCTTCTTCTTAGCCTCTCTAAGCACCTCATCACGGTTATCGAGCAAATCATTCAACTCCACTTTCTCCTTAAGCAGGAAAGCAAGATCAGGGGTTACCTCTTCCCCAGAGTCGGAGTCGACATTGGACTCATCCTTTCCACTCTTCTTGTTTGACTTGCTGTCGGTGCTGTGGCCCATGTTGCAAAGCCCGGTGAGGTTCTTGAAGGAACTCTTCTTCTTCTTCTTGAGCTCGCCGTCTTCTTCTTCACTACTCGAGCTGGAAGATGTGTCCTCGGAGTCTGAGTCACTTAGCTCCTCAATCTTCACTCGAGCCCGTGCCTTCTTCTTATCACCACCCTTCCTCGATCTCCGCTCGTCCTTGTCCTTGTACTTGTGCTTGTGTTCACGCCTCGTGTGGTGCGTGTTCTCGATCCTCGGGCGGTGCTTGATCTCATTCTTGGGCTCGACCTCCTGTGGGCACTCAGCGATGTAGTGTCCCTTCTGGCCGCACCTGTAGCACGTCCGTGTGATCCTCCTCATGTTCACGTGGTTCTCGTGCAGCTTCTCGAACTTCCTAGTCAGCAGCGCCAGTTCGTCCTCTCCAAGCCCATCAAAATCCTCGTCTGGCAAGGACATAAGAGAAGACAAAGAATACATCCTGGAAGATGGGTTAGCGTTAGTCCTTGGTCTAGGTCCAGAGACTAGAGCACGACTATGGGACAAAGTCGGGCTCTCATCCTTGGCTCTCAGCCCACGATCAACCTCCGAAGACCTGAGATTAGAGAACAGCTCATCAAGCGACAAGGTATCATACACGCTCGACTCCTCAATGGCCTCGACCTTAGCACTCCACACAGACCTATCCAGGGCATGCAAAAGCTTGATAGCTTGATCATGATCCGTGTATGGGAGCACTGTCACATTGGCCCTCATGTTGTTGACTATGCTGGTGAAGTGCTGAAACATAGCATCAGTCGACTCGCCGGGGTGATGAGTGAAGTTCTCGTACTCTCTCCGGTAAGTGGAAAACAAACGAGCTTGTACCTGGGCATTGCTAACATGAGCATTCCTTAGCTTAAGCCATATCTTTCTGGCCACATTCTCTCTGTACACTCGCTCGAACTCCGAGGCACAGAGAGCACGGAACAAGTAATCAACGGCTATGCTGTTAGCCTCACACATGTCCCACGATCTTGGAAGAAGGAAACTGCCTGGAATGACATAGTTTGGATTCTGAGTCACATCCCAAATCACAGTCCCCTTCCCACGCAAGAACGCGCCCATGCGCCTCTCCCACATCAGGTAATTCTTGCCATAAAAGTGCGGAGGACCCAACCCTTTACCATAGTCACCCATCTTTGGATCTTAGACTGGTTGGAATCACGAAGATCCGTAACCTGCTCTGATACCAATTGAAGGACCGAATAGGCGACTAGAGAGGGGGGAGTGAATGGGAGCCGATAAAAATTCTTCTCCAAAGAGAGAACTCGGCCTATACCCCGATTGCCACTCCGATCACTCGCACACACAAAAGGAGCTCTAGACTAGGCACACAGACAAGCCTACAAGTCCTAGAGATAAGCCTTGAATCAAAGCGCGGAAGCACAAGACAAGAACCAAAGCACTTAGCCAAATCTGCGAACGCTAGGCGTGGACTGTTCGTGTAGTACGGGCAGACTGTCCGCAGCACCTGGGCAGACTGTCCGGACCCCCTACACGGACTATCCGAAAACTCCAACAGAACCTCCAGGGGCGCACCGAGAAATTCGAACTGTCCGGCTGAGCCACACGGACCATCCGCCAGTGTCGTGGACTGTCCGGCAGGGTCACGCGGACCGTCCGGCAAAAGCACCAGAAAAACCTACTCAAACTCGCCCACGCGGACCGTCCGTCACTGACCGGCGGGCTGTCCGCAAAACCGCCTGCAACAAAACCCTAGGGGCGAAACGGATCGAAACACGAACGCGCACGAACACGCGACGAACTCCGACGAACAAGAGCCACACGGACTGTCCGCACATACCAGGCGGACTGTCCGCCACGCAAGAACAAAACCAAAAACAGCTCGAGCTCGGGAGTCAACTCCACCTTTTCATCACCGGATCTCCCAAACGGCTAGAGCTCTTGAGACAAGATTTGGGGGAGATGATAAGCGTCACAAGAGGAAGCTATGCCCCAAAAATCTTGGCCTCTAACTCACTAAATCATCGGGAATCGTAGATCACACGAACCACCACCAAGAACTCGGGCTCCAACCAAAAACTCACAAATCGAAGGGGTTTCCCGGTGTTTGAGGGGTCAAGATCACACACAAAGATGCGCAAGGCATCCACCCATGATCTCCTCAAAGAAATCCGAGCGAAAACGCCCTCAAATCCAAGAATCGAGCGAAGAACGAACCACCCCAAAAATAGCTCTGAAAAAGACATGAAAATCACAAAGAGCTAGGAGATCACCGCAACGCCGAATGCTTCCATACATCCAAAGGTCAGAGTCTATACAAGAATCTAGCCTTAAGGAAAGCAGAGGAAAAGAAGCAGTCGAAAGCGATCTACCGGGGGAGGAAACCCCAAGAGTCCAAGAGAGAGAGATGCCATCCACCTCTCCGCTATTTATACAAAGTCCACCGGAGGAGGCAAATGACCACGCTACCCCTACAACTCAAATAGAAGATACACACCCCTCAGGGGCAATATGGTCTAGTCTTCATCGAGCGGACACGCTTCCACCACGTACTTGCTTAGCCTCGATGAAAGCCCCACGATCACGCCACGTGCCTCCCACCTCGAAGCTTCCCGACGCTCCCAGATCCTCGTCTCCATCGCATTGAGCCTCTGAACTTGGTTTTGTGGCCCAAACCAAGAAACCATCCACCGATGGTTTTGTGGGCAAACCACCAAACCCCACGTGCAAGCTTCAGCCTCAATCCGCTACCTTGCGCCGGCTCATGTTCACGACTTCAACTTGCTAGTCTTGCACCACACGGCTCGCACTTGACCCCATCGGCCACCGGGTCCATCGAACCAAGCCTACTTGCCTCTCCATCACCCGAAGGCCACCACGGCTAAGGCCTTTCGCCCTTGTTCTTCACCTGCACCAACACGAGTCAAGCCACAACCTGTACCTGCACACTTTGTGAAGCAACAGTCCACACAAAGTTGTCAATCACTCATCAATAAGAAGCGACCTGTCGTACAGACATCCCTGGGCCCACTACTCAGGTGGGTACTAGGACCGACTACTCCGTGGACCCCTGGGACTACTCGACTTGGGCTACACGGCACTTGTTGGCGTGGAGCGCAAGACTTACAGAGGATTAGTACTCGGTTAGGAAGCTAGACATGTCCGGATCCATGTAGAGTACTCCTAGCCATACACGACTAGTACTCCTCTGGCAAACCGACTTGTAACCCTGCCTCCCGGACTATATAAGGCGAGGCAGGGACCCCTATCTCATCATCCGCATCATCCTGTAACACACCCAATCAATCCAGAGCTACGCAGCATACAGGACGTAGGGTATTACGCACCTCGCGGCCCGAACCTGTCCAAATTGTGTGCCACATGTCTCTCCTTCGAGTTACTGATCTCGATGAGGCCACATTCATCTACCTCGGGTACTCCCCTTGGTAGGTTGCTGGTCTATAACACCGACAGCTGGCGCGCCAGGTAGGGGCTCTCGTCGAAGATCACATGGCGAACTCGACAGCTTCAATCGTCATCAAGCCAACCGCCGTTTTCAATCGCGGCGACACCTTCGTCTTCGGCTCCTGGGATCGTTCCAGCGCTACCTCACCATGACTCTGGATCCGGAGACCGGGCTCGTGACGCTTCCCGAAGCCGTCACGGGTCAACTCGTCGAAAAATTCGACGAATTTTCGCTCTGCCGTCAAGTCGCCGACTTCGAGTTTGGATCCGCTTCCAACTCGAACTCGACGTCGCCCTGGATCGTTTCATGCGAGTCGGCTCCTGAGCCATCGTGTGAAGCGGTCCCCCTCCACGAGCACTTCCCATACGGTCTCTGCAACTCTAGCAGGGTCCACACGGAAGCTCTCGCCGCACGCCAGGCCGGCAAGGAGATCGCCTCCGAGTACTCCTCGGACTCCAACACCGCAACCGGCTACTACTCGGACTCTTCCTACGAGTTCGACTTCGGATCGGACCCAATCGAGTCCGAGTCCGAGCTTAACATGACTGAGGAACCGCTGTCAGGTCCTGCCACTGGCCAAGTCATTACATCTACTCCCGCCGGCAGATTCGTCTACTGGCCCGACCGCAAACCCGCAGACCTGACGGACGACAATTCACGCTGCGTCGCCTACCTCGATTCACTCTCCTTCCAGGAGGGGACCCCACTGGCTCCAAACGACGAGCACACCCCCACCGAGGTGGCGACTACTGACTCCAGTCTCTACACTCCCGACCGTGAAGTCTTCATGACAACCAGAGATGCTGGGACCTCGGAAAATCGACCCGACCGGTACCTTGACGATATCTCAGAGGATGAGTAGTCTGCAAACGCACCTCCCAATAGGACCACCGAAGACAAGAACACCTGACGTGACCGTAACAGGAAGCGGAACGATCGACGCAGACGTCTCCGGGAAACTCTTCCCATCCGGAACCTCAATAAGGCTCTGGATCAAGTTGCCAACCGGGTACACACCACTCCTGAGCAATGCCTCATGTCTATCACAACGATAGCACGATAAGCCCAGGGGATCCGTGCAGGCGAAGTCATTGCTAAGCTCGCTGAAGATGCCTACTTCATACGGGTCGACAATAGGGTTGCCCAAGTACCCCCCGCCGGAAACCACGAAGCCACTAGTCGCACCCCGGCAGATGGCGGACGCAACCGTGTCCGTGGTGAACACCAGCCAAATCCCAACCACTTTAGGGCCTCGGCTGGAGGACCCTCACAGGGCGGCAACAGCCAGGGCGGTGCCGGAGGTAGTCGCGGCAGCGGCGGCGGTGGTGGCAGCAGCGGCGGAAGTTCATCCCACGGCGCCGGCAGAAGAGCTGGTGGCGGCGGCGATCGCGGAGGCTGAGGCCACGCGAACAGCCACGCCACTGGGAACGCACGTGGCGGCTACGACGCACGCCACAGGATCGACGAGATCCACCGCAAGAAGGCTACTGAAGCAAGCGACAGCGACGGCTTCCCCGCCTACTCTGCAAGACTTCGCAACTTGCTTCTCCCTGAGAAATTCAAGCCTCTCGGGATTTCCAAGTATGACGCGAAGCAAGACCCAGTTCAGTGGCTCAGGTGCTACGCCTTGGCCATCGAAAACGCTGGTGGCAACAACGACGCAAAGTGCCTCTTCTTCCCTTTCTGCCTGGATCAAGCCCCACTCACATGGCTCGAGTCACTCGAAAAGAACTCGATCGACGAGTGGGACCAGCTGAAGGCGCAGTTCACTAGCAACTTCGCGGGCGCCATGGGGCGCTTGGGTACCCGCATGGATTTGGCAATGGTCAAGCAAGAACAAGGCGAGACACTCCGCCAGTACATGCGGTGCTTCTTCGACAAGCGCGCAACCGTAGTCGACGTTACCGACAAAGAAGTCATCGACCTCTTCCAAGACGGGCTCTATCATCGTCGCACCTTCGAAGACTTCGGTCGCCGCCGCCCGAGCTCCATCACCAAGCTCAAAGACATGATCACGTCATGGGCCGACGAAGAGGACAAGGCGAACGCCAAGTACGACTCCATTCGCGGCAAGAACAAGAGGAACACGGGCGGCAACAACAACAACAACAAAGATCAAGGGGGTCGCCACAACAACAACTACTCGAGCTCCAACCGCAAGCGCAAGCCAGACAATACAGTCGCGGCTATACAGTGCCCTGCGAAGGACAACTCGAAAAAGACCTCAGGCGGTTTCAGAGACTTGCTCAAAGAGAAGTGCCCGTGGCATCTGCATGGCAATCACACCACCGAGCAGTTCTACCAGCTCCGGCGAGCACTCAAGGATACTCCCGACCCACGGCTTCCTCACGACAAGAAGGGCAAAAAAAAAGTCGACGAGGGCAATGGCGACTTCCAGGAACCTGACAAGACGGTGAATGTCCTATTCGGCGGACTACCCACGAAGCGGTCCCAGAAGGCTACCCGACGGGAAGTCTTGAACATTGAACCAGCGGTGCCGACACCTCTAAGGTGGTCGGAGGTACCCATTACCTTCTCCCGCGCGGACCAATGGACAAGCTTCTCTGAGCCAGGACGTTTTCCACTCGTCCTGAAACCTGTAGTCGCGGGCTCCAGACTCAACAAGGTACTCCTCGACGGCGGGAGCGGACTCAATGTCCTCTTCACCAAGACCTTGAAGAAAATGAAGCTCGACTTCACCGACATGCTCACCAAGAGCGCGTCACCCTTCTACGGCATTGTCCCCGGTAACGCGGCTATTCCACTAGGCTCAGTGGTCCTGCCAGTTACCTTCGGGGAGACAAGGGAGAACTACCGCACCGAGTACATCAAGTTCGAGGTTGCGGACTTCGAAACCTCCTACCATGCCATTCTCGGCAGACCAGTTATCGCCAAGTTCATGGCGGTACCCCACTACACCTACTTGGTACTCAAGATGCCAAGTCCTGCCGAGTACTCACGCTATAAGGGGACTTGAAGATCTCTTTCGACTGTGACACCGAAGCCGTAGAACTCGCAGCGACCAACCAAGTACCCAATGCAATGATGGAGATCTTCGCTGCGTCCAAGAGGCTTGCCCCAACTGAACTCGAGGTACCTGAGAAGACCGACATCGCGAACAAGCCTCAACCGTCGGAGGAAGTGCAGGTGAAGGCCATCGACCTCGAGACGGGCGACAGCAGCAAGACTACCATGATCGGTGCAGGGCTCGATCCGAAATAGGAAGACGCACTCGTCAGCTTCCTTCGGGCTAACCGAGACATCTTCGCGTGGAAGCCAGTGGACATGCCAGGGGTGCCTAGGAGGTTGATAGAGCACTCACTAAACGTCGACCCTAAAGCTACTCCTAAATGACAACACCTTCGCTGCTTCACCGACGACCGACGGGATGCCATCAAGAAGGAACTCGCCAAACTACTCGTGGCGAGCTTCATCCGTGAAGTCTTCCATCCTGAGTGGCTCGCCAACCCCGTCCTCGTCCGCAAGAAGTACACGAACGAGTGGAGGATGTGTGTCGACTACACCGATCTCAACAAGCATTGCCCCAAGGACCCCTTCGGGTTGCCGCGGATCGACCAAGTCATCGATTCCACGGCGGGCTGTGAGCTGCTCTGCTTCCTCGACTGCTACTCCGGGTACCACCAGATCGCTATCAAGGAAGAAGACCAGGAGAAGACCACGTTCATCACTCCGTCCGGCGCCTATTGCTACACGACAATGTTGTTCGAGTTGAAGAACGCCGGCACTACATACCAGCGAGCTATCCAGGCCTGCTTCAAGAAGCAGCTCAACAAGAACGTCGAAGCCTATGTGGATGACGTGGTCGTCAAGACCAGAAACTCCGATACGCTCATCGCCGATCTTGAAGAGACTTTCGCATCTCTGCGAGAGTACCAATGGAAGCTCAATCCCAACAAGTGCGTCTTCGGCGTACCATCTGGGAAACTACTCGGCTTCATCATCAGCCATCGCGGCATTGAAGCCAACCCCGAGAAGATCTCTGCCATCACCAATATGAAAGCTCCAACCTGCATCAAGGATGTCTAGAGGCTGACCGGGTGCATGGCGGCCCTGAACAGATTTGTCTCGAAGCTTGGAGAACGGGGACTACCCTTCTTCAAACTACTCAAGCACCAAGAGAAGTTCGTATGGACCGCGGAGGCTGATCAGGCTCTGGCGCAGCTCAAAGACTTCCTGTCAAAGCCACCGGTCCTCACGGCTCCTCGCAAAAAGGAGCAGCTACTGCTCTACCTCGCTGCGACTACTCATGTGGTCAGTACTGCCATCGTCGTTGAGCGGCAGGAAGAAGGCCATGCCTACCTAGTCCAGCGACCAGTCTACTTAGTCAGTGAGGTTCTGTCAGAGTCCAAGGCACAGTACAAGCCGGTCCAGAAGCTACTCTACGCAGTGCTCATCACCTCGCGGAAGTTACAACACTACTTCCAAGAATACTCGATTGTCGTCATCATCGACTACCCGCTCGGTGACATACTCCGCAATCAGGATGCTACTGGAAGAATCTCCAAATGGGCAGTCGAACTCGGCACCCTCAACGTCGACTTCAAGCCACGTACCACTATCAAGTCTCAAGTCCTAGTCGACTTCATGGCAGAGTGACGGGAGAATCAGCTACCAACTCCAACCGAGTGGCCAGAACACTGTGATGTACTTCGACGGTTCACTCAAGCTTGAAGGCGCAGGTGCAGGAGTACTCCTGATCTCTCCAAAGGGTGAACAACTGAAGTACGTCCTGCAGATCTTCTGGAAGGTCTCAAACAACGAAGCCGAGTACGAAGCCCTACTCCATGGCCTCCGCCTCACAATCTCATTAGGCATCAAGCGGCTACTAGTCTACGGCGATTCCGCAGTGGTCATCAACCAAGTCAACAAGTCTTGGGATCGCAACAAGGAGAACATGGACGCCTACTATCTGGAAGTTCGCAAGCTCGAGAACAAGTTCTATGGTCTCGAGTTCCACCACGTCGTCCGCGATAACAATGTTGTAGCGGACGTCCTGTCGAAGCTTGGTTCTACTCGCGCGCGAGTACCTATCGGAGTCTTCGTCCACGAGCTTCATGCGCCATCCATCCCGGAGCTGGCGCCAACGACCACTGACCCTGTGCCACCACAGTCCGGTTAGGAGGTCATGATGATCGACGTGGACTGGAGACAACCTTTCATCGACTACATCCGCGAGCAGAAGGTTCCTTCCGACAAGAACATGGCCGAACAACTCGTCCATTGAGCCAAGACCTACGTACTAGTCGGAGACAAGCTCTACAGGCGGGGTGCCACTTCTGAAGTACTCATGAAGTGCATACCTTAGGATGAAGGCAAGGACATCTTGGAGGAGATCCACAAGGGCGTCTGCAGCAACCACGCGTCTTCTCGCACACTGGTGAGCAAGGCTTTCCAACGAGCTTTCTACTGGCCCACGGCTCTGGCCGACGCTGAAGAACTCATTAGAAAGTGCCAAGGATGTCAATTCTTCGCCAAGCAGCAACACGTCCCGGCCTACAAGCTAGTTACCATACCACCAACCTGGCCCTTTGCCTGCTGGGGGCTCGACATGATTGGGCCTCTGCCAACTGCGCCAGGAGGATTCAACAGAGTCTTGGTGGACATCGACAAGTTCACCAAGTGGATCGAAGTCAAGCCGGTCACCTGCCCAAAGGCCGACAGTGTACTCGACATCTTGGATGAGCTAGTGCATTGCTACGGGCTGCCCCACCGCATCATCACAGACTTGGGTTCCAATTTCAACAACCACCAGTTCTGGGAGTACTGTGAGAACAGCGGGATTGACGTCCGGTATGTCTCAGTCGCCCACCCCCGCGCCAACGGTCAAGTCGAGCGCGCTAACGGGATGGTACTCGACGCCCTCAAGAAGCGATTACATGACACAGCTAACACCAAAGGAGGCAAGTGGATCAAGGAACTACCCAATGCACTCTGGGGGCTTCGTACTCAACCTACCAAGCCGACTGGGCAGTCGCCCTACTTCCTGGTCTACGGCTCTGAAGCTATTTTACCTGCCGATGTGATGTGGGAATCCCCGGCAGTAGAACAATACGATGAAGGCATCTCAGAAGACAGCAGACGGGTTGACATTGACAGCCTCGAAGAAGCCCGCTGCACCGCCCTCGTCCAGTCAGCAAGGTACCTAGAGGGTATCCGATGTTACCATGATCGCAACGTCAAGGAACGATCCTTCAACGTCGGTGACCTAGTCCTCCGTCGCATCCAGAACACGGACGGACTACACAAGCTCAGTTCACCGTGGGAAGGTCCCTTCTCAGTCTCCAAGGTGACCGGACCAGGCTCCTACCGCCTCCAAACACTTGACGGCGACGACATCAGCAACTCGTGGAACGTCGACCAGCTATGTCGCTTCTACGCGTAGTTGCTCGACTACTCATCTACGAGTCCAGCCTATACGGCTACTCACGGACTCTTCGCTGTAAGCAGCCCCTCGGTCCTAGCACTAGTCTCTAGACTACTCTTCTCCAAGATCCAGTGACAACGGCTATTAACGGATCTTGGGCTGCTCAGAGCATCTAGGACTCTAGCAGCGGTCTACAAGACCATGTACTCTAGATCCAGCCTATGCGGCTACTAACGGATCTTCAGCTGTAAGTGGCTCAAAGGCCCTAGCAACTACTTAGCCGTAGGCGGCCTACGGGTCCTGGCGACTACACTTGTAAACAGGTCTTGCCATCCAGGTATACTCCTTCATCAGTAATAAAGATTGATTCTATTCAAACTTCTTTACTGTGCCTTTCAGTCAGACAGACTCTACTGAGTACTACTACTCACAACTTTTCCACGGTTTGGTACTCCACGCACTTCGCTGCAAGTGGCGGCCACGAGTACTCATTTCACATACAAAACGTGGACAACTTTCATTGATAATTCAAACAAGTCACTAACTACTTTGTTTGCCTTATAACTACTACTCTAGCTACCTCCACAGGTACATCTACTGGAGATTAAGCTTCTCCGCCACCTGCTCAGCGATGGGCGCCATCTCCTCGAGAAGGGTCTTGTACTGATCATCGCTACAGTTAGCCGCAAGACCGCCGGCTACCACATCCACCGGTGCCTTCGCGAAGTATGACTTCATGTACGCCAGCACCTGGTTTGGGATAGACTTCGCCAGATGCTTGACATATGTCGCCAACCGTCCGGGGGCTTCCTTCAAACGGTCCACCAGTGGAACTATCTAGGGTCCGCCCGGATGCGGCACCAGCAACCTTGCGATGGGCAGTGCCGCTTCCTCAAGCTCTTTCAGCTGGCCTCGAAGCTTCTCGCAGTCTTCATTTAATTTCTGTAGAGATTTATAGCAATTTAAAAGATCACGATCTGAGGCTTCACGGAGCTCCATGTGTGTGATGCACTCATGGCGCAGCTGGGCGTAGTCGTACTCAAGTACCTCTCTTTTGTCGGTCTCACGGTATATGATATTCTTGAGGTCCGTCTCCGACACCTTCAGCTGGTCAACTCTTGCCTCAAGCTCTACAGACAACTCAATTCAAGGTCAGACTATTGACAAGTGCTACAATAAGTACTCAAGGGCTTTGGCGGAAGACGTACCTTTGTTCTTCTGGCGTAGCAACTTGTTCTTCCGGATCAAGTCGTCCCTCTTTGCCTGCATCTCCTGCACCTCGTTATGGTACTGGGCGAAGGCGCCATCCAGCTTGGATTGGAGTAGAGCCGCATGCTTCTTCGACTTGTCTAACTCCTTCTCCAGGCCTTCGGCGCGAAGAACTGTGTCACCATACCCCTTCAGAAGATCAGACTTCTGTCGGGACCGCTCCACCACATCCTGCGCAAGACAGAATCAGTCCATGAGTACACAATGCCCTGCACAAGCAAGACTAGTCAGGGTACCCGCAACGTACCTTGACCCATTGCTCGGTGCAGCGCCATGACTCCATGCTCAGAGCAACAACGGCTGGGTCGATAAGGTTGTCTTCCAGCAGCTCAAGACCCCCACGGCTTGATGATGCCGCCTCTGACATGGGCGCCGAGCGAAGCGGCGCAGCCTCTTCTATGACCGGCTCACGGATGACTACTTTCGTACTTGCCTCGGGGAGTGGATCGACCCGCGCTTCCGCACTCAGCTCGGGGGCTACCGTAGTCCCCAGCCCGGGGGCTACTGTCGCCATTTCCCCAGAACCGGTTCTGTGGGTTCCGTCTCCACAGTAGCCGTCTCTATCGCCACAGCTTCAGGGATCGCGGCTCCCTCAGCTTGTGCTCCTGCCAAGATGAGTACAAGAAGTCAATTTCAACGACTACAACTACTACACATGATGACTACCAGTGATGACAGGACACATACCTTCGACCAAGGTGGCTTCTTCCAGTGTTGACTCCACTGCGGCTTCAGCCTGTGGTGGTGGTGTGGGTTCGTGCTCCTCCACCGAGCGGCCCTCTCCATCAGCCGGAGTGCTGGTCTCCCCACCATCCCACGACAAGTCCGTGGATTTCCTGCATCACAAACTATCCAGTCAGCAATGCAAAGATTAACGACTACACACCTACTTAAGAGTTCAGGGAGCTGACAAGGTTGATCGCACGACGGTCACGGTCGGAGCGCCAAGTATACTGGCGATGTCAACTATGCCAGCCTCACTGCCAGTTCCGGCTTCAGCACGAGCCTCCTCTGGCTGCTGTACCGCTGCAGCTGGGGAGGGGCCCTGTCCTTCTTCCACCGATGCCCACAAGTCTACGGTGCCGATCTCTTGTTGTGCTGCTACTGGTACGGCTTCTTCAGTGGTTGGAGGTGGGCTGACACTCTTCTCAGCTCCCACCCCCACAGTCTCCCAGACCTCCTCGTCGCCTTGATCAACGGGGTCCGAGGAGGGGATGTCCTGCAACAGGTCAAATGAGCTTGTCAGCACCAGACTACTCGTTGGCTGTACTCGACTACTTTAGTCGTGGTATTCACCTCTTGTCTAGTGGTTTCAGAGATCTTCAGCTTCTTGACGGCGCGTTTCCGCGCCACGTTGCGCGGCTTCCTGGGCGGCACCGGCAAACTAGCCTCGAGGCTCGATGGCTTCTCGATGACGGGGATGTTGGGCATCCCAGCCCGGCTGAACCTTGAGCGGAGTTGGAACCGCTGCTGCAGCGTCTCTTCATCCTCGTCATCAGAGCTGTCCTCGATGACGACGGCATCACTGCCTTCACCGACTTCGCTGTGCTCTTTCTCCTTGGGCTCCGCTTTCCCCTGCGCCTGTCCTTCAAATCACGGAGGGGAGGGCGGGACGGAGATGTACTTCTCCAGATCATCCTGAAACATCAAGCAAGCATGAGTACGACTACGTCAAGTAAACCAGTACCCGGGAGCTAATGTCACGACTACTCACTTGGTTCGTCGGCCGAGCCGCGGAGTACTCTGGCACCGGACATGGCGTGTACGGGGGCATGTCTTTGAAAATCTTGCCCAGCCTGTCGATAATGACATCGTCTTCATTGTCTTCGCCAGGCATCCGGGATGTATCCTCGTTGCCAATGTACTGGTACCCGAGGGTGTCTCGCGCCATCAACGGCTGCACCCTCCTCTTCATGAAACTGAAGGCCACGTGCTCGGCTCTCAGTCCGGCCTCTCGTAGGGCCTTGATTTTCTTCAGCAGAGAAGGTAGCTAAATACCTTCCTGCATGGTGGGCTCCGTGTTCCACCACGGCGCATGCTTCGGTTGATGATCGCTCGGCTTCGGCAGCTCCGGATGGTGGTTGCAGATGTAGAACCACTTTGCCTTCCAGTCCTGGTTGGAGTCTATCAACTTGTACGACAGGTACTGGTCGGCGGCATCCTCTCGCATCTGAATCCCGGCGCCTCCGACTACTCACGGGTCATTGCTGCTCGGTTGCGGCTTCAACCGGAAGAATTTCCGAAACAAGATCCAGTGGGGCTTGATCCCCACAAAGGCTTCGTAGAAGTGTACAAAGATGGAGACGTGGAAGATCCCATTCGGGTTAAGGTTGAGGTACTCGATTCCGTAGTACCTGAGAAGCACCTTGAAGAAATCGCTGGCCGGCAGCGCAAGTCCACGCTCCACGAATCGGGCGAACATCGGGATCTTGTCCGGATTTTTCTCCATCGGGTATGGGTCCCCAGTGGCGGTGCGCCATAGATCCATCTCCTTCTCGCGGAGGAATCCACTGTTGATCAAGGCGAGTAGATCCTCGGTTTTCAACTTTGCTTTCTTCCACTCTTTCGCCGGATTGGGGCGCGGGGACGAGGGCGGCGACGACGACTGGCCGGCATCCTCGGCCTCACTGCGGCTCCTCTTCTTCGCTGCACCGGTCTTTGAGCTCTTCGCCGGGGACGTCTTCATCCTCCAAGTGACGGGTGTCTTCACTCGCATTCGCTCGGGAGCTACAGAGGCGGGTGGACTACGGCGGCGGGCGCAAGTAGATCCAATCTACTTTGTGGTGGCAGCGGCGGCAGCAGAGGAGCAGAGAGGACGGTTTCAGATCTAATCTGGAGGAATGCTACTGCTGGGAGTGAAAAACCCTAAGGGGGTTCACCGGTTATTTATAACCGGCCAGGCGGCTCTGTTCTCAGCGGGCAGATAAGGCGCCAGACGGGTGACTCAGCAGCAGCTGCCTGACTCTTCGAATTCTAGTACTCGACGCTCTCAGTCCCGGGGGCTCGACTACGTCAGATGGACTCAGTGGGCTACAACCAGATCCCAGACCCACTCAGGACACATTCTGCAGTCAAGATGATCCTTCAATTCGAGAGAGAGTACTCGACTCAAGGCTCGGGGGCTCCGTGCCACGTGTCCTTCAGTTTTTTCTCCGGATTTTTCGGGATAAGATTGGCAGAACTTCAGATTGACCCTCAGCTTGAATCTGCGATTCGACCTAAGGCTCGGGGGCTACATTCCATATGGAATGCGATTCTCCGAATCGCGTTTTCCATATGGTTTCTTCATCAAGACAACATGAGTACTATTGAAGACCTTCGAGAGAAGCACTCGGGGACGCTTGGGGACTACTCGAGAAGACTTCAAGACTACTCAAAGATCAGCTGGAGTACCTTCCAGCCTCGGGATGATTCAAGCATTCTCGAGGACTTTCGGCTTGTGGAACTCGGGGACGCTCAAGGACTACTCGCCAAGGTCATCAAGACTACTCGAAGACATCCTACTCGATTACAAAGTACTCGGGGGCTTGTCGTACAGACATCCCTGGGCCCACTACTCAGGTGGGTACTGAGACCGACTACTCCGTGGACCCTTGGGACTACTCGACTTGGGCTACACGGCACTTGTTGGCGTGGAGCGCAAGACTTACAGAGGATTAGTACTCGGTTAGGAAGCTAGACATGTCCGGATCCATGCAGAGTACTCCTAGCCGTACACGACTAGTACTCCTCTGGCAAACCGACTTGTAACCCTGCCTCCCGGACTATATAAGGCGAGGCAGGGACCCCTATCTCATCATCCGCATCATCCTGTAAACACACCCAATCAATCCAGAGCTACGCAGCATACAGGACGTAGGGTATTACGCACCTCGCGGCCCGAACCTGTCCAAATTGTGTGCCACGTGTCTCTCCTTCGAGTTACCGATCTCGGCGAGGCCACATTCATCTACCTCGGGTACTCCCCTTGGTAGGTTGCCGGTCTAAAACACCGACACGACCCTCCACTGGTCTTCGGCCACACCTGGTCCTCACTAGCCCCGGAGCAGGTACTAGTTATCACCATCTACATGGTGTAACTCTTTTTCTTGCACATATCAATCCCCTTTTCTCTGTTTGGAATTTTTCGAGACTTGGGCTAGCTCTCTTTATTATATTTTGCCATGCTTTTGAGCATGCTTCTCTTTCTCTTTTTCTCTATTTTTTCAACTAGCCCTTCGTCTCTTTTGGAGATATTCAGAGAGGGATGAATGATACAAAGGTGCATACAGTTTTATTTGCGGAAGAATGCGTAAGCAAATGAAACAAATGATGAATGCTAACTTCCTGTGCATAAGTTTTAGCATGAACGTGTACGTGATCTTGATCAGGGGAGTATGAGTTCTAACAAGGGTCACAACAATTTGACAAAGCTCAATGAGGGAACAAGCTGCATATGTGGAGGCTAACAAGAGCTACAATCTACATATGGCCTTGGATAGGAAATGCACATCATTGAAGAACTTGTTATGTTTAGATTTATTTTTCAAAAAGGAAAACTCCGAATGTCAAGCATCACTAGGTACAAGATCATAGCACTCTATTATACCATATCATGTCTCACAACAACTTAGGCATGGATCATGCTTTTTGCTACCCACAATTTCCAAGGTAAGGTTCGAACATGCAAGCCAACAAACTCAAAACTTAGGTAGGATAAAAAGCTGTAAGCAAGACATAAGAGAAGAATAAACAGAGCAACTATTCATCATTTCAACCATAAAAGCAAAGCATTCTTACTATGCATATCAAAGCAAACTAAAGCAAACTTGATGATGAAAGCAAACAAATCTTTTTGGTCTTTTTATTTTTGCAGATTTTTATGTGTTTTCATTATAAGACATTCTGAAAACAAAGGAAGATACAAGTTACCTCAGGATGGGGGTCCTCCCCTAAGCTAGCTTCAGGCTCACTACGGTGGAGGGTAGAAGAAACCCTGACTCACATAGAAAGCCCTCTGCTGCTCTATCTATCGTTGTTGCGCCTACTGCATGGCGTCGATCCTCTCGCCAGTCTGACGCTACCACGCTGAGTTGGCCTCAACATGTGTGTTCAGCGTCTCCTCCACTCCCGTGACATGGAGGGTGAGCTCTCCCAGCTACTGCGTGAGCTGAGCCTCTCGTGCAGAGGCCGAAGAGTGCCGTCTGAAGGACGAAGATGGAGGTAGACCACCAGAGCTGGAACTAGTGGGTGTAGCCCACCAGTCTCTGCTCGCATCATCCCAAGCCGTACTACTCGCACCCTGATGGTAGGGGGGCTGATCCCAACTGGGTGCATACCGAAGGGTTACCCCGGCCATGTACCCTGAAGAGGACCCTCCTGCCATAGGTGGCGCAGTAGGCTGTGGCTGTGGTGGTTGCGACTGCTGCTACTGCATGTGTGCTCTCTTTATCGCGCTTCTAGTGGACCTGCCTGAAACACTAGTACGATGGCCTTCCTCTTGTGTAACAAGGGGAATGGTTAATGACTCTGAATTATACAATTGAAACCAAGGGTTAGGTAACAGGATCTGATTTGTATAACCTGGGAAGAAGAAAGTCAAAGAATCATATGGGCCCCTCTTAAGTGTATGTCCTTGGATCAAGTACGCCTCATCAATGAGAACTCGGGGCGTCCCAATGAAGGGGATGGGATTCCCGCTTAGAACCCCAAGTCTGAGAGCAATACGAGTCACCAAAGATGTACACTCAATAGGACCTATCATCTTAAAATTCATCAACCACTACCGAATCATAGCTTTTAACGGGGGAGACCTTGATCCGTTTAGTAGCGGCATATAGAAGCATCAACTCATCGTTACGCACGGGACGAACATCCTCTCATGGAAAGAGAGTAATGGAGAGCCACTTGTGCCACAATCAAAGAGTGGGATGCACGATATCATTGCACCAAGGTACAAATTTACCACTATAAACCAGACCGGAAATCTCTTCCCAGAAATAATCTCAAACAAAACCCTCACAAGCTTTTTTCAAAGAAATAGCACAATGCTGATCAAAACCAAGGAGACGACTAAGATCTTTCCATGAAAGTCGGTAATCGGTCCGAAAAGACGAAACTGAACACCGTTCGCTTCCTCAGTAAAAGAGCAAAGAAACTAGATGGTGAGGGGCCGAGAGCCAAGCTCTGTAACCGGCACAAACTCCTCCTAACCGAGAGCATGCCAAATAGTAGCGAACTCGAGGTGCATACCTGTTTTCTCCATAAGAACAGGGTCGAAGTCCCGGGTGTGGGTGAATACTTAGTCCTTTAGGAGAGCGTAGGCTTGCTACTCTCGAGCACCCCGAAAGCTGAGGTAGGGGGTGTCATCGACGACCTCCTCCGTTGCTTGTGGTTCGGCTTGTTCTTCTTTCTCTTCTTCATAGTCCATTGTTGATGGGCTCGGCGTCGGCTCGGCGGGGACGGATGAACTTGCACTTGCCCGTGAACAGGAGCGTGTCACCCTCCCGAGAGCGTTCGCCGGCCAACTCATGCTAGCACAACAAAGGGACAACAAAAGCAACTCGGTGATGGATTAGTGGAATTGAATGAAATTCTTACCGAGCTTACTCCACCAATAGTAGTACTTGCAGCAACACAATAAAGAGAGTAATTGATGATTCCGAACTTGAGCAAAAAATCCAAGAAAACCAAGAGAGCAAGGAGTAGAGAGGGGAGTGTGAGTGAAATGAGTTGAATGGGTGAAGAACACCCCCTCTCCCCCTGCTGTTTATAGGCAAATGCGCTGGGCACCCAGACATGGTCGTTGGGCAACGGCTAGGAGCTGTTGGAGCAAGGTGGGGCCCAACAGCAGTTGGGCTGCTTCAGCTGACCCAGGGATCGGTCGATCCCTAGTCGAGCCCACATGCCCCCTTCTTTGGCCAGTGGCTCCCCAATGGCTAGCTGGGGGCCTACCTGAGTGTCTCGACCCAAATTCGCCCAAAATATTTTTCAAATGTTTTTTCTAGAATTTTCAAACTCAGAAATTATTTTTAGAAGTTTTATTTGAAAAGGGAAAATGGGCTTGATAAATCCAGCATGCAGATGCAAGGTTTAGAAAAATCAAATATGCAGTTTGGAAAATTAAATAAAATTTTTGGAAAGGGAGATATGAGATAAATACCACCTTTAACCTTTTTGGTATAAAGGACTCATCATTTTTAGTCTGACGAGTAGGACTCTTCTCAGCGTTTAATACCACTCGGCATCCCACTCCTGAGAAGTAGAGGGTAATGCCTTCTCAACCTTCCTCCACTCTTTACGAATTTTCTTTTGCTTCAATGTTGACAAAGATTTCTTCGTTGGGGGTAAAGGCTCCGTCCTTCCCCAAGCTGCTCAACAATATCTTGCACCAAATAGTATTGCTCTTCTTTATCTTGAAACCTGAACATCAAGTTCCTCTTCCAAATGTGGAAACGGATCACTCCGGCTCCCACATTGATTCTAGCTCTGACATCACTGAGAAATGGTCGCCCAAGGATGAGCGGCATTCCTCCCTCATCGTCCATGTCAAGGGCCATGAAATCCGCGAAGACGTAAGAGTTCTTGACCTTGACCAATAGACTCTCAACAATTCCTTCTGGATATCGTATCGTTGAATCGACAAGTTGGATAGTTCGTGCTGTTGGAGAGAGAGCTAGATATCCGAGTTGCTCGAACATGGCCTTGGACATGAGATTGACACTTGCACCAAGGTCACAAAGGGCATGCTTGATCGTCTTGTAATAGATTGTGCATGTGATAGCTGGATAGTGTTGACATTTCTTAACGCTACTTCCAAAGAATAGATCTAGAATCCATTCTAAGCAATGGCGCAAGAAATGTTGGTTGGTATAAGATAAGCCTACAGAAATATTATGGTAGATAATCCGCAAGCGCACGGATACCGGTGAGCATTTCACCCGGGGTGATGGGTTTTAAAATATCGTATCCACAGGGAAGATGGATGGATGTAACAACAGACATAGGGATGGCAATAGACTACTTTATGGACTTTGATGGAATGGCACATACTTTAACAGGGGTAAGCCAAATGATAAAGTAATGATAAATCAGACAGGCAGAGGCACATGTGGAGCATAGAACAAACTATTCCTAGTCTAGATTAGAATTGGATTTACTTAAGAGGCACAACTCTATATAGCATATAAAGACTGAGTTATTCATCTATTCTAATGTAGCATATCATCACATATAGCATAGTCATGGATAAATGTGAACACCCCGAAGATTACCCAAGAAGATCAAGGACGAAACTTGATCCTCCCAAGAATCATTGTTCGACTAGTCTTATACTCGGGGGGTGGACTGCAAAGGACTCAATAGGCCTGTCACGCCCACGATCTACCACACGACCCGGAGTATAAGGTGAATCCGCAAGTAAATTATATCTAAGCACCATGCTTACATACTTTCTACTACCTAGCATACGCGCGTAATATACTAGGAGCTCTACGAATAAGTGCGTAGACTTACCATTAATCATGACTATATCAAATATACTACTAGAATAAAGTAAGAACTTAGCAATTGCACACATAACATTGAAATAGCATAAAGTCATTGAGAAACAATATAAGAACTGAATCTTGATAACTTACAGATCTGGAACTGGAGCAAAGCTCAACTCTACTCGAATCTGACTCTCAATCTAGAACTAGGTTCTTGATCTAGAAATTAGATCTTGAACTATGAAGTAGCTATCCTATCTCTGATGTATCCTCTTCTTCTCCTGTCTTGGCCTGATGATGATGATCTTCTGAGAGATGCATACCATCCCCTAGGGGGGGTCTGGGGTTGCTTATATAGCCTGGAGGGATAATCCGTCGCCGTAGGATCAAACCGACCTAAACAAGTGGTTTAGATTAACCCTAAGAGGCGGTGGAGGAACCTTCCCGAAATAGGGCCGGATCGGAGCCAGGGGAGCCTGATCGGCCTCCCTATAGGGCCGGTCGGCCTGGGCTGGGACCCGACTGGGCTCCGCCTTCGCGTGTGGGCCTCTTGTCCCTTCTAGATGCATATTTTCTTGTAGCCCACTTCGGTTGAGTTCGGGAGTCTTCTGGAGCCTTCTAGAATTCATTCTTTTCGCATTTTCCTGAATAGTCCGTGAAAATATATAATTCACCAAAACTCGTGGAATTCATTAGTCCAAAGCCTTATACTACTGTTGATTTATCTTTTTGGTCCTTTTTCATGTATTGTTGGTGCATAAAAATAAGAGTTAGTGAGCATCAACAAACTCCCCTAAGCTTACCTCTTGCTAGTCTCTTAGCAAGACTCAGTGTTACCACAATAAATTCTTTTCCAAGGTAGGATGAAAAAGTCAGACTTTTAAAACCTGCTTATATCTTCTTGAGAACATGGGGCTTTTATCTGTACTTGGGTCTTGAGCAGTTGAAAGATATAACAATTAAGTCAAGCACCATGTCTCAAGTTCTTGGTTTTACTAAAATTCTGGAGTTTTACAAAAGATGTTCAAGTTAAAGCTTAGAGTACTCCTGTATGACAACTTGATAAAACATAAAAACTTTCAACTTTAGCCTGCCTTTGCTTCTTTTGTTCCTGAAATATATCTCTCTTTCTAGCAATAATCTTAAGAGAACCTTGGGTTACATGATATTAGGAGAGGTGGGCCCTACTCGCCCCGGACTTTTGTCCATTTTTCTCTCTCCTTAGAGATGTGGGCTCTTCTCGCTCTCGGACTTGTGTCCATTATTCATCTCTAATTTATTCTTTTTAGGGAGGTAGGCCCTTCTCGCCTAGTAGAACACTTGTTCATTTCTCTCCCTCTCTCATCTCACTTTTTCCTCTCCTTTTTTTCTTCTTTTCTTTTTTTTATGTCATGCCCAAGTCTCTTTGAAGGCATAGAGAGATATAAAACTGGAACATTCTGAGCAAATTTTCAATAAGGCTCTTTTAACAGGACATAAAGTCTTGTGTCATACAGGAGACTCGTTATATATGAATTTTATGATTAAAAAGTGAATCTCCAGAATTTAGTGTTACTTTTGAACAAGATAAACAGCAGCTCAACTTAATCATGTCAATCAATCAATCACCTAGACTTAGATCAAGAAATTGCTCCCACAAGAATCTCAAACTCAAAGCATGTTTCAAAATCTAAACCATTGTATCCATGTCTTGGGAGAACTTTAAAGATGGTAAGCTAGGCATTTGCAGCAATGAAGAGCATTTGTTTATCATGTCCATTTAGCATACTTCTCTAGTTCTTTATTTATTCTAAACAAGGGAAATTTTTATTTTATTTTATTATTATTTCAAACTTATCAAACTAAACAAAACTTAAAATAAAAATATATAAATAGATAGTTGATACTTACCTTGGGGGCTTCTCCCCCAAGCTGCTTGATTCTACATCCCCACTGGCGAAATTTGCTTGCCAGTAGTTCAGCGTTTGCATCTGCGGTTTCTTGTATATCTTCTAATCGTTGTCCTGCCTGGTCCATCCACTGTTGTTGTTGGCATAGCATGTTCGTGTGGATATCCTGAGTGCTCATTTGCGTCCTCATGTTGTCATGGACACCTTGGCGGAACGTCGCAGAATACTGATGGTCGAATCCTGAAAAAGAGTTACAGGCAGGTACAAAATTCAAAGATGATGCGTAAAACCTGCCACTTCCAAACTCCTATCTTCCGAGGTTGCTCGGTCCTTGCGATGGTAAATCTCCTCCTTGGTACGCGCGACGAGGGTATGTTGGCACGAAGTTTTCATATGATCGATACGCGGCTTCTTCGGACAGTGGGTCAGCTCCGGCGTAGTTTGACTCTGAGGCTCGAGCTGACGTTCGTGGAGGTTGCTGCTGGACCGGTTGTGCCTGCTCATTGATCAGAAAAGATTGCACAGAATATATACCCAATCCCGGGTTAGGTAACGGGATTGCGCTCTTATTGTGGATATAGTGCAATTTTTCTTGAATTTTCTTTACCCATCTTCCTTGGCGGAAGTAATCATAGCCGATGATCTCACGAGGAGTATCAATGCTGATGATAGTGGCATCTCCAAGGATGCCCAAATCATCGGCTATTCAGGTGATCAGAGAGGTGCAGCTTACGTCTCCAACTAGGTTGGGGAACGAGAGCCAGTGCTCTACTAGCATCTTAACAGGGGACACAGCTTTTCTTTTCAGAGCAGCATAAATCAACTGCATGTCCCCTACTCTCACGCTGATATTATCATTGCGTGGAAAAAGGACAAGGCTTATCCACTTGTGAAAGAAACGGAGAGTGGGATGCTGAATATCATTGGTGCGTGGCTTGTGTGCGTTCTCTTTCCCTGTAACGTCCGTCCAGAGGTGTAGCCTATCAAAATCTTCAAGAGACGAGTCTAAATCTAAGGCACATCCTTCTGCGAAACCTAAGGCGTTACTCAGCCTTCTCCAAGATAGAGTGTGCTCTTGACGGAACAACCAAAAGGTTACCCCATCGTTAGAGGATTTCAAAGTGCAAAGAAACTCTAAAGTGAGGATAAGTGCGTAGACTTACCATTAATCATGACTATATCAAATATACTACTAGAATAAAGTAAGAACTTAGCAATTGCACACATAACATTGAAATAGCATAAAGTCATTGAGAAACAATATAAGAACTGAATCTTGATAAATTACAGATCTGGAACTGGAGCAAAGCTCAACTCTACTCGAATCTGACTCTCAATCTAGAACTAGGTTCTTGATCTAGAAATTAGATCTTGAACTATGAAGTAGCTATCCTATCTCTGATGTATCCTCTTCTTCTCCTGTCTTGGCCTGATGATGATGATCTTCTGAGAGATGCATACCATCCCCTAGGGGGGGTCTGGGGTTGCTTATATAGCCGGGAGGGATAATCCGTCGCCGTAGGATCAAGCTGACCTAAACAAGTGGTTTAGATTAACCCTAAGAGGTGGTGGAGGAACCTTCCCGAAACAGGGCCTGATCGGAGCCAGGGGGAGCCCGATCGGCCTCCCTATAGGGCCGGTCGGCCTGGGCTGGGCCCCGGCTGGGCTCTGCCTTCGCGTGTGGGCCTCTTGTCCCATCTAGATGCATATTTTCTTGGAGCCCACTTCGGTTGAGTTCGGGAGTCTTCTGGAGCCTTCTAGAATTCATTCTTTTCGCATTTTCCTGAATAGTCCGTGAAAATATGTAATTCACCAAAACTCGTGGAATTCATTAGTCCAAGGCCCTATGCTACTGTTGATTTATCTTTTTGGTCCTTTTTCATGTATTGTTGATGCATAAAAATAAGAGTTAGTGAGCATCAACAAATAGCCAGGATCTCTTCTGTGCAAAACTGCTGATTCCTCCCATGGACCTTTGATTTGATGTATGGGCTTTCCTGCATAGTTAGGAGCACACGTCTTCCTAGGTGGCTTACCCCACCTAGTCAACACTACACTAACATTTTTGCAAGAGGACACAGGTTGCCACGGGATCCTCCCGTTATCAGCAGACGGAACAAAAGCAGCTAACTGAGCTAACTAAGTGTTGGCGGTCAATTTCCGTCAACCTAGAGCACTTGTTACACTATTGTTTGAGCTTTATTATGGAACTAACCCGCCACTAGGCACACTAATGATATAACAAGTTCATCTTTGCATGTGCATTTTGAAGTATAATGTGTCCGTAGAAAAGCATGGACTAAAGTGAAGGAGACACATCAAGTTCAAATGGACAAACAAGGAGTTCCGTTCGTGTTCAATTGGAAGGCAAATTCACTCCCAAAGGTGGCAAGAACTTAGGTGCTATGACGAAACATCCCCGAGGACCAAGACGTAAAGATTGGATTTCATATGAGAAGACACCCTATCTTGATGGCAGGGATGACAATGCCAAAAAGCCACATATGAAGGGGCAAAAAGTCAAGATTGCAAGAAAAGCTCACACGCGAAAGATGGGACCGAACCGGCCTAGAAAAGGTCCAGGGCGGTTGAGATGGGCCAGTCGGCCTGCCCCCTTTTCGAGGCGGTTCGGCCTCCCCTTTGGACTAGGGTTTCCTCGATGCATAAATAGTCTCTGCCTCCGATGGCCGCTGCATCTAATCATTCTACCGACGTCCAATCACCAGAAACTCACCACCGCAAGATGAGGGTAGAGATGAGATGAGTTCGTCGCAAGGATCAACACCGGCGGAGGGAAGGAAGCAAGAGGAGGACTCCAAGCCATCGACCTAGGGGTGTTTCCAAGCTTCATTGCCGCCATCTTCATCGACGATGTTCTCCGGAGGCTCCACCACCCCTATGTGCTTCAATCCTTGTAAGATGTTGGGGTAATGTCTCTGTTCATCCCTAGGGTTAGATGGATCTTTGATATGTAATCGCTACATAAATTCTATGCTTATCAATGCTTCATGGTCTATGTCTTCGCAAGTGCTTTGTTTACATATGTTTGTGCAACATGTGATCTTAGTAGGGTTTGTGGTAATCGTGGTGGTTAGCCAAACCCTATGGATGCTTAGATATAGATGTGTTAGCGAAAGTGTTTTATTACCTTGCGTAGTGACAAGTACAATGAAGGGAAAAGGCTTAAGCGACCGCATAACCGCCATGATTCTAGCAAAGGCAACACCTGTTTCATGTAGTAGATGCATATCTATGTGATCCTAGACACTAGGGAGGGAACACTTATCTATCTTTATTTCTCTCTTGTATCAACTCTTGTTTCTTAGATTCAATCATAGATTAGCTTAAGTTAGATTGCCTTTATATTACATTAATCTCTGTCAATAGCTTTCTAATCAACTAGATTAGTACTTGGTTAAACGCTAGTATATCCCTTGCTCCGTGGATTGACAAGAACCTTGGGATCCCCCGTTGGTGAAAAAGGCACCAAGTGACCCGTGTGCTTGCGGTGAACTTCAACACGGTTTTGAACCGTCAACATGCCATTTTTCTGGTGCTGTTACCGGGGAACAAGCCAGTTTGCTACATTTAATCTTTTATTAGTTTTGTTGATTACTAACATCTAACCCTTTTTTCTAGAAAAAAAATCTTTTTTGTTTTTCTTTTTATTTTTAGTGCCGAGATGGATTTGTTCACCTCACCATTGGAAGACGAAGAGATGTTGCTAAGGGAGCTAGCAATACCGTCAACAGAGGACATTGAGATGCAAAAATCAGACTTGACGCTTGCTACAACCTACTACGAAGTGAAGCCTAGAATCATCAAGTTAGTGGTGACAAACCCCTTTAGAGGATTGGAGGATGACAACCCATATAGACACATTAAGCAATTCACAATGATATGCAACACGGTGCAACAAGAAGGAGTTCTGGCCGCTTGGTTCAAGTGGAATCTTTTTCCATTCTCTCTCGAAGATGAAGCGCAAAGATGGTACACACTAGCGTCCGTCGAAGCAAAAGGAAATTGGGATGAGCTAGTGAAGAAGTTTATTTTGAAGTTTTTTCCCATAAGCAAGGTCCAATACTTAAGGAGGCAAGTGCTCACTTTCAAGCAAGGAGAGAATGAAGGAATTGATGAAGCATGGGACCGTTTTAATGAACTACTTGAGCAAGGCCCGAACTTAGGATTTTCCGGTGACTTGATGTTGCATACCTTTTATTTTTCACTAACCCCTAACTCTTCTCATTTTGTAAGCATGTGTGCAAGCGGTGATTTAATGGATAAAACAATTAGTGAAGCCGCACAAGTCTTACAAAGGATAAGTAATGGAAAAAGAATGCAACGAGATTGGCAAAGACGTTGTCGGGAGGAGCAAAATGACAAAAGCAAGCCTGTGATGCTTGCTGAAATTTCTGAAAAAGATGAACCAGAGGTCAAGAAAGATGAACCAACCATACAAGAAATTGAGGAACCACTTCCTAAGGTAAGAGAAGTCATTTCGGATATTAAAATGTTGAAACTAACATGGATGTAGGTCGAAGCATGGGGAATGCTAGACCATTGGCGGAATTCAATCAATCCGATTGGATTCAAATTGATTTTGCCCCCCTAATCAACCACCGAAGGAAGGAGGAACACCGACATGTTGCCAAACAAGTTGAAGATATATTTGATCAAGAAATGAGTGGAGAATCGATCCAAAATATGTTTGAAGAAGAAAGAGACGTAGAAGATGAAGGATGGGTCGATCAATATGACAACTCAAAGATTTATGATGAAGGAGGAGAAGAGTACAACCATGATGAGCCAAAAAGTCTCGTATCCACAATAACATGTGCACCAATCCGAGAAGAAGAGTTTATTTCTAAGGAGATGAGGAAAATAAAAAGAAGAGCTAGTGACTCAAAGGCTGAATGGAAGAAAATAGGACACAAGCTACAAGATATGTGGGAGGAAGATGACATAAAGCAAACACTCCAAGAAGACCCCTCTCCACAAGGTTATAGCTTGTGCGCTATTGAAGCTTACACACTAGCAAATCAAGACATGGAAGTGCCCACGGATGAAGAAAAGAGTGAGTCAACGATAAGCAATCTTGACGACATGTGGTACACGGAGATTAAAGAAAGCAACACGCAAGACTTTGAAGATGAAGATTTGGGTGATAATGAAGACTTCAAAGAAGAGCCAAATGCAAATATAGTTGATGAATGGGATGGAGGGGATGCAAGAAGGTAACAAAGAGACACCTCCACTCGATGAGATTGATTTGCCTTCAACACCGCTAGATGAACCAAGGACCACTCCTGTTGAAAAAGCTCTAAGGCCAAGGTACACGCTGAAATCTCAAGATATTATTGGTATTGATAATGATAAATTAAAATCCTTATGTTCAACCAATAGTATGAATGATAGTTTAAATTCTATGTCTTGCTCCAATGATTATCATGTTGATATGCTATAATTTCTTGAGAATCATAATGAGGCAATGTTTATGTTTGAACAAATTAATTCTATGCCTAAAGAACCTTTGCCTAACCAAGAGCTAAGTGCTTTGCAAGAAACATATGCTTTCTTTAATTACACCTTGACATGTTGCTACAATTTGCTTGTGGTTGTAATTATGGATGCTTATGTTTACAATACGTTTTGTAAATCTCGATCTTGCTTTGCGCTTGGTCAAGCTAGTGACCTTAAAAGAGCACATGTTGGGAGAAGGCCCGAATTTCACTAACCATGCAGGGACACAAGGCTTGAATGATGTAAACAGAAGTCATGCCCAAAGAGTTGCAAGATAAACCATCAACGTCTCCAAAATTCTCGCAACAGATGTCGCTGTCTTCATCTATTTTGTGCACTTGTTCAGAGGCGTAAAAATGAAGAAAATTAGATTTTCAGAAGATCCATTAAGTTTCCTTTCCAACATATCAGGAATCCACGAGTTTGAAGACCCGTGCAAGAAGTTATGTTGAAAACATTGAGCGGTGCGCGTGCTGAAAACAGCTTGGGACAGATTGCATCGCCGGAGTAAAGTGGATGTAACTTTCTTGTTCGGAGTCTGATTTAGTCAAATAAAGACTTGTTGGAAAGGAAATTTTATGCACTATGCAACGGAGTAAAGTTTTGGTACACTTTCTGTTATGGACATTAAAGAAAAATTCGTGAAGAGAAGGCAGCACCGAAGGGTGACAAAGAAGGAGAAAGCGATGATGATTTGATAGCTTGGGCAAGTCTTCTATAAGTAATCAAGTACAACATGGGAAGTGGATTAAAGCTGCATGGGAACCTTTATTTCTTACATGGAGGTCCATGGCTTCGCGACAATGAAAAGGTATGAGTGAAAGTCGAGCTCTATGACTTTAAATGAAGTGCTTTTCGAGAGGCAACCCGTTCCTTTGTGTTTTTATTTCTTCCTTAGAGAGAATAAATGGCACCATCCTATGATGATTAACTTGTGACTAATTAATATAAGTTTAATTTTCTTTTTAGACCCACCATCATGTTCATGCTCATATTTATTTGCATGCATTGCATTTTGTTATCAACATGATGTTTTTTTCCTTGCATATACATGCTTTACATATGGTTGGCTCGGTTGTTTTATAAGGCTTAATGATGAATGCTTCAGTTTCCATGTTAATGCTTCTAGGGCATTTTTCTTTTTGTAATCTTGTGTAAACGTGGTGTTTAAACATGTTTGCGGACAATCATCGTTAAGTCCAATAAACCTTGCTAGCTTTTCATATGTTTTCATGTTGCATTGGTTAGCTTTTAAGCTTTGCATTGCGCTTACTTTTTCTTGTGCCATAAGAGTTATTGATCTAGGGATAGACATGGTGTTTTAACCCTAGATAAATCAACCTTTATAGATATAGAGAAATTCGGCAACCTAGTTGTAAACATGGTGTTTAGAACTAGGTGTAAACATTGCCTTTGTTTACATGCTTTCCTCTCATGTGCATACACACTTTACACCACGTACACCCATTAGGTTTTTATTCCTCATTAGACTAATAATGCCACAAGTTAAGAGTCTTGGGAAATATTGTTGGATTGTTGGCAGTTTTATCTACTCCCAACTGTCACCTTGGGGGTAGAATGTACGCTTAAAATGTTTTGCAGACAAGATAAAGACTCTCACGACAAGGAAATTGAAGGATGGCTAAGATAAAAATGCTTTGTTTTCTTCTTCCATGCCTAGAAAAAATGCTAAGCATGGGAGAGGCCTTGAATCTTCAACGTGGAAGTGTAACATGACGCCCTAGAAGATAGAATGATCAAGATCATCAACATCTCCAGATCAATGCACAAGAAACTTTTGATCTCATCAAAATTCTGCATGGTCTCGAAGAGAAAACACTGAATACTTTTGGATATTTGGAAGCCCCATGAAGTTATGATTCTAACAAATCAAGAATCAAGACAATCAGAGGTTCCTACAAGCGGTTATGGCCGAATCACCGAGTGCTACACGTCCTGAAATCAGTTTTAGACAGCACGCAGCGCTGAAGTAAAACAGACATAGCTCCTTTGTTTGAACTCCGTTGTCGATGAATGACCACACGTTGGAAAGGTAATTTCATAAACTTTTAAATAGATCTATATTTTGATATATGTACTGTTTTTACAAAGGGGAAAATCCATGAAGAAGAGACATCAAGGAGATGACGAGAACAAGAAAGAGGAGATGGTGATGACAACATTGAAGAGAAGGGTGACCATTGGCTCCATTAAGCATACATGATCAAATTCAGAAGTATAGGAGCATTGGAAAATCAAGACAAAAGCAAAGTCACATTCAATAGATGGAGATGTCGGGAGAAGACCACAAAGAGCTACAAAAGATGGTAACACCTCCATGAACCTTCTCTTTTCCAGACATAAATGCTTGTAAGTATGCCTTCAACCTCAACTCAGTGCAACTTTTGTTTTTCTCTATCAATAATAACATGGCTACTAGGAGGAAAACCTAGATTTCTTTTTGTTTTTAATAATAAGCATGACCATGTTTTCACCTCGGTGTAGTGGTTGATTTCCCCCTCTTATACTTTTTGTAAAATTACGACGAGGACGTCGTATGATCCAACCATGGGGGGAGCTAGCTCGTGCAAGTTATTTTCTTATTTTTACTTGTTAGTTTTTTCTTTTATCTTTATTATTTGAGCTTGAGCATTGTGAATAATTGTTTACGTGGTGCTTAGTGGAAGTTTGCCTTTGGAAGTTTCCATACTCAACTTTGATCTAGGACCTCACTTTGACTATGCTAAAATTGGAGGAGTTTATTTTCGAAAAATTATGAAAAAACCCTCGTAATGAAGGTTAGCAATTTCTTTTTCCAAGTTGAGAGATAAGTTTATCCTATACAAAGCCTTCATTATATATATCCTCCATCATAAGTGTTGTTAGCATGATGAATTGGGTTAGGACTTTTCTCTCTTGGGAGATCTAATTTCGAGCAATGATCATGCCCTTGATGTTATATCTTTTATGGCTAGCCTCGTCATACATTCGGTAACGGGAACTTCACATTGAATGCCTCGTACATCGCCGGATTCCATACCCAAAACCATAAACATATTTTTATCATCTTATTCCTTGAACACAACCCATGTCCGAAGATTCGTTCTGTTTTTAGGCAAAGTTTTATTTAAAATTCAGATTGGTATTCATGTCAAAAAGATGGGCGAAAGGCTTCGGAAAAGAAGATATAGATGTGGAGGAAAGAAGAAAAAATATATATGTGTATATGTGTGTGCGCACACAAGAAAAGAGAGAGAGAGAGAGAGAGAGAGAAGAAAGAAAAAGAAAAAAAGAAAAGAAAAGAAAAGAAAAGAAGGAAAAGGAGAAAAATTCAAGGCAAAGCAAGGAAGATATAAAGAGGGGTGTTGAATCAAGTAAAGATCAAGAGAAGTGCAAGGAAGGATGCGTCGATGTTGAGAACGAATCTTCAATATTCCAACCACGTGCAATCCGACGTCTAGGACATCATTAGTACCTTGATGTCATTATTCTTTTTCCCTTTGCACATGTCCACCATTCTAAATCTTCTCATCCTTGATACCCTTACATTATGGTTTAATTCTCATGATCATTGGCTCGGAAGGTGAACGACCACTAGAGGATTTTCTTAGCTTGATAATACTTGTGCTAACTTCACTAGCCATACCTATAGCTCCACCTTATATTATGAATGAGAGACTTATGGGAGGTGAGAGTTTATGAATTATCTAGGATAGCCACTTTAAATGAGCGACATGTGAGAACTTGGAGAAGGACTTTGTCTAATAATTAATGCAGGAATTTTATTTTGAAAACACATGAAAACCCTCCAATGGAAGTAAGAAAGTAAGTATGGTTGAAGTTGAGGATCTCTAGTGAAAGGTATGAGTTGTGGGGTAAGTCTTGAATTGGTACATTTCTAAACGCCCATGTTTACATTGTGATCTTTGTCTCATGTTTCTTATATTAAAGATGAAGACTTGTAAGGAAAGATTTGACGAAGCACGTTTCAAATCTATGGATGAATAATTTTGTGAGCAACTTGCTCGAGGACGAGCAAGATCTAAGCATGGGGGGATGTTGGCGGTCGATTTCCGTCAACCTAGAGCACTTGTTACACTATGGTTTGAGTTTTGTTATGGAACTAACTGGCCACTAGGCACACTAATGATATAACAAGTTCATCTTTGCATGTGCATTCTGAAGTATAATGTGTTTGTAGGAAAGCATGGACTAAAGTGAAGGAGACACATCAAGTTCAAATGGACAAACAAGGAGTTCCGTTCGTGTTCAATTGGAAGGCAAATTCACTGCCAAAGGTGGCAAGAACTTAGGTGCTATGACGAAACATCCCCGAGGACCAAGACGTAAAGATTGGATTTCATACGAGAAGACACCCTGTCTTGATCGCAGGGATGACGATGCCAAAAAGCCACATATGAAGGGGCAAAAAGTCAAGATTGCAAGAAAAGCTCACACGTGAAAGATGGGACCAAACTGGCCCAGAAAAGGTCCAGGCCGGTCGGCATGGGCCGGTCGTCCTGCCTCCTTTTCGAGGCAGTTCGGCCTCCCCTTTGGACTAGGGTTTCCTCAGTGCATAAATAGTCTCTACCACCGACAGTCACCGCATCCAATCATTCTACCGACATACATTCACCAGAAACTCACCACCGCAAGATGAGGGTAGAGATGAGATGAGTTCGTCACAAGGATCAACACCGGCCTAGGGGTGTTTCCAAGCTTCATCGCCGCCATCTTCATCGACGACGTTCTCCGGAGGCTCCACCACCCCTATGTGCTTCAATCCTTGGAAGATGTTGGGGTAATGTATCCGTTCAACCCTAGGGTTAGATGGATCTTGGATATGTAGTCGCTACATGAATTCTATGCCTATCAATGCTTCATGGTCTATGTCTTCGCAAGTGCTTTGTTTACATATGTTTGCGCAACATGTGATCTTAGTAGGGTTTGTGGTAAGCATGGTGGTTAGACAAACCCTATGGATGCTTAGATATAGATGCGTTAGCGAAAGTGTTTTATTACCTTGCGTAGTGACATGTACGATGAAGGGAAAAGGCTTAAGCGACCGCATAACCGCCATGATGCTAGCAAGGGCAACACATCTTTCATGTAGTAGATGCATATCTATGTGATCCTAGAACCTAGGAAGGGAACACTTATCTATCTTTATTTCTCTCTTGTATCAACCCTTATTTCTTAGATTCAATCATAGATTAGCTTAGATTAGATTGCCTTTATATTACATTAATCTCTCTCAAAGTTTTCTAATCAACTAGATTAGTACTTGGTTAAACACTAGTATATCCCTTGCTCCGTGGATTGACAAGAACCTTGGGGATCGCCCCTTGGTGAAAAAGGCACCAAGTCACCCGTGTGCTTGCGGTGAACTTCAACACACTTTTGAACCGTCAACACTGAGTTTCTAACATTTTGTTAAAACTTAGCTGGCTCTTCTGAGCAGAAGAAAAACTTTCAAGCTTAACGTTGATATTTTCCATGGATTTATCAAGGGCAGCTAACTTTTTATTAACACCTTCATTAATTTTAGCCTACCCGAAGACAATATCTCTCAAGGAGGGCTGGTTAGAATTGTAAGTATTACCTTGGTTACCTCCTTGATAATAAGGGCGTTGTTGATTCCACGTTTGGCCTCCTTGTTGTTGGTGACGATAACCATTGTTATTGCCATTCATGTTCATCACTTCCTCCTGAGTTTCAGGACAGTAATTTCCTGAATGCCCGGTGTTGCCACAGACTTCACAAGTCATATGAGAATCTATAGGCAGAGTAGTGGTGGCCATGGCACCCTTCTCGCTGGTGTAGTCATCCAATCTTTTCATAAGAAGGTCCAGCTTGGCAGTAATCGTATCTGCTTCCTTGACAGTATGAGTACCCCTCTGACGTGGCTGGATTCGTTCATCGCTCCACCCTTGGTTGGATACCATCTTCTGAATAAGTGATTTGGCACTATCAATAGTGAGTGAGAAGAATGATCCTTGAGCAGCAGCAACAATATGGCCTCGATTTGTCGGAGTCAGCCCATTATTGAAGCTTTTAAGAATTAGCCAATCCTCCATCCCATGGTGAGGACAGGCTAGGATGTACTCCTAAAGCCTTTCCCGAGCCTCTGGAATGGATTCACTTGCTGCTTGCTGAAATCTAGAAATCCTTCCACGAAGAGCATTGGTTTTGCCCAACGGAAAGAACTTCTTGATGAATGCTTCTGAACACTTGTCCCAAGTATTGACAACATCATGATTCGCATAGAACCATTACTTGGTTTTCCCCAGGAGAGAAAACAGAAACAGTCGAAGACGAACCGCGTCCATATTTGCACCCTTGATGATGAAAGTGCTGCATAGCTCTTGGAACTGCTGCAGATGGGCATTAGCATCCTCATTTGACTTGCCACAAAAACGGACTAGCCTGTACTATCGTGATTAAACCCGTCTTGATCTCAAAATTTTCAGTCCCCATTGCCACTATAGGGCGTTGCAGCACCTGGTCAGCAGAAGGAGTTGAGTACTCACGAAGCATCTTCTAGGACATAGAGTTTGACATGGATGGTACAAAGGAAGCTGGATCGCCTTCCGGACGAGTACGACGAGGTGAATCAAAATGAATTCGAGCTTTCCTCACTAGTGACTCGGGATCTTCTGTGAAATTCTCTGGTAAGTCGAACCCAGTCATACACTACATGTCTTCATCACCCGAAGATAAAAGAAATCAATCAAGGTTAGCCTGCATTGAGAGTTGCTCTAACCTACTCATGATTTATAAACAGATGCAAAGCATAGTCATGATAATCTTGTGCCTTCCCCGGCAACAGTGCCAGAAATGCTTGTTGGCGTTTTTAACATCACTACTAACGACGCTGAGTTAGCGTGAGCATCAAGACTTGCCAAAGGTAAATCAAACGATCATGAACGAATCCGCAAGCGCACAGATAAACCGTTGTAGCATTTCCCTAGGGAAGTGAGTGTTCCAAGGGTATCGTATCCGTGGAAGGCAATGGCGGATATCAAGACATATGCTTTTGCACTGAATGTAAACCAAGAGATAGATACAGAAAACAACAGCTCAAAGACAGGGGTAAGATAAATGATCTATCTCTACACTAGCACACTACGGCTTAGGGGGGACATACGAAGCTAGCTCTAGGTTCTATGGTACTAAACATACAGAGTTAGATGATACAAGAGATAAGCATAAAGCATTGCATGAAAGGTAAGGTTCAGCACCCAGGTACAAATAGGGAGATAGCCCGCGACGACCAGCACTCTGCGAAACTATCCTTTAGACTCCTACAGTAATACCCCAGCACGGAGGGTTTCAAAGGGTCCAACAGCTGTCACCACTGCGGCCTACCTCAATCGTTATTGTTGACATTTCTTAACGCGATCGCTTAAAGAACAGATTTGGAATCCATCCTTAGCAACCTCACTACTAACGACGCCGAGTTTGTGTGAACATCAAGACTTGCCAAAGGTAAATCTAAACTATCATGATCGGATCCGCAAGCGCACAGATAAACCATTGTAGCATTCCCCAAGGAGGGAGAATATTCCAAGGGTATCGTATCCGTGGAAGGCAATGGCGGATATCATAGACTTATGCTTTTGCACTGAATGTAAACTAAGAGATAGACATAGGAAACAATAAACTCAAAGGCAGGGGTAAGATAAAGATATGAAAGGGTAGTGTGACACACACTCAGATCTACCTCTACTCTAGCACACTACGACATAGGGGGAACATACGAGTTAGCTCTAGTTTCTAATGTACTAAACATACAAAGCTAGAAGATACAAGAGATAGGCATGAGCATTGCATGAGAGGGTAAGGTTCAGCACCCAGGTACAAACGGGGAGCTAGCCCGCGACGACCAGCACTCTGCGAAACTAGACTTTAGACTCCTACAACAAATACCCCAGCGCGGAGGGTTCCAAAGGGTCCAACAGCTGTCACCACTGCGGCCTACCTCAATCGTTACAGTTGGTATGCTCATAACTCAACCTAGGCACCATGCCTGCGTTTCTGCTAGACTTCACCCGGCCTGGGCTATTGTGACCCAGGGTGAGAGCCACCAGAAGACTGGTCAACTTAGATCGAGTACCGTAGTTTGAACACAAACCTCATGCAACACTATGATGCCATCTAACAAGATCAAACTAAGGCTAGACATACGAACGGATACGAGCTCTCTTATGTCTAGTCAACAAGATCAAAGGGTCATGTTCGTGAAGAACACGAGCCTCTAACTTATGAACAAACACATAAGGAATGAGTTTATCATCCTTCAAGTGGATCAAAAGTAAGTTTTCACGAAGAACACAAGCCTCTAAATGATGAACAAAGGATGAAGTCAAGAACATATCAAGCATATGATCTACCATGACTTTATATGAAATAGCTAAATAACTGAAGTAGATCAAAGTCATATAATGAAATAAAGATAAAAGAGAACTCATACCTAGACTCCAAGAGGACTTGGAACCTGAAGAAGAGCTACTCTAGCCTATCCCCTAGCCTTGGAAACTAAAAGTGAGAGGAGAATGAGAGAGTGGTGTGTGAGAAATGGGAGCCCCTCCTCTTCTATTTGTAGGCAAGGAGGAGGCTTGCTTCGGGGCTCAAACTCCATCAAAACAACCGGGAGTGAGGCAATGGACCAATGAGCAACCACCACGTGGAGGGCCACGATGGGGCGCCACTTGGTCGGTCCGGCCGATCCTAGGATCGGCCGACCATCTAGGGCGGCCCCACCTGGTGTGCTTCCTCGTGGTGGCATGCAAGTGGGCCCTTTGATCCTCCCCCGGTGCATGGCTTGATTTGGTATCCGAGGTGGGCCCCTTGATCCATGTGAAGTCCATGTGGCGCTCTCTGATTCGTCGGTGAGTGCCTCCCTTGGATCAGTGACGTGGAATGCCATGTGTTTCCTTGGTGGCAGCCACCTCCTCAGCTGAGTTGGCATGGTTCTTCCATAGAAGGTGGGTTTCCATCTCTTTTAATGGGTATTTCACCTACATACAAAGAATCTCCAAGGACAAGTGGAACTACATTATTCAAACCAAAATGCAAGTAAAATAATGCATATGCCTCCATTTATGTGAGAATATTGAGGGCTGAAAGTAGTACTTAACAACCGTCAACATACTCCCCCAAGCTAACCTCTTGCTCGTCTCGAAGCAAGACATTAGGGACTTGGGTTGGTTGATCAGGAGTTGCTACGATGTCTTATTCTTAACTTATGGCAAACATACAGCAGAGTACTCTACCAAGAGTTGAACAAGTTGGCAATGTTCTTACCTTTCACCTGATGACATAGGGCATATAGCTTCACCTGCCTTAGGCGGTTGAGGGACAGAATGGTTATATAGTAAATGCATAACCACTCATACCTTGATCAGCTATCAATCCGGAGGTTTTGCAAATTTTTTCAAAAGAAAATCACAGTTCCTCAAATGATACTCTCGGATTGCTCAAAAGTGTACTTTCATTGTTGCCTTTCTTCACATCCTACTCTAATAGGCTTATGTGGAGCTGTAGGTAGTGAAGAAATGTGGCATACTTGTCTCTCATATTTTGCTAACTCAAAAACCGGATCCTTGGAAGAAACAAACATACATCCTGATCAAGATGTGCATAAGTGTGTGATGGATATGAGCATGGTAAGGTGGATACTAGGCCCGGAAATGGGTGCTAGATATTACCATGCTTTATATGAAATGAAGGAATGATGGTAAGGTGGACACTAGCCCCGGAGTAGGTACTAGTTATTACCATCTATATGGTGGAACTCTTTCTCTTGCACATGTCAATCCCTTTTTCTCCTTTAGGAATTTTTGAGACTTGGGCTAGCTCTCTTCATTTATTTTTGCCATGCTTTTGAGTATGCTTTTCTTTTTCTTTCTTTCTTCTATTTTTTTCAGCTAGCCCTTTGTCTCTATTGGAGATATTTGGAGAGGGATGAACGATACAAAGATGCATCGAGTTTTATTTGTGGAAGAATGCACAAGCAAATGGAACAAATGATAATTGCTTACTTCCAGTGTAGAAGTTTTAGCATGAACGTGTATGTGATCTTGATCAGGGGAGTTTGAGTTCTAACAAGGGTCACAACAATTTGACAAAGCTCAATGAGAGAACAAGCTGCATATGTGGAGGCTAACAAGAGCTAGAATCTACATATGGCCTTGGATAGGAAATTCTCATCATTGAGGAACTCATCATGTTTTGATTTTTCAAAAAGGAAAACTCCGGATGTCAAGCATCACTAGGTACAAGATCACAACACTCTATTATACCATATCATGTCTCACAACAACTTAGGCAAGGATCATGCTTTTTGCTACCCACAGTTTTCAAGCTAAGGTTTGAACATGCAAGCCAACAAACTCAAAACTTAGGTAGGATACAAAGTTGTAAGCAAGACATACGACAAGAATAAACAGAGCAACTATTCATCATTTCAACCATAGAGGCAAAGCAAACGATGATGATGAAAGCAAATAAATCTTTTTGGTCTTTTTGTTTTTTGCAGATTTTTTTGGATTTTCATTTATAAGGTATTTTGAAAACAAAGGAAGATACAAGTTACCTCAGGATGGGGGTCCTCCCCCAAGCTAGCTTCAGGCTCACTGCGGAGGAGGGAAGAAGAATCCCTGACTCGCGTAGTAAGCCCTCTGCTCCTCCATGTGTCGCTGCTGAGCCTGTTGCATGGCTTCGATCCTTTCACCAGCCTGACGCTGCCACGCTGAGGTAGACTCAACGTGGGTGTTCAGCGTCTCCTCCAGTCCCATGACTTGGACGGTTAGCTCTCCCATCTGCTGCGCGAGCTGAGCATCACGTGCAGAGGCTGAGGAGTGTCGTCGGAAGGATGAAGACGGAGGCGGACCACCGGAGCTAGAATTAGCGGGTGTAGCCCACTAAGCACTGCTCGCACTCGCCCAAGCCGTGCCACTCACACTCAGATGGTAGGCGGGCTGATCCCAACCAGGTGCATATCCAGGGGTAACCCCGATCATGTACCCCACAGGGGCCCCTGCTGCCACCGGTGGTGTAGTAGGCTGAGGCTGTGACTGCTACTGCTGCTGCATGTGTGCTCTCTTCGCCGCGCTTCTGGTGGACCTGCCTGAAACACTAGCACAACAACTTTCCTCTTGTGTAACTAGGGGAATGGTTAGTGACTCCGAGCTATACAATCGGAACACCAGGTTAGGTAACGGGATTTGATATGCATAACCCGGAAAGAAGAAAGTCAAAGAATCATTTGGGCCTCTCTTGAGTATATGCCCTTGGATCAAGTATGCCTCATCAATGAGAACTCGGGGTGTCCCAATGAAGGGTACGGGATTCCCACTATGAACCCCGAGTCTGAGAGCAATACGAGTCACCAAAGACGTACACTCAATAAGACCTATCATCTTGAAATTCATCATCCACTACCGAATCATAGCATTAACGGGAGAGACCTTGATCTGGTTAACAGCGGCGTATAATAGCATCAAATCATCACTGCGCACAGGCCGAACATCCTCTCGTGGGAAGAGAGTAATGGCGAGCCACTTGTGCCACAAACGGAGAGTGGGATGCACAATATCATTGCACCAAGGCACAAATTTGCCACTGTAAACAAGACCAGAGATGTTTACCCAGAAAGAGTCTCGAACAAAACCCTCACAAGCCTTCTTCAAAGAAATAGCACAACGAGGACTAAAACCAAGGAGACGACTAAGTTCCTTCCAAGAAACACGATAATCGGTCCCAAAAAGATGAAACTCAATACCATCCGAAACCTCAGTAAGAGAGCAAAGAAACTAGATGGTGAGGGCCCGAGAGCCAAGCTCTGTAACCGGCGCAAACTCCTCCCAACCAAGAGCATGCCAAATGGAAGCGAACTCGAGGTTAATACCTGTTTTCTCCATAAGAGTCGGGTCGAAGTCCCGGGTGTGGGCGAAGACTCGGTCCTTCAGGAGAGCATAGACTTGCTCCTCTCGAGCGCCCCGCAAGCTGAGGTAGGGGTGTCGTCGACGACCTCCTCCGCGGCTTATGGCTCGGCTTGCTCTTCTTGCTCTTCTTAATAATCCATCGTCGATGGGCTCGGCGTCGGCTCGGCGGGGACGGATGAACTCGCGCTTGCCCGCGAACGGGAGCGTGTCACCCTCCCGAGAGTGTTCGCCGCCCAATTCATGCTAGCACAACAACAAGGGACAACAAGAGCGACTCGGTGATGGATTAGTGAAATCGAATGAAATTCTTACCGAGCTTGCTCCACCAATAGCAATACTTTCAGCAACACAATAGAGAGAATACTTGATGATCCAATCTTGGGCAAGAAATCCAAGAAAACCAAAAGAGCAAGGAGTAGGGAGGGGAGTGTGAGTGAAATGAGTTGAATGGGTGAAGAACACCCCCTCTCAAGTCCAATTTATAGAGCAAAGAGGCAGCACACCGCGGACTAGCCGTTGTGCAACGGCTAGGAGCCGTTGGCCAAAGCTGGGCCCACTTGACCGTTGCCACGGTTCGGCCGAACCCTGGTTCGGCCGGCCAGGCTGTCGGCCCGGGGCTGCCCCCCTTTGGCAGGCATGCCACCAACGGCCAGATGAAGATATACCTAGGTGCACTGGCCAAAGTTTGCTCTAGAAATTGACCAAATGATTTTTCTAAAGTTTTCAAACTTAGAAATTATTTTCAGAAATTTTATTTTGAAAAGGGAAAAGGGCTAGATGAATCTAGCATGCAAATGCAAGGTTTTGGAAAAATCAAATATGCAATTTTGGAAATAAAATTTTGGAAAGGGAAATATGAGATAAATACCAGCTTTAACCTTTTTGGTAGAAAGGACCCATCATTTTTAGTCCGACGAGTTGGACTCTTCTCAGTAGTTAATTCCACTCAGCACCCCACTCCTGAGAAGTAGAGGGTGGTGCCTTCTCAATCTTCCGCCATTCTTTATGGATTTTCTTTTGCTTCTTTGACAGAGATTTCTTCTTTGGGGGTGAAGGCTCCGTCCTTCCCCCAAGCTGCTCAACACTATCTTGCACCAAATAGCATTGCTCTTCTTTGTCCTGAAACTTGAACTTCAAGTTCCTCTTCCCAATGCGAAAACAGATTACTCCTGTGCCCACATTGATTCTAGCCCGGACATCACTGAGAAATGGTCGCCCAAGGATGAGAGGCATTCCTCCCTCGTCATCCATATCAAGGACCACGAAATCCGCAAAGACATAAGAGTTCTTGACCTTAACCAATAAGCTCTCAACAATTCCTTCTGGATATCGTATCGTTGAATCGGCGAGTTGGATAGTGCATGCTGTTGGAGAGAGAACTGGATATCCCAGTTGCTCGAACATGGCCTTGGACATGATATTAACACTTACACCAAGGTCACAAAGGGCATGCCTGATCGTCTTGTAATAGATTTCGCAAGTGATAGTTGGATAGCCTGGGTCTTTCTTGTGCACAACTGCCGATTCCTCCCAGGGATCAAGAATTTGTTGTATGGGCTTTCATGCATAGTTAGAAGCATGTGTCTTCCTAGCTGGCTTACCCCACCTAGTTGACACTACACTAACTTTTTCACAAGAGGATACGGGTTGCCCCGGGATCCTCCCGTTATCAGCAGATGGAACCAAAGCAGCTAACTGAGCTAAATGGGTTTCTAACATTTTGTTAAAACTCAGCCGGCTTTTCTAAGCAGAAGAAAAACTATCAAGCTTAATATTGAGACTTTCCATAGTTTTATCAAGGGCACCTAGCTTTTTGTTAACACCTTCATTAATCTTAACTTGCTCGAAAACGAGATCTCTCAAGGAGGGTTGGTTAGGATTGTAAGAATTACCTTGGTTACCTCCTTGATAATAAGGGCGTTGTTGATTCCACGTTTGGCCTCCTTGTTGAGGTGGACGATAACCATTTTTGTTGCCGTGCATGTACATCACTTCCTCCTGAGTCTCCAAACAATAATTTTCTGAGTGCCCAGTGTTGCCACAGACCTCACAAGTCATATGGGAATCCATAGGCAGAGTAGTAGTGGCCATGGCAGCCTTCTCGCAGGTGTAATCATCCAATCTCTTCATAAGAAGATCCAGCTTGGCAGTAATCATGTCTACTTCCTTGACAGTATGAGTACCCCTCGGATGTGGTTGGAGTCTTTCATCACTCCACCCTTGGTTGGATACAATCTTCTCAATGAGTAATTTAGCATTATCAACAGTGAGTGAGAAGAATGCTCCCTGAGCAGCAGCATCAATATGGCCTCGGGCTGTCAGAGTCAACCCATTATAAAAACTTTGAAGAATAAGCCAATCCTCCATCCCATGGTGAGGACAGGCCAGGACATACTCCTGAAGCCTTTCCCAAGCCTCTGGAATAGATTCACTTGCTGCTTGCTGAAAACCAGAAATCCTTCCACGAAGAGCATTGGTTTTACCCAATGGGAAGAACTTCTTGAGGAATGCCTCTGAACACTTATCCCAAGTGTTAATAGCATCACGATTCGCATAGAACCATTGCTTGGCTTTCCCAGGAGAGAGAATGGAAACAGTCGTAGATGAACAACATCCATATTTGCACCCCTGATGATGAAAGTGGTGCATAGCTCTAAGAATTGCTGCAAATGGGCATTGGCATCCTCATTTGGCTTGCCACAGAATGGGCTAGCCTGTACCATCGTGATTAGACCCGTCTTGATCTCAAAATTTTCAGTCCTCATTGCCACCTCAGGGCCTTGCAGCACCTAGTCAGCAGAAGGAGCTGACTACTCACGAAGTGTCTTCTGGGCCATAGTGTTTGATGTGGATGGTACAAAGGAAGCTGGATCACCTTCCGGACGAGTACGATGAGGTGAGTCGAAATGAATTCGAGCTTAACTCACAAGTGACTCGGGATCTTCAGTGAAATTCTCCGGTAAGTCGAAACTAGTCATACACTACCTGTCTTTATCATCTAAAGATAAAAGAAGACAATCAAGGTTTGCCTACATTGAGAGTTGTCCTAACCTACTCATGGTTTATAAACAGATGCAAAGCATAGTCATGATAATCCTGTGCCTTCCCCGGCAACGGCGCGAGAAATGCTTGTTGACATTTCTTAACGCGATCACTTTAAGAACAGATTTGGAATCCATCCTTAGCGACCTCGCTAGAAATGTGTGTTGGCATCCCTTAACGTCACTACTAACGACGCCGAGTTAGTGTGAACATCAAGACTTACCAATGGTAAATCTAAACAATCATGAACGAATCCGCAAGCGCACAGATAAACCATTGTAGCATTTCCCCAAGGAAGGAGAATATTCCAAGGGTATCGTATCCGTGGAAGGCAATGGCAGATATCATAGACTTATGCTTTTGCACTGAATGTAAACTAAGAGATAGATATAGGAAACAACAAACTCAAAGACAGGGGTAAGATAAAGATATGAAAGGGTAGTGTGACACACACTCAGATCTACCTCTACTCTAGCACACTACGGCATAGGGGGAACATACGAGTTAGATCTAGGTTCTAATGTACTAAACATACAAAGCTAGAAGATACAAGAGATAGGCATGAGCATTACATGTGAGGGTAAGGTTCAACACCCAGGTACAAACGGGGAGCTAGCCCGCGACGACCAGCACTCTGGGAAACTAGACTTTAGACTCCTACAGCAAATACCCCAGCGAAGAGGGTTCCAAAGGGTCCAACAGCTGTCACCGCTACGACCTACCTCAATCGTTACAGGGGGTATGCTCATAACTAACGTAGCCACACAACCCAGGCACCATGCCTGCATTGCTGCTAGACTTCACCCGGCCCGGGCTATTTGTGACCCAGGGTGTGAGCCACCAGAAGATTGGTCAACTTAGACCGAGTACCGTAGCTTGAACACAAACCTCATGCAACACTATCATGCCATCTAACAAGATCAAACTAAGGCTAGACATACGAACGGATACGAACTCTCTTATGTCTAGTCAACAAGATCAAAGGGTCGTGTTCGTGATGAACACGAGCCTCTAACTTATGAACAAACACATAAGGAATGAGTTTATCATCCTTCAAGTGGATCAAAAGCTAGTGTTCACGAAGAACACAAGCCTCTAAATGATGAATAAAGGATGAACTCAAGAACATATCAAGCATATGATCTACCATGACTTTATATGAAATAGCTGAATAACTGAAGTAGATCAAAGTCATACAATGAAATAAAGATAAAAGAGAACTCATACCTAGACTCCAAAGTGGACTTGGAACCTGAAGAAGAGCTACTCTAGCCTATCCCCTAGCCTTGGAAACTAAAAGTGAGAGGAAAATGAGAGAGTGGTGTGTGAGAAATGGGAGCCCCTCCCCTTCTATTTATAGGCAAGGAGGAGGCTTGCTTCGGGGCTCAAACTCCACCAAAACACCCGGGAGTGCGGCAATGGAACAATGAGCAACCACCACGTGGAGGGCCATGATGGGGCGCCATTAGGTCGGTTCGACCGATCCTAGGATCGGCCGACCATCTAGGGCGGCCCCACCTGGTGTGCTTCCTCGTGGTGGCATGCAAGTGGGCCCTTTGATCCTCCCCCGGTGCATGGCTTTATTTGGTATCCAAGGTGGGCCCTTTGATCCATGTGAAGTCCATGTGGCGCTCTCTAATTCATCACTGAGTGCGTCCCTTGGATCAGTGATGTGGAATGCCATGGGTTTCCTTGGTGGCAGCCACCTTCTTAGCTGAGTTGGCATGGTTCTTCCATAGAAGGTGGGTTTCCATCTCTTTTAGTGGGTATTTCACCTACATACAAATAATCTACAAGGACAAGTGGAACTACATTATTCAAACCAAAATGCAAGTAAATAATGCATATACCTCCATTTATGTGAGAATATTGAGGGCTGAAAGTAGTACTTAACAGCCGTCAACATTTACGGGGGACAAGCTCATAACTAACGTAGCCACACAACCCAGGCACCATGCCTACATTGCTGCTAGACTTCACCCGACCCGGACTATTTGTGACCCAGGGTGAGAGCCACCAGAAGACTGGTCAACTTAGATCGAGTACCGTAGCTTAAAAACAAACCTCATGCAACACTATCATGCCATCTAACAAGATCAAACTAAGGCTAGACATACGAACAGATACGAACTCTCTTATGTCTAGTCAACAAGATCAAAGGGTCGTATTTGTGAAGAACACGAGCCTCTAACTTATGAACAAACACATAAGGAATGAGTAAATCATTCTTCAACTGGACCGAAAGGTAGTGTTCACGAGGAACACGAGCCTCTAAATGATGAACAATGGATGAACTCAAGAACATATCAATCATATGATCTACCACAACTTTATATGAAATAGCTGAATAACTGAAGTAGATCAAAGTCATACAAAGAAATAAAGATACAAGAGAACTCATAACTAGACTCCCAAGTAGACTTGGAACCTCAATAAGAGCTACTCTAGCCTACCCCCTAGCCTTGGAAACTAAAAGTGAGAGGAGAGTCAAGAGAGATGTGTGTGAGAAATGGAGCCCCTCCCCTTCTATTTATATGCAAGGACCAGGCTTGCTTCGGGCACCAAATGCCTCCAAAATACCCGGGGATGCAGCAAGTGACCAATGAGCAAGCACCACATGGAAGGCCAGGATGTGGCGCCCCTAGGTCGGTTCGGCCGATCCTTGGTTCAGCCGACCACCTACGGGGGCCCCACCTGGTGTGCTTCATCGTGGTGGCTACCAGGTGGGCCCTCTGAGCTTTCTTAGGTGGGCCCATGGATCCTTGTGAAGTCCATGTGTCGCTCTCTAATTCGTCGATGAGTGCCTTCCTTGGACCAGTGACATGGATGCCACCTAGAATTGGTGTGGCAGCCACCTCCTCAGCTGAGTTGGCATGGATCATTCCATAAAAGGTGGGTTTCCATCCCTTTTCATGCTTATTTCACCTACATACAAATAATCTCCAAGGACAAGTGGAACTACATTATTGAAACCAAAATGCAAGTAATAAATGCATATGCCTCCATTTATGTGAGGATATTGATGGCTGAAAGTGGTACTTAATAGCCGTCAACAGTACGCCAGCCCATGACGGACCGTCCGTGAGAGTGTGCTCGAGGTGCGTTTTCTAAAGGTGCTCACAGACGGTCCGAACTGCAGTGTCGGATAGTCTGCGAGCTCGACAGACAGTCTGTGTGCGTCGGTGGACAGTCTGTGTGGCCCTGGTTCATTTTTGGAGGTCCTGTTGGAAATTACGGACGGTCCATCCTTGACCCTCGGACGGTCTGCCAGGTACCCACCGATAGTCCGTCCCCTTCATACGTACAGCCCGTCTAGGACTTCGCGGAGTTGGCTAAGTACTTTGATTCTTGTCTCGTTCTTCTGTTTCTTGATTCGTGGCTTGTCTCTAGGACTTGTAGGCTTGTGTGTGCCTAGTCTAGAGTCTCTCTTGTGTGTGCAACTGATCGGGTGGCAATCGGGGCATAGGCCGAGTTCATCCTTCAAGAAGAATTTTTATCGGCTCCCATTCACTCCCCCCCTCTCTGGTCGCCTAATCTGTCCTTCAGCCTCTTTTCTTGGAGATTTGTCCCCTTCAAACCGGTGGAAAGGACTTCAATTTTGGGGTTTTCAGAGTTCCTCGTGTTCTTGGGGTAGAGGCACAAGATTTGTGATTCCTCCTTTTCTAGAGTGATTTGAGGCTTGTGCTTTGAGCTAGAGTTCACCCATAAGGTGTTCCTACCTTCCCCAAAGTTTGTCTTGAATCTGTGGAGCGAATCGGGAGATCGGGCGTGGTGAATCTTGGAGTTGACCCACGAGTGGAGTTCATCCCGAGCAGCCCAGGCACCACCGGTCTGACCGGTGCAACACACTGGTCTGACCGATGCAGGCCCTTTGTGGGTTTTGGCTCAGGTGAATGATCGGTTCAGTGGTGACTCGCTTGTGTTTTCCCAGGGTCAGTTCTTGGCAGGATTCGTGTTGGTTTGCATCTGTTTGGCTCGGTTGGAGTAGCTCCTCGTGGTAGTTAGCTCTTTGGTTTGAGGTGGTTTTTGTTCTAGGGCCTATAGATCTCATTGAGGCTTTCTGGAGGGTTTCTGTGCGTTTGTTGTGCACACCAGCTTGACCGGTGCAGCACACTAGCCTGACCCGTGCCATCAGTCTGACCGGTGCACCTCACCGGCCTGACCGGTGTAGCACAGACAGCAGGCGGCATAGTTTTTCCATTGCGGTTTCTAGTTGTGTGTTTGGGTAGGAGTACTTGCTCCTAGGATCAGTAGAACCTTCGGTGGCTACGTGATCTTGGCAAGGTGTGCGCGGGATTGGTTGGAAGTGAAATCAGGGTATAGGCCGAAGTTATCGCCAGAGAATTTTTATCAGCTCCCATTGACTCCCCCTCTCTCTGGTCGCCCAATCCAGTCCTTCACTTGATCTTCATGGCCTCAGCACACTCAGCGATAAAGTGTCCCATCTTGCGGCACCAAAAGCAGGTACTCGAGGTCCACCTCATACGCTCAGCAGCATGAGTTAGCATTAGTTCTTGAGCCAAACACGAGAGAAAGACTATGCGGGTCAGTCGAGTTCTCGCTCTTGGCTCTCAGGCCTCGGTCCACCTCAGAGGATTTGAGCTTCGAAAAGAGCTCATCCACGGTCAGAGTCTCGTAGATGCTGGACTCCTCAATAGCCTCAGCCTCGGAACCTTATACATCATGATCCAGGGCATGTAAGAGCTTTAAGGATCTATCATGATCGCTATATGGGAGCTGGGTCACATTGGCTCTCATGTTCTTCAAAATGCAAGTGAAACGCTGAAACATGACATCAATTGACACTCCGGGAAGATGAATGAAGTTCTTGTATTCTCTCCGGTAGGTCGAAAACAAGCGGGCCTTAACTTGGTTGTTGCCACCATGGGCATTCCTCAACTGAGTCCACACCTTGTTTGGCAGCTTCTCTCCATAAACTTGATTGAATTCAGATTCAAAGAGAGCGCGGTAGAGGTAGTCGACAGCCTTGTTGCTGGCTTTGAACATGTCCCTTGAATCCGAAAGTATGAAAGGCTCAGGAATGTCATAGGTGGTGTAGATGAGGCATGAGGACGAGGTGCAGGCTCTGTAATGTTTATGTGATCCTTGGGCCAAAATATCCAACCGTGCACGTTATCTCTAAGCAACTCTTCCCCATCAGGTCCCGGTAATTCCAGTTCGAGGTCAGCCCAACCGTCGACCAGTCGGTCGACAAAAACTTTGGAGTAAAATCCAACTGAAAGATCCATGCCCATGAAAGTTTCCCCTAGTGCCAGTTTCTCAGCAACACCGTAAGCCACAACAATCATCTTGTTTCTGATTTGACCGAGAAGCTCACACGCCGACCTCATGGTGATGTCATCCACGAGGTACCATTCTTGGCTGACCGGGGCAGCCTCTTCTGGTGAGGCTAGGGTTGCTTCCTTGGCTGGGGATACTGCTTCTGTGTTTGCTGTTGCTGCATCCATTGAAGTGACACTACTTTTCCCCCTAGTAGATGTAGGGCTTATTTCATCTATAGGCCCTTGCTGAGATGATTGTTTGTTAAGAGCAAGGGCCACACGCTAGTTAATGATTTCCTCCATTCTTGTCTCAGCCATATCTACGTGCTCTTGCAACTGTCTTATTTGCCTAGCTTGTTCATCCTTGGTCCTTTTGCACTTTTTATAGGAGTCAATGTGCTCATGCCATGCGAATTTCCATGGAATCACACCTTTGTCTCGACAACGTCCACCATGTTCTGGAGTGCCTATTGCAGCAGAAAGCTTATCCTTCTCTCAATCAGGTATGAAAGTTCCTTCAGCAGCAACCCTGATCAACTCAACAAGCCTTGCAGCTGTCTGTCTTATACATCAGCATCTAAGGGAATGTTAACAATCTTCCTCTTCACGAATGTCCCTTGGTTGTGATCACAACGTAAGTATGGAGTGTCCTCTTCGGCTAACAGGATACTTGGGTCAATCTTGACTAAAAATGGAGGAAGATCATCGAATTGATCATAATCTTCTGAAATGTCAGTCTTGTCCTCAACTCCAATGATTTTTCTTTTCCCAGTAGATATATGAGACACTTTGGCTCATTATCAACAACACCCTTATCAGCACCCTTCTTTATTGGTAGTTTGCTCGACATGTCTTTCACGTAGAAAACTTGAGTCACATCATTGGCTAGGACGAACGGTTCGTCTTTGTATTCAATTTTGTTGAGATCCACTATTGTCATCTCAAATTTGTCTGTTGTTATACCTCCTCCAGTCTTTTTAACCCACTGACACTTAAAAAGAAGGATTTTTAAAGGTCTGTAGTCCAATTCCCATATCTCTTCAATGACACCATAGTATGTTTGTACTTTTCCATTGTTGTCTGTTGCATCTATACGGACACCACTATTTTGGTTTGTGCTCTTTTGGTCTTGGGCTCTCGTGTAGAATGTGTATCCGTTTATCTTGTATCCTTGGAATGTAAGTACTGAGATAGATAGACTTCTAGCCAACCATTGCAGTTGCTCTACAATAGTGTTATCACCGATAAGTTTTTTTCGCGACCATGATGCGAAATTATCATTGTGATGACATGTAATCGAGGCCTCTGACTTCCCTTTGTTCGAGGCCTGTACAATGGACTTGTGCTCCTTCAAGTACGGAGCCACATGGGTTGATTGTTGGAGGACAGTCAAATGTGCTGTATGATATAACATTTCATCCATATCAATCTGAAATTTCTTCCCTAGTGTGCACTTTCCCCTGAGTCTCCCCTCATGGCGTGATACAGGGAGTCCAATCGGAGCAAGCTCATCAATAAAGTCCACACAAAACTCAATGACCTCCCCTGTAGCATATCCCTTTGCGATGCTTCCTTCAGGACGAACATGATTATGGACATACTTCTTGAAACCAGACATCAACCACTCAAAAGGGAACATGTTGTGTAAATACACAGGCTAGAAGATAAAAATCTCTTCAACTAGATGCACTAGAAGGTGGGTCGTGATAGTAAAGAAAGAGGGTGGAAAGATCATCTCAAAGCTGACGAGGCATTGCACGACATCTTTTTGCAACTGCACTAGATTGTCTAGATGGATTACCTTCAGAGAGATCTGGTTGAGGATTAAACAAACATTGACGACTGCCAATCTCACATTCTCTGGTAGAATACCCCTTAGTGCAACAGACAGTAATTGTGTCATCAACACGTGGAAGTCATGAGCCTTCAGATTTCTGAATTTTTTTCTCTTTGTAATTTATTATTCATTGTATATTTGAGGAGTAGCCCGTCAGGACCTTGATACTGTTCAAGCAATCAACATCATCTTCTTCTCTTCCTTGCTCAAGGTGTAACTAGCAAGGGCCAACAAATTTCCCTTATCTCTCTTTTCAGGATGCAGGCTATCTTGCTGTTTCATAAATTTAAGATCCCAACGAGCTTCAACTGTATCTTTTGTCTTTCCATATACACCTAGGTGGCCAAGAAAGTTCACACAAAAATTCTTCATCACATGCATCACATCAATTGCATTGCGAACCTCAAGGAATTCCTAATAAGGAAGCTCACAAAATATCGACTTCTTCTTCCACATGGGTGCATGTCCATCCTTGTCGTTTGGAACAAATTGGCCACCAGAACCCTTCCCAAACACTACCTTCAAATCTTTCACCATAGAAAATACAAGTTTACCATCACGGTGCAAGGGCTTCTTACGTTTTTCTCCAACACCTTCAAAATGCTTTATTCCTTCTTCTCTTAACAGGTGCTTAACAGGAAGAAATCGATGATCACTACGTGAAAACCTCACATAGGTCACGCAGCATTTGTAACGGGCCCTTAACACCCATTACATGGACCCCATCTGTAACGGTTGTTGTTTGGCGCCTGTTACGCATATGCGCGGCAGGCTCAACCACGACCTCGCCCTGACCTCGCCACCATAACACCCATTACCAATGAGGACTTCTAGTAATGGACTTCTTAAATGCCCGTTACATGTTTTCTTTGTAACGGACGTTAACATGCGTCCATTACGAAAGTAAAACCTATCGGTAACAGGCTCTTTAAGTCTGTTACCGATGACTTTCCTATTGGAGACGCATTGTTTTTAGGACGCGTCTCATTTTATGACGACCCAATTGGCGACGCTTGTTTGGAGCTAGCATCTCCTTTGTTTCTCAAAATAGAGACGCGTGTTGTTATTACGCGTCGTTGTTTTTGCGTTCCGACCACTCTGCTATCTCGGACAACTACACTCGCTCTCTCTCCTCTAAGGGCCCCACTCGCTCTCTCCCCGCCATTGCTGCAGCAGCATTTTCGCGCACTCTCTGAAGGCCCTACTCGCTGCACACGCGTTCTCTCTCTCCTCAGAAAGCGGGCGCTGTAGCAGGCCGACCGGCCGCGTGCGCGACGGCGAAAGGTGTCGGCGGACGTCAACCGCGGCGTGGCGTCCCTCCGCGCCGTACGTCATCCAAAGCAGCAGCTTATCCTCCTCCTCGGGCTCGGCGCCGTCCTCCGCGCCATCTCTGTCGCCGTCCTCCGCACCGTCGCCATCGCCGCGGCCGCGACGCCTCGTCCTCCTCCTCGGAAGCGCTCACCTCGTAGACAGTCCTCGTCAAGGTGGAAATTGCCCCCTTTTATTGAAATTCGCTGTCCTAATCCTCTTACTCATCTGTTTTGGTGATGCATTATGCTCATTTGATGTATGAAAATTGCAAATGGCTGCTGCTACTTGGGCTTGGATGTATAGTAGTAAGTCCCGAGATTAGGCCAGTTTCTTAATGGGGGTCAATGGTTTTCTAGATCAAGCAGAGGCGGATATGAGAAACTGTGGTGTTCAGGCAATGCTTTGCCCCTATATAGATTGTCTCAACGAGAAGAAGTTCGGACAACGGGATAACATTTTTCATCATTTGATCACACGTGGTTTCAAAGAAAATTACACGTGTTGGAATAAACATGGTGAGGAAGGGCTTAATGAAGTCGAAGCAGGATGCCTAAATGAAGGTGAAGCGCGACACCATGCTACAGGCCTTAATAATGAAGGGGCAGCGCTATGTCATGATGAAGAGCTTGATGAAGGTGGAGTTTTTGATGAGGAAAATGAACTATTCCCACCAATTGTGATGAGGCCTGAGGATATCACTGGTCAAGAAGTTACGGGCTTCAATGATGGTGAGTTGTTGCAACGTGTGCACAATGTTGATCAAATGTTGTGGGATGTTGAGTTTCAAGGAGTGTATACAGCTTCTGAATTAGCGAGGTTGAAGCAGTTCGTTGAAGATTCAAAGAAATCCCTCTATCCTGGTTGCAAGAAGTACTCTCGCCTTTCTGGTGATCTAAAACTTTTGCAGCTTAAGGCAGATCATGGTTGGAGCAACAAAAGTTTCAAACAACTATTGGATCTCCTTAAGGACATGCTACCCGAGGGAAACCAAATAGCCGAGTCTGTCTATGAGGCAAAGAAGATAATTTGTCCTCTGGGAATAGAGGTTGAAAAATTCATGCTTGCAAGAACAGTTGTGTATTGTTCCGTGGAGATTATGCAGACCTTGACAAGTGCCCCAAGTGTGGGTTCGATCGGTACAAGAGGAAAAAAGATGGTGGTGATGATAATAATGCTGATGATGACGAGAATGAGCCCGTGGAGATCACAGGCAAGAAGAAGAAGAAGAAGGTTAAAGGGGCTCCTGTGAGGGTAGCATGGTATTTTTGCATCATTCCTCGGTTGAGAAGATGGTTCGCCACACGAAAGGAGGCCCAACTCTTGCGTTGGCATAAGACACGAACGAAGGAAGTTGGAAAGATTAAGCACCCCGCAGATGGCCAACAATGGCAAAACATTGATTCCCACTTCAAGGAATTTGCTGGTGAAAGCAGGAACATTCGGTTTGCTATGAGCACAGATGGCGTGAACCCATTCGGTAACCAGAGCTCAACACATAGCACCTGGCCTGTCGTGCTGTCAATGTACAACCTTCCACCCTGGCTATGCAAGAAACGGAAATACATGATGCTGACAATATTGGTCTCCGGGCCAAAGCAACATGGCGACCGTATTGATGTCTACTTGAGGATACTAGTTGATGACTTGAAGATACTTTGGAAGCCTGGTGTGAAGGAGTTTTGGGATGAGTTCGGCCGTGAGGAGTTCACATTGCACGCCATGTTGTTCACCACCATTAATGACAACCCGGCTCATCACAACCTTTCTGGCCAGAGTAAAAGGAAAGGTGCAGCTTGCCCACATTGCTTGGAAGAAACTTGTGCAGTGTGGCTAAGAAATTCAAAGAAATTCTCATTTATGGGGCACCGTCGATTCCTCAGCAAGAAACATGCCTACCGGGACATGGATTGTCTGTTTAATGGGGAAAAGGAGAATCGACAGGCGCCAATGCATGTGACTAGAGATCTGCTCCACTTGCAAGTCAAGGACGTCGAAACTATCGAGGAGTTAACCAAATTGTCTAAAAAGAAACTTCGCAAAAGAAAGAAGTGAGATGGTGAAGAAGAAGAAGATGGGCGAGGAATGTGGAACAAGAAATCAATTCTATGGGAGCTAGAGTATTGGCCGCTTTTGGATGTGCGTCATTCGATTGACAACATGCACGTCAAGAAGAATGTGTGTGAAGCTACTTTGGGAACATTGCTACAACAGAAGTCGAAAGGAAAAGATCATAAAAATGCAAGGGATGATCTTAAAGAAATGGGCATTAGGCCGGAGCTCTATGCGGAGGAAACAGACACGGGGATGGACCTTCCCGTTGCTGCAACCACCTTGTCAAAGGCAGAGAGAAAAGAATTCTGTGAGTTTTTGCATGGTTTGAAAGTACCTTCAGGCTATTCATTGAACTTCAAGAGGCTAGTGTCGGTGAAGGACATGAAAATGAATTTCAACTTGATGAAATCTCATGATTGCCATGTGTTGATGACATCTATTCTTCCTGTTGCACTAAGAGGTATCAAGACAGAACTGGTTCGCGACGCGGTCATGAGCTTGTGTTTATTCTTCAATGAAATAGAACAGAAGGTGATTGATGAGGAAAAACTATTGGCCTTAGAGAGGAGGCATTTCGAGACCCTATGCCTGCTTGAAGCTACCTTCCCACCATCATTCTTTGATCTCATGCTGCATCTAACAACACACCTCGCGAGGGAGATCTGGTACCTTGGCCCATCTTACCTTCATCAGATGTTTCCATATGATAGGTACTTTGGATTCCTCAAATCATTGGTACATATCTTGAATGTAAATTATTACATATTCTATGTCGCATCCACAAGATTTGATTTGTCACGTTTTTGAGTCAAATCAAAGGTTGCGGTGGTCTCATTTGCCGCATTAGAGACCTAGGGTGCCCTCTTGGATGTCAAAGCGGGCACGGCGGTGGTGGTGGCGGCGGCGGTGGTGGCCTCTGCTAGTTTGCTTCCTCCTCTGTTATATTGGGTGGGCGTAGGAGACGAGGATTGGAGGGGCAAATGAGACGCGGGTTAACCACCCCCTTTGTTCTATTGGAATGAAGAACAGTTCTCATTTCTCCTTTTAATCTGCAGTCAAATTTTGTAACATGTATTTCTCCGTCGTACTTAGTCCAAATTTGATGATTTTTTTCCTATTTTTTTCTAAAATCCCCATATTTTCATTAATTTCATTGTTTAGTGTATATTCCGTTTCGTGAATAATGTTTATATGCCTTTATCTTGTTCTTTGTAAGTACAACATAGAAATAATATTTGTTTTCCACAACCATTAGTAATGAAACTTTGCATTTCGTAATCTTAAGGTGAACACAAGCTTGTGTAAAAATTTCAAATGCGCACGAGATCGAACATGTTGCAAAGTGTGGAAAACTTCAATGTTCAATCAACATTCTAAGAAACTATGTGGGAGATGTAGCCATTTGTACACAAGTATATTCTTCCTTTATCGAAACCATTTGAATTTTTTATGACAAGTTTAGGTACCCAATTTATGTTGCCACGTCAATTTGTAGAATTTTTTGAGCAAACTAAGATGTTATTAGAATTATTATATCACAAGCATGAGATGTATATTCGAATTATAAGAATGTTGGGTACACAAGTGTGACTGTTGATATTTTATTAAAATACTAAATGTCCAAATATGAATTGATGTTATTTTTAATGAATTTTTAGGTGCTGTTTTACCGGCTCTAATATTTGATGGATGCGAGTTTCATTTCTAAAAAATAGTGTCGGGCCCACGCGTCAGTGTCAGCAGCCTATATAAAGAAGATACCTACCGACGAAGCCGACGCGGGTTTACTAACCAGCGTCGGCGATGACTATCCATTGTCAGCTTCAGCAGGCAAACCTTGCGCGCGCTGTTCAAAAATTCCCACCTATATTGACTATAATGCCCATGGAATTCCAATTCCACCAGAGAGCCGTTCAAGGGCACGCCAGTAATTTTTGTGAACATAGTAACGCGCGCGCAGGGGGCATATACTCGGGAGTCTAATTCAGACAGATCCACCACACCTGCACTGTCCCCGCCGCCACCCTGCTCCTTCTCCAGCCCTAGCCCTCCGCCACCGCTCTCCCCGCCGCAGCCCTGCTCTTCTCCAGCCCCACCGTTCCCGGCGTGACGTCGGTGAAGCGGCTCCAACCGTGACGACGGTGACGAGGACGCAGTTACTAGCATGCGGACGGCGTCTCGGCCAACCTAGAGACTGTGATGCAGATCTGGCATCCCCGGCCACGACGACGAGCCGGCCACCTCAGGCAACGAGGCGACACGGATCGGGCCTCTCCGACCACCACGAGAACAACTACTTCATTCGCGATAGAGGTTAGTGCTGCTTGAACCCCTAACGCCCTCTCTATGCTCGGCCACCCAATCTGCTATTCCTGTCAAGGTGGATTAGGGAGACATGCTACTTTACAGTTGTTCACATAGGATTAGGGAGACATGCTACTTTATGGTTGTTCACATAGGTTAGTGCTGCGGATTTGACGGATGAATTTTGTTGCTCCAAGTCTGTTTGAATAAATTGTTGCTAACAGATGAACTTATATGAACTGTTGAAATTCTGTTATGCTTCGAATGTACCAGATCGACAGTTATGCTTTGGACTTGTTAGCATACTTTAATTCTAATTGCTTTGTCCTCTTGTTGCATGTACACATGGAACACACAATTCATTGCTGCTAAAGTTGGACAAGGAAGCAGTTGAAGGAATTTAGTCTCTACTTTGATATATAAGCATATTGCTTCACCCTGTCAAAATGGTTAGCATCTATCCCCAACCTGTATGCTAATATCAACTATTTTGGCTGTCAGTGAATAAGAATTTATCTTATTTTGTTTAGGTTTTCAGTCTAGCTTATGTTGCTCTACTGACGACCTGACATATCATCTATGCAGTCTCCCACAACACCAAACTCCTCTACCTCCAGTGCACCATCACAACCCATCGACGGTGAACCTTGTTCACAACCTATCAACGGTGATCCTTCTTCACAGGGTCACTCAGTACATACTGCCGCGAGTAGTACTCGATCCCGCGGGTCAAGGACACAAACCAAATGGCCAGAAGACAAGTTGACCGCAACTGGACTTGATAACAATTATTGGCCTACCCCAGATGCTACGAGGGATAGATTTGTATTGGTCTGTGGCCTCATTGCTCGAGAGAGGGTGTCAATCAACAAGGTGTTGAAGATCTCTCAGCAATTGAGAAGGAAGAACTGTTCACAGTTTTAGAGGAAAAGCTAGATTACCCAGCCAATCTGGCTGAATCTGTTCGCAAGAAGACATTTAAGGCAGCTATGTCAGAGATTGCAACCTTGCAACAGTGGTTCAAGACCCATTTAAGAAAAAAATTTGTGAGCCAAGAGGAGACTCCCTTTGTGAAGCATGCCTTTTTGCAGCCAGAAGACTGGACTGTGTTTGTGTAGGAAACCAATTCTCCTAGATTTCAGCGATTGAGCCAGGGGATGAAAGAAAAGAGAGCATTGCATGATAAGCCACACAGGACGGACAGAAAAGGTTATGTTCGTAAAAGGAAAGAGTGGGAGGAGGAGGATGCAAAGCTAGCTGAAGAAGGAAAAGAGAACCCTTGGGACCAATTTCCTGGACGTTCGAGGCCTAATCAGTGGGCAAGGGTAGGGAAGAGGAAGACCACTAGTGAAGGAAGCGGGGACATAACATTCAGTAACCCTGCGGTGGTGGGGGTAGCAACTAGGGTGAAAACACTTGCAGCTCAGGCTAGCGATGGTTCTTTCGGGGTTATGGAGAATGATATCCTCACCGCAACACTTGAGACTCCAGAGCATCGAGGTCGGGTCCGAGGCGTGTCTAGTTCACTTGGCTGGGGTAATGGGTTTGGTGAAGAGTTTGCTGGAATGTATAGGAAGAAGAGGAACAAGAAGGCTGTACCGCAGATGGAAGAGCTAGTTGGTGCAGCAGTCACCAGAATTGTCTCCATTCTAGCAGAATCAGGCTTTGATATACCAAAAAATGTACTTCATCCTCCCCAATCACCACCTATCAGTAGCAGCAAGGAAGAAGATGTGCATGGCCTCGAGGAAGAAGATGTGCATGGCAGTGAGGAAGAAGAAGCATGTGGCAGAGAGGAAGACAATTGGCATGTCAACGAGGACGAAGGTAGTCAACAGCACATTGATAGTCGATCACATATGCTGGACACAATAGATAAGCTGACAGAGCCAACTAAGTGCAGCCTTTTGGATGGCTTCGGGAATAAAGTGGAGCTCGCACTAGCCACTGTCTTTCCATTGCAAAAGACTCTCCATACAGTACCAGTGCAAGATGGGTATGCTGTGGTGCAACCTAGTTATGTGTGTGGTAATACGGGTCACTACCCTCTGCCGGTACCAATTGGGGGGGATGAAGTAACAACCCTAGCTGAGGCTCTCTGTCTGAGGATCCAATGGTCAAAGAACAGGATCCATGTACCACCCATTACGAGAAATACCAACCCTGCTCCCACATCAGGTAGCAGGGGTACAACATCAGATGGAGGTACTACAACTCAGCGTCAGCAAGAGAAAGCTCAGCAGTAGCAGCAGTAGTAGATCAGCAAAACTATGCAGCAGGAGCATCGACAACAGCAAGAGGAGGACAGGCAATCACCGCCTAAGAAGCAGCAGCAGATCAGCAAAACTATGCAGCAGGAGCATCGACAACAGCAGGAGGAACCTAGGCAATCTCCACCTGAGCAGCAGCAGCAACAGCAGCAGCAGCAGCGATAGGCGGAGGACAGGCAATCTCCGCCTGAGCAGCAGCCACCGCAGAAGAAGGGGGCCAGGAAACCTCTGCCTAGAGATGAGCTTCTTAACTGTTTTTGGAAAAAACGGGATCCAAAACACAAGCCTGCTGTGCCTATGTTGTTCGAAGTGGATGTACAGACTGCTGGACCGAATTGTGCCAGGTTGCATGCTTACGCCATGGAACACAGTAAGGATAAAGTTAGTTTTCCAGCAAAGTTGCCTGAAGACTCCTTTCATGGTGCTGGTGATTTAATGTTAAACATTGCATTCAGTCACGTGTATGACCTTATAACCCTGGTTGCTCTGGATGAGACCTTCTTGAGGTTGTGGACATTGTAAGTGCCTTAAAACCAAAATAGATATTTCTTTAATTTTGACCACAAAGTTCATGCATGCTAACATTTGGATTTTTTGTAGGAAAATGGTGGACAAGGCAGCGGAGATGAAGATCAGTGTTGGGTTTTTGGATCCATAGGTTCTCACGACCACAAAGATTGATAAGGAGTCTAACCTTGTAATACAAGCATTGAGAAATGCAATAACAAATGACTACGTGGTGGGTGCCTTCGGCACCGGTGGCCACTGTGTAACACTGATCGTATGTATGAAGTTCAAAGAGGTTTGGTATCTAGATTCTGCTAAACATCATCCCGCGCGAAAGTTCGAAGACCTCCGAGCGCTTGTGAATTGGTCCGTACCTTGTAGGTTTTGTTCACAAAATTCAATCTCTTAGTGTTTCTAATCAGTATTGCTGATCATGCAGGGCCTCTGAAAATATATGCCCAAAGGACGAAGGGACGAAAGGAAAGAAGACAAAGCTAAAATCCAATCAGACATTCAAGCACAAGCCAAATACCACTGTAAGACCGAGGTTTTTTTTATGGTCCCTTCAAACCAATTTGGTACTGCATTAACTTTTCATTTTGATACCTCGATGCGCAGTGTGCTCAGCAGCCATCGGGGTCCTTTTTGCATGGATTCCATGTGGCATTCAATATGTTCAAACTACTCGAAGACATACCTCACATCAAAAAGGCTGTTGTAAGTAGATAATGCTCTCACCCTTGTCTCTGCTCATATTCTCCATTTGATTTTAGAAATTGATTTGTACTTGTATTCTCATAATTATTTTATTTTGCAGGATTTCAAACCTGCCCTAAATGTTTCTACAGAAGATCTAAAGCCGGTCCGGGAGATGCTGTGTGAGTACATTGTTAAGGAGATCCTCGACCGAAACAGCAACTTCTATAATGGTGCACCGTGAGTTCATTGTACTGCCTGACAAACTTGAAACTTGCTGCATTTAGGCTAGTTTAGTACTGCCTGAGAAACCTGCTTGGCTGGGGTCAGATGTTGCCTGGTTTAGGCAGTTTTCTCAGGACTCCATCCAAACAAAGCACTGATGACAAACTTGAAACTTTAGCATGCATGTCGATCTGATGAGGAACTTGATGTGATCTTGCATTATTGTGTATATATATGTGATCTTGCTTGTGTATATATGTGATGAGAATGTGTTTGTGATGTCTCCAAGCATTGTTGTGGTGGCTGCCAAATCCTGGCTGTTTCCAGGATGCAGCCCCTGATCTGGTGGCTGCCAAATCCTGGCTGGTTCCGGGATGCAGCCAGAAAACGGGCAGGTTACTGTAGGTGCCCTACATATCGGTCACGGGCGTTAAGTAAGGCACATTACAAAAACAGATCCATGAGTAACGTGCTTCACTTAGAACGCCCGTTACAAGTATGACAACACTGTAACGGGCCGCATAAAGGCCCGTTACTAATACTGACTGGTGGGCCCTAGAAGTTGATGCTTTCGTCGAGACAGAGGAGACGTGCTTCCAGAGCACGCGTCTCCTGTCATCGAGACAGACGTGACGCGCGTCCAGAGCACACATCTCCTTTCGTGGAGACAGGCGAGACGTGTGTCCAGAGCACGCGTCTCCTGTCATCCAGACAGAGAAGATGATAGAGGCGAAGTGCCCGATCTTTCGGTGAGTGGAGATAATTTCGATCTGGTGGGAGGCGACCCTCACGATCCGACTACGACGAGCGAGACTCGAAGCGCCAATGCAATCGCTGAACCAACTCCCGATGGTTACCGACCTTGCTGGCGCAAGATCAACCTGATCACGAAGATCAATTCCTGTACGCAATCGAAAAAAGAACAAGAATCTGAGGTGAGCAATCTTAATATCACTCGAAGGTGGAGTTCTGAATCACAGAGGACGGCACGTATTTGTGCGTGTTCTGGTGTAGCTAAAGCTAGATGTAAAACAAAACTCAAGTCTGAAAGTAAAAGAGGGGTCTATCTAAATAGAGGGGAGAAGGGGGCGCAGCCCCTTGCACCCTCGGGGGAAGGGCGCGCGGCGTCTCGCTAGGGGGAGGGTGCGCGGCTCCCTCTCCTGGCACCCAACCCAAGGAGCCCCTCCTGGGCTGTCCTGTTGGGCCGTCTTCTATGCATCTTGGGCCTTCGTTCTTCAACAGCAAGACGTAGTTTAATTCCCTCGCACGAGCCCGAGTAATTGGCCCAACTGGTGACGCCTGACGTAGTGGAACATCTTGGTGTGGCGCCTGAGCTTCTGGAGATGGCGCCTGAGCGTCTGGAGACGCAGCTGCGGGTGTAGATGTACTCGTGGTGTCCTCATCATCCTCCCCTTCTTGAACTGAAGTCATCCTCGACGGCAACTCCTCATCTTCTCCCGCGTATGGTTTCAAATCTGGAACATTAAAACTAGTGGAAACACCAAACTCCGCAGGCAGGTCAAGAACATAAGCATTATCATTAATTTTGGTTTGCACTTTAAAAGGACCAGCAGCACGAGGCATCAATTTAGAACGGCGCAAAGCAGAAAAACGATCCTTTCGTAAATGCAACCAAACCATATCACCAGGTTCAAAAGTAACAAGTTTTCTACCTTTACTACCAGCAACTTGATACTTAGCATTAGCAGCAGCAATGTTTTGTTGAGTTTGTTCATGCAGATTAATCATTTGTTCAACATGTGCAACAGCATCTATGTGCAGGGCGTCCTCAGCATCAAGCGAAAATAAATCAATAGGCGCCCGAGGAATGTAACCATACACAATCTGAAAAGGACTCATCTTTGTAGAAGAATGTGTTGCATGATTATAAGCAAACTCAACATGAGGCAAACAATCTTCCCAATGTTTCAAATTTTTATCTAGAATAGCCCTAAGCATGGTTGACAAAGTCCTATTAACCACCTCAGTTTGCCCATCAGTCTGAGGGTGACAAGTTGTACTAAACAGCAATTGAGTTCCCAATTTATTCCAAAGCGATCTCCAAAAATGACTGAGAAACTTAGCATCACGATCAGAGACTATTGTATTTGGAATACCATGCAAACGAATAATCTCTCTAAAGAACAAATCAGCAACACTGCTAGCATCATCAGTCTTATGACAAGGTATGAAATGAGCCATTTTGGAGAAACGATCAACAACCACAAAAATGCTATCCCTCCCCTTCTTAGTTCTAGGCAATCCCAAAACAAAATCCATCGAAATATCAAGCCAAGGAGAAGTAGGGACAGGCAAAGGCATATACAAACCGTGGTTGCTCAAACGTGACTTAGCTTTCTGACAAGTAGTGCAACGTGCAACGTGCAACAATGTGCTCAACATCTTTGCGCATCCGGGGCCAAAAGAAGTGGGCAGCCAGCACCTCATGCGTCTTGTAAACGCCAAAGTGCCCCATGAGACCGCCTCCATGTGCTTCCTGCAACAACAACAAACGAACCGAACTAGCTAGAACACACAGCTTGTTAGCGCGAAACAGGAACCCGTCCTGCAAGTGAAATTTGCCCCATTGTTTCCCATTAACACAATGAGCGAAAACATCTTTGAAATCAGCGTCGTCCACATATAAATCTTTCACAGTTTGCAAGCCAAAAATTTTAAAATCTAACTGTGACAGCATAGTATAACGACGAGACAAAGCATCAGCGATAACATTATCCTTCCCGTTATTGTGTTTTATAATGTAAGGAAAGGACTCAATAAATTCGACCCATTTAGCATGACGACGGTTCAGATTTGTTTGGGTATGAATATGTTTCAAAGCCTCATGATCAGAATGAACTATAAACTCGCGATGCCAAAGATAGTGCTGCCATGTTTGCAACATTCGCACTAAAGCATAAAGTTCCTTATCATAAGTTGAGTATTTCAAGCTAGCACCACTTAATTTCTCGCTAAAGTAAGAAACCGGTTTACCTTCTTGTAACAAAACAGCACCTAGCCCAATACCACTAGCATCGCATTCAAGCTCAAACACTTTAGTAAAATCAAGCAACTGCAAGAGAGGAGCGTGGGTTAACTTATCTTTCAATGTGTTGAACGCTACCTCCTGTGCATCACTCCAAGCAAAAGGTACATCTTTCTTTGTAAGCTCATGTAGAGGTGCTGCAATGGTGCTAAAATCATGGACAAAACGGCGGTAGAAACCTGCAAGACCAAGGAAACTCCGAATCTGTGTAACCGTCGTCGGTGTAGGCCACTCCCGAATGGCATCAATCTTGCTGCTGTCCACCTCAATACCCTGTGGGGTAACAACATAACCAAGAAACGAGACACGTTGTGTGCAGAAGATGCATTTTTCAATGTTAGCAAATAAATGGGCAGCCCTCAACGCATCAAAAACAGCACTCAAATGTTCTAAATGCTCTGCCATAGACTAGCTGTAAATCAAGATATCATCAAAATAGACAACGACAAACAATCCTATGAAGGGCCTCAGAACTTCATTCATCAAGCACATAAAAGTGCTGGGAGCATTAGTCAAACCAAACGGCATAACCAACCATTCATATAAGCCAAATTTTGTTTTAAAAGCCGTTTTCCATTCATCTCCCAATTTCATTCTAATCTGGTGGTAACCACTACGCAAATCAATCTTAGTAAAATGAATGGCACCACTAAGCTCATCTAGCATATCATCAAGGCGTGGTATAGGGTATCGATAACGAATGGTTATGTTATTAATAGCACGACAGTCTACACACATACGCCCTGAACCATCTTTCTTAGGAACAAGTAACACAGGAACCGAGCAAGGGCTAAGAGACTCACGAATGTAACCCTTATCAAGTAACGCCTACACCTGGCGCTGAATCTCTTTTGTCTCATCCGGGTTTGAACGGTACGGGGCGCGGTTTGGAAGCTGGGCACCAGGAATGAGGTCGATCTGGTGCTCAATGCCACGAAGCGGTGGGAGACCCGGTGGCAAGTCTTTGGGAAAGACATCAGCATACTCCTGCAAAAGGTTAGCAACCACAGGCGGAATATCCAAAGATGGTGCATCATCAAGGGAAACAAGCACACTAGAGCATACAAGTGCATAGCATGGCAAAGGAGCATCTCGAATATCATCGAAATCAGCATGTGTAGCAAGTAAAACAGGAGCAGTCAACTTAATTTCAGATTTATCAGAAGTGGATGGTGATGGTTCCTGTTCTTTAGCAATTTTAACAACTCTAGCAAGATCATCTTTAACAATTTGTTCAGGTGTCATAGGATGTATAATTATTTTCTGACCCTTAAACATGAGAGAATAATGATTCGAATGACCATGATGCAAGCTATCAGTATCATAATGCCAAGGTCTACCAAGTAACAAAGAGCATGCTTCCATAGGAACAACATCACAATCAACATAATCAGAGTAAGCACCTATAGAAAAAGGAACACGCACGGATCGTGATACTCTAATTTTGCCACCATCATTAAGCCATTGAATGTGATATGGGTTTGAATGCTTACGAGTGGGTAATGACAACTTCTCGACCAGCATAGTACTCGCCAAATTGTTGCAGCTACCGCTGTCGATGATGATTCGAATCGACCGCTCCTGCACAACACCCTTCGTATGGAACAGAGTGTGTCGCTGATTCTTCTCAGCTGGGGCGACCTGTGTACTAAGAACACGCTGCACAACAAGACTCTCGTACCTATCGGCGTCCCCCGGATTGACATGTATGTCCGTCTTAGCTGCATTGTCAGTGGCAAGCAAAGTATGTTCAAGTTCTTCTGAATCACTAGCTGAAGAGTACTCACCATTGTCACGAATGAGTAATGTGCGCTTGTTCGGACAGTCCCGAGCCACGTGGCCACGTCCGCTGCAACGAAAACACGTGATATCCCGTGTACGACCTGTGGTGGATGCTGCGCCGGTGGATGGAGTGGTGCCTGTGGCTGGGGCGGCTCCTGCCGGCGTAGCTGTCCTCTCACGCGGTGTAGGTGTGGATGGCGCAGGGAGAGCAGGTGCTGAACTGGACGACGAGTTTCTACCTGCAAAAGTGTTAGAATATGTCCTCGAGCGGCGTCCCTGCACTTCGCGTTCAGCTTTGCAAGCAAACTCAAATAATAGGGTCATGTCAGCATATTCTTTATAATCAAGGATGTCCTGAATTTCGCGGTTCAAACCACCACGAAAGCGTGCTATTGCAGCGTCGGGTTCCTCCAATATACCACAACGAATCATACCTTTTTACAACTCCTGGTAGTAGTCCTCAACAGACTGAGAACCTTCCTAAAATCGCTGCATTTTGTTAAGCAAATCACGAGCATAATATGATGGCACAAAGCGATGTCGCATAGCAGTTTTTAATTGCTCCCAAGTGGTCGGAATAGCAGTAGGATTTTTATTTTTATACTCACGCCACCAAATTAAAGCAAAATCAGTAAATTCACTAATGGCAGCCTTAACTTGAGAGCTAGCAGCAATATCATGACATGAAAATTTTTGTTCAACTTCTAACTCCCAATCAAGATATGCAGCAGGATCATATTTGCCATTAAAGGGTGGAATTTTAAATTTGATTTTAGAGAAGGAATCATTACCAGCGGGGCACGCGTGGTACACGGCGGGCTTTGTCTCGGCGGTCAGCATCCTCCTGCTCATCGTCACCCACACATCCTTGGGCCACCAAATCAGTGACCACCGTGTTCAATGCATCGAGTCGTGACACGATGGCGTCGAGCGTCATCTTGGTGGCTGTCTGCGCGAGATCAAGCTGGTCGAACCGCCCGTTGGTCGTAGTAACCGTGGAATCCATCCGCTCGTGGATCGTCTTGATGTCTGTGACAAGGCCATCAATCTCAGCCCGCATGTCCTGCAGCTGTTTCTTGTCGTCGTCGCCTGCCATGGTTAGCGCAAACACGAAACAAAATAGACGCCAACACAGGGGTGGAACAGCTCACAAAGGCGCTCAAACTAATGCTGTTATCAAATTCTTATCTGTTCTTACCACGCACACAGGGGCGACCTGCAACCAACCGGTGGAACTCGAGAAAGATTGGAGGAGCGATTGCCTGGAGAAACAAAATCTGCTCGTCGTAGCAATATGTGGAGTTCTGGGTAGGCTGCACTCAAGTCAAGGATTAGCACACTCAAACAATAATGCAAAGTTGAATTATAGTACTAAACACGAAACAAACGCTGCTGGCAACAAGTGCAATCAAAAAGACAACAAGTAAGGTGGAGAGGGTGTAGCAAATTGCTGTTTTTTTTTGCTTCTGTTTTTTTTGCAGGAGTCCTCAAAACTGATAATATGAACACAAAGGATCTCCAACAGCAAATTACCACACACACTTTTTCCGAAAGTACAAGAGTAAGGCCAAACTCAGAATATGGTACTGGAAAAGAGAGAGGAGATGGCTCGGTGTGGGGGTACGCAGCACGATCAGGGAGAGATAGCTACCAGGGCATGCACGGTGCAGCCCAGGAGGCTTGCGAGCCAGGGGAAACTGTGGCGCAAAACTCCTTCACCGAGACGAATGGGTTCCCGTTTCCCACTTGGACTGTGCGGCGGTCTCTCTTTTTTTTGGATTCTTTTTTTTCCTTTTTTTTCTTTCCTTTTTTTTCCTTTTTTTTCTTTCCTTTTTTTTGACCTACCGCACCACGGAACAGGGACGGGGCGACCGAGAGGCGGCTGCGCAACGGGTGTGCGCGTGAGGAGGAGTGCGACGAGGTGGTGGATGGATGAGCAGCGGAGAGAAACGGCAATGAACTGGGGTTAGAAGAAAAGAAGGAACAAAAGGTAGAAAACACAAGTAACCAGCAACAATTGAACGCGTAAGCACACAAATTCAACAAAGACACTTATTGAAAGAATGTGCAAGGCTAAACAGTTGCTGGGGCAAAGATCTAACCTGAAAGTAAATTTTTGTTTGGTTTTTTTTGGACTGTAGGAAGGGAAAAACACTAGATAAAACTCACCGATCAACCTGGAAAGCTGATACCACTTGATAGAGGCGAAGTGCCCGATCCTTCGGTGAGTGGAGATAATTTCGATCTGGTGGGAGGCGACCCTCACGATCCGACTACGACGAGCGAGACTCGAAGCGCTAATGCAATCGCTGAACCAACTCCCGGTGGTTACCGACCTTGCTGGCGCAAGATCAGCCTGATCACGAAGATCAATTCCTGTACGCAATCGAAAAACGAACAAGAATCTGAGGCGAGCAATCTTAATATCACTCGAAGGTGCAGTTCTGAATCACAGAGGACAACACGTATTTGTGCGTGTTCTGGTGTAGCTAAAGGTAGATGTAAAACAAAACTCAAGTCTGAAAGTAAAAGAGGGGTCTATCTAAATAGAGGGGAGAAGGGGGCGCAGCCCCTAGCACCCTCGGGGGAAGGGCGCGTGGCGTCTCGCGAGGGGGAGGGCGCGCGGCTCCCTCTCCTGGCGCCCAACCCTAGGAGCCCCTCCTGGCCCATCCTGTTGGGCCGTCTTCTATGCATCTTGGGCCTTCGTTCTTCAACAGCAAGACGTAGTTTAATTCCTTCGCACGAGCCCGAGTAATTGGCCCAACTAGTGACGCCTGACGTAGTGGAACATCTTGGTGTGGCGCCTGAGCTTCTAGAGATGGCGCCTGAGCGTCTGGAGACGCAGCTGCGGGTGTAGATGTACTCGTGGTGTCCTCATCAGAAGACGCGCGTACAAAAAATGCGTCTCCTTACGTGCAGACGCGTGTCCACAGCAAACGTCTCCGATATTGAGTTCATGTAACGGGCTAGGTTTATGTGCCCATTACCAAAGGTCCATGTGGGCCCAGAGAAACAGACATTTCAGGTGACCGGTAACTAGTTTCGGTAACGGCCTTTGTTAGACGCCCGTTGCAATTACGTGTTATCAGTAACGGGCATCCACCCGTTACCTTTCTTGGCTTATTTGTAACGCTTGATTGGTAATGGGTGTTTTGCCCGTTACCAATGGCCATCCGCACCCGTTACCAATGTCTATTTTTCACGTAGTGGATGGCCCAAATACACAATCTTTTTACTGTGTTTTAGATAAATGCTGCAATTATCATCTAAATAGTGTGTGCATGCTCGGTATCCCTTGTTTGTTTGTCCTGATAGATTACCAAGTGCCGGCCAATCATTGATGGTGACGAACAGCAACGCTCGTAGATTGAAGGTCTCCTTTTTCTCCTCATCTCACACAGGTACACCTTCTTTCTTCCATAACATTTTAAGGTCCTCAACCAATGGTCTCAGATAAACATCGATGTCATTGCCTGGCTGCTTTGGGCCTTGGATGATTATTGGCATCATAATGAACTTTTTTTCATGCACATCCATGGAGAAAGGTTGAATATGCATAAGGTCACGGGCCAAGTGCTATGACCGCTACTGAACTCACCGAATGGATTGAATCCATCCGTACTTAAACCAAACCGAATGTTCCTTGCGTATTTTGCAAACTCAGGGAATTCTCTATCAAGTAGTCTGCACTACGACCCATCAGCGGAGTGTCTGATCCCGTCATCTTGTTTACGATCTTCTTTGTGCCAACGCATCAACTTTGCATTGGCCTTACACTTGAATAAACGCTTCAGCCGTGGTATCACTGGAAAATACCACATTACCTTAGCAGGAATTTTCTTCTTCTTCTTCTTCTCCCCCTCAACATCATAAGGGTCATCTCGTGGGATCTTATAACACTGCGCTCCGCACACAGGACAAGCCTCCAATTTCTCATATTCTACACCTTGATAAAGGATACAGTCATTAGGGCACGCATGTATCTTTTGAACCTCTAAACCTAGAGGACAAACAACCTTTTTAGCTTCGTACGTTGACTTCAGCAATTAATGATCATCATTAACTCATCGAAGCCCTTGTCGGAAACTCCATGTGTAGCCTTCCATTGCAGCATTTCCAATGTGCTACCCAACTTCTTGCGCCCCTCTTTGCAATCTGGGTACAACGGTTTCTTGTGATCTTCTAACATACGCTCAAACTTATTTGCCTCCTTCACCCTTTTGCAGTCTTCCTTATGCTCTCGGAACACCTGAACTAGATCATCGAGCGGCTCATCTTCTCCTTGAGGCTCTCCCATTGCAACGTAATCCTCACCCATTGGATCATCTCCCATTGCAAAGGCACCTTCTTGAGTCCAATTAGGAATATTGTCATCTTCTTCTTCATCATCTTCCATTATAACCCCTCTTTCTCCATGCTTTGTCCAAACAAAATAGTTTAGCATGAATCCCCATTTGTATAGGTGATCGTGAAGAGGCTTTATCGATGAGTAATCTTTCAAATTTCTGCACTTTCTGCATGGACAAATAATAAAGCCGGATCGGGGCTTGTTGGATTCTGCTACGTCTAGAAGTCCACGCAACCCATAAATGTATTCATGGGAGATTCTCTTGACGGTGTACATCCATTGTCGGTCCATCTACAAAGTATCACCGAACAAAATATATTATTATCATGTAACAAATTCAAGATTATGTTACACAAATTCAAACTATTTAAATCAATATTCCACATGAAATATAAACTTTTTCCTAATTTTCTAATGAGCAAATAATTTTTCTAATGAAGAAAACAATTTTTCTAATGAGGAAACTATTTTCTAACTAAGAAATTATTATTCTGATGAGGAAACCATTTTTCTAATGAGGTACTAATGTTTAATGAAGGAAAGATTATGTTACACAAATTCAAATTGTCTAAATCAATATTCCACAAGAAATATAAACTTTTTCCTAATTTTCTAATGAGCAAACTATTTTTTAATGAAAAAACTATTTTTCTAATGAGAAAACCATTTTTCTAACTAAGAAATTATTTTTCTAATGAGAAAACTATTTTTCTAATGAGAAAACAATTTTTATAATGAATAAAACTATTCTTATAATGAGGAAGCTATTTTTCTAACAAAGAAAATATTTTTTCTAAATCAATCGGCGCGAGTCGGCAGTCGAGCGGGAACCGGTACAACAGTCGGGCGGTAGTCGGGAGGGGTAGTGAGTCGTGTAGGAGTCTGGCAAGAGGCGAGAGTCGGGCAGGAACTAGACAAGAGTTGGGCAGTAGTTGGTGTACAGCCGGGAGGGGACCAGACAAAAGTTGGACAGTGTAGTCGGTGGAGAGTCGGGGCGGAGGGGGCGAGGAATCACTGAGTCGGGCAGGATTCGGCCGCGAGTCGGGGGGGAACCGGACAGGAGTCGGGGGCTGGGGGGTCGGTGAGTCGGCAGAAGTCGGGCGGGAGTACGATAGGAGTATTATCCCGGTCCAACTAACATATAAAATACTAAATTTACTCTATATTTATTACCTATGTATAAGTAAATAATAAAAAACTATCATCACATACAACATCTAATCCAACTAACATGACACATCCTTTACAATCTTTTCTATTAAAAGATACACAAATATGGATCCAAATAAAAAAGAAATCCTCATTCTTACCTAATTAAAAAACCATGAAATAGTCTTACTAGAAAGCATCAAACTTAAAAAACTACGCATATGTCAAGGGAGGATGAAGTAACTAACCTCTAGACCACTTCAATGAGTGAAATCGTGGAGAAATCATCACAAATTGGGTAAAAGCTCCCCAAGGGCTCCATGGGGAGTGGGAAGCTCGAGCTAGAGGACTGAAGAGAGTGAGACTCGGGCAGGGGAAGAAGAAGGGGATTTATAGTCGTTGCACATTAGTACCGGGTCGTATTACGTACAGGTACTAATGTGGCACATTAGTACCAGTACATTTTACAAACCGGTACTAATGTGGGTCACGCACTGGTGGAGGAGGGGCCTTTCGTCCCGGTTGGGAAGGGTGTTATCTCCCTAAGGCCCAACCAGGACGAAAAGTGAGAGACAAAAGGCCCTCCCCCCTTTGTCACCGGGTGGGCAACTGGGAATAAAGGGGGATCCTTTATTCCCGGGTGGTAGCCCCGCCCGGGACAAAAGCGGGGGCAGGCCAGCGCTTGTGCGCCCACCCTTCAGTCTCGGGTGGTAATACCACCCAGGACTAAAGGCTTCACGATTTTTTTTTGTGTTTTTCAATTCCAGTTGTTTTAATAATGTTGTACGCGTATATTCTCACGTATATGGGTGTTATGTGTACGTATAAATGTTTGCACTAGTTATACATGTCTACTATATATACTTACTATATCAGCAGAATAAACTTATAAATAAATATATACACATACACTATATATATATTACATCGAAAGCAGAGATTGTATTTTCTGAAACTAGTATATATACATCAAAATGTCGTTTCATTCTAATTCTAGTCTCAAGTTCCACCAGAGGTGCTAATTAGTATTTTTGAATTGGATGACCGTCATAGAAATGTTTTCCTTTTGGACTAATCACCCCGTCCATCAAGAATCCACAGAGACTTTCTTGAATCACCAAGATACGATCCTTCTCAATGATTGCGTCCCTAATCATATTCTTCTGTAATGTGCAAATATGTTAATATAGAACACCCAAGGATTAAATATATAAGAGGTTAGAAAATGATGTATTATTAATAGATTTTCAATAATACTTACAGAATAATCTCCCGGGTCTGCAGTGCAGAAAGATTGGATGAACTCACACACATAGTATGCACATAAATTCGTCCCTTGATCCTGTCTCATACACTAAATTGAAGAAAATAATTATGAAATATTAGTGTTATACATTTCTAATTTGCCCAACCTGAAGTTGTTATTTGGTTTACGTACCGGAAAACTGCAAGAGAAGTGTATAGCAGGTTTCCATGGTCCAGGGTTGGTAACAATGAAATGTTGCCAAGCTCTGGCGAAAATAATGAAAGTTAGAGCTAGATAGTGTTAGTAAAAGCACACTATTGCATAAAAGGGAACGCATTGGATAGAATTATTACTCTTGGAACATATCTTGAAGGTCTTGGTATTTGTCCGGGTTTTTTTCAACGAATCAAAGACCATGACGTTGCTCTCATCGACATTAATTATCAAAAGAATCCAGTGGAAACTGTATATACATGCAAGCTCAAAAGATTAGAACTAAATAATGTTAACTAGGATAATTAGAAATGCAAACTCTTAGTAAGATGGTAATCGCACATACTCGAAGTTGTAAGGTAGTAGTATCAAATCCTTGAAATGCAGCCTATTCAAGGTCCTAAGGATTGTTCTTAATGTTGTTTGTGGTTGCAGATTTAGTTGATCTTGATTAACTAAAGCTGGGTCCATGAAACCTATTCGGTGATAACCCTTCTTCCGCATCATATTAAGTTGCAGGCTACAGAAAATGAAAGACAAAGTTAATTATGGGTGCATTAATTTATTAATTAGCATATGTATTGCACTGTCACTTACAGACACCAGGCGATGACAAGATCGGTGTTCAGGGAGTCAAGATGGTAAATTTCATAAATATCCTTGAATTGCAGCCAGACCAACTTCTCGCCTTCACCAGCAAAATCATCTGGTCTAATAAGCATGCCAATCGTCTTCAGGCCCCCTTTAGACTTCTTCATGTAAAACTCATGAAATCTGCGCATCTGACTAGGGAGCTTCTTCACCAACTCTGGCCTGACAAGAGATTTTCCTAGCTCGAAGCGCCATCTTGGTACAAAGTCTTTATCCCGAGGAGGTTATTCTCCGTCCCCGAGAAGAGTATCTATTGGCAGCCCTGTTTCTTCCTGCATTTCAATGACTGCCAGTAATTGTTCTATAGGCATAATTGCAAGAGCTTGTTCATGTGCACTAAGGTCGGAGGCGACGTAAGTTTGTGCCGACGTCGACGCTTCTGTTGGCTTTTTTGTCGAAGGCTCTTTCACCGATGTCGACACTTCTGTTGGCTTCTTCATTGAAGGCTCTTTCGCCGACGTCGACGCTTCTGTTGGCTTCTTCGTCGAAGGCTCTTTCGCCGACATCGGTGCTTCAGATGGGTTCTTCTTCTTCTTCCTGTAATCTTGTGGCTGCGACGACCCTGGTACTTGTTCGATGTAACTATTTGGTGACCCTCCTTGTCTCTTCTTCTTTAGGGACTTGCACAGCGACCGATCATAATCACTTTTCAGCTCTACCTTTCTCCTTTCTGCTTACGAAAGCTTAGAGTTTCTGCGGATGATCTTTATTCTTTTCTGCTTCTTTTTCTGCGAGTAGTCTCTGTCTAGCCACCTCTTTATTTTTCTCATTCCACGCCTTGAGTTGCTTATCACACTCCGCCTCATTTTCTGATGTTGTCATGTCATGTGGTAGCTTCCTTTTAACAGGCTGCTTTTTCCCTTTCTTCGTCGGGGGATCCAGATTTGGCAGGGGCATCGACTTGGTAGATTGTGATCGGGACCTCTTGACAGTCTTTGGTGAAGGCTGCTTTGGTGGTGATTGATGACGAGGGAGGTCATCGTCATCATTCGCACCAGCAGAATTCCCCCATTGTGGAGACGGTGAGCGATCATCATTCGGCGACCCTACCGGTGATGATGACGGCCCGAGAGATGGTGGTTGCTGCTCGGCAACACTCGGAGGGATCAGTGGCGGCATGTTAGGTATTATGATGTAACATTTGGGCCACAATATGATACTGTGAAGAGTATCCTGCAGTGTCCTTTCCCCGTCACCTCCTGCGATGTCTAGCTCTATGTCGTTAAACTGTTGGTCAGCAATCTCCTCCACACCAACTGAGGCGTAGCCATGTGGAATCTGCATGTCGTGGCTTGTACGTCCTGGGAGATGTGCAAAAGCACTTCCGTACGCTACCTATATATATATATATAGAGAAATGATGAAGTTATTAAATGCCTGAGACATGCATCAAAGGTTGAGATATAATTGCATGTATAATCATATTTATACCTTCATTGTGATGTTACCGATCGGCTTGTGCACCTCACATGCGGTGCGCTAACAGAGTTTATCCACTGAGTACCGTTCGTTGTCCTCTACTTGAACTTCTTCTTGGTTTGCCCTTTGTTCTTCGGGGGCCTCTGTGGAACCACAGGTGCTTTTGCGAGCGGAAGGGCTAATGATGGGATCCACTGGTGCTTGGGGCAGTGCTCCAGAATGGGTGATCTCAGCTACCGCGGTGGCCACTCGTCGTGCAATCTCTTCCTGCATACGTTATTCATGTTGTTTAAGTTTTCGCTCCATTATTTCACGCCATTGCGCCTCTTCACGCTCTCTTCTTCTTCTGCGGCTTCTGTAGGTGTCGGTGTATCCCTTGAAAGCATACTTCCACGGTACAACCCGTACCCCCTGCAATGTCCTGGGTGTTCCGGATTCCCGAGCGCCAAAGTGAGCTCATCGTTCTCTCTGTCAACAATCAATCTTCCCGCTTTGATATCATCAACCTTTCTCATAATCTCAAGTGCCGCCTCCCATAACGTGGGTGGGATTTGAAGGGAACGATCATCAGGGTTCAATCTTCCACTGTGGGCATAATACCAATTCTTTGATCATTCGGACCAGTCAAAGACCACTGGTACGATACCTTTGTTGACCAGGTCTTCTTCAATCTTCTGCCACTTGGGTGCTGCAACCACGTAACCACCTCGACCAAGACGATGGTTGTATTCGGTCATCTTACTGGCACTTTTATGAGCTTGTGCGCTCTTCTTGGCAAATTCTTCAATTCTATTGTAATCCACAAAGGACTCCCAGTGATCCTTTAGCCTGGGATAATCATCCCAATTTGGAGTTTGATTCTGCTTAATATAATCTTTGTGCAGCTGCTTCTTGAAACTTGGCAATTGAGTTGCCATCTTCAAGAGAGTCCACTGCTTCACAAAGTTTGGGTTGACGCCGGGTGGAAGTGTGAAGTGTTTTAGGATATCACTCCATAACATATTTTTAGTGCATCCGGTACCACCCATGGATTATCTTCCTTTCCCTTCCATTCTCTATACGATAGGGGCACGTTGTCCCTCACAATAGCACCGCATTGGGACACGAACTTGTCCCTGACCTTCTTTGGTTCCCATGGCTGACCAAGCTCGTTGACTTCCGTGATATGAAACTTCACGTCATCGACGATTACTTTTGTACGCCCTCTCTTTGTCTTTTTGGTTGTCGAGGTTCAAGCCTACAAGTTGCGGATTCGTTAGTCACGCGGGGTTTGAGAATGAATGCATGATGAACTTAATGCATGATATATATACCTCGTTGGAACCTTCTGCATTAACCATGAGAACGTCTTCATTATTGTCCTCGGCGCGGGTGTCGATGTCTGAGGTGCGGGTGTCGATGTCCTCGGTTATGTTGCGGAACCCGTCCGCCTAGCTTCGCTCCTCCTCGGTGAAGGTTGGGATCTCGGTATTTGAACCGCCAGCAATAAGGTTCTCCATAATCCGCACCTCGTCCTCATTATTATCCATAACTCCGAATTTCTATGAATTTCTAAAATAGGCACAAATTTTTTTCAATAAACAACAATCTCTATGAATTTCTAAGAATAAACAAGAATTTCTATAAATTTCTATGAATTTCATGAATTTCCGAGAGTAAGCATGAATTCTGTGAATATACAACGATTCTTGAGAATTTCTATGAATTTCTAAGAATAAACAAGAATTTCTATAAATTTCTATGAATTTCCTGAATTTCTGAGAGTAAACAACAATTCTATGAATATACAACAATTTCTATGAATTTCTAAGAATTCCTAAAATTTCTATGAATTTATATGAATTTCCTGAATTTCTGAGGGTAAACAAGAATTTCTATGAATATGCAACAATTTCTGAGAATTTCTATGAATTTCTAAGAACAAACAAGAATTTCCATAAATTTCTATGAATTTCTGAGGGTAAACATGAATTTCTATGAATATACAACAATTTCTATGAATTTCCTGAATTTCTCAGAATAAATAAGAATTTCTATAAATATCTATGAATTTCTGAGAATAACTAAGAATTTCTGCGGCGGCGCCTACCAAAGCAGGCTCGAGGCGGTGCCGCGTGGGCGGAGGCGTCGTGGGCGGAGGGGTCGGAGAATAATGGCGCCACGTGGTCGAAGGGGCGGCGGGGTCGGAGAATGACGGCGCCACGTGGGTGGAGGCGTCGTGGGCGGAGGCGTCGAAGGGGAGACCGCGCAGTCACTAACGCGGTGCCAAAGTTAGACCGGCCGACGCAGCGGACGCAACACGACTCGGATATCTGTCGATTGCATAATTTTTTTTTCATTTTTTAAACAATATAAATTAAGAAACTTAAAAAAATGCTGACATCAGCAAGAAAATTGCTGACGTCGGCACTAAACCCCATCCCCCGCGCGCCGAAGCAGAGGCGGCGGCGCCGGTGGCCGCGCGCGGAGGAGGCCAGCCGGAGGGCGCCTACTACGGCGCGGCGGGAGACGACAGCCGGGGTGGGACGAGGACGGCGGCACGAGGGGGACGGCGCGGGAGACAAGATGGTGCGCGCGGCGGGGGACGGCGGTGCGAGGGGGACGGCGCGAGGGAGACGACGACGGCGGCGCTGGACGACGGCGCGAGACGGCGACCGGGCGTACGTGGATCCGGCGGAGGAGGCCGGCCGGCCGGGGTGCGCCACGCATGGCGAGGGACGGTGCGGCGTCGGTCCGCGCTGTGGATTCGATGGAGGAGGTCGCGCGGCGGGGGACGAGCGCGGCGGCGCGGAGACGACCAGCGCGGCCGCGCAGAAGGGTGCTGGTCGCGGAGGCAGGGGCGGCGCGGGAGGTCGAGGAGGGAGGTCGCGGCACCGAGACGACGGCAGGGGAGACGATGGCGGGGGAGACCATGGTGGGTGCGACGACGGCGGGGGAGACGACGACGAGGAGGACGGCGGAGGCAATGGAGTGGGGATCAGTTGGGGAGATGGGGAGAAGACGGTGTATATATATCCCCCCTCATTAGTCTTGGGTCGTAACACGACCCGGGACTAAAGGTTGTTTTGTCCCGGGTGGTATTACGAACCGAGACAAAAGGTGGGGCCTTTTGTCTCAGGTCGTAAGGCCTCCCGGGACAAAATAGCCTTTTTGCGCAGGAGCCCCACGAAGGGCAAAATTTTGCCCTTTTGTCCCGAGTGGTATTACGACCCGAGACAAAAGGCCCCTCTTTAGCCTAGGGTCGTAATACCACCCGTGACTAAAGGGTAATTTTGGGCGGAAAGTTGAATTTCCCCCATTTCTTTCCTCATTTTCTCATTCTTTCTCTTTGCAACTGAAAAAAATATAGTAACTTCTAATATTTCAACCATGTAAAATTATATTTAGTTGGAATCTAATAAACTCTACTTTGATATGAGAAAATATATTTTAGAGTTTGAAACATTCACTTTCAATTTTCATTTGCAATATTGATGTGCATCACCACCGAAATTCAATTGAACTGAAAAAATAATAAAAAAATTTAGAAAATTTTTAAATATTTTGAGTTACACATCGAAAACTCTAGAATTATGATTCGGCTTCTAGAAAAATTAGTCTCCTAAGGCACAAGAGACCTTGTGGTCAAGTGTGACAACCCCATCCGAAATAAGTCCGTACTATCACTTAAGCCAATCCGTTTTGGTCATTAAGCGATACTAAAGAATCATCCTGTTGAGTGTTGCCGGGTCAAAGCCCGGTGAATCACTTGTAAACCACACAGAGGATAGAAACGCATACATTAAAACTCCCACGAAGGAGTGTCCAGAGTACCTTACAATTTAAGACTAATCTTCCCCGTAGGGTCAATTATTACAAAACATAGTTCATAACATGATAACCATGGTTCGGAGTTTTCAAAAGACAGCAGAATTAAACTAACGATAACTTGGCATCATGAGAGGCCACCCATAACACCATTATTCTTCGTCATCCACCCATTCCAGCTCCCAGCCGGGTGGGATTTCTCCAGGCCAAACAACTTCACTTGAAAACAACATATATAGCAAGGCTGAGTATACTAATACTCAGCAAGGCTTACCCATCTAAAATAAAAGACTTAACCTTCTAATCATGCTTAGCTTTCGGCTAGTGGGTTTGTTTTGCCAAAAAGCGGCTGAGTTAATCCTTACTTTCAATATTTTAGCTCAAGTTCTAGTAGATTAAATCATTACTAATAAGCAACTATTGCAAGCATGAGTTGTGCAATACAATTTAATCAAACATCAAGCTTATCCATATTCCATCATAAAGGGATCACAATGGCTAGAGGGTTAAGCAATCTCAGATAACGGTGAGAGGCCGATGATCGATCGATTAATAATCTTGCAAGGTGGACCTAAACACACGGAAGAATGCATACCCCCAGGGTACACACCAACCAGGCGGTTCCCGTCAATCTTTAGTTCGGGAGCGGAACCTACATCCCTTGATACCAGGATTACTGGATCGCCCTCACACGAACGTCCAAGCTCTCCCAGATACCACACTGCTGCAGGTAGGGAGGCTTATGCCACAGGGTAGTAGGAAAAGGTTCCCTTGCCGTGTCAATCGGGTACTACGCTTACCGTGCTCATTTTCGACAAGTGTTTAGTACACTCAAACGCTTAATCTCTTAACCACTGGACCGGAGCCCAGAATCCCATGCTCTTACCATATGAGCAATCCAATTTATCAAATCTTAAGATTCCAACATAAGAACCTATTCTCACGACCAAAATACATCACTCGACTTGTACTGGGTCCTTAGTGCATAGCAACTAGCGACCTAGCATACTAGTAAGAGATCATAGGTACTTAAGGGATCATGCAACTAGGGTTCCAATTCAACTCCTGAACGTAAATGTACATAGATACTCAAACATAATTCAGAAGTTAAAAATGAACACATAGGTAAATGATAAACCGGGGCTTGCCTTCACTAGCAATGTTAGTAGAAAAGTATTCCGAACTTTGGTTCGGGTCTTGCTGCACTTCCACGGAGTTCACTTCTCCCTCGAACGGTTCGTCACCTCGTTCCGAGACAAGCTCGCTGCTACCGTCAGAAGGTTCTACACGGAGATGCACATGCAAGAATTAATTGGTGAATTTATTTTATTTTAATGACAACACAAATGACAATCATAGGGTGCAAAGTTGTTCACATTCACTTAAATACACATATATCCAACATACTCTTCCAAAGGAAAAGAAAAAGGCAAACAACCATTTATTAATATACTTTTTGATGCTGATTGTGTGCACATTTATATAAACAAAGCAAAATCACTTCACAATAGTAAATAAATTTCACACATCCGCTGAAATTAACTAACAAGCCACTGAAACAAACATAATAAGAGTAACATGTATATTACACACATATCAAGCATTTTATAACTATTCAAACTACCACTAAGCAAATAAAAATCAATATGACTCCTCTGGACCTGATTTTTCTCATACAGCAATATTACCACAACACATGCTTTCACACCAAAAATCATTCATAGGAAAAATCTAGATTAATTCTAACAAAAATAACAAAACCAGCCTAGTAATTAAATCACAATTTATTCTAGGCAAAACTACTCATGCACAGGACTTCAACTTTTCACCAGAGGACAACATCAACATAACAAGGGCCGACACCAAGATTCCAGTCCTAAATCTACACATAACGTCAAATATACACATAGGTCCCTCTAGCATGCATAAATCAAAAACCTATTTTAATAGAGTCAAACCATGATGCAAAATTTACCAGAGAACCAACATGCCATACACAGATAAGGGTGTAAAAAGTAGCCATAGATCGAACCTATACAGTGCTAGGCAATACGATGAAACTACCACTGGCATAAAGGCTAAATAAATCATAACTCAAAATCTACTCAGTAACTTTGTGCAAAGTTTTAGCCAGAGCTCATGAACATCATGTTGCACAACATATCCAAATTTCAAGTCAAACTCACATCCAGAATTTAAACTACAACAAAAACATTTCAAACTGAGTTTTCAAAACTATTTAAAAACTATTTAGAAAAACTATATACAACTTTTCTAGGAAATGTAGGGCTCCTCACAAGGATTCCAAAAAGTCCTTATTTGCATTTTTTTGATTTTCTACGATTTTCTATGGATTTTAGAAGGTGCAGGATTGAGTTGTGAGAAAAATAAGACGAAGATCCTTACGAAACGACCCCTAGTTCACAGATATGCCCTTGGCCAGAAAATAAACCTCACAATCAGGTCCCTGGTGCACCGGCCGGCGAAGATGGCCGGAATCCGGTGAGGGGGAAGCTCGGCCTGGGCAACGTGCGATGGGGAAATGGTCGTGGATATCCTCGGGTTCGATTACGAGCACCGTCGGGGCCAGGGAGCGCGTCGGCGAGGCTGCTCGGCGGCGCCGGGCTGCGGCGGCCGCTGGACTGAAAAATCTGGCGTGGCGGTGGCTTGGCCAGCTCAGGCGGGGGTCCGGGGAGTGTTAGGTGGAGCTTGTGGAGATGGAGGATGGCTTGAGCGGCTGGCTCGGATGCGGGAAGGGGGAACTCGCCGTGGCGGACAAATGGTGGCACCGTGGCGAACAGAGGAGGCAACCGCAAGCCGTGCGTGTGCGAGGAAGGCTCCGAGGGTGCGTTTTATACTCGCGCGCGACGACTTCGACGACCGGGAGCGTGGACGCGGTCAGCCGGTCACGGCATGGCGCGGGTACGGCGTCGGTACGGCGTGTGTGGGAGTGGCCGGGCGGCGCGGTTGGGCGGCACGGCACGCCGGTGGTGGCGCAACACTTGGTGTCCGAGGAGAGGGTGCTGGAGGTCGGTTTGGACCTTGGGGTCCACGAGCACGCACGGGGAGGTGCGCCCCTCGGCGTGCGGGCCCGGTGGCGGCGCATGCACGTGGCGCATGCGCGCGGCCCGGCGCCGACGGCGCGACGTCGTGCGTGCTCAGTGCTCTAGAGCGCGAGTTGCAGGGAAACAATTCAATGTAGCACAGTTTGACCAAGGTTTTCTCCAAAATTCGCAACTGTAGTGCACCAATCGGCCTATATCAAAGATGAAGATCCAAGTACCCTCTACAACTTTCACAAAGGCACACAGGTGCTTTGATCAATGGATCGTGCAGAAAAGTCATGCCAACTTGACACTTTTCTCGGTGCCAGGAAAAGGTGGTTCCTGCCGTTGACCACAATTTCAACTAATTTCCACTCCAAATTTTCAAAGCCGACCAACATGAAAAATGTGTCCCTCAACAAGATGCACAACTTTCATATTGGCGGATTTTGATGTGTTTAGACAAAATTTGGAGAACGCGGTAAAAGTTCTAGACAGAGATTATGGACATGAGGGTTTTGACCATGTTGGTTAGGTTTTGACCAAGGGTTTGACTAGGCTTGATCACTAATGATGTTGACTTGGTCAAAGGTGTGATTAGCACTTAATTAGCACTAATTAAAAACACGGGGTGTTACAACCTACCCCCCTTAAAAGGAATCTCGTCCCGAGATTCGAATTTAAAAGATATGCGGGGAAAAGGTTACGTATGATGTTGGCTTTGAAGAAAACCCGGATACTTGGTGTTGAGAAACTGCTCGGTTTCCCACGTGGCTTCTTCTTCAGTGTGGTGACTCCATTGTATCTTGTACATCTTCACTGTTTGTCTTTCTTTTTGATCTAGCACTCTCATTGGGTATTCCACTAGTGGTAGGTCAGGTTCTATCTCTGCATTTGTCTTAGTGATTATTTGTGTTTCCGGTATTTGATTACACTTCTTCAACTGGGAGACGTGAAACACGTCGTGTACTGTAGAGAGTCTGTCTGGGAGTCTTATACGATATACAACTGTACCGAACTTCTCAATGACTTCATAAGGACCGATGTAGCATGGAGCTAACTTCCCTTTTACTCCGAATCTTTGTACACCTTTGGTTGGTGACACCTTCATGTATACATAATCGCCAACTTCAAACTCTCTGGGTGCCTTAGCTTTGTCATGGTAGCTCTTCTGTCTCATTTGAGCGGCTCTTAAATTTTCTTTGATTACTTCCACTCTCTCTTCGTCTTCTTGTACTAGCTTAGGACCAATAAGGTTCTCTCACCCGCTTGTGACCAATTCAAGGGAGTGCGACATCTTCGTCCATACAAGGCTTCAAAAGGAGCCATTTTCAAACTAGCTTGGTAGCTATTGTTATAAGCAAACTCTGCCAAAGCTAAGCATTTGTCCCAAGTCTTGTCAAAGTGAATAACACAAGCTCTCAACATATCCTCCACTATTTGATTTACTCTTTCTGTCTGACCATCAGTCTGAGGATGATAGCTAGAGCTATGGATCAACTTGGTACCCAAGGATTCATGCACTTGTGCCCAAAAGTGAGCAAGGAATTGGGTGCCTCTATCGGATAGGATAGTTTTTGGAACACCGTGCAAGCGCACAATGAGATCAACATAAATTTATGCATAACGTTCAACTGAATAAGTAGTGTGGACTGCAATGAAGTGAGCGGTCTTGGTGAGTCGGTCCACTATAACCCAGATGGAATCATGCTTTTTGGGGGTCAGGGGTAAACCTACAATGAAATCCATGCTTATGTCATCCCACTTCCATGCGGGTATAGACAAGGGTTGCATTTGACCTGCGGTCTTCAAGTGACTAGCCTTGATCCTCTGACATGTATCACATCCGGACACATACTTAGCTATTTCACCCTTCATGTTTGACCACCAAAAATTCTCCCTAAGGTCTCGGTACATTTTGGTACTACCAGGGTGAATAGTGATTTTAGAGAGGTGAGCCTCATCTAAAATCTCCTGCTTTATTTCTGGATCCTGGGGAATGACCAATCTCTGATCAAACCATATCACTCCTTTTTCATCTTTCCGAAAACAATTGTACTTGGGATGTCCCTCAGATAACTTCTGGTTGACCAACTGGACACCTTCATCATTGAGTTGAGCTAGAGCAATTCTCTCATGGAGAGGAGATTCTGTGGAGATGGCATACAGGTTTCCGTGCTCGACCATTTCTAGGTTAAGCTTTCTCATCTCTTCACATAGTCACATTATACGGCTCTACCGTCATGCAGTTGCAATGCTTGCGGCTAAGCGCATCTGCAACCACGTTGGCTTTGCCAGGGTGATATTGGACTTCCAGATCATAATCCTTTATCAATTCCAACCACCTTCTTTGCCTCATATTCAGATCTGATTGGGTGAAAATATACTTAAGGCACGCATCAGATATTGCAGCGATTTCCCATCAGATAATGCCGCCAAATTTTTAAGGCACGCACAACCGCTGCTAACTCAAGGTCATGGGTAGGGTAATTCTTCTCATGAGGTCGAAGTGCTCGTGAGGCATAGGCAATAACTCTGTTGTCTTGCATGAGCACACAACCAAGGCTAGTGCCAGAAGCGTCACAATACACATCAAACAGTTTCATCATATCTGGCTGTGCTAGCACTGGTGCTGAAGTGAGATGTTCCCTTAAGGTATGAAAAGCCTTGTCACAAGCTTCATCCACATGTACTTGACACCCTTCTTCAACAGTTCAGTCATGGGTTTAGCTATTCTGGAGAAGTCCGGAATGAATCGACGGTAATAGCCAGCTAAACCCAGAAAACTGCGAATCTGATGCACGGACTTGGGTGGCTTCCAATCCATGACCTCCTGCACTTTGCTAGGATCCACAGAGATACCATCCTTGGAAATAGTGTGACCCAAGAATTTGACGTTATCCAGCCAGAATTCACATTTGGAGAATTTAGCACAAAGCTTGTGATCTCTCAAACGTTGCAAAACAATCCGAAGATGTTCTGCATGTTCTTATTCATTCTTAGAATAAATCAAAATATCATCAATGAAGACCACTACGAACTTGTCCAATTCATTCATGAAGATAGATTTCATAAGGTACTTGAAATAGGCAGGTGCATTTGTGAGACCAAAGGACATCACCAGAAATTCATAAAGACCATATCTGGTGGAGAAAGCTGTCTTCGGAATATCACTTGGTCGAATCTTGATTTGATTATAACCAGACCGAAGATCGATCTTAGAAAAGACTTTGGCACCTGCCAATTGATCGAAGAGAACATCAATCTGGGGTAAAGGATATTTATTCTTGATGGTCACCGCATTGAGAGGACGATAGTCCACGCACATCCGCAGACTACCATCTTTCTTCTTCACAAAAAGAGTGGGACTTCCCCTAGGAGAAGAACTTGGGCGAATATACCCCTTATCAAGCAATTCTTGCAATTGGGTTTTCAACTCGGCTAACTCTTTGGGTGGCATGCGGTAAGGTCTTTTTGAGATAGGTGCAGTGCCAGGTTGAAGCTCTATCATGAATTCGATGTCCCTGTCTGGTGGCATGCCAGGCAAGTCATTGGGAAAAACATCCGGGTACTCCCTTACCACGGGAATCTCTTCCAAAAGGTTGATAATGGTCACATACAAACACGGGTGTAAACCTTCCTTACTAGGTAAGTACAAGGTGGTGTGACCAACTATTGGGGAGCGGATCTCTATTACCCTTTGAGAAATATCCAAGATAACTTTATGTCGTTCCATCCAATCCATTCCTAGGATGACATCCATGCCTTCCAAACCTAGAATGATAAGGTCCGTATTAACTGTTCTGCTGCCTAATTCCAATGGTACTCCTCTGGTCACTAGCTCGGAAGAAATTTTTCCTCCAACCGCCTTTATCATAAATGCCTTATTGGTGTTGCAAGACTTTAGTACCAAATTGCTTAGTGTCTTTCTATTCAGGAAACTATGTGTAGCACCAAAATCAAACAAGATTTTGATAGGTTTGCCTCGAATAGAGAATGTGCCCATCAACACTAGTGCTCCTTCTGGAATCTCCACTACAGAAGTGAAATTGGGTCTGCCCTTCTTGGCTTGAGCAATCTCCTTCTTGCCCTTGTTGTTAGGTTTGGAGTCTTGTCTCTGGTTCAACTGATTTGGCTTGTTATGCTTATGGTTCTGGCGAAGGTGTGGACATCTCTTCGCAAAGTGTTCTGGACTACCACACTTGAAACAACTACACCCATTGCTAGTACTATGAGGTGTAGGTATAGGAGGCTTTGGGGACTGCTGCGACGGATTTGGGAAAAGAAACTTCTCCTGAAGTCGATCCTGGGATTGCTTAACCACCCACCTTTCTGACTGAGAAGTCAATCGGGGATCAGGTGAGGGCTTCTACATTATGCAAAACTTTCTAATCTGCGCATTATTGGGTGTGAAGTTAGTCTTCCTCTTCCACTTAGCTTGAGCCCTCTTCATGGCATCTTCTTGCGAGATAGCCTTATTCACCATCTCAGGATAGCTGTCGAGCTCTACTAGATTCAACCGTTCATACAAATCACTATTTAGGCCATCACGGAAAAGCTCCATCTTTTTCGCATCGGTATCCACATGATAACCTCCATATTGGCATAGGTTGCTGAACTTCTGTGCATATTGATACATGGTATCTGACCCTTGCTTGAGAGCTAGCAACTCCCTCATTTTCCTATCTGTGAGCGCTTTAGGGATATGATGGTCCCTGAAAGCCTTTTTAAACTCAGACCAGGTGATGTCATGCCCGGACTGCTGCATGGACTTGTAGTGTTCCCACCACATCAAGGCAGGACCACGCAGCTGCAATGCCGCAAAGCTGGCCTTGCGTTCTTCTGAGCATGGAAAAGTGAACACCGTGAACATGGCTTCAATAGCCCAGACCCAAGCATCCGAATCAAGGGGTTCTTCCGCCTTAGTGAACTGCGGTGGCTTCATGGTCCGAAAGTGTTCATACATTGCCATTTGATTTGGAGCATCATTTTGATTCACCTGGGGTTGCTGTTGCTGCTGTAGATATAGAAGAATTTGGCTAAACAACTCGGCTTGAGTAGCAACGAATGTCTCCGAAAGGTTTATGTTTGGCAGTGTTGGGGGTTGGTTACTGCCACAAGAATCACCGAACCCACCAGGAGTACTGCGGGTTGAGCCCACCATCTGAAAAAGGGTTGAGCTTTCATTAAATGCATATTCATAAGCTTGTTCATACGAAGGTAGACAAGTAGAACATGCATGACGAAAACTCAAACAGCCGAATTTCCAGAATATGATCATGACTCAAAACCACAGCAATTTGGAAACTAGGGCTGGACTTTGACGGTGGCAAAAAAAATTACAACTAAAAACTAGAGCCCCAAAAATTCCCAATTTTTTTACAGCAGCTCAGTGAGATACTTATGCACATTTTTGGTATTCAAAGGTAGGTCTAGATCACATAGGAACATGCTCGAAAAATCTATCTTCAGAGTGAGGTCAACCAGGAAAAACAGCAAGACAGAGGTTCACTATTTTGAGTATAACTCTGGATTGAGACATCCTAAAATTGTGAAACATTCACAGTAGATGCTTGACTTGATAAGGAACAACTTTTGTAAAAGTTGCCTAGTCAGAAAATCTTGGATTTGGCTTAAAAATTTATGAGTTGACTGCATAAGATTTTGGCAGAAAACTACTTATGATCAAAGTGAGAGATAACCATTTCTAAGAGCTAGCAACATTTTAGAAGCATAGCTGATAGAGGTGGAGTGCCCGATCTTTCGGTGAGTGGAGATAACTTCGATTTGGTAATTGTTGACCCTCACAATCCGACTACGACGAGCGAGACTCGAAGCGCTAATGCAATCACTGAACCAACTCCCGATGGATACCAACCTTGCCGGCGCAAGATCAGCCTGATCACGAAGATCGTTTCCTGTACGCAATCGAAAAACGAACAAGAAAGTAATGCGAGCAATCTTAATATCACTCAAAGGTGGAGTTCTGAATCACAGAGGACAGCACGTATTTGTGCGTGTTCTGGTGTAGCTAAAGCTAGATGTAAAACAAAACTCGAGTTGTAAATGATACAGGACTCTGACTAATAAAGGGGGCGCAGCCCCTAGGGGAAGGGCGGCCAGCAAAGGGGCGTCGCCCCTAGCGTCGTGGGTGCAGGGGTGCAACCCAAGGCGCCCTCTTGGGCCAGTTCTAGGCGCCCACGCACAAGGCCTCTTGTTGGGCCAGCCTTCAGTCTTCTGGTCCTTCATTCTTCAGCATCATGACGAAGTTAAACTCTCTTGCATGGGCCCGAGTAATTGGCCCAGAAGGTGGCGCTGAAGAAGGTGCTGCCGGCGCTGGAGTAGGAGAAGGTGCTACTGGTGTAGATGTACTCGTGGTGTCCTCATCATCCTCCCCTTCTTGAACTGAAGTCATCCTCGACGGCAACTCCTCATCCTCACCCAGATATGGCTTCAAATCTGCAACATTAAAATTAGTGGAAACACCAAACTCTGCAGGCAGGTCAAGGATATAAGCATTATCATTAATATTGGTTAGCACTTTAAAAGGACTAGCAGCACGAGACATTAATTTAGAACGGCGCAAAGTAGGAAAACGATCCTTTCTTAAATGCAACTAAACCATATCACCAGGTTCAAAAGTAACATGTTTTCTACCTTTACTACCAGCAACCTGATATTTAGCATAAGTAGCAGCAATGTTTTGGTGAGTTTGTTCATGTAGGTTAACCATTTGTTCAACATGTGCAACAGCATCTAAGTGTGGGGCGTCTTCAGTATCAAAAGAAAACAAATCAATAGGAGCCCGAGGGATATAACCATACACAATCTGAAAATGGCACATCATTGTAGAGGAATGCGTTGCATGATTATAAGCAAACTCAACATGGGGCAAGCAATCCTCCCAACGTCTCAAATTTTGATCTAAAACAGCCCTAAGCATGGTTGACAAAGCTCTATTAACCACCTCAGTCTGCCCATCAGTCTGAGGGTGACAAGTTGTGCTAAACAGCAATTTAGTTCCCAATTTATTCCACATAGATCTCCAAAAATGACTGAGAAACTTAACATCACAATCAGAGACTATTGTATTTGGGATACCATGCAAACGAATAATCTCTCTAAAGAACAAATCAGCAATATTGCTAGCATCATCAGTCTTATGACAAGGTATGAAATGAGCCATTTTGGAGAATCGATCAACAACCACAAAAATGATATCCCTCCCCTTCTTAGTTCTAGGCAATCCCAAAACAAAGTCCATAGAAATATCAAGCCAAGGGGAAGTAGGAACAGGCAAAGGCATATACAAACCATGGTTGTTCAACCGTGACTTAGCTTTCTGACAAGTAGTGCTGCGTGCAACTAGGCGCTCAACATCAGCACGCATCCGGGGCCAAAAGAAGTGAGCAGCCAACACCTCATGCGTCTTGTAGATGCCAAAGTGTCCCATGAGACCGCCTCCATGCGCTTCCTGTAACAGCAAAAGATGAACCGAGCTAGCTAGAATACACAACTTGTTAGCGTGAAACAAGAACCCGTCCTATATGTGAAATTTGCCCCATGGTTTGCCATTAATACAATGGGGAAAAGCATCTTTAAAATCAGCATCGTCGACATATTGATCTTTCACAGTTTGCAAGCCAAAGATTTTAAAATCTGACTATGACAACATGGTATAGCGACGAGACAAAGCATCAGCAATAACATTGTCCTTCCCGTTCTTGTGTTTAATTATGTAAGGAAAAGACTCAATGAATTCTACCCATTTAGCATTGTGATGGTTCAGATTTGTTTGAGTACGAATATGTTTCAAAGCCTTATGATCAGAATGAATTATGAACTCGTGATGCCAAAGATAGTGCTGCCAAGTATGCAAAGTGCGCACTAAAGCGTAAAGCTCCTTATCATAAGTAGAATATTTCAGACTAGCACCGCTTAATTTCTCACTAAAATAAGCAACTGGTTTTCCTTCTTGTAACAAAACAGCACCTAGGCCAATACCACTAGCATCGCATTCAAGCTCAAACACTTTATTAAAATCAGGCAATTGCAAAAGGGGAGCATGGGTTAACTTATCTTTCAAAGTGCGGAATGCTACCTCCTGCGAATCACTCCAAGCGAATGGCACATCTTTCTTTGTAAGCTCATGTAAAGGCGTTGCAATCGAGCTAAAATCACGAACAAACCTGCGGTAGAAACCTGCAAGTCCAAGAAAGCTCCGAATCTGTGTGACCGTCGTCGGTGTAGGCCACTCCTGAATGGTAGCAATTTTGCTGCTATTGACCTCAATGCCCTGTGGAGTAACAACATAACCAAGAAACGAGACACGTTGTGTGCAAAAGATGCATTTATCCATGTTAGCAAATAAGTGGGCAGCACGCAACGCATCAAAAACAGCACTCAAATGTTTCAAATGGTCTTCCATAGATTTGCTGTAAATAAGGATATCACAAAAATAGACAACCACAAACAATCCTATGAAAGGTCGCAGAACTTCATTCATCAATCGCATAAAAGTGCTGGGAGCATTAGTCAATCCAAACGGCATAACCAACCATTCATATAAGCCAAATTTCGTTTCAAAAGCCGTTTTCCATTCATCACCTAGTTTCATTCTAATCTGATGGTAACCACTACGCAAATCAATCTTTGTGAAAATAATGGCACCACTAAGCTCATCTAGCATATCATCAAGTCGTGGTATGGGATATCGATAATGAATGGTGATGTTATTAATAGCACGACAATCTACACACATACGCCAGGATCCATCTTTCTTTGGAACAAGTAACACAGGAACTGAACAAGGGCTGAGAGACTCACGAATGTAACCCTTGTCAAGCAATGCCTGTACCTGGCGCTGGATCTCCTTTGTCTCATCCGGATTTGTACGATACGGGGCACGATTTGGAAGCTATGCGCCTGGAATGAGGTCGATTTGGTGCTCAATGCCACGGAGTGGTGGGAGACCCGGTGGCAAGTCTTTGGGAAAGACATCAGCGTACTCCTGCAAAAGGTTAGCAACCACAGGGGGAACATCCAAAGACGGTGCATCATCAAGCGAAACGAGCAGACTAGAGCATACTAGTGCGTAGCAAGGCAATTGAGCATCACATAAATCATCAAAATCAGCACGTGTAGCAAGTAGAACAGGAGCATGCAACTTGATTTCAGAATTAACCGACGGTGATGGTTCAAGTTTCTTAGCAATTTTAGCAGCTCTAGCAACATCATCTTTAACAATTTGTGCAGGTGTCATAGGATGTATAATTATTTTCTGTCCCTTAAACATGAAAGAATAATGATTTGAACGACCATGATGCAAGCTATCAGTATCATATTGCCAAGGTCGACCAAGTAACAAGGAACATGCTTCCATGGGAACAACATCACAATCAGCAAAATCAGAATAAGCATCCATGGAGAAATGAACACGCACTGTTTGTGTTATTCTAATTTTCCCACCATCATTAAGCCATTGAATGTGATATGGATGCGGATGCTTATGAGTGGGTAAGGATAGTCTCTCAACCAGCGTGGTACTCGCCAAATTGTTGCAGCTGCCGCTGTCGATGATGATGCGAATCGACCGCTCCTTCACAATGCCCTTTGTGTGGAAAAGGGTGTGTCGCTGATTCTGCTCCGATGGGGCGACCTGTGTACTGAGAACACGCTGCACAACAAGAGTTTCATACCTATCGGCGTCATCCGGGTTGACATGTGCATCCGTCTTTGCTGCATGGTCAGTGGCCAGCATGGTATGTTGAATATCCTCAGAATCACTAGCGGAAGAGTACTCACCATCGTCATGAATGAGCAAAGTGCACGTGTTTGGGCAGTCTCGAGCCACGTGGCCACGTCCGCTGCAACGAAAATACGTGATATCCCGCGTATGGCCTGTGGTGGGGGTCGTGCCTATGGATGGAGCGGCGCCTGCAAGTTTGGCCGCCCTATCACGGGATGTAGGCGTGGCTGCAGATGGTGCAGGAGAAGCGACTGCGGGGCTGGATGTCGAGGTACGACCTGCAAAAGGGTTAGAAAAAGTCTTCAAGCAGCGTCCCTGCACTTCACGTTCAGCTTTGCAAGCATATTCAAATAATTGAGCCATATCATGATATTCCTTATAATCAAGTATGTCCTGGATTTCGCGGTTTAAGCCACCACGAAAACGTGCCATAGCAGCGTCGTTGGTCTCCAATATCCCACAATGAATCATACCTTTTTGTAACTCTTGGTAATAGTCCTCAACAGATTGAGAACCTTGCTGGAAACGCTGCATCTTATTAAGCAAATCACGAGCATAATATGAAGGCACAAATCTATGGTGCATAGCAGTTTTCAATTGATCCCACGTGGTCGGAATGGTAGTGGGATGTTTAATTTTATACTCACGCCACCAAATTAAAGCAAAATTAGTAAATTCACTAATAGCAGCTTTAACTTGAGAATTTGCAGCAATATCATGGCATGAAAATTTTTGTTCAACCTCTAACTCCCAATCAAGATATGCAGCAGGATTATATTTACCATTAAAAGGTGGGATTTTAAATTTAATCTTAGAAAAAGAATCATTACCAGGGCTGCGTGGCACACGACGGGCATGACCGCGACTGTCTCCGGCGTCCTGCTCCGAATCACTGTCATAGTCCTTCTGCAACTCTATGATCGTGGTGTGCATAGCATTGAGTCGGGCCACGAGAGCACCGAGTGTGGTCTTGGTGGCCATCTGGGCGAGGTCGAGCTGATCGAAACGGTAGGTCGACGTAGCGATCGTTTCGTCCAGCTGTTCATGTACCGTCCGAATGTCTATGGCTAGTCCTTCAACTTGTGCTCGCAAGTCTTGCAACGGATCAATCGCGCCGCCTTCATCTGCCACGGTTAGCGCAAACACAAAAACAAAACGACGACAAAAACAGGGTGGGACAGCTCACAAAGGCACTCAGACTAGTGCTGTTATCAAATTCTTATCCATTCTTACCACGCACACAGGGGCGACCTGCAACCAACCGGTGGAACTCGCGAAAGATTGGAGCAGCGATTGCCTGGAGAAACAAAAACTGCTCGTCGTAGAAATATGTAGAGTTCTGGGAAGGCTGCACTCAAATGAAGGATTAGCACAATAAAACAATAATGCAAAGTTGAATAAGAGTGCTAAACACGATCAAACGCTGCTGGCAACAAGTGAAATCAAAAGGACATCAAGGAAGGTGGAGAGGGTGCAACAAATTGCTGTTTTTTTGCTTCTGTATTTTTTTGCGGAGTCCTCAAAACCAAAATTATGAACACAGAGGATCTCAAATAGCAAGTTGCGACACACACACACACTCTCTCTCTCTCTAGAGTAAGGCCAAACTCAGAATATGGCACCTGGAAAGAGAGGAAGAAAAGCTGGTAAGGCGTGGAGGAAGACGGGGGGGGGGGGGAAGCGTGCGTGGTGTACACGGTGGAGCCGCGGGGTTCGCGTGATCCAGGGGGCACGACGCACGCAGGAACACCGAAACGAGTCCTCTTCCTTCTCCCGTGTGGACTCTTTCTTTCTTTTTTTTCTTTCCTTTTTTTGTTCCTTTTTTTGATAACTTTTCCTTTTTTTTGGACTTTCCAACACAAGGAGGGAGAAACGCGGAAGGGGAGCGAGAGGGGGGAGTCCTGTGGTGGTGCGTGGGGGGAAGTCCTACGGCGGCGCGTGAGGGGTGTGTGGTGTGGTGGCAGGGCAGCTGAGAAGAACTAGGGTTAGAAACACAAGTAACCAGCAACGATTGAATGAACAAAGCACGCAAACTCAACAAAGCAAGTTATTGAATGAAAGTGCGAGGCTAAAAGGGTTGCTGGGACAAGGATCTAACCTAAAAATAAATTTTTGTTTGGTTTTTGTGGACTGTAGGAAATAAAAACACTCGATAAACTCACCGATCAACCTTGAAAACTGATACCATTTGATAGAGGCGGAGTGCGCGATCTTTCGGTGAGTGGAGATAACTTTGATTTGGTGGTTGTTGACCCTCACGATCCGACTACGACGAGCGAGACTCGAAGCGCCAATGTAATCGTTGAACCAACTCCCGATGGTTACCAACCTTGCTGGCGCAAGATCAGCCTGATCACGAAGATCGTTTCCTGTACGCAATCAAAAAACGAACAAGAAAGTAATGCGACCAATCTTAATATCACTCAAAGGTGGAGTTTTGAATCACAGAGGATAGCACGTATTTGTGCGTGTTCTAGTGTAGCTAAAGCTAGATGTAAAACAAAACTCGAGGTGTAAATGATACAGGACTCTGACTAATAAAGGGGGCGCAGCCCCTAGGGGAAGGGCGGCCAGCAAAGGGGCGCCGCCCCTAGCGTCGTGGGTGCGGGGGTGCAACCCTAGGCGCCCTCTTGGGCCAGTCCTAGGCGCCCACGCACAAGGCCTCCTGTTGGGCTAGCCTTCAGTCTTCTGGGCCTTCATTCTTCAGCATCATGACGAAGTTAAACTCTCTTGCACGGGCCCGAGTAATTGGCCCAGAAGGTGGCGCTGAAGGTGCTGCCGGCGCTGGAGTAGGAGAAGGTGCTACTGGTGTAGATGTACTCGTGGTGTCATCATCAATAGCACAAGAATAGAACAGCAAATTTTTAGGTTCAACAATTTTTATGATGCATGCACACGTCTTAAACAACCTCACAACTTATGGATCTAGAAAGACATAGTTAGTGCCGGTGGCAAGGCTTATAATCGACTCTCCCTATATTAACTAGTCGGAGCTACACGGCGTTCCCATACGATCGTATAACGTGGTTAGTGTACCTGCAAGAAAAGAACGTTCCGTGCCAGCACGTCACAGAAGCGTCCACAAACATTACCATTCACTATAGAAATGGTACCCATGCATTTAGCACCGCATGGACAGTGCTCAACCTGAGACACGCCCCTTTTGAATGGAGGGTGTCCCCCTTCGCATGTTCGTAATGCGGAATCATGCACATGTATAGCAAAATGTGGCGACATCACAACCCATGACATGTTCATCTTGAATAGAACAAGGCATCCTTCGTATGGCTTGCATACGGTAGCATACGTATAAAACACGTGAGCATCCAACCGAGAAGATAGGATCCGTGGAATGGATTGCCCTATCAACCCTCGCATACTCGTGATGCGGTACAACGCACGTATGAAACACGTGGCTTAAGAAGTGCTGGAAGTTAGTATAAATAAACCATAGGTACTTAGCCACCTTAAAAGAACCCAAAATTCCTTCTAGGGCCTCTCGATCTAATTATTCCTTAACGTCCCAACGTATTTTTCAAAATCCAATTAATCTTGACAAGTTTTTAATTAAAAATCATGTGATTAGTATTAAACCAATTACTCTGGTGTATACGGATGCTCTGGTACCAACTGTGACAACCCCATCTGAAATAAGTCTGTACTATCACTTAAGCCAATCCCTTTTGGTCATTAAGCGATAACAAAGAATCATCCCGTTGAGTGTTGCCGGGTCAAAGCCCGGTGAATCACTTGTAAACCACACAGAGGATCGAAACGCATACATTAAAACTCCCACGGAGGAGAGTCCAGAGTACCTTACAATTTAAAACAAATCTTCCCCGTAGGGTCAATTATTACAAAACATAGTTTATAACATGATAACCATGGTTTAGAGTTTTCAAAAGACAGCGGAATTAAACTAACGATAACTTGGCATCATGGGAGGCCACCCATAACACCATTATTCTTCGTCATCCACCCATTCCAGCTCCCAGCTTGGTGGGATTTCTCTAGGCCAAACAACTTCACCTGAAAACAACATATATAGCAAGGCTGAGTATACTAATACTCAGCAAGGCTTACGCGTCTAAAATAAAAGATTTAACCTTCTAATCATGCTTGGCTTTTGGCTAGTGGGTTTGTTTTGCCAAAAAGCGGCTAAGGAGTTAATCCTTACTTTCAATATTTTAGCTCAAGTTCTAGTAGATTAAATCATTACTAATAAGCAACTATTGCAAGCATGAGTTGTGCAATACAATTTAATCAAACATCAAGTTTATCCATATTCCATCATAAAGGGATCACAATGGCTAGAGGGTTAAGCAATCTCAGATAACGGTGAGAGGCCGACGATCGATTGATTAATAACCTTGCAAGGTGGACCTAAACACACAGAAGAATGCATACCCCCAGGTTACACACCAACCAGGCGGTTCCCGTTAATCTTCAGTTTGGGAGCGGAACCTACATCCCTTGATACCAGGATTACTAGATCGCCCTCACACGAACGTCCAGGCTCTCCCAGATACCACACTGCTGCAGGCAGGGAGGCTTATGCCCAAGGGTAGTAGGGAAAGGTTCCCTTGCCATGTCAATCGGGTACTAGGCTTACCGTGCCCATTTTCGACAAGTGTTTAGTATGTTCAAATGCTTAATCTCTTAACCACTAGACCGGAGCCCAGAATCCCATGCTCTTACCACGTGAGCAATCCAATTTATCAAATCTTAAGATTCCAACATAAGAACCTATTCTCACGACCGAAATACATCACTCGACTTGTACCGGGTCCTTAGTGCATAGCATCTAGCGACCTAGCATACTAGTAAGAGATCATAGGTACTTCAGGGATCATGCAACTAGGGTTCCAATTCAACTCCTGAACGTAAATGCACATAGATATTCAAACATAATTCAGAAGTTAAAAATGAACACAGGTAAATGATAAACTGGGGCTTGCTTTCACTTGCTTAGTAGGAAAGTCTTTCGAACTTTGGTTCGGGTCTTGTTGCACTTCCATGGAGTTTACTTCTCCCTTGAACGGTCCGTCACCTCGTTCCGAGACAAGCTCACTGCTAGCGTCAGAAGGTTCTACACGGAGATGCACATGCAAGAATTAATTGGTGAATTTATTTTATTTTAATGACAACACATCACATGACAATCATAGGGTGCAAAGTTGTTCACATTCACTTAAATACACATATATCCAACATACTCTTCCAAAGGAAAAGAAAAAGGCAAACAACCATTTATTAATATACTTTTTGATGGTGATTGTGTGCACATTTATATAAACAAAGCAAAATCACTTCACAACAGTAAATAAATTTCACACATCCGCTGAAATTAACTAACAAGCCACTGAAACAAACATAATAAGAGTAACATGTATATAACACACATATCAAGCATTTTATAACTATTCAAACTACCACTAAGCATATAAAAATAAATACGACTCCTCTGGACCAGATTTTTCTCATACAGCAATATTACCACAAAACATGCTTTCACACCAAAAATCATGCATAGGAAAAATCTAGATTAATTCTAACAAAAATAACAAAAACCAGCCTAGTAATTAAAGCACAATTTATTCTAGGCAAAACTACTCATGCACAGGACTTCAACTTTTCACCAGAGAACAACATCAACATAACAAGGGCCTACACCAAGATTCAAGTCCTAAATCTACACATAACTTCAAATATACACATAGGTTCCTCTAGCATGCATAAATCAAAACCCTATTTTAACAGAGTCAAACCATGATGCAAACTTTACCAGAGAACCAACATGCCATACACAGATCAGGGTGTAAAAAGTAGCTATAGATCAAACCTATACAGTGCTCGGCAAAAAGATGAAACTACCACTGGCATAAAGGCTAAATAAATCAAAACTCAAAAAGTTTTAGCCAGAGCTCATGAACATCATATTGCACAACATATCCAAATTTCAAGTCAAACTCACATCCAGAATTTAAACTACAGCAAAACCATTTCAAACTGAGTTTTCAAAATTATTTAAAAACTATTTAGAAAAACTATATACAACTGAAGTTTAGGGATTCCATGGCCGGGGCGGCACCACGTTGTCAGGGGCGGCCCGCGTGTTAGCGGGGGCGAGATCTACTCCCTCCACAGCAAAATCTGTCGCCTCCAGCCTCCTCCCCCCTTTTCCGCTGTGGCGCTTGCCAGCGGCCATGGCCTCCGGTAGTGGTGACGGCCCCTCTATTTCCCCCCTCCGAGCTGTGTCTGGCCATAGACAGAGGGGTGGGGCTACCTCCTACAATTGAAAGCCTTCTGTCGGCCACCACCGCTACTCCACAATGTTGTGGGCATGCGTCGGCGCAGCGTCATCTCGGCGACGACCACAGTGTGGTACCGGTGGTGGCTGCGCCGGTGGTGTACGAGGTGGCCGTCGGCGGTCACCCTTCGTCGGGGCTAGAGCGTCTACGACCAGATGCTCGACCTGACGGCGGGGCCAGTGGCCGCGGCGTAGTGTTACTCGGCAACGGATGGCTTCGATGGTACTAACGATGGCTCGGCAGGTTGGTGATGTTTGTGATGACAGGTTTGCACCGGCGAAAGCTATGTTGGCATGTTGGTCAGCGTGCCGTCGGCGACGCCCTTGGGTGCCGCTTCCCTCCATGGAGGCGTCGGTTTTGGTGTAGCCTCCCTCCTCCACACTCTCAAGTGCCATCCTTGTGCGGCCACTCCATCATGATTCTCCACTCATCAGCCTTATCTCAACTTCTCTCTTTGCCTCACCTTTCCTCTTCCTTGTCACTGCTACAATTGCTCTAGTTGTTGCAGCCAGGAGCTGGCAAACTCCTTGACTCAGCGTCTTGCTTCTTTTTCGTTCTATCTGCTTGATGGTTGTTGGCTGCATTCGTTGGTGACCATCTCTCCTTTGGGGCTTAGTTCCCCCACAGGGCATTGGAGGGGAGCTTAACATTCTAGCAATTTGAGAGGCCAGCCCTTGTTCTGGTTTGGTGCGGGCAGCCTCGTTGGGGATACCAGTGTTCACTCAGTGGAGCGCGGTAGAAGGCTGCAAGCTGACAAGCATTTGTGTCTTCGTGCAACTGTTTCGTGGATGGGGTGTTTTCGTATTCGAAAAAGTGCAGACTCTTTTGGTCTTCCCTCTTGTCTGAAGTCGGATTAGTGAAGACAAGGACTCGTTCTTTTTTAGAAAATACTCCCTCTTTTGAAGCTCTCATCCTTCTCCTCGAAGGTCATTGGAGAGGATCGAGGAAAGTGGCAACCAAACAGCTAGGGAGGGTTCTTACCCCTGCCTTGGTTAGATGAAGGCCGGAGTTGAAGTTCAGTTGTGGTCGGTGCATATTCGGCAAGTAAGTCCCTTAGAATTTGGGCAAACTGGTGATTGGAAGTTACTATTTGGATGCTACTAGGAGGGTACACGAACTTCTTCTTAATTTCTTTGCTATTTTGTAATTTTCTCTTTACGACTTTGCCGACTTCATGTTGTTCTCCTCGGCATGCCGAGATAATCCTTTGTATGTTTATTGTAACTACCCCTTGTTCGCCCCCCCCAAATTTGTTAAAAAAAATCTAATCTTGTGACGCCGTCGTCAGGAAGAGGTGGTTTTGGAGGGAGAAACTCCCGCACCCGGGGCTTGAGTTGGAGTTAATGCATGCACCCGCACCGGATCGGAGCAGACCCTCGCCTGGGGACGACGAGCCGTAACGTCCTGCGGCCAGCTGCTCCGCCTTGGAGCACACGAGAGGGACATTGTCTCACGAGGTGATGGACCGGCTGTCTCTGAGCAAAGCTGGCAGGGATTTGCAAAATGCGCACCATGGAGAGGGACATTGTCTCCCGAGTTTGATAGATTTCCTCTCCCAATCGGTTGGCGTATGCCTGACTTGATTAAATTTAGTGGTCATGATGACCGAACCACATGGGAGCATATTAGTCAATACACTGCGCAACTAGGTGAAGCTAGTGTCTATAATGCTTTAAAAGTACGCTTGTTCTCTTTATTTTTGACTGGCACCGCTTTTGCTTGGTTTTCCTCACTTGCTCCCGGTTCTATTATATCTTGGGATGTGTTAGAATGTAAGTTTCATGATCACTTTTATAGTGGGAGCATACAATTAAAATTGACAGACTTAACATCGATTAGGCAAGGAAGAGATGAGACTGTCTCTGCTTACATTAAAAGGTTTAAAGAAACTAAAAACCGGTGCTTTAATTTGTCAATCACTGATATGGACCTTGCAGACATTTGTCTGAAAGGTTTAAGATCATCTATTAGAGATAAGATAGAGGGCACTGACTTTCTTTCGGTTGCACAAGTTCAAATTAGAGCTTTAGTTGTTGAAAACCGAATGAATAAAGAGAAAGATAATTTTAAATCACGTCGTTCTAATGTTCATGTTATTGATTATAATTCTGATAGTTCGGACAATAGTGATAAAGAAGTTTATGCTGCTGAGTTTGTTTGGCCCTCTAAAGAAAAATCTTATTCTTGTTCATCTCTTAAGCCGGCTAGTAAAGGTCGGCAAGAAGAAATTAAATTTACTTTTGATGTTTCCAAATGTGATCGTATATTTGATGAATTGCTTAAATCTAGAAATATCAAGTTAACTCATACTATTCCTCCACTTGAAGAGTTGAAAAGACGTGCGTATTGCAAATTTCATAATTCATTTTCTCATGCTATTAATGATTGCAATGTGTTTCGTCGACAGGTTCAATCGGCCATAAATGAAGGTCGTTTGACTTTTCATGAGATGCAAGTGGACAAAGCTCCTTTTCCAATCAACACCATGGATTTACAGCAGCCTAAGGTACTGGTTCGGCCACATCAAGCTGAAGCAACTAAAGGCAAGAACGTGGTAATCGGGGAGGCTAAGTCTGATTTGAGAGGAAAAGAGCTAGTTCGCAAAGTTGAGTATGAGAAGACTCCTGATGGTAAAGAGACCTTCAAGGTTACAGTAAGTGCCTCTGGACATGGGGGGCAAGGGTCGTCCACACCCACTGATCAGCGACCGTCTGAGCCGTCTCTGGCCAGACCGGTCAGACCGGTGGAGGTGACCGGTCAGACCGGTGCACCCCCAGGCCGTCTGAGGATGATCAAACCAAGCCGTCCGGAGATTGGAAACTTAATGTAGCAAAAAATCAGGGGAGTGGTCCTAAGCCAAAGGTCATTTTCGACATGCTATTTGACAAGTATTCCAGGCAAAAGGCCGTTACAAGTGACCGGCCGTTAAAAAAAAGGATGAGGTCACCTACACACCAGGGAGGTTCATCTTCACCTCCAAGGGCTGCTACAAGACTCAAGGGTGAATCATCGCAGCAAGGGCAACGCTTTACTCCACCATGGGCGTCATCAAGTTCAAATGCACCACGCCCGATCTATGATGACAATGGAGTGATTTGGGTGCCTTATCAACAAGCCTTTCATCCTGGATGGGGAGGACAGAAATCAGCTTTTGACAGGATCTCCAGGCCTATCCAAGACCGATTGGCTTCTCGCCGTTCAGACCGGTCGTTATCACCGGCCAGACCGGTGCGGCCAGAAAAGCCGTGCCACCTCCAGTAAAGCAAGTTTACAAGCCAAAGCAAAGGGAGGAGGTGCAGAAGATGGAAGTTGATCCAGAGAGGACTACGAGCCAAGACATTATTCAGATTGGATCACTGGATGTTCCTATTGGAGAAGATGGCAAAAGACCGATTGTTCCAAATAATAAGGTTGTGACATCAACTCCAGGGATGTTTGCTGCTGCTAATGACCATGAGGCCAGTGGGAGTGGTTCCAACTCCAAATACTTCTTGCCAAGGTGGTGTCCTCCCGGATTGACTCGTACACAAAGGAGGAAGCTTCAACGCCTGAGGTTTCAAGAGAAGAGGGAGAAGGAGCTAGAGAAGAAAAGGGACGAAGCTTTCAACCAGTACAGGCCTATGGTACCTCAAGGGAAAGAGTGGAGAGTCAAGACCAGCTCCCAGCCAGCACCGGTCAGACCGGTGGAGGGGTCGGTCAGACCGGTCACACCGGTCAGACCGGTGGAGGTCGACGGTCAGACCGATGACCCAGAGACGCCGCCCGGTTTCTCTTCTTCGGTTCCCATGGTTTGTGCTGACAAGTCCGCATCGGATCCTGCACCAGAGACGATGAGGAGCTTGTTGACTACAGTTCTTCGCCCGAGTGCATGAATTTGGACATCAACGTGATCCATATGTCTATGGATGGTTATGTGCTCTCGGAGGAGGACGTCGCGCATCTCGACTTTGGGCCAAAGGAAGCTATTTTCCAGAAGCCTAAAGCTACTAAAAAATCATCGGAAGGCTTTGTACATGAAGGGACACATCAATGGGAAGCCTATCTCTCGCATGTTGGTGGACGGAGGAGCGATCGTCAACTTGATGCCGTATTCTTTGTTCAAGAAGCTGGGAGGTTCAGATGATGAGCTGATCAAGACCAACATGACCGTCAGCGGTGTGGGAGGAGGCGAGCCGATGGGAGGTAAAGGCGTCGTCTCTATGGAGCTCACCATTGGGAGCAAGACGTTGGCTACGGCATTCTTCGTCGCTGAGACACAAGGTAACTTCCGTCTCATCCTTGGTCGTGATTGGATTCATGCAAATCAGTGTGTGCATTCTACTTTGCATCAATTCTTAATTCAATGGGTAGGCGACGAGGTAGAGATTGTTCATGGTGATACATCGGCTTGTGTTGCAGTGGCCGATAGTCCTACTATGGATAATCATGAGAATCTTAAGTGCTTAACTGGTTTAGATTTATCTAATTTGAGGCTTATTGATTCTACCAAAGATGGCTTTGCTACTGTTGTCATGAAGCCGATCGTTGATCAGGCTAAAACTTCTCTGTCGATTTGATGGATGCAAATCTGGAGTGGTTGCAACAAAGGGGAGAGCACTATCGGGCGCATAAGAACAATATGTGTGAGGCCACCGAAGATTTTGATGATTTGAGCAAGTTAGGACAAGGGTTTACGTCGGCTGATCCTTTAGAGAAGGTTGATATTGGTGATGGCACTTTACATAGGCCGACATTTGTAAACAAGAATCTTGATCCTTTGTTTAAATCTGAGTTAATAAAGCTGTTAAAGGAGTATGTTGATTGCTTTGCATGGAATTATAATGAAATGCCTGGTTTAAGTCGTGATTTAGTTGAGCATCATTTACCTATTAAACCTGGTTTTAGGCCTTATAAACAACCTCGTAGAAACTTTAATCCTGATATTTATAACCGAGTGAAAGAGGAAGTCAATCGGTTACTTGATGCAAAGTTTATTAGGCCTTGTCGTTATGCTGATTGGATCTCTAATATTGTGCCTGTTGAGAAAAAAGGAACAAAAAAGCTTCGTGTTTGCATTGATTTTAGAGATCTTAATAGAGCTACTCCTAAAGATGAATATCCTATGCCTATAGCCGATTTTCTTATTAATGCTGCATCCGGACATAGAATTCTTAGTTTTCTTGATGGTAATGCTGGTTACAATCAAATCTTTATGGCCGAAGAGGATATATCCAAAACGGCTTTCATATGTCCGGGTTTTGTTGGCTTATTTGAGTGGGTTGTTATGACTTTTGGATTGAAAAATGCGGGTGCTACTTATCAAAGGGCTATGAATTTAATCTTTCATGATTTGCTTGGCATCATAGTAGAGGTTTATATCGATGATATTGTTGTCAAATCGGCTGGAGATGATTCTCATTTAGCTGATTTAAGACTTGCATTTGAAAAAATGCGTCGGTATAAATTAAAGATGAACCCACTCAAATGTGCTTTTGGTGTATCGGCTGGGCAGTTTTTGGGCTTCATTGTGCATGAGAGAGGCATAGAGATAGATCCTAAAAAGATTGAGGCAATCCGGAATGTTAAAGCGCCTACTTGTAAAAAGGATTTGCAAAAGTTCTTGGGCAAGGTAAATTACTTGAGGAGGTTCATTTGTAACTTGTCCGGGAAGGTGAATGCTTTTACTCCTTTACTTCGGTTAAAAAATGATGTTGACTTCACTTGGGGGGCAAAGCAACAAGAGGCATTTGATGAGATTAAGAGCTATTTGACCTCGCCACCCGTTCTTCAAGCGCCCAAGAGTGGTATTCCTTTCAAGTTGTATGTAGCGGCTGAGAAGGATGTCATTGGAGGTGTTTTGACCCAAGAGACCGAAGGCAAGGAGTACATTGTTGCATATGAGAGTACAAGATTATTGGACACCGAAACAAGGTACACTTTTATTGAAAAGTTGTGTTTATCACTATATCATACTTGTACCAAATTGAGGCATTATTTATTACCTAGTACTTGCATAGTAGCATGTCAAACCGACATAATCAAATACATGTTGCATAAACCAATTTTAAGTGGTAGAGTCGGCAAATGGGCTTATGCTTTAGTTGAGTATGATTTGCATTGTGAACCATTAAGCTCCATAAAAGGTCAAATTGTTGCCGACTTTATTGTTGGACATAAAGTAGATAAGCAACTTGATTTGAATGTCGGTTATGCTACTTTTACTCCATGGAAATTGCATTTTGATGGATCGGTTTGCAAAGATGGTTGTGGTATTGGAATTGTCATTATTTCGCCAAGTGGGGCTGTTTTTGAAGCTCTTAACCGATTGGATCATGATTGTACTAATAACCAAACCGAATATGAGGCTCTTCTATTTGGATTGGAAATTTTGCATGACATGGGAGTAAAACATGTGGAAGCATATGGAGATTCTTTATTGGTGGTGCAGCAAGTATCCAAGGTATGTCAATGTTTAAATGGCTTTTTAAATACTTATCTTGATAAATGTTTAGACATCATATCTTGTATGGATGAATTTGTTATCTATCATGTGCCACGAGAGGAAAATTCTAGAGCTAATGCTCTGGCCCAGCAAGCATCTGGTTATAATGTTCGAAAAAGAAATTTTCAAGAACACAAATCGTTGCTTACAGCCGAGTGTTTTGCTCTGGAGGCACCGGTCAGGCCGACACAGCCGACCGGTCTAACAGGTGACACCGGTCTGACCGATGTCACCGACCGGTCTGACCGGTCCCCTGGTTCTGGGTCGGCTAACGGCACCGGTCTGACCGATGCCCATGACCGGTCTGACCGGTCCCCTGGTAAAAGTTCCTCGGTTTTTCGTGACAAAGATGAGGTGGAGGATTGGAGAAAGCCTGTGGTTGATTATTTTTGCAAAATCCTAGCAGTTCAGTTGATAGAAAAGTCCGACGATGGGCTCTTAAGTTTGTTGTTGATAATGGTGAATTGTATCGTCGGACTGTGGATGATTTGCTTTTAAAGTGCTTGGGTCCTGATCAAGCTAGATTGGCTATGGTAGAGGTTCATGAAGGTATTTGTGGTACTCATCAATCGGCTCCCAAGATGAAGTGGCTCCTCAGGCGAGCTTGATTTTATTGGCCTACCATGATAGCTGATTGTTTTAAGTATTACAAAGGGTGTGAAGAGTGTCAAAAATATGGAGATGTTCAGTTGGTGCCTGCTGCGTTGATGCATCCGATTATCAAGCCTTGGCCCTTTAGAGGATGGGGTTTGGATTTTATTGGCAAGATTCATCCTTCGTCGTCAAAGGGGCATTGTTTTGTGATCGTGGCTACTGATTACTTCACCAAGTGGACTGAAGCTATTCCTTTGAAGAATATGACACATAGAGAGGTGATTGAGTTTATTACTGGGCATATCATACATAGGTTTGGCATTCCACAGACTTTGACTACGGATCAAGGGACTTCATTCATATCCAAAGAGGTGCGTGAATTTGTTGATTCCTATGGTATTAAATTGCTCAATTCATCTCCATATTATGCTCAAGCCAATGGTCAAGCTGAGTCTAGCAACAAGACATTAGTGAAGCTCATTAAGAAGAAGATATAGGACAATCCTAGAAGATGGCATGAGTGACCGACAAGCGTATGGAAGCTTTGGAGGAAATTGAAAAGGACAAGAGGAGAGTTGCTAGAGCATACAACAAGAAGGTAAAAGCCAAATCTTTTCAGGTAGGTGACTTGGTTTGGAAGACGATTTTACCTATTGGATATAAGAGTAACGAGTTCAGCAAGTGGTCTCCAAGTTGGGAAGGTCCATACAAGGTTGTCAAGGTTTGTTCTGGGAATTCTTACATGATGGAGACTTTGCAAGGACAGCGACTTCCAAGGGCTCTCAACGGGATGTACTTGAAGAAATTTCATCCAAGTGTCTGGCAAGATGCTTGATAGGATATGGCCGATTTAAAGCAAAAATCACCCTTAGACCAAAAAAATGACCGGTGAACTGTTACATCGACCTTAGAATTATTTTTTAGACAGCAAGCTTTACTAAAAAATAGGGGGACATATGTTCGCACCCAAAATTGGCACAAAGCCGATCAGGCTGATGCCACCGGTCAGACCGGTGTCCATCGACGGTCTGACCGGTCGGGTGTTCTGTAGCCGATCCGGCAGCGGCCACACCAATCTGACCGGTGGGCCTGACCGGTCTGACCAGTGGACCCCGAGTCCGAGCAGAATTGAGGAGTCCTAGCGAATTTCGACTTGTAAAAGGATTCCTTGCGGGGCAAGACCTCCCCACCCTATATATATAAAGGGTCACGGCCGTTTGAGATGGAATCAACCAATCGTACATTACTTTCTACAACTTTTATCTCTCAAACCCTAGCTTTTCCAACCTTGTGCTTTCCTTGTTTGTCTCGACGACGATCAGGAACGTTCTGAGTGGCCTTGCCGACCTCACAGCAACCCTAGGCGCGCCACCTCCGACGGGGTCCCTCCCGAGGCGGCGATCTTAGGTTTTCACCGTACGTCTGCAGCCACCGGTCAGACCGGTGCCCCTGACCGGTCAGACCGGTCCGGGCAGGAGCTCGGCGAGTTCAGCGTTTCGACGTTCCGCGTGATCTAGCGCTCGTGTGTGTTGACCAGAAAAACGTCAACAGGATGATCCTGAACCTTTGGTCTTCGTGAAGATATAGCAGGCCCCGTGCTATCCAGAGAATAATCTCATACCGTCTGCAATCCTAGCAACTTGCCCTTTCCTTCATCTGCATAATGTAGGGTGCGACGTTAGCATATATACTATCTGTGCATTTCAGAATGGTCGTTATCGTAAAGATATATATGTTGGCTCACAAAATATGAATGTGTCTAAGCTCTGATTGTCCATGTATTCATATACAAGCAACCTCTCATAGTCATCGATGCAGCAACCAAACAACCTCACGAGGTTTCTGTGCTGAAGCTTGGCGATCAGTTTTACTTCGTTCGTGAACTCATCAACCCCTTGCACTGATCTCTGTGACATCCTCTTCACAGCTACCTTCTGTCCGTCATCCAGGTTTCCCTGTTAGTTAAGATTTACGTGTCCGTTAAGGAATAATGTACAACCCCAATGCTAGTTTATTTACAAAGTTATATAGTGCACTGTTATCTTTTTATTACCAAATAAACCGGTCCAAATCCACCTTCTCCTAGTTTGTTCTGCTCAGAAAATTTGTTTGTGGCAACTAGGATTGTTTCCAGATCAATCAATGGAAGATCAACATCGTTGTCGGCAGATTTCCAGTCCACATTCGGCTGTTGTTTCCTAACCCTACAGTTGCCTCCCGCATTAGGCGCCGAAGGGTCCATTTTGCTTTCATGTTTCCTCACCTTGTTTCTCCAGACATAATAGCAAATAGCTGCTAGCAAAAGTACAGCAGACATAGCACAGACAATGGCGATCACTGTGGTCTTGACTGAGCGCCGGTGGTTAGCTGGAGACAAAAAAAAAGCGAATGTGATGTGGGCGCAATCGGTATTAATGTTTCTACATGAGAGTATAAATAGGTAATGTAGTAATCCCTCCATTAAGGTCACTTTAGTTTTTTCTTGTTTCATAGATTTCTCTATGCATTTAGATATACACTAGATTTAGGTACAAAACAAAAAATATGCAAAAAAATGATCTACAATAATTTGAAAATGAGGGATTAGTGTTCTTTAAGTGCTTCATACCTCGCCCACCTTATTAGATGGATTTTTAAGCATATTCTGAACCAGTATGAAATGAACAAAAAAGAAATATAGAAAATAAAACAGTAAGTAGAGAGAATCATTAGTCTCGACAGTTTTTTAGAGATATATCGAGTAAACTATAATATAAACTAGGACAACTATGTAATAGTGTTACATGTTTTCCTAAACCTGGTAGAAAAGAATTTCAAGTATTTATAATTTAGCATATAATAATATAATGTATCAAAATTCCTTTTTCAAATAAACTGTTGATCAAGCACATTCCCTGAGGATGTCACCAACAAGCTCGTCCTCGCATCTCTGTTCCAAATTGGGGTTCTAGATGAAATCCCTAAAGATACAATTTTTTATATACTTCTATTAATCTGATTTCCAGTTTATCTTCTAGTTTTCGTATCTTCTTGCATCATCCTCTCTTCACAAATAGCTGTTTTTTACACCGCCATCCCCTCCTTCTAAGTTTAAGATGTTACTATATAAAAACTCAAAAATTAATGTTCTGGCAAATCTTTGGTAGATTTGTACAGTAGATTTATTGTGAGAGAAAAATTCTGGGTGTTGATTTGCACAGCAGATTTGTGTGAGCGAAAAATACTGCAGAAGAAGTCGAAACAAGAGAAGTCGAACGAATAGTCCATTTGAAAAACTAAATCAAAATAAAAATATTTAATTCAAAAGTTAAGTAAAATGGCCCCTTTTGACTTCCCTACTATTCTTGAACTATTTGAACTTTGCACCTTTTCTTATGTTAAAGTTAAAATAGTTCATAATTCAGACATGTGGAAGTCAAAATTTCTTGTTAGACTGTTCCCAAAGTTCTTAAATTAGGGAAGGCTGCGACTTGATTTTGAAGTTCCTTTATTCCTGAACCAAAAGATATTTTTGGAAGCTCCATTTTTCGGCGTTCAAATAAAATTTTATAAAGTTTGGATAGTTGACAAACTTTCTTAAAGCAAAAAACTTCTTGGATCATGTGGTAAATTTACTTAATAGTCCAAGCACGTTGCTGCACGCAGAACAATGATTTAATTGTCAGCTGCCCTAGTGGTGGATGGTGCATCTTTGTGCCTAGTTGCCCACTTGTTTACACTTACATTTATTCTAGTAGCAGCAGATTTCTCTTTATGTTTCATGATTAAGGGCAGTCACAATGGAAGAAACTGGCACGGTCTCCATAGCTCAAGAAATCATCTATACAAACTATTTTCCACAGTGGTAGTGTTTTCGAGTAATAATTGTTTTCTCTTTCTCTCTCAACTCTAACTTCTTCATCCAATGAGAGAGTGCCATGAGTTCTCTAGAAACTAGTAGTTTCTTCTCAATGACAATTTCATGATTTCTTGGTGCATTGATTCAAGAGAAGACTTAGTTTCTTCACGAAGAAAACATTTCTATGATTCTCTATCTCTTTCCTCATTAATTAAGTTGTCACATCACCATTTTGATTAATTGACAAGCTATTTAATAGAGATAGAAACTACTATTAATTAGTACGTTTTGATTGATTTGAAAAATTAGTAGCGTTGGTACAGCTGCGCAATTACTGCATAAATAGAAAAAATAAATCATTGAAGGTACTCAAATTAGTAAATTTCTTGAAGATCTATGACTGCATAATAGCTGGTACACTTTTCAGCTACCAAACTTGTTTATGGCTTAGGTTAGTCTATCTTTAAGTTAAAATAAACATGAGCTGTTGTGAGAAGCTTTAAATTCCTCAAGTTTATAACACCATCTTAAAAATTATATACCAAAAAATATGCAACCCATGTGTAAACTACATATAAATCAATTTACAAAAAGTAATTGTAACCAATATATGAACGAAAAAACATGTGCCTCGAAAACTATAGAGTCCTTGAATTTCCCTACCTAAAATACTCACAGTCCTAAAGAATTGCGCAAAAAAACAAACGAAGATTTGACCAATGTTGACCAATGGAGCTCTTTTAGAGCATCTTCAACAGTTTGCAAATCTAATTGGCATATTTGATTTTTGGTAAAACCATTGAAAATACATCTCTGACAGTTTGTCAAAGGGCTTAACAATTTTTAGCAATTTGGGAAAAATCTACCTCTAGCGCACAAATATATGCGCGCGTACTCGGCTTGGCATAGGTGTTTCCCTTTGCGCGGAGGTCATGTGGGAGGGTGAAAAAAGAAGAAAAGAATAGACAAGGGTTCCTCATGCAAATGTTTAAGAGAGAAAGAATAGACTGAAGTTGGAAATAACAAAACTCTTGGAAATGCTTTTTTCAACTTAGCAAATCTTTTAAGAGTTGGTAAATCACAAAAATTGTCAAGTTAAAACTCCAAGAGTGAAAATTATCTTTTGAATTCCTACTAGGATGAACATAAAGCCCTCACCTTGAGCAGCCTTCAAGGCGTCCGGTAGCTTCATCCGGTTCACCACCCAGAAGCCGTCGCCGCCATCGCAGCTCAGGCCGGTCCTCCTCACGCATCCGCCCGACACGTGCCGGAGGTTCCACTGCTCCGGCGACCGTGGCATGAACCCCGGGAGGCAGCTGCACAGCGATGACGAGCTGTTGTCGCAGTACCCGAACACCCAGCACTTGGCGTAGCCGTCGTAGGGCTCGCTCGGGTAGTACCAGAAGTTGCTCTAGGTGCCGCTGCTCCAAACGAATCGCTTCAGCTGGCCCGACGCGCCGTCCACCATGAACCGCGACAGCGGCGACGCGTTGCGGATGGAGTAGCTGTAGTACGTCTCATCGGGGCTCGATACCACCTTGAAGCCGAAGTCCTGCGACTTGAGGTGCGGCACGCCGGTGAGCATCTCGCCGTTCCAAGGCCCGCTCGTGTAGATCCTCTCGGGGCCCCGGAACAAGAAGAACTGGGGCAGCCCGTCGGTGACCAGCTTGAACGTGTAGTCCCCCGACGACGGGTCGTCGGGCTGCTCTACGACGTGATGTTCCGGGTGATGCCGGTCTTGTTGTCGAGCCCGAGCTTCATGCCGGGGAGCAGCGTGTCCGTCGGGTAGTCGAAGCTCTACCACGCCACGCTCCCGAGCGATCCGCTCCCATTGGAGCTCAGGACGAAGTTGCCGTCGTCGAGGAGCCGCGCGCTGGCACGGCTGGTTACGCTTGTGGTGGGCGCGGCGGAGGACCAGACGGTGGTGTTCTAGCTGTCGAAAATGATGAGGTGGCCGTCTGTGGAAAGTTCGAGCACACCCGGCGAGTTGACGAGCGGACTCTAGCGGTTGGCGACCCACACGATGGTCGGCCCCGGAACCTTGGCGTACCAAATGCCGAGGTACTTCTTGCTGCCGCCGTCGTCAGCACCACCAGGGCTGAAGAAGCCGAGCCGGAAGACGCCACCAGCCGAGATGAGCGTCTGGTTGCTGGAGATGGATGTCGCTCGGTCTATGCTGTCTATGGAAGTGGACGGAAGGAAGAAGCTGGCGGCCACTACGTGAAAAATAGACATTAGTAACAGGCGCGGATGGCCATTGGTAAAGGGCAAAACGCCCGTTACCGATCAAGCGTTACAAATAAGCCAACAAAGGTAACGGGCCGATGCCTGTTACTGATGACACGTAATTGTAACCGGCGTCGAACAAAAACCGTTACCACAAGTACTTACCGGTCACCTGAAATGGCTGTTTCTCCGGGCCCATCGGAGCCTTTGGTAACGGGCGCAGACACTGAGCCCGTTACTCATAACACGTATTAGTAATGGGTGTCTAACAAAGACCATTACCGAAACTAGTTACCGGTCACCTGAAATGTCTGTTTCTCTGGGCCCACATGGACCTTTTGTAATAAGCACAGAAACCGAGCCCGTTACATGAACTCAATATCAGAGACGTTTGCTGTGGACACGCGTCTCCACGAAAGGAGACACATTTTTTGTACGCGTGTCTCCTCTGTCTGGACGAAAGGAGACGTGTGCTCTGGATGCGCGTCTCCTCTATATCGACGAAAGCATCAACTTCTAGGGCCCACCGGTCAGTATTAGTAACGGGCCTTTATGCAGCCTGTTATAGTTTTGTCATACTTGTAACGGGCGTTCCAGGTGAAGCCTGTTACTCACGTATCAGTTTTTGTAATGTGCCTTACTTAACGCCTGTGACCGATACGTACGGCACCTACAGTAACCTGCCCGTTTTCTGGCTACATCCCGAAACCAGTCAGGATTTGGCAGCCACCAGATCAGGGGCTGCATCCTGGAAACAGCCAGGATATGGCAGCCACCACAGTAATGCAAGGAGACATCACAAACACATTCTCATCACATATATACACAAGCAAGATCACATATATATACACAATGCGAGATCACATCAAGTTCCTCATCAGATCGACATGCATGCTAAAGTTTCAAGTTCCTCATCAGTGCTTTGTTTGGATGGAGTCCTGAGAAAACTGCCTAAACCAGGCAACATCTGACCCCAGCCAAGCAGGTTTCTCAGGCAGTACTAAACTAGCCTGAATGGAGCAAGTTTCAAGTTTGTCAAGTAGTACAATGAACTCATGGTGCACCATTATAGAGGTTGCCGTTTCAGTCGAGGATCTCCTTAACAATGTACTCGCACAGCATCTCCCGGACCGGCTTTAGATCTTCTGTAGAAACATTTAGGGTAGGTTTGAAATCCTGCAAAATAAAATAATTATGAGAATACAAGTACAAATCAGTTTCTAAAATCAAATGGAGAATATGAGCAGAGACAAGGGTGAGCATTATCTACTTACAACAACCTTCTTGATGTGAGGTATGTCTTCGAGTAGTTTGAACATATTGAATGCCACATGGAATCCATGCAAAAAGGACCCCGATGGCTGCTGAGCACACTGTGCATCGAGGTACCAAAATGACAAGTTAATGTAGTACCAAATTGGTATGAAGAGACCATAAAAAACCTCAGTCTTACAGTGGTATTTGGCTTGTGCTTGAATGTCTGATTGGATTTTAGCTTTTTCTTCTTTCCTTTCATCACTTCGTCCTTTGGGCATATATTTTCAGAGGCCCTGCATGATCAGCAATACCAATTAGAAACACTAAGAGATTGAATTTTGTGAACAAAACCTATAAGGTACGGACCAATTCACAAGCGCTCGGAGGTCTTCGAACTTTCGCACGGGATGATGTTTAGCAGAATCTAGATACCAAACCTCTTTGAACTTCATACAGATGATCAGTGTGACACAGTGGCCACCGGTGCAGAAGGCACCCACCACGTAGTCATTCGTCATTGCATTTCTCAATGCTTGTATTACAAGGGTAGACTCCTTATCAATCTTTGTGGTTGTGAGAACCTGTGGATCCAAAAACCCAACACTGATCTTCATGTCCGCTGCCTTGTCCATCATTTTCCTACAAAAAATCCAAATGTTAGCATGCATGAACTTCGTGGTCAAAATTAAAGAAATATCTATTTTGGTTTTAAGGCACTTACAATGTCCACAACCTCAAGAAGGTCTCATCCAGAGCAACTAGGGTTATATGGTCATACACGTGACTGAATGCAATCTTTAACATTAAATCACCAGCACCATGAAAGGAGTTTTCAAGCAACTTTGCTGGAAAACTAAGTTTATCCTTACTGTGTTCCATGGCGTAAGCATGCAACCTGGCACAATTCGGTCCAGCAGCCTGTAAGTCCGCTTCTGAAAACATAGGCACAACAGGCTTGTATTTTGGATCCCGTTTTCTCCAAAAACAGTTAAGAAGCTCATCTCTAGGCAGAGGTTTCCTGGCCCCCTTCTTCTGCGGTGGCTGCTACTCAGGCGGAGATTGCCTGTCCTCCGCCTATCGCTGCTGCTGCTTAGGCGGAGATTGCCTGTCCTTCTCCTGCTGTTATCGATGCTCCTACTGCGTAGTTTTGCTGATCTGTTGCTGCTGCTGCTGAGCTTTCTCTTGCTGACGCTGAGCTGCAGTACCTCCATCTGATGTTGTACCCCTGCTACCTGATGTGGGTGCAGGGTTGGTATTTCTCGTAATGGGTGGTACATGGATCCTGTTCTTTGACCATTGGATCCTTTGATAGAGAGCCTCAACTAGGGTTGTTACTTCATCCCCCCCAATTGGTACAGGCAGAGGGTAGTGACCCGTATTGCCCCACACATAACTAGGTTGCACCACAACATATCCATCCTACACCGGTACTGTATGGAGAGTCTTTTGCAATGGAAAAACAGTGGCTAGTGCGAGGTCCACTTTATTCCCGGAGCCATCCAAAAGGCTGCACTTGTTAGCTCTGTCAGCTTATCTATTGTGTTCAGCATAGGTGATCGACTATCAATGTGCTGTTGACTACCTTCGTCCTCGCTGACATGCCAATGGTCTTCCTCTCTGCCACGTGCTTCTTCTTCCTCACTGCCATGCGCATCTTCTTCCTCGAGGCCATGCACATCTTCTTCCTCGCTGCTACTGACAGGTGGTGATTGGGGAGGATGAAGTACATTTTCTAGTATATGGACAATGCCTGATTCTGCTAGCATGGAGACAATTCTGGTGACTGCTTCACCAATTAGCTCTTCCATCTGCGGTACAGCCTTCTTGTTCCTCTTCTTCCTGTACATTCCAGCAAACTCTTCACCAAACCCTTTACCCCAGCCAAGTGAACTAGACACGCCTTGAACCCGACCTCGATGCTCTGGAGTCTTACATGTTGCGGTGAGGATATCATTATCCCTAACCCCACGGAAAGAACCATCACTAGCCTGAGCTGCAAGTGTTTTCACCCTAGTTGCTACCCCCACCACCGCAGGGTTACGACTAGTAGTCTTCCTCTTCCCTACCCTTGCCCGCAGATAAGGCCTCGAACGTCCAGGAAATTGGTCCCAAGGGTTCTGTTTTTCTTCTTCAGCTAGCTTTGCATTCTCCTCCTCCCACTCTTTCCTTTTACAAACATAACCTTTTTTGCCCGTCCTGTGTGGCTTATTATGCAATGCTCTCTTTTCTTTCATCCCCTGGCTCAATCGCTGAAATCTAGTAGAATTGGTTTCCTGCACAAACACGGTCCAGTCTTCTGGCTGCAAAAAGACATGCTTCACAAAGGGACTCTCCTCTTGGCTCACATATTTTTTCATAAATGGGTCTTGAACTGCCGTTGCAAGGTTGCAATCTCTGACATAGCTACCTTAACTGCCTTCTTGCGAACAGATTCAGCTAGATTGGGTGGGTAATCTAGCTTTTCCTTTAAAACTGTGAACAGCTCTTCCTTCTCAATTGGTGAGAGATATTCAACTGCCTTGTTGATTGAGACCCTCTCTCGAGCAATGAGGCCACAGACCAATACAAATCTATCCCTCCGAGCATCTGGGCTAGGCCAATAATTGTTATCAAGTCCAGTTGTGGTCAACTTGTCTTCTGGCCATTTGGTTTGTGTCCTTGACTCGCGGGATCGAGTACTACTCGCAGCAGTATGTGCTGAGTGACCCTGTGAAGAAGGATCATCATCGATACGCTGTGAACAAGGTTCACCGTCGATGGGCTGTGATGGTGCACTGGAGGTAGAGGTGTTTGGTGTTGTGGGAGACTGCATAGATGGTATGTCAGGTCGTCAGTAGAGCAACATAAGCTAGACTGAAAACCTAAACAAAATAAGATAAATTCTTATTCTCTGACAGGCAAAATAGTTGATATTAGCATACAGGTTGGGGATAGGTGCTAACCATTTTGACAGGGTGAAGCAATATGCTTATAAATCAAAGCAGAGACTAAATTCCTTCAACTGCTTCCTTGTCCAACTTCAGCAGCAATGAATTGTGTGTTCCATGTGTACATGCAACAAGAGGACAAAGCAATTAGAATTAAAGTATGCTAATAGGTCCAAAGCATAACTGTCGATCTGGTACATTCGAAGCATAACAGAATTTCAACAGTTCATATAAGTTCATCTGTTAGCAACAATTTATTCAAACAGACTTAGAGCAACAAAATTCATCCGTCAAATCCACAGCCAATCAATTAAAAATGAACTATTAAGGCATGTTGTACTAATGCAGGCAATTCCAGGAGAATAATCCTATGTGAACAACCGTAAAGTAGCATGTCTCCCTAATCCACCTTGACAGGAATAGCAGATTGGGTGGCCGAGCAGAGAGAGGGCGTTGGGGGTTCAAGCAGCACTAACCTCTGTACCGAATGAAGTAGTTGTTCTCGTGGTGGTCGGAGAGGCCCGATCCGCGTCGCCTCGCTGCCTAAGGTGGCCAGCTCATCGTCGTGGCTGGGGATGCTAGATCCGCGTCACCGTCTCTAGGTTGGTCGGGACGCCGTCCGCATGCCAGTAACCGCGTCCTCGTCACCGTCGTCACGGCTGGAGCCGCTTCGCCAACGTCACGCCGGGAACAGTGGGGCTGGAGAAGAGCAGGGCTGCGGCGGGGAGAGCGGCGGCGGCGGGCTAGGGCTGGAGAAGGAGCAAGGCGGCGGCGGGGAGAGTGCGGGCGTGGTGTATCTGTCTGAATTAGACTCCCGAGTATATGTCCCCAGCGCGCACGTTACTATGTTCACGAAAATTACTGGCGTGCCCTTGAACGGCTCTCTAGTGGAATTGGAATTCCATGGGCATTATAGTCAATATAGGTGAAAATTTTTGAACAGCTCGCGCAAGGTTTGCCTACTGACGCTGACAATGGATAGTCATCACCGACACTGGTTAGTAAACCTGTGTCACCTTCGTCGGCAGGTATCTTCTTTATATAGGCTGCTGACACTTACGCGTGGGCCTGACACTATTTTTTAGAAATGAAACTCGCATCCATCAAATATTAGAGCCGGTAAAACAACACCTAAAATTCATTAAAGATAACATCAATTCATATTTGGACATTTAGTATTTTAATAAAATATCAACAGTCACACTTGTGTACCCAACATTCTTATAATTCGAATATACATGTGATGCTTGTGATATAATAATTCTAATAACATCTTAGTTTGCTCCAAAAATTCTACAAATTTACATGGCAACATAAATTGGGTACCTAAACTTGTCATAAATAATTCAAATGGTTTCGATAAAGGAAGAATATACTTGTGTACAAATGGCTACATCTCTCACATAGTTTCCTAGAGTGTTGCTTGAACATTGAAGTTTTCCACACTTTGCAACATGTTCAATCTCGTACGCATTTGAAATTTTTACACAAGCTTGTGTTCACCTTAAGATTACGAAATGCAAAGTTTCATTACTAATGGTTGTGGAAAACAAATATTATTTCTATGTTGTACTTACAAAGACCAAGATAAAGGCATATAAACATTATTCACGAAACGGAATATACACTAAACAATGAAATTAATGAAAAGATGGGGATTTAAGAAAAAATATTAAAAAATCATCAAATTTGGACTAAGTACGATGGAGAAATACATGTTGCAAAATTTGACTGCAGATTAAAAGGAGAAATGAGAACTGTTCTTCATTCCAATAGAACAGAGGGGGTGGTTAACCCGCGTCTCATTTGTCCCTCCAATCCTCGTCTCCTACGCCCACCCAATAGAACAGAGGAGGAAGCAGACTAGCAGAGGCCACCGCCGCCGCCGCCGTGCCCGCTTTGACATCCAAGAGGGCACCCTAGGCCTCTAATGCGGCAAATGAGACCACCGCAACCTTCGATTTGACTCGGAAACGTGACAAATCAAATCTTGTGGATGCGACACATAATATGTAATAATTTACATTCAAGATACATAATTTTTATTGATGCTTCCGCCTACATCTCGATGTTCATCCTGCTGATGGCGTACTCCACCGCAACGCTAAATCCACGCGTCCAGAGGTCGAACTCATGACGGATGCGACACTCGGCGCTGCAGTAGTGGATGATCCCTGGGGTCTCCAGCCCGTAGCGCCTACATCCCGCTGCCCAAATGCATACATGGGGATTCTGGACAGGCAGCAACGGCTCAGCATCACCGTCACGAAGCTAGTACCACCACGCAATGTTCTGGAGATCCCGGCGGATGAGGTAGCGCAGCCGGTGCAGGTTGTGGTTCTTCCACCGCCCGTCAAGGGGCGACGGCCCGCCGCTGATTTCGTGGAGCAGTGCCATCACTTCGGCGTCCACAGGGTTGCGACGGTACTTCAACATCGCTAAGAAGTACTTCACACCGGTGTCTTTGGCAGCGACCTTTCCGACGAGCTCCAGACCCTCATCAGGATTTCGTCGCCTCATCAACCTCACCATCCCCTCGAAGCATAATGCCTCCGGATGTTTGGTGAGGCGGAAGCGCTCCTCCAATAGGACCTGACGTAGCGATTTTTGCACTCTTGACGAAGCTCACGCAGCGACACCTGCAGGAGTACCTCATCCGAGTCGGAGATGCGCTGGAAGGTGCCGCAGACCCGATTACGAAGGATCAGGAAACGAATGACGGGCTCACCCTTGATGCAGTGGAGGATGATCTGGGTGACCAGTTCATTTGGCAGCAGCGCCATGAACCACACTGTGGCCATCAAGGAGAAGGGGAAGGAAATGGAAATGCGACGGGATCTGGAAATTGAAAGGTGACGGGGTTTGGAAATTGAAAGGTGACGCGGCCATTTATAAACACCCGTTACTAATAATATGGAATTTGAAAGGCGACGCGGTTTGGCTGCTGACACGTGGGCCCGACAACTGCCCCTGCCCCTCCACCTTCTCGCGAAATTGAAAAGCGATGCGTGTTTTTGGACGGTTTTGCTCCCAAAAAACGGTTCCCGAGGCGTAGGGGGACGTGGGGCGTGGGTAGGAAGGCGCCCTGACGGTTCACATCTTGTCATCATAAATCCCTGACTGGTTGCTCCATAATCATATCGTTTCTTTTGCTTCATCTTCTTCCTCCTCGCCATCACAAAACCACAAACTTCGGTCAGCAAGAGATCACACCAACAAGGAGTGAGAAGAGCATGGCGTCGAGTGACCCGTCGGCGCAGCGGGGACGAAGAGAGGATGACAACGATGAAAGCCGCCGTCGGAGGAAGTTGAAAATCAAGGAGAAGGGGAAGGAGCCGGTGGCTCCCAAGGAGAAGGAGAAGAAGGAGGCCGCTGACATCAGCTTCACCGTCGAACTACTCCAGGGCGCGTTCATGAAGCTCTGAGATGTTGGCGAAGCGTTCAAGATCGAGGTGCCTGACCATAACAAGGATGACAGCGTCAAGGGTCTCGCCTTCAGGATCCACATGTTGGCTAAAAAGCTTGAGAAGCTCCCCGTGGTCCAGCGGTCTCTTCTCGACGACGACGGCTCTGGCAGTGGGACTCCGACAGTGGTGACCGACTAATTGATCCATTCCTATACCATTAATAATGTGTTTGTGATTATTGTGTGTTCGTCAGTTTGTTCGTCAGGTTGTTGGACTGCTTAGTTTTTCGATCATGAACTGCTTAGTTTGTTTGTCGATCATGAACTGGTTAGTTTGGTTGTTGGATTTTGTATATATGTCATATGAACTCGATCTAAGAGAGGCAGGCAGATCCATCCGCATCGCCTACAGTATCTGTTCCTCCTGTGATGAACGCGATCTTGGAGACAATGGATAATCATCGCCGACGCTGGTTAGTAAACCCGCGTCGCCTTCGTTGGCAGGTAGGTCCGGGTGGTTATCTTCTTTATATAGGCTGCTGACACTGACGCGTGGGCCCGACACTATTTTTAGAACTGAAACTCGCATCCATCAAATATTAGAGTTGGTAAAACAGCACATAAAAATTCATTAAAAATAACATCAATTCATATTTGGACATTTAGTATTTTAATAAAATATCAACAGTCACACTTGTATACCTAACATTCTTATAATTCGAATATACATCTCATGCTTATGATATAATAATTCTAATAACACCTTAGTCTGCTCCAAAAATTCTACAAATTTACGTGGAAACATAATTTGGGTACCTAAACATCTTATAATTCGATAAAGGAAGAATATACTTGTGTACAAATGGCTACATCTCTCACATAGTTTCCTAGAATGTTGCTTGAACATTGAAGTTTTCCACACTTTGCAACATGTTCGATCTCGTACGCATTTGAAATTTTAGCACAAGCATGTGTTCACCTTAAGATCATGTAATGCAAAGTTTCATTACTAATGGTTGTGGAAAACAAATATTATTTCTATGTTGTACTTACAAAGAACAAGATAAGGCATATAAACATTATTCACAAAACAAAATATACACTAAACAATGAAATTAATGAAAAGATGGGGATTTTAGAAAAAACTAGGAAAAAATCATCAAATTTGGACTAAGCACGACGGAGAAATACATGTTACAAAATTTGACTGTAGATTAAAAGGAGAAATGAGAACTGTTCTTCGTTCCAATAGAACTGGGGCCCACCCAAATTAGAGACGCGGGATGGTTAATCCTCATCTCATTTTCCCACACAAACTGCTCTTCATTCCAATAGAACAGAGGAGGAAGCAGAGGGCGCCGCAACCTTCCATTTGACTCAGAATGTGAGAAATCAAATCTTGTCTATCAATAACCGATTGGACGATACTTTACACGATAGAAGAAGACATTACATTTGTAACATAGCCTACATTCATCACTACAGAAATACATGCAAAACCCCCTCCAACTCGGCTCTGTACCGCAGAATGCTTTGCCTGCGCAATGTTGAATGTTGCCTCGCGCCACCGCTGTTGGCAGCGTCGGCCGGCGGAGGCCACGGCGGAGGGCGACACTCCTAATTTGCCAAGCCAGATTGACTCCACGATGCCGAAAATCCAGGGATTGCACATTACTGATCAAACACGGACGCCACTGCCCTTGCTCCTCGCCCTCAACCCGTTTCATGTACGCAATTGCAGTGGCGTCGGCGTCGGCTCTGCTGTTGGCTCTGTAGAGGAAGGCGGCGGCCACATAGGCCGCCCCTCTGTGCCCGTCCTTGGCAGCATGATGGAGCTCGTCGAGGGGAGGCTAAGGGTTGCGGTTCCTGCCGAAGATGTCGTCCATTCCGGTGAGGAAGCAGGCCACCGAGTTGCCGGCTACAGCCAGGCTACGAAGGTAGACGTCGTAGCCGACGGGGTCGTTGTTCTGCGTCTGCTCGACTGGAACCCGATCCAGTGCCAGGCGCCTACCGACATCTCTGTCGCGGTAGGGGCCGAGCATGTTCTTGCAGGTTGCCCGTAGGTTGCAAAGATCCTCCATAGGCCGATTTGATGTCGCACCGACTCGGCCAACGATGATCACCAGCACCTCCTGCGGGAGTTCCGCGAGCGACCGCGGGTGCTCCCTCGATGCCATGAGTGCCGACGTGGAAGGGAAATTGCGCGATGTGGAGCGCAGGAGGCACAACATAGGGGTGCGGCAGAGGGGCACAACGAGGAGTGTAGGCAGTTGTGGTTTTCTCGCGTGTAGATGAAGGGGTTGTGTGGTGGTTTCACGGGTAGAAGAAGGGGCTAGGGCAACGGTTGTTAATTTAATTTGGAGAGAAGATACAGGAGACGCGTCTCCGATGAGTGGATACTACTAATTGCACATCTCGCTTATCAAGGAGTCAAACTTTTTGAAGTTTGACGAAATGTAGACAAAATAATATCAATACTCTCCGATGAGTGGTACTACTAATTGCACATCTCTCGTATGGAGGAGTCAAACTCTTTGAAGTTTGACCAAACTCTTTGGAGAGTTATCGGCGACGTGGGTTTTGTGAACACGCGTCTTATTTGTCGGGCGGGCAGGTTATCTTTTTTTATATAGGCTGTATTTCTCACATAGTTTTTCAGGTAGAATATATACCGAATATATACAGTATCTTAGGCAGAATATATAGGCATCATATATTACAGAAAGGAGATTCAAATTCCACCAATACACATCCTATATATATTACAAAAAGGATTCTATTTCCAGCAATAGACATCCCTGCATTTTACAAAAAGGATCGGATTCAGCAGAAATCAATCTTGCTTCTTTTTCTTCTTTGATTTTTGTATACGGATCTTTTCACGATGGTTGCTTTGCAAGTATGGTGTTTTGTCAGCTCCCAAGACTCGGGGCATTCCTCAAAGTGTGAAAGGATGGACTTTCGTCAAACTGGTTGTATTCCTCCTCCTCAACAACATTTTCAACCCCAACAATCCTTTTTTTTCCAAGCAAAACCACACTCCAGTTATTCTTTGCAAGGTCAGGTACATAGAACACTTGCTCAACATCCTTGGCAAAGACAAACGGTTCGTTTTTGTAACCAAAGACTCGGAGATCAACACTAACATAACCGAATTTGTCCTTGATCATAGCTCTCTTCGCATTGGTGACACATCTACACCGAAACAAGGCTATCATCAATCCTACATAATCAAGCTCCCAAATTTCCTCTATTTGACCATAATATGTGGCTGTGTTCTTCTTATTGTCGACGGCCCGTACACACACACCACTATTCTTGGCATCCTGGGCCATGGTGTAGAATGTGTATCCATTGATATCCATTGCTTGATATATTGTAACAGTGAATAAAGGTCCTGCTGCTACTTTTCTTACCAGATCGTCGGTTATAGCAGCGCTACCACTCTGGACATAATCTTGGAGCCACCTGTTGAAGCATTGCATGTGCCTCTTTGCAACCCAATCCTTAGTACAGCCAGGGTTTTGTTCACGTAGTTGTTGCTTGTGCTCATTGCCAAATGGTGTAACCTCTACGCTCTGTTCTATCACGGTGAAATGGGCCTTCTTGAAGGCCTCTGGGTGCAGAGTGATTGACTTTTTCCCCAGGGTCCCAACACCTGAAAGCCTACCTTCATGCCGTGAACGAGGCACACCAATGGGGTTTCGGGGGTCCATATAACCCATGGCCCGCTCCATTGCTTCGATGGTCTCATAGCCACGAACAATGGCTCCCTCCGGAAATGACCTATTATGTACCAATGATTTGAGGAATCCATAATACCTCTCATATGGAAACATCTGATGAAGGTAAGATGGGCCCAGGTACCAGATCTCCCTCGCGAGGTGTGTTGTTAGATGCAACATGAGATCAAAGAATGATGGTGGGAAGGTAGCTTCAAGCAGGCATAGGGTCTCGAAATGCCTCCTCTCTAAGTCTAATAGTTTTTCCTAATCAGTCACCTTCTGTTCTATTTCATTGAAGAATAAACACAAGCTAATGACCGTGTCGCGAACCAGTTCTGTCTTGATACCTCTTAGTGCAACAGGAAGAATAGATGTCATCAACACATGGCAATCATGAGATTTCATCAAGTTGAAATTCATTTTTATGTCCTTCACCGACACTAGCCTCTTGAAGTTCGATGAGTAGCCTGAAGGTACTTTCAAACCATGCAAAAACTCACAGAATTATTTTCTCTCTGCCTTTGACAAGGTGGTTGCAGCAATGGGAAGGTCCATCCCCGTGTCTGTTTCCTCTGCATAGAGCTCCGGCCTAATGCCCATATCTTTAAGATCCTCCTTTGTATTTTTATGATCTTTTCCTTTTGACTTCTATTGTAGCAATGTTCCCAAAGTAGCTTCACACACATTCTTCTTGACGTGCATGTTGTCAATCAAATGACGCACATCCAAAAGCGGCCAATACTCTAGCTCCCATAGAATTGATTTCTTGTTCCACATTCCTCGCCCATCTTCTTCTTCTTCTTCTTCTTCACCATCTCGCTTCTTTCTTTTGCGAAGTTTCTTTTCAGACAATTTTGGTAACTCCTCGATAGTTTCGACATCCTTGACTTGCAAGTGGAGCAGATCTCCAGTCACATGCATTGGTGCCTGTCGATTCTCCTTTTCCCCATTAAACTGACAATCCATGTCCCGGTAGGCATGTTTCTTGCTGAGGAAATGACGGTGCCCCCATAAATACGAATTTCTTTGAATTTCTTAACCACACTGCACAAGTTTCTTCCAAGCAGTGTGGGCAAGCTGCACCTTTCCTTTTACTCTGGCCAGAAAGGTTGCGATGAGCCGGGTTGTCGTTGATGGTGGTGAACAACATGACGTGCAATGTGAACTCCTCATGACTGAACTCATCCCAAACCTCCTTCACACCAGGCTTCCAAAGTATCTTCAAGACATCAACTAGTGGCCTCAAGTAGGCATCAATACGGTCGCTAGGTTGCTTTGGCCCGGAGACCAATATTGTCAACATCATGTATTTCCGTTTCTTGCATAGCCAGGGTAGAATGTTGTACATTGACAGCACGACAGACCAGGTGCTATGTGTTGAGCTCTGGTTACCGAATGGGTTCACGCCATCTGTGCTCATAGCGAACCAAATGTTCCTGCTTTCACCGGCAAATTCCTCAAAGTGGGAATCAATGTTTTGCCATTGTTGGCCATCTGCGGGGTGCTTAATCTTGCCAACTTCCTTCGTTCATGCCTTATGCCAACGCAAGAGTTGGACCTCCTTTCGTGTGGTGAACCATCTTCTTAACTGAGGAATGATGCAAAAATATCATGCTACCCTCACTGGAGCCCCTTTAACCTTCTTCTTCTTCTTCTTGCCTGTCATCTCCACGGGCTCGTTCTCGTCATCATCAGCATTGTTATCATCTCCACCATCTTTTTTCCCCTTGTACCGATCGAACCCACACTTGGGGCACTTGTCAAGGTCTGCATAATCTCCACGGAACAATACACAACTATTCTTGCAAGCATGAATTTTATCAACCTCTATTCCCAGAGGACAAATTATCTTTTTTGCCTCATAGACAGACGGCGCAAAGGACGGCGCCGAGCCCGAGGAGGAGGATCAGCTGCTGCTTTGGAGGACGGCGACGTACGACGCAGAGGGACGCCGCGCCGCGGTCGACGTCCGCCGGCCCCTTTCGCCGTCGCGCACGCGGCCGGCCGGCCTGCTGCAGCACCGGCTTTCTGAGGAGAGAGAGAGAGAGAGCGTGCGCAGCGAGTGGGACCTACAGAGAGCGCGCGCGCAGCGAGTGGGGCCTTCAGAGAGCGCGCGAAAATGCTGCTGCAGCAACCGCGAGGAGAGAGCGAGTGTAGTTGTCGGAGATAGCAGAGTGGTCGGAACGCAAAGACAAAGACGCGTATTAACAACACACGTCTCTAATGTGAGAAAACAAAGGAGATGATAGCTCCAAACAAGCGTCGCTAATTGGGTCGTCATAAAATGAGACGCGTCCTAACAGCCACGCGTCTCTAATAGGAAAGTCATCGGTAACGGACTTAAAGAACCCGTTACCGATAGATTTCACTTTCGTATCGGACATACTTTAACGTCTGTTACAAAGAAAACATGTAACAGGCGTTTAAGAAGTCCGTTACCAGAAGTCCTCATTGGTAACAGGTGTTGTGGTGGCAAGGTCAGGGCAAGCTCGGGGTCGAGCCTGCCGCGCTTATGCGTAACGGGCGCCAAACAACAACCGTTGTAGATGGGGTCCATGTAACGGGTGTTAAGGGCCCGTTACAAATGTTGTGTGACCTATTTGAGGTTTTCACGTAGTGGGCGGCGAGGAGGAAACAGAGGGCGCGCGCCTTCATGCTCTCTCCCGATTGGATCAGACTCCAAGCGGACTGTCGATTCCTCCTCGCCGCTGCCTCTTTCCTTACCATATACTGTATCACCGAAACAGTGTGTGGGAAACACCTATGGAGAGGAAAGTGTTTTGTCCTGGTTATAGTCAGCGTGACGGTTACGGGGAGGCTGTGCGCGCATTTCTTATTCCGGCGAGGCCTCATTTTCTGGACCTGCACATAGAGGTGTGTACAACGATGGTGGAGATTTAGATTCGACGACATCGACACTTGCATGCAAGACCAACAATGCTGGGGAAGCGTCACCTGACCAGGGCATGCTAAGGGTATGTATAGCACTTAGACAGAAAGCTGTATCTGGAATCTTGAACTGTGCGTACATACAGATGCACAAACAGCTTATACAGCTCATAGACAGAGATGTCGTCTGTAAGTTATTTAATGTTTTGTATGGATCTTAGATCAACTACAAATGCATTTGTGTATACCATTATGTGACTATTTCATCAATTGAGAGCATTTAAAAAACTCTAAAATCTTTACCTCACCAATATATATCCTAGAATGACATTTAAATCAAATATGAAATATATAGGATTTGAATCATACAAATTTGAATCACAGTGATCATTCCATGAAATAATCAGAGTAATAGAAAAAAACATAAAAAGAAAGATAATAACCAGAGAGAAAAAAAGAAAAGCAAGCACCGGATGTTTCTACACCACATGTTTCTTTACATTACTATCTATGAGCAGTGGTGGAGCACCTTCATTTTCCTCCACATGACCTCCTCTGCATCGAGCTCCTCCCCTCCCTCTCCTTTGTTCCTCTCCGCCAGTCTCTGCAGCTCCATCTGCTGCCCCGCTTCCCCTCTCCGGCATCTCGCGCGGCTTGCGTCGGGCATGGCGAAGTGCTGCGGCCGGGGCGGAGCAGCTCACCACGGCGCTCGTGGAGCAAACTCGCTCCGACGCAGGCTCGCGGGGGCGGATCCGATGAGTCACACTAGTGATGGTGGAAGGCCTACTGCGTGGGGCCACCGGTGGCGCATCCGGTGTGCTGTCGCGGTGGCGTCGGGCACAGCAGGAGCGGGCGGGAACGCGACGGCGGCCTCGTGACGGCGCATCAGGCAGCAAGGCCCGCGCGCAGCAGCCTCCGGAGCACGCGCGACGGCGACCCTAGCGAAGGCCTGCGCAGCAGCACCCTTGTTGACGGAGACGATATCGCTAGTGAGGCGTCTTCTCCCATGCAGTTGTATCTTCTCCACTTCAACTGCGTCTTTGGCAAGATCGGATCCAGTGGCTTCTTCCGACTTCTGCTGCTTTGGAGAAATGAAGTTCTCTCTTTTTATCTATTTTTTCTAGATCTGGAGTTTGATTCCTGGAATTTCTCAAAAGATTTGTTCAATCTTTGCTAAAGTTAATGCTCGATTTTATTTCACCAGCGCCGAATGCGGGGTCAAGGCCGAGCGAGCGAGGAAGGCAAGCAGACACAAGAGAGAGGGAAGACCACGAGGAGGTGAGGAGCAGTGCGGCGGTGGAGCTCCGGGCAAAGGTGGGGGAGCGGCGGATCTGCAACCCCTCCTCGCACGGGATCCCAGCCGTCGTCGCTAGCTGGAGACGGTCCTCCACAGCCCGTCGCCGCACGACTACATAGCGTGGAGGAACTGGACGAGGGCATCGCTAGGCCTAGCGACGCGGAGCCCGTCGATGGCACCATGCGGGAGCTTTTCTGAAAAAACGTCGCCCAACAGACGAGCCTAATAGACGGGCTCTACCACTACAAGAAACTATTTATTTCGTGACGGAAATTCTGCAACGTTCTCAGAGAACATCACGAAGAGCACTGCATTTGCGACATATTTCTGTTTTTCGTCATGGATGTGCACTGATAGATATTTAGGCGCAGAACACTACGACGTATTCTTGTTTTTTGTCACGGATGTGCACTGATGGATATTCAAGCCGAGAACACTGCGACGATTTGTTATATTCGTCGCAATCCGACCTACAACACTATGACATTTGAACAGATTCGTCGCGGTCAACAAATAAAAAATAGTCATGTTATGGATTGAAAATAATAATAAATTAAATTAAGAAAATAAAATGAAGTTATAATAGGTATTTCTCCCAAAAAAGAAATCCAAATTTGATAAATATGTTTATTTTGCATTTTCGGTTCAGCTCGCATTTATTTTTGATATAATACCATAATAATAGCCTAAAAAGGTAAATGTAAAAATTGGAAAAAAGGAAAATACCAAAAAACCTGAAAGTCGAAATTGTTTGACAAATAAATATGTTTATTTTTTTATTCATCTCGCATTTATTTTTGATACCATACCATACCCATAACCTATAAAATGTTAAAATGGAAAAAAAGTCTCGCAAAATAAAAAAATGGCCAGGCATAGGATTCGAAACGTGGCCAAGAGTTAGAAAACCAAGTGCCCTACCATTGTACCACAAGTACCTTTATGACTCAATGTGGCATTGCTTTTGATATTAAAATATTTTGCTGCTGCTGGTAACAAAACCCCTGAAAATTTGGGGAAAAATTGGCACCTGGGGGACTCGAATCCTGACCTCCTTGCTGGGAAGGGATCAACTTTCCACTAAGCTGACAGATGGTTTCTGACTTGTTTGTTTGTGCATTTTTTTATCCGACTTTTGTTATCCAACTTCTACCACGTGGTGAGGGCAAAATGCAAAAATATGGTAACACAAACATACACCAACCGTGATTCAAACCTGGGTGTGCGGGTTAAGAACGAGTGAACAACACCACTGCACTGCTATAATGTTTGTGAATAAGGTAGTGAATAAATCTATATAGAATCAGAAAATAGATTTGAGACTATTATGATGCGCCACGTCACACGGTGCGGCCAGCTCACCAGCCACACCACCCGATCGCAGGCCACATCACCTAGCAGCGATGCCCCTCACGAGTCGCGGGAATATATAAAAAAAGGTGTGTGGCACCGGAGTCGTACACACAACCTCGGGCATCAAGAGTGCATGTACTACCACTAAGCCACTTCGTGAGTTGTGGTAAACAAAGGGTAGTTTAGTTTATATACATATCATTGAAGTTTTGCGACCACATGGCAGCACTGGAATGATCGAGTTGCTTCGTCAGGACCACGTGGCGCACGTTGAGCTTGTTTCCTGCATCATTTTTTCTTTTTAATCTACAATTAAAATTTGAAATTGGTGTTTTTTGGTCATAGTAACTTCAAATTTGTTGGTTCTTTTTTCTGATTTATTGTAAAATCATGATCGTTCATGTAATATCATTCGTTTGCATATTAATTACTATTTCATGTATCTTTTTTTATATATCTTCATTTCTTCTACAGAAAGAGAATAGATAAAAGGATATTGTTCCATAACAATTGCAAATGTAACTTGACATTTTTTATATTTTTTTCAACATATGGTGGTGTGCAAATTTGAAGTGTATATGAGTTCGAATATGTTATGAGGTATTCAAATATCAAGGTTTTCACTTAAGTTATAGAAAACTATGTGAGGAATGTATGATTTTGTGAATAATGTTTAGTCTCACTTTGGAAAAATCATTTTAAATTTTTATTATATACTTGTGAGGTTAAAATATGTTTCCACACCAATTTTTTAAAAAAATTGACCAAATTTGGATATTATTCTATTTACTATGAGGTAATTTCGACATAAACGTTTGAACTACCCCTAGAAGACAATTGAATTTTTCATCTCTCTTCAAGACATGGGCTAGAATGGAGCATAGGAGTCTAAATATATTTTTTGGCATTTTTTTGAATCTTATTGGAGGTACACATAGTTCAACTTGAAAATAATTTTGATAAACACGTAGAAATTCATTTAAATGATAAAAAATAGAGAATCTACTTGAAAATTCTTGAAACTCCTAGGTGATAACTTATATGTTGTATTGTACATGTGAAAAATGTTTTGAGGATATGTACAATAATAGTTTTTCATGTTACTTCACAAGGGCGTCTTAATAAGGTTTTAGAAAAAATAGAAAAATAACTTTTTCGCATGAGAATTGGAAATCTAAATCTCCAAATACTAATAGGAGAGTAAGGGTAAGGTTGCATCCAAATTTGTGATGTCCATGGGGTAAGAAAGTTTGTGAGTGTGTACAAACCTTGAAGTTTAAGTTGAGTTGTATGAAACAATGTGACGAACTATCTAGTTTATGAACAATGTATACTCCAATGTTCACAAAATCTTATAAATTTTTTTTGTCAAACTTGTACATCCATAAAATGATTCTATGACAATTTACATAATTTTTTGATAAGTTTTAGGTGTTATTATCATTATTTTATAACGAGGTGACTAGTAGAAGTTTGAGTTTTCCCTGCAAGTAAATTGAATTTTTCGTCAATCTCCTAGATGTGGGCTATAATGGAGCATAGGTGCCTAAATATAGTTTTTTTGAATTTTTTTAAATCTTATTATAGGTACATACAGGTCAATTTGGAATTATTTTCATTAAACATGTAAAAAATTCAATTAAATGGTCAAAAATATCAAATGTGTTCGAAAATTTTCTAAACTCTTACAGTACAACTTATATGTTGTATAGTATGTATAATAAAATACTTAGTGTATATATAATCATTACTTTTATGTGTTACTTCACAATTGTGCAATAAAAAGAAAAACAAAAGAAAAATATTAAACAAGCAAGGCCCATTCCGGCCCAAATAGCCCGATTATCTCTAGCCGTTCATGCACAATCTGATGACTCTAATCGTACTCGTATAGTATATAAATAGCTGCAACCCTAGCTCCTCTTGTCTCCCCACCCAGTCCCCCGACGCCTCGCTCCCTCTTCCTTCCTCCCCTTCGCCCTTCGCTCCCCACCGCCGCCAACCACCTATCCTCTGCCGCTCCCTCATCCTCTCACACCCGTGGTGGATCCGGTCTCCCCACGTCGCCACCCTACCTCCTCCTCACCCCTCTCCTTTCTTCCCCAGCGTCGTCGCCCCATCCTCTCCTCCCCACACCGCCGCCACTCCTGCAGCTCGCCTCCTGCTCGCCTCCGTGGCCACGTAGAGGCGGATCCGGCCACCCCGCATCGGCACGACGTGGGAGGGGCGGGCGCTGCTCACTACAGGTGTCGACCACCGAGCTGGCGTCCCCTCCCCTACTGCGACCCCAGCGTCATGGTACGATCGTGGTAGGGAGCGACCCCAGGCTTGGCCACATGGTTCGTCGTCGCGGGCTAAGCTCAGCTGGTGGTGAGGAGGCAGCTCCCGACCGTTCATGGGGCGACGACTCCAGCGCAAGTAGCAGCCTCGGCCAGCGGATCCGGCCTACACGGCGCCCATGAAGCACTACGCTCCCTCAACTTGGTGCACATTTCATCACCAGCAGATGCCATCAAGCTCTGCCTAGTCTGCGTGACCTTTGTGCCCTGTTTCTTGCTCTCCCCAACGCACTGAAGGGAGAGTTCTTCCTCAATGGTTGCTTCTCGTAGACAGTTCTTTGTTTAGGCCAAGCGGATGCAGGTACTGGATATCCTTCCTGCTTCCTCCATCTTTTTTATCCGCACCTATCTATGCATTCCCTCGTCTGTGTTTAGTCCAAGATGGAAAATCTTGAGAGAAGGGCTCATTGATCTATTGATCTGAGATTTGGAATGATGCTGGCGCAGTTTGAAATTTTTAACGATTCTTCTTCTCACTATCTATATAAATCAGGTGATGCGCATTTGTTCTAAACCACACCGTGTCAGTTGTGGAGACAAAATTTGTTCATTGCTATTTCTTGATTTATGGTATGCTAGAATAGTATAAAAAGGGTAACATTTTCAATGAAATGAAGTATACAATATCATGCTTAGCTTCTAAACCAACTTGATTGTTTTGAATTGTTTGACATTCTAAATCGTAATGAGGAGGCATATTCTCCTGATTTGCCCTGTAATACTCTGCAGCCATCTCCTTCTTGCAGGTTCTTCCCACTGCTTGGTTTTTTGATACATTTTCTAAAACAAAATTGATTCATTCTATTGCTTGAAAACTGAGACCTTGAGATTCAATTTCAGATATAGAGAACTGGCTTGCGGGTAGCTTAGCATTTGTGTTTTTGCGCTTTCTATTTTTGTTAGCAGCTAGCAGGAAGTTTCCTATGTGTAATCGATGTCAGTGAATACAATACTAACATAATTCATTTTTATGATGATAATCCAGGCATCCCAATGTATTCTGAATTATTTTATTAACCTTTTTTCTTTTGCTGGTTGCTGTATTTAGCTGTCTAATAGTATTTGGGTAATGATTTTTGTTTATTTGCGTGTGTTCAGAGTATTGATACAACGACTTTATACGAAGATGTTTGTTGCTGCTACAAGCGGGGTTTCAAATTGTTGCTGCGAAGGTACTTTCAACTTCCCTTTCCTTTTAATGCCCCTAACTATTGTTAGTCTCGGCTGTCAATGCAAATACATCCGGTGATAATGACAAAGAAAAGTGTTAAAAAGGTTGGGTTGACTAACATTCTGTTTCTTTGCATTTATCAATTGTGTATTGAAAACATTAGGGCGCAGATTTACTTCTATACTGCTCGAGATCTCCAAACTCTCTTAGTTCTGTAACATGTATGCTCGTCAGCCTGTCATTTGTTAGTTTTGGATTTTTTAACAATTTTAACAATTTGTTGCTTGTGCAAGCATTTTGTCTATTCCAGGGTACCACTAATTTTCATTTTCCTCTCGTGTTGACAGAGTTGGTTGACCTTGTGTTCCAACAATTAGGAGGCTGACATGTCCAGGTGGTTCCTTGCATTCTACCAGCTCGAGGCCAAACAAGAAGCCAATGAACATCCAGGTTCGTGCGCTGATTCCCCCTTTTTCTTCAGATGGTGTGACTTGCAACATTGTTCTGAATTTGTCACATATTCTAGTTACATTAGTCATTACTTTAATATTTAGATGCAGATTAAAATCAATGATGCACTCAAATACTATTGTTTACTACTTGGATTGTAAAGATAAAACATGGATATGACATGCGTTCATTCATCCATCCCTTGCTGTTTTGTCATTAATTTCGACCTCTTATGCAATATTAATTTAAGCTCTTATGCAATTCAAGTAGTCCATTGGATTTACAATTCTTTTTATTGCAAATACTGCCAGACCCAAAGTATTTGACATTTTGACAATGTGCTCTTTACAGGCTGGGGGTCATGTGCAAGGAACAAAGATGATATTTTTATCTCCATATTTTCTATGCTTCTAAGTTTAACATGTGATGCATGTGTTGTGTAATTTGTTGGATTTGATTGCCTTTGAGTTCTATTTACAAAACTTGTACACAATTATGAAGATGTCATTATGGTTTACTATTGTTGTGCTGGAAGTATAAATCTGAAATGGGCTTTGTGGGCTGTAATTGTAATCTGAAATGTGATTAATGGGTTAGAATTGTAATATGAAATGAGTTGTGGTGGGCCAGAATTTTTTATGGACTGGTCCTGCTGGTTCAAAAAAAGGCCACCTTGATGACGACGTCATCAATTGCCAAGTAACCTTCCACGTCATCGTCCACATAGCAGCTGTGTCATTGTCCACGTGCTAGTCACGTCATCGTCCACATAGCAACCACGTCATTGTCCACGTGGCAGCCACATCATTATCCACGTAGCATCCACGTCATCGTCCACGTAGCAGCCATGTGTCCATGTAGGTTGTCACATCATCATCCATGTCAGCAACAATTCGTGATGGTTATTTTCGTCACGAAAACTGAGCTTTGGACTGGGCTAACTGGGCTTCGGGTTATTCTACGACGATAGTTATTCTACGACGATAAAAGATCGTCACATATCGCTTCAATCCGCGACGTTTTTGAAGAAACGTCGACCAATTTAATCAATGACGCTCATTCCACCACGAAAATTTAAATCGTCGCGGACACTGATTTGCGACGAATTTTCAACGATCCGCGACAGAATGATTGCGTCACAGATTAAATAGTTTCTTGTAGTGTATATGCCCTAATGATGGTACAGGAAAGAGAGATATTTCCTCCATTTCTAAATATAATAATTTTTCGGTTTCTGTGGTGCACGTTTGACTATTCGTCGTATTCAAAAAATTTATGAAGATATTATTTATTTTGTTATGACATGTTTTATCATCGTATATATTTTAAATATATCATAATTGTTTTTATATTTTTCATAAATTTTTTGAATAAGACGAAAGGTCAAACGTGCTCAGCAAAAGTCAACAAATGCTTACATTTAGAAACGGAGAGAGTACATACACCGACTTAAGAAATTATTAAAATGCATTATTCTGGTTTGATTGCTAGTATAATCTATCTTATTATACTATTGTATTATTATTATTAGTCGGTCTTTTATATATATTTGGCTCCAATGCTTTAGGGGATTGAAGGTCTATATATTTTTAACAAAACATGCTTTTTCTCAAATATATATTCTATATATAATTCTATACTAAGTGTTTGGAGCATTTAATAAAGGGATTTCTATATCAAACCGGCTACACTACCACTAACCCACTACCAACCTGGCTTCAAGCACATCATTACCAACAATCCGTGAATGCGAATTGAACAAAATCCAAACCAGCACATGCCCGCGTTAGTCATCACCACAATTTCTTATTCCTGCGTGGCAGTATCACTACTAGTTATTGACGCAAACCGGTGGTCATCCTCAGGGTCTGTAGTATCTCGTTACACTGGTTGAAGGTACCACCATCTTGTGAAGACCCAACTTACGTTGGTTCTGATTGGTCGTGTTTCGGTGAGACAACCCATATGTGGCCTAGTTGATTAGTCCATTTCCCTAGGCCACTGGTCCCCGCTGTTATCTCACATTCTCACCACGGTGCTAACATATATACTCCGTAGTACATAATTTATGTATCCAAAACAAATATATGTGCATAACTTTTTATGAACAATTTATGTACGTAATTTTTTGCTATCATGATTTATGTGTATAACTTTTTCTCATGACAATTTATACACATAACTTTTTACTAACGACGAGTTATGTGCATAACTTTTTCTCTAAGAATGAGTTATATGCATAACTTTTTCCCTAGCGACTAGTTATGTGCATAAATTTTTCCATAACGACGAGTTATGTGGATAACTTGTTTCCCTAGCGACGAGTTATGTTCATAACTTTTTCCCCTATCGACGAGTTATGGTCATAACTTCCATAAAGACGAGTTATGCGTAAAAGTTATACGTATAATTTTGTTAGCGAAAATCTCAATAATAATTTATTAATATAACTTATGAAGAAAAAAACATAATTTTATAATAGCGATATTTTTCTAAATTAAAAAAAGAAATAAAAGAAACATGCAGCTAGCGTGGAGAGTGGAGGAAGCGGCAGGCTTTCAATGTGAATGGGAGGTCGGAGGATGCACGTGCACGTGAAGTCTGCTACCTATGAGGCCCATGCATGTGGGGGCTAGGAGGTGGTCAGGTGGGCAGTTCACCTGCCGGACTGTACGCGTGTGGAAAGGGGAATGGACTTGGTCGGATCGATCACCCCGGACGCAAGGTCGTCAAATTGGTTGTTCGGTCAAATACTGCAAATGCTAATCCAACCACCTCAGATGATGATGCCCTGTGCAACAGTGAATTATGAAGGCAAAGTGAGAACAATGTGTTGTCTCCAGTAAATGATAGTGAAGAGCTCACTAGCTACTGTCAGTCTGTCACTGCCAACTTCCATACACACAAGTGGTGATATATCGGTGCTAAAGGGTCCTCTAATTTAGCATGGATCAGACTCAATAAGGATCGGATCATATACAATTTTGAGCTAAAAATAATTAATGGAGAGTTGGATTGTGAATTATGAATGAGGGTCATGATTCATTACCACTGATGGATATATGCCTCACGCTAGACACAACTAACACAACCGATTTTTGCCGCTAATTGGTTGTGTTTTAGTAACACAAAAACCTCAAGTAATGCTTAGTTGCATAATTTTGTTGTATTCTTATATCTTCATCCATAATTTGTAGTCCGCATTGTAGTATCTAGGTACCGACTAGAGGAGGTGAATAGACGGTTTCAAGCAAATTCACAACAGCAAATAAATTTCATTAGTATCACAAGGGGAAAAGTATTTCGAGCTATTCTATGACTATGTGAGAGTTTACAACCTACGGTGATAAGATTCAATACAATTTCTCAGAATGTATTTTGCTCAAAGTAAATTGCAATATTGAAATTGAGCAAAGAAATAACCAAAAATAAGAGACGATTTTTTCCTGTTGTGTCGATGACTTGCTGGTCATTCCTAATCCACGTTAAGGTGGATTCAATATTTCGACTGCTCCTCTATCAATACCTCACTTAATGTTTGAACTGACTTGTATCAAAGAACCTCTTTAAATCACGATTCCACTAGTGTTGCTCTGCACCGCTACGATGAGGTGAGCACAAACCCCTCACAAGAATAGTCGGGGCTACTTCACAATCTTCTTAAAGGGATCAACACCACATCATCAAAGGATCTAGGAGACGACAATCTCCAAGAGTAACAAGTTATGTTTGCTCGAAGACTCTCTTATGCCACAAAGCTCAAACTCTTGATGCAATGCACTAAGATGCTCTCAATCTCACAAAGATGCAACCTCAAACCAAAGTGAGTTAGAGAGAGGTGGAAGAAGACTAAGTATGTCAAGAATGCTTTCCAAAGTGCCAAGTGACGTCACTCACGCTTGGGGTGAGATATATATAGCCCCCTTACACCACCAATTATCTATTAAGTTCAAAATCGTGAAAACAGAAGACTCGTGGACCATCCGCAGGAACACCTGCAGACTGTCTGCCTCTCAAGGAATGCCTAGAGGCCCAAAACATGATTTCATCTAAGTTAGCATGACCACAAAATGATAGCCAGCGGACTGCCTGCCCCAAAAGCGTGGATTGTGTGCTACTCATCGTTTTGGCATGACAGCTTAAGCCACCGATTCAAACGGTGCCCTAGTGCTTCCCCCACCATATCATTTGGTGGGATCTATACTGTCTGGCCCAAAGGTGCGAATCATCCGCCCTTATGCAGTGAGTCCTTAATTAGAACATGATTCTCTTCATTCTTAACACTTTCTCAACAAAATTAGTCCATATGTATTATGCAATGCAATTATTTGAGCAAAGGGGCACTATAGAACCCTCGAGCAAATGAAATTGACCCCTCTTAATAGTATGACTATCAAGGTTATGTGGTGCAATAGTAAACATCTTCTAATGATGGCTTAATTAGGCTTAATAGATTCATCTCATGATTTCCAGTCCATCTGTGTAATTAGTTTTATAATCAGATCATGTTTAGTCCTTCTAATTAGCATTGATAAACTCAATGTGACATTTTCAACTAGTTTCTTTACCCAACTAAACAAGACCGAAGTACCTGTTGACCGATAAAATAGAAAACTCCAACTTATACTTTTGCCTTGAGCTTTCCAAGAGATAAACCATACGAGCTATCACCATAGTATCCGAAGTTCAATTCAACTACGGGACTAATCCTCAATAAAATTGTTAGTTCACTAAGATTGTCATTAATTACCAAAACAAAAACTAAGAACCTAGATGCTTCACGCTTAACAACCATAAAACAAGGCTTTATTAAAAGGCAAAATATGCATCTTGGTCCTTGAACTTTGCACAAAGGGTCAACTTCATCCCTCAACTTTCAAAATGGCTAATTTAGTCCCCGAACTTTCATTTTTGGGTCAAACCCGTCCTTATACTAATATGTGGCTCCATATTGGTAACAAACTAATACAAAATGTCCATTTTACCCTTGGCTCTCTTCTCTTTTCAATGTTCACCTTTAGAATTTTCATAATGTACGATAAAAAATGAATATGAGGATACATATGTTTGCCTACGAAGTATGAATACATACATGGAGTATGTATAACATACCACGATTATGTGAGCACATGTTGATTTTAGAACACACACATTGGGTTGTAGTCTACCAAAAAATTATGAGCAAATATAATTGTTTGAGTGCATATATTTTGCATATCAAATTCATATGAGCATATGCATGACTTTAATTAGTATGGGCAGATACACTTTTTAGAAACAATATTTTGTGTTAGTTTTTTAAAAATATATTGTTACATGTATGTATTAATTAAGAGAGTATGAGCACATACACGTTTGACGTAGATGAGCGAAGGATAAAATTGACTTTTTGCATTAGTCTAGTGCTAACAAGGAGTACCACATCAACACAAGAACGAATTTGACCCAAAAATGAAAGTTGGGGGAACTAAATTGACCATTTTTAAAGTTGAGTGACGAAGTTGACCCTTCATGGAAAGTTTAGAGACTAAAGTGGCTATTTTGCCTTATAAAAGAACTGATAGTACGACACTAGCTATATGTCTAATAAAAAAATACCATATCTCTTCAACATGTCAATTGTTCCCAGATATCACTCTTTGTTCTTTGAGCCCGTTTAGTTTGGAAAATTTGTGTGTAGATAAAGTGTTTTTGAATATAAAGTTGTGAAAAGTGGTTGCATTGGATCGCGTGCTAAGAGAGAAGATGTGACTTGATGTGATGGATGAATATTTTGAGTGAATAGTGCATATTTGCCCATGGCCCTTTGTCAAAGTAATACTTTTACAAGCCGAGTCTTGGAACGTTACTTTAGTTACCGAGGTTTCTATCAATTTTTTGTCACAACATCCATGCAGGCTGTGAAGCTGGGCATGATGCCCAAACAGTTGGAGGGCCTATTCAACAATAAAAAAGAGCATGAAACCAACTAGCTTGTCTGCCTGAGCTCCTTATATGATCCTTGCTTCCTACCAGCCTAAAGCTACAGTGGAGGTGGTTACAATTAAGCTAATATTGGTGAACTGCATAAGTGAAGAATCCAGTGACCACCTAAAATGCAGAAGATGTTAGTAAACATCAGGATTGAGAATGTGGCCCATTGATATATATATATATATATATATTAGGTAACATATACTATGGCCGGCCATAGAACAACTTATTTTGTGGCCAGTCTTATCAACCGCAGCAGCCCTATTAATTATTGCAATGGGCGATGATCCAGTGGTCGGCTTTTAATTGCTGGCAATTTACTGTAGACAGGCAGGCAAACAAACAAGTCAGGTAATTACTTGACGGAGATTTCGGGAGGGCATGTTAATTAGCTCACCCTACTTTCGAGACTGCAACCAAATACGTGCATGCAACAAATCAGTTACAAAAAAAATTATAGTGCCAGATTTTTGTAAATGAATTACTTCTTTGCCCTGCTACACATGCACATAAATGATTCTAGTAAATTCACATTCTGACAAAGGTTATACCCCTGTACGTGGTAATCATTTACGAGAATTTTATAAACAATTTACTAGAATCCATGTCCTTGTATGTGATTTACTATAATTGATGAGGACACCACGGGTACATCTACACCCGCAGCTGCGTCTCCAGACGCTCAGGCGCCATCTCCAGAAGCTCAGGCGCCACACCAAGATGTTCCACTACGTCAGGCGTCACCAGTTGGGCCAATTACTCGGGCTCGTGCGAGGGAATTAAACTATGTCTTGCTGTTGAAGAACGAAGGCCCAAGATGCATAGAAGACGGCCCAACAGGACGGCCCAGGAGGGGCTCCTAGGGTTGGGCGCCAGGAGAGGGAGCCGCGCGCCCTCCCCCTCGCGAGACGCCGCGCGCCCTTCCCCCGAGGGTGCTAGGGGCTGCGTCCCCTTCTCCCCTCTATTTAGATAGACCCCTCTTTTACTTTCAGACTTGAGTTTTGTTTTACATCTAGCTTTAGCTACACCAGAACACGCACAAATACGTGCTGTCCTCTGTGATTCAGAACTCCACCTTCGAGTGATATTAAGATTGCTCGCCTCAGATTCTTGTTCGTTTTTCGATTGCGTACAGGAATTGATCTTCGCGATCAGGCTGATCTTGCGCCAGCAAGGTCGGTAACCATCGGGAGTTGGTTCAGCGATTGCATTGGCGCTTCGAGTCTCGCTCGTCGTAGTCGGATCGTGAGGGTCGCCTCCCACCAGATCGAAGTTATCTCCACTCACCGAAAGATCGGGCACTTCACCTCTATCAAGTGGTATCAGCTTTCCAGGTTGATCAGTGAGTTTTATCTAGTGTTTTTCCCTTCCTACAGTCCAAAAAAACCAAACAAAAATTTACTTTCAGGTTAGATCTTTGCCCCAGCAACCGTTTAGCCTTGCACATTCTTTCAATAAGTGTCTTTGTTGAATTTGTGTGCTTACGCATTCAATTGTTGCTGGTTACTTGTGTTTTCTACCTTTTGTTCCTTCTTTTCTTCTAACCCTAGTTCGTTGCCGTTTCTCTCCGCTGCTCATCCATCCACCACCTCGCCGCACTCCTCCTCGCGCGCACACCCGTGCGCAGCCGCCTCTCGGTCGCCCCGTCCCTGTTCCGTGGTGCGGTAGGTCAAAAAAAAAGGAAAGAAAAAAAAGGAAAAAAAAGGAAAGCAATCAAAAAAAAGGGAAAAAAAGAATCCAAAAAAAAAGAGAGACCGCCGCACAGTCCAAGTGGGAAACGGGAACCGATTCGTCTCGGTGAAGGAGTTTTGTGCCACAGTTTCCCCTGGCTCGCAAGCCTCCTGGGCTGCACCGTGCATGCCCTGGTAGCTATCTCTCCCTGATCGTGCTGCGTACCCCCACACCGAGCCATCTCCTCTCTCTTTTCCAGTACCATATTCTGAGTTTGGCCTTACTCTAGAGAGAGAAAGAGAGAGAGAGAAAGTGTGTGTGGTAATTTGCTGTTGGAGATCCTTTGTGTTCATATTATCAGTTTTGAGGACTCCTGCAAAAAAAAATAGAAGCAAAAAAAACAGCAATTTGCTACACCCTCTCCACCTTACTTGTTATCTTTTTGATTTCACTTGTTGCCAGCAGCGTTTGTTTCGTGTTTAGCACTATAATTCAACTTTGCATTATTGTTTGAGTGTGCTAATCCTTGACTTGAGTGCAGCCTACCCAGAACTCCACATATTTCTACGACGAGCAGATTTTGTTTCTCCAGGCAATCGCTCCTCCAATCTTTCGCGAGTTCCACCGATTGGTTGCAGGTCGCCCCTGTGTGCGTGGTAAGAACAGATAAGAATTTGATAACAGCATTAGTTTGAGCGCCTTTGTGAGCTGTTCCACCCCTGTGTTGGCGTCCGTTTTGTTTCGTGTTTGCGCTAACCATGGCAGGCGACGACGACAAGAAACAGCTGCAGGACATGCGGGCTAAGATTGATGGCCTTGTCACAGACATCAAGACGATCCACGAGCGGATGGATTCCACGGTTACTACGGCCAACGGGCGGTTCGACCAGCTTGATCTCGCGCAGACAGCCACCAAGACGACGCTCGACGCCATCGTGTCACGACTCGATGCATTGAACACGGTGGTCACTGATTTGGTGGCCCAAGGATGTGTGGGTGACGATGAGCAGGAGGATGCTGACCGCCGAGGCAAAGCCCGCCGTGTACCACGCCGCCCCGCTGGTAACGATTCCTTCTCTAAAATCAAATTTAAAATTCCACCCTTTAATGGCAAATATGATCCTGCTGCATATCTTGATTGGGAGTTAGAAGTTGAACAAAAATTTTCATGTCATGATATTGCTGCTAGCTCTCAAGTTAAGGCTGCCATTAGTGAATTTACTAATTTTGCTTTAATTTGGTGGCGTGAGTATAAAAATAAAAATCCTACTGCTGTTCCGACCACTTGGGAGCAATTAAAAACTGCTATGCGACATCGCTTTGTGCCATCATATTATGCTCGTGATTTGCTTAACAAAATGCAGCGATTTCAGCAAGGTTCTCAGTCTGTTGAGGACTACTACCAGGAGTTGCAAAAAGGTATGATTCGTTGTGGTATATTGGAGGAACCCGACGCTGCAATGGCACGCTTTCGTGGTGGTTTGAACCGCGAAATTCAGGACATCCTTGATTATAAAGAATATGCTGACATGACCCAATTATTTGAGTTTGCTTGCAAAGCTGAACGCGAAGTGCAGGGACGCCGCTCGAGGACATATTCTAACACTTTTGCAGGTAGAAACTCGTCGTCCAGTTCAGCACCTGCTCTCCCTGCGCCGTCCACACCTACACCGCGTGAGAGGACAGCTACGCCGGCAGGAGCCGCCCCAGCCACAGGCACCACTCCATCCACAGGCGCAGCATCCACCACAGGTCGTACACGGGATATCACGTGTTTTCGTTGCAGCGGATGTGGCCACGTGGCTTGGGACTGTCCGAACAAGCGCACATTACTCATTCGTGACAATGGTGAGTACTCTTCAGCTAGTGATTCAGAAGAACTTGAACATACTTTGCTTGCCACTGACAATGCAGCTAAGACGGACATACATGTCAATCCGGGGGACGCCGATAGGTACGAGAGTCTTGTTGTGCAGCGTGTTCTTAGTACACAGGTCGCCCCAGCTGAGAAGAATCAGCGACACACTCTGTTCCATACGAAGGGCGTTGTGCAGGAGCGGTCGATTCGCATCATCATCGACAGCGGTAGCTGCAACAATTTGGCGAGTACTATGCTGGTCGAGAAGTTGTCATTACCCACTTGTAAGCATTCAAACCCATATCACATTCAATGGCTTAATGATGGTGGCAAAATTAGAGTATCACGATCGGTGCGTGTTCCTTTTTCTATAGGTGCTTACTCTGATTATGTTGATTGTGATGTTGTTCCTATGGAAGCATGCTCTTTGTTACTTGGTAGACCTTGGCAATATGATACTGATAGCTTGCATCATGGTTTCGAATCATTATTCTCTCATGTTTAAGGGTCAGAAAATAATTATACATCCTATGACACCTGAACAAATTGTTAAAGATGATCTTTCTAGAGCTGTTAAAATTGCTAAAGAACAGGAACCATCACCATCCACTTCTGATAAATCTAAAATTAAGTTGAATGCTCCTGTTTTACTTGCTACACGTGCTGATTTCGATGATATTCGAGATGCTCCTTTGCCATGCTATGCACTTGCATGCTCTAGTGTGCTTGTTTCCCTTGATGATGCACCATCTTTGGATATTCCGCCTGCGGTTGCTAACCTTTTGCAGGAGTATGCTGATGTCTTTCCCAAAGACTTGCCACCGGGTCTCCCACCGCTTCGTGGCATTGAGCACTAGATCGACCTCATTCCTGGTGCCCAGCTTCCAAACTGCGCCCCGTACCGTACAAACCCGGATGAGACAAAAGAGATTCAGCGCCAGGTGTAGGCGTTACTTGATAAGGGTTACATTCGTTAGTCTCTTAGCCCTTGCTCGGTTCCTGTGTTACTTGTTCCTAAGAAAGATGGTTCAGGGCGTATGTGTGTAGACTGTCGTGCTATTAATAACATAACCATTCGTTATCGATACCCTATACCACGCCTTGATGATATGCTAGATGAGCTTAGTGGTGCCATTCTTTTTACTAAGATTGATTTGCGTAGTGGTTACCACCAGATTAGAATGAAATTGGGAGATGAATGGAAAACGGCTTTTAAAACAAAATTTGGCTTATATGAATGGTTGGTTATGCCGTTTGGTTTGACTAATGCTCCCAGCACTTTTATGCGCTTGATGAATGAAGTTCTGAGGCCCTTCATAGGATTGTTTGTCGTTGTCTATTTTGATGATATCTTGATTTACAGCAAGTCTATGGCAGAGCATTTAGAACATTTGAGTGTTGTTTTTGACGCATTGAGGGCTGCCCATTTATTTGCTAACATTGAAAAATGCATCTTCTGCACACAACGTGTCTCGTTTCTTGGTTATGTTGTTACCCCATAGGGTATTGAGGTGGACAGCAGCAAGATTGATGCCATTCGGGAGTGGCCTACACCAACAACGGTTACACAGATTCGGAGTTTCCTTGGTCTTGCAGGTTTCTACCGCCGTTTTGTTCGTGATTTTAGCACCATTGCAGCACCTCTACATGAGCTTACAAAGAAAGATGTACCTTTTGCTTGGAGTGATGCATAGGAGGTAGCGTTCAACACATTGAAAGATAAGTTAACCCACGCTCCTCTCTTGCAGTTGCCTGATTTTACTAAAGTGTTTGAGCTTGAATGCGATGCTAGTGGTATTGGGCTAGGTGCTGTTTTGTTACAAGAAGGTAAACCGGTTGCTTACTTTAGCGAGAAATTAAGTGGTGCTAGCTTGAAATACTCAACTTATGATAAGGAACTTTATGCTTTAGTGCGAACGTTGCAAACATGGCAGCACTATCTTTGGCATCGCGAGTTTATAATTCATTCTGATCATGAGGCTTTGAAACATATTCGTACCCAAACAAATCTGAACCGTCGTCATGCTAAATGGTTCGAATTTATTGAGTCCTTTCCTTACATTATAAAACATAAGAACGGGAAGGATAATGTTATCACTGATGCTTTGTCTCGTCGTTATACTATGCTATCCCAGTTAGATTTTAAAATTTTTGGCTTGCAAACTGTGAAAGATTTATATGTGGACGATGCTGATTTCAAAGATGTTTTCGCTCATTGTGTTAATGGGAAACCATGGGGCAAATTTCACTTGCAGGACGGGTTCCTGTTTCGCGCTAACAAGCTGTGTGTTCCAGCTAGTTCGGTTCGTCTGTTGTTGTTGCAGGAAGCGCATGGAGGCGGTCTCATGGGGCACTTTGGCGTTTACAAGACGCATGAGGTGCTGGCTACCCACTTCTTTTGGCCCCGGATGCGCAAAGATGTTGAGCACATTGTTGCACGTTGCACTACTTGTCAGAAAGCTAAGTCACGTTTGAGCAACCATGGTTTGTATATGCCTTTGCCTGTCCCTACTTCTCCTTGGCTTGATATTTCGATGGATTTTGTTTTGGGATTGCCTAGAACTAAGAAGGGGAGGGATAGCATTTTTGTGGTTGTTGGTCGTTTCTCCAAAATAGCTCATTTCATACCTTGTCATAAGACTGATGATGCTAGCAGTGTTGCTGATTTGTTCTTTAGAGAGATTATTCGTTTGCATGGTATTCCAAATACAATAGTCTCTGATCGTGATGCTAAGTTTCTCAGTCATTTTTGGAGATCACTTTGGAATAAATTGGGAACTAAATTGCTGTTTAGTACAACTTGTCACCCTCAGACTAATGGGCAAACTGAGGTGGTTAATAGGACTTTGTCAACCATGCTTAGGGCTGTTCTAGATAAAAATTTGAAATGTTGGGAAGATTGTTTGCCTCATGTTGAGTTTGCTTATAATCATGCAACACATTCTTCTACAAAGATGAGTCCTTTTCAGATTGTGTATGGTTACATTCCTCGGGCGCCTATTGATTTATTTTCGCTTGATGCTGAGGACGCCCCGCACATAGATGCTGTTGCACATGTTGAACAAATGATTAATCTGCATGAACAAACTCAACAAAACATTGCTACTGCTAATGCTAAGTATCAAGTTGCTGGTAGTAAAGGTAGAAAACTTGTTACTTTTGAACCTGGTGATATGGTTTGGTTGCATTTACGAAAGGATCATTTTCCTGCTTTGCGCCGTTCTAAATTGATGCCTCGTGCTGCTGGTCCTTTAAAAGTGCTAACCAAAATTAATGATAATGCTTATGTTCTTGACCTGCCTGCGGAGTTTGGTGTTTCCACTAGTTTTAATGTTGCAGATTTGAAACCATACGCGGGAGAAGATGAGGAGTTGCCGTCGAGGACGACTTCAGTTCAAGAAGGGGAGGATGATGAGGACACCACGGGTACATCTACACCCGCAGCTGCATCTCCAGACGCTCAGGCACCATCTCCAGAAGCTCAGGCGCCACACCAAGATGTTCCACTACGTCAGGCGTCACCAGTTGGGCCAATTACTCGGGCTCGTGCGAGGGAATTAAACTACGTCTTGCTGTTGAAGAACGAAGGCCCAAGATGCATAGAAGACGGCCCAACAGGACGGCCCAGGAGGGGCTCCTAGGGTTAGGCGCCAGGAGAGGGAGCCGCGCGCCCTCCCCCTCGCGAGACGCCGCACGCCCTTCCCCCGAGGGTGCTAGGGGCTGTGCCCCCTTCTCCCCTCTATTTAGATAGACCCCTCTTTTACTTTCAGACTTGAGTTTTGTTTTACATCTAGCTTTAGCTGCACCAGAACACGCACAAATACGTGCTGTCCTCTGTGATTCAGAACTCCACCTTCGAGTGATATTAAGATTGCTCGCCTCAGATTCTTGTTCGTTTTTCGATTGCGTACAGGAATTGATCTTCGTGATCAGGCTGATCTTGCGCCAGCAAGGTCGGTAACCATCAGGAGTTGGTTCAGTGATTGCATTGGCGCTTTGAGTCTCGCTCGTCGTAGTCGGATCATGAGGGTCGCCTCCCACCAGATCGAAGTTATCTCCACTCACCGAAAGATCAGGCACTTCGCCTCTATCAATAATCAATTACAAGATTATGCCACTGTATGTGGTTAATCATTTATGATAATTATTGTCTAGAGCCCTAGCGGTTTTCTGCGTAACTAATTTATGCTAAATTCTAAATGGTTCTTGTGTCAATATAGTAAATCACACTGTAAATAGTAACTCGAAAAAATGTGACGCCCGAGCCCAATCATGGTAATGTATTCTGGTAACCGGATATGCACATATATATATATATATATATATTGCATGTGCGGTAGCAAAAATAACAAAACCATGGTTTCTTCTGCTAAGTCGTAGCCATTGTACGCACGTTAGCATGCACTTGTAGACGAGCATCAGTCCTGCATGCACGTGTACGTGTGACTAGCATCTTTTATTTAGTTGTACATGCAGCAATCACGGCTCGCTCGGCTCTCGTATTAATCACAGCTTCTGCACTTACGGTGATTAAAGCAGTCACGGGGACGCGCCAACCTGCATGGTGGCTATCGCAAGATTAGTCAGGGTGATAGCTGGCCTAATGATTTGGTCCGGCCACAGAATAAGTTATTCTATGGCCGGCCATAGAGTATACTCTCCATATATATATATATACACACACACACACACACACACAATGGTGCCGGCAGTCCACCACAAGGTAGGCTATGATGGTAGATTGTGTGGAGGGACTCGCCGAGACTGAAGCTAGATGGTGAACGAAGGGCACAGGGGTTCATCCAGGTTCGGGCCACAAAGATGCGTAATACCCTACGTCCTGCGTTGGTGGTTGTATTGTTTGTTCCGCGAATGGGAATCCGATTGGACCTGTTTTAGAGGGGGGTCCCTGCCGCCCTTATATATATATGGGGGGCAGGGTTACAAATCACGTGGGATCTATCCTAGTCGGTTATACAAGATCTCCCTTTGATCACAAGTAATATCTTTCCTAACCAACTAGTCTTTATCTATGGGAGTATATCTCTTCGGTCGCCGGCTCTGTTTCCTGATCCGTACGCCCGCACCAGGTGCCGCTCCTGTGGGCCCACACCCTCCCCATAGCTAAGCCGTGAGGCCCCTCCGTGTGGCACCCCGGGGGTATATCCCCCACAGCAGTCCCCGACCGCTTCTTAACCAGACTGCAACTTCGATCTTGAGCTACGTGGTCCGAGTGCCTGATTGATTTCCGCCGAGTGCTTGATGCCTTCAGCTGAATGCTTAACATCTTCATCGGAGTGCTTAACACCCTCAGCCGAGTACTTAACACCCTCAGCTAAGTGCTTGACGCCCTTAGCCAAGTGCTTTGGTCCTCGTTCTACTCACGTCTTGATGCAGCCGAGTGGTCTCTGAAGCTTAACTCGTGGTTGCCGGGTGGTTGACGAGAATTCTTCTCCCATCTAGGCCTTGGTAAGATCATCAAACGAGAAAATGCACACTCGTTGAAGTCGAAGTGCGCACACTTAGTCTCTGAGCCTTGACAAAAAAAGATTCATCAAGGGTCAAAAGAAAGAAAGTGACTGAGCCTCAACATCTTTGGCCGGGCATCCCCCTTCTTAGGAGGATTGAACCCATGTCTCCCAGACCTCCGCTGTCCGGCCATGTTCGAATGCTGGGCCAAGGGCCTTGCTTCTAGCTCCAATTAGTCATGGTGACACCGTGCGTGCTCACTGAATGGGCGCATCTCCAGATGCGCCCATTAGGGCAGTCCCCGAGGTTCAGAATAGTTAGAATAACTATTTCGAAGCTCTAAAAAAGAGACTAAGAGTGGAATTACCGTCATCCCTTTTGGGAGAGTACCTCCTAGATCGTCTGATCTAGTACGGTGCCTGGGAAGAGCTCCAGCTCTGTCCCAAATTTGGCATATGGCCCACCGTGTTCTCAAGGAGAACTCGCGCAAGGTCACCCATCCTAGCCATCGTAAAGTGTCTTCTGAACGGCTCTGGCCTTTGTATGGCATGCCTCCGGGAGAACACTCATGAGCTAGTCGGTCGAACCTACTTTGAGATTCGTGACGTTCAATATTAGAGGGCGGGTTATCTGATAACCAGGCTACCCGTGACTCTGAGTCACAGCCTCTATGTGGCATGTGTACCAAATTTATTTGGAAAGCCTTTTTATGATTCCTGGGCGCAAACCATTTTGTAGGAGTCTTGCGCTTGTTGGCCTGTTCAAAGAACATGTCCCATTTAGGCCTGAGACGGCCCGAATATGAAGCGCTAGGGGCGACGACGTTAGCGCTGTGTCGGAGATGAGTCGCTCGCGAGTAACTCGCGAATCAACCCCGCATGCGACGTGGCGAAACGACAGAACCGAGGGAGACCCGGCACGACTCCATTTTCGGTTGCCTGCATTTAAGGTAGTGCAGGGGCGCGCTCGCTCACGCTCCCCCATCACTTCATGTTGCTTCGCTTCCCATAGGAAACCTCGCTCCGCTTCTCACTCCGGCTGCTCCGCCGCTGCATCTCCCCGAATCCACCGCCGCAGCAGCTCGATTCGCCGGATCTAGACCTGACGGAGATCCAGATCCAGCGCACAAATCGCCCCCATCCCTTTCGCTTCTGGTAGTCCCCGAGCGCAGCCAAGGGCGATGACTTTGAAGACCCGCCGGGGTAAGAAGGGCTCGAAGGGGGACGCGGCGGTCGCGAGAGGCTCCCCATCGCGGTCTCCGTCACCGGCGGCACCTCCGAGCCGCGACCAGGAGTGGGTTCGCTCCATGTCAACACAGGAGCGGATCCTCACCCTGATTTTGGGTGGGATCTTGCTCAGCGAGGCCACCGAGGAGTGGCACCCGGCGGCAGGGAGGAGTTCCCCACGCCGGAGACGCACGAGACGGTGGTGCTTGAGTCATGGTACCTCCACGGATTCGGGTTGCCTGCGCACCCCTTCTTCCGCGGGCTGCTGTACTACTATGGGTTGCAGGTCTGTAACCTCAACCCTAACTCCATCCTGCACATCGCCATCTTCTTGCACCTGTGCGAGGTGTACCTCGGTATCGCCTTGCATTTCAACCTCTTCCGGTACTTCTTCTGGGTGAAGCCTCACAAGAGTGCCAAGGAACCCAAGGTGGAGGGCGGCGCCGGGCTTCAGCTTCGGCAGAAGACCTCCAGTGACTATATCTCAGTGCCGCTCATCAACTCCAACAAGGGCTGGCAGAGTGAGCGGTTCTACACCACCAACCATGCCCCGCAGGTGCCGTGCGACATCGATGTGCGCCCGACCCCGCTCCATTGTTGGGATGAGGAGTTGGGCAACATCGAGATGGAGCAAGTGTCGGAGCTGGTGAAGCTAATCCAGAATCTGAAGGCTGCCGACCTCACCGGGGTGGTGGTCACGGTGAACTTCACCACCCGGCGTCTCCAGCTGTTGAAGGAGAGGGCACACCCGGCGTACGAGTACGCCGGGGAAGATTTCGACATGACGCGGGAGGTGCCGGAGTAGGGGGAGCCAGAGGTGCTGGTGGAGCGCATCCGTGCGTGCTTCGCCCCCCCACACCATCATCACGTCGCGCAGCACGCCACGCCCCTAAAGCCTAGGGAACCCTCCGCCTGTGGTGAGTGATGATTTTCTACTTTTTACAGTCCGCCCATTAGGGCATAGACATATGCCTGCGAGGTGTCTGTTGAAATGCATGAACCAAAATTTTCATCTGTAGGATCGCGTAGCTTTTTTCTCTGTTTCGCCTCTGTCGGGAACGCTGGCTGGGGTGGCGTCCCTGCCTGGTAGGCTTGGCGAGCTACAGAGATTGGAGACTGCAGTGCGCCTCGCCGCCGCTAGCAGCGGTGGCGAGGTGGCACCGGACTCGGCGCGTGGTGACAAGTTTCCAGAGTCTGGCCATCATGCAGCCGCGGTGCCCGTGGACGGAGGACGTGCCGCGTCGGCTGTGAAGGGGAAGGAGCGCAAAGGTAGCCGCCGGCCGGAGGTGCAGCGTGCGCCTCCTGGCTCGCTCAAGAATGACAAGCCGGCGTCGCGCCAGCGCAAGCTGGTGCTGCCGGGTGACTCCGACGACGAGGAGCTGAGCCCCCGTCGGTTTGGTGCCAGCGACACCCCTCTGAAGGGCGGCAAGGTGGCGCCAAGCGTTACAGCAGGTACCTCTCCTAGTCCTCCTTCTTCTCCTCCTTGTCCTCCACCTTCTCCTCGACCTTCTCTTCAACGATCGAGAACTGCTCCCCCAAGTGCGGGTGTGCCACGCCCGGCACCGCAGCCTGCCCTGGCGCCTCTTGTGATGACACAGAGTGCGGCCAGGTCGACTTCCAAGACGGTCGCCGGGATGAAGAGGCCTTCGTCCTCCGCCTCTGGGTTCCGCAAGTGTGCCCGTGTGCGCGTGTCCACCGAGTGAGTTGTTCGCCAATTCAATTTTTGGTTTTGCCTGTCGTCCGTTGATCTGTCGTGGTTGAGGATCGTGGTGTTGGATTTGTTGCTGTTTGCAGGGAGCCTAGGGTTGTCCCTGTTGTTGGTGAGGTGCCCACTGCGGCTTCTGGGCCGGCGGCGCGTCAGCCGAGTGCTTCAGAGCGCTCGGGCGCAGCGCCGGGCGCCGGCGTGACTCCCCGGGCGGCCAGTCCCCAGCGTAGGGACGCTGGGTCCATGGCCTTGGGGGCTGCCTCTGTGGCAGTCCTCGAGGTTGAGGAGATCCACCGAGTGCTTCCGACGCCGCGCATGAGCCAGCCACGCCCTGGCAGGATTGCCCAAGTGCGTGACAGCAGGGCGCAGAAAGTGCTCGGCGACCCAGTCATCGACGAGGACAACCGACAGGAGCTCGTGACCCTGGCCGAGAGGTTTGCTCGGCTGGCGGGGGTGAGTGTATCTCCAGATCTTCCTCTTTTTGCCTCGTTGAGTATGTATGTTGATCATGTTGTTGTCTAGGGTGTGTCCTCTGCATCTTCTCGCAAGAGCAAGCTGCTGGAGAGCGTCGGCTCCAATGTTGTTACGCTGCATGCCCAGGTGCAGCGCCTTGAGGAACAGGCTGCTACACGCCAGAACGTTAGCAACCGGGAGCTCGAGGGGCTGCGCCGGGAGAGAGCTGCTTGTCGACCGGGCATCCCTGGGCCCACCAACACATTGTGGGCTATACCCGGGAGATGAGTTCCTGTACACCTGGACTACTCGACTAGTGGGCCATGGTGCTGGTACCATGGACCACAAGGCAAGACAAGACGGACAAGGACTTGTACTAAGACTAGGATAGCTTTCCATACCCTGTATAGGCTACTCCGGGTCCTACTCGAATAGTACCCTTGTACCAATCTGACTTGTAACCCTGCCTCCCGTGGCATATAAGGCGAGGCAGGGACCCCTCTCAAAACATACGCAATCAATACAGAGCCACACAGCATACAGGACGTAGGGTATTACGCACATTGCGGCCCGAACCTGTCTAATTGTGTGCCCCGTGTCTCACCATCGTGTACCTGATCTCGGCGAGCCCCACCGCACAATCTACTACTTCAGGTACCCCGTCGTAGGCTCGGTGTCTAAAACACTGACACCGCTGCAGCTACCGCCGCCGAATGTGCCTGTTCGGAGAAGGCCACTACAGAAGCCGCCGTGGAGGTCAGCGCCGCATCTCTTCATCAGGCAGCAGAGGAGCACCAGAAAGGTCTGTTATTTCTTGTTCCTCGGATTCCTTCGAGTAGTTGTATCTAATCTGATTCTTGTGAACAGCTCGAGCTCAAGCTGAACAGGAGCTTGAGACTGTCTGGGCCCGGGCGAAGGCGACAAGGAAGGCCCTGGAAGAGGCCACCAGGGAGCGTGCCGTGGCCAGGAAAGAGCTCCATGGTGAGTTGACTCCCCCCTTTGGTCTTGTAGCCTTGCATTGTCTAGTCCTTCTGACGATTGAATATACTTGCAGCGGAAATTATTTGCCTAATTTGCAGACCTGGAGGACCGTGTGGAGTCCGAGAGGAGCTAGTTCGGGGCGCTTGGTGAAGCTCTGGGTCCTCTCCTGGACGAGCTGGCCCCGCTTGCCGAGTCCTCCTCCGTGCGGGAGTTTGGTGAGCCTGTCGTCCGACCACCGTCTCTGCTGGAGTGAGTCCAGGCGGCGTCTTCGCGCTTCCAAGGGCTTCTGCGCGAGGTCAGTCTGGCGAGCGTCAGCCACTGCCTCGCAGTCTTCTGATCCTACCTCCCTCAGCTCGATGTGGGCTTGTTCCATGGCGGTTTCGCTCGTGGGACATCGTCCACTCGGGTTGACGAGCTGTTGGAAGAGGTGAAGGATGTGGCGTAGCTGCTCACCGGGGACGTGATGGACAGTGATGATGAGCCGAGTGGTCTCCTGCTTCAGTCGTGAAAAAACATTTGAATAAGTAGTTGTAATATTTTGTCAGTACTGACGTGACATCATACTTTAAAACACTTGTTTTAATGTTGGCGGTACCCATGTCCTTTAATTTCTCCAGTAGTTGGTCTGTCACGGGAAACCATAGTCCCGTTGGCCTTAGTTTCCTAGCGCAGAGGGCATACTCTCGTGCACGCGTAGTACCTTGGCTTGGCGAAGATCTTGGCCCACGATTTAAGATGTATTTTACCGAGTAGTTTATGAGTCTTAGGATCCGTGTTAGATGAGCGTTTTTAATTCTTGACAGAAATAAACATTGCCAGAAAAAAATAAAAGCAGTCCGCAAGTTTTAGATTTGGAACTTGGGTCTCATCATGCAAACAGGGTAGCGAAGTGAAAGAACTTCAAAGATCATGAATTTTATTCATTGCCCAGATTGCTAGCATGATAAAGTACACAAGACTGTAAAAATACATAGCTTTTTATGGGTAGAAGCGGCGCAGATGCTCGATGTTCCAAGAGTTGGGCACATCGGTGCCGTTCTCCCTCATTAGCCGGTAAGCACCCGGCCTGTTGACTTCCTTTACTATGAAGGGCCCCTCCCATGGAGTCGATAGCTTGTGCATGTCCTTGCTCTGGATCCTCCAGAGAAAAAAGAGCCTACGCAAAAGGATCTCTCTTGCACATTCTTTTCGTGGTAGCACCTCAGAGCTTGGGCGTACCGTGCTGATTAAATGGTTACTGCGAGCCTTCCTTCCTCGATGCTGTCAATGTCCTCGATCCGTGCCTCTTCAGCCTTGTTCTTGTTGAACACCTCAACTCTTGGTGCACCAAACATTAGGTCGGTTGGAAGTACCACCTCTGATCCGTACACCAGGAAGAAGGGAGTCTGACCAGTAGCACGACTCGGCTATGTCCGCAATCCCCAGATTACTGCGAGGAGCTCTCAGAGCCTGTGTGTCACGTACTTCTTCAGCCTATCGAAGATATGCTTCTTGAGTGCCTCGAGCACTACTCCGTTGGCTCGCTCGACCTGTCCATTGGCGCGGGGATGCGCCACTGAAGCTCGGGCTACCTTTATGAGGAGATCGTCGCAAAACTCCTGGAATTCTCTTCCTGTAAAATTTGTGCCCAGATCGGTTATAATCCTGTTAGGGACACCAAATCTGTGCACAATCTCCGAGATGAACTCTGCCGCCTTGGCTGCTGTCAGCGATTTTATTGGCTTGACCTCTATCCACTTGGTGAACTTATCCACCGCCACCAGGATGTGGTCGTATCCCCCAGATGCTTTTTCTGAAAGGACCGATCATGTCGAGTCCCCAGCACGCAAAGGGCCAAGATATAGGAATCATCTGTAGGGCTTTGGTCGGGACGTGTATTTGTCGTGCGAAGAATTGGCATCCCTCGCAACGTTTGACCAACACCTCAGCATCTGCGATGGCTGTAGGCCAGTAGAAACCAGACCGGAAGGCTTTGCCGACAATGGTCCGCACCCCAGCATGGTTCCCACACATGCCGCCATGGATCTCTCACAGGAGCTCTCATCCTTCCTCTTCTGGGATGCACTTCTGAAGCACTCGGGAATGTGCTCCTCGATGATATAACTTGTCGGCTATCAGGACATAGTTTTTGCTCCTGCGAGAGATTCTCTTCTGCAGCGCCTGTTCCTCTCTCTCGTTTCTGAGTGAGGGACTCGGGAACGTGTCGTACTTGATGTGCTCAACCATCTGTGAGATCCATTCGGGTTGTGGCTCGATCATGAGGACTTCACGGAGTCCTTCAGATGGGTTGACCTGCGCATCGGGATTCATGATGGAGGGTTTTATGAGGTCTTGGACAAAGATGCTGGGTGGCACTTGGGCTCGAGTGGATCCCATCTTGGCCAGTTCGTCGGCAGCCTTGTTGTTGTCGTGGATTACGTGCTGAAACTCTAAGCCAAAAAATTTTCCCTCGAGCTTGCGTATCTCCGCGCAGTATGCGTCCATCTTCTCATTTGTCCGCTGCCGGTTCTTGTTCACTTGGTTGACCACCAGGGCTGAGTCGCCTCTGAGTATCAGGTGTTTTATCCTAGGCGAGATGGCGATGCGTAGCCCGTGTAGAGCTGCTTCGTACTCGACCGCGTTGTTCGAGACTTGGAACATAATCTGCAGTACATACTGCAACTTCTCGCCTTTCAGAGAGATGAATAGGATTCCAGCTCCGTCTCCCTTAATCCTGAGCGAGCCATCGAAGTACATGGTCGAATGCTCAGGTTCGGCAGCAGTAGATGGTGTCTGTATCTCCGTGTACTCAGCGACGAAGTCCGCAAGTACTTGCGATTTCACCGTATTGCGGGGTATGAAAGTAATATCATGTGCGGCCAGCTCGATGGACCACTTCACGATTCTTCCCATGGCATTCCTGTTATGGAGGATATCGCCTATGGGGTAGTCGGAAACTACGACGATCCTGTGGGCCTCGAAGTAGTGCTTCAACTTACGGGCGGTGATCAACAACGCATAGAGTAGTTTCTACGCTTGGTTGTACCGCACCTTAGAGTTGGTCAACACCTCGCAGATGAAGTAGACCGGTCTCTAGGCGGCGTAGGCATGGCCTTCTTCTTTGCGCTCTACAACTAGTATCGTGCTCACCACATGCGTGGTAGCAGAGATGTAGAGATAGAGCGTCTCCTTTGCTTGCGGTGCAGTTTGGATAGGGGGGCCCTGGAGATATTCCCTGAGTTCCAGAAAAGATTTCTGGGCCTCCTCATCCCACTTGAAGTTGTCTTGGTGCTTTAAGAGCTTGAAGAAGGGTACATGCCCAGTCGTGAGATAAAACGGCTGAGTGCTGCCATGCATCCGGCGAGCTTCTGCGTGCCTTTCTGGCATCTTGGAGGCTTCATTTGGGTAATCACATGGATCTTCTCCGGGTTTGCTCTATGCCGCGGTTGCTAACGAGGAAGCCGAGTAGTTTTCCCGAGGGAATGCCGAAAACACATTTTTCTGGGTTAAGTTTCCAGTGGTAAACCCTTAGCAGCATCCGAACTTCATCCGGAAACAAGCTGAGACTTACAGGGAGATTCAACCAGGTCATCCGGCCAAGTCCAGGTCTTCCGACCCCAAAGCCGGATCATCCGGGAATGACCGCGAGTTCGCCTGTTTCGAGATGGTTTTGGATGGGGTTTTTCTTCTAGAAGGTTTGTAGGAGTGTCTCAAGGTGATTCCAACCAATGCATTCGAAGGGAAACAAGCTTTGGGAACTCGAAACCAACAATGGTGATTTGGAACCCTAGGTTTCCAAGAACTCCAACCTAGAGTGGTAAAGAACGAATCGAGAGAGGGAGAAGCTCACCGGTGACGGTTGGAACTCCTATGAGGCACCACAAGTTGGTGAAGAGCGACGTAGGAGTAGATCAGGCTTGGTTCCTTGTCTTGAGCTTTAGGAGATGAAGGGAGGAGAGGGGGTATTAGGTGGGGGTGTTTTTCTTTTTCCTTTTTTTGGTCTGTTACATATGGTACTCTTGTCTACACAAAATAAATATTAAACATGCATGTAAGTTTTCATTTTTAATTTCTTATTGTAAAATCTTTTGTACTCATTTCTTCCTTTTTTATTTATTTTCTTTTTTAGACATTAAAGTTGAATTTTATCATTGAAGATGCATCCTTTTCTAACCATGCTGATGTTTTTTTCTTTCTTTTTTAGCAAAAGATGGCCAAGCCTGTCACATGAGCTGTCAATTTTTTTTCAGGATCAGCTATTTTTTTCCTCCTACAGTGTGTAATGTTTTGTTCATTCTACAAAGAAACAAATGATATTCACAATATTTATAAAATAATTGCACATCTATGCTTGTTTTTGCCAAATTAAATGTATTTCGCATTCATATGTATGTCAATCAATACCTGTTCATTTACCTACCCACACACCCGCTGTCCCGAAAGAGAAAAAAATAAAAGCCTCAGAAAATTAATCGTTACCAGCTACAATCGCTCGTTGGTAGCGTGCGTCGGTGAACGAGCGTCCAATAGCGATCCCGCGTAGAATAAGAAAACTGAGAGATAGAGGATATTAGATATATTTTCTTTTCTTTCAGCATGTCCGATGTGGAAACACTGCACTCGATGTGGCAAGAGTTACCTGCTTTTTTTTAGAATTATACTTTTTTAGAAAAAGGAATTTTTATTCCGGCCTCTGCATAAGTTATGCACCAAACTATTCATTATTACAGTCTCAGCCTCCGGCTGATTGAGAACGAGATTTCAAAAAGCAATACCAACAAATAAAACGATAAGGTCAATTACAAACTAAGCCTATTATATGACAACCACCCGTGCTTGGCACAAACATCCATAGCCACAGTCTCCAACATGCGACATGCATGCTTCAAACTTGATCTGTCTTTCTCCTTTTGAAGGATGGTCCAGAACCGCGTCCAATAAGTGGTCTTGAAAATAACCTGCAAATAAGAATATATCTTTTCTCATCAAAAACTGCATCATTACGACACAATCAGATAGACCAAAAAATTGCACATACTCCCACACAAACTTGAGGTCGCATTTTTTGATTTATTTGTTGGAGCCAAACTCCGGAAATATCCGCTATATTAGTTGGTGCTTGTAAACCAAATGCAAATTGAATCACTCTCCAAACAAATTGTGCAACATAGCAACCAAAGAATAAATGATGGATGGTTTCCTTGTTACGGAAACAACATTTGTCATCCTCTCTCCAATTCTTCTTTAACAGGTTGTCTTTAGTTAAAATGGCCCCCTTTAGCACAAACCAAACAAATACCTTAATTTTGAGGGGTATTTTCAGTTTCCATACTAATTTATTTATAAAAAAAGCAATCTGGTTTACTAGATTTTTGTACATTGATTGCACTGTAAAAGTTCCTTGTTTTGTAAGGTTCCATTTAATGGAGTCACGTTGGTCATCTAATTGCACAAATGCAACTTTTGCGACTAACTCATTCCACCTTTGTAGTTTGTCCCCCACTAATGCTCTTCTAAACGCTATGTTTAGTGGTGCAGACCTAAGAACATGAGCAACTGATATGTGCTTCTTTCTTGTAATGTTATATAAAAATGGGTATTGCATTTTTTTAAATTATACAGTCCAATGCTGACGCTCACAACACGAACGTGCACTCACATGTATGAAAAAAATGTACGCAAACCCTACCCCTATGAGTACCTTCGAAGGACTGAGCACCGGCAGATCTGGAGATTCCCGAAGTCACCACTGCGTCTCGTCGTCGACGGGAACGTCACTTACCACTAAATGCATAACGTCGGAAAATCCCGGAATAAATCCAGAAAAAGGTGCGAGCATCAGGATTTGAAACCTGATGGGTAGTGTCCTACTAGACCGTCGTACCATTGGATTACAAGACTATTCGCGGTAAGAGTTACCGGCTGGCTCGCCTTGGATCCCCACTAGGGGCTCATTCGTTTAGCTAGGAATGAGCTTAGGAACCATTGCAGCTGATGCATAATTATAGAAATTAACTAACCATTCCGGCTAGCAACTGTTCCACAGGGTGGAACCCAGGGAACCGAACGGACCCTAGGCCGTATACAAAACAAAGTCGCTATTTGCAAGCTCAGCTCTGGTAGTTGAACTAGCGAAGCTTGTCCCTAGTACCATCACATGCTTAAAGCATAATCACATGTTTCCTAATAGTCTTATTGTTATCCTAGACCACGTGTACTTGCAAGCAGGCCATGTGGGAGCCAGGGCAGTTAACCAATAATTGGATGAATACAGAGACACCTCAACGCATCGCTTTATAGCCACTTCAGCGAATAAGTTAGTCTAAACCAACACCGAGTCAACTGGTATTCCATCCCAAAACACTGTATTATTGCACCATGATAAAAGATAGGAGGTGATTACATGAAGAGTCCTCTCCATTTAGTCATACACGGAGAGTCTTTCAGTTACTTTGTATCAATTTCAAATCAGGAGAATATTATTTTCTATCTACTGAAAATAATGGGTAGTTACTTCCTATATGAACTTGTTACTTTCTACCGGTTTCAAATCAGGGAAGTTACTACCTATATGAACTTGTTATTTTTTATCAGTTTCAAATCAGGGAAGTTACTTCCTATATGAACTTGTTACTTTCCATCTAAGTTACTTCCTCCTGTGTGTTTCTTTCTGTTGAGAGAAGTAATTTTGTGTCGTAGGAAGTAACCTGGGAGGACTCTCCATCTAAGTTACTTCCTCTTGTGTGCTTCTTTCTGTTGAGAGAAGTAATTTTGTGTCGTAGGAAGTAACCTGGGAGGGCTTATCATTTAAGTCTAAATGGAGAGGCCTCTCTGTTTAGATTTTCTGTAAAAAATATACGTAGCACATGACACTATGGCAGGTAGCAGCTAGCAAGAATCGAATTAGAAATTTTGATACTATATATTTTTAGGAAAGCTATATATCTCATTTGGGGGATTGGAGCTCCTCCTCACATAAAATTTTCTTCACTTCCATCTTTCTCCATCCACCTTCTTCTCCAACTCCGACCAGGTTAGAGGGTTCGGGTTGCCGGAAGCTGCTGCTACCATCAGCCATAGAGGGAGGGCCGACCCGACAAAGGAGGCGAGTGGAGGGGCGGCAAGGCCGGGCGGTGGGATGCCACCGCCAGCCGAGCGGCGGAGGACGGCAGATGGACTAGCGCTAGAGCGGGGAGCGTACGTTGACGACAGCAATGGCCAAAGATGGCAGCAGTGATGTGAAGCGATGGTGCTTGAGGCTGGAGGCGGGCCGGTGCGGAGGGATTGGGCGGCAGCGGCGGTCCGAGAGGGCGGCGCTGCGAGGAGGAAACGCTCGGGTCGCGACTCGCGAGGGAGAAGACGACATGCGCAGGAGGAAAAAAAACAAGGGATAAAGGTGGAGAGAGGGAAAAGGAAGGAGAAGATCTGAGCCACTTATTTAAGATCTAATTGTTCTAAAATTCATGTGAGGAGAGCTCCTATTTCAACTGATAGACACTCCCTAATTTTTTCAAGGAGGCTACATGTGATTTGAGTGAATTCCGTTTCATCTTTGCACCTACAACAATTTATACAGTGTATGCACAGCTTCTATATCCTACAATTTCCACAATGGGGCACATTCTCATGAAGGGACATAACAATCCAGAAATTTTACTAATTAAATGGTAACGAATGGTTGAAGAAAAAAATGGACTGTGTACGAGAATCTCTGTTACCATGCCCACGAACCAAACCGATCACAATCTTTACGGGTTGAGATTGTCCAGTGCCTCTAATAGAATAGGCCTGAACCTCTTGCAATCCAGCTTCACGTTCTGCTTGTCCATGAAAGTCTGCCTGATGAAGTCGAACCCATGCTTATGGAACGCAATAGGGTTCTTGAAGATCTCATGGTCCCTTGGGTATTGCTCCGTGAGGCTGCTCTCGTCAACGCCGATGCTGTATTGTTTGTAGTGCAGGCCCATGAGCTCAGCTGGATTGCCGAAATCGGTGTGCGATACCCATTCCAGCCCTCCCCATGGCACGATCTGAATCAACGTGGCATTCTGTGGCAGGAACACACAGTTTGTGAGTCCAGCCCCATGGACTCCCATCATCACGTCGACCGTGTTAACCAGCCTGGCGAACTTGGAGATGTCAGAGCTCACATTGGCCTCATCGATCACCACCTCAAAGCCGAGCTCCTCCGCCATTACAATGATCTCGTCGAGGTTGAGGAACATCCTTGTACGGTGCCTCTTGATGATGAGCAATCTTGGCTTGACCTTAGGGTACTCTCCAAGGACGGTAACGGTGTCCCTTCCTAACGAGTAAGCGCGGCGCATGAATCTGTTGAAATCAACCATAGAATAGTTGTGGGGGGCCTTGGACGAGTCAATCGTGAACTCCATGTAAGCATGCAGGCCGACGATGACATGCTTGAAGCAATGCACCTGGTCATCCTTGCTGAAATCAATCACAGGGTACTTGGACAGCTTCTGGAGCACAGTCTGATACTTCATTGTCCACCATAGCGCCATGTCTGTTATGAGGAACTGAACTTCACCATTGAACTCGCTTGCGGTCGTGAAAAGGGGGACCATCACGTCGGTGAAGTCATGGAACAGATTTCCTGTGTACCCTGTCAGTGAAAAGATCACAGCAGGCACATCGTGGTACCTGGTGCACTCGGGGGCTACTTTGCTTGATTTCAGTGTCAGCTCTGTGATATGGCTGAGGCAGAACTCGTCCCCTTTCCGAGGGTATGGCTTGATTTTCCACAGCTCATCTCTTTGTGAAACGGTGGGCTCCATGAACATAATCGAGGTAGCATTTGGGTGAACTCTAACATCACCACGCATCTCGCAAATATTTGCTCTGAAGTTTGAGAAGTCACACAGGGGCTTGCTCCCCTGCAGGTTGTAACTACCTGCACAGTGGAAGGTACTACGTCAACAACGCAGTATGTTTAATAAAATAGTAGGCGGAAACTATGTTTAACAAAAAGAGTAGGCAGAAATAGCTGGATCGTCCCAAAGTTAGGCAGAGAAAGTTTGATCGAAATTAGTGAGTAGGCATCAATAATATGAGCTTCAACTGTTAATCATTCGGACAAAAAAAGAGAGAAGAAACCCAACTTGCAACTGGAACCCTACAACGACCTTAGACGAGAATGTTATTAGATTAAGGTGACATAATCGGACATTGCAAAGCCTACCCCCTCCATTTCTCTTGACATTGACCGGTTCAAAATGCTACTATCTTCAACTCTATATGTACACCTAATGTTTCCACTCTCTAATTTTAATTTATAATGTGAGAAAAGGTTAAACAAACGATAGCGGCATTTGTTTAAGACAGGGGCATGTGTGTCATTTTGTATCTACTTTCTCTAGATAGTGCCCAACTGATTACTATCCCAAAATTACATGAGGTTCTTTATCATGTAATTGTTTCAGTCAGATGCATCTTTGAAAGCGTATGTTTGAGTTTGAAGCCGGAACTTTTATAAAAAAAAATAAATTACTAAGGTATCACTCCCTCCGTTCTAAATTATAGGTCGTTTTGGTTTTATTAGATTCATAGATGATGTTACCCATTTAGATATACAATATGTCTGTATGCATAATAATATCAATATCAGTGAATCTAGAAAACCCAAAATGATTTATAATTTGGAAGGAAGGGAGCAGTTCCCTATCTCTTTAACGGAGAACAACACAGGAAGCGTAAATAAAGACAAGATATGGTACCCACCGTCGTCTGTTTGCTTGCCATTTTCGGTGTCCTCGGTGTCATGAATGGTGTAATTGGAAACGGTAGGGAGCGTGACTCTGTGCTTCTCCTCCCGCTCCTTTCTTTGACCCTCGCCGTCACCTCCGCCGCCTGGTCGTGAACAATCCAGCGCAAATTGAATGAGAGATCCGAACAAATAAGAAAGCTCAATTACCCGTCTCGGCTCCGCGTGTCAAATCATTGGTCTGCGACTGCGAACACCCACCGATCATAACAAAACGAAACGAAACGAAAGGAAGCGGGAGGAATCGGATCGGTTGCGAATTCTGGGGTCCGGACAAGGGGGATGATGTGCCGCTCAACAGCGACGCCTCACCTAACGTCTCCTCGTCGGATTTACGGCCGCTCCCGTCCTTGTTGGGGGTCAGCTCTGCCATCCCGCTGGTCGGGTCGGGCTCGCTCAGTACTCGGCTCTCCTCCTCGTCGCCTTTGTTTCCTGCAGCCGGGGGGTTGAAAGCAAGCAGCAGCGAGGGCACACGTCAATCGAGCAAGATGATAAAGTGAAAGGGCGAAATTGATCAAGAAAGAACAAGTTCCAGGCAGAAATTAATCAAGAAAATTAAAAAGAAGAAGAAATCAACCTTTTGGTCTCACATCGGCTTCGTCGTCGACAACTCTAGGATCTCCACCTGCTGAAAGAAACCCCCCCGATCGAGTTCAGTAATTTTCAAGAAAAATTCAGAGTGCCGAGAATTTCGACAGCCGAGTGCGAAGCGAAGGGGAGGGCTCACGGAGAGCGTCGGTAGAGGTCTTCCGTGGGGTGGCTGGCGGCGAGTTGACCTTCTGCTTGATCAGGATGGACGTCGGCGCCTGGTCCACCGGCAGCTTGCCGTTCACTGCGGAAGAGAAGCCGACAGGGCAGCCGGCGGTCAGTTAGTTGACGAAATTAATGGTGGCCCGTCGCACTCGGGAGGCGGTGAATTCCCGAATTCTATACTTACGGTTGAAGAGGATCGCGTCGGGCTTGGAGATGACGACGAAGGTGAGCGAGACGAGGAAGAAGCCAACGACGATGACCAGCAGCCGGAACCGCCGGGAGTCCTGCCGGAGGCCCCGCACCAGCTTCGGCCGCTCCCCAGACTTCATCCTGCACTATCCACTTTTTGGAGCCGAACCGATGGAAGGAGAGAGGCGTGCAGGGAACTCGAGAAGAGAGCGATGAGGGAGCCCGCAGCACGGGAGCAGAAAAGGAATCGGACCACAGGAGACAGCGAGAAACAGTCAGGCTACTTGGGCAGGCCTCTTGCGTGTGCCAACCCTATCTATCTATGCGCGTCTCTGACCAGAGAGGCAGACTGCTGCAGTAGTGAGGCGTGGTCGTATGGAGGCGGCCTGTGCCGCCGCCGAGACCGGGAGACGCGGCAGCTGCTAGGTTCGCGTCGGCTGCTCTGCTTTCGTAGGTGCTTCCTTCCTCTGCTTTAGGCGCTGTTCTCTTCTTTGAAAAGAACAGTGAAAAACATTATTCATCTATCACATCTTCACATCTTCTCTCAAAAAAATACTATTTCAGTACTATTCATTTGTAACTTCACTATTCCTTTCGAACGAAAAGAACAGACCTTTAACAACTGCCTTTTGAATAATCTCTTTCTTCTATCGTTGGAACAAGTCCGCACGACGCTGCGACACGTCGCTCCGTATTTTAAGAGAATCCATCATCCAAACGGCTTTATCGGGGAAAGGCCAGTGCGATAAAAGTACGGAGTGATAGCAAATAAAGAAATGTTTCGCAATAAAGGATAGCAAATGATTTCAGCTAAAGAAAATATAGGCAATTGATTTCAGCTAGAATAAGGATAGCAATTTTTTTAAAAGAGTTTCCTCTGCTTTTTATTGAAAGCAATAAGAGTTCAGATACAACGCACACACAACACCCTACTGGGTACAGTTCAGCACAGAAACAAAAAGGCCAAAAAACGGCTAACAGACTGAAAGAAAATTACATCGAGGCAATGTCTGTAGCCGGCACTTCACACTTCTTGTAGGCGTTCAGGTAGACTTGCAGTTTGTCCAGGATCTTGACGATCACCACCTGATCAGTTTCTTTCAATAGCGGAGACCATCTCTGCACATACATAATACCCGATCTTAAAATGTCCATAGGTTTGGAAGGAGGGCATTTTTCAATCACCATTTTGTTGCGGGCATTCCATAGCGCCCATGCTAAACCTGCAAAAACGATGATTCCAATCCTATATGGACCATTCAGATTGTGGGCTAACCATCCCCCTGTAGTTCTTCCCAAGACGTAGGGAAGCAGCTCCAGCCAGAAGCATCCCGCACACAACACCATGTGAACTGGGCTAAAGAACAGCGGAAGAAGATATGATCTACATCCTCTACCCCCCAGAGGCTGCAGTGTACATTATCTTTCCAGTTTCTTTTTTTCAATTCTGTAGCCATCTGCAGTCTATTATTTGCCAGTTGCCACACGAAAACTTTAATTTTCAGCGGCAACTTGGTTTTCCAGGTATTTTTCGCATTTGCCACACACACTCCCCTATGGGTGACAAATCTATATAAAGATTTAGTTGTGTAACTTTTAGATTTCTCTAGAACCTACTCAACCTCATCCCTCTTAGATGTGTCCAGGACTGTCTCTTGCAGCCTATTAAGCAGATCCACCCTTTGTTCTGCTTCATTGACCGTCAAGGTTCTTCTAAACCTAATATCCCAGCCATCAGGACCGTAGCAGTCCTCTACCAGGACGTCTGGGTCATCACAAAATTTATGTAGGCTGGGGTATTGAAGGTTTAGAGGGGTACTACCCAGCCAGACATCGCCCCAGGACCGAGTCTGATCACCCTTGTTTACTTTGTAGACAGCTCCCCATTTAAACAGGCGCTTCACTTTATGTAACCCTTGCCAAAATTGGGATGTCCCACGACTCTTAGATTTAAAGAAATTTCCCTCAGGTATATATTTCGCTTTTAGCAATCTGTACCACAACTCATCTGAGCCTTGCACCATCTTCCAGATCCATTTGACTAGGAGACATTCATTCATTATCGTAGTATTAATGACCCCGAGCCCCTGGTCCTTTGGCCTACTTACTGTTTCCCATTTGGTCATATGGTACTTAAAGACATCTCCGGCTCCTTGCCAAAAAAAATTACTCCTTATGGAATCCATGCTCTCAAGGATCCCTTTAGGAAGCAAGTAGAATCACATAGTGTACATGGGCAAGCTAGTTAAGCAAGAGTTTGTTAAAATTAATGTGCCCCCAGAGGATAGGTGTTTGCCATTCCATGGGTCTAACCTTTTCCTCATCTTGTCCTTAACCCCAGCAAAGGCTGCAGCCCCTAGTCTTTGCTCTGAGATGGGAATTCCCAAGTACTTCATCGGCCAGCTTCCCAATTTACAGTTGAGCATATTAGCAAGCCTCTCTTTCTCTTGTTGTGCCGCTCCGAACACATAGACCTCGCTCTTATGGTAGTTGATCTTAAGACCTGACATCCACTCAAAGCAATAGAGGATCAACTTCAGGTTTAGAATCGACATGTCAGACCTATCTGACATGATCACCGTATCATCTGCGTACTGGATGTGCGATATCCCCCCTGATATCAAATGTGGTAAGATTCCAGTCACATGGCCTTGCCTGACCGCCTTGTCTAGCAGGCTGCTCAGCGCATCCGCCACAAGATTGAAGAGTAGGGGGGAGAGGGGGTCACCCTGCCTAAGGCCTTGGTAGGTCCTAAAATAATTGCCTCTCTCTCCGTTTACATTGACACACACTTTCCCCCCTCGGACTGTTTGCATTACCCACGAGATCCAATCAGTAGGGAACCCCTTCCCTCTCATTACTGTCTCGAGAAAGTCCCATCTGACTTTGTCATAAGCCTTCTCAAAGTCAATCTTCAGTATGAGCCCCTTGCTCTTTGATTTTTTTAGCTCATGGATAACCTCATGGAGGATGAGGACACCCTCTAGTATATTTCTCCCCTTAATAAATCCGGTTTGATTCCTTCCTATTACCTCCTTGGCTATAGGAGAGAATTTGTTGGTCAGTAACTTGGTGACGCCTTTATAGTCCACATTTAGTAAACAGATGGGGCGAAACTGTCTGATGTTATCGGCTTCCTTTATCTTCGGAACCAGAGTGATAACCCCATAGTTAAGTCTCTTGATGTCCAACTCCCCCTTGTGGAAATCTTGTATCATTGCCAAGTAATCATCCTTGATCACTGGCCAGAAGGCTTTGTCGACCGGGCATCCCTGGGCCCACCAACACATTGTGGGCCATAGCCGGGAGATGAGTTCTTGTATACCTGGACTACTCGACTAGTGGGCCACGGTGCTGGTACCGTGGACCACAAGGCAAGACAAGACGGACAAGGACTTGTACTAAGACTAGGATAGCTTTCCATACTCTGTATAGGCTACTCCGGGTGCTACTCGAATAGTACCTTTGTACCAATCCGACTTGTAACCCTGCCTCCCGTGGCATATAAGGCGAGGCAGGGACCGTTCTCAAAACATACGCAATCAATATAGAGCCACGCAGCTTACAGGACGTAGGGTATTACGCACATTGCGACCCGAACCTATCTAATTGTGTGCCCCATGTCTCACCATCGTATTCCTGATCTCGGTGAGCCCCACCGCACAATCTACTACTTCGGGTACCCCGTCGTAGGCTTAGTGTCTAAAACACTGACAGCTGGCGCGCCAGGTAGGGGATCTTGTCATTGATCCACTGGCGAACTCGATGGATCTCGTCATCATCAAGCCGACCGTCGCTTTCCAGCAGGGCGACACCTTCATTTTCGGCTCTTGGGTTTGCGTTGCTGATGGCGCCGGATCGTTCCTGCGTTTCTTAGTGCCAACTCCGGAGTCAAAGCTCAAGTCCTCGACGCTTACGCAAGCTTCAATGGAGGATTTCGTCGAAAATTTCGGCGAAATTTCGATCTCTGACCCGCTCAGAGAACTCGAGTCGGAGTCCGAGTACAACTCGACTTCGCCTCCTATCCAGCCTGAGTTGCTTTCTTCAGCTTCACAGCTTGCGCTCAGCTTGGATAACATCCTAGCACCACCTCTCTTTGGTCATCGCCATGTCAGTGCTGCTTACCAAGCCGCATTGATGCGCCTCATGTGCCCTGGCCCGAAGATCATGCTCGAGTACTCTTCGGATTCGGACGGCAACTTCGACTACTCTTCAGACTCATCTGAGTTCGAGTTCGACTACGGTTCGGATTCTGATGAAGTACAACAACTGTCTGGCTCTGCTCAAGGACTGGTGATCACATCGACACCTGAGGGTAGATTCGTCTACTGGCCTGAGCATGTGCCTGCTGATCTCACCTTGGATGATCAGGAGCGCTTTATCGCCTGTCTCGACAACTTACCTTTCCAGGAAGGCGTCAAGCTTGTTGACTATGACACCGATACTGAGCTCATTCAGAGTACGGGTACTTATTCATCGCATCGAGAAGTGTTCGTCGTTGATGCAACTACTCCGCAAGGGCATCGTGCCAATTATCGTTACCCGGATGATGTATCTGATGATGAACTCTCTGCCAATGCTCCCGCTGATGAAACCGCGGAGGCCAAGACTGCACGTCGCCAACACAATGCTGATCGTGCAACTCTTCGTCGGGAACTCACGGAAGCTCTACCTACCCGTAATCTTCAAGAGGCTCTGGAGGCGGTTGCTACTCATGAATCTCGCACTCCAGAGGAAGCTATCAATGCGATCAATCTACTCGGTCGCTCTATGCCTCGTGACAGGGCGGCTGCTGAAGTCGCAAAGCTGGCTGAGCTAGCTTACACTATGCTACGCCAGAATACCAGTGCTCTTAGTCACCATGGCAGCAGTGGCGGTGCTCATCGTACCACTCTCACTCCTCAACGCACACGTCTGGAGGCTAGCAACAAGGGCAGAGGCGATGATGGTAGTGTCAATAGCAAGTCGGGAGACTCTCGCTATGACGCTCGCACAACAATCAACGCCAGACGCGCTGAGCGTGAGAAGCAAAAGGATGCTGATTCTGATTCCTTTCCTGCTTTCTCACCTCGACTTCAAGCTCTATTTCTTCCGGAGAAATTCAAGCCTTATGGCATCTCTAAGTATGATGGCAAGCAAGATCCAAGGCAGTGGTTGCACTGTTATGCTCTGTCCATCTCCAATGCCGAAGGCAATGATGATACCAAGTGTATCTATTTCCCTTTTGTTTTGGAGCAAGAACCCCTCACATGGTTTGAGTCTCTCAAACGTGGTTCCATTGACAACTGGGGACAACTCAAGCATCGCTTCACCAGCAACTTTGCGGGTTCTCTGGGCCGTCATTATACGTGGGAATGGATCAACATCCATAATCCAAAGAAGAAAAATCCAGTAAGATCCTAAATTATAAAGCTCACATCCAATCCAATCCAATTCACTCACTCAAAATCCAATATCCAACAATATAATCCTACCACCACCAGGTTGACTACTCAGATAAATTTATATGTGGGACACATGTCCAGAGCCGGACCCTAGAATTAAAAGCTCGCGTTCACACTATAAAATGTTAGCGGATTTGATTGAAATTTGGTGAGATGCCTTAACATGACAGTCCGCTACTCAGTGCAAATCGGTGAAGCCAAATCTATATGTGGGACCCACATCCAGAGCCGGACCCTAGAATTAAAAGCTCGCGTTCACACTATAAAATTTTAGCGGATTTGACCGAAATTTGGTGAGATGCCTTAATATAACAGTCCGCTACTCAGTGCAAATAAGTGAAGCCAAATCTATATGTGGGACCCACATCCAGGGCCAGACCCTAGAATTAAAATCTCGCGTTCATATTATAAAATTTTAACGGATTTGACCAAAATTTGGTGAGATGCCTTAATATGACAGTCCGCTACTTCGTGCAAATCGGTGAAGCCAAATCTATATGCGGGACCCACGTCCAGAGCCGGACATTAGAATTAAAAGCTCCTGCTTGGACATCCAATACTGATTGGACATCCAATTTATTTTAGCATGTGGACATCCACATCCAAAGTAATCCAGTCCAACGAAGTCCAAAAGGAAAAAAATCCAATTGGATTTGGATTTTCCAAAATCCATTACCACGTCTAGCCGTCATGGTACCCGGATGGACCTTGCCCTGATCAAGCAAAAACAAGGCGAGACTCTTCGCGAGTACATACGCCGCTTCTTTGAGAAGAGGGCTACTGTTGTTGCTGTCACCGAGAAAGAAGTCATAGATACCTACCAGGATGGTTTCTATGACCATAGGCTTTTCCAAGACTTCGGTCGTGCTCGCCCAGCCAACATCACCAAGCTCAAGGAGATGATTACTCACTGGGCAGACGAGGAAGACAAGACTCGGAATCGGTTCAAGCATCTTCGCAACAACCAGAACAACAACAACAATGCTGGAGGAAGCAGTAGTGGCAAGCAACAGTAGGGCAATCGCCAGGGGAATAACTACTCGAGCAATCCCAATCGCAAGCGCAAGCTCGAGAACACTGTTGCAGCCATGGAAACTACAGCCAAGCCTGAAGATGATCCTCGCTGGGCAACTTTGACCAAGCAGAAATGCCCATGGCACCCAAAGGGCGATCATACTACAGAGCAGTGTTACCAACTTCGAGGTGCGTTGAAGAATACACCCGAACCAACGCACCCAAACCCGTGATTCCGCAAACACAAGGGGAAGAAGGCTAACACAGACAAAGACACTGGGTTCCAGAACCCCTCCAACACTGTCAATGTCATATTTGGTGGAACTCCAACCAAGCGCATGCAAAAGCTAGCACTCAGGGAGATCATGTCCATCCAACCAGCAGCTCCCACTTTTCTCAAGTGGTCTGAAACCCCTATTACCTTCTCGAGGGCGGATCAATGGACTAGTTTCTCTGAGCCAGGACGATATCCTCTCGTTCTGGATCCAGTGGTAGCAGGCTCCAGGCTTACCAAGGTTCTCATTGATGGTGGCAGCGGTCTCAACGTCCTATTCGCCAAGACTTTGAAGAAGATGGGCCTGGATATCACCGATACGCTTACCAAGACCAACTCACCGTTCTATGGTATCATCTCGGGCAACGCAGCTGTTCCTTTGGGTTCAGTTGTACTACCCATTACCTTTGGGACTAAGGATCACTACCGCACCGAGTACATCAAGTTTGAGGTTGCTGACTTCGAGACTTCTTACCATGCTATTCTCGGCAGGCCTGCTCTCGCTAAGTTCATGGCTATCCCGCACTATGTGTATTTGGTCCTCAAGATGCCAAGCCCTAAAGGAGTTCTTTCATTGCAAGGGGATCTGAAGCGTTCTTACGACTGTGATACAGAGGCCGTAGAACTTGCCTCGACTACTCAAGTACCTAATGCAATGATGGAAGTCTTCACTGCCGCTAAGAAGGTTGCTCCGAGTGAGCTGGAGGTTCCTGAGAAGACTGACAACAACACCAAGCCTGTACTGTCTGGTGACGTCCTGCTCAAAGCCATTGACCTCGGTACTGGTGACAGCAGCAAGACGACCATAATCAGTGCACAGCTTGATCCTAAATAGGAAGACACGCTCGTCAACTTCCTTCGGGCTAACCGTGATATCTTTGCGTGGAAGCCATCTGACATGCCAGGTGTGCCCAGGAGGTTGATCGAGCACTCACTCAACGTCGATCCTAACGCTACCCCCAAGAGACAACACCTTCGTCGCTTTGCTGATGATCGCAGGGCTGCTATCAAGAAAGAGCTTGCCAAACTACTCGCGGCCGGCTTCATCCGGGAAGTCTTTCACCCGCAATGGCTTGCTAACCCTGTGCTCGTCAGGAAGAAGAACTCTAACGACTGGAGGATGTGTGTCGACTACACTGATCTCAACAAGCATTGCCCCAAGGATCCTTTTGGGTTGCCGCGGATTGATCGAGTCATTGACTCTACGGCAGGCTGTGCTCTACTCTGTTTCCTGGATTGCTACTCTGATTATCATCAAATTGCAATCAAGTAATCTGATCAAGAGAAGACTGCATTCATCACCCCATTCGGTGCTTATTGTTACACAATAATGTCCTTCGGGTTCAAAAATGCTGGTGCTACATATCAAAGGGCTATCCAAGCGTGCTTCAAGAAGCAGCTTCACAAGAACGTGGAAGCATACGTGGATGACGTCGTTGTAAAGACTAGGGATCCAGACATGCTTATAACAGATCTTGAGGAAACTTTCGCTTTGCTACGCGAGTACCAATGGAAGCTCAATCCCAACAAATGCGTCTTTGGCGTATCATCTGGAAAACTACTCGGGTTCATCATCAGCCATCGTGGCATCAAAGCAAACCCCGAGAAGATTACTGCCATCTCCAACATGCAAGCTCCGACTACTATCAAAGATGTCCAGAAGCTTACTGGTTGCATGGCATCACTTAATCGCTTCATCTCATGACTTGGAGAACGGGGTCTACCTTTCTTCAAGTTACTCAAGCGGCAGGAAAAGTTTTCGTGGACAACTGAAGCTGATCAAGCTCTTTCTCAGCTCAAGGAGTTCTTATCCAAGCCTCCAGTCCTCACAGCTTCTCTGCCCAATGAAGAGCTCTTGCTCTATATTGCTGCGACTACTAATGTCGTCAGTACTGCTATTGTCGTTGAGCGGCAGGAAGAAGGTCATGGCTACCCTATCCAGAGGCCTGTCTATTTCGTCAGTGAAGTACTCTCAGAATCCGAGGCTCGCTACCCTCCAGTACAAAAGCTACTCTATGCGGTTCTGATTACTTCACGAAAGCTCCGCCACTACTTCGACGAGTACAAGATTTCTGTGGTTACTAGCTACCCGCTTGGTGAGATATTGCACAACCGGGATTCCACAAGAAGGATTTCTAAATGGGCTGTAGAGCTTGGTGCTCTATCGCTCGAGTTCAAGTCTCGTACTGCTATCAAGTCTCAAGCCTTGGTTGATTTCATGGCTGAGTGGCAGGAAGATCAAGTCCCAACTCCAATTGAGCATCCAGAACATTGGGTCATGTACTTTGACGGTTCCCTCAAGTTGGAAGGCGCTGGTGCCGGGGTACTTTTGATTTCCCCCAAGGGCGAGCAACTCAAATATGTTTTGCAGATCTTCTGGAAGGTCTCAAACAACGAAGCTGAATATGAAGCTCTACTGCATGGTCTTCGCCTTGCAGTCTCTCTTGGCATTACACAAGTACTTGTCTATGGTGATTCTTTGGTGGTCATCAATCAAGTCAACGATTCTTGGGATCGTAATGCTGAGAATATGGATGCATACTGTCAGGAGGTACGCAAACTCGAGAACAAATTCCATGGTCTCGAGTTCCATCATGTGGTCCACAACAACAATGTTGCTGCGGATGTTTTGTCGAAGCTGGGATCTACACGAGCTCAAGTGCCAGCTGGAATCTTCGTCCATGAACTCCACAAACCATCAATTCCGGAGCAATCATCTGCACCCGCGACTACTTCAGTTCAACCTGATCGAGAGGTGCTTATGATTGACGTGGACTGGAGATCTCCCTTTATCGACTACATTAAACACCAGTTGATTCCTGAAGACAAGTCAGAAGCCGAGCGCATCTCACGCCGCGTCAAGGCTTATGCTCTAGTCGGAGATCAACTCTACAAGCGAGGAGCAAGCTCTGATGTATTCATGAAGTGCGTTTCTCGCGAAGAAGGCAAGGAAATCTTGGAGGAGACACACAAAGGAATCTATGGTAATCATGCTTCTTCCCACACTTTGGTGAGAAAAGTGTTCATACGTGCTTTCTACTGGCCTACAGCTCTTGCTGATGCAGAGGAACTAGTCAAAAAATGCCAAGGTTGCCAATTCTTCACCAAGCAACAACACGTTCCTACCTACAAGCTTATCACGATTCCACCAACTTGGCCTTTCGCTTGCTGGGGGCTGGATATGATTGGTCCTCTCCCAAATGCGCTAGGAGGATTCAACAGAGTTCTGGTGGCTATCGACAAGTTTACCAAGTGGATTGAGGTCAAGCCTGTCACCTGTCCCAAGGCTGATCGAGTCCTCGACTTCTTGGATGAAATCGTACATCGCTATGGTTTCCCTAATCGCATCATCATAGACCTGGGTTCAAATTTCAACAATCACCAGTTCTGGGAGTACTGCGAGAACAGTGGAATTGACATCCGGTACGTCTCCGTCGCTCATCCACGTGCCAACGGCCAAGTGGAACGCACCAATGGGATGATACTCGATGCTCTCAAAAAGCGACTGTATGATGCAGCAAATACCAAGGGCGGCAAGTGGATCAAGGAACTACCCAATGCACTCTGGGGGCTACGCACTCAGCCCACTACTTCCACAGGGCAGTCACCTTACTTCCTGGTCTACGGCTCTGAAGCTGTTTTGCCTGCTAATGTCATGTGGCGTTGTCCGACGGTTGATCAGTATGAAGAAGGCATAGCTGAAGAAACAAGACAGATGGATGTCGATAGTCTCGAAGAAGCTCACTGCAATGCACTTGTTCAATCCGCTCGATATCTTGAGAAAATTTGCTGCTACCATGACCGCAACATTAAGGAACGCTCCTTCAACGTTGGTGATTTAGTCCTTCGTCGCATCCAGAATACGGCAGGGCTACACAAACCCAACTCGCCATGGGAAGGTCCTTTCTCTGTTGCAAAGGTTACTGGACCAGGCTCATATCGTCTTCAAACTCTAGAAGGCGAGGAAGTCGACAACTCTTGGAACATCGACCAGCTTTGTCGCTTCTACCCGTAGGGGGTCTTGACAACCCTCTCCAGACGGCTACGGCTGTAAACAACTCGAATTGGGTTTCAACAACCCTTTCAAGGCAGCTTCAGTTGCAACCACTCAACAGACAGCTACGGTTGTCACCACTCGTAGGGGATCAAGATAATCCTCTCCAGACAGTTTCGGTTGTATCTTCTCGTGGCTTTCAGCTACGAGCACCCGCAAGGGGCTTCACCAACCCTCTCCAGGCAGTCTCATTCTGCGACCTCGTAGGGAGTTATGATAACTCTCTCCAGACGATCCTGTATCGTGTAGAACAATAAGTGGCACATGCTGTCCATGTTTCTACTTTTCAATAAGAGGCTTCGGCCTAGAGTAACACCCTTCTGGTAGGGTCTCAGTGGAACTCTCATACAAGTTGCTGCTACAGCAAGGATGAGTTCATCACACTGTCCCCTACGGTCTTACTCGTTCTTCGGAACTTCCTTGCGAGTACTCTCTCACTAGGCTCATAGCCTCAGAGGTACTTGAGACATTGTAAACATTGTACAATGTATTCAGTAATAAAGTTGCTACTCTATACCGACTTGTTACTGTCCTTTACTTGTTCATAATAAAGCCTTCTTTATGCTGCTACAGCTAAGGTGTTCAACTCGTTATGAAAAAGTTCTTTTCGAGTACTCTCTCACTAGGCTAATAAGCCTCAGAGGTACATAAGACATTGTAAGCTCTGTACAATGTGTTTAGTTCAAGTCGCTACTCTACACCGACTTGTTACTGCTGTTTGCTTTTTTCATGACAAAACCTTCTTTTACGCTGCTACAGCTAAGGTGTTCAACTCGTCATGATTTAAGCTAACGTTCTTCGAAACATTTATACACTTGAGTACTTCTACTCGTGTATCGTATCTCTTTTTGCAGCCTCACACTCAATACCAACTCGAGTACAAGGCCAACACATAAGCATTCAAGGGATCCAGATAATTGATTTACTCAAAGTTTTCAATTATATTACATAAACACTTGTTCGGGATTACACTTGTCTTTCCCTAGTGTTTCTACTCTACAGGTACATCTAACGGAGATAAAAAAACTTGGAGACTGCTTCCGCGATTGGAGAAGTCTGTTGCATCAACTCGTTGAGCCGATCGTCGGTGCAATCTCCAGATCTGCCGTTTATGGTGACCGTGAGATCCGCTTCGGCATAGAAGGACTTGATGAAGCTCAGGACTTGATTCGGAATTGTGCAAGCCAGCTTCTGGGCGTACTCCAGGATCTTCTTCGGCATGTCCTTCAACCTCTCCACAAGTGATCGAGGCTGAACTCTAGCGACTCTAGGCTCGAAAAGATTTGCCACTGGCTCGGCTGCCTCAGTCAAAGCCTTCAACTCTGAGCGCAGGCCTTCGGCTTCTTCAATCTTGAACTTCAATGACTGCATGCAAGTCAACAAGTCATTCCAGCCCGCTAGGCGGATCTCCATTTCACGCTCAAGTTCGAAGCACCACACCTTATAGTCCTCCTTCAGATCCATATGAGCTGATTCTTCATGGTTAAAGGCCAGCTGCCAGTCCAGCGCCTTTTTCTTGAACTTGTCGACCTCTTCCGTCAGCTCTGCAAAGGATCAAGGCTACTTATCAAATGCTGTGTGCAAGAACAAAAGTACTCAATGATGATTTTAGAAAGGGAGATAACATTTATTCTTCTGGCGCAGAGACTTGTTCTTCCCAACAACGTCATCCTTCTTCGCCGTCAGCTTCTGGATCTCATTATGGTACTTAGCGGTGTTGGCATCAAGCTTCTCTTGTAGCTTCAGAGACAAAGCTTTTTGCTGCTTAAGTTCTTCTCTGAGCCGCATGACCTCTTCGATGTCCGCCGCATGTTGTTCAAGCAGCCGAGTCTTGCGTTTCGACTGCTTGACTACTTCCTGCAAAGACAACAACAACTCAAAAGTTAGAGGCAGGATATCTTTAACTGAAAAGTACTCTTCAAGAGACTACACACTTACCGTGAATAGCTTCTCAACGCTGCGGAACATCTCACTGTGAGCCTGCAAGTTATCCTCATCCAGGCACGAGTCATCATAAGGCATCAAACCTTCTGCTATGGACTGAGTACTTGTGCTTGCCGCAGAATACTTCGCAGCACTACGCAGAGGAGCTGGGTCTTCAATGAGTGGCTCGTGCGGTACTATGCGGTCTTCTGAGTTGTCCTCAAGCGCCAGTTGTACATCTACTTGACGTACGGGGGCTTCGGCAACCGGGACTTCTTCACGGCGTAGTACGGTTTCTGGGTCAACTTCCAAGCCTTCATTCGCCACGGCTTCAATATCATCAGGATCTTCAGCCCTGGGCTTGGAAGCTGCCTCCACCACTACCTTGACTACGTCGCTCCAAAGGAAGCGCAGTGCCTCTGCAGCATCGGCTTCAGCGGGTATTTCTTGGCGCTCTGGAAGTACATCTTCTTGTTGCTCTTGAGGAGTTTGGTCTCCTCCAGCAGCACCACTTCCAGAAGCGCCCCACTTTACATCAGTAGATTTTCTGCATCAACAAGTTGGTCAGCAAATTAAAAGCAAGCAATATAAATAAGTACTCGAGTACTTGGGTACTTACAGAGCAGCTTGAGGCACAGATACTTTCGGCCCCAACATGTCGAAGAAAGAAGGTGCCGCCAGCACCTCTGGCACACTTTCCACCGGCGGCACACTTCCTGGTACCGTGGCCTCTTGTTGCTCATGCACCACCGTCTCCACGGTTGACGCTGGAACCACCTCGGGTTCTGTTATTCTTGGGGGGCTACTCGAGGGTACATTGGATGCATTCTCGACAACCTGCACAAGTCAAAAATCAAGCCATTACAGCAGAGAACAAGTACTCAATATGACAGCGACTACTTAAGAGTTCTCCAACACTTACTGTAATGACGGGGAGGCCTGAGATCTTCTTTACGGCCCGCTTCCCCACTGTGGTCCTTTTCTTCCGCGGCGGTAGCGTCACATCATCTGCAAGAGATGATGCTGGCCTCTTCGATGATCCTGCGGCAAGGCCACTGAGGATGGATGCCCTTGAGTACCCGTAGCGGCTCTTCACTTCAAAACACTGTTGAAGTGTTTGGCCGTCTTCATCGCTTGAGGAAGCGTCCTCCACCAAAACTTCTTCTTCTTCCCCTTGAGCAGATTGACTACTCTCGGGGGCTTGAGTCTCCACTCCGGTTGGCTCTCCCTCCGGTGCTTGTAGTGGGTCTTGGGGACGAGGAGGGGGAATGTACACAAATTTCAAGACATCCTCCTGCGAAATGAGGCAATTGTTAGCTATACGACTACTTACAATAAGTACTCGGGGGCTAGTTCTCGGAAACTTACTATACGCGGAGGATTGTCGGCACTGTATTCACGGACGGCTGTAGGAGTTCCGTGAAGATTCTTGAAGATCTTCTGCAGCCTTTCCATCACGAGATCATCACTGATCTCTTCAGATAGCCTGGAGCCATCATCCGCTCCAGTGTACTCGAACCTGAGATGCTCCCACTGCATCAAGGGTTGTACCCGTCACTTCATGAAGCTGAAGGCTATCAGTTCAGCTGTCAAGCCCTGCGCCTTCTTCTGCGCAATCTTCGCCAGCAGCTTGGGGATCTGGATGCACTCCTGCATCATTGGTTCATCCGTCTAGAGTCTGTCGTATACTAGCGCGAACATGCTTGGCTTTGGTAGCTGAGGCGGGGCGTTCTCAATGTAGAACCACTTGTTCTTCCAGTCTTGATTGGAGTCAATCAAGTCGTACTTAAAGTACAACTCCTGCGCCTTCTGGCGCATCTGCACTCCGGCTCCACCAACAACAACTGGGAAGTTGGCGTTGGGCTACGACTTCAGGCAGAAGATCTTCCTAAATAATGCCCAGTGAGGGTGGATTCCGAGGAAGGCTTCACAGAAGTGCACGTACACTACAATCTGGAAGATGCTGTTGGGGTTGAGGTGTACGTGCTCCAGCTTGAAGAAGTCGAGGAAGCCGCGGAAAAAATCTGATGATGGTAGCATCAACCCACGCTCGACGAAGTGGCCGGACATCGGGATCTCATCCGGGCTCTTCTCCATCGGCCATGCATCTCCGGCGGTAGAGCTCCAGCCGGCAATCACCTTCTCACGCAGCAACCCGCCGACTTCGAGGGCCTTGATATCTTCTTCCTTCATCTTGGACTTCTTCCAAGAGACGGCCTGGCTCGGGGGTTCGTGATGACCACTTTGTACTTCGGCTCCAGCAACTGATTTTTGCCGCGGCCGGACTTCCTCTTCTGACCCTTGGATGGCGCTGGCTTCATCCTGTCAGTCACGAGAGTCTTCTTTCGCATCGACTCGAGGGCTGCGAGGGGGTGGAGGCGCAAACTCTTTGCAAAGTGGGCGCTCGAACTCTGCGGCGGCTACGGATGCTAAGGTTTTCTGGATCTAGGGGCGAATGGAAGCAATGAAACCCCAAGGGATACCCCTTCGGGTATTTATAAAACCAAAACCCTAAAACGGTTCGACTTGGTGACCCTTCGTATTCAACAGATTGGTTTCACTTAGGCGAAATTTTGGCTAAGTCAGAGGACTAAAATCCAAGACCTGCTCAGCTCCATCTCGGGGGCTCGGCTACTCGATGGAATTGGATTTCACTCAGCTACAGTTCACTGAATTCAGGCCACTATTCTACAGTCAGATTGGATCCTTCAATTCGAGAAAGTACTCGACTCAAGGCTCGGGGGCTCCGTGCCACGTGTCCTTCAGTTTTTCTCAGGATTTTCATGGTATTATTTGACAAAGACTACTGATTGACCCTCAGCTTGAATTGTCAATTCGAACTAAGGCTCAGGGGCTACATCCATATAGGATGCGATTTTTGCAAATCGCATTCCTATATTATTTCTTCGGATTTTCTGAGGATTTTTCGGAGCAAGATCAAAGAATAAATGATTGACCCTCAGCTTGAATCTTGGATTCGAACTAAGGCTCGGGGGCTACATTCCATATGGAATGCGATTTCAGTAATCGCATTTCCATATGGATCTTTGATGCAAAGATTTCAAGAACGAAGCGGGTATTATTGAAGACCTTCAAGGGAAGTACTCGGGGACGCTTGGGAACAACTCGAGAAGACTTCAAGACTACTCGTGAAGTTAGCTGGAGTACCTTCCAGCCTCGTGATGACTCAAGTACTATTGAAGATTGAAGCTTGTAGAACTCGGGGACGCTTGGGAACTACTCGTGAAGACCTTCAAGACTACTTGGAGCATCGCACTTGACTACAAAGTACTCGGGGGCTTGTCGACCGGGCATCCCTGGGCCCACCAACACATTGTGGGCCATAGCCAGGAGATGAGTTCTTGTATACCTGGACTACTCGACTAGTGGGCTACGGTGCTGGTACCGTGGACCACAAGGCAAGACAAGACGGACAAGGACTTGTACTAAGACTAGGATAGCTTTCCATACTCTGTATAGGCTACTCCGGGTCCTACTCGAATAGTACCCTTGTACCAATCTGACTTGTAACCCTGCCTTCTGTGGCATATAAGGCGAGGTAGGGACCCCTCTCAAAACATACGCAATCAATACAGAGCCACGCAGCATACAGGACGTAGGGTATTACGCACATTGCGCCCCGAACCTGTCTAATTGTGTGACCCGTGTCTCACCATCGTGTTCCTGATCTCGGCGAGCCCCACCGCACAATTTACTACTTCGGGTACCCCGTCGTAGGCTCGGTGTCTAAAACACTGACAGGCTTTAAAGAAATGTACACCAAAACCATTTGGTCCTGGTGCTGAGTTGGCTCTCATGTCAAAAATAACTTGTTTAACCTCTTCCTCCTAAAAGGGTTTGGTAAGGTCACACCCCTCCTCTCCCGTGAGGACATGACAGTCTCCCAAAAAATCCTCCCTCAAAGTCAACGCACACTGTGCTTGAGAGCCAAACAAGCTCTTGTAAAAGGTTGTTACATGTTCCATTATTTCCTCTTGTTTTCTAACCACCCCACTTCCTGTTTCCAAGGAGATAATAGTTTTCTTTCTACGCCTACCATTCGCATAAAGATGGAAAAATTTCATATTTGCATCTCCTTCGAGGATCCATCTGGTACTCCCCCGTTGTTGCCAGTAGATCTCTTCCATGTTGTATATTGACTCCAGCCTTGCCTCTGTTTCGTATCTACTTTGCCATTGCTGAGCCGAGAGGTCCCTTCCTTCAGCTAGCTTATCAAAGGCAGCAAGTTGCTGTAACAGTTCCTTTTTTGTTTTCTGTTGCTCCCCTATCTTCTGCAAATTCTAGCCTTTTAACACTTGCCTGAGGAAACCTAGGCTCCCATGCCAGCTATCAAGCGAATAACACTGCTCTGGTCTCCGCTATACACTTTCCTGCCATTTAGTTTTGACTAGGTCTCGAAGGTCTTGCTGCAGCAGGCATTGTTTTTCAAAGAAAAATATCTAGGCCTGATCACTCCCTGCTCCCAGAGTCTAGGATAATGGGAGTGTGGTCTGACCTGGTCAGGCTCCATGCCATACAGAGAGGGAACTTGGTCTCCCAATCCAAGGAGATGAAGAACTTGTCCAAGGTCACCATAACCGGCTTGTCTTGTTTATTAGTCCAGGTATACTTTGTGCCGGCTCTAACCACCTCCCTTAAGCGATGATCACCAATGAACTCATTAAAAAGCCCTATTAGCGCATGATCGTAGTTTTCAGAATTCTTTTCTCCCTCATTACTTATGAGGTTGAAATCTCCCCCAAGAACTATTGGCAGCCCACCCTGGGTGCAAATAGAGTGTAATTCTTGAAGGAAATCAGCTGACATCTCATGTTGTGCCGGCCCATACACCGTCACAAGTTTCCATCTAAAATTATTGACCCTGTTCCGAATGGTGGTTTGAATAGTGTAATCCCCGAGAACATGATCCTCTAGCTCTAGGAGATCTATTTTCACCCCCACCAAAATTCCCCCCGATCTACCTTTAGCCGGGGCCCAAACCCAAGCAAAGTTGAGACCACCATCTAACTCCCGAAGCTTACTATCAGAGAAGGTAGTCTTAATTGTCTCTTGTATACCCACAATATCAATACCCTCCTGGGCAATATATTCCCAACTTGATTACGCCTGGCTGGCTTCCCTAGCCCCCTCACATTCCACATAAAGACTCTCATTGTTAACTATTAATAATTCCAGGAGCCCTACCATCACCCCTTGATGGCAAGGAATCCTGGGGTTTACTCTGTTCCTTATTTGTAATATCTCTATTCTAATTGCTGATCACCTCCATGGCGTATTTAGTGATCTCCTCCTCTCCATGAGGAGCAGTTTTTTCTTTCCATTTCTCAAGATATATTTTATAGTTAGCTTGTGCTAAATCTGCTCTAACAATTTCTTCAGCTCTAAAAGTGCTAATCTGGGAGTCTATGTCTTCACAAGTCAAGTCTAGATCTAGGATAACTTTGCGCAAATGTTCAGTAGGAGCATTGTTCAAGATAGTAAAGGGGTTAACGGTATTACCTGCTTGCAGATCGTTCCTCTCCTTGGCCCGTGCCATTGCTTTTTCCTCAATCGGCACCCCATCCCTTGGAATGCTTGAACTGGCTCTGGTTGCTATCACTTGTTTTGACTTCTTCTTGGAAATCTTTCTTTTCTTCTTTTTGGACGTCTGCACCACCCACCCCTGGGTAAATAAGGATAGGGGAAAAGAACATAGAAGGCTATCTACTGCCATCCATTTGCATCAAAATTTTCGTGTACGCGATAATTTTGGAGAAACTTTAATTTGCTACAAACCAGCTTATAAAATATAGCTAGTACAAACAATCAACTTGGCTAAGGATATGTGCAGGTTCGTTTTAAATTTATAATAATAACCTTTTAATTTCGTCTCAATTAAAACAAATGGGCTACTCCCTCCATCTCATAAAAAAGTACAATTCTAGTTTTTCTAGGACATATTAGTGTTGACGCGAAAAGACTCTAGTACCCCTATTTTTTTAGCTGTATGCAGTAAGTTTTGGCATGCAGATAGATCTGATTACTTAATTAGGTAGGTAATTAGATCTATTTTCTAAGATTTCACTCTTTGTGGGATTTTTTTCAAATGCTAGAATTGCATTCTTCAAAGGACGGAGGGAGTACGTTCGAAAACTTTAGTTCAATTTTCCATCTTTTTCCACTGTTCAGAAAAGTTTCAGTCCATTTTGAAGAGACTTACAACTAAGTTTTTCAACGTAGGACGTCAATCTCTCGAAGGAACCAACTCTAAAAGAGGTTTCAATAGTGACTGCAAGAAAGGCACTACCGAGACAGAGGGCAGTTCCTAGCGTACCATCGATCACCATAGGTGCAAGAAGGCGGTCTCGATGTTCAATGTCGCCATGTCGGGGAAGAGATGAGAGGGATAAGAGAAATGTGTGCATATGTGTTTGCAGTGGGTATAGTGTTGGGGATCCGAGGACCAGGGGCGAAGAAACAGCCCCCGCAGTAGGGCCCACACACACAGGGCCTCATGGGAGAAGATGGCCCCCTCGAAAAAAGGCGGTCCCGCGCCGAGCTGGGAAAAGGCTGCGGGGGGGGGGGGGGGGGGTTAAGACCGAATCGTGGGGGGACCGCGCGTTCGGCACCCGGGAGGACACCGAGAGCCGGGAGAGCCCCCGGAAGGAGGAGGACACGTGGCAAGAAGATCTACCCTAGGGTTTATAGTGACGCAGGATCTGACGTCGTGTAGCGGGAGACGGAATGTACCAAAATGCCCTCGTCCGGACATAAGGGGTAGCGTGTCCGTATCGGAGCCGTACCGTGGACAGGATGGGCTTTGTACCGGAACGGCCTTGAAGGCCTGTCAGGGGGTGAGACCTGGACAAATCCGCTAGGGTTTCCCTAGAGGTTTGCAGGTTAATGGAGAGGATCAGGATCTAAGAGCATAGGTGGTAGTCCATGTGGTGAACTCGGAACTAGGCGAGTATGGCGATGAACACGGGGAGACAAGGGGGTTAGACTGGTTCAGGCCTCCGGAGAGTAAAACCTACGTCCAGTTGCGGTGGTGGATTATGTGAGAGGATGAAGATGTCCCCTTGAATGGAGCCCTAGACCGCCTTATATTGGGAGGACGGGCTAGGGTTTCCATTCAAGGTCGGTGGCCCCATGTCCGGGTCAGTTATAATTGCGAGAAGCTATCTTTCGGATTACAAGGAGTATCCCATGATACTCGGACCTACAGGCGGTGGCGCGTCGCGTCCTACTACCTTGACTTGCACGCCAAGTACCGCGGATCTTCCGGGATCTTGATAAGGTCGCCCGGAGTTGTTGGAGTCATGGATAAGGTCGCTGGGCCCACTTTGCAGGTCGACGGGGCTTCTGGAAGGTCGGGTCCACTTGTCAGGGACCTCTGGGACCCTGGCCGGTGGGGACCCATGGGTACCCTTGTCTCTCAAGCCCCCGATCGATGTGTAGGCGTAGCGGCCGAGGCGAGGTCGTGTCGAAGGGTAGCGAAGCCGCGGCACCGTCGAGCTCTTGAAGGGTGCACGGGGATCAAAAAAGAAGAACCCCTCCGATGCACACACGAAGTTGAACGTCGAACTCTTAGGATGAAGGGCCAGAAGGTCAAAGTGAAGGCAAGGCGTCGATCTTGAAGAACCGCCGACCTGACCTGGGTCAGGTATAATGAAGTAACAGCCGCGTCCTTCAGAAAGGTCGCCATGCCCACCGCAGGTAGGTCTAGCAGAGAAGTAATGGGAGCAGGCTCCTAGTACGTCGATGCGACGCTGAGAAGATAGGGCGTCGCAAGACGCACTAGTGTAGTAGACCCCAAGTAGTAAAGCGACCAAGATGGCTGGTTTGATGCTCCGAAGAAGAAGAAACAAAGAGAACCTACGACCTTCTGTTGTAGTAGAACAGTGCTCGATGAAGTAAGCAAATAAGACAAAATCCCCTGGAATCTTCCAAATGACGCCAGGCGCCAAGGCTGACATGACCTGAGTCATGGGCACACTGTACGGTCACGGGCCGACTCGCAGACGAAGCACAGGTTGCTATCACCCGCTAGAGACAAAAATGCTCCAGGATGCTATCAGGTACGGGAAAGGCGTGCCAATGCCTCCCATGGTCGAACAGTAATGTTGTGCTCCATGCGGGTACAGTGACCTTGAGGATACGGATGCCGCACAAGTTGGCTTGCAGATAAGAGCAAAGGGCAGGTGCTGAGGGTATAAATAGGCACCCATTCCGTGAAGGTAACCACCCAAGCTTCTTGGGAAGACAATGGCGAAGCTGTGTAGTAATAGTTCCATGCCAGGGACTTGTGTCTGCCCACCAGAGCATAGATCTAGTGCCGTTCATGCTTGGAGCTAGAAGAATGCTTGCGAAGCGCGAAGAACTCGATCAGCCTCTTCTCCCGGGCCCACCGAGGAACCCAGATGGAGCATGGAGCAGTACATGCATCACCGGGCCTTACACGCTAAGGCCTGATGTGATGCTGGTGAACACGACGCTCCACCCAACCAGGCTCGTCATGAGGCTGGCTCCATTTGGAATCTTGTGGTGAAGCTCAGACTTGATGCTGGGTACCACAGGAAAGCTGTTGGAGCTCGAGTAGAGGTGGCTGTGTGGCAGCTGCCTCTACAGTGGCTGTAGAGGTCTTCGAATAGGTCCTGAAGCTAGAAGAAAGCTTGCGACGCGCCTTATTAGTGTAGACTGTGTCGCAGGCACTATATAGGGTAGCTCAGGGCCATAAATGTCTTTGTATCTTGTAATTGGCCAAGGGCCAAACTCCTTGTATCTTATGAAGCTGTACATTCACATTTATATGATAAAATGTTATATCCCAAGTAGGTGTAGAGGCGTCCGGGTGGCAATGGTATGGCTACCAAGGTCCCAGCAGGGCTGTAATAGCATGCCGACCTTCAGGAGGCCTTAAGTAGAGACATAGAGCTCGGGCAGTGACACAACGCAGGTCGTCAGCCTGAAAATCATAGGTCTAGGCGACCTAGAAGGCAGTAGAGCCTTAGCGACCTCAGGGAGGAGCCGTGAACATGACCAGGAAGCCACCAACGGGCAGTGGAGCCATTAAGCACGGAGCCGTCGGTATAAGCCAGCCGTAAGGGCTAAGGCGATCTAGTAGGCAGCAGGGCCTAGGAGCCGCGGTGTGAACCTGCTGTTGCAGGCTGAGGGGACCTAGCAGGCAGTGGTTGCCTTGTTGACCTTGGAAAGGTGATGTGATAGACCCGAAGGTCGCCCGTGGCCAAGAGACCTTGAAGAAAATGCCAATTGTAGTAGGGTTTGGGGGCTTAAAGTAGGGCATAACGAGTCCACGGACGCCAAGTCGTTGAGCAAAGAGCCAACGGGCATCGATTCCTGCACGGCACGAGTCATTACTGCCTGTGATCATTAGGCCGAAAGAGCCATTGTGCGATAGATCCGTTGGGTCGCCGAAAATTGCGTCGACCCTTAGAGACGTTGGAGCGCCGCGGTCCATACCGCTGTTGCGGCCCAGTTATAAAAGGCCGAGTGAGGGGCGGAGGACCCCACTCACTTCCATTTCCGCGCAGGCTTATGGTTTCGCTGCCGCCGCCTAAAGCTTTTTCGCGTGAATCCACCGGCGCCGCCGCACACAGATCCGCTGCGTCGTGTGCCGCTGTATGCGCACGAAGTCCTTAGTGGTCTTTATAGCTAGATCCACCGGCTTTGAGGAAGAAGAGATGGCCCCCGAGCTTGCACCGATGCCTGAGAGCACCTGGGAGCCCTCGACGGTGACCGAGGAACAGCTCCAAGGTCTTGCAGAGTGGGGGCTGCTGAAGCCCAAGGAGCAGGTGGGGTGGAGGCCAGCCGCCGGTGAGGCCTTCCCCTTAGAGGGGACCGGAGAGACGGTGGCCTTCGTTGTGCACGTGGAGCGCGGATTCGGAGTCCCGACGAGTGACTTCTTCCGCGGGCTCCTCCACTACTACAAGATCGACCTGGTACACCTCGTCCCCAACGCCATCACCACGATCTCCTCCTTCATCCACCTGTGCGAGGCATACCTGGGGATACCGCCACATTTCAACCTGTGGCGGTACTTCTTCGAGCTGAAGAGGACGGGGAAGAAGGAGGTCGTCGGGTGCGTCGGCTTCATGTCACATGAAGTCGGTGTATATCGAAATGGTGTTGCCAGACAACACCCAGGGCTGGAGGCGAGGGTGGTTCTACATCGACAACCGGAAGCCGGTGCTGGCGACAAGGTCAGGGCTCGCACCAGTCCCGGTGCCGGAGTGGAACAACCAGTTGATGTCGTGGGAGGTCGACACCATCAAGCCGCTGCTGGAAGACCTGGCGGCGTTGAAGATGGGAGGGCTGACGGGCGGCGCGGTGGCCATCAGCTTCAGCCAGAGGCTCCTGCAACCGATCCAAGATCGGGTGCATCCGGCCTACGAGTACTGGGCCAGGCTGACCCTACCCGCGTGGCGCAGCGTAAGGTCTCCAAGGAGGAGATGGTGACACAGGTGAGGGAGCTGTTTAGTGGGCAGATCCGGAACCAGATGTGCCCCAAGGCATTTTGCCTGAAGAGCCCCACCGAGGCTGTAAGTCGCTCGTTGCTGATCGACCTAGAGTTGTTGCTTTATGTTTATTTTTGCTGGTCTGTGACAAAGGTCGCCTGATGCAGGGTCGTGAGGGCGTGTACTAGAGCCCAGCTCCCCTCCCTGACGAGGGTGAGCGAAGCTTCAAGGTTCGGGCTGCAGAGGACATCCAGGTGCCTCCGCAGTAGTACGTCGACGACTACCTCTCCAATTCGTCGGTGGGAGGTAGTGAAGATGAAGATCCCTCCACGGGAGGTTCTGCGCCGATCACCTGGTGCTCGCGGCAGGTTGCCGGGAAGATGGCGGCAACCAGGGCCGCCAAAGTGGTAGCCGCCACCATTGAGGCGGAGAAGAAGAAGAAGAGGAAGAGGAGGGATACCACTGCATCGTCGGAGATGGCGACAGTCAGCGTCGAGATCGTCACCGACACTGGCGAAGATGACGATGCAGGGTCACGTGGCACCGGCGCAAGGACGGGCGACACGACGGTTGTGCAAGAAGACGAGACTCCCCTCAGGGTTATGGATGAACAGCGCCCAAAGCCAAGTGTTGAGGGTGTGAGCGACCAAGGGTCGCAGAAGAAGCAGAGGCGGGTGCCGCCCAGGCTGATAAAGCTTGGGTTGAAGTTTGGTGGCACGTACGTTGTTGACCACGATCTTTATTTGCTCGACCTTACGGTTTTTGTATACATTGATGCTGACGAGATTTGCTCTTTGGACAGGGGGACCCCTGCCGCGTCAGATAGTGGCAAGAACACCTCAGGCCAGGAGGCCTTTGGGCATAAGCCGGAGAAGGCGCCAGTGGGACAGTCACCGGCGACCTCCGCCGGGGACGTTTCAAGCCAAGCCCCTGGGACCATGGGGGCGGCATCGTCGGTGGCGACCAAGGTCGCTTCCGATAGTGCCCGATAGGGCGAAGCTCTTCAACAAGAGGACCAACCCGAGTCGGACCCGCCGCAGACGCAGGAAGCAGAGGCCGAGGGAGGGGGTGGACCTAGCGACAGGGACAAGTGCCTCTACTCCGGCACTCCATGGGAGGAGGACATCCTTGCTGACGGCCGGGACCTTGACGAGTTCAAGGCGGTGCAACAAACAATTGGCAGGACACTCATTGTATGTTCAAGTTTTGCCTTGGATTTGGGTCTTCAATTTGTTCTAAGGACTTGGCTTGATGACCTTTGGCATTGTGTTGACGCAGTCGCTCGCGGCGCGGGCACAAGGCAGGGCGGACCAGCTGAAGGAGGGTGCCAAGCTGCATGCAGAGGCGACCACGGCCCGGGAGGCCGTGCTGCAGGCCAAGATTGAGGCCGCGGGAGAAATCCGGCGCCTCAAGGGCGAGATGACCCTGAAGGACAAGGTGATGGCCACCCCGAAGGATGAGCTTGAAGCCGCCAGGGTGAAGGCGAAGGAGGCCGAAGATGAGCTCAAGATCGCCGCTACAGGTACGTTGGGTTGTATCCTCGACCTTGATTTTTTGAAGTTTACGTCGTCGTGTGTCGTCCTTGACCTTGTTTATTGCAGAGGCAAAGAAGAAGGAGGTCGCCTTGAAAAAGGAGCTCAAGGAGTCCAAGGACCAGGTGAAGACCCTCAAGGAGAGGGCCGAGGAGGTTGAAGCCATTGAGTATTACTATACCCGGAAGGCTGCATATGAATTCAGTGTACGCCGGGACCTGGAGGTCGACCTTCCCCGGGCAATCCAAACTCTTATTGACCATCAAGAGATGACTGCAGATCTTCAGAAGGAGCTGGACGACCTCAAGGAGGCAGCTGAGTACCTTGTGGACGTTTACGTCCCCAAGGTCGAAGGCGGACCGCAAGAGCTTGTCACGCGGCTGGAGGAGGCAGAAGGTCGAATGAAGACCCTGCTGGTGGACAGCGGCAAGCTCACCGCGGCTGCAGCACTGGCCACGGTGAAGCACCACGAGCCAGCGTTTGACCTACGGAAGGTCGCGGAGGAGATCGACCTGGCTCCACTGGTGGGAATTGAAGATGTCCAAGTCGCCACGGAGGAGATCGTCAAGAAGTTAGATCTCTGAAAATGTATCTTAGAATGTAGCAAACTGTTAGCGCCTTTAGGTCGAGGACCTTTTCGATGTAAGAAAAATCTTACATGAATGAAAAGATCATGTTTAATTAATGATTGTGGTCCCTTATTTGGCTCAGATACTTGTTATAAGAACACAAAAGCAATGAAGCTACAAAACCTTTTCCTCCCGCTAACCCAACTCGGTGGAGGAACGGCTTACCGACTACACGGCTCAGCGTGGAGGCTTGCATGCAGCCGGCGCGTGGAGGGGGCCTTGGACCCAAGGTTCGCAACCACACAACTTAAGAATACTTGTAAAAAAGAAAGGTAAGACCCCCCAGGTCAGACGACCCTTAGGTTGAGACCAAGCCCCCGAGCGCATCGGGTCTGGCTTTAAACCAAGCCCCCGAGCGTGTCGAGGGGGAGGGGTGAACAGAAAGTAAGGAGAGACCTAGAAAGTAGGTCGATAGAAGGACTGTCGAAAGGGAATCTTTCTATTTATTGACTATGAATTACAAAGGATAGAATACATAGCTTTTTATTTTGGTACAATACTCCTAAGGATAGAAGCGACGTAAATGCTTGATGTTCCAGGGGTTCGGGGCGCCCTAACCATCGGCCCATTAGAGGCGATAGGTCACCGGTCCAATGACCTCCTTAACTATGAAGGGCCTTCCCAAGGTGCTGAGAGCTTGTGCATGGCCTTGGTATTCTGGATCCGCCGCAGAACTAGGTCGCCAATGTTGAAGGAATGTTCCCGCACATTGCGGTCGTGGTAGCGACGTAGCTGCTGCTCGTGGTGGGTGTGGCGCATGAGCGCGGCCACATGATGCTCTTCGAGGCTGTCGAGGTCGACCCTGCGTGTTTGCTCCGCTTCTCCGTCGTTGAAGTGCTGGATGCGAGGAGCCCCGAAGGCGACGTCGGTGGGGATGATAGCCTCTGACTTGTAGACCAGGAAGAAGGAGAGTACCCTGTAGTCGAGCTGACCTGGGTTCGGAGACCCCAGATGATGTGAGGCAGCTCTGAGAGCCACCTGGTTGCGTAGGGTGATGAGCCATCGAAGATGCGGTCCTTGACGGCCTGTAGTACCATGCCATTGGCGTACTCGACCTGGCCGTTGCACCGTGGGTGCGCCACCGAGGAGTAATATACATCGATCAGGTTGTCTTAGCAAAAGTCCCAAAAGTCAGCTCCTGTGAAGGCCGTGCCAAGGTCGGTGACAATCCTATTGGGGACCCCGAAGTGATGGGTGATCTCCTCGATGAACTTGGCCGCCTCTTTTGACGTGACACTGGACACAGGCCGGACCTCGATCCACTTGGTGAACTTGTCCACTGCCACGATGATGTGCTTGTACACGCCAGGGGCGGTCTTGAAAGGTCCCACAGAGTCAAGGCCCCACACTACGAAGGGCCAAGATGGGGGGATGGTCCTTAGGGCTTGAGCCGGGACGTGCTGCTGTTTGGCGAAGAATTGGCACCCCTTGCATCGACGTACAAGTTCCTGTGCATCAGCCATGGCCGTAGGCTAGTAGAAGCCAGATCTAAAGACTTTGCCGACCAGGTTGGCAGAGGCAGCGTGGTTGCTGCATTCTTCGCCGTGGATTTCTTATAAGAGCCTGAGCCTCTCAGATCGCAGGATGCACTTCGTTAACACCCCGTTGGAAGCAGACCTCCGGTAGAGCTCTGTGCCGATGACGATGTAGCTGGCACTACGCCTCATGATCTTTTTGTGCTCCGCGTTCTCCTCAGGTACTCGGTGTTCGAGGATGAAAGCGAGGAAGTCGAGGCGCCAGTCGTCCTCTGCCTTGGTCATGAGGACATCACGACCTCCAGGTGGGGTCGCTTCATTATCTGGTGACTCTAGGTCAGGGAGAAGCTTGATAGTCGGCTTGCGTAGGTCTTGGACGAATACACCGGTCGGGACCAGCGTGCGCTTGGAGCTGAGCTTGGAGAGGACATCGGCCGCAACGTTGTTGTTGCGACAGACGTGGTGGAACTTGAGTCCCTCGAAGTGACGCTCGAGCTTGCGCACCTCGGCGCAGTAGGCATCCAATGTATCCTTCCTGGCTTTCGAGTCCTTGCTGACTTGGTCGATGACGACCTTAGAATCGCCGTAGGCTATGAGGCTCTTGATCCCTAGGGAGATGGCGATGCGTAGCCCGTGGATGAGGGCTTCGTACTCGGCGCTGTTGTTGGACGCCTTGTAGTGGATTTGCAGGACGTACTTCAAGTAATTGCCCTGGGGGGAGATGAACAGTATGCCTACACCGGCCCCTTCGAGGTTCAGGGAACCGTCGAAGTACATCTTCTAATGCTTAGGTCGCTCCGATGGTGGAGGCTGCTGGATTTCTGTCCACTCCGAAACAAAGTCCGCGATGACCTGGGATTTGATGGCCTCCTGGCGGCAGAACTCTAGGTCGAACTCGCCTAGCTCGATGGACCACTTGACGATGCATCCAGTGGTGTCATGGCTGCGCAGGATCTCGCCAAGGGGGAAGGCTGAGACGACCTTGATCTTGTGCGATTGGAAATAGTGCCGAAGCTTGTGGGAGGTGACAAGTAGGGCGTAGAGCATCTTCTGAGGCTGGGTGTACCTAGTCATGCTGTCTGATAGGACCTCACTGACGTAGTAGATGGGTCGCTGAACGGGGTAGGGTTTGCCCTCTTCAGGTCGCTCAGCCACCAGAACCTAACTGACCACAAGGGTGGTCGCGAAGATATAGAGCAGTAGTGTTTCCTTAGGCGCCGGGGGCACCATCACTGGGGGTGATGTAAGGAAGGTCTTGAGTTGCTCCAAGGCCTGGTCGGCCTCCTCTGTCCAAACGAACTTGTCCGCCTTCTTTAGCAACTTGAAGAAGGGCAGACCTTTCTCCCCAAGTTTGCTAATGAATCGTCCTAGGGCCGCCATCATGCCAGTGAGCTTCATGACGTCCTTCTTCCTGGTAGGTCGCTTCATCCTGCGGATGGCATCCACCTTGGTGGGATTCACTTCGATGCCCCGGTTGCTGACCATGAAGCCCAGGAGCTTGCCGGAGGGGACACCAAAGACACACTTCTCTGGATTAAGCTTCCAGCGATAGCAGCGAGGTCAGCTATGAGCTTATCCTCTTAGGTGAACTTGACAACCACATCATTGACGTAGGCTTCTACGTTTTTGCCGATCTGGCACTCCAGACACTTCTGGATGGCCTTTTGGTAGGTCGCGCCGGCGTTCTTGAGGCCAAAAGTTATGGCCAAGTAGCAGCAGATGCCGTGCGGCGTTATGAATGCTGTTTTATCTTGGTCAGAGACCTTCAGGGCTATCTGGTGATACCCTGAGTAGCAGTCGAGAAAGCATAGGAGGACGCTTCCGGCTGTGGAGTCCACAACCTGGTCGATACGCGGAAGAGGGAAGGGGTCTTTAGGGCAGTGCCTGTTGAGGTCGGTGTAGTCGATAGACATTCTCCATTGACTGGTTTTCTTGGGTACAAACACCGGATTGGCGAGCCAAACCGGATTTTTACACTCTCGGATAAATCCGGTAGCTAGGAGCTTTATTATTTCTACACTAATGACGTCCTTGCGATCTTTCGCAAAGCGGCGAAGCTTCTACTTGACAGGATTGGCCATCTTGCTTACATCCAAGGAGTGCTTAGCCAGCTCCCTGGGGACACCCGGCATATCCAATGGAATCCATGCGAATATATCCGCGTTATCCCGGAAGAAACTGGTGAGCGCGAGTTCCTATTTCTTGTCAAGGCCGTCGCCGATCACCACCGTCTTCTCTGCGTCGGCAAGGCCGAGGCAGACCTTCTTTGTGAAGGGTGCGGCGTCCAGGGTGGTGTTGGTGCATTTCTGCTCTGGAGTGGCTAGGTCGCTCGGAGCGACCTTCTTGGCCTCAGCGACCAAGACTGCGGAGGCGTCGACGCAGGCGGAGTGCACGGTGTTGTCCAAGGCCTCAGAGTCGCACTTGAAGGAGATTATGAGGTCCCCCAAGACGGAGAGGACCCCATTTGGGCAGGCATCTTCAACACCAAGTAGGTGTAGTGCGGGATAGCCATGAACCTAGCCAGCATTGGGCGACCTAGGATCGCATGGTAGGAGGACTTGAAGTTGGCGACCTCAAAGTTCAGGTACTCCGTGCGGAAGTTGGCCTCAGTACCGAAGGTGACGGGGAGAGAGACCCGACCCAAGGGGTAGGCTGCCTTCCTGGGGACGATGCCGTAGAAGGGCTCGTCACACGCCGTGAGCTTGTCAAAGTCAAAGTTCATCTTCTTGAGGGTCTCAATGAAGATGATGTTGAGCCCGCTCCCCCCATCGATCAGGGTCTGGGAGAGCAAGGCCCCGTCCACCGTAGGCTCGATCACGAGTGGGTAGGACCCAGGATCTGGGATGTGAACCCAGTGATCTGCTCTAGAGAACGTGATCGATTGCTTAGACCAACGCAGAGGCGCAGTTGGCTGAGTATGGACGAGGTAGACCTAATGCTTGTCCTTGCGGTAGCGCCTCTTGCTGACGTGGGACTTGAGGCCCCCAACGATCATGTTGATCGTGCGGGTCGCAGCCTGGAAGGGCCCGTTAGGGTTTCCTGTCGGAGGTGGAGGCAGTAGGTCGCCATCATCACGGCAAGCTTCTGGAGGTGGGTGGCCGCGGCGGTTGTCGCGGCGATCGTCACGTCGCTCATCGCGCCGGTCGTCGCGCCGGTCTCGCTGATCATCTCGGCGGTAGTAGCTGCGGTTGTCGCGGTGACCATCGTCGTTCCTGGGGTGCTTTGGGTCCACGGGGGTGCTGAAGGCCTTCTTGAACTGGGAGCACTCACGGAGAGTGTGAGTAGATCCCTCGTGGAACCCGCACAAGCTGTCGAGCGCCGCGTCGAACTCCTCCTGGTTGAAGGTCGAGGCTCGCCGTCCTTTAGCCGCTAGGACCTCGGAAGGTCGCTTGCGGAGCTTGGACGCGGAGTCCACTGCAGCGCCAGATGTGCCAGGGGCGTCGGCGTCGAACTGATTCTGCAGTGCCTCTTCTGTATCCATCAGCTTGTTGGCGACGTTCATAAGCTTCTTGACGGTGGTGGCACCAGATTCGTGGATCTTCTCAAAGAGCTTGCGATCTTTGATGCCCTTTTTGTAGCTTTTGACGATCTGGTCGTCCCTGACACCAACGCACTCATTGCGGTTCTCGAAGAACCGGTTGTTGTAGTCGCGGAGCCGCTCCTTGGGCTTCATGACGACCCTCCCGAGGTTGAAGGCATTTCCAGGACCATCATAGGTCGCCTGGAAGTTGGAGGTGAAGGCTTGGGACAAGTCAGCCCAGGACTTGATGCTGCCTGGCTCGAGGCTATTGAGCCATAGCGAGGGAGCCTTGCCCATGACCAACGGGAAGTAGGCCGCCATGTGGTCGAAGCTGCCGCCAGCCGCCTTGACGGCGACGTAGTAGGTCGATAGCCAGATGTTAGGGTCCGAGCGCCCATCGTACTCCTTGATGTTGGGCTTGAAGTTCTCGGGGTAGTCCACCGTCCTGAGACGTGGAGCCAGTGCGGGAAAGGCAGTGATGGCTAAGTCGTCCCCGGTGCCTCGAGCTAGGGAGACTTCTCTGTGTGCGGAGTAAACGCTGCGCTCCGGGATGATGACCTGGGAGCGCGGCTGCCGATCCTGGTTGCCCTGGCTGACCCCCGGATTGCCATGCTCGGCGTCGTATGCAGCACGTCGCCGGTTCTCGATGTCGTGGCGGTCGCACTGCTCGCGTTCCATGATGCGGTGGATGGCACTAGGGGGACCATACTCGCGATCGTACTCCGCGCGGTGACGTAGCTTGCGCTCTTCGCGCTCACGGTGGTGCTGGTCGACGTAACCGCGCGCATCGCGAGCGCGCTTGTTGCCGTCGAGGTTGACGCGGAGGACGCCACCATTGCCAGCATTGGGCTGCTGGTTGGGCTGCTCAGGGTTGTGCTGAGCGACCTCTTCCCGGATGGGGGACAGGTGGCTACGCTGAGGTCGATGGGATCGACTGTGTGAGTGGCGCGTCGATGAAGACGTGGCGGCCTTAGAGGCCGCGCTCTTCTCCTCCACCAGGGCGTTAGCGACCCGGAGGTACGTGATAGCCTGCTCAACTTCGGGCGTCATCGGAGCTTGCTGGAGTTGTGTGATGGCAGCACCCAGGTTGGCCTGGGGGCTGTTGAACGTCGGAATCCCAGTCTCTTCGAACTCAACACGTAGATCGCGGGCGCAGGGGAGGGCTGCATGGCACTGTTCATCAGCACGTCGCTGAGCACGCAGGGCGTTGCCTTGGATGTGGGTTGCCTCCTCGGAGTTCATCGCGCCGACACGGGGCGGCTCGTTCTCGAAGACCACGAGCACTTGGCGGAAGACGATGTCCGAGTCGTTGGAGGAGATGCGGAACCGGACCTTTTGGAACTCACCACAGTCCAGGGACTGGGTAGGTCGTTTAGCACGGCGGGGGTGCTCTTGGTCGATCTTCTTCCGCAGGCGGCACCCGCGGAGGGTGTGCTTCGCACCCTTGTGATAGGTGCAAGGCACGTCGAGAGGGTCGCGGGGGGCGTGAGGTGCAGACCTTAGATCGCCGGAAGGTCGCCGCCTAGATTGGATCTGGGAGGGCGTGGACAGCTGGCTGAGGCGAAGGCCAGGTGCAAACTGCATGCCGAAGGGGAACGTGTCGTGACGTAGTGCCATCTGCGCTGATCGTTGAGCTCGCTCGTAGATCTCTAAGGTCTCCTTCATCATGTCGATGATGTGCTCCATCCCCTGAACAAGGTCATAGGGTCTGGGTGGGTGGGTCTCCGATACTATATCGGAAACGGGGGTGGCGACGGGCGCCGTCGTGACCTGCTCTGTGGCCGCTGGAGGAGCTGCGGCTGCCAGAGTAGGAGAGGCCGTCGTGAAGGATCCAAAGCAGATCTCCACGGGGTTGGCGAGGATGGTCGCCATGCTCGCCAGAAAAATGACACCAGATCGGGCCACCATGCTGCACAGCGAGTTCCCAATCGCCCCTACCTGGCGCGCCAACTGTCAGGGGTGAGACCTGGATAGATCCGCTAGGGGGTTTCCCTAGAGGTTTGCAGGTTAATGGAGAGGATCGGGATCTAAGAGCGTAGGTGGTAGTCCACGTGGTGAACTCGGAACTAGGCGAGTATGGTGATGAACACGGGGAGACAAGGGGTTTAGACTGGTTCAGGCCTCCGGAGAGTAAAACCCTACGTCCAGTTGCGGTGGTGGATTATGCGAGAGGATGAAGATGTCCCCTTGAATGGAGCTCGAGGCCACCTTATATGGGGAGGACGGGCTAGGGTTTCCATTCAAGGTCGGTGGACCCATGTCCGGGTCGGTTACCATTGCGGGAAGCTATCTTTCGGATTACAAGGAGTATCCCATGATACTCAGACCTACAGTCGGTGGCGCGCCGCGTTCTACTGCCTTGACTTGCACGCCAAGTACCGCGGATCTTCCGGGATCTTGATAAGGTCGCCCGGAGTCGTCGGAGTCGTGGATAAGGTTGCTGGGCCCACTTTGCAGGTCGGTGGGGCTTCTGGAAGGTCGGGTGCACTTGTCAGGGACCTCTGGGACCCTGGCCGGTAGGGACCCATGGGTACCCATGTCTCTCAAGGCCTATAAAAGAGGGCCCCGGCCTAATGTATTGAGCGAGTGGAATCTATGCACACAATTCTCTCTACTAGTCACTCAGTCCTCTAGTAGCTCTCCTGAGCCGTACGATCCGACTCAAGGGCCCCACTCTTACTGTTTGGGCTATTTTAACCACCAACAGTTGGCACCATCCGTGGGGACGTGTGTGACTGAGAAAATTCGAGATGGCCCCAGCCAAGAAGAAGGGGAAGGTGGCCACGGAGGTCTCCCGGGATGAGTCTGTCCCGGTCGAGGGTGGCACCTCCGGAGCTCCCCCTGCAGGGACCTCGGACGAGCTCTGAGATCCCAACGAAGCCGAGCAAGAAAACCCCCAAGTGGAAGGGGGCGAAGACCCGGAGGATCCGGACAGTGACCCTCCGGAGAATAACAACTGTCCGCGTCCCGACCCGGGAGGTAGCGGCAACACCACCCCGGAGGAGCAGAAGGCCCTTAGAGCGGAGCAAGAAGTGCCTGAGCTCCAAGCCCGGGTCTAGAGGGTAAGGAGGGAGGCGAAGCAGTAGGACTCCACGACGAGGGAGGAGATCGACCCGGAGGTGCGGAGGCGAGAGGAGGATTATCTGAGGTGCCGAGCGGATGCCAATAGGAGGTCCCGGGAGCTGAAGCAGCTCCTGGAGGAACTCGAGACGGGGAAGGCACTCTGGGAGGGCTCCGACAGGAGCGCATGCCGCGCCAGACCCCAGAGCGAGAGCGATCCGAAGACCCCCCGAGGCGTGGCGGGGTCCACAATCCCATATCACCGCTGTCTCTGAGGCTTCAATCTCTAGGCTGGCCAAAGGGCTTCAAGATGCCTTAGATCGCAGCATACGATGGCAGGACCGACCCGACCGCTTTCCTCATGAGCTTCGAGGCGGCCATTTAGTCCGTGGGAGGAAACGAGTCCACCATGGCCAAAAGTTTTGTGATGGCCATCACTGGCATAACGCGCACGTGGTACACCACCCTGGACGCCGGGAGGATTCGCTCCTGGGAGCAGCTCCGAGAATTGATACTGGAGAACTTCCAAGGAAACTACGACAACCCAGTTACCTCCGGTCACCTGTTCGCTGTCAAACAGGGGAAGAACGAGACCCTCTGCAGTTTCATCCGATGCTTCGTGAACGTCAAGTGCCAGGGCAACAGCCTGAGAGAACACACCATCATCGACGCCGCTCAAGAGGGACAACAACCAACCAAAGAGGAGGGCTTGGGGTACTTATACCCCTCAAGAGAGGAAACTAGTCGTTGGCTGTCGGGCAGCACCGGTCAGACCGGTGTTTGAAAAACAGCCGTTGGGCCTAGCTGCACCGGTCAGACCGGTGCCCTACACGGGTCAGACCGGTGTGGCCCGAGACACCCCCAAAACCCTTTCTATCACTCTAACACTTCACCTAAAAGATGAAGTGGCTCAGGTTAGGTTAGGAGGGATTGTTAGCACACTCTAAGGCTATTTCTCACAAAGGTTTTCTAAGAGCACTTGACTTGGTCACAAAGCGAAAGTTGCATCCCTCTTGATAGTATGGCATACCTATACTCAAGAATAAATGAAAACACCTTGTCAACCTCTTGAGCTTGAATGTCTTCAATCTTGCCATACTTGATCAATTTCCACTTGAGGGCTTTCAACTTAGCCAATGACTTGAGCACATCCATGCTTGAGCTAGTGGCTTAAGATCTTTCCATATACCATAGGAATGCACACTTAGATCCTTAAGTCACTCCATATTGCCAAACATAACATGTAGAAGAGTTGCATTGCTTCCCTCGGTTAAGGCTTGGATAAGATACTTCGAGATCCCACGGATACTAGTTACTTCACCCTAGCAATCACATAATGGTAGCCACTCTAGACAAGACCATAAGATTGCCCTAGTACCTCGCTCTAGTCATCTTGGTTGATCTCTTCACCACTTACCCAATCCACATTGAGTTCGGCTTTGCTTCATCCAAATTTAATCTTCATTTGGAATCCCGCTTCAAATGCTTGTTCTTGATTGGCCACGAATATGCAAGCTTCCAATAGAGGATCATCAAATATATACTCATCCTTATATCGTTTTGCAATCACCATATGCAGCCTTGCATTAATTATTTTGAAATACCATTTCTCTTAAAATAACCCCTTTCATTTGTGTCCAAGCTATCACATCCATTGGAGGCCTTGTAAATTCATCTTCAAAATAAACTCCAATAACTTCTTTCAAACTAGCTTGTCACTTGTCAACTTTTGTATAAGGGATCAACACTTGCTTGCTTTCATTCATGTGAGCCATACAACATTCATTAAATAGTGTGAACCACAATTACAACATGAATGATTTATTTAAAACCTGCTCACATTCTTAAACAAACAAGTTAGTCCTTTAATCATTTTGCCATTCAATTTACCAAAATCCACTTAGGGGCCTAGATGCACTTTCAATCTCCCCCTTTTTGGTGATTGCACTACAAGAAATCATTTATTCTGTGACTCAATCATTCTGTCACGGATTAAATAAAATTCTTCACAAATTAGCATCCACGACGATTTAAATTTTCGTGGTGGAATGAGCGTCATTGATTAAATCTGTCGATGTTCCTTGCTAAACGTCGCAGTTCGTGACGTATCTGGATCGTCACGAAGTAGCCCGAGGCTCATGCAGCCCAACCCCTAGCCCACTATTCACAACGAAATAAATCATCACAATTCTTGCTGACTTGGATGTGACGTGGCTGCTGACATGGATGCTAGTTGATGACGTGAACATTGATGTGGTGTGCTGACGTGGCGGCCTAGTTTGCCTAGTTGGATGATGACGTGGCTTACTAGGTGGCCAATGACGCGGCTGCCTAGGTGGACGATGACATGGCTGCCTAGGTGGCCAATGACGTGGCTGCCTAGGTGGACGATGATGTGGCTACCTAGGTGGACGATGACGTGGCTTCCTAGTTGGATGATGATGTGGCTGCCCACGTGTACGATGACGTGGCCATATTTCCAGCCCAGTAAATGTACAACCCATAAAGAACATCTGGCCCACCAATTATAATAGGTTTTTCAGCTCATTTCAAGCTTACAATTCCAAAGAGGTACATTTGAATTTTCAAGCTTCCAAAACTAGCATCACATCACATCAAATACATTTGAAATTTCATGCAACATTACATCACAAAGAGGATCCACACATCAGGTACAAGTTTTCGTCCAACAAGAGCTTTACCTCAGTTCTAATTCTACAGATTTATTCTGAAATTAAGAGAACAAATGTAATATCAGTATTTATCACATGATCTTGAATCAAGTAAGAGTATGCAACTTGTTGTGCATAACAAAAAGGAACAGAGAAATCTTTAAAATGGCTACTACAAGCAATCTCTTAAAGAATTAATACTAGAAACAGGAAACACATAAGGCAAGTTGTACTACTAACAAGGAACAAAAGAAAACATGAATATTGAAATGTTCTGCTTTAAATGAACTGCAGTGCTCCTGCTTGAACTTTAAAAAATATAGGCTAATGATATTCAATTGCCAAGTCATCGTCCATGTAGCAGCCACCTATAACATTTTTTTTCTTGTCATCTATCAGCATGTACTGAATGGCATAAAAAATCAATATCTTGTGGCTCCCCAAATCAGGTCATAACAGGTTCAGTTCCATATAACTACATCTACTTAACAGGTTCAGTTCCATATAAAAAACACACAGGTTCAAACATTCAGTTGGCATTTGGTCACATATATACAGACCCAACATAAGAAAACCATCGTGTAAAAAGGCACAAAGAGAACTGAGAAGCTAAGTGACAGATGGATTGGTCATACTATATTACAGTAGAGGACAAAAGAATTCCATCCAAACCATAATAGTTTATAAAGTGCCACAAACAATTTCAGAGTTTTAGGCTAGCATGAACTAATCAACAATGACTGCCATTGCAGTTTAAACTATCAGGGCTCAAGCTGCCTAAGTTTATACTACCACATAGGAGTATTTTGCATGTATGGCTAGAATATGCTTACATTTAATGATATCTCAACTCTTGTCCTCGGGTACTCCACATCTTCAAATGGTCTAGAACTTTGAGCTCTCCGTCAGTAGCAACCATGACAGCCTGTGGAGCAATAGCATAAGTAAGCAAAGAATACAAACATGAAGCAATAGTGGTGAGAACCCGTAGTCAAGAAAACCAAATGCAATGTTATATAAATTATATCAAAGTGGTTTCCAATTAACACTGCATAACAGAATTTAATGTGGACTAGACCAGATAACAATGTGATCAACAAGTAAATCCACATTTAAGCTTGCAAAGCAACAACAGTATAACATATCAGAAGTTTCAAGTATGCTTCATAGTTAAATCCCATTTTCTGCAATGTGCAAGTGCAATTTCAAAAGGTGAATAAAGAAATCTTAAAACATGGTGCCAATCAAAGCCACAGTCATGTTATTCTGACCTGGAGCTCAGGGCAGTTCTCCCTATCAAGCAACTGTATAAACACAGGCACCAGTCCAGAGCTGACCACGTCCTCCGTCCAGAGGTTCTCTGTTAGTGTCACATGAATACATTGCTAATGATCAGAGCAGCTTAGCATATACATCAGTTGTAATTCAAACATATGCATTTTTCTTAGCGGTGGGGTTATTACGATGCAATTTGGATTTGGACAGTTAGATAAAGCAACACCTCATGCCTGAACAATTGCACTTGCACTGAGAAACAACCACCACGGAAGCACCAATTTGATTGATAAAGAAAACCTAAACAGCACAGAGCAGTGAGCACCTAGCAATCTAGCAACTAGCACCAACTAGCTAGAGGGAAGTACAACATTGAGGTTGCATTTTACAAAAAAATTCCAAGTCCCGACTCCTAAGAATGTCACATTGCAATTATTTTTGTTTGGTGAATACATAGATAATAGATATTTCTGTGAAATCAGGAAATGTTTAGAAAACCGATATAGGAAACAACCAAACAATCTCCAACAGATCTGACATGGTAGGGTACAACTGCATGGCTATAAATCAGTCAGGTGCAACAGGTTGACAAGAGCAAAACATAAGAACAATCAAAATGGTTAGAACTAGTGGAAAAAGTTAACAGCGACAGTGGCCTTCGGTAAACAAGCAACATCATCAAAGTTGCAGAAACCATGGGTTAGAACTGATCATCATAATATCTAAAACTAATAGTAGATAAATGCAGGACAACCAAACACAGCACCTAAGTGGCACTTGCATAAATACAATCAAAATCTCTACACAAACACATAAAACACCACAATGCCACATCTGAGAGATCCCTGAGCAGCTACAAGACTAGTTGAATTCTCTACCAATCAAGTGTGCATGGAAATGGCGACACTACTAGGATGTGGTTTCGCGGGGATCAGAAGCTAGGGAGTGGACAAACAACGAACTCACCGACAACCCGCAGTTGCAGAGGCTGAGCACGGAGACGGGGCGCCAGTGATCCGCGAGCATGGGCACGCTCGCGGCGGCGGTAGGCCCGTCGACGGCCGGCGCAGCCGCGAGGTTGGATCTGATGAGCCGCGCGAGCACGTCCCTGCCATCCCCACTCCCCAGCGCAGACCCAGGGGCGCGCGAGACGCGCACCGACCGCAGCGCCTCCCGCCTCCGGACCACTCGCATCTCGATCTGCACCCCTTCCTCCCCGTCGTCCATCGGGATCAGGTCGACGGAGACGGCATCATGGGGCGGGGGCAGCGCGGCCATGAGCTGGGACTGCAGCCGCAGCGCGACCTGGTCCTTGTCGTCCCCTGCCGACCAGTCGAGGTCGATGCGGAAGCTGAGGTCCCCATTGTGGGTGGCTGCAGTGGGCGATGAGGAGTATGACTGGGACGAGGACGCCGAGAAGGAAGGGGACGAGGACGCCGGAGGGGGCGGGGATGAGGGCTGGCGCTCGTCGGCGTCGGTGTAGTCGCCATAGTCGAGGGTGAGGTGGATGATCTCGGAGCTGCGCTTCCAGCCCAGGCCCCATTAATTAGGGTTCTGTCGAAGGGGAGGGAGCGCGACGGGGGATCTGCGACGGGGTGAGCGCAGGAGTTGGAGAGAGAGAGGCTGAGAGGGGGGAGGGAGGCGACGGATCTGAGAGGCTGAGAGGGGGAGGGAGGCGACGGATCTGAGAAGACGTGGGCGCGGACTGCCAGGGTTTCGCGTCAGGGGAGTGCGGCTGGGAGGCGAGGGGAGGCGGGGTGAGGGAGTTAGGGTTTGGCTTGGGGTTTCATCGCATTATATAAGGTAGGAACGCGATCAGAGCCGTCGATTCTGCGATGAATGGTCCGCAAAAGTTGATTTTGGGCCGAAACAGACCTTGACCGATTCCTTCATTGTGTAACGTTTTTCTTTTTTATTTTATTGTACCATTGTGAAGTAACAAATAAAAATAACCATCTTATATGCACCAACATATTTTTTATATACAATAGACTACATATAATTTGTCACCTAGGAGTTTCGAGAATTTTCAAGTATGTTTGCTATTTTCTATCATATAAATGAATTTCTACATGTTTACCAAAAATAATTCTAAATTGACCTATATGTACCTCTAATAAGATTCAAAAAATAATCAAAAATATGTTTCAAGTACCTCTGTTCCATTACAGCTCATATACTGAAAATAGATGAAAAGTTCAAATGTTTTATATGGACCATTCAAACTTCTACTATGTACATCTTTATAAAATAATGATAATAATACCTTAAACTCCTCCAAAAATTGTATAATTTGGTATGGAATCATTTTATGGATGTAAAAGTTTGACATAAAAGTTTCATTATGTTTTGGTAAAAATTGGTGTACATTGTTCACAAAATGGATGGATCTCTCACATTCTTCCATACAACTCAACTTAAACTTTGAAGTTTATACACCCTAAAGCATTTTCTTCTTTATATACACATAAAACTTAGATGAAAACTTACCTTTAGTCTCCTATTAACATTTGAGGAGTTACATAACCAGTTGTCGTGCAAAAAGTTGTTTTTCTATTTTTTAAACACCTAAATAACACACCCTTTCAAACAACTCAAAAATTAGTTATCTTAAATACCACCAATACATTTTTCACATGTATAAGAAAACATATAAGTTGCAATCTAGGAGTTTCAGAATTTTTGGAATATATTTGCTATTTTCTATCATTTATATGAATTTCTGTGTAATTTCCAAAAGTATTTCCAAGTTGACCTATGTGTACCTCCAATAAGACTGGAAAAAATTCACAAAAATCATATTTAAACTTCTATGTTCCATTCTATACCATGTTTTGGAGATTGATAAGAAATTCAATAAGAGTTATGAGGAACATTCAAACTTTTATCTTAAAAGTACAACATAATAAATACAATAATATCTAAATTAGGTCAGAAAATTCTACAAATTGGTATAACAGCATGTTTTTGGTCCACAATCTTGCCATAAAAAATTTAAGTGGTTTCAAGAAAGTAGGACCATACATTGTTCGCAAAAGGAGACATCCCTCTGATAGTTTCCTAAAACTCAAAGTCAAACTTTGAGATTTGAATACCTCATAACAATTTTGTACTCGTATGGATCTAAATTTTGGACACAACCTTATGTTAACCATAACATTAGCAAATATGAAGTTACATTACCATTTTTTCTTTTAAAAAGTTATTTTCTATTTTTAAATACCTAATTAAGATGTCTTTATGAAGTAACTTCAAAAATTATTTACCTTATAACCCCAACACATTTTTCAGATGTAAAAGACAACATTTAAGTTGCAATATAGGAGTTTCAAGATTTTTTGAATACATTTGCTATTTTCTATCATTTAATTGAATTTCTACGTGCTTACCAAAAGTAATTCCAAGTTGACCTATGTGTACCTCCAATAAAACTGAAAAAAATTCACAAAAATCATATTTAGGCTTCTATGTTCCGTTCTAGGTCATGTTTTGGAGATTGATGACAAATTCAATTTGATTTCTAAGGAACATTCAAACTTTTATGTCAAAAGTACAATATAATAATCACAATAATATTTGAATTTGGTCAAAAAAATTCTACAAATTTGCGTAACAACATACTTTTGGTCCATAATCTTGCCATTAAAAATTTAAGTGATTTCAAGGAAGTGACGACATACACTGCTCACAAATGGATACATGTGTGACATAGTTTCTATTAAGTCAACACAGACTTTGAGATTTGAGTAGTGATTTACATGGATACATGTGTGACAACTCGATTAAAGCTTACAAATATATCAATAAAGCGCAATTCGATTCGTAGATATAGTTAGAGCTCCCCCTTAATTTGTGCTTTCAATGGAATTTCAAAATTTTAGCCTCAAATGCCAAAAGCACAAATTTGGGAGAAAACACATGAGAGCTCCCCCTATATCTTAGAATCAGTGTAGTGCGACATGTGTGAGTGACAAATAAAATGTGTGATGCATATGACAAGTTAAGCACAAAGCAAAATGACATGTGTGCTGGCTGGGCGTCACCGATCAGACCGGTGCTCCTGACCGGTCAGACCAGTCAGGCCCAACTAGTACACAGACCGAATGGTCATCGGTCAGAACGGTGACCCTGACCGGTCAAACCGGTCAGGTCCAGTCAGAGCACAAAGCAAAAAACACATGCGTGCTATCTGGGCCAGAGCAATCACACCGGGGTTGCAAGCCGGTTTAGATCACCATACCCCATTTAGCCAACACAAACAATTCACCATACAATATGCATCACAATCTAGCATAAGGTCACTTAATATTACATAAATGAGTTCAACACACATAAAAACACTCATTCAAGGTTCTCAATTCCACAAAGAAATGGAAATCCAACATTTTTATTACACGACTGCTCTCATCAGCCGGCACTGGTCAGACCGGTGCAGGCCACTTGTCAGACCGGTGCAGGCCACCGGTCAGACCGGTGACCACAGTCCTGCTGCACTAGCTACTGAAACTGTAAGCTTTGGATCCAATCTTCTCCCCCTTTGTCATCAAGGATCCAAGAAGAGCTTGGAGAAGGTGTAGCTGCAGCTAATCAATCCCAAGTCGGCCATTCAGAACCATCCCCTATTTTTGATAAAAAACAAGGCACCAAAGCATAGGAGATGTAAGAAATGAAATCTTGGGAAGAGTCTATTTTAGATAAAGAATCCAGAGCAGCAACGATCATACCCTGTGGTGGAGAAGGAGGCCGAGGATAGGTCCATCCAAATATCTCGGTAGATATGCGACTAGCCCAATCTAGAGGAGCCTCTAGAGCCTCAGGAGCATCAAACGGCTGAGGAGTCCCTGCTGAACTAAGTGGAGGAGGTGGTGGAGCTGAAGAAGAACTTCCCTCGCCCGACGCAAATAAGAAGCTTCCATACTGATCCACCAATCCTAAATTTGCCATGCTTCTTATTCTCTCCTCAAATGTGGGTATAGGAACCTCAAGCGGAATAGGAGATATGGGTGAACGAGGAGGCTGAAGTCCAAAGTGTGCATGCAACATTTTCATAGAATCCCTCTCCTTCTTCCTTTCCCTTCTTTCTCTTTGTTGTGCCACATCAATGTCATGCTGGCTCTTGTACATCCCAAAAAGAAAGTTTAGAAGTTTTCGCATAGGAGAGGTGGCCTTCCTGGGTCGATACTGCTGCTCAGAGATTGGGTGTCACCGGTCAAACCGGTGACAGTCTGGGCAGTAGGCTGCTGCTGCTGATCTTGCTCCCAACCTTGTCCTTCTTCTTCTCTAATTTCTAGTTCAAGCTCAGGAGATGGAAGCCTTGGAAATTTGGTAGGATTAGGCCTAAAGGGTTTATGCTTCACCTCCTTTGGAAATCCAATTTTAGAGACCTTTTCCACCATATACATGATATAGGGGCTATAGCTGCAAATCTTCTTTGGATCTTCTGATAGATACTTGATTTCTTGCCAAATGAAATCCCCCACACTAAATGGAGGTGCCCCCGGTTCCAAAGCAATAATCAAATTCTTCATATACTTTGACACATCAGAGGGGTTGCCATCCCTAGGAGTAATTGACACACGAAGGAGCCTATTCAAAACTGAATAGTAAGTGTAGAGGTCCTTCACATGTCCCACATTTGCTCTCTTATCCCTAGGGTACATGAAGCACATAGCCTCAGGCTCGAGAAGACCATCATCATGTAGCTTTGGATAATCCTTATCCTGAGGATCAATGTTGAAAAGAGCTAAGAATCTAGAGAAGTGAATCCCATACTTCTCTCCATTCGACATCCAAAGCATAGCTCTTTCTCCATCCTTATGACCAAAGTGCACTGTGGCATAAAACTGAGCGATGATTTCCCTATTCCAATCATACTTAAAACCCATGAGATCTTTAACCCTTTGTTGCTCACAAACTCTAATGATCTCATTGAAGATAGGATCATTTTTTCGCTCCATAAAATCCCAATCCACATATTGTGCCTGATGGGTGATCTTAGGCTTCTTAATGAGCACCGAAGTGTAATAATCATGCTGAAATTGAGCCCAAAACCTTTTATCTGAGGCTGTCTTATCACTAGCATATGGATTTATATCCCTCAATTTCTTCAGTTTCTTTGTTTTCCCTGAACCATGAAAATTTTCAGCTTTGTGGGGAAACATATACATGGGCTTAGTTATCCTTAGCCCACCATGACCACTGTCATCATCAACATCCTCGTCCATAGGATCATCATCCTCATCTCGCTCTCGACCCCCTGTGTCATCATCCTCACCTTCACCAATGTATTCATCTTCATCCATGGTGGCTGGCCCCTTGCCATGAGGGCGAACCTCAAAGGCCTCAGTGTATGTCTCATCCTCAACATCATCATCCTTAGCTCGCTCTTGAGATGCACGAGGTCTCAAAGTCCTCCCAACACCACTACCACTGGCTCTAGGCAAGGAACTGGGAGTGATCCCTCTCCGAGCGATCACATCCTCCTTTCTCTTTTTAGCACCTTCCTTAGCTCTTGGCATAGCTGCTGTCCTGGGTCATAAAAAGAAATGACAGGAGTGTATAAGACACCAGGATAGAGATTGAAACAGATATGAATTCGAAAAACTCAGTTTGGAGTAATTGGGTCTGTTCTGGACCCCACCGGTCAGACCGGTGCCCACCAAAATAGAGCCAATGGCTTTAACTGTCAATCTCAGCAGTTTTAACAGATTTGATATGATCATAGATGAACAAGAGACATTCCTAGATAGATGATAAGAGTCGAATACATGAAGAAAACAAGATTTAGTGTTGGACGGGCCGCACCGGTCAGACCGGTGCGCCCACCGGTCAGACCGGTGAAAGCCGTCCACCCCCAAATCTTGAGTTCTCACAATGTGTCCAACCAAAAGCTATGAAACTTTAGGGATGTCTTCTAGGTGCTACCAGGAGATGTTCTTCTAAAGGAATCTGAAAACTTCTTAACGAGTAGAGTGATCGGGCAAAAGAAAGTTTTGGATACCTTTGGAGAGAAGAACTCGATTTGAAACCAAAGAACTTGAAGGGGAATCAATGGAGGATCCTTGGGAGAGTCTTTTCCTTCAAAAATCCGGACACATCCAAGGTTGAATCTTCAAATCTCCATAGGGGATGTGAGAGGGAGTTTGAGGAGGAGAGAGGGAGGGCCACAGGATGAAGGAGGAAGATGGCAAGTGAAATGATAGAGGAGAGAGAAGGTTGAGGGTAAAAGTAGATATTCTTTTACTGTTGGCTCACGGGTAACTCCCAGGCGCAACCGGTCAGACCGATGGGCGGCACCAGTCAGACCGGTGCACCCGGGGAAAATGACTTGACCTAATTTTGCAAGATTTTGGTCCTTTGACTCCTCTTAGAAATTGGATAAATAATTTTGACAAGATTTTGATCTAACTTTTCACCGATCTTAGAAGAACATAGAATAATCCAATTTATTTGATAAACTTGATTCTTCCAAGTGAGAGAGATGGATAAAGAGATTATTATGGACTTAAGAAAATCTTCTCATTTGTTGATGCAAACCCCGTAAGGGGTTTGTGGCCGATCTTTCGATGAGAGGTGCGGGGGATAACTCGATTGGAGGAGACGACGTTCACGGCCCGACTACAACCTTTCCAAGGATGCGCCTTAGCAACCGATACACCACCTCCTATGGCTGCAGCGATCTTGTGGAGCGTGTCAACCGCCACTAGGGCACCCGTTCCTGCAAGCAATCGAAGAACAAGTAAGAACAAGTATAACAAGCAACTCAATTGTGAATAGGGAGATGGAAACCAATCTAATATCACAAAGTTGGGGTTCCGAATCAAGTAGAAAGGGTGGTCTAGCCGACACACGCGTCTACAAGGAAGTAGCAATGGCTAAACTTACAATGAAACAAAACCCCAATCTGTTTGTGACGGCTATGGGGAATCTGAGAGCGTAGGGGCACATCTAGGACCTGGTGGGGGTTGTGATCTAACCCTAGGACGCGCCCCTATGGGCTCCGACATGATACACGTGCCAACGGGCCAAAACCGGGTGACGCAACACCTTGATAGATTCTGGACGTCCACTTGTTTCGATGATTCCCGTCGACTCAGATATTATTTTGACATGAGACTGGTGCCATTGGAAGCTCTATGAAATTATGTTTCCTACCATATAAAGAACGTCCAAAACGGAGTCCGTATGAGGTCGTGGCATCCGTTGCAATTTGGCCCAGTCATACAGTCCGAATCCAGCGCCCAAAACGTGTTGGCCTTGATCTCTTTCCATCTTTGGGCCAAAAGTGACGTGGTGGCCAGGTGAGGACGTGGGAAACACTTGGACTGGTCCCCAATCAACTTCTTTGGTCCTCCACGCTTTCCATGTATGATTAACACTCTTTTTCATCCACGTTAGTATTTCTGAAAATGACAAGCAACATACATCATGGTGCAACAACAATTCATCAAATATACCAAATACAATGATGATAAAGAATTGGTTAACCTTAGAATCAAAACTTGCTAGTATGGTCGTATCTGAGCTGGTGATGTCCTCATCATTCTCTCCTTCTTGGCTGCAAGTCGTCCTCGACTTGCTCCGGTGGCATCTAAAGGTCCTTACCTCGATGTTGGAACACGGAGCGACTTGTATACTGCAAATCGAGTACCAGCAATGCTCCCCTTCTTTAGGCTGACTCTGTTGCTTAAGAGAAAAACTAGAAGGACTTTGCAAGACAATGTTAGATTTAGTGCAACCCTCTATTTTATCATGGTCATATAACCCAAAAGGAGATTTCAGATCTGAGCAAATATAAATTCTATGCACCAAATATTCTCCTTTGGAATTATATTTGCCAATAAAGTGATATGTATGATCAGCCAAACATTTCAATTCAGAATACGCAAAAAGTTTCTCCTCTAAACAATTTAGATCACAAAGAACATCAAATTCAATATAACCTAGAGTATTCAAAGAAGACAACAATTTCAGTTCATCTTGTGCACAAGTAAAAGGATGGAAAAGCTTTTCTTTAACACATATGTATGGATCCACACAAAAAGTATCACTCTTATTCACTACTTGTGGCATAGGAGTAAAAGAAACATTAGCACACAAGTCCTCTTTTTCACAGGGAACAACAAGCAATTCATCGTGTGACAAAATCAAATCAGCAGCAGGTTCCATAACTTGTTGCTCTTGATTAGCAAGCAGAGTGGACAAATTTCCAACATTATGGGTCACATCATTCTTGCAACTACTCACAAATGAAATAATTTCCTTTTCAGCACTCACAACAAGCCAAAACAATGAACCAATATTGTTGTATGATTTGCTAACTAACAAGGTTCGAATATCAGAATTGAGCCCTTTCATGAATCTACTCATATTATCTTCCCGACATTCTTGCAATCTACCAAAAATGACACAAATCTTAAAGGTATGATAGTATTCTTTGACAGTCCTACTACCTTGCTTCAAATTGTCTAATTTTGTAAGCAAACAATTAGCATAATATTCAGGAACATATTCATCTCGAAAAAGCATTTTAAAATCATTCCAAGTTTGTGGAACTTTGTTGTGCCTACAAATATGTTTCCATGTAGTCAAAGCATAGTTTGTTAAAGCACTAGAAGCGACAAAAATCATTTGATGTTCAGACAAGTCATACTTATCAAATTCTGCATCTACCTTAAGCTCCCATTCAATGTAAGCGTGAGGATCAAACATACCACCATATAATGACAAGTGCTGAATGATACCTTGAATGTGAGGATCTAGCTTCAACAACTCAAATATCTCAATATCACCTACCAAGATTAGTAGAAAATAAGAAACACAAAATATTTTGTTTCTCCTGTCAACTACTAGGATGTGTCGAGTATAATTCTCTCAAACTCAACTTGTTCAAAACAAGCTCTTACAAACTCTTACCAAGCAAAACAGGAGGGGACGGCAACCAACAAGTCATCAACCTCGAAGAAAGTGTATCGGTGCCACAGCAACAAGACCTGTCAAGCTGTAGTTGAATATGTGGAGCTATAAGTGGGCTGAAACAAGGAATGGACTAGCACCACATTAGTTATAAAAGCAAGCTGAAAAATCGTTCAACGGAGGTACTGTGCTGGTCCTAGGCTAAACCATGCTAGAGACGTGAGCCTAAGCACAAAGGTAATCACCGACAAAGAGGAACTAGCACAACACAAGGAAACCACTAAATTCAGCCCTTTTTTCATTCACTTCCTTTCATCCTCTCTTTCTTTTTTTTCTCTTCTTTTTTTCTGTTTTTCTTCTTCTTTTTTTCTCTTTCTTTCTTTCACTTTTTTTCAGAAGACTAAACTCTTTTGCCGAATAACATGACAAATCCACACCAAAGGATGAGTTTACACAGATTGCAGATCGCCAATCTCCAGGACAATTGCGGAACGCTCAAAATGAATTTTGCAACAAGGCTAGATCCGTTGGAAAGATAAAAAGTTAAACTTTCCAGATTGTACTCAAACACTTGAATCGGACTTAAGATGGATTCATGGTGGCCAAAACGCCGCATTGATGTATATGATGATGCTGGATCTCGTGGTGATCAAAACGTGATAGAACTCAAAACTCTAAAGGATTAGACACTAAGACTAGCAACTCGACGCAACCGATGCAACCGAAAACTCAACAAGCCCTAACTAAGCAATACTAGTAAAGGCTCAAAAGGTTTATGGGACAACGGGTAAACTGATCTACTATTTTTTTAGCTTTTCTGGACAATAGGAAATAAAAAACAGCGATGGATTGATAATCTCTCACCGATAAACCTCGCTATTATTACCAACTGATGCAAACCCCGTAAGGGTTTTGTGGCCGATCTTTCGATGAGAGGCGCGGGGGATAACTCGATTGGAGGAGACGACGTTCATGGCCCGACTACAACCTTTCCATGGATGTGCCTTAGCAACCGATACACCACCACCTATGGTTGCAGCGATCTTGTGAAGCGCGTCAACCACCACTAGGGCACCCGTTCCTGCAAGCAATCGAAGAACACACAAGACCAAGTATAACAAGCAACTCAATTGCGAATAGGGAGATGGAAACCAATCTGATATCACAAAGTTGGGATTCTGAATCAGGTAGAACGGGTGGTCTAGCCGACACACGCGTCTACAAGGAAGTAGCAATGGCTAAACTTACAACGAAACAAAACCCTAATCTGTTTGTGACGGCTATGGGGGTATATGTGATGAGGACATGACGCCCATGTATACGACCATGATTGGTGCATGGAATGGAGTAGAAGAAGTCTAGGAAGGTTGTCCAAGTCGAAGAGGAGGCACAAGGCTAATTCGGTTCGAGTCCCCAAGGTGGAGGCCCAAAAGAATTCAAGTTCGAGTCTAGTTCGGAGTGCAGGACCAGTGCGCACTAAAAACGACGCCTAGGTCGCATACGAAGTCGGTTTTGGACGTTCTTTATATGGATGGAAGCACAATTTTATAGAGCTTCCAATGGCACTGGTTTGAGGCTCAAATTCGTCCCGAGTCAATGGGAATCATCGAAAGAATTTGACGTCCATAATCTGCCAAGGTGTTGCGTCGCCGGTTGTTGGGCCTTAAGCCCAAGTTGAGGGCGCCCCATCCTAGGTCGCCCCCAACCCTAGGACGCCCCTCCTCATATACTCAATAGCTGCCACATTTAGAACTCGAGTTTTGTTTTACATCTAGCTTTAGCTACACCAGAACACGCACAAATACGTGCGGTCCTCTGTGATTCAGAACTCCACCTTCGAGTGATAGTAAGATTGCTCGCCTCTTTTTCTTATTCGTTCTTCGATTGCGTGCAGGAAATGATCTTCGTGATCAAGCTGACTTTGCACCGGCAAGGTCGGTAACCATCGGGAGTTGGTTCAGCGATTGCATTAGCGCTTCGAGTCTCGCTCGTCGTAGTTGGATCGTGAGGGTCAACAACCACCAAATCGAATTTATCTCCACTCACCGAAAGATCGGGCACTCCACCTCTATCAAGTGGTATCAGCTTTCCAGGTTGATCGGTGAGTTTATCGAGTGTTTTTCCCTTCCTACAGTCCACAAAAACCAAACTAAAATTTCTTCTAGGTTAGATCCTTTACCCAGCAACTCGTTTTAGCCTTGCACTTTCATTCAATAATTTGCATTGTTGAATTTGTGTGCTTACTTGTTCAATTGTTGCTGGTTACTTTGTGTTCCACCTTCTTGTCTTTCTTTAACCTAGCGCCGCCACCCTTTTTTTTCTGCCGCCGCCATCCACCACGCACCGCCCCCTTTTTTCCCTGCGCCATTTTCTGCTCGCGATCCCACCGGGCAGCGCGGCTCCCTTCCGTGTGACGCCCCTTCCTTTTTGTGCTTTGTAGTTCGGTCACAAAAAAAGGAAGGGAATCCCAAAAAAAGGAAAGCAAAAAAAAAGCAAAAAAACAAAGGCAAACCCTGATCGTGACCGCTCGGGCAGAGCACACCGCGGCTCCCTGCCGTGGGCCGCGTGCCGGTTCCCCCCGTGCGCACCTCCTTCCCTTGCCTGCGTGTGTTGCTGTAGAAAGAAATCAAAAAGAAAAAAAGCAAGTCCAAAAAAAAAGAAATAAAAAAAGAGGAACGGAAAGTCAAAAAAAAGAAAGGAAAGTCCAAGGAGAAAGGGCGCCCCGCGCACGCCGTGTTGGCCTGCCGCCTGATCATGTTTCCCTCCGTGGGTAGCACGCGCCGCACGCGGCTCCCTGATCGCGAGCCTTCCCTGGGTCACCCATGATGTCAGGCACGTTGCCCAAGTGAAGCTCCATGTCGGCCCTCTCTTTTACGTGTCCATGACACTCGTAGCTTTGCCTTTTATCTCTCCTGATGACTTATCATTCCACACGGCTCCATCGATACCCTATCCTGCAATACGTTCTGGGCTGCGCCGACCCTCCCCCTTCTTGTTTTCCTTCCTCACACTTTGTTTCCCAGCAGCATTTGTTTCATGTTTAGCACTATGATTCAACTTTGCATCTATTGTTTGATTGTGCTAATCCTTGCTTTGAGTGCAGCCTACCCAAAACTCCACATATTTCTACGACGAGTAGATTTTGTTTCTCCAGGCAATCGCTCCTCCAATCTTTCACAAGTTCCACCGGTTGGTTGCAGGTCGCCCCTGTGTGCGTGGTAAGAACATATAAGAATTTGATAACAACACTAGTTTGAGCGTCTTGTGAGCCGTTACACCCCTGTTTTGTCGTTGATTTTGTTTTTGTGTTTGCGCTAACCATGGCAGGCGATGACAAAAGGGATGACCAGCTGCAGGACATGCGGACACGAGTTGGTGGACTTGCCGTGGACATTCAGACGATACATGCACAACTGGATTCGATGACCACTTTGTCGACAGAGCGGTTCGATACGCTCGACCTCGCACAGACGACTGCTAGGACCACACTCAACACCGTCATGGCACGACTTGATGCTTTGCACACAACGCTCACAGAGTTGCAGAAGGACGACGGAGACCGCCGAGACCACGCCCGCCGTGTGCTCCACCATTCTGGTAATGATTCATTTGCTAAGATTACATTTAAAATTCCACCTTATAATGGCAAATATGATCCTGCTGCATATCTTGATTGGGAATTAGAAGTTGAACATCAATTTTCATACCATGATATTTCTGCTAATTCTCAAGTTCAAACTGCTATTAGTGAATTTACGGATTTTGCTTTAATGTGGTGGCATGATTATAAACAAAGGCATCCGAGTACAATTCCAACCACTTGGGATCACTTAAAAGCTGCTATGAGACATAGATTTGTACCTTCTTATTATGCTCGAGATTTGCTTAAAAAAATGCAGCGTTTTCAGCAAGGTTCTCACTCGGTCGAGGACTATTACGAGGAGTTACAAAAAGACATGATTCGTTGTGGTTTATTAGGGAAAATGACGCTGCAATGGCTTGTTTTCGTGGTGGTTTGAACTGCGAAATTCAGGACATACTAGATCATAAGGAATATGCAAATATGACCATGTTATTTGAATATGCTTGCAAAGCTGAACGTGAAGTGCAGGGACGTCGCTCGAAGACATATTCTAACTCTTTTGCAGGAAGAAGCTCGACATCCAGCTCAGCGGCCGCTCTCCCTGCGCCATCCACGCTCACTGCTACACCACACGAGAGGACGGCCGCACCTGCAGGCGCATCCTCATGTACAAATTCAGAACCATCACTCTACAATGCACTGAATACTCTTACTGTGAACATAGGTAATGCCCATGGTGCTACACTCACGGAAGGTGAGAATTCTGTTAATGTGCTGAATTTTTCCACTAATCATGCTTTAGTTGAGCAATTCATAGTGGAACCATCTCTTGATTTATCTTTGTCCCATGGTGATTTGCTTGATGTTTCTTGTGATAAAGATGAATTGTGTGCTACTACTTCAGTTTTACATGCCAGTACTGAAAATAAAAATATTATGCATGTTGCTAGTAGAAATGATGAGCTACATTTGTTGTCTCTTTACATACCTTGGGTTACATTGAATTTGATGATTTGTGTATACTGATTTGCCATGGTTGTCTAGACATTCATATCATGTTATTGGCAAATATAACAACAAAGGACAATATATGGTACACCGGGTTTATATTTGTGCAAATCTGATTTCTCCTTTTGTTGTGCAAGATTGTGATCGATTAGAGGGTAACCATCATACAAACATATTCACATTTTCCTCTAGTAGTTTTCTTTCGCAAGAAGGGACACATTGCTGGTGGCTCCCTATGATTTTTGGTGCTAAATTTTCTTTCAATCAACCAGCCATTTGTGTCGTGTCTTGTAATGCCAAACTAATCTTTTGCAGGCTTGTAACGCCAAACTTCATGCGTTTTTGGATAACGATGTGTTCCGCGATGCTGCCAATTTTATGAGACATGACATGATTCACAATTGGAAACAGGGTCACATTCCTCCTCACAATTGTTTTGGTTTGCTTTATTTCCGCAACCTCGTTCTCCTTTGTGTTGTGCAGGATTGTCTTCAAGTACAATCGACGTCGAGGACGACTTTTCTTCAAAAGGGGGAGAATGATGAGGACATGACACCCATGTATACGACCATGATTGGTGCATGGAATGTGGAGTAGAAGAAGTCCAGCAAGGTTGTCCAAGTCGAAGAGGAGGCACGAGGCTAATCCGGTTCGAGTCCCCAAGGTGGAGGCCGAAAAGAATTCAAGTTCGAGCCCAGTTCGGAGTCCAGGACCAGTATGCACTAAAAACGATACCCAAGTTGCATACGAAGTCAGTTTTGGACGTTCTTTATATGGATGGAAGCACAATTTCATAGAGCTTCCAATGGCACCAGTTTGAGGCCAAAATTCGTCCCGAATCAACGGGAATCGTCAAAAGAAGTTGACGTCCAGAATCTGCCAAGGTGCTGCGTCGCCGATTGTTGGGCCTTAAGCCCAAGTTGAGGGCGCCCCATCCTAGGTCGCCCCAAACCCTAGGACGTCCCTCCTCATATACTCAGTAGCTACCGCATTTAGAACTCGAGTTTTGTTTTATATCTAGCTTTAGCTACACCAGAACACGCACAAATACGTGTTGTCCTCTGTGATTCAGAACTCCACCTTCGAGTGATTGTAAGATTGCTCGCCTCTTTTTCTTGTTCGTTCTTCGATTGCATGCAGGAAATGATCTTCGTGATCAGGCTGATCTTGCACGAGCAAGGTCGGTAACCATCGGGGGGAGTTGGTTCAGCGATTGCATTGGCGCTTCGAGTCTCGCTCGTCGTAGTCGGATCGTGAGGGTCAACTTCCACCAAATCGGATTTATCTCCACTCACCGAAAGATCGGGCACTCCGCCTCTATCAAGTGGTATCAGCTTTCCAGGTTGATCGGTGAGTTTATCGAGTGTTTTTAATTCCTATAGTCCACAAAAACCAAACAAAAATTTGTTTTAGGTTAGATCTTTGTCCAGCAACCCGTTTTAGCCTTGCATGTTCATTCAATAACTTGCTTTGTTGAGTTTGCGTGCTTTGTTCATTCGATCATTGCTGGTTACTTGTGTCTTTCTTGTTCTTCTCACCAAACCCTAGTTTTCGCCGCCGTTTCTTTTTCTTCTCCGCTGCCCTCTCTTTTTTTCTTTCCACGCAGAAAACCCACGCACGTTTCCCCCCTCGCGTCGTGACTCTCTCACCGTGAGCTCGCGTGTTGCCGCGTGACGTCCCTCACGTCGTGATCCAATCAGTTCGGTTTTCCCCTTCCTCTTTTGTGTCTTGGCAAGTTCTCAAAAAAAAGGAAAGTACAAAAAAAAGGAAAGTAAAAAAAACAATCAAAAAAAAGAAAGGAAAAGGAAGGGAAAAGAACACCGATCGGAACTCCTCACGCGCCGTGCGTCCCTTGGGCCACGACCCTCCTTGGCTCGTGGAACACCAGGACACCGTTCCCACTCACCGAGCCCTCCCTCCCTCGCCGAGTCCCCCGAACCTTTCTCCATACGCCGTGCCATATTTTCATACTCGTATCTCTCTTTCTTAGCACCATATTCTTAGCACCATCTTTTTTTACCGGAATACCCCTGTACTTTCAAAAAAAGTGTGTGGTGATTTGCTGTTGGAGATCCTCTGTGTTCATATTATCAGTTTTGAGGACTCCTGCAAAAAAAAACAGAAGCAAAAAAAACAGCAAATTGCTGCACCCTCCACCTTCCTTGCTGTCCTTTCGATTTCACATGTTGCCAGCAGTGTTTGTTGATGTTTAGCACTCTTATTCAACTTTGCATTTTTGTTTGAGTGTGCTAATCCTTGACTTGAGTGCAGCCTACCCTCTCCACATATTTCTACGACGAGCAGATTTTGTTTCTCCAGGCAATCGCTCCTCCAATCTTTCGCAAGCTCCACCGGTTGGTTGCAGGTCGCCCCTGTGTGCGTGGTAAGAACGGATATGAATTTGATAACAACACTAGTGTGAGCGCCTTTGTGAGATGTCCCACCTTGTTTTTGTCGTCGTTTTGTTTTTGTGTTTGCGCTAACCATGGCAGATGAAGGCGGCACAGCTGATCCATTGCAAGACTTGCGAGCACAAGTTGAAGGACTAGCCGCAGACATTCGGACAGTGCGTGAACGGCTGGACGAAACGATCACTACGTCGACCGACCGTTTCGATCAGCTCGACCTCGCCCAGACGGCCACCAAGGCCACACTCGACGCTCTCGTGGCCCGACTCGATGCTATGCACACCACGATCATAGAGTTGCAGAAGGACTATGGCGGTGATTCAGAGCAGGACGCCGGAGACAGTCGCGGTCGTGCCCGCCGTGTGCCACGTCGCCCCGGTAATGATTCTTTTTCTAAGATTAAATTTAAAATCCCACCTTTTAATAGCAAATATGATCCTGCTGCATATCTTGATTGGGAGTTAGAGGTTGAACAAAAATTTTCATGCCATGATATTGCTGCAAATTCTCAAGTTAAAGCTGCTATTAGTGAATTTACTGATTTTGCTATAATTTGGTGGCGTGAGTATAAAATTAAACATCCCACTGCCATTCCGACCACTTGGGATCAATTAAAAACTGCTATGCACCATAGATTTGTGCCATCGTATTATGCTCGTGATTTGCTTAATAAGATGCAGCGTTTTCAGCAAGGTTCTCAATTTGTTGAGGACTATTACCAAGAGTTACAAAAAGGTATGATTCATTGTGGGATATTGGAGACCAACGACGCTGCTATGGCATGTTTTCGTGGCGGCTTAAACTGCGAAATCCAGGACAGACTTGATTATAAGGAATATCATGATATGACTCAATTATTTGAATATGCTTGCAAAGCTGAACGTGAAGTGCAGGGACGCCGCTCGAAGACTTTTTCTAACCCTTTTGCAGGTCGTACCTCGACATCCAGCCCCGCGGCCGCTTGTCCTGCTCCATCTGCAGCCACGCCTACATCCCATGATAGGGCGGCCAAACCTGCAGGCGCCGCTCCATCCACAGACGTGACCCCCACCACAGGCCGTACGCAGGATATCACGTGTTTTCGTTGCAGCGGACG